>CM024764.1:73149556-74492670 GCA_014218235.1 Colocasia esculenta | reverse complement strand
ATTGGAAGCTGTTTTTAGTTCCCATATTAACATAAAATTTTCGAGGATTTTTAGACGAGTATATTAGTTTCTAGGTATGTTTGATAAGTTCAACCTTTGGATATAATTGAAAAAAATATTTCTTTGCCTGAATAATCACAGAAGTATCACTCATACATGCATATGAACTAAATAACTCTCTCTCTCTCTCTTCTCTCTCTCTCTCTTGTTTGAAAACTGGATAGTTAACTAATATACCCTCTTAGATACCTCAACTACTTGCTGCGAAAAACACAAGAGAACATGCATTCACATAGAGGGTTGCGCTTATATATGTTTATTTAATAATTATATGTGCATTTTTACACTGTATGCGAGGATTTGTTTTTGCACTAACAGGTTTAACTCTAACACTTTAAATACCTGAGATTATGTGGCACCCCCTTCTCGATCCCAGTTTGGAGATGTCACGCAATTTGTGAGATGGAAAAATACTGCAAGACTCGTAAAAAAATAAAACTTCTATAATTTCAGTAAACACAACATATAATTTATAACATTTACATCTTACTTCCGCAAAATTTTCATAATTACATTATATGTACAAAAGGGAAGTAAACCTGCATTCTATTATGCAACAGATTAAAGATCACCTCAGATCACACTTTTGACCTCCTCCATGTCGTAGTCAAAACTCTCTAAAACTCTTAGAAGCTCTTAAAAATGGTTAACTATATACATGTGTGAGTCTTAAACACAATAGACACGTTTCAGAATCAATACATATATATATAATATTAATTTTCTTCACTCACCTGATAATTGCAAATTAACATAAATTTTATTAACACTCAAGCATTAGGGGTGTCAATGGGGCCGGACCGGCCCGGAGACTCGGAAGCATGCAAAAATGTGGACGCATTAGAGCTTACCATCATCTGGGGGAGAAGACTGCCCTTTCGCGAGTCCTTACCGAGGCCGAGGTGGTCGAGGAGTTGCCGAGTATAAGGCCGGGCCAGAGTTTCCGAGAAGACTTGGAACAATACGGCGCATCCTGCTACAAGGTGGGGCTCGAGGTCAGCGAAGACCGAGGACAGAGCCTGACCACAGACGAATACGCCAGTGAAGCGTTCAAAGCCGCCCTCCAAGATTGCCAACGATGAACCCAGGATCCGCGCCTAGATGGAGTTTGTTTCGCGAACTTTAAAGAAGGGCGGATGACTCCCGGGGACGACGAGGCAGGCCCCTCAAAACAAGCCCCTTGACCTGTACTTTTTCCTCTCTTTTTTTTGTAACTTGGCCCTAGCGGGCTTTTTGTACAACCTTTTGATGAAATGAATAGATCTTTCCCGTGTATATGAATGGCTCTTTTTCTATCTTCTTCCCTTACTATGTTCTGTTCGAATCAGAATTCGTCGGTCGATAAGAGGCTCGTAGGTACCGCACAGGTTTTTGGAACTGAAAAAGTTCCGACCAGGGGTTTGTACGAAACACCTCTGTGTTGGGATTTGGGTATCGCGCTAGTCTTTCGAGCTGAGAAGCTTCGACTAGGGATGGCCCGAATACCCCTTTTCACTGACTGAAAGAACGAGAGGAAGAGAAGTATGACGCCGAACTGGAGGCTTTTATAGGTAATAAGCCTTTAAATTGGATACATGCCATGTTCTGGGTATGACCTCGCCGCTAGGGGTAGTCAGCTTGTAAGAGCCTTTCCGAACCTGTATGACCTGATAAGTCCTTCCCATTTCGGGGCGAGTTTTTCGGTTGCTCTTCGGGGATCCGATGCCGAGCACCGGCGTAGGACAAGGTCCCCTTTGAAGAAACATCGCTCCCGAACTCAAGAGTTGTAGTATTATGCTAGCCGTTGTTGGTAGGAGACCAGTCTGATGCTAGCATCTCCTTGGCGTTCACTGAGCATGTTCAGGTTCTCCCTTAGCGCGCAGTTGTTGGCTGTTTCATCGAAGTGTGTTGTTCGAATTGTGGGGAGAGCGACCTCCAGAGGCACAACAGCTTCCGTGCCGTAGGCCAAATGGAAGGGAGTCTCCCTGGTGGCCACCCGAGCAGTTGTTCAGTGGCACCATAGCACATTGGGGAGCTCTTCGATCCATGGACCTCCAGTGGCCTCCACCCTAGTGCGTATCCCGTGGAGTAGTGTTCGGTTGGCGTTCTCAACCAGACCGTTTGCTTGGGGATATGCAACTGAGGTGAAGTGGTTGTAAATGCCGAGCTCCAAACTCTTCTGTTTGAAGAATGCACTGTCAAATTGCTTCTGCTGTCGGAGGTAATCACCTTTGGGACGCCAAACCGAAAAAGGACGTTCTTCCATATGAACTTCCATACGGCCTGGTCGGTGATCGTGGCGACGGGATCTGCCTCGATCCATTTGGTGAAGTAGTCGATGGCGATGATCAGAAATTTCTTCCAACCTTGAGCTTCTGGGAATGGTCCCATGATATTGATTCCTCAACGAGCGAAGGGACGTGGTTCGAACAGAGTGTGAAGCTGTTCGGCAAGCTGACGGATAAGCTGCCCAAACTTCTGGCACTCCGGGCACTTCTTTGCATAAGACATGCAGTCCTTAATTTTGCAGAGAAGGCCACCAAAATCCTGCTCAGAGGATGCTTCGCGCCAGAGTTCTTCCGCACAAATGGCTTCTGCACAGACCCTCATGTGCCTCCTCGACAGCTGGTGTCGCCTCGGAAGGACTAAGGCACCGTAAGAGGGCCTAGAGAGGGAACGCCGGTATAACTGGCCTTCGACTAGGGCGAACCTCTGGCAACGCATCCTGATCTTGCAGGCTTCAACTTGGTCGGAAGGGAGCTTTCCTCGAAGTAGATAGGCTAGAAGAGGGGCCTTCTAGCTCGGAGCTGGTTGGTTGTTCTCGATGTCCGCTATATCTACTTCAGTGCTCGGTGAGGTGAGCTCTTCTATGAACACGGAGCGAGAAGGGGCGATGTCGCCGGAAGACGCTAGTCTGATGAGCGCATCAGCCTATGCGTTCTGCTCTCGTGGGACGTGCACGACTTCGAAGTAAAGAAAGCCTTTTGTCTGGCGTTTGACCTGTTGGAGGTACTGCGCCATGCGGGGCTCCGTGGCTTCAAACTGTCCGTTCACCTGGCTAGCGACCAGTTGGGAGTCACTGAAGGCTCGCAGCCGAAGCGCTCCGAGGTGTCTAGCCATGCAGATCCCAGACAAGAGTGCTTCGTACTCTGCTGCATTGTTGGAGGCAGTGAAGCGGAACCTAAGGGCATACTGGGATTCTAAACCTTCTGGGGAGGTAAGAACCAGGCCTGCCCTGCTTCCTGTGATGCAGGAGGACCCATCGATGTAGAGCTCCCATGGGGGTTCGTCCGCCAATGGAGGGTCCTTCTCAGTTGGAAGGGGGCATTCTGCCATGAAGTTTGCTAGCACTTGTGCCTTGATGGCCGTTCTTGGACGGTAGCTGATGTCGAATTCCCCAAGCTCGATGGCCCATTTGATGAGCCTACGGGAAGCCTCTGGTCGTTGAAGGATGAGCTTCAATGGCTGGTCGGTTAACACCGTGATCGGGTGGGCCTAGAAGTAGGGCCTGAGCTTCCTAGAAACCGTAACGAGAGCTAGGGCAATCTTCTCTGCTCGAGGGTATCTTATGTTAGATTCTTGGAGTACCCTGTTTATGTAATAAACAAGATGTTGTGGAGTTGCCTCTTCTCTGATCAGTACCGTGCTGATGGAGTGTCCTGTGACCGAAAGGTACACGAACAACGGTTCTCTGAGCACAGGTTTTGAGAGAACATGTGGGGCAGTGAGGTATGCCTTCAGCTCGGTGAAGGTCGCTTCGCAGTCCTCGGTCCATCGTACTTGCCCCCCTTGCGGTGAGACGCCTTTGGGGACTCGCAGTAATTTGAAGAAGTTGAAGCTTCGTTTTGCTGCTCGGGACATGAAGCGATTGAGCGTCGCGAGGCGTCCAGTGAGCCGCTGGACGTCGCGTACGGTCCTCGGACTGGTCATCTCCAGTATGGCTTGGATTTTCTCGAGGTTGGCCTCTATTCCTCGGTTTGAGACGAGGAAGCCGAGGAACTTCCTCGAGAGAACTCCGAACGCACACTTTGCGGGATTGAGCTTTATATTATACCTTCGCAGGATCGTAAAGGTTTCCTTAAGGTCGGAAATGTGGTCGGCGCTCGGGAGCGTTTTGACCAGCATGTCATCGACGTAGACCTCCATGTTGTGCCCGATCTGCTGTTCGAACATCCTGTTGACCAGCCGCAGGTAGGTCGCGCCTGCATTCTTTAGACCAAATGGCATTTTGGTAAAACAGTAGAGGCCGAGGTCGGTGATGAACGTAGTGGCATCCTAGTCTGGGGGATTCATACTGATCTGGTGGTAGCCAGAGTATGCATCCAGGAAGCTGAGAAGCTCGTGCCTGAAAGTAGCGTTCACCAGCTAGTCGATACGTGGCAACGGGAAGTTATCCTTGGGTGTTGCTTTGTTGAGATCTTTGTAGTCCACGCACATGTGCCATTTGCCATTGGTCTTGCATACGAGGACCACATTAGAGATCCACCTCGGGTACTGGGCTTCCCAGAGGAGCCCAATTGCTCGGCTTGTACTGACGTGATCATGGATCACGGTCTGCCGTTCCCAGTTGACTGGTCCCCGCCTCTACTGGACAAGAGGCACCCTTAGATCCAGGGTTGAGACGGTGGGTCATCACCTCAGGAGGGATGCCGGCCAGCTCGTCATCCGACCATGTGAATACGTCCAAATTGGCGAAGAGGAAAGCCTTGTAGTGTTGTTGTTCGGCTTCCGATAAGAGCGCACCAATGTAAAGGATGTGCTCGGGGTCGTCGTCCACCCGCACTGGTAGCAGATCTTCGGCAAGGGTTCCTCGATTGGTGGAGGGTTCGCTGGTCGGTATAGGCAGCACTTCTAGGTCTACCACGGGCTGTTTGTCTCGCAAGGAGAGCACATAACACCGCCATGACTCTCGTTGGCTGCCGAGCACCTCTCCGATGCCGTGCGGAGTGGGGAACTTCATCTTCTGGTGCAAAGAAGAGGGTACCGCTTGGATGCATCCGATCAGGCCCCTGTCGAGGATGGCGTTGTACCCTGGCATACTTCTGATTACCAGAAAGTCCACCATTTTGGTTATATTCTTCGGTGTTGTTCCTAGGGTGATTGGAAGATTAATCCGACCCATGGGATGCACCGAGACCCCAGAGAAGCCGAACAGAGGTGATTCTACTAGGGTGAGTTGGTCGACTTTTAGGCCCATCATGAGAAACCAATCATAAGCCAACATGTCTGGGGCGCTTCCATTATCTACCAGTATGCGACGCACAGTACAATGATTGATGGTGGCCACGACGACCAGCGCATCAGTGTGTGGAGTTGTAACTCCTACAAGATCATTGTCCGAGAAGGTGATTGCCTCCTCGGAGCGTGCGTGTGCCGGACTGGGATAAGGGGTTGGTCGTGGCACTGGGGGTCGTTCGACCTGGTGCACCCGACGAGCATAGTCGCGTCGGCTTTGGCTGCTTTCTCCACCTGCGCCGAATCCTCCCACGATCACGTTGATCTCATGCCCATTCGGCTCATTGTCGATGGGCTGCATGGGGGTGCGTTCTCGGCGCCTCGGGCGATCTTCGTTTCGGCGCACGTAGCACCCCAAGTAACCGCGCTTGATCAAGGACTCGATCTTGTCCTTAAGTTGGCGGCACTTCGAGGTGTCATGGCCGTGGTCACGGTGAAAGAGGCAGTACTTGTCTTGGTTGCGCCTACGGGGATCATAATGCATCCTGGGCAGCCACCGAACATATTGCTCATCCTGGATTTTAGCCAGGATCTGTTAGAGGGCCACCGTGAGGAGGGTGTATTCGGTGAAGGGGCGTGGTCAACGCAGCGAGTCCCCGTTGCGCCGACCTTTCTTCCGTTCGCGGTCGGAACCATTGTCGGAAGGCCTCTTCTTATCTACCTGTTCACCCTGCTCTGCTCGGCCGGCCGCCAAGCTCTCCTTGCACGCGGCGTGGCGTTGGGCGGTGGAGAGGAGCTCGGCCAGAGTGGATGGCTGATGTACCCCCAGTGTCCTCTGGAGGAAGCCATCGCGAGTGCCCTAGATGAGGGCACTGGTTGCTAACGAGACGTCCAGGCGTGGGATGTGAAGCGCCTCAGTCCGAACCATTTGATGTTGTCCAGAGTGCTTCGCCCTTCTTCTGCCGAATAGACAGAAGTGAAGCCGCTATGCATGGTTGCGATTTTTCGCCCAGAAAGTTGTCTCGAAAGGACTTCTTCAACTAGTGGAAGGATAAGATGGAGCCCGCGGGGAGGGTTTCAAACCATGCGCGTGCGGTCTCCTTCAACATGGCCAGGAAGGCCCGACACTTAGCCGCGTCTGATGCTCCATAGAACACCATGTGCGATTCGAACCCGTAGATGTGATCCGCCGGGTCGGAAGTGTCGTCGTAGGGCATGATGGTAGGCAGGGGCCGCTTCGGGGAGACCCTGGCTTCCAGGATCTCCACAGTGAATGGGGAGCGGAAGTCCAAGTCGTCATCCCCCGGAGTCTTGCCTTCTGCCCTCTAGACCATCGCGTCCATACGGAGTTCGAGGTCGACGATGCGGCGGAGGCATCTGGCCAACTTCTGGTCGGAGTGCACAGAGCCCTCGCATTTGGATCCATGGGAGTTGGCGGCAACGACGGAGCGCGGAGGAGGAGGAGCCACGGCGGATCGGCGGGGAGAGTCATCTCGTCGTTCTAGTGTTCGGCGGGGCGTCGGGGCTCTGTGCAAGCGTCGAGCCGATTCCTCGCGCCGCTCCTGCCGAGCCGACAGGGCAGGGGGTCGTCGTCGTGACGATTCCGCCTGCTGCTCCGGCGGCGGGGGAATTGTCAGGACCGGCTGTCTAGCCAGTTGAGCCTGAAGACCCTGACAGACCCCTACGAGTTGTTGCACCTGCCCCCGGAGCTCTGCTATCTCTTGAGCTGTTGCCGGGGCAGCGGCGACAGGACCATTATCAGTCGCTCTGACGGGGGCGGCGTTGTCATCGGCAGGAGGGGCTTGCTCACGCGAGTTTGCACGTGACTGAGGAGATCGCGTCGCTTTGCTGCCGGGGTTCTGGTGAGAGGATCGTCTGCGAGCCATGGCAGTCGTCGTTCCTACAAACGGCGCCAAAATGTGGACGTATTATCCTATTCGGGCTTGGTCCGAACGGGTCTCCACTAAGAGTAAAAAGGAAGAGACGTCGCCGTTGTGGACGATGGCCTGCAAAACTCAAAAAAGGTCGGGGGGTGGGGGGGGGGGGGGGGTGGTGGGGGCTGGGGACGATGAAGAACCGGGGAATTACCCTCCGACGCCTAAGTCAGAGAGATCAGACGAAAAGGAGGTAGGAAAATAAGGTTCTCCGGTGTGTGTCACACGTGGGTGAGTGTGTATGGGCAAGGTTGCGTTGCGTCGCGTACCTTTGCATGGGGATTGCTTGCGCCTTTATAGGCAAAGGAGATGAAGGGTCCGGACGTAATATCCTTCAATGATATTTGAAGGGACGTGTCGGTTGGAGTCCCGAGGCGGGGAGTCGTTCGTTGAAGGCGCCTGTTGGGCTTCTTTGCGGTTAACGCCCTAGGCGCGTGTCGCGCCGTCGTTATAACTGCCTTCGGGAGGCGAAGGTTGCTCTGCGTCCTCTGGCCAAGAGGCGTCGAGCAGGGGCCTGTTCGGTTACCGGGCAAGCTATGCGGTGCCCAGTGCTTGGAAGCGGTGTGCGGCATTCGATGATAAATCGTGTCCTGCTCGAACAAGTTGCAGGGTGTCCAGAGATAGCCCTTGGGAGCCCTTGGACGCCTGGTCGTCAGAGCGTGTTCGGAACCCTTTTGTTGAACTCGAGGACGCATGGCTCGATGGCCGGAGCCCAGACGTCCTACTGGGTCATGATGGGCCGTGACGGGCCATGATGGGCCCGCAGGCCCAGGAGGCTAGAAATGGCCTCCACACAACGATTTAATTTTTTTTAACTAAATTAACATAGCTCATTATATAATAATAGATTTAACAGATATTTTATCTTCAAAGTACTAAATAATACTTGTGATGATCCCAAAATATTGGGAATGAGTAACCTAATTTGAGGACCTTTACGTTCACATCTATATAATGTCCCAAGTAGGAGTACTAGGGTAGTCGCACTATTACACCCTAAAATGTCCATATTATTGTACTCAAAATCAACTTTACTAGAGCTCTTTTTTATGGTGAATTCTCATACTGTGGCCGTAGATTTATTAGTATACATCCATAGGATGTTATCTCTCTAGTTTTATAAGAGTGAATGATTCCATATTGTCAATACAATTATTTTTGTAAGATTTCAACTGAATCTGAATAACTAATATTAACTATACAAAATAATAGTTTATGATTTTTAATTCAGTAATTAAATATCTAATAATTGTAAAACAAGGCATTGTTGGTAAGGTATAATTCAACTGTGCTATTCTGCCTGTAAAATATTGATTTTTCATGTAGGATAACTCTATGTCTACTCTCTCTCTCCCCCCAGCATGGTGATGAAGGGGAGGTCCCTCTTCAATATGCCTCCCTCTCCTGCCCGTCTCTCTCTTTCTCTCATTTTGTCACTCTGTCTTAGTCGCACCTTCTTTCTCACTCCACTGCTCTCTCTCTCTCACTCTGACTTTCTCTCTCCATCACATTTTCTCTCACTTCATCAGTCGCACCTTCTTTCTCACTCCACTGCTCTCTCTCTCTCACTCTGACTTTCTCTCTCCATCACATTTTCTCTCACTTCATCACTTTCTCTCTCCATCCCTCTCTCTCTCACTCCGGTGCTCTCTCTCTCTATTGCTCTTTCTCTGTTTTGTTTCGTCGCTCTTTCTCTCACTTAGATCTACACCGTCTCACTCTCTCTCTCTCTCTCTCTCTCTCCCCCTTCCTCTTCTTAACAAGAATATTTTAATAAATTGACCTCTTATTTAATAATTTTATTAGGTGATAATAGAATATTATTCAAGTTCTGATAGTCAACTAATCACATAGATATAATTGACAAATTTTTTGATTTTAGGGGTATAGAATATAATAAGAATATTTTAGGCATATAACCTCAAATACAATGTATTCCAAAGATATGTATGTTTCTTTGCAACATTTTTTTGTTTCTCTATATACTTTACATCTTCATATATATATATGTATTTTTTATAATATAGTGACGATAGAAATAGATAAATTTATGCATTTTATGCTTATTATATCCTCATGTTAATGCCATGCATTAGTCGTATTTTTAAGTGCGAATCTTTAATATGTGAACGTATAATACAACATATGTGTTCCATACCGAACTTTTGGGTAACACGTATTCTTCCGTAATTAACTGGACGGGAAATTGGTTAATAAAGTTAGAGCACCAAACACTAAATTTAACCTAGATTATAGAGATGGGAACGTTTTTTTTTTTTTTCTAAGTTGGTATAGGAGGGGAAGGTGAGGAGGGTGCGGGCTCGCCCTCCGGCTGCCCTCCTCCTTTTTTGGCAAGATAATATAATCGTAGCTCCAGATTACGTCTGTAAGCATAATATTGTACTCAAGTATTGATGGGTATATTTTGGTGTTTGATTATATTTTGGTGTGTATAATTATATCTTAGTATTAAGATATTTTGAATTAAAAGAGAGTTTGGGACACTTATTGTTGGGGAGTTAATTAATTCTCCTTTATATTTAGAGGATCTAAACTCAAAATCTAAATGTCATCAGATGTGCTAATAATTTTGTATTCTAAAAAAAAAGAAGGAAAGAAATGATCCGCAATCGTATCCCAAACGTAAAACTAAAGGTGCTTAATTTGTGTAGGTCAAGAGTGGAGTGACACCTCACACCGAACACGAAGATTTCACAAACCTTGAAAGCACGTCAGTTATCAATTTATCACCTTATTTCGCCTATAATTGTATTGGGTGTGCATGTCTAGAATATAAGATTTTTTTGTTGAAAACTTATAACTTATTATATTATAATTTAGAATTATATATATAATCATGTTGTACGTACCAGTGGAATTTGAATCTGATCAGGCCTCTCACAGTTTGATGTACATATATAGAAAATTAACCACTGGCTAGCTAGGCCACTCCTAAAGTACCATGCCTCACTACAAGACAAAAGACATATGTCAGCGGCTAAACGTCGTTGACAAAAGTAAAAATTTCGTTGACAAAAACATATGTCAACGGCTAGAGTCCGTAGACAAAGCCGTCGACATTTTTGTCGTCGACTAAACATACGTCAACGGATGAGTAGGCCGCTGACAACAAAATTTTATGTCAGCAGCTCAAAGCCGCTGGCAAAAAAAATTTACGTCAGCGGTCAGTAAACGATCGCTGACATAAAAAATATTTGTCAGCGGCCCTAAGCCGCTGACGTAAAACATTTGTGTCAGCGGCCTCTTTAAGAACCGCTGACATAAAATTTTTTTGTCAGCGGTTTCTTTAGCCGCTGACAAATAGTAATTTTATTTTTGTCAGCGGCCTTAAGCGCTGACAAATGTTAGTATAAAATTTTTTTTATATAAATTCTTTTAAAATTCTATTTTTTTTATACAAAAATACCTACATCACAGTGATCCGTTGGTGAATGGATGTTCCACAAGAAGGAAAAAAAAGTTGGGACTCACATCCGTCAAACTGCTTGCTTATATCCAAGATTCCAAGGTGTAGTTGCACTTGAAGGAATTCATGCCACTGAGATGTGCATATAATTCAGACGAATCTATCATATCTTCTTCTTCCTTTATCACCCCTGTCATGTACATTAAAGAAGGATCAGCAAGAATTTAACATTCTATTCACATATCCAGCTGGGTAGTGTTTAGAAGAAGCTATTGGCAATTAAGAGACAAGGGTACTATTCTTTGCTTTGCTGTAGAAAAGCCGTAATCTTCTGTGTCTCTTTTTAAACCACAGGGTCTAAAAATCCTGGCTTTTGAGAATACACTAGTTCTGGGCCGGAACGGAGAAAATAGACCATGGAACAGGGATTGACTGCATTTTGCTAGAAATCTTAAGTACTTAAAAACTCCAAACATGTTAAGGAGAAAATGGACCCCAAAAAAAAAAAAAAGACATCTTCTGTGGCATTTCCACACATCATTTTTACGGCACACCAAACATTAACAAAAAGGCCGTGAAAAGGGTTCAGCTGACTTAACCCAGAGTGGGTCTGGATTGCCCAAATCTGCAATTCCAAATTCAACAGATTCAGGCCAATTCCCATTAAATTTCATAATTTGGGTTCTAGTACACCCAAGAACCAGATTGCCACCTGGTGATTCAAGTCCAAATTGGCTAATTTTGCTAAGGTTTGGCCGATTCTGCACTATCCAAATGCAAAGGTGAAGTGGATTCACCACCACCACCACCCTTCTCTCAAAGCAAGTGAAGACATACCAAGTTAATGAGAACCGATGCTCCAACATAATCATGTCAGATAAATAATAAATGTGCATTCCAGACAAACATTTGACGAAGCTACCATGGGGATTCATGTATCAGATAGGTTTCACTTAATATGCATGGTTAGCATTTAAGTGCATGGAAATTCAACAGATTCAGGCCAACATGCTTGCAATTGTGCCATGTTGACTTAATCACAGTATCATCCTCAGCATGCAAAGTTGTAACAATCAGTGTTCTTCCATCCAAAATTCTCATAGCAGCACTATCCCTTCTCACTATAACAAGACTGTCTAGATCACATTCCTCACAACCAAGCTCATGCCACTTAACAATACCTTCTTCAATACCTATATTATCCAAGTCCTTCATTCCTCATGTAAATCTTAGATCCTTCCTACAATAGGTAAGATTCTCTACCTCGCTCTTTCAATTCAATCCATTACAAAAACCAGAGGAATCAGTACTAGATTCCATGATGCCAGAGAACAAGGTTCACAGCACAAGCTTGGCATTATCTCTTTACCCTATAGAAATGCTCTAGCTCTATCATTTTCTAAACTTTTTGGCCATTACTTTTTCCTGGGGAGAGGACTTCAAGCTAATTATAGTTTTTTAACGAAATAATGGACTTTGCTTCATGTATTCTCCTCTTTCTTTACTTAACTGAAGTTTCTTCCATGATCACCTAAAGAAACAGGGTATCTTTGTGGGAAGCAGAATGACAACAATGTAAAAAGAGACAGTACAAAATCTAATTAATTCTAGCTTTTAAGTGCATGGAAAGCACATTGAAAAATACTTTCAATTCTTTAACAGAAACTCTCTGCATACAACACCATCTTTTACATAGCAAAAATTATGTCCAAAAGGAACAAACCTCCACTGTTCGAAGTTCATTGAGCAGAGACTCTGAGGGGGTTGTTATTGTCTGTGTAATATGAGAACGCTGAAAAATGAATGGCCAAATTTTACTACGAGTATTTGTGATTTATAAGCAATATGGCCCAGGCTTCTAATCGAGAATCATGAAACTGCCTTGTCAACAGAACAATGAAGACTTACATAGCTATCAACAAGCCTTTGCAGCTCAAACTGTACTTTTCCCAGCATCAATAAGACCCTACCTGAAATTGCCAAAGGAAGAAATCAACCACCATAAAATTTTATGCACAGAAATTGCCAAACAAATAACAAAAACCACTGAAAACATGTACCCTGAATTCACATCTTTTTATTTCAGTCATCTTAATTGTATGAAACTGACAAATACATAATCTATCAAATTCTTGGAAATCAAAGACTACACACATTACACATGGGATACCTCTGCACCAACCCATTAATAACATAAGAAATGGCAACTCTCCATTTGATTACATGCTCAAATAAATTTACATACAACATTTTAATCAAGAGTATAATCAAGAAAAGGTTACATGCTCAAATAAATCCACATTCAATTCATATAACATCAAAATCTCTAAATACTCAATTCATACAACATCAAAATAGTCAATTCATATAACATCAAATTTCTGTTTGTACAAAATACCTGAATACAAACACAACAAGAAAACAAATAATACAACTAAAATAAATCAAAGTCTCTAAATTAATGTCATCAAAATATCTATCTAGCAATCATCATCATCATAGTCATCTCCCTCAGCATCAGTATACTACGTGGTCATCCTCTGGTGCTCTCGATGGAGCTGACGCAGCAAATCTCTGACTAGTCTGAAACTGAGTCATGAATGTGCTCATCTGCAGCATCTGTCTACGTATGTCATCCATCTCAGACTCTCGTTTACGCAGCTGCTCCAACTCCCTCCGCATATCATCCATCTCTGAGTCACGTCTGCGCGCCTCTGTACGCAACTCCTCAACCTCTATTCTGAGAGTGTTTTCAATGTTGTTAATCTGTTGCTGATAGTCAGTGGAGCTCGACCCTTCTCCTGTCCCATACCATGTGCGACGTGTCTCTCGACTGCCTCCGCAACGAATGCGACCAGATCGGTCCTTCCCCATAACTGAAACAAAAGCCTCCTCAGCAGAAATGGGGTACTCCCACTCTCACTATCTAGTGAAGGAGTCGATAGCTGAATCATCCTCTCCTGCATAAAAAATTCAAAAAAAATTATTATTTATCATAAAAATATCACATAAACATTAATGATAAATGTTAAAAATACACTTACATATCGACTCCTACTCTCGTCATCTACCCACTGCTCATTGCCATCAGGTAATTCCTTGCATCTGCCAATTTTAAAGATCTCCACACGATTTGGTTCACGATCATGAGCAAGGCGCTGTTTACATGTGTTAAGAGAGTAAGAATTAAATAAATATTAAACTGATAGTAAATTTTAACTAAATATTTAACTTACAAAATCATCCTTCAATTGATAATGACTCTTCCTGCCCTTTCTATATGGCATAGATTGATGAGAGCGATTTGTCTTATTACGATCAGCGATATTCTGCCAACAAATATTTTAAATGTTAAAATAAAAAATGAAGATGTACTATAAAACTTTATTATTACCTGCTCATCCGAAGTGTTCCATTTTGCACACATTATCTGCCAATCTTGCGGATTAACACCAGCTGGAACTGAGGCAATGGCATCATCAAAAGATTTACCTGTATAATGCTGTATAGAGACATAATTTTTTTAGTTCCACATTAAAAGTAGTGAAAATAAATGTGCTTGTAAATAAGAGTACTGACAATAGTAAAACTAAAAAGTAACTCAAAAATTAATTGACAAGTACAATAAATATTTCTCTTTCAAAAGATGTAGGATACACTGTGAAAAGACCTGAAATCTGCTGAAGGTTAAAACTGCCAGTGCCTGAAAGAAGTAAAGATTAGTGAAAAGTTCAGGATGGATCTTATGGATTTTCGGTCACCACCTGTTGGGAGTTAACATTATTATAGTTTTAGAAATAGACAGCAGCAATTAGATTTCTCAAATGAGTAAGCACATTATCCTCAAGAGTACAAATTTAGTATAATTTATATTGGTTTATACAAGCATACAAAAGAGGCCTCACCAACATCAGCAGAACAAGGGAAACCTAATACAGTAATAGAGAACTAATGTCAAAAAAGCACTTCTATTTTTGAGAGAAAAGGTCATCAATCAAAACTCTACCAAGTCCTCCTGAGAGGTTCAACCTGAGAGGTTCAAAAAAAATTACAGACTGCCTCACTATTGTGCTAGCCATGATCTTTTGAGTCAAAGATTGCAATCTTTCTCCTGATTAAATCTGTGGTGCTGTACACAGTAACTCTTACATCATTAGTCAAGGTAAGTCAAAGAATAAGGGAAGAGAATAGTGCATTCATGTAATGATAACCTTTCTCCTGATTAAATCTGTGGTGCTGTACACAGTAACCACTGATAACCTTTCTTCTCCCTTTATTCTTTACGTCCCATGCTTATAGTGCATTCATGTAATGATGCTTTGTAAACAAAGGAAATCTTTATACTGTCCTGAACCAAACAAATGAACAAACCACATGAACTTTTCCATTTGCAAGAACATTTTTGTCTGTGTACCCGTTCCGACTCCAGGGTTATGCTTGGCTTATGTAACCCACATGAAAGGAACAATGACTGGTATCACCTGCTGAAACCAGTTGAAAGACACAGGGACCTACATACAGAGTGTCCTGATTCCCAATTTCCCTGACTATAACAGACTGAGAACCATCACAAACAATGTTGGTCCGTCCAACTCACCATTCTTCAACCTCTCTGTCACCCTTCACAAACAACTACCTATTTTCATCGTCCTCTTTAGGTGGACAGAATGAGACATTAAAGAATTAAAGAATTGACATGTGCATATAAGGAAAATATTAATTTACCCGTTTCTTCAAAACTCCACGCCAAGTACGATGCATAGAGGACATGTATATTTCAAAAAATTGATCCATATGTTCAATCTGTCTCAAAATATAAATATGTGCCAAACGAACTTCGTCTTCAGACAGTGTACGAGGTTCAACTTTTCCTGCTAGAAAACGTCCATCCATTATTAACAGGTTCAACTTTTCCCTTCAGATATCTAGGATCTCCTCGATTATTAACAAGTTCCATCCAAGTCTTATCAGGTCCATCCATTTCTATATATCCTATAACCATAAACAAAGAATTCAGTAAAAAATTCGGCAGCACCTCCCTTGTATCAAGAGCAAATCCACATGTGTACATCCACCTGTATACATACATTGTCAAATAAAATGGGGTACCTACATCAAATCTTGCCCATCCATGGATATTTTGATCATCTGATGTTCTCCATTATATGGCTTATGATTGTCTTAAAATTTCGGCAGCATCTCCCCACACTTCTCCAATATACCACTATTATTTACTAAATTTAACTTTGCTCAAAAAATCACTCGTATAAACTACAAGTGAAAAGTTGAGTAGTTAAAATTAGCAGGTATATTAGAGAAGAGTAGGGAGATGCCGTCGAATTTTAAGACAATCATAAGCACATATAATGGAGAACATCAGATGATCAAAATATCCACAGACTGTCCAATAGGACAATTCAAGACTTTTGTTAGGATATATGTCATTACCATCAAAAGACAGTAAAAACATATATCCTATAAAAGTCTTGAACGGGCAAAAAAGGAAAAAAAAGGTCCATACATTCACACACCACATCCACACATTCATATCTATACGCTTGCATCCTGCATTAAAATATACGAAGACAATCACATCCTGCAAAAAATCACACATTCATATCCATATACGCTCTTTTTTTTTTCTGTTTCCTCTATTTATTCCAAGTTTTCTACCCCGTTTGTGGCAGCCCTTTTCCACCACCTGCGTTCCCTCCTCGTTGCATCCCTGTTTAATCTCCTCACCCTTGATTCTCCTCGCCCTCCACTTTGCGCACCTCAAGTTTTGGCAGTTATGATAAGTAGACTCGACGTAGGGCAGTGTATGAGAATAAAATTCTTACTCCACACCATATTATTCAAAGGGCTTACCAAGATTGGCAATTCTGGATACAGAATAAGCAGATTAGTGTGGATGTAGCTTATAAAGACCTCCAAGCAATTAATGGTATAGTAATGTTGAATGCTGAAGCACAAGTTGTCAAGTGCCGATCCTCATCAAATCCAAGCTTTTCAACAAGAAACCTAGATAACATTGGAAGTGGCATTCAGCTCAAGCATCAGGGTGCAGTCAAACAGTGCTCAGAAAAAGGAAAAACTACACCAAATATGAGATATGTGGCCCTCACTTTCCCAACCCCATGGAAAAAAAGGATTGTATAAGATACAGTGGATCTGCAGCAAGAAGAGATATAGAGATTTCCTTAGAATAGCACCAGCAAAGAATTTTATACATGAATGCATACTTATGACAGATTGAGGAAAATATTACAGAAAATGGAAAATGCCAAGGATAACTGCACACGTGAGTTCACATCAACACGACTTATAATCTGATACAGCACTGTCCACTCCTCCTTGGAAGTATGCAGAACAGATTGGCATGTAATAATCATGATCCATCTAGAGAAAAACTTCCAATCATCCATTAAGGCTCTAGTATAAAGGGCTAAGAGAGAAGATAAAAAAGATGATTGCAGACAGAAAGAAATAAAGTGTGAAGTAAATCTCCCACTGGATACATGTACATCAATTGATACAAAAACAATCTAACCGTGCTTGAGACTTAATTCGGTGCCAGGTCAGATAGCCGGCTGCCTCTAAGCCATATCTCGGTTATTATCTATTATATACAACTAAATAGTCTAATTTGCCTCAATATGGATAGAAGAAAGTTATAGTAAGGATTGTTTGGATTTAGACGATATCCGGTATCACCAAGCAGGCTAATGCGAAACTGTCAATGACCACAAACTAGCTTAGCCTGTTTAGTGATACCATGACTTATCCATGGTTAGTAGGCATATTATTTGTATATTTCCCATTTTTTGCCCATATCCCCTCATTCCTACCCTCACACCTTGATGGTTCTACATGGGCACTCCCAGTCAAGTAGCACTTTCGTAGCTCGTGTGCTTCATCCTCGAATCCATCAATGTTGTGTCACCAAATCTGACACTTGCTAGGTATGTCTACCGCTGAGTCCATATAGTTTGGTCCTCGAAATGCACTTTTTTATAAGTTATGGGTGTGGAGCTCACATATATACAGAACTCTGTAACCTTTCCCATTTCCTAAAAATGTACTGACCGATGAAGAAAAAACGTCAGTATATGGTTAACAGCAGACCATGAACTGAAAATCATACAGTTGGATTGTAAGCAAATTAAAGACGTGTTTTCTCTCACTCAAGCCTCTCCTATCTGAAGATGAAAAACTGCATAATAGTTCTAAAGAAGAAGGTCAGTAGATGTTCTGAAGTGGAGCTAGCTTTCCTATTGATTGGTATGTGGTCTAGACGAGAGGTTGTTCTTCAGTGGTCTGTTAGAATCAGATCTTATATTAGGAAGGCTATAATCTGCTAACAAAGTTACAATTGGAAAACAATGTTTAGATTCCAGATGATGATACTGGGATATGCTCGGAGATGAGAGAGTGAGAGAGGGACCGAGGGAGGGAGCAGGGGGCCGGAGGGCCTCTGTGCACTCTGGGAGAAGAGAGTGAGAGAGGGAGGGAGGGAGCAGGGGGCCGGAGGCCCTCTGCGCAGTCTGGGAGAAGAGAGAGTGAGAGAGAGAGGGAGGGAGCAGGGGCCGGAGGGAGGGAGGTAGAGAGGGAGCAGGGGGCCGGAGGGAGGGAGGTAGAGAGGAGATGACTGATGAGAGAGTGAGAGAGGGATGAAGGGAGGGAGGGGGCTGCGCACTGGGAGAAGTCAGAAGAGAGAGTGAGAGAGGGAGAGAGAGAGCAGGGGCCGGAGGGAGAGAGCAGGGGGCCGGAGGGAGAGAGGGAGGGAGAAGGCCGGAGGGAGTTACCTACCTTCGAAGAGGTGGACGCCGTGGAGCCGGAGGCGGCAACGGTGGAGGCCGGAGGGAGTCACCGGAGCCGGTGATGGTGGACGGCGCGAACACGATCCGGTTGGAGCTAGCCGGAGGAGGAGGCGGCCGGCGTGGGGGCGGTGATCGTCGCGAGCGGAGGCAGCACGAACACGATCGAGGCCGCCGGCGCGGTGGGCTGATCGTCGCGAGCGGACGCGGCACGAACACGATCGAAGGCCGTCGGAGGCGGCGGAACACGATCGGAGACCGTCGGCACGGAGGCGGCGCGGGGGGGGGGAGGGGGGTGGGGAGATCGTCGCCGCGAGCTGCAGTGGAGATCGCCGCAGGGGGAGAAGAAGGTTTGGGGGATCGCAGGGTTTGGGGCCGCGGGGGTGGGGAAGGGTTTGGGGGATCGCAGTACTGTGCCGCCGGGGTGGTTAAAAAAAAAGGAAAATATATGTCAGCGGCTATTGCCGCTGACATTTATAATATTATTTAAAAATAATATATTAATTAAAAATATTAAAATATAAATTATAATTATAAATATTTGTCAAAAAAAGAAAAATATATGTCAACGGCTACATTGGCCGCTGACATTAATAATATCATTTAAACATAATATATTAATTAAAAATATTAAATTATAAATTATAATTATAATTATATATGTCAACGGCTACGGCCGCTGACAATCATAATATCATTTAAAAATAATATATTAATTAAAAATATTAAAATTATAATTATAATTATAAATATTTGTCAACGAATATATAAAAACCGCTGACATATATTAGACAAATATTAACTTATGTCAACGGCCAACAATACTTGCTGACAAAAAAGCCTTTTGTCAGCGGTTTCTTTAAGCCGCTGACATATAGCTGTTGACAAATCCACTCTTCCTTGTAGTGCCTAAAATAACACTTGCTTTTATGTCCGGTCAAGTCACTAAGAATTGCGTTTTAAATATATATAATTCGTCTCAAAATTTGTAGAACATGGTGAAGAAAAAAAAGAAGAACTATTCAGAAATTCGATATGAGATATGCAAATCATGTTATACGTTCCCTTAATGTTTGAATATCCTATGATAGGATGGCCTGTAAAGTGATTAGAGCATCAATATTAATTATATCTCGACCGAGGCTTACGTTGCTACACAGACGCGACTGCTTGCTTTCAGACGCTAATGTTATAATTGGGTCGCGTCCGCTGAGCATTCCCCAATACCTAACGAGTACTACTATATAACACTGCCGTAGAAGGAGACTGCAGGGGTCGTCGCTGCATCCTGGTCGATCGGTCTCCACGAACAGCTCCTTAATTATCACATCTTCTTCTTAATTGTTGTTGTTGGTGGTGTTCTAGCTAGTTACAAGATGGCGGCTTCTGCACTAGGCTTCGCCACCCATCCTAACAGGCCGGTGTTGCCGGAGAAGGCCAGTGCCGCCAGCATCTCCTGCAGTGCCGTCGGCGTGAAGAATGGGAGGAACGTGAACTTCTACAAGGTCCTGTCTTTGGAGTCGGAGAAGGCGAGCAGCTTGCAGGAGATAAAGAAGGCGTACAGGAGCCGGGCCCAAGAGTTCCACCCGGACTTGTGCCCGCCGGCGAAGAGGGAGGAGTACACGAGGGCGATGGTGGAAGTGAACAGGGCGTACGAGGTGCTGTCCGACCCCGTCCTGCGTGCGAACCACGACGCCGAGCTGGGATTAATGGAGTGGGAAACCGGCCGGCGGGGGATCATGCCGAAGGGGACATGGGAGATGCAGCTCGTCGAACTGGAGAGGAGGTCCGCCCTCCGCATGCAGCGGAGAGAGAATGGCGCTGGCGATGCACGTTGAAGGCATCGGCATGTTATAGGCCCTCCCCTCCCGGATAGTGCTTCACCGGGAGCTTTTATAATAAAAAGAGAAATGCTATGCAAGAAACTTGTGAAAATTTGGATATGTTTGTCAATAAATATAGTTTCATAAATATTTCTTAATAATCATAATCCTGTTTTCTGTTAACTCTTGTTCAGTTGTCCCACGCGAACTCCGACGGGTTTAAGACAAGCTTCTCTTCGGAGGCACTTCATATATTAACCAATTCAAGATGGTAATTAATTAGTTCATGAAAAGAATGTACGCAAACGTCAGTTGTTCCTCTAGTTCATAAAGCTCTAATTTGATATTCTAATCATGCTTGCAAATAGCTAGCTAGCTTCTAAACCAAAATTTCGGCCTACCTAGGGAAGAAGAAACGAAAGCAGCTGGTAATTTTGGTTGAGATTAACAAGCCAGAGTGATATAGCCAGAGAGGAGTGAACCCATGCACGTTGAAAGAATTTCAATTTTCCATTTTATTTTGCCGTAAATGTCATTACTAGCTAGATTATACCCATTGGACAAAAAAACGTATACTCAGTAAATTCCTTTTATCATTATATAGCATGAGAGAAATGCTTGCCACGTCCCTCCTAGATTAATAAGTTGCTTATAAAAGGTAAATAACAACAATTAAATGTCACGCGACTCCAACTGTACATGTTACTATTGTTTTATTCTACAAAAAAGGATTATCTGAATTTTAAAGTGAGGAGAAATGCATGTCCTCCTCCTATAGCCGCTAACCCCAGAAAGCTTTCCGATCAAAGATTTTATAATTTTTAATTCCTATAGTACTCTTTTGCGATTAAATTTTTACTGACCGGTTAGTCTTTATAAAGCCAAGAAACCTAACATTTACTTGACATAACAGTACCCACATTGATCAAATGTATACCTAGCTATAAGGATATCGATGGGCTAGCTTTTGGGCCATTTGGAAGACATAAGTGTCCTTAATTTGTTGCATAGGAATAAAATAAGGAATCCTTTTGGGCCCTTAAACCATCCGATCAAATATGTAACATAATGAGATCATCATTAAATACATATATTAATAAATATTAATATATTTGGTCGATCGATCTATAGGGTTCTTCGTCTGTTTTATACATATTTGAACGCATGATACACATGTACAAACTAACTAGAAGCTAGAACGGGTAAAGATGTACTGCTTCATAGTAGGGAGGGGGAGGGGTCTTAAGTTCCACTCTGGATAGGATTTTACTAAACCCACTTTTTCAGTTTGGCAGGGAGGGGTTGAGGTAACCAGGAGTACCCCCAATAAGTGGGGTTATCCGTGGGTAACTCTGCCCCAGCTCAACAGTTGGGGCAGAGTTACCCCCATGGCACAGTTTTTTTCTCTTTTTTTTTTGAAAATTTTTATAAAAATATTTATTAAATTATAAATATTATTTTAACTATGTATATCAAATATTATCTTATTTTTTAATTTGCAAAAAAAAAAAAGATAACTTGAGTCAAAGTTCAAGTTGACTAAAAAAAAAAAGATGGGTACGGTTACCCTGGGTAGTGGGGGTTAGGGGGGTAAGATGGCAAAGTTAGGTAGGTTAACTTTTGGGTTAAGAAATCTACGGTTTTAACCCCCTGTCAAACCGGGCAAATCATCAAGTCATATGATGTGAATATGGTTTTAAAGAGTGTCTCCCACACACTTCTGGAGGCTAGCTAGTTTTTCTTTTAACTGTTCGCCACATCCGTCCGGCCATATATATTAGAGAAATGCTTCATGCATGCCCGTGCGCACGGACAGATAATTGTCCGTGCGTAGGGCCAGGGCGCGCCGCATTGGGCGCCTCGTGGTGCTGCGGCGCGCCCTGGCCGGGCACCCGTGCACAAAGTATTTCTATATATTATACACCCCTCTTTCAAAAATTTAATTGTGCAAGAATTTTTCTTAAAATTATATTTGCACATATACTTTTTTTGTAGATACAAAATATCTTCAAAAATTCTGTTATAATCTACCAACGTGAGAGACGTCGAGAAGATGTTTAGAATATTTTTGTCACTTATATATATATATAGACTAAGAATGATAGTGGCGAAATATTTCAAAAATATTCTTATATTCAAAATATCTATAAAATTAAGGAGACAATTCACATGGGCAACTAACCCATGTGACACCATTTTTTTGGGTGTCACATGGGCTACCAACCCATGTGAATGATGTCACCTGGGTTAGTTGCCCACTTGAATTGTGTTTTCTCAAAATTAAGATTAGAGCAGTCAAACTCAAATCTAACCGAGGCTTACAGTTACATGGCGACTCAGACGTGACTACTCTCACAGAACCCTGTAACTGGGTCGCGTCCGTTCAGCAACAACGCCATAGAGACGCGACTGCTTTCTTGCAGACGCTAATGTCGTAATCGGGTCCCGCCCGTTGAGCATTTTTCGATCTCTGTAACCTTCTCTATTAGATTAGATGAGATGAGATGGGCAAGCTAACGAGTCACGAGGCTTCTCTATAAATAACACTGCCGGAGAAGGAGGCAGGCCAGGGTCGTCGCTGCATATCTCCACGTACAGCTGCTTAGCACATCTTCTTCTTCTTGTTGTTCTACTTATAAGTTACAACATGGCGTCTTCTGCACTAGGCTTTGCCGCCCATCCTATCAGGCCAGTGTTGCCGGAGAAGGCCAGAGCCGCCAGCATCTCCTGCAGTGCCGCCGGCGTGATGAAGAAGGAGAGGAACGTGAACTTCTACAAGGTGCTGTCTTTAGGGTCGGAGAAGGCGAGCACCTTGCAGGAGATAAAGACGGCGTACAGGAGCCGGGCCCAAATGTTCCACCCGGACTTGTGCCCGCCGGAGAAGAGGGAGGAGTACACGAGGGCGATGGTGGAAGTGAACAGGGCGTACGAGGTGCTGTCCGACCCCGACCTGCGTGCGAACCACGACGCCGAGCTGGGATTAATAGAGTGGGGAACCGGCCGGCAGGGGATCATACCGAAGGGAACATGGGAGACGCAGCTCATCGTACTGGAGAGGAGGTCTGCCCTCCGCATGCAGCGGAGAGAGAATGGTGCTGGCGATGCACGTTGAAGGCGTCGGCATGTACCCGGTCGATAGTGCTCTTCTTCACAGGGAGCGCCTACATATATATAAATAAGGCCACGCGCGGATGAAACTTATCTTTATCAGAAACGTATATAGTAGTTATCATCATAACCTTTGTTTTCTGTTTTCGTGTTTTTTTTTTCCATTCACTTATGTTTAATTAGTTGTTCTACGTAAACACAGATGAGTTTAATTATGATGGAACGTGTGCTATACGTAGAAGTCAACATAAGTTTATCAAATATACGTCTACAGGAAAATTCTAACTTTAAAAACTGCTTTTGTTAAATCCATTTTAAGGATGAAAGTTATGAAAAAATTAAGGAAAAGTGTATGACAAGCGTAAGGATTCCAATGTACAGGAAGTATGGCAGGCAAGAGCGCTGCTTATCCCCTTCGTTTTCAAAACTTGGCTCCTGTATCACGAGGCTTTGGATAGCTCTGGCTTAAGAATTTATATGAATAAGTTCCCGTAATTTATCTTCATTCTAAATATATCCTCCTTATTCTTCATAACTATTAAGATATAAAAGCCCTTTTGAATGACGTCATAAATCTTACATGGGGAATATTTTTCATGGGTTCACTGAGGAAATCAATCTGAGTGAGATGGGTGTGCTTCCACCGAAAATCCGCCTGTCCTCTCTCTCTCTCTCTTTCTCTCTTTGTGTGTGTGTGTACATATGTGTGTGTATGAGTGGGATGCTGATTTCCACCGAAACCTCTCTCTCCCGCACTAAGGCTAACCTTTCCATAAAACAGAGATAATATGTATGGACTAAAAGAAAAAAGAGAGAAAAGGGAGGGGGCCGATGTGTGTGTAGAGAGAAAGAGAAGAGTTTGGCTGAGATCATGCCCGACAATTAAGATTATGTTCGGTATTTGGATAGAATAATTTCATTCTATCTAAATACCAAACATAGCCTAAGGTGATAGGTCTGGGATCTTGATAGGGATAGTGTGGCCACCTATTGGACATATAAATCTTCTTATCTTATTTGGTGATAGAGTTTTAGATATCATTGTTAATAGTATTTATTATTAATATAATAATTTAAATAGAAGGAGTTATTCAAAAATATGTAATGTCTTTTTATTTTTTTTAGAAAGAGAGAGACGGCATTTTGATGAAGAGAGTAAAATGAGAAAATGTTTTGAGTAAGGATGTGAGTTTTTAGAAAAGATGAGATGTTTAATAGAAAGTTTTCATGGGAAAGAAAGAGAGGAGAGAAGTTACATTAGTAAATTTTTACATTAGCAAGTATGACGGAAAAAAATTCATCGTGATGCTGCCACGTGACAGCACTCAAAACTGTGTTTTATTATAATAGTATAGATGAACCACACCCTCTTCCCCAAGGATATCAGAATCCTTGAATGCATATCAGTTTCCATACTTCAATTTTGTTGGATTTCACTCCAAAATTCAAACATGTGGTTCTCGTGTGGATGATACATTTTATTGTTCTGTTTCGTGTTGCATTGTGATAAATGGACAATGTTCCTGCACACATGCCCAAAACGTAGGAGGGAAACTACAGCCACATTTGAAGAACTCGAGAGGATTCAATTAGGAAGGCAACTGATTTAGCAGGTGTGTTAAATTTAGTGTCAAAAGGAGTGGTGTAAATTGAAGAATCATCTTCCAAGTTAATTAGACGTGGCAGATTGAGAGGGCCGGACTTGATGTTTACAATGCTCGATCCTTTATAGGAAAACCGGAGTTGCTGTGACGAAATCATATATATGACGTAATTATTTGCTAAAAACTCCGGGCCAGTGACATCATCTCCCCCCCCCCCCCCTTTTCCACGCGCTTGTCGCCGGCGGCAAAGTTGTCTTCTTTTTATGACAGGCTGAACCCGCGGTCTGCCAACCCAAACCAGAAGCCCCTCGTTTCAAGTTTTTGATAATCTCGCCTGCTCTTACGCCCTCCAAGCTTCTTCCTTTTGTACTCTTTCTCCCGTCTCTCTCTATATATAACTACTGCCATAGAGGAGAAGGCATCCTGATCTCCCGCTATGATCACCTTCTTCTTGGCGAACCCCAGAAACATATGGCGGTTGGTGCGCTGAGCTTCCAGTACTCCTTTCCCAACTCAGTGGTGACGGCGAAAGCCAGAGTCCCCACCGTCACCTGTCGAACTGACGGCATGCTGAAGGCGAGGAACGTGAACTTCTACAAAGTCTTGTCCTTGGAGTCGGAGAAGGCGAGCGCCCAGGAGATAAAGAAAGCGTACAGGAGCCTGGTGCGGCAACTCCACCCGGACGTGTGCCCGCCGGAGAGGAAGGAGGAGTGCTCGAGGGCGCTGGTGGAGGTGAACAGGGCGTACGAGGCGCTGTCCGACCCCGTTCTGCGCGTGCACCACGACGCTGAGCTGGGATTGTTGAGGAGGGCACCCGACCGGCGGAGGGGCGCACAGAGGGAGGTGTTGGAGTGGCAGATCTCCGAGCTCGCCAGGAGATCCAGCCTTCGCATGCGGCGGAAAGAGAGGAGCGCTGCGCCTGTTGCACGGTGAAGATGCGGCGCGCACATATCTACTCATTCACAGATAAAATGTTATGATTCGGTTAGTCAAGAGCATACTATGATGTAAGTTAAAGGGATATAGAGAGACGTGATTTTAAATATATTTAATATATTATTTATTTTTTAACTCTTAAATGACATATATGAATATTTATTTAATGGAGACAAATATTCATTTTAATACACACAAATAATATAATAATACATACAAATAATATAAGAATGCACACAAATAATTTTATTTGTGTGTATTCTTATAATATTTATATATATTATTGTGATATTTGTGTACACTAAATCATTATTTGTGTGTATTAAAATAAGTATATGTGTATTAAATAGATATTTATATATATTATTTGAGATTATTTAAAGATTAAAAAAATAAACAAACAGTACATTGAATACATTTGAGACCGCATCCCTTCACATGAAACGTTGTGGAAGGATACGGTCCCTTCACATCATGTTATATTCCCGACTAATCGAGAACATAGTATTACTCTTTAGAGATAGACGGCTTCTCCTTGTTGCATCGCTTCCTCTTCTTTTTCTTTTTTTTTTCCCATTTTTCCCCCTCGAGTCTAACGATGATTGCTCTGTCTGTTCTTTTCTTTCAAATTTTGTTTGTTTGAACTATACTTTTAACAGTTTAGATAGTTTTTGTAATAAATATTTCTCATTTTATTTTATAATTAATAATATTTAATATCACCGATTTGATATAATTTTCTGCATAGAATTGTATGCTCAGTCACTTATGTGTTATATTACGTGGCCAAAATCTAACCTGCCCTATCGATGGGAATTAGTCGTGTTTCTCTTTTTTTATTATTTTTGGGTCAAATAGTCATGTTTCTCTCGTGCGGACGTGAAGTGCATGGAGCAGAGAGAGAGAGAAAATACTGATATTCTTACCAGCATAAGCTCACGAAAAGAGATTTGTGGGGTAGAGAGATTTTTGTAAAAGAAAACACGTTTTGATTTATTTATTTTTTCGCAAAATTATAAGATTAGTTCTACCAAAATTCTCTATAATACATATTGATGGAGTCTGATTTGAGAGAATTCAGACTCTTTATGAGATGGGTCTTAACATATATATCACATGAGAAAGATTTAGTGCATTTTCATATTGTACTTAAAGTGTAATATGACTAGACACTCATCCCATGTGGCACCTAATTATTGGGTTGTCACTTTATCACCCCCCATGTGAGTGGTGCCATATGAGATGAGTGCCTAGTCATATTACACTTAAGTACAATAGAAAAATATACTAAGCCTTTCTCATATCACATTTGTACTTTTTAAATTTTTAACCGAGAAATAGAGGGGTGGGGATGTGTTGAAATGTTGAATATGTGGTGGCGAGTATAAGCATAATGCACACCATGTAAAGACAGCAATCACTATCTTCCCTTTTAAAGAGGGGAAGAGTCATTACAATTTCCTATGAAGGAAGTCATCCAACTTTTGGAATAGTATATGCTCATCTACGCTTCAACTTATGTAACAACCCTGTGATTTAGATTTAAAGAAATATTTACTACAAGGTCAATCTCACAATAATCACATGATGTCTGGCTAATGCCTTTGACCATGTATGAGACTTTAAGCCCGCCGTTTAATTTTTTTCTTAATAAATTTTATTTAAAAAAATGATAACGTGGATGGCAGGTAATTTGATTACCCAAAAATAAATATTTTCTCTCATCCCAAATCAATAAAATTATTTTATTACAATTTGTATCATTACCAAATAACATAGAAAATTAATCTTGTAATAAATATTTCTCTTTATATTTATCGTAGATGTGACAAGAGTAAATTGGACCTTCATAGATAGAAACAAAACTGAGGAGATTGAGAAGATTACACATATAAATAAATAATATATATATTAACTATCTTGAAAGCAGAAGATATCGGAGAAGATTCCACATATAAATAATAAATTATATATATATATATATATTCTTTTTCTATCTTGAAAGCAGCAGATATCGGAGATAAGGTACCCAAATCTTGCGGTCTAATTCCATGAAAATAAGATACCCAAATAAAAGATATCTTCTTCTTTCGTGATTGGATGCCTTTTTTTTTATAAATAAAGATATCCTAACTGTGGCTTCTGACTCTTTCATAAATTTGGGCCCATCTTGCACAAACACCCGGGTGACATCAAAATATGCGGTGAGACATTTTTCATAAACTTTTGGACACCCATGACCCATATCACACACACACAGGCACACGGATACACACATATGCGCACACACATAGAGAGAGAGAGAGAGACAGCAGACACACACTTCAACTACTAAAAAAGTTAGGAGTAGCTCAGTCTAGAACCACACATCCAAAAATCAGAAGTAAACAAAAAAATAGCCACATATCTAAGGTTGAACATGGCAAACTGATTCAATTTTGAAACCGCATCGAATCAAATCGAAGTCTATATGTACCGAATCGAATTTAATTTGGTTCCAGATTTGAATCTTTTAATTAAAGTTAGAAATAATTTTTTATTAATAGTTAAAATACATATAATCAAAACTTATATAATATCAATAACAAACAGAGCTAATAGAACATTTGACTAACTTTCTACACCTATATTTAGATAATACAATATCACAATTAGTGAGAAAATACTGAAAATAGAAATCAGTGAAAAAAATAGTGAAAATCAAATTCAGTTAAAATAAAATAATTTGAGAAAGTAGAAAATAATATTTTTGATATAACCAGTGAAAACAAAAATCAGTGAGAAAAACAATGAAAATAAAATTCAGTAAAATAATGAAATAAAACTCTATGAGAAAAATAATAAAAATAAAAATCAATGAGAAAAATAGTGAAAATAAAATCAGTGAGAAAAATAATAAAATATAGTTAAACACTGCTATCCAATATTAGAAAATATAAGTATAAAAATCACTGGAAAAATCTTGCAAAAATCAGTGAAATAAAAATCAGAAGGAAAAAAACAGTGAGAAAAACACAACTAAAAACTAATCCGGTTTATTTGATTCATCGGATCTAATTATTTAAAATTAATCCGATTTGGTTTGGATCGTTGACATGAATTCTAATATTTTAAACAAATTTCGGTTTGATTCAGTTACTCGGATTAAACCAAGAAATGAACAGCCCTACCAGTAACATCCCATTAATCCAATTGAGTCAACTTGGAGGAGGTAACAGAGGAGCTGAGCTCTGCTAGTCCCCAAAGTAGTGTTTAAATATCATATCCACGCCAAGAATAATAGCTTAAAATGGCTGACTATAAAACCAAAAAGTCTCGTTTTGGAATTTTTGAAGCGGATCATTTGATAAATTTTTTTAAGTGGGTAGTAACAGGTATATATATATATTAAGAAAGAGATAGAATATGCAAATATAGGTGGGCCAAAAATACCCAAAAAGGGACCTCCCCATAGCACCTAAACAAGAAGAAACAAACAACAAGGTGTAAATCACTCTCCACACCCCCCCCCCCAACAAAAAAAAACACCCAAAAAAGGAGACAGAAGCATTACATACTGTTAATTCCTTCACCCTATCCCATATAAAATGGACCAAAGTTCTCCTCTGATACTTAGTTAAGTCCATGCCAATCAATGAAGAGAGTTTAATGGACAAAAGGGTTGGCATAAGATCCTAAATAATAATACCCATCAAGAACGTCAACACTGCTATGTCAAAATGCTCATAAGGGAAAAAAAAAATAGAAGAAAATTGTTAGGGACTTTAATTGCGTTTTGTCATAAAATGTCGGAAAGTACAGCAAAATGACATTTAGAATGCCCCGAGTCCTTTTCGAACATTTTCTTGTTGTGTTGTAAATTACTGAATTTCAAAACCGGTTGACTATTATGACACCCTTTTTCATCGATCTTAATTTCCAACCTAACATTACAGGGCACCAAAATCAGTGGTTTCAAAATCAGATATTTTATTTTTCATGAACTTTTAAAATGGATGATTTCAAAACCGATATTTGACATTATTTTATGACTCACTAACTGGCCCCTTAAATCTTTTCGGTCTATTTCTATTCTAAGAGGTAAACATGCAGAAGACCCTATTCTTCTTACAAGATCAACTGCAGAAATGGATGCTATGATGTGATGAAACGTTTTAAGACAAAGTCGGCTCTTGGAAAAGAATAGAGCTTGGTCTTATTGCATCTACTGATATGGCACATAAATTAGACAGAAAGTTGACTGATGATGGCACATAGAACGATCGCGGAGGTTACACAAACTCCAGTGTTTTTCATATACACAAAATTCTGGGGCATGCAAAAAAGCCCAAAGAAGACACAAGGAGCTAAAAAAGTCATAATTAGACTTGTAAGACAAACAGTCCATCCATATTCAAATATTATTTGCCTATACAGAACTTGCTAAAGATATTAGACAAGACTTCTTCAGAAATATCGGAACCACTTATCTGCCCAAGAGCCAGCACTGCTTCCCTCAAGTCCACTGTCCAGAAATCAAGAGGCAATTCCTCGTTTATCGATTGCTTCAGCCTAGAGAGAGCATCCTTCGTTCGAATAAGCTGCTCACATTGTCTCTGGACAGATCAGAAAAACTAAGTTAGTGAAGCTTACTGCTAGCAACGCTTTGAACAAGCAGGGAGTAAAGCTGGCAGAACATGTTAGGAGTTCCACGACAGGCAGAGTGGTAAACCATGAATCGGTGTCATAATAATGGATAATGGTATCCCATGCAATTTCAACAATTGTAATTCGAATGTAATTGGGCTTGGCGTATTTTGACTAAACCTCATTCCTTATTTTCTTGTAATTGAAGACTTCTTGAAGATCAAATAATTCAAACGAGAGTCACAAGATGAAAACTTCGACCATTTTAATGCTATACATGATGGCTTTCATGTTCATAGTTCATTTCCTTGAAAGAAAATGGGCGATGCTATCAGGTCCAAACAATCTTCTCGGCTGATTTTTGAGATATGGACTTAAAAGTCAGTCTCCAAAGACACTCAACTTTACACAAATATCAACAGGAAGCTTACTGACTTCCAAATTGACTTATAATAAGGATCCAGACGTGCAAGGATTGACTATTGTTCAAATAATTGTAACAGTAAATTCCTTTGCCTTAACACTTTCTTCAGCAATCAACTTCGACATTTAATCTTCTGAACATACTCAAGCAACATTTCAACCCTAGAATCAATGAAATTGTTGAAGCATCCTCCATGCACAAAAAAAAATCAGTGAATGGGTGTTCAAAATTTTCTGAAAATGGTGTTGCAACTTCCTCAAAATTAACAAAGGCCGGAATCTTCTTGCTCCAGCCACACAAAACCAACAGGAACAGGCTCATCCCAGAGATGACAAGTCTAACCCCAAAATTCTAAATTTGCATAAAGGGCTTGAGGTCAACAATACCCATGTAATTAAAATCCTTTGAAAGATGCTTAAATTTTTATTTGAGCCATGGTTGGCCCCAAGGTACATCTTCCTACTAATGGCACCATTTTGCATGAGATCATCTCTTTTCAATGGGCTATCGTTCTTGGGTAGTATGAATGACAATTAAGTGAGGGTATTCAAACATTGGGTTATTGGGTCAGTGATCCATTGTAATTTCTCTCTTACCACAGGGGCATTTTAGTTGGCAACCTCTTACAAAAGGAAGTTGAGGGTCTGTGGTTACTCCAAGTTGGAAAAACCAAAGCCTCTTTCACTGGACATCGACCAAGCCCTTTGCCTCTTTTTTTTCTTGCTATTCTTCGTCCTAAATTCTCTAATTTCTTCATGGCATCAGAGTGAGTTTACTTATTAGATCGTCTCTCCATATGTGGACACTTGTCCCTATCTATGTTGCACCCCAAACCGGTTGGTTCGGCACGAGGGGGTGTCATTTATTCCCATATTGAAAATCCATGGGAGTTTTCACCTCTATATATGTAGAGTATTCCCTCAACTCAATGCCTAAGTTCTGGGTTAGAGAGGAAACAACCAACATGAGTATCATGAAAAGGAAGATATATTTATGATAGAACATATAAATGTATACTAACGTTACTCACCTGATTAATAGTCCATCTACGCCCCCCTGATGGAATTGTGTTGAGACCTACAATGTCCAGTATTGCCTCCTCCAACTCCAATATGCCATGCCCAGTTATAGCACATGTGAGGATATGCTTCTTGAAAGTGCTCCCTTCAAGTTCAGGAAGTTCAGCAGAGACAGGAACAGATGTCAAGCAATCTATCTTATTTGTGACAAGGATCATGGGTACAGTAGAACCAGTTATCCTCTGTTCACATTGAACAAGCATCAACAACCCGTTAAAAAGATCTGCAGAAATTCTGTCCTATTTGCCAATAGGAGTTTCAGTTGCAACTGAAAAGAAGAATGATCATAAAAATAGGAGGCTGTGATGACCAATGCAGAAGAATTTCTGGTAAAAGATATATTAGACTTGTGTCGGTCAAAATGCACTAAAATAGTCATGCTCTCTTTTGATGGCATGCCCCTTCTAGGTATGATTCGTATGGAAATTGAATAAGTGGCACTAAAAAGAATAGAAATAAAATTACTAATTATATGATTATTTTGCCAGATTATTTCTGTTTCTGATTTTTTATTGTCTCATGACAGGAGCAACATATTCCTTTTTCTGCTTTTTGTAACCTACTTGAGACAAACTCTTATTTGATCCTGCTTATGTCCCAGCACTACCAAATAACAGCAAAAATTTTATCAGTACAAAATGAAGATCAAGGCCACAGTATAAATAAAGCTGTTATGATGAAAAAGAGAACTCTGTTGGATAAATCAAGACTTTTGTATAATCATAGAAGCACTCAAAATTCTTTGTGGGTCACCAAGAACCATAAAATGTTCATGTGCACAGCTGTGTAAGGATGCATTCAAATGTAGCAAGGCATAAAGTTTATTTCAGTTGTGTCACGAATTTCTTTTTTCTTACTTAAGAAAGGAAAAACTCGTCCCAAAAGAGGGTTTTCGCAGAAAAAAAAAATCCCTATGGCCAAAGGTTGTTAGGAAAAGCCAAATGTTGTGACACTTTGATGCAGGAGAACATTCACCGGAAGTGATGACAACATTTTGATGGAAGACAGTCATTGGATGCAATCGTCATTTGTCTATTATGTATTTTTGTTTTTACTTAGGTCGTATTTTTAAGTAGAAGTTGAATAGGATTTGTCAAGTACTTTAATTTTGGCCTCTTAGCAGCCTGATTAGAAGGCAAGTTTTGCAGTTTTGGTCTATAATTGTCCTCTTTTCTTCAGAATCAATAATAGCATTGAAGGAAATTTCTGTCTACAGAGACTCCAAGCAAGGATGAGGGTGTCGGTTTCGGTTTCGGGTAGGGCCGAAACCGTCCGAAACCTATAAAAGTTGACAAAAAAATTGTAAAAAAACTCAAATAAATCTGTAAAAATATAAAAATCCATCACAACACAAAAAGAACTAGTGGACATGCATATAAGATTGAAAAAAATTGGATTAGTGACAGATATATGTGGGTGACATGTTAATGGAATATTCGATGCATATTAAAGAGTTAAACATAAACATGGAATGATGTTGTCGTCTAGCACTATTATAAATATTACAAACACAATAAATTCTGTAAAAATTAAATTTTCATACCTAACATTACAATGCACTAGGGAGCTATGTCACATTGTTTGACCTCTTCTCTTAACATTGGTGACATGTTAATGGAATATTCGATGCATCTCCTTCCTCACCTCTCGGGAAGCTATGTCACATTGTTTGACCTCTCCTCTTCCCCTGCTAGATGTTGTTTGCCTCTAGTAATTCCTCCATATATCTCTTCCCACAATAATTGTTTTCTTTTTACTTTCTTTTTCCTAGCATCAACTAAAGTGAAATGTGCCCACCCCGGATCATCTAGTCCCTGGCTTTGCTCTTCTCCAGCTCTAGCCATGGTCCTACAATAAAAAAATAAAGCACAAAAATATGTAAGTAGAATGACATAAAAGACTGCTTGGAACCTAAAACAATCAAACATATCACTTATTGTTCAAATGTGGAGCCCGAACTCTCAAATGTGCGCCTTCGCACGCGGATCGACCTTCGCAAGCAAAAAAATATACATACAGCGAAGCGTCCCCCTCCCCCCTTGCGCCCCTGCCTCTCCTCCCACCTCCGGCAGAAAAAAATCCCCCCCCCCCCAAGAAAAGCCGAAACCACCCCCTTGCGGCCCTGCGGCAGTGTCCACCCCCTTCTGCCTCAATCTGAGGGGGTCACGGGACGCGGACTCCCTTTTCAGGGGAGTTCGCATCGGGTTTCGCCCGGTGTCGCCGGTTTCGGGCCGACACTGGATGGTGTCGGTTTCGGTTTCACCCGAAACCATTAAGTCTCGGACCGGAACAGTGTTCCGGTCCGGTTTCGTGTCGCCCAAGGCCGAAACCGACACGTTTCGCCGTGTCGGTTTCGGTTTTGGGCGAAACCTACAACCATGACTCCAAGAGGGAGACAATGTTAATGCAGTGAGGGCGGGTCAAGAGGCCCATCCTATATCTTCTCCAATTACCTGCTGCTAGTGTTTCCAACTTCTTCCCTGGTTTCTCTCCCTCGTCCCCTAATCTTTTTCTCTCTGTTTTGCAGCAGGGAGCACCAGAGCACCCAGCATAATCAACCTGCTTGGTGATCACTGGTGCACTGCCCACTTGACACCAACCTGCAGTGGCCCATGTACACCCACCAATCACAGCCATCATCCACATGCAACTCTCCTCTGTCTTCTCTGGCCTCCTTTTCCTCCCCTCTCATTTCTCTCTCCTCCTGCAGCAACTCTCCCCCCCCCTCCTCAAGCTCTTATCTCTCCTTGTACGTCTCTAGGCACAACCAAGGTTTATAAAGGTGCCGCCTTGAGGCTGTGAGGTGTACGTTTTATTAGGGGAGAGGTAGTTTGAGGTGCCAAGGCGACGAGGCACAGAGAGAGGCGTACGCATCTGGTGTGAGGAGAATCGATGGCCAAGATCTCATCTTAGATTCTTAGTTAAAACTTAAAACATTAAATATGTTTTATCTTTAAAGGTGGAGTCGTCTCTCTCTCTCGTATGAGAAGTCCCACTGGCAGAGAAGACCGACGGGCGACAACTATCTTCCTCGCAGGGAAGCAGTCTTCAATTTGTGGCCGCCAGCAGGAAAAGCGGAAGACCATGGCTGGGGCATGCCACCTTCTTCGAAGATACCTGGGAGGAGTCTAGGACTTCTTTGTGGGCCCTGCGGCAGCAACAGTTGGCATTGACAATCATCTTCCTTGCAACTTGGAGTTTGGTGGGCAGTGCCGTGGTGGGTTGCTAGCTCTGCTTTCACGGCAGGAAACCAACACCAAAGGTAGGGCTGCAAACGGAATCCAAATTCCAAAATTCTGACCCGATTCCGATAAACATTATCAATTTCGGAATGGAAAAATGATAACGATAGCTTATCAAAATTGGTATCGGATATTCCGACAAGTTATTGGAATCGAAATTGGAATTGAAAAATAATCGGAATTGGTATCCATTATTCCAATAAATTATCCATAAACTTAAAAGACAATGTCATGGTAAACACCATAGTTTATCGAAATTTCAGTTCCAATAATAAATCAGAATCGGAATGAAATCGGAATTAACCATTCCGATTTTATCGGAATCGGAACTACATTTTGGTTATCTGAATCGGAAACTATGTTTCTGGTTCCAAATTCGACCCGTTTGTAGCCCTAACCAAGGTAATCAAGTATGTAAAAATCCTCCTCCTCCTCCTACCTCTTCTTCATTTTTTTCCCTGTTTCTTGCTACTTGCCACGAGGCCCATGACCCACAGCCCCACTACGAACCTGTGTTTTTTTCCTATTACCTATCAGTCAAGAATCTCTGTTATTCTTGCCAGGTATGCTGTCTAACTTAGTTTTTTTTTTCCCTATGTTTCTTTTACACAATTGCACTTGCACATCCTTTATGCATGGCTTTCGGTTGTCATTTGCCAAGTTCAGTTCATACTTAAGTCTATAAAGCATGCCACATATTTTTTTCCTATTTGTACTTTCTATAGTAGTGCTTGGATGGCATCGTGGTTTTTTTTCATATTGTAGAGCATGAAGTATCGTCCTTCTTCCATATTTTTTTTGTTTCTACTATAGCACAGTGGTAGGCCGACTGTCGATAGCAGGGCAAGTAATTGAATATTTGTTTATTATATGTTGATTGTTGTTGCTTGTTGCACCACTTTCTTCCATATTTTTTTTCTATTTCTACTATAGGACAGTGGTGCTAACTTCATTTTTTTTTCTTATGCTGCTCGCTTGTTGGTTCTAATGAATTGTCATTTTTTTTAAAATTTGTAGCATCATGCCAAGAGATGAGGATAAAGATAGGGGCGGGGGATAAACAATATGGAAATAGGTCTAATCCTACTTGGAAATATGGAGAGCAAATTGATGTCCCAAAAGTTGGTAAAGCGAAGTTTATTTGAAATGCAAATTTTGTGGGAAAAAAATTATCGGTGGTGCAAAAAGACTAAAAAATCATTTAGCTAAAACCATAACAATTTAAGTGCATGTCCTAAAGTTCCAAAAAGAAGTTGAGGAAGAAATGAAGGGAAACTGGGACTTCTATGTGAAAAAAAATTGGCTGCAAAAGATTTGAAAATTTATGCAAGATTGGCTCTTATATGCATGATGATGATGTCACCTCTATAACAAAGAGGCAAGTTAGAGGCCTAAGGATGATTACTTTAGGTTTTGATTCTGCATCAAAGAGATGTTGAACGGCAAAAGTGTGACACGTTTATTTCAGCGGAAATTACAAAATCCATCAGATGATGGTCCGGCGACTAGCCTAGTTGAAGCCTATTTTGGCGGACGACGGTTCGAGTCGCGGACATGATGAAAGGGCCGTTGGGCCACGAAGATTAATGTTGGTTATCAGCAGGCCTGGTTACAATACATTATCAGCAGCCTGCTCAGAGGCCAAAAAGTTGTGATTTAAAATGACCCCAAGGTTATTTAAGTTACAAACTTATTAGCGGGATCCTTCCCCAAAATTCAGCAGGGGAGTTCCGGCCCTTAAAATGGTGCCCGAGTCCCGGTTAAAATGAAAGTACAAGGAGAACATGTCTCTGTTCAAAGTACGAAGCACGAAAAATCCGGCAGCACAAGGTCTATAGACCGAGTATGAAGGACAAGTACAAAGAACAAGCTCGAGGAAGAACTCCGAGGCTTGCAAAGGCACCCTCTGATCGGGCAGAACTCCGAGAAGTCAGGGCGAAGCACCAAGGAAACGGAGCCGGACTCCAGCAGCACCTCCGGCAGCACAAGGTCTATAGACCGAATACAAAGAACAAGTACAAACAACAAGCTCGAGGAAGAACTCCGAGGCTTGCAAAGGCACCCTCCGATCGGGCAGAACTCCGAGAAGTCGGGCGAAATCCAAAGAAACAAGCAGGACTTCAGCAGCACCTCCGGGCTCCAACAAGTCCTGGAAATGAGGGTGTAGGGGGGGTATTTATAGACAAAATCCCCCCTCTCTCCCCTCTCTTTCCATCGGTTAGGTCCCCCTAACCGATGTGACCTCACAATGAGGTCACCATCGGTTAAGGGGGGGTCTCCCCTAACCGATGGTGACCTCAACATGAGGTCACCATCGGTTAAGGGCCAACCGATGGTGACCTAAGCATGAGGTCACCATCGGTTAGGGGTCTAACCGATGGTGACCTCATGATGAGGTCACCATCGGTTGGCCCTAACGATGGTGTTGGGGCTCTCCCTCTCTCGCATGTAAGGGGTTCATCCCCTATAATACCCCCCCTATTCCAAAGGGAAAGGGGTCTTCTACTTGCCCGGTCGAAGCCCTGTGGGGTTCGGAACTTGCTCCGGCGAAGCCCTGTTGGGAAAATCCCAGGAAAATAGAAAAAAGAGCATTTGCTCCCTCTCTCATTCTCAAATCCCTCCCGTCCGGTGTGTGAAGGTACAAATCCCCTTCTTCAGCCCGATAGGCCAGGCGCGGAAAGGAGAGCGGTCGGCGTAATCGTCATCAGCATTCCTTCTTAATCTCCATCCCCCACATCGAGCAAGTCTCTGTGGGGTGATATTCCCGGGGTTTAAATGCCGTCCATATCGAGCGAGTCTCTATGGACACATGGTATTTAAATACCCACGTTCTCCCCGCCCATCGAGCGAGTCTCTGGGATGGTGGATTTTGTGCTTATATGTATATGTTTTCTTGAGGAGACTTTGCCCAAGCGGAGGTTCTGCCCAAGGACGTATTCGTATATTCGCAAATCGTGTTCTTATATATATGTTTCTTAAGACGAAACTCTGCCCAAGCGGAGGTTCCGTCCATGAACACATATATAAAGATCACAAATTTGTAATTATACAAATATGTTCCTTAGGGAGAATCTCACCCGGCAAAATCTCTCTCAGGGGACGTATCCATATAAATACAAACTCGTGTTATATGTATATGTTTCTTAGAGGAAACTCTGCCCAAGCGGAGGTTCTGTCCAAGAACATATTCGTATATTCACAAATTTATGTTCTTATGTATATGTTCCTTAGAGGAAACTCTGCCCAAATGGAGACTCCCCTAAGAACATATCCATAAAATCACAAATTTGTGCCTATACGCATATGTCTCTTAGGAGGAATCTTGCCCGGACAAAGTTCCCTCTAAATCATATCCGTATAATCACAAACTTCATGTTTTATAAATGTATTTCTTAGTGGAATCTCTGCCCAAATAGAGACCCTGCTCGAGAATATATCTATATAATCACAAATATGCCCCGTTTGTATATGTTTCTCAAAAAAAGAGGACTCCGTTCATACGGAGGGCTCCTTCTTATCGGATACTCTGCTCAAGTGGAGATACCGTTTGAGAATATATTTACAAAGTGCAAATTTGTGTTTATACACATATATCTCTTTAAGGCAAAGTCCCTCCGGTAAAGTTTCTCCCAAATACATGGATATAAGCATGTGCCAATATGAAATATCTCTACAAGGACACCCTGCCTAAGTGGGGACTCACCAAGACATATCCACATATTCAAAAAATAAAAAAGGGGATTGTGATAATATCACACATCCAAAGAAAAAGGGAGTGAGACAGGAACCGTGCTCAGATACCCCAAATGGGAGCACATATGCACCTCCACGAGAAATATACCCGTGGAAATGGACTTCGGACAAAAATCACAAATGGGACAAGGACTTCCGTGGAGATACATCCATATGATCTCCGGAAATTGGACCCGCACAAGTACGAAATGAGGAGAAAAGAAACTCTACCTCGAACTCGAACTCTGCTCAGAAATGGCATTGCAAAAGAACCTCATATAAAAATTTGCACAATCATCCTTCTAATACGGAAGTGTTGTTCTGGGTTATAACACCCCAAGTTCAGAATCAAATCTTCGGGTATACACCCATTCACAATAATAATCTCCATGTTTTCCCAAATGTAACCCATAACCAACCTTTTGCAAAAAGGAGAAAAAAGACCTCAAATCGGTCCACGGGTATATACCCGCTCCCCTTTTCAAAAGAAATCAAACTTTGGACTCCCAAAAAGGCAGTCATCTCAAGAATAAAACATCCAAAACAAAAACATTTCAAAACAATCAAAAGAAACAAAACATGTCATAATCAGGATTTTCTAAGAAAAAGCATGCATTTTTTCTCGTCCTTTACTATGAAATGGTATTCGGGTTTAGACCGGTATCAAATAATACCAAGTGTCCTAACTCGATGTAAATGTAACATCGATTCCGGTCGATGGAGACAGAGGTCCAGCACATACCCTAATCACCTGATGAGAATAGACATGGGACTCAAGAAGTTCAGATAAAAAACGGCGCACCCGTCCGTTCGCGGACACACCCGTCCGTTCGCGGACACACCCGTCCGTTGACGGACAAACCCGTCCTTTTCTCGGACACCATACCGTCCGTTCCACGGACACCATACCCGTCCTTTCCCCGACACCAAAATTCTTCTTCCGCATCGCGCGGACTCTTTTTCTGTCTGTTAGACAGGCTGGCACGCCCCCACAAATATCAAAACATAAAACAATACATACGCAAATAAAACGAATGAACGCAATCACACCACGATATTTTCATAGGAAATTTTTCCCCCGTGTCAACAAGAGACGAAAAATCAATACAACAAAGCACCTTAAATGCATATTGGAAGAAGGAAGAGCAAAATAGAGTTCGTCTTTCCATTGGGAGATTCTTTTTTGAAAATGATTTTGCATTTATATTGCAAATAGTCCATCTTTCAAAAAAATGTTGGAGCACATTGGTCAATATGGGAGGGGATTGAAACCTCCATCTATGTATGAGCTGAGAACATAGATTTTGCAAGAAGATGTGAAGACCATCAACGGCTTGTTGGAGGAATTCAAAGAATCATGCAAGATGACATGTTGTACACTTATGGCAAATGGGTGGACAGACACTAGTCAGAGAACATTGATTAAATTCTTGGTGAATAATCCTAAAAAAAACTAGGCTTCTAAGTCAGTGGATGCAACTGTGGAATCTAAAGATGCAAAGATGCTATTTCACTTGATTGATGGTATTATTCAAGAAATTAGTGAGGAAAATGTTATGCAAATAGTCACAGACAATGCGCCTAATTATAAGGCAGTAACGCAAAAGTTAATGGAGAAATGAAAATTGCTCTATTGGACTCCATGTGCAACACATTGCCTTGACTTAATTCTGGAAGATATCTTTGAGCTACCATTATTTGTTGCCATCATGAAGAAGGCAAAGAAAGTCATAAATTTCATTTATGCTCGTACATGGTTGAAAGCCTTAATGAAAAAGAAGCTAAAAAAGAACTTCTAAAACCTATCATTACCCATATTGCTACTGCATTTCTTACTATAACTAGCATCATTGGTTCCAAGGAAGATCTTCAAGAGATGTTTGCTTGAATATTATCACTCAGAGTACATATGTAAAAAGGCTGCAGGAAAAGTTATGAAATATATCATACTTAATGATCAACATTTTTGGAGAGGTGTTGCTTATATTGTCATGACCACAAAACCTTTGGTGAGTGTTTTAAGAATGGTAGATGGAGAGAAACATCCTCCAATGGGTTTCACCTATGAGGATAAATAGGGCAAAGGAGAAGATTGCAGAAGCTGTTGATGGGAAAATGGAAAAATATGAGCCAATATGGAGAATCATCGATAGAATGGGCATGGCAACCAAGGTTTGGCGCATCCCCAATCGGACCGGATCGGGTTTTTCTTGATCCGATCCAATTCGGGCGGATCGAACCGATTCGGTTCGATCCGCTTGGATTCGGCCTGCTAAGAGGGGATCCGCCTGTTAAGAAGGGATCCTGGCGCATCGGGCGAGCCGCGCATCGGATCCTCCCTGATCCGATGCGATTCGGGGGGATCGGCCCCTCGATCCGGCGCGCCAAACCATGATGGCAACTACACCAGCCTTTACACGCATATGCATATTTTCTTAATCCTCATTTCCAATATGAGCCTACGTTTTTAAATCATCCTGAGGTCAAACTTGGTTTATACAATTGCATTGATAGGATGACAAAAGAAGATGATAAATTGAAGGCTAAGCTACAGTTAGATGCATTTGTCATGCAAGAGGATTGTTTTGAGATAGGATGGATATAAAATCTAGAAAATAGAGGACTCCGAGTAAAGTGAACATAGGATGCTTTATATTATCTATTTTATATTTGTTTTTTTTACTATTTCAATGTGATTTGTTTTTTTTTTTTTACCAACTCATTGATGGTTGGCATATGGAGATGAAACTATTGAGTTAAAGAAGTTCGCAATTAGAGTTTTAAGTCTCACTTGTAGCTCATCAGGCTGTGAATGCAATTGGAGTGCTTGTAATTAGGTACAGTAAAATTAAAGAAGTGAAGTGATAAATCTCTTATAGTCTTTACTTTTTTATTTAAAATGTCTTCATAATATAAGTACACACAAAGAGGAGAAATAAACTATCACAACAGAGGTTAAATGATCTAGTGTATGTCATGTTCAACTTAAAGTTGAAAGAGAGAGCAGCGAGAAAGAAAGCAATGGAAAATCCTCTTTGTTTGGATGAAAATGACATGGACACTAATGATAAGTGGCTTACAGAATTTCAAAATGAGGTGATGATCTGACATTTATAATCCACCTGTTGACGAAGATGGTGACTTGGAAGATATTGGAATGGAGACATGGGCGAGGAAATAAAAAAAAGAAAAGAAAAGAAAAGTTAGAGAAAGTTCAAGTGGAAGTGGAAGTATTATTTAGCATTTAGACTTGGACTTCTTCAGTTTAAATGCGACTATAGCACTTGATAGAATTTTTGGCAGAAAAGAATTCATGTAGCCAACCCCAATAATGGGATAAGCTTTGATGATGATGATGATGATGAATGACTTAATGTGCTATGACTATGTGTGACTGTGTAAGCGTAAGTAGTAATTACATACTATTATTATTAAGTGTTATTTTTTTATTCTTATGATTTCATCATTTTTCTATATGTCGTAGGTAAGGACAAAGAAATTGTAGAAGGGGAAGAAGCATGCTTTGATGACGGGAGTGATAAAGGCAAATCAAGATGATGAACAAATTAAATATATGGATGACTCTGGATGATTTTATTACTAGTGATAATTAGGCTACATATAGAGATATACTTTTAAGTCTTTGTTTCTTTGAAACTTGTCATTTAGATTTTGGAGTGTTTGACCTAACTACAGAATGCACATTAAACAATAAATAGTGTTCTATGACTTTGTCATTTGAGTTATTTTATGCTTGTAGTTTCTTTTCTTATTACCATGCTCGATTTGTCTCAAATCTTAAATTAATAGTTTAACTATTACCATGTATTGTTTGCATTATTTGAACCAGTATATTTGACATTCTATTAATCACACTCTCTACCATTGAGCTAAGACATTATCTATATATAAATTATTATTTTTTATTTTTTATTTGTATAATTATATAACATTTTTTATATTTATTGAGGCTTACACCTTGGTAAGCTTTGAGGCTTATGCCTCATGAGGCTATGACCGACCACTCATGACCGCCTCAAGTCTTTACAAACCTTAGGCGCAAAACCTTGGGCACGACCACCTCAAGTCTTTAATTTGTACTCTTAAGTGAATCACCTACAAGCAAACATCTCTTGAAGGCCTTCCATGGAACCAATGATACTAGTCAAAGTAAGAAATGCAGTAGCAAAACGGGCAATGGTAGGTTTTAGAAGCTCTTTTTCTAGCTTCTTTTTCATCAAGACTTTCAACCATGTATGAACATAAATGAAATTATGAGTTTCTTTGCCTTCTTAAAGATGGCTACAAATAATGGTAGCTCAAAGATATCCTCCAAAATTAAGTTAAGGCAAGGTGCTGCACATGGAGTCCAATACAACATTTTCCTTTTCTCCATTAACTTTTGCCTTGCTACCTTATAATTAGCCGCATTGTCTGGGACTATTTGCATAATATTTTCCTCGTCGATTACTTGAATAATACCATCAATCAAGTGAAACAACATCTCCACATCTTTAGATTCCACAGTTGCATCCATTGACTTGAGAAACCAAGTTCCTTTAGGATTCACCAAAAAATTAATCAATATTCTCTAACTAGTGTCCGTCTATCCATCCGTCAAAATGTACAACCAACCATCTTACATGATTCTTTGAATTTCTCTAACAAGCCACTAATGGTCTTCACAAATTCTTGCAAAATCCATGTTCTTAACTCATACATAGATGGAAGTTTCAATCCCCTCTCATATTGACCAACGTGCTCCAACATTCTTTTGAAAGATGGATTATTTGCAATATAAAATGCAAAGTCATTTAAAAAAAAAAGAATCTTCCACTGGAAAGACAAACTTAATTTCACTCTTCCTTCTTCTAATGTGCATTTAAGGTACTTTGTCAGTTTGTTGTACTGATTTCTCTTGTCCATTTAATGCAGAATTAAAACCTAAAATCAATTCATCCATTCGTCCTCTAACTTGTTGCTTTATCATAGAGCCAGCGTCACTATGATCTCACTGTAGGTGTAGAGGTGACATCATCATCATCCATATAAGAGCCAATCTTGCATAAATTTTCAAATCTCTCTGCAGCCATTTTTTTCTCCATTTAGAAGACCCAAGTATCCCTTCATTTCTTTCTCAAATTATTTTAGAACTTCAAGACAAGCACTTACATTGTTATCGATTTTAACTAAATGATCTTTCAGTCATTTCACACCATCGGTAATTTTTTTCCCACAAAATTTACATTTCAAATAAACTAGCTTTTACCGGCCCTTAGGACATCAATTTGCTCTCCAAATTTCCAAGGATCATCAAACCTATTTCTATATTGTTTCTCCGTCGCCATGTCTTTATCCTCATCTCCTAGCATGATACTGCAGATTTAAAAAAAAGACAATTCACTAGAACCAGCAAGCAAGGAGCATATTAAAATATATATAAAATTAAGTTATTAACAATCACCACTGCCCTACAATAGAAATAGAAAACAAAATATGGAAGATGGTGTAGCAGACAACAACAATCAACATAATATTAAACAAATATTCAATTAATTCACTGCCACCAACGATCGGTCCACCACTATGCTATAGTAGAAACAAAAAAATATATGTGGAAGAAGGACTAAACTTCATGCTTTGCAATATGAAAAAACCATGATAACATCCAAGCGCTACTGCAGAAAGTAAAAATAGAAAAGAAAATAAAACGTGGCATGCTCTATGGACAGAGTATGAACTAAACTTGGCAAATGGCAACCGCAAGCTACACATGAAACATGTGCGAGTGCAATTGTGCAAAAGAAAAAGAAACATGGGGGGGGGGGGGGGTGGAACTAAGTTGGACAACATACCTGGTAAGAAAAATAGAGACTTTGGACTGGCAAGAAATAGGAAATAGGGAAAAAAATAGAGGTTTGTAGTGGAGCCCTGGGTCGTGGGCCTTGTGGCAACTGACAACTAGCAAGATTAGTGAAATAAATGAAGAAGAAGCAGCAGCAACAAAAGGAGGATGAGAATTTTTACATACCTGATACATACCTGATTACCTTCGGTGTTGGTTTTCTGCCATGAAAATAGAGAGACTGACCCATGACAACACTGCCCACTGGACTCCAAGCTGCAAGGAAGATGGCCACCAATGCCAATTGCTGGTGCCGCAGGCGCCGCAAATAAGCCCTAGACTCCTAGTCCCAAGTATCTTCAAAGAGGATGGCCAGCCTCATCGTGGTCTTCTGCTCTTCCTGTCGGCGGCCACAAAGAAGAAGACTACTTCCCATGAAAAGATAGTTTTCGACTATCACCAGTCCGTCTTCTCTCCGAGTGGGACTTTCCATACAACAGAGAGAGACGACTGCACCTTTAAAAATAAAACCTATTTTGATGTTTTAACTAAGAATCTAGGATGACATCTTTGTCGTCGATTCTCCTCACACTAGATGTGTACGCCTCTCTCCAAGCCTCACCGCATTGGCACCTCAAACCACCTCTCCCCTAATAAAATATACACCTAATTTGTCCCAAGGTGTAGGCCTTGAGGCTGTAAGTGGGCACTTTGCCTTAAGGCATTTGCCTCATAGTCTCAAGGCGGCACCTTTTTAAACCTTGAACAGCTCCCATTGTCCTGAAAAACTAATGTTACAGAAAACTTTGTCACAGAAAGTGGACTTGCTCATCTAGCTTTCCAAAATCCATATCCTACACTCAGACTTTTGGTTAAAGAAAACAAAGGAAAACCAACAAAAGGGTACAAAGCCAGTTTGGGAGCAAAAGTTGTAATGGGTGATAGAGAGTTGACAAACCTGGATGTGTTGAATAAGTTCCTTATCATCAGATGTCCAGCCTTCTAAAGCACTTATGGTCATAATGATCACATCAGCACCCACAGCAGCAGTCTCTGATCTTTGTACACCTAGCATACAGAACAGCAAAATTTCAGGAGATCATGAAAACTATGTTAGTCAGAAATTGTTAAATCATTAAAGCAGACACGTGCAAGATGTTAACCTAATCATCAGGTCAAGTTTAGGGACTAAAAAAACAGATGTTAACCTAATCATCAGATCAAGTTTAGGGACTGAACAATTTGACATCATGATTCATAGCTGGTACATACCAATTTTTTCTACAACATCATCTGTTTCTCTGATACCAGCAGTATCAAGAAGAGTGACAGGAATACCACGAACTGTAACATTGGCTTCAATAACATCCCTTGTGGTTCCCGCAATCTCAGTAACTATTGCTCTGTCACTCTGCATACTAGTCAAAATAATGTACAAGATGAGACCTTACATGACTATATGAGATGCATCAGCACTAAGAGGAGGCAGGGTATAAAGATCAATCACTTCAAGTCAGAGAGCAAGATGCAAATTATAATAGTATTTGGTTGCTGCCCAAACACACTTTGTGAATAACCAAACACCATCCTTTTAAACAGACAAACAGTTCACGTTCAACGACTCAGAGAATACCATTTCATATTGCCTCTGTTTCAGCTTGTGAAGAGTGAAGTCAGCGACTCAACCCATGTATCTGGGAAGTCTAATACCCCCTCCTACATTAACATAAATGGGACAGGGAATAATACCTGAACTAGCCTTATGGATCCTTTCAGTTTAAAACATTTCATGCATCATCCAGATCCCTAAGAGCTAAGAGATCCAGATATAACCTCTTATGAATCTGGTAACCACACTATTATCTTGCTGAATCCCACTGCATCATTGATGATAGTGTGCTGTCAATGATCACATATAGAAACTCCTAAATTGAACACAACCACCCCCTCTTCCCATGCAAGGAAAGAGAAGAAAATAATGTTGAATCATTCCAGGTGAAGTTAGCCTCATACAATTGTTGAATGATTGGCAGAAGATTGTTCCCCTTTTCAAGTATTGTTGACAGAGAAACATACATAAGTGAAATAGATATACCCATTTTCAACCAAACCCCTCCCTTCCCCATGTTCCTTTTTTTCTTTTGATGCATCAACATTTGTGGCATCAATCATAGTGTCTCCAAGATGTCCACTGTTATTCCCTGGAGCCCATGGACATTTGTGTAATCTAGGAACCTGTTCACAAGCACATGAACGGTCATACAATTTTCGGCAACCAAAGGGCATGGGACCACATCAATATCATGGATGATCAAGTTCTCATATTGTTTATCCTCTTAAATCTTAATCAACTTATGCTTTGGAAATGCAGATACCAAACTATTTCCTACTGCTCTTCAATATGCGGAAATCTAAATGTTCCTCATGCATAAAGATGACAAGAAGCACACCATATGTTCAATTTGCTGCATATTTAAAGTTCATCTGGCCAGCCATAATAAGGTGTTGCACTGCAATAGACAAGTCTTATACATTACGCCAGAAAAACAAAACTATGCCCTGAGATACAAGTAGCTGGGTAAACAAGGCAAAAAAACAAAAGAGAACAAGAGATATATTACACCAAGCACTACCTACTTTGCTCCAGGCATTGAGGAGACTTGATTTTCCAACATTAGGCCGACCAATGATTGCCACCTGTGAAATTAAAAATAAAGACTCCATCATCCATATGTAATTAGTTCTTAGTAGGCCATCATCAGAAAGTCAAAAAGACAGATTGAAGCAACATAAAAGCCTGATAATGGATGTCACTGTTGCCAATTGCTCATGGACATAGATGTCGATAGCAGGTCACTTGATTGCTTAGTGTAGGCTTGTAGCTGCTGCTAATGGCTAATGAAGCAACTACTTGTTGAAACTTGCAAGAGCCTAAATGCTGCAAATGACTAGTGCACCATACCCCTCCCACACCCCCAAAACACACCCCAAAACATGGAAGGATGTATCATCGGCCCAGGAATCACCGTGGGCCGATCCCAATCTGATTGGATTGGCGATCAGCCAATCTCAAACATCTTGCTGATCCTAGATCGACCAGATTAGAACAATGTGTTTTTAAAGAAAAATCATAAAAAGCATAAGAAAAAGATCAAGAAAATTGCTAGATGTATAAATAAATTTACATTTGCATAAAACAACAATGATTCATGCATTCACATTGCATTGAACATCATATTGAACGCATAACAACATGTAATCACCATGAAGAAGTAAGTAAATACACAAAAGTAAAATCCTAAGCTTAATAGCTTATGATAAACGAGTTCAACTTACAAAAACAACTAGTCTTACCAATTGGATCAGGATGATTCATCATTCAGTCAGTGTGGTTGTCCATATCCATATTGACCTCCATAGCCTCGTAACCATAACCAAAGAGAAAATTTGCCAAATTATACATACGTCTTTGAATCCCTTTTGGTGTATATTGTTGACTAAAACTCTCTCCAGACCGCAATGGAACATGGCACTAAAATACCATAAGGTGTGTATGAATTGGACACTTCAAGTTGTTTTGAACTTGTTAAAGGCAAAAGGTGCCTATCCTTTGCGTTCCAAGAAAAGAACTACTAATATTTGAGTATGGTACGGTTAGAGGGTGAAAGTAGGTGCTAGGTACATATGAAGAAGCTGCATCACAGTTTGGCTTCCAAGGTGGCTAATAATAGGTTGCTTGTCATTGTTGGCCTTCATATTGACCTTGCCCTTGTCCTCTATCTTTTTGTTGTTTTGTTTTCGGTAACTAGGCTAGAAAAGTTGGTTAATTGCCACTACAACGTGTGCTTGAAGGCCAAGTGCATAAGAGAAAGGCAGAAAAGGCAAGAGACAAGAACGATGAGTTCACATGGCAGAAGATGGGAAGAATCTACTGCACAGGCTAGAGGTATCGTTAAACTCATTGATGTTGACGAGTTGTTGCATGAGGAACACCCATTAAATGCTCAGGTAGAACAAGAGCAGAATTGGATGTTCTAGAATTTGACCCTCAAGATCACTCATGGCTAGAAGGAGAATTAGATGAAGTAGAGACTTGAGATCCAAAGCTTAGAGTTAGGGAAGACCCAACTCCATCATCAGAGCCTGTAACAACAAGATAGAGATGGCGATGTTCAGACACATTGCCTGAGACATTGAGATTGCCTACAAGCTAGCTTGCACTCAGAAGAGCTGCCACGCAAAAAAAAAGTAGAAGGGAACTAGAGACAAGAACAGGCACCAAGAGGATGGAGAAATTGACATATGTTGAACAAAAACAGGATAAGAGTTTTGACATAAGTAACCAGTGATGATGACAAAGAGACACTTTGACCTAAGCAGCCACATGCCCGATGCACAATTGGGAGTGACAACTCCATGCAGGCCTTTAATGGTGATGATGATGGGGCTGCCATTGGGGCGACAAGAGTTGGTTATGGATATACAGGTTATACAACACCATAATTTTCTCTGTGTATGGGGTTTACAAGCTATGTGTCAGAAATAGAATAATGAGGCAGAGGACAAGGACAAGGTCAATAGAAGACCAGCAATCACAGGCAACAACAGATTAGCCATCTTGGGAACCAAACTATAGTTCAGGGTCTTCATACATGCCTACATTTCACCCTTTGACCTTACCATACTCAAATATTAGTAGTTCCCTTCTTGGAGCAAAAGGAGGATGGGCAAGGTTCAAGAACCCGGAGATCGGCCAGCTCAAAACCAATTGGATTAGTCGATCCGGGCCGATCTTGGCCGAGCCAATGGGGGCTGAATCAACCCCCTCAAAAAAATGTTAAAAATTTAGAAAAATATAAAATATAAAACATAAAGATTGCATTTATTAATTGAAATACATGAAAATGAAGTACATGATACATCATTTTTTGTGAGAGAATAGAACAAAGTTATATTTATTGGAACCGCACATTATATAATCTGGACATAAGATCCACATAATATGTCCATGACATATAATGTTGGTAATATGCCTCATATTGAGTTAAATATTGATTATATGCATCTGTATTCGCATATATCACATTAATGGGTGTGTATCTAGGTATTTTCGGCACTTGATATGAGGCATACGAGTCATATGAATGCGAATCAGATTCTATGGATTGTGCATAGGCTCCGCCTCCAATATAGTACAATGCATCTGAATATTAAGGATATGTCAAGTAGCCTCCCTGCCCTTGGTAGTATCATTTAGTGGATGCATAAGATAATGCATCTGAGACTTGCTCTATGGTCTCAAGCTCCATTCGTAGTTTTTCTTACCGCTCCCACTCCTCTTGCATCTTCTTCTTCTTCATTAACCAATTCCATCTATACGGAATGAAGTTAGGATTGTATCTCGAATCTTCAGATGCTCCTTGCCCTTGTAATTAAGATGGGCCAGATGGCACTTTCTTCTCCTTCCTTCAATAATGTTGACTTGGGATTTGTTGTGCTCCCCTCCCCTGCCTACTCCCATGGTACTCATCTTGAGTAGCATGGATAAAGTCTTCCTCTTCAATGAATACAATAGGGTTCGGTCGCGATTCACTGCTGACATCACCTCTATGATCAGAGCCTTCACTAGGAGTCTAGGAGTACTTGTCTTCGATGGGGAGTCTTCAAAACTTTGGTATACCACGTTATCTCTTGGCTCCATAATTTCATCATCATCTTCTTCCTCGATGGTCTCCAATTCTACAATGTTAGTGCTGTGTTGCTTGCTCCTCCATACTCTTATCCCTACAGTCTTCTTTTAGCGTTTAAGGGGCCGGAGAGTTTCAAACTCCAGAAGCGAAGGCACACTATCAAGTTCACCTACATAAGAAGTAAAAATGTTAACACTTGATATGATTCGAAGTTGAATGCCATGTTGCACGTATATTGAAAAGCTCACCTACCTTCAGCCCATGCACGATCATTCGAGTCGAACTCTAATTCAACCGAAGTGGTTGCATCCACCCATGCATGGAGTGGATGTTTCTCCTCAAATACTTCTTCGAGATCTATTGTCCTACCCAAGGTTGAAGAACAAGGGGATCGGGGCCAGATCGGCCGGCCAAAAACCAATCGGATCGGCCGATCCGGGCCGATCCTGGCTGAGCCAAAGGTGGATGGATCGACCCCTTATACAGGTGTGAAGTGTATACTAATGTACAATATCTTATTTACCTGAACATCATTTAAGTAAATGTTAGTATTTGTAGTTTCATTTACTTAAGATATTACATATAAATAAGAAAGTACCCCACATTTGAATCCAATAAAAATATTAAAAAAATTATCTCTCTTACCAATAAAAAGTCAACTCTCTCATCCAAAAAGAAAATCGTGATTTTGGTGATTCTATCAAAATAGCGTCGTTCTAATTCCTCATAATTTGGCCTATCTAAAAATTTCATAATTCAAATAAACCCAATAGAACATTAAAAATTCAAAGTCCGAAGAGTGACTCCCTTGGAGAAGTCTCATGCACATTTGACCTTTTTCACCGGACTTTGAATTTTTAGTGTTTTATTGGGTTTATTTGAATTATGAAATTTTTAGATAGGCCAAATTATGAGGAATTAGAAAGACGTTATTTTGATAGAATCACCAAAATCGTAATTTTCTTCTTGGATGGGAGAGTTGACTTTTTATTGGTAAGAGATATGATTTTTTTTATATTTTTATTGGATTCAAATGAGAGGTACTTCCTTATTTACATGTAATATCTTAAGTAAATGAAACTACAAATAATAACATTTACTTAAATGATGTTCAGATAAATAAGGCCTGAAATTGGCCTGGACTCGGCTTGGAATCGGCCTGGACTCAGCCCCCTAGTAAGGTTACCCCGAATCGGATCGGTCGGCCCAAAACTGATCCGATTCGGCCGATCCGATCCCAATCCGAACGATTTTTGATACCCTAGTCCCGCCTACTGGTGTATCACCTCCTTGTTGGCCTTGACCTGAAACTCTATATTTTTCTTTCTCTTGAACTTATCTAAGTTGCACCCCCTTCCAAAATGGCTTCAATTGAATAAGTTCGACCACTTTTTTTCCCTTCTCCCTCACCTGTGTAGGAGCATGTGGGACATAGTTCTCCCAGTCTTCAGATGCCACCATCCTAATAAGATTGCTACGTTGGCCAATTATGCTATCTAAGGCAATGATTGGGATGCAAATCTTGTAGCTCCTGGCTAAAGCAACTTAGCCTATATGTATGTGTCCTCATGATGTCCAAAATGATGTTGTAGTTGTAAAGGAAGGTGGTTATGAATCTTGCTTTGTTTACTACATTTTCCACCATTGGGTCTTGGCAAATATCTTCCAGCATTAGGTCAATGCAATGCGTGGAGAAAGGAACCCAATACAAGTGTTCCCTTTTCCCCATTAGCATCTGGTCCGCCAACTTGAATGTTGCTGCATTGTCCATTGCTACTTGGACTATTTTCTTCTCCCCGGTCTCCTCCACCATGTTATCCATCAATTGAAATAACTTCACATTCTTCACCCTGCCAGAGACGTCCACTAATTTCCAAAAAACTATCCCTACTTTGCAGCAAATTAAGAAGTTTTTCATACTTCTTCTTATAATGCCTGCAAAGTTCCATAACTTAAATTATAATCGATGTTACTAAATAAAGAATAAAATAACAATTACTTTTACCCCCGTACATACCTATCCATCTATTGCACATTAACGTGCATCCATATTCATCCATACATTCAAAAGTAGACACATATGCCTTCATGTTTTCAACCATTAAGTCCAAGTATTTGTTGTAGATCTCGTAAAGGGTAGGACCTTCTACCCCTTTACCCACTTCACCAATAGTCTCGATCATTGATTCATAATATGGTCTTTTTATTGCATTAGCTGGTATGTTGAAGAACCACCTTCATGTCGCTCTTCGTATCTTCACCTTACATATCTTCAAATTCTTGAAGGCTACAGTAACGGACGACTACTTGTCCTTCTTTTTGGTGAGAACCGATCCAACGGTCCCACTCTAGGATCGCTGTCTCTAGGGATGTCTATAGACACCTCGGGTATATTTGTGCCCATCTCAACACTTGTACTTCATTGTCCAGAAGATCCATGATCACTTCCTTGACTATGTGTCGACTAGTATGTCAGAAGTAGTCCTCTTCCACAAAGGACCTTTGACTCTCTTCTGATGCCAGGCGAAATTGTTCTATAATAGGAAAAAATGCAAAAACTAGTTTATGATATTATTCATTAAGAAACAAGTTCTCTAAGCAATGAAGGGTTTTTGCACTAACCTTCTTCATCCTCATCAACATCAATTATTTGTCTACCTTTTGATAAACAGATCTCGTCTACGGGCCTTCGAGAAGGGGCAGACAACTCTTCTCGGATTTCTTGACATCTTCATGTATTGACAAAATTGCACTGTAACCTCAAAAGAAACATTCACATACGGTGCCACCTCGTCTTTAATTCCCACTAGGTGTTACTCGAAACGCCACATACTGTCCGATATGGTCCGATCACAATACTTGCATTGGACCTTCCTTCAACCCATGTCTACGACGGTGCAATGAGCCCAAGTGGAGACAACGCTAGGAGGGTTGTGTGAAGATCGGGACGCGCCACCTTCGGCGACCATGTCTTATGCCTAGGATGGTTGCAATGAAAGGTACTTTGAACAAAAAAATGAGTAAAAAATAAACAAACAAAAATAAAGAATTATTTATGCAAGAGAGTTCGCAGTTGAGACCCCAGGCCAAGAGTGTGGGAGTGAGAGAGACTCCGAAGACAAAGAGCAAGAGAGTGAGAGATCGCCTCGCAAGAGTGTAAAAGAGAGCCCAAGAGAGAGAGAGAGAGATAGAATGCCAAAATATTGAGAGAAGGGGAGGAGAACTCAAGATTTGAGTTTGGGGAGCGCCCCTCAACAGCTAGTAATGGCTACTTCAAACTAGTTGTTACACCCGAATCGGCCCGATCCAATCGATCTAGGGCGATCCCAGAACAGATATGCCAATCCGAACAATCCTGGCCGATCCGGCACGATCTAAACACTAGTCGGTGGCTAGGTTACCTCGGATTAGATTAGTTGGCTCAAAATCAAACCAGGTCGACCGATCTAATCCCAATCCGAGTGATTTTTGAACCTTAAGGATGGATACCTTGGCCTTCAACATGTTTGAAACAACGTAAAGCATCCAATGCATATAAACCTTACGGCATTTTGGTACGATGTTCCATTATAGTCTAGAAAGAGCCTGAGACCAAGGTTTGGCGTGCCGGATCGGCCGGCCCGATACCCCCGTACGCATCGGATCAGGGAAAACCCGATCCTCGATTCCATCGATTCGGTCCGATTCGCCTCATATATATAATATATTATATCATATTAATAATATATATTATACATTTAAATATCATATATAGATATATTATATATTATACCCATGAGAATCGATCCGATGCGGATCGATTCGGGTCGATTCGGGGGAATCGATCGGATCAAGAGAAATCCGATTCGCCTCCCAATCCCGATCCTCAAACCTTGCCTGAGACAACAGCATACACCAAGTGGAGTTCAAAGAGGCATGCATGATTTGACAAATTCCCTCTTTGCTATAGGTATGAGACTATGTACACCGATATGGATATGGACAACTGAACCAACCTGACAATGAATCATACTAATCCAATTAGCAAGACAAGTTGTTTTTGTAAGTTCTTCAACTCATGCATCATAAGCTAGTAAACTTAGGATTTTATCTTGTGCATTTACTTCTTCGTGGTGATTACATGTTATAATGTGTTCAATATAATGTTCATTGCAATACAAATGCATGAAACGTTATTTTCTTTTTTTCCTGATAGTGGATAGTACCACTGATATATTAAGGAAAAAAGAATGTACTAGTATAGATAAAACTACCAAAAGACAGCTCCCCACACCTATACAATGGAACAAAACTAACTCCCTAATAAGCCTAAAAGAGAAGAAGTGGAGGAGTCCACATTACAAAAAATAGCAGCCCACTCCTTAACTCTAAGACAAACACCAACAAAAACAGTTTCTTCATCTCACGAGACTCTTCTAAAGATCTGATTGTTTCTCTCCCTCTAAAGCATTCAAAGTGTGGTATGAAGGATAAGCCACTAGACCATTCTGTCTTCTTTGAGAGGTCACTGCCTACACCATCGCACAAACAACTAGTGTACATCCCTATACTTGATGATGCCACAATGGATCCTCCTAGCAACCTCCCTCCAAACTCCCTGTGAATAGGAGCAGCCCACAAACAGGTGGTCAAATGTCGCAACCTCCTCTCCACATAAGACACATATTTGGAATAAAATGGCGCAACCTATTCCACGTCAGAAGTCTCCCATATTGTGTGGAGTCTTTGTGATTCATGTATTTGGTTTTGATGATGACTCAACATTTAGGCTTTAATGATGACTTAACATTCTAAAATATGTGATACCTAAACTTGTTTGGTTCCGATGATAACTCAACATTCTTATGTTAATGATAATTAAACATTTGGGTTGAGTCTGGTTTGATCATTTATGATGATGACACATGTTACTGTTGTGAATTTTATTATGATAAGACATATCATTAATGATCTTAATGATAATATATATGTAGTGCTTAATCTGGACAAGTACATTGAACAAAATTGTCAAAACGCACTTATCAGGTCAACCTATGTGAGGTTCAGGTCGACAGATGAGTGTGCAAAGTCGACAGAAAAATCATGTTCTAAAGAAGTTAACCGAAGTTGCTCGATGCTTGGACTTCTGCTCAGGAGCTACTTGGGAAGCTACTCAGGAGCTACTCAGTAGCTGCTCGATGATCGGGCTCCTGCTCGAAAGCTGATCGGTGCAGATAGGAGGCGAAGTGAGGACTACCTCATGAGTCGAAGCTAAAGATAACATGAGTCGAAGTTGAGGTTTGACTGCTGAAGAATTGAGAAGTCGAAGTCACTATTGTTGTTAATATCAGTCAAAGTGCCCAAGATAACATCAGTCAAAGATGCAAGTTGAAGTTTTCCAAGATAACAGAAGTCAAAGACGTAAATCGAAATTCAACTTCAACTACTGAAGAAGATTGCGAGTCAAAGATGTAAGTTTAAGTTCAACTGTTGTTCAAGTTCGATTGTTGTTCAGGTTCGACTACTGATGAACAACTTCGACTGAAGAACAAAAGTTCGACTGCTGAAGAACCAACTTCAACTGTTGATGAACAATGTTCAACTGAAGATATTAGTCTTTGACTGGTGAAGAAAATGTTCAACTTATGAAGTCAACTTCGACCGATGAAGGCACTGCAACTAGTCCAACTTCGACTGGTGAACTTGTTTGATTGGTAAAGTTCAAGTTTGACTGACAAGAAACTTTCAGTAGTACCCGAGTCTGTGATACTTAGAAGATTGGGGTGATGATACGTGGCACAATCTGGAATGTTCCTTGAGAAGTGTGCCTTAATCTACACTATTTATACCATCACGATGGAGACAACAGGGGCGGATAGAGATTCCAAGTCTTTCGTATCAAGTAGTCGTCGATCCCTTGCGAAGAACACTCTCCCTGCTCCATTGTAAAGAGTGAAGGATTTCGAGCAACAATCTGAGCAACCAGCAAGCGATCAACAGTGGGATCTCTAGAAGAACCAAATGTTGTGATCGTGCAAAGCACCAGTAGCATTGAAGCTTGAATGCAACTCCAGTATGAGAAGAATTGAAGGACTGCTAAAGAAGTCGATGCATTCAGATTTGTTTTCTTTATCTTGAGTTGAACTGTGTGTGTGCTTGTGATCTGTTTGAGATCGTGTCATTTTTCTGTAATCTATGATCACAAGTGTGTATGGGCTGGAGATCTGATCATAGCTGAAGGGTCTGATCTTTGTCGAGTGGTCTTCTAACGTGTGTGTGTGTGTGTGGATTGAGCAATTCATGTGTGGGTGTGTTTGTATCTCAGATCGAGATAGCATGTGGTTAAGCCTCACGGTGGTGAGGGATGGATATAGGATACACGTTGGTGTACTCCAAACTACCTTAAAAATCTCTGTGCATCGTGATTTGCCATTGTCTCTACGCTAGATGATTGCATAGAGATTTCAATTATAAACTTAATCATTGACACACTATCCACACTTGCAATTAGAGTTCAGATCTGATCGGATCATCAGAGTCTCTACTAGATTGCTTGCATACAACCTCTTTGTCAATTTGTTTAACTCATATATCTACACTAGTTCTTATCAAGTGAGTGTAGATCTTAGATCGACTAGTTTCTCTATAGATTCTCTCTTAGTTGTAGTGTTTTGAGGAGTTTAGATCTTAGTTGACTCATCTTACTTTTAGACAACATTTAAATTGTTTGATAGTTTGCCTCAATCACTTAAGCACACATAAACACTGTCATAATCACAATTAGATTTCATGAGGGGTTGGGTTTGATCAAGTAGATCTTGAAATAAATTTTTTATTTCTTATATTCCACTGCAAATCTATTTACCCCCCCCCCTCCTCTAGATTTGTCATATCACATTGTTTTGGGCCAACATCCCATGCGAGGCTCTCCTTCACCTTCGAGGGGCTCTTAGGTACCCAAACTTGGTCATGCAAGTTGTGTCGAGCCTTGCCATCGGAGATGATATAGTGAGCTAATATGACCGTGAATAAACCTCCCGTCTCCTATATCTAAAACCACTCATCCTCTATATCGAATAGGCAAAAGGGAAGGAGGAGGGAGAGAAGATATTGGAACTGCAACACCTCATCTTGCCGGAGATCCCTCCTGAAGGTCGGAGACCAAACCCCTCTCTGCAAAAGGGGGTCAAACACTTGGGCAACGGAAACCAGTGGATCTACTAAATCAAGAAGAACGTAGGGAAAAGTGCCTCCGACGTGAAGTCCCCACGTCATCTATCCTTCCAGAAAAGAGCCTTGTCCCCCTTACCAAGTCATACACTGGCTCCCGAAAAAATAACATCCCTACACAAGAGGATATCTCGCCAAAGCGGAGAAATGTTGGCACTAGAAGAAGGATGGAAATCCCAACATCTGCTCCAACTAAAGTATCTTTATCTCATATAAACGTCCATATTCATAACCCCTCCTCTCCACTCCTATCCTCCCCAGCCACTTGCATAAGAGGGCCAGATTGAAGTCTTTGATGTTCTTGAGGCCTGGGCCTCCTTGAAGCTTTCTAGTGGCCAGCCTCCCCCACACAATATCATGCCAAACCTGCATCTCTCCCCACTACCATGCCAAAAGAATCTACACTAAATAGACTCAATCTTCTTCACCACCAATTTCGGCACCACACATTGATAGAAAATAGGTCGACAAATTATCCAATACTAAGCTGCATAAAACAAGCCTACCATGAACTGACAAAGCTCTAGCCTTCCACCCCGTCAACCTGGACTCAAACCTGTGGATGATGGGCCGCCAATCTAAACTCCTGAGAGCACAAGGAGTAAGAGGAGTCCCAAATAAGATATTGGGAAATTGCCAATCATAGAACCCCAACAAGTAGGTCGCTCTCCACAAAGAACTCTCCTCGATATTCACCCCTACCAGAAGACTCTTGTTGAAGTTGACTTTAAGACCAGTGACCTCCTCCAACATCTCCAGTAGAAGCCTAGTCAAGAGAGGCATCTGCTCACCCACAGCAATGAACATAATAGTGTCATCTACATATTGTAAGTGCGAGATGGTCGTACCTTTGGCCCCTGAAACCCTCTAATCAAACATGCTGCTTCCACCCTCTCCTACACCCTACTCAACATACGGGCAACTAGAACAAAGAGGAGAGGAGACAAAGGGTCCCCCTGACAAAGTCCCCACCTGCTGAGGAACGAAGAGGAAGGCCTCCCATTGATCAAGATCGCAAAGGAAGCCAAAGAGACACACACCCTCACCCATCCAATCCACCTATCCTCAAAACCCATCCTATCTAAGACATCAAAGAGGCACTGCTAATTAACCATGTGTCTTCTTAAAGTCCAACTTCTAAACCATCCATTTCCTCTTCTGATGCTTCATAGCAAAAAAACACTCATAAGCCACTAGGAAATTATCCAAAATATGCCTCCTAATAAATGCTCCCTAAATATGGCCAACCAAGCTGTCCATAACAATGGCCAATCTCCCAGCCAGAACCTTAGATATGATCTTGTAAGTACCATTCAACAAGCTGACTGACCTGAAATCCTAATGAGCAGCCTTCTTCTTAGGAACGAAAACTAGGTACATCATGTTGATACCCCCCAGGTGTGCCCTCCCCTCCTGGAACTCCCTCACCGCTGCCACCAAGTCACCTTTAGTGATGAGACAGCACTTTTGAAAGAAAGCTAAAGAGAAGACATCCAGGCCAGAGGCCTTGTCATTAGCAAGTGAAAAAAATAGCCTTTTAAATCTCCTAATTGGAGAAAGGCTGGGAAATGACATCCCTCTCCTCGGGAGAAAGTTGAGGAAGAAGATCCCTTGCTATCGTCGACCTACAAAACTTCTTCTCTATTGTCTAAAATAGAGACTGTCTGCTCTCTAATGTCCTCATCTACAGAGAAAGAAAGACCGCCCACCTTAATACTAGAGATCGAGTTAGCCCTCCTCTCAAATGCAACATGTTGGAAATACATCGTGTTACTATCCCCCTCTTTAATCCACCTATCCCTAGACCTCTACCTCCAGTAAACCTCCTCTCTGAGAAGATTTCCTTATACTGCTCCTTCAATGTGACCTTGAGAAGGCTATCTGATTCATCCATCAGCCTTGCCTCCTCCAAGCTATCAAAGACCGTCTATGTGCTGAAGAATACTATCCTTTGCTGCCCTTCCCAGTAAAGTTTTGCCTGCCCCCCATACCTTCAAAACTTAAGCAATGTCTCAATCTTCTGACTATAATAGAAGGAAGCACAGGCTGAGCACTCCAAGCACCTGAAACTGTGTCAAAAAAATCATCCTCTCTAAATCAGAACTGTTCAAGTCTGAAACTGCGCTTCCTATCCTACAACTAGCTAGCCTTCAGGAGAATGGGTTTATGATCAAAAATCGATCTCGTCATAGAAACAACATGCACCTAAGAAAAGAGCTCCTCTCAGTCGACCAAAACCAGAAACCTATCCAGCCTGGAACAAATTGGATCTACTCTGAGATTGGACCATGTAAAACAGTCGTTGTCCATGTCAATGTCCACCAAAGCCACATCTTGGATGAAATAAAAAAAGTCCTCCATGTCCCCATCATACCCTGTAACCCCCTATCCTCTCCGATGGCACAATCGCTACGTTGAAGTCCCCACCAACACACCAAGGTCAACCAGAGGAAAGATGGTGTCGAATCAAGTCATCCCAGAGCTGCTGCTTCTCCTCTCTCGATTGAGGTCCATACACCCCATTGAGACATTGTTGTTTTATGAAAATATGAATTTTCTTTACACTTTCAGCATTTTCTTGATATTTTTCCTGATTTTATAATTTTTTTATTTTTATGATTGTTGTTTCAAAAAAACATTTTTTAATCTAATCAATCCAAGATCAACCAGACTTCATATGAGGATCGGCCCAAGGCAATTTATATCCTTCCATAGGGACCTCAAAAGAGGAGGGGGGGAGTCTATAAGATGTCAAACACCATTTAAACAACTTTATTATTTATATAGAAGGCCATATGTTATAACAATTGTTAGCATAGCTGAATGACTCTTTCTTATTATCCCATACCATTATGGGTACAAGTGAGTACCATGTATAGCAGTGAGACCTGTTTTATTATATGATACCGAGTGTTGGGCAGTGCAAAAAAAAACACATTAATAAAATGTGTGTAGCAGAGATGAGGATGCTGAGATGGATGTGTGGTAAAATTAAGAAAGATAAGATTAAGAATGAGCACTTCCATGTATGGATGGCAGAGTCGGGTCGGGTGGCTGGGTCGGCCCCAGCCGATCCCGACCCTGAGTCGGGCCAGAGCCGGCCTGAGTCGGGACAGTGGACTTTGTAAACCAGTCTTGTGGGTGGGTCGGTGTTCCCCCCCCCCCCCCCCAGAGTCGGGTCGCCAGGGGCCGACCCGACTCAGAGTCAGCCGACTCCGCTCCGAGTCGGCCGACTTTGCCATCCATGCGTCCATGAGGATGTGGGATAGCTCCAATTGATAGAAAAATAAGAGAAAATAAACTTAGGTGATTTGGACATGTTTATCATAGCCCTAACTTGGCGCCGGTTAAAAGATGTGACCAAATCTTAGTGGATGCTAGTAAAAGAGCTAGGGGAAAGCCTAAAATGAGATGGTGAGATGTTATTAGGAAAGACTTGGGCTTCTTGAGTTTAAACACAACTATAGCACTTGATAGAAATTTTTGACGACAAAAGATTCATGTAGCTGACCCCAAATAATGGGATAAGACTCTGATGATGATGAAGTGAGTCCCATGTATTCCTGCTCAAGAATTACATATCTTCCTTTCCTAACAACAAAAGAGCCTAGTCATCCTCTCCTCTTTCCATTTACATGAATTATGAAAAATGACGTCACTTCTTGAGATGTATGAACAAGAAATTCATAAATAGATATATTTAAAGATCCCTGTTGCAGTTATACCTGTAATCCAGACTGAAGAAGTCTGTCATAACTTGCAGTATCTAATGCCTGCTGCACATCCCCCCACATTCCATCAATAGTATGAATTAACATGTTTAGGTCCAATTCTGGCATTTCATCTTCAAAATCTAAGCGAGCTTCAATGTCCACAAGCAACTCGATGCACTGCTTTCTCAGTGACTTGACTAAAGCAGAAAAACCACCCTACACAGAGAAAGAAATGGTAGCGCCAGGTTGTCAGGTATTTATCAAAGACTTTAACAACAATTGAAGACATAAACGTAAAGAAACATAGTCCAATGAACAATATGTTAGTTTGACTTTCATTTTCTCACAAGTATAGCAAAGTGCAGATGATGAAAGGAAGGACATACCTGGATTCCAGCCAATGCAGTGTCAGCAGCAGCTATGGACTTTGCTGATATAAGTTTCCCAACATTTTCTGCTTGTGAAAGGTCTAAACGTCCATTTAGGAAAGCTCGGAGAGTGAACTCACCTGATTATGAAGACCAAAAGAAAAAAGTAATTTGTAGCAGTTTAAATGAAGATACCTACTTCATATGTAGAGAATACTAGTTTCATAATGGACCATATTATTCGTATAGAGAAATTGTTTGAAGTGCAATCTGGCAATGGAATCATAAGTCTGCAGAATGCAGATAGCAATTCACTCATCATCATCGACATTCGGCATAGCATAGGCTAACTGAATCTTGTCCTCCCACCACTTTAATCGATCTAATGTTGTGTTTCTAAGTTAATTTAGGAAGGTCATATCCTTTCATATTATGTTAAACCATATAATTTTAGGCCTTACCTGGGTCCATTTGCTATCCACCATTTGATTTGATCACATGACAATGCACATCTTGAGAGCATTTTAGGTATTTTCCCCAACTCGATGTTAATTTTAGCAATAATTAAGTCTCCATGTGTTCATTTTTTCCAAGCCTTAGTCTATTAGCCTTTCTGCAGATCCATCTCAGCATCCTCATCTCAGCCATGCAAATTTTCTGTGTGATCTTTTGTCACTACCAAAAGGTCAGCAGTAGACAAAGTAGCAAATCTGACAGAGATTGATGGGAATTGAACAGCTGCACCAAAGGATCCATGGGTTGTTTGCTTATTTTGTTTGGCCCATTAGAGGCCCACTTGATGTAATTTTCTCTTTTAAAATTTTAGGTATTTAGATAGGGGTATTTTGGTCTTTGGCCCTTGGTAGGTGAGAAGGGCCATGTGGGTCTTTAAATACATGTAACCCCCCCCCCCGTTTGGGCAATGAATGTTGAAAGGAAAAAAAATGGCCTAGTGTCTTCTGCTTTGAGGGGTGCGCCCCTGGTCCCCTTCTCCCTCCCCCTCCTTCCTCCTCCGGTGGATTCCGGCCTTCCTCCCCCCTTTCTCCGGAGACCCTCTCTCCTCCTCCCCCTCTTCCACTCCCTCCCCGGTGGATTCCGGCCCTATCTTCCTGCCCCCTCTCTTCCCCCCTCTTTTGTCCCGCATCAGTGATCCTATAAAACTTTCTTATAAGGTTTTAAAGGTATTTGTCAATCACAAGGACACCAAGCATACTTCTTAACTGCAAGTAACCTGCATTCACCTTATACGCAAAATCTTCCCCCAGATATCTCGATTACTTACACTAATAGCTAAATATCTATTACTTTTAGAAATAACTTGTTTATCAATCATAAACAAATTCTCTTGACCTACCTCAAGTTATATATCTCTTTATATATTCTAACTAAGATTGTCTAATTCAGACTCCTTTTTACTATTGCAACTATGTTCACCAATCAGTTTTAGTTCAGAAATCATGGTGGGGCAAGATAACAATCATTTGAGATACTGAGTCTACATTAGTCATAGGATCACTTTCCTCCCATAGTTGTCAAGGTGCCAACACGACCCAAGGCATTCTTGGGGTCCTTGGGCATCTAGGTACTTAGGCCCCCACCTAGGCGGCACCCAGGCACCCAAGATGGTGCCCATGTCGGCTGTTTCAAGTATCGCCACCTCTATATGGTATTTATTCCTCTAAAAGATATAATGATCATAAAAATTCAATAAAAAAGATCATAATGTGACCGACATATAATTCAATAAAAAAGATCATTAGACTGCCTTGAATACAGTCGTTAGACTGCGCTCTGAACACATTAACACAGTCTAATGAGCGAGTCTTGAACACAGTCATTAGACTGTGCTGTGAACAAATTAAAAAGGGCAAGTAAATCCCTTTAGAACTCATGTAATTATCTAATTAAGAGTCCTAACCCTAGCCTAACCTAATAGCCACGAAATCTGGCCCTATCCTAATCTAAAATCAAGATTAGATAAGAAGAAATTATGATAAATGTAGAAAACTCGTAATTGAGGGAGAGTTAGAGTTCTAAAAGGATTTTTAACCCTAGATATATAAATACACCTCAATCTCGCCCATGGCCGACCCTATTAATCTTCCGAGACTTGAAGAACGAGGAGGATAGGCCATTGGAGGGGAGATTCGAGGAGGAGAAGGCTTGCAAGGTGTTCTTCAAGGACTTTGCTGTGAACACAGTCTAATGACTGTGGTCCAATGGGAAAAACAACTGTTCAGAACATGGAACCAGCGATACGGGCTGAAAGGAGAGGGGCCTGTGCGTGCGTGTGTGTGGGGAATGGAGGGAGGATGCATTGGCAGAGGGGGGAGGGGGGAGAGAGAGAAAGTACCTGTCAGACAGAACCGGGGTTGGCAGCCACCAGAGGTGCTGGTGACGGTAGCCAAAGGTTGAGGGCAAATGGGATCAGTAGCGAGTTTTAAGGGTCATTGGTTGGGTTATTGTGTCTACAAGCTCCAAGGCGCCCAAGAAAGCCAAGGAGCTAGCTTAGGGTACCTTTTTGGGCCCCCAAGAGATGGGCTGGCGCCTTGGCCTTGCCTGAGCACCTTTGTGGGCGACCACCATGACAATTAAGGGCCCTCTTTCATTTGTATGGAATGTTTTATGGTCCAAGGAAAAGACAACTCAATGTACTGAAAAAGGACCAGATGCCTTGGTGCATATAATCATCTCTCCTTTGTTTTCAGGAACCTGTTACACTTTATAATGACAATTTCCTGACCGAAGAGAAAACAAAAGATCCAAAGGAATGTTCACCTGAACCTCAAGAAGAGAGAAGATAAAATAAGAATCCCAATTCCCATGAATGCATTACCTAAAAGAACTAAGGAACAATTTGTTAAAAATAGAAAGAGAGAACTAACCTGGTTCTGCAAGCCTTGCACCAGCCTCTATGCAAGCTCTTAACACACGGTGAAGACATATATCGTTTCCATGACATTGGAGCTCCACAATGTCTTCCCTAGTGTAGGATCTCGGTGCCAACATAGGAATTGCTAAAACCTAAGCATTTTGAAGAGCAAACATTACCAAGAAAACAAAAACATAACTCTACATTGACATAGTTGCAGTGAAAGAATAATTGATAAAACAAAATGCCAACAAAAAATGAAATAAAGAAAAGATAATTCAACAAAAAAAATTAAGGAAAAGATAATTCAGGAAAAGGATGTAAGAGGATCAATATCAATGTGAATAAATAACATATACATAAAGAACGTGAAGTAAAAAATGTTCCTGCCTCTTGAAAGACATTCACTAAGTGATCAAAGAACAACATTCAGTAACATTAGCCCAGTAACCATCTCACTTCATCATGCTCCTCTTTGAATCTCATTCTCATTAACCTCCTATTATTTACATTACAACTACCCCAGTACTCTCCTCGCCAACTGAAAATCCTAACAGTGTCCCTCTATGGTCACACTTCCACTAATATCTTTTAGATAAATGAATCATCATCATCAGAGCCTTATCCCATTATTTGGGGTTGGCTACATGAATCCTATTCCCTCAAAGATTTCTATCAAGTGCTATATTTGTGTTTAGACCCAAGAAGTCAATGTCCTTCCTAATCACATCGCACCATCTCATTTTAAGCCTTCCTGGAGCTCTTTTATTAATTATTAGCATCCACTAAGATTTGGTCACATCTTTTAACTGACACCGGGTTAGGGTGACAGTGCACATGTCCAAATCACCTGAGTCTATTTTCTCTCATTTTACTATCAATTGGAGCTATCCCCAAGTCCTCACGGAAGCACTCATTCCTAATCTTATCTTTCTTAGTCTTACCACACTCAGCGTCCTCATCTCTGCTACACACATTTTATTAATATATTCCTTTCGTACTGCCCAACATTCAGTACTATATAACAAAGTAGGCCTCACAGCCATTCTATAAAACTTCCCTTTAAATTTCACGGATATACGACAATTACAGAGGACGCCTAATGCATTTCTCCATTTTAACCAGCCTGTCTTAGTCCTATGTGCAACATCGTCATAAACCTCCCCATTCTCTTGAATGATAGCCTAAATATCGAAAAGCTACTACTCTTAGGAATATTTTGTCCATCAATTAAATCATATCTTCCTGTAACGCCCTCTCATTACTATAATTACAATGCATAAACTCTAGCTTACTCCTACTGATTTTAAAACCTTTAGACTCCAAGACATGCCTCCAACTTTCTAACTTAACATTTAAACCATCAATACTCTCATCAATTAAGACAATATCATTTGTGAATAACATACACCAAGGGATTTCATCATGCAATTGTTTTTTTACTTCATCCATAACTAGAGCAAAGAGATATGGACTTAGTGCAGAACCTTGATGCAAACCTATAGTAAATGGAAATTCACAAGTCTCTCCAGCAATAGTATCTTATACTAGTAGTAATACCTTCGTACATATCCTGAACCAAGTCAACAAATTCTTGAGAGACTTCCTTCCTTCTTAATGTCCACCAAATCAATTCTCTCAGTACTCGATCATATGCCTTCTCCAAACAAGAAAGACCATATATAAATATCTTTCATCTCTATGTACTTCTCCATTAATTGTTGTAATAATAAAATAGCTTCTATAGTAGATTTACCTATACTTTTAGATAAATGAATATAGGTAGTCAATTTGCACTTATCCTAATAATGAAAATTTTTGCTTTGCAGAGAGTCAAAATATCAGCATCATACACATGATTCTGACAAATCTCTTATTAAGAGACATAACAAGGAAAATAATGAAAGTTTCTCTGTTGAACCCAAAGGGAGAGCTCAATATAGATGAAAGAGCACAAGAAGACACTAACTTAAGTGGGAAGAGTACTTAAAACTAATGAGAGTAGGATACTATACAGGTAAATCCAAGTAAAATTTGTATTTGTACACTGTGGGAACCCTAGAGGCACTAAATTTGTATCAGAGGCTTATCTCCCTAGAGATCTTCATCAAACTGGTAGCACAGCCTCCAGGAAACACTCTCCAGACACTATGAAACAACCTTAGAGGCACCAAAATGTGGGCCTAAACTAAATTATTCCGGAATCAGATGAGTCCCCTAATTCCAAGCCAACCAAGCTAACAGCCTAACCCTGCATTACCTTGGCAATAGGCTGACAAAAGATCATGATCCTTAATCATCCAACCAGTTAAGATTATGATCCAACAGTATGTCAATGTATTCCATGTGCACCTTTTGCATCCTTAGTTCATGGACGACTGTGGTGTGGTTTAGAAGACCCAAAAAAAAAACTTTTTAGAAAGCTTCTAAATGGAAAAAAAAAATCATACAGCAAATTTCCAGCCCAGCATGTCATCTCAGCCCCCCAATAAACTGGCCAGAAAGAATCCTGCCCACCCCTCATTGATCATGGAAGCCCAGAGCAGGGACTTCCACTTTTATTTTCTTTTCCTTTGGTTCTCTGCTCTTCCACCAAGCTGCAGGCTGAAATTTCCAGGCCAATGCAGGCATGATCTGTATGTGAATGAGCCAACTTACTTGTCCCTTAGCTATGAAAACTTAGACGGGTGGAATTCTTAACAGCTGAGCTCCTCTCTCAGCCCCTTTTCACTGCACTTCCCCCACAGGTCCCCAGACAACGAGCACCTACAAGTGCAACTCCCCCCCCCACCCCACTTCTCCATTGGAACATCAGCAGAGACCCATCAGAACTCCAAATTGTCGTTCTTCTCTTCACTCCCCAGAACCAATACCCTTGGTTTTCACAGTTTCAGTTAATCATTTGCGACGGAAGAAAGAATCCCAAAATCATTCGTTACAGGCTCTTCGTAAAACACATAATATCAAATAACAACGTCGTCGTGCCAATGTTACAGCAGCATGCATCAAAACTTTCTTGAAACATGAATGGCATTACCAGCGTATAAATAGTGAGAATTTAAATAAACACATAAACTCAAAAGCAAAGAGAGTAAACTTAGCGCCGTCCATCTAGTGAGAACCAAAACCAAACCCTCGTTCCCGGATTCAAAACATAGAAAGCACCTCATCGATGACATTTCCCTGACGATCCAAGGCCACCCCATAATCTACGTAGTGGCTCCTCGGCCTCCAGCAGGCGACCCCCTGGCCCAGCTTCCTAACCGTAGCAGGGCGAAACACCCGGCCAGCAACAGCCACGGCCGCAGACCCAGACAGGCGTACGATCCCGACGGCGGCCGGCCCACCCCCCAACGAGGTCACAATGGCAGCGATGGTGTCGGAACCATCGGCGTGGCGGGCCCTCTCCTCCTCCTCCACCCCCCGGGACTCCAAGGACGCCGTCCTCTCATCCCTTGTCAGAACCAAGTTGTCACCTGCAAGAACGGATTTTTGAAGAAAAGAAGCAACAACAAAGATGGGTCACGTTCCGAGGCGCAAACTCCGCCAGAAAACGAGGAGGGTTTTGGAAGGGGATCCATACGTGAGCCAGCGAGGTGGGAGACGGAAGCAGCCCTGCAGCAGGAGACCCGCGGTCCGCCGCAAGAAGCGGAAGAGAGAGGGCTAGGGTTCTGGAGGCGGGGTGGGAAGAGAGGAGAGGGTCTCGCTCGGCAGCAGGAGCTGAGAAGATGGCAGACGCGGAGGACTACAGCGGCCATCTCCGCCTCCTTCTGGTCCCGGCGAGGGGGACGAGGAGCGCCGCCCAAATGCGACCGTTAGCGTTAGCAGCGATAAGGACCCCTGGGGTCGATCTATCCACGAAGAAATGAGGTTCCTCTGAAAGCGGAGCCAGAAATCGGGTCGGTGGCCCGATTTTTCGCGGAAGTTATAGATCCGAAGCCCGGAGATTATAGTTTGTGAGCAAAGGTGTGCAATCTCTCTTCAACTCATGTTCAACCTAAATATTGTAAGGGAGAATTAATTGTTGGTCCCGGGTAGGGATCTGATATTATTTTCAGGTCCCTGTCAGATTTTTTTCGCACCGTCTAATCCCTACTTTATGCAAGATTTATTTTTAAGTCCCTGCCGTTAATCTCCCGTTATCCCCCCCAACGACTGTTTCACCTGCGAAAATATGTAACTGTGTAATTACATACTTACAAAGTTATATGTGTAATTGCGTAAGTATGTAAATCTTATAACTGCAGTTACATATGTAACTCTGTAAGGATGTAAGTACATAATTTTTTACGCCTTAAGTTTGTAAGTATTTCTTTCTGTAACTGTGTAACAAGATATGAAATAGTTACACAGTTAAATGTGTAATTGCGTAAGTATGTAATTACCTAATTTTATTCTACGAAAGTCTGCTTGTAAGTACATACTTACGTAGTGTGTAACTGCGTAAATATGTACTTACAGAGTTACATGTGTAATTGCTTAATATCTAATTCTTGTTACTACATAAGTATATAATTATATACTTATGCAGTTACACATGCAATTCTGTAACTACATAAAGATTTTGTAAGTTTGTAACTCTGTAACTGGGCATACCTAGTTACAGACTTCATAGTTTCAAAAGGACTTACCTAGTTATCAGGGCTTACCTAGTTACAGAATTACATGTGTAATTCTTGTAACTGCGTAAGTATGTAATTTTTGTAACTGCGTAAGTATGTAGTTATAGAGTTACATGTGTAACTTTGTAACTATATGTAAGCGTGTAATTACACATGTACATATTATGTAACTACACATGTAACTCTGTAACTACATACTCTATAACTACACATGTAATTACAGAGTTACATAGTATGTAACTCAGAGACTCTGTAACTAGGTAAGTCCATGATAACTAGGTAATTACAGAGTTACAGAAAGGCTTACCTGTGTAAGTGTGTAATTACACATGTAACTCTAGGTAAGTCTCTGCTAACTAGGTAAGCATTTCTGAAACTATGTAAGTCATTTCATCTATAACTATGTAACTCAAAGACCTAAAAATAAGTTTCCAAAAATCAAAGACTGATTGGTAATTCTCCCAGTAAGTAAGTAAATACTTATTTTTGTAAATTATTAAGTACTTACAAAGTTACATGTGTAATTGCATAAGCATGTAATTACATACTTACGCAGTTACATGATTTACATACTTACACAGTTATGCATGTAACTCTGTAAGTATGTAATTACATAGTTACACACTTTCGCAGGTGAAACAATCGTTAGGGGGGATAACGGGGGGTTAACAGCAGGGACCTAAAAATAAATCCTGCATAAAGCAGGGATTGGATGGCACGGGAAAACCTGATAGGGACCTGAAAATAATGTCAGATCCCTGTCAGGGACCAACAATTAATTCTCCCATATTGTAATCACTCAACTGGGCAAATTTAAAATAGAAAAAGTTCTCTGAAAACATAGAAAAAGAAGTATTTCTTGTTGCATATTGTGGTGTGAGATTTATACCTAGTCATTTTGTAAACTAATATATAAATAATTTAAAATATAAGACATGTGATAAGAGATGAGAATTGTTATCGTAGCTATTGAAAAATAGTTGACAGATCTCCCAATTATCACAATTTCTTAAATTTGTTTCTTTGAAAAAGAACGTCGGTTATCACTGGCAAGGTAAGAGGAGTAGTCACTAGTCAAGGGGCTCGGAGAATGTTCTCTGAGGAAAAATTCTTCAACGCACAAATCAGAGAATCGACCGAAAGATGCGAAGGAGGTGAAAGAGTAAAGATAGGTTTCTGGCCTGGGTTGGCACTCTACGTGTGGGGTGGGTCCTCTCCTCCTCTTGTCGAGGTCAGAGTGTCCCATTTTGCAGCCACGTAGATGAGTCATTTGAGAGTAGAGGATGATCGCATTGTTTTAGGATTGTTGGGTGTGTCCCCCCTGTTGAACCACTCTTACATTTTACCCTTATATTTTGGTGATAACAAAACTTATGATTAATTAAATATTATTAAATATATTAATATCATATTTTTCTAATAAATATAAATTTATGGAACTATCGCTTTGTGTTTTACACTGAAAAAGTCAAATCAATGTCTATTCAATATACATCGATTTCAGTTCACAAAGTGTCACATCGATTTCATAAGTGAAATAACGATTTAAGTCTCACATCGATTTCATAAGTAAAACAACGATTTGATCGATGTAACGATTTCATACGTGAAACAACGATTTGATCGATATAACGATTTCATAAGTGAAACAACGATTTGATCGATGTAACGATTTCATAAGTTCAACAATGATTTGGTTGTTGTACCGATTTGTTAAGTGAAACAACGATTTGGTCGCTGTAACGATTCGGTAAGTGAACACGATTGGTCGCTGTAACGATCGGTAAGGAAACAACGATTGATCGCTACAACGATTCGTTAGAACTTCATCATCGATTTGCTTAAACAACGATTTGATAGCAAACAACGATTTGCCTTCACTAAAATAACGATTTGATCGCTGCAACGATTCTATAAGTTAAACAACGATTTGATCGCTGTAATGATTTTCCTTTACTTAAGAACGATTTGAGCACAACAACAATTCAACTTAAACATCGATTTCCTTTATACTCAGATGTTTCAAAATTTTTGGCGCCTAATAAAAAGTCAAACATATTTCTGACAGAAGATCTTTTTATCTCATAGGATCTCTTCTCTCCTGTCAGACAAAAGGGCTTACCTACCACTTTGGGAGACAACAGAAAATATAGGAGGTATGAGCCTTTTGACAGAAACACTCTTTTATCTAAACACTTTCTTCTATGCTTGCAAACATCGTAGACCACATAATATCAGAAGAAAGAGAAGATGAGCAAAGACTAGAACTTCAACGGATCTATTCAAAGCCTCTCATATAAAGATGAAGCAAGGCTGAAGAAGGTGACAGAGCTTTCTGAATTTTTTCAAAGAGTGTACATCCAGTGAAGAATCTAAACGCCACATACACTCAAAGGAAAAGAGAGAAAGAGCCCGAGCCCAAGAAGAATGTTCAAGCATCTGAAGCCCTCAAGCTTCAAGCTCCTTCTCCTCTCTTCACTCTCTCTGTGTGCATCTTTGTAATCTGGGGGAGAGAGTCTTTTCGCTGAGTTTCTTTTAGTTGGTATTCATTTGTTCCAACTATCAGCTTTGTTTCTTCTTCTATAAGTAAGACTTCTGTCAAGTGTAGGATTGTTTACAGTGTAGAACCTAGCTAGGGGTTTAAGTCTAGCAGAACTGCACTGGGGTTTGTACCAGGAGGTTGGCTTCTTGACCTGTAAGAGAAGTGGGCTGCCTTCTTGCCCGGAAAAAAGAAGAAGACCAGCTGGGGTGCTGGGTGTTGTATTGTCCGTAAGGGGGACTGTACCCTTGGTTAGTAAAATCCCAAGAGGTTGCTTGAGGACTGGACGTAGGAATTCCATGTGGGAAAGGCCGAACCAGGATAAATTCTTTTTGTCCTTTGTGTGATTGTTTATTTGCTTCCGCACTGCTACTCTCTATCACACTCAACTAACCAAACTTTCAAGTGATAATTTTCTGTGTTTAAGTTTCTATTTCAGATTTCAGAAAAGAAAAAAAAAAAAAAACTTCACCCCCCTCTAGGTTAGCTTGATGACGTACCAAAAGGGCCAACAAGTGGTATCAGAGCGAGATTCTCTGATAAATCAAGAAGATCCAACGATCTTAAAGAAGATCCATGGCAGCTCAAGGATTTGCTGAAGGTCAATCAGTCATCAGACCTCCATTCTTCGATGGAGAGGATTACCAATATTGGAAGATGAGAATGAAATGCTTCATTCGAGGCACAGACTTTGATCTGTGACAGGTAATAGAGGTAGGTGATTATGTCATTGTTCCTACTGAAGGTACTACTGATATTACAACAGCAGATAAAAGTAAATTATCTTTAAACTTTAAATCAAAGAACTATTTATGTTGTGCTTTATCCAAAAGAGAATTTAGTAAAGTATAGCATGTAAATCTACTAAAGAAATATGGGATAAAATGCACGTAACTTATGAAGGAACAAATAAAGTAAAACAAACTAGGATAGATATTCTTGTCTCACAATATGAGCAATTTAAAATGCTTCCTAACGAAAATATTATTCAAATGTATAATAGATTTTCGAGTATAGTAGTTAGTCTAAGTTCTCTTGGTAAAACTCTTTCTGATGAGGAAACTGTCAGAAAGATACTTAGGTCTTTAACTATTTCATGGACCCCTAAGGTCACAGCTATTGAAGAAGCTCATGATCTAACCAAGTTTTCCATTGATAAATTAATTGGCTCTCTCATGGCACATGAAATCAATATGGAGCGGCTATCTAAAAGCTCTTCCAAGAAAAAACTCATTAATGCTCTTAAAGTTGCAGCTACTTCTTCCACCTCTTCTTCTTCTTCTAGTTCAAAAAATGCACGTTCTGAAAACAGTGATGTAGATGAAGTTCTATTCAAACTTCAGAAGATTCTTAAGAAGAAGAAAAATGGATCGAGAAGGATTCAAAAGAAAGAGAGAAAAGAAAAAGAACCATTCTGCTATGAATGCAGAAAATCTAGACATCTAAGACCAGATTGTCATAGACTAAAGAAGACTGGGCAATCAGAAAATTCCAAAAAGAAGCACAAGAAATTCAAAAGAAAATCCATGGCTGTTGCTTGGGAAAATGATGAGGCCACAACTTCAGAATCATCAAGCTCATATTCTGAAAAGGAGCAGGAAAGTCTAGTCCTCATGGTAGGACTAGATGAGGTACATTCTGACCCATTTACTGATTCATGGTCAGAGTATGAAGACTTAGAAGAAGTCTTTAATGAACTTATGAAAAACATAAAGGTGTTGTAAAAGAATTAAAAATTCTGAAAAATAACACTACTTGCTTAGAAAACATTAATTTAGATCTTAAATCCGAAATGGAACAATTAGAAGAATAATTAAAAGAATGTAAAGATAATAATTATCTTTTAAATGAAGATTTGAAAAGCAAGAATAATGAGAAGTTAGAATTAGAAGAAAAATTAAAAACTCTAACTGAAGAAAATCTTTATTTAAAAGAATCAGTTAGAAAATTAACTAAAGGGAAAACATCTTTAGCCCTATGCTTAAAAGGATCAAAATCTGAAATAATAAACAAGGTCTTGGATACAAACCTCTTGAAAAAGGAAAACAAGTCATAATTCCTAAAAAAATATCTGTTACCAAAATTTGTAAAAGAAACCAAGATGTCTCAGAAAAAGGCCCCTATAAAAGAAAAGGTTTCCAAAAATTGTGTTATAGACAGACATTACAAAGAAAATAAGAACTACAAAATAAATTATATTCATTGTTGTTCACATGCAATAAATTAGGACACATAGTAAACACCTGCACAACAAGGCACCTAGTATGAATTCCGAAAGGATAATTTTATGCATCTAACCATCAAGGACCTAAAAAGATTTAGGTACCTATTTTTGAATAAATTGTTTGTAGGATAGCCTTGGAGAATCAGGAACAAAGGATGCTCAAGGCACTGATGACTGCCAACTCTTCTTCTAACGCTTATCTGAAGAGGGAGTAGTCACAAATTGTTTGTTTTATTTATATCACCACTTACCTTGGTTTGCAAGTCTTTCTGATCAATGCAGACAATAATTCTGAAGACTTGACAAACAACATGTGAAAGGTCAAGACCAACAAACGTAAATACAACAGTAGCTGTCGACACACAATGAGCATCTGTCGACAGATGATGACCAGATTGATCAATAGATCAAAGGTACCATGAAGATCTGACTTGCCTCACATAAAGGAGGAATCTCATGCTCAGGGGGAGCCTACACTAAGGGGGAGTTATTCATTAATGTCAATCATTGTTGAACCCCTCACTGGTAAGAAATTTTCACAAAAAAAAGGAGCGAATGCATGGTAAGATCCTTCCTTTTTGGTTAGTGACAAAAAGGGAGAGAATATGCATAGTATGCATTATCTATGAATTTCTATATTTTTTCTACCTAAAGTATCTTGTCAGAAAAATCTCATGAATTTTATCATCATAAAAAAAGGGGAGATTGTTGAACCACTCTTACATTTTACCCTTATATTTTGGTGATAACAAAACTTATGATTAATTAAATATTTTAAATATATTTAATATCATATTTTCCTAATAAATATAAATTTATGGAACTATCGCTTTGTGTTTTGTACTAAAAAAGTCAAATCGATGTCTATTCAATATACATCGATTTCACTTCACAAAGTGCCATATCGATTTCATAAGTGAAATAACGATTTAAGTCTCACATCGATTTCATAAGTAAAACAACGATTTGATCGATGTAACGATTTCATAAGTAAAACAACGATTTGATCGATGTAACGATTTCATAAATGAAACAACGATTGATAGATGTAACGATTTCATAAGTTCAACAATGATTTGGTTGTTGTATCGATTGTTAAGTGAAACAACGATTTGGTCGCTGTAACGATTCGGTAAGTGAAACAACGATTTGATCGCTACAACGATTCGTTATAACTTCATCATCGATTTGCTCAAACAACGATTTGCCTTCACTAAAACAACGATTTGATAGCTGCAACGATTCCATAAGTTAAACAACGATTTGATCGCTGTAACGATTTGTCTTTACTTAAAGAACAATTTGAGCACAACAACGATTTAACTTAAACATCGATTTCCTTTATACTGAAATGTTTCAAATATTTTGGAACCTAATGAAAAGTCAAACATATTTATGACAGAAGATATTTTTATCTCATAGGATCTCTTCTCTCCTGTCAGACAAAAAAGGGCTTACCTACCACTTCTGGGAGACAACAGGAAACATAGATGTATGAGCCTTTTCACAGAAACACTCTTTTATCTAAACACTTTCTTCTATGCTTGCAGACCTCGTAGACTATAGAATATCAGAAGAAAGAGAAGACGAGCAACGACTAGAACTTCAACGGATCTATTTAAAGCCTCTCATATAAAAGATGAAGCAAGGCTGAAGAAGGTGGCAGAGAGCTTTCCTGAATATTTTTCAAAGAGTGTACATCTAGTGAAGAACCTAAACGCCACATACACAAAGGAAAAAGAGAGAAAGAGCTGAGCCCAAGAAGAATTGTTCAAGCATCTAAAGCCCTCAAGCTTCAAGCTCCTTCTCCTCTCTTCACTCTCTATGTGTGCATCTTTGTAATCTGGACGAGAGAGAGTCTTTTCGCTGAGAGTTTCTTTTAGTTGGTATTCATTTGTCCAAACTCTCAACTTTGTTCTTTCTTCTATAAGAAAGACTTCTGTCCAGCTGTAGGACTGTTACAGTGTAGAACCTAGCTAGGGGTTTAAGTCTAGCAGAACTGCATGGGGTTTGTACCAGGAGGTTGGCTTCTTGACATGTAAGAGAAGTGGGCTGCTTCTTGCCGGGAAAGAGAAGAAGACCAGTTGGGGTGCTGGGTGTTGTATGTCCGTGAGGGGACTGTACCTTGGTTAGTAAAATCTCAAGAGGTTGCTGGGGACTGGACGTAGGACTTCCATGTGGGAAGGGCCGAACCAGGATAAATTCCTTGTGTCCTTTGTGTGATTGTTTATTTGCTTCCACACTGCTACTCTCTATCACACTCAACTAACCAAACTTTCAAGTTATAATTTTCTGTGTTTAAGTTTCTATTTCAGATTTTAGAAAAATCTATTCACCCCCTCTAGGTTAGCTTGATGACGTACCAAAAGGGCCAACACCCCCATCTCTAGTTATGTAGATCATGTATATTTTGTAAATTTTGTTGATCACAAAATACTAATTATTATTCATATTGATAAGATCACAAAGCACTAAGTGTTATTCATGTGTGATAACTGATAACCCAAGTGTTTGATTTGTTATAATTATTTTGTGGATTTAATTTGTGTGTTAAGTGTGCAACAAAATATGTCAAATTCATCTTGGTAAGTGGACATTTCAAAGGTCAGAAGAGAAGAATGACTGAAAATGGACAGTCAATCGATCAAACTCTATTTTTCGATCGACTGAACATCCTAGTGAAGTCCATCCAGAATAGAAGACCTAAACGGTCAGCCGATCTCTGATTGTCGGTCAACTGATCCACCCAGCGCTAGCCACTTGAAGTCCTAGGCAAGTTCAGACGATCGAACTCTGATTCTCAATCGACCGAACCTCCCAGAGCATCCATGTTATATCTTCTATGGAGAATGGTGGATCGAACGCCAACAAACGGTCGACCGATCAGTCATGCCTAGTTAGTAAGAAAATCGTCTAAAGAATGGTTGACCGATCATACAAAAATGGTCAATCTATTTCGTTGACAAGATTATAAATTGGGTGGACTCTTTTTCCCATTAGAAATCTGGTCGAGGATTCGTCCAAGACTTGATATTTTAGGTTGGGATATAAATGGAACACCCTTTCCAAGCCCCAATAACAATCCCCATGTAAGAGAAGTTCTATCTTCTAGAGCTAGGGTTTTGGGCAAATTCTGAGGAAGCCTGCAGCAGACCTCAAGATCAAGTGTTGAAAACTTCTCAACTGCTATGTGGATTATTGCCAAGTGCTAGAGGGTCGTTCTACATCCAAGCAACATCCAGGCGGCTTCGTTGGAGAGTTCAAGCTATGTTCTACACCTGCATTCATGCCCCCTACAATGACTCTTCGCCTTTGTGACAGGGGAATCTACAGTTCAGTTGTTTAGTTTGTTATCTCGTCTGTCAGAGTCTTTATTTGTTCATATCTAATCTGAGAACATTGTGTGTGTGTGTGTGCTTGGCTTGTGAGCACTGTGTGAGTTGTCTCGTCCCCGGATACGAGGTGGGTTTGGAGTTGTGCCCGAAAACAATCGTATGTATGTGAAGGGCTTATCGACTTGTACGCAGGAAACAAGTTAGTGAAAAATCCTTCCAGTGTGTGAGGTAGTAGACATAGGTACACACGTTGTAACATCCCAACGCGGAATATCGGAGCGGAATTACAGTTATTAAATAGTACAGAGCGAGAAAATAAATAACAAACCATTGCACAAAAGGTATAATACCAAATAAACTCGAATTTCATTAATAATCCACTAACTTCATTACAATCACTGATATCTCATCAACTTCATGGACTAATTGTTACATCAACATATCAGAGCCAAAACTAGGGCCCATAGTACTTTATTGAAATCCAAGCTAATACGTATGTACTAATTGACTCTAACTACACTAGCTAACTACTAAAGCAGTGGTTGCTAAAAAGGGGTCACTCCTGAGCATCGTCCTCAGTCCCGTCCTCGTGAGTGTGGTCATCGTCAAACTCACCTGAAACACATTAAATAAATACGCAAGATGAGCGAATAACGTCCAGTAGGACTTAATATCTCATGAACACAAGCATGGTTTAAATAATTAACGTTTTAATAGCAGGTTAACTAAAGAGCATAGTCACGTAGAGCGAGTAACGATAACGAGAGAACAATAGCATCTGGCACAGGGAAAATAGCACAATGAGAATGATAATAGAATGGCCATGTAACGATATAACATGTAAAGTGCACAACGGTGCACTGGTAAAGATAACGCATTGCACTTGTATGGATAGCACTTTGATTGTCATAGATTAATCTAGATAGTAGCTGGCACTGGATGCATGCCAACTCCAATGGGCACTAGCACTTTTCGGGCGCTCCTCCCAGGACCTGATGGGGCCCCATTGCATTGGCATTAGTCATTTCTTATCTTAGACAATCACAAGAATGGCCAATAGAGTACCAAGAAATAGATAAGAGTAGTAGATGAACTAGATGAGAGAGTAGAGTGAACGTGAACAGATGAGAGGATATGGGTAGTAGATGAGATAGGGACAATATCGTAAAACACGATAAACAACAATAGTCACAGTTGCTCGGCACATGGTCGTGTACCGACAGTCTGGTAGAAATCATCACCGCCCATTAGCCGTGCTATGAACACAGGCTAGATGGTCCGGCATGATCGCAATATAAGAAGAGAACACACTAAGGCCATGGATCGTATTGATCCCTAAAGTGTAACGGGTTTTAGGGTACAACCAGCTCGTCGGCTAAAGACATACGCCAAAGTCAAGAAGACTTACGGAGGCCTTGACAAGGAGTCCCTGGCCCAGTTGAGAGTATTCCCGATGGAGAGGTGGTCCAAGTCAAGAGAAAAGTGTGTAGGAAAACTAGTCCGTCGTGCTTCGAGTGCTCGAAGGCCGAGGGAAAACAGTAACGGTATTCAAAACGCGCGTATAAAATGAAGACATGTGTATTTAATTAAATAGAGAATTCAGTCATTTATTTCGCTAATTATCAAATACATTATTGAACAATTTAGGGTCTAATGGCAAATACTAATGTTATGGGGTGTGTGTGTAAAGAAATCATGAGGATATGATAAATTATGCAAATGGCTTTTAATTATTAAGAATTATTTAATTATCATCCAATAAAAATATTCAGGTCAATGGTTAGGCTTAATAGTACATGGTTTAACTTGTAAGGGTTATATGGCAAACAAAGTAGGGATATGGGCACAAATAAAGGTTCTGGCCGAGCGCATCATGTGAACCGGCGGTCTGGCAGTCAAGGGTGGATAACGCGACGACTTAGGCCGCCGCGTTCTTAACGCGACGTGCCTACAGGGCGCGACCCGGCTGATATCGCGGCGGGTCGCGTCGTCGCGATATCAGAAGGGTCCAGCCTTTTTTCCCTTTTTCAAGGGCAGTTCCTATTTGATAAAGGTATTGTAAATTCCATATAAAATCACACGGTCATCCCAAAATCACAAAACAGTTTTAAATGAAAGTATACACATAGATCTATCACATGATAATTTGAAAATAGACAAGGTTTATGCAGGCTTTGATCAAGTGACATTTCAGTGACCTAAATATGCACAGATAGTGTTCAACGAATTAATTAGAGATGGATACATGATAAAAATTAGGCAAATTAGGGGCGTTTGAAAGCTAACATAACGTAGTATTTATGAGAATTTTCTCATGGCATGGGATCATGTAAGCCCGAGGTTTGAAAACAAACATGAAGGGTCGGGTACATGGAACTACTAGGGATTCAAAGAATTAATTCTCCCTCATGAGAGATCGAAATAGAGAGAAACCAGAGGGCTTTTTCTCGAAAACATGAAGCCTTCCTAGGGTAATTTTTACATGGATTTGGCTTGAGAGATTGCCTACCTTTTTCGTGGAGTAATGAAGAACCCTAATTTGAAGACAAAAAATGATGAAGAAAACCGAACTCCAGCCCTTCTCCTCCAAGCTTCTCGTCCCAAAATCGCCTTCCCTTCGTCCTCTAGAGTTCCCACTGCGGTTTAGGGTTGGATGGAAACAAAAATGGAGTGTTTTGATGGCTAATAGAGTCCATAATCACCTAAAACTCTTATCTTCTCCTCTAACTTCGAAAATAGCTAATTATCTCCTATTTCCCATTAATTACCACCTAATTAGGATGATGATGAGGCCTAATCTCGTGGCCAAGGGTTAGGATGGGCTAAGGGCTCTTATTTTAGATAAATACAAGTTATTTAGTGTTTATCCTAGCCTTCTACTATTTACTAAATAATTAAATCCGAAATTGGGATTTTTAATTACCATCCAATAATGGGCTCCACTATATTGGGCCCATTATTTTGTAATTGAGCCAATTACACAACCCATTAGGGTTTTAACTTATTGGGCTTGCTTAATTTCCCTTTTTATTTCACTTATTTCTCATTTATTCTAATTAGATCTATTTACCTAATTTATTTAAAATAAAATTTTTTATTTTATTTGGGTTTTAAAAATCAAGGGTGCTACATCCTCCCCCTCTTAAAAGAATTTGGTCCTCAAATTCATATGATCGTGAGAGGAAGAATGACTCACTAAATAACTTCGGATAGTTCCGTCGCATGGTGGCTTCGGGTTCCCACGTGGCTTCTTCGACTTTGTGATTTCTCCACAGTATCTTGACCACGGGTATGGATCGATTCCGAAGTTGTTGTATCTTCTTGTCCAAGATTTTTACTGGCCTTTCTTCATAGGTCATGTCCTTGTTCAGAATGATATCATCATAGCTAATTACGTGTGACAGATCATACACGTACTTCCTCAACATTGACACATGGAAAACATTGTGGATTGTAGAGAACTGGGGAGGTAGAGCCAACCGATACGCTACCTCGCCAACTCGCTCCAACACTTCAAATGCACCTATGAATCTTGGTCTCAACTTGTCTTTCATCCCAAACCTTTGAAATCTTCTGGTCGGGGATACTTTCAGCATTACATGATCTCCAGTTTGAAATTCTAAATCTCTTCTTCTCTTATCAGCATAGCTCTTCTGTCTAGACTGAGCTATCTTAATCCTGTCTCTGATAATCTATATATCCATGCTAGTGCTCTGCACCATGTCATGTCCTAGCCATTACTGCTCACCTACTTCATTCCAACATACTAGCGATCTGCAGCTTCTTCCGTACAGTGCTTCAAATGGTGCCATCTTAATGCTCGCCTGATAGCTGTTATTGTAGGCAAATTCGATCAGGGAAAGTTGCTCATTCCAATACCCTTCAAAATCTATAGTGCAGGCACGAAGCATATCTTCTACTATCTGATTTGTCCTTTCTGTCTGTCCATCCGTCTGGGGGTGGAAAGCAGTACTGAAATTTAACTTGGTTCCCAATGCCGTCTGAAGTCCCTTCCAGAATCTAGAAGTGAATCTGGGATCACGGTCTGAGACAATGGATACTGGGACTCCATGCAATCTTACTATCTCCTTTACATAAATGGCTGCTAACACATCGACACTCCAGGTGCTCTTAATGGCAAGAAAGTGTGCGGACTTAGTCAATCGGTCCACAATAACCTAGATAGCATCAAGTCCACCACAAGTCGGGGTAACCCATGATGAAATCCATTCCGATGCTTTCCCACTTCCATTCAAATATGTCCAGGGGTCGGAGTACACCTGCAGGACGACGGTGTTCTGCTTTTACCTGTTGACAGGTGAGGCAGTGCGCGACATGCTCAGCCACCTCACGCTTCATGTTTGGCCACCAAAATGACCTTTTCATGTCTTAGTACATCTTGGTTACGCCTGGGTGGATTGTATACTTGGTCTTGTGGGCTTCATCCATCACTCTTCAATTCTTCATTGTCAGGCACACAAGTCCTGGCGTGGAATAATATTCTCCCATCCTCAGCGATGGAGAAATCTGGCTTGTCAGCTATGGTCTCTCTGATCCAGACTAGGAACAGATCATTTTCCTGTTGCTCTCTGATCTCGACAAAGATGTCGAATTGAGTTCTAAGATTAGCCACTATCATCTTATCACTTCTCTTTTCAATGTTCAGGTCCAAACTGGCAACTTGTTCCAACAATTGCATTTCGCCCATGACTAGACAGGATAAAGAAGCTACTGGCTTCCTACTGAGTGCATCAGCTACTGCATTACCTTTGCCTAGGTGGTATTGGATATTGAAATCAAAGTCCTTCAAGTACTCCAGCCATCTCTGTTGTCGCATATTGAGCTCCTTCTGAGAAAATAAGTACTTCAAGCTCTTGTGGCCATAGTAGACAATAAATTGCTCCCCGTATAGGTAATGTCTCCAGATCTTGAGTACAAATACCACAACAGCTAGCTCTAAATCATGGACATGATAATTGACTTCATGTGGCTTCAACTGCCTTGAAGAATATGCTATCACCTTTTCGTTCTGCATGAAGACGCAGCCTAGACCGATTCCAGATGCATCAGTGTAGACTGAGAATCCTACGCCTTCGACTGGTAATGCTAGGATAGGTGCAGATGTAAGTAATTGCTTCAGTGTCTGGAAGCTCTTCTCACATTCCTTGCTCCAGACATGAGGGTTCTCTTTCTGCGTAAGACGCGTAAGAGGCACAACTATCTTGGAGAAGTCTTTTATCAACCGTCTGTAATATACAGCCAGTCCAAGAAAGCTCATGATCTCTGTGACATTAGTCGGCCTTTCCCAGTTGGGTATGGCTTCTACCTTGGAAGGATCGACAACGATACCATCTTTGGAAATAACATGGCCTAGGAATGACACCTCCTCGAGCCAAAATTCACACTTGCTCAATTGGTGTAGAGTTGATTGTCCGCAAGATTTGCAGAGCGATCCTCAGATGGCCTCATGTCCTCCTTGGTCTTGGAGTATATGAGAATATCATCAATAAAGACCACGACGAACTTGTCGAGGTAGGGCCGATAGATGTTGTTCATTAGTTGCATAAAAGCCGCAGGAGCATTGGTTAGTCCAAAAGGCATGACTACAAATTCGTAATGACCGTACCTGCTCCTAAAAGCCGTCTTGTAAATATCTGCATCTTTAATCCTCATCTGATGGTATCCCGATCTAAGGTCAATCTTAGAAAAATACTTGGCTCCTAATATATGATCAAATAATTCATCGACACGAGGCAGAGGGTACTTGTTCTTGATAGTGAGATTATTCAACTGCCTGTAGTCGATGCATAATCTAATAGATCCGTCCTTCTTCTTGACGAACAGCACTGGTGCTCCCCAAGGAGAAGTACTCGGCCTGATAAATCCCTTTTCTAGAAGTTCCATCAATTGCTCTTTTAATTCTTTCAATTCAGTGGGGGACATCCTGTAGGGTTGTCATGAAACCGGTGCAGCTCCAGGTACGAGATCAATTGAGAAATTCACATCTCTCTTGGGTGGAATGCCTGGTAGCTCATCGGGAAACACATCAGGATATTCTTGTACTATATGATTGTCTGATATTTTAATTGCTTTCCTTTCAACCACAATTGCGGCAAGAAATGCCACACAATCCTTTCTTATCATGTTTTGTGCCTTAATAGTAGAGACGAGAGACAAGTGCCTCTTGTGTCTACGCCCCGTGAAGGTCAGCTTAGGGAATTCATTAAAAGTAATCTTCCCTCTTCTACAATCAACACAAGCCCCATATATAGATAGCCAATCGGCTCCCATAATAACATCGTACCCTCCATGGGCATACAAATCAGGTCGGCTCTAAGGTTGAGTTCCCAATCTTAACATCAGCTAAGGAAAGTATTTGTTAAGTTGAGCCTTTTCTCCCAATGGTGTTGTGACAGGCAATTCAAATTGCATAGATGAATTGTTTTCATTTAATGTATCAGCAAATGCTTGTGATATGAACGAATGCGTTGCGCCAGTATCAAACAAAACAAATGCTGATTGAGAAAAGACTGGTAGTGTACCTTCCACCACTCCACCTTCCTCGTGGTGTCCACTTCTTGCAGAGCCTGCAGTCGGCCTGGCTTCTTTTGTCCCATCGGACGCTTCTCATTTCCTTCAGCAATGGACATTCAGAAATATGATGATCTCGCACTACAAGAAATGGCGGTAATAGGGACCGAATCTGAGACCGAAATATTCAGTCCTATTCGGTCTCAGATCTGAGACAGAATAGTGACTAAAAAATATCGGTCCACTAGATTTAGATTTAATGACCGAAAAAACGCGCTCACTATTCGGTCTCCATCTGAGACCGAATAGTGATTGAAGAAACTCCAGTCACTAACACGATCTACTACGGACTTGAAAATGAAATTTTATGACCGAATATTTCGGTCACAAATTCGGTCTCAGATCTGAGATCGAATTGTGACTGAAAGTCTTTTCGTCACAAAATTTTTTGCGGATTAGAGACCGAATAGAGACCGAAATATTGCGGTCTCTATTCGGTCTCTAAAGTCCATTTTTATCTCCCCTGCCGTGCAGACTCTGATGATCAGTCTGTCCCCATGTAATTCTACTTAATTACATATTTATTTTGGTGATTACCAAACCCTATCACGATTTCTAACATATATTCCATAAGTCTTAAGTACATGAAATATACCAAGTCAAACAAGCCAATATTGGTAAGTATCATCTTTCTGAAGCATTAATTATTTCAAGATTATATTTCTCTAAGTCCACATCGACTTCTGTTTTAAGTCACAACGATTTCCTTCATGTATATCGTTTTAATAGAGCTATAACGATTTGATATCATAACGATTTCTTTAGTCATGTAACGATTTGCTCATCGCAACGATTCCTATAGTCATCGTAACGATTTGCTCATCGCACGATTCGTCGCAACGATTTCTTTAGTCATCGTAACGATTTGCTCATCGCAACGATTTCTTAGTCATCGTAACGATTTGCTCATCGCAACGATTCCTTTAGTCATCATAACGATTTGCTCATCGCAACGATTCCTTTGTCATCGTACGATTTTCTCATCGCAACGATTTCTTTAGTCATCGTAACGATTTGCTCATCGCAACGATTTGCTCATCGCAACGATTTCTTTAGTTATCGTAACGATTTGCTCATCGCAACGATTCCTTTAGTCATCGTATCGATTTGCTTCGAGTAACGATTTGTTAAGTTTATCACAACGATTTGCTTCGCGCAACGATTTGTTAAGTTTATCACAACGATTTGCTTCGCGCAACGATTTGTTAAGTTTATCAACGATTTGCTTTGCGTAACGATTTGTTAAGTTTATCACAACGATTTGCTTCGCACAACGATTTGTTAAGTTTATCAACGATTTACTTTACGTAACGATTTGTTAAGTTTATCATAACGATTTGTTTTGCATAACGATTTGATATTGGGTTATAACGATTTGCTTATCTATGCAGAACGATTTCATAAGTCACATTTGCATCGATTTTGACTGAATATATGACTTATCCCCGATAGCGTTGAATAGTCAAAGTCTTCACACGAACCTCCATGACTGTTGTGCATTTAATGAAGACAGAACGTATCTCTGCACACATGCAGATGATATCTTTTCATTATCGTGCATACTCTGTTAACATCTTTTAGAACAAGCTATTTGGCATTACTATTTTAGTGAAAGACACATCAAGTTTTCTGACAACAAGCTGACAGTCTAGCTGTCTACTGTTCTAGCATTAATGTATGCAGGGCCCTAAAGACATTTTGTCATACAACGTTAGACCTTATAGACGCCAGAAGATCCTATCTCTTTGCATGCACAAATGGATAAAAGACGTTGACTAGAAGCTTCCAAGTGTCAAACAGTCTAACGTCTACTAATAGAGACAACGATACTTTAACGAATATTTCAAATTGGAGATATAAATACAAGATAGCTCCAGAAGAAGAGAGACTTTTCAACAAGTACTACAAGCAAGTCTTAGCAAATTCAAATCTTCTGTGAGAATCTTAGAGCCAAGCATCCCATTCCAAATTGTCTCAGCTCTTTTGCTCTCTGTGTTGCAATAGAAATTTTGAGAGAGAGCCTGCGTAGTTCTGAGAGAGACTATGTGCAGATCTCCTCTCTCAGGGCTATTTCTGCTTCAGATCATTGCTTGTTAAAGCTTGATCTAGGGGCTTGACTTCATTCTCATCTTTACTGTGTTGTTCCCTTCGTGTGTGAAGGAAGACCTGGTGGGGATCCAGGTGTTGTAGTTCCCTTCGTGTGTGAAGGAAAGACCTGGTGGGGATCCAGGGTGTTGTAGTTCCCTCGTGTGAAGGAAGACCAGCTGAGCTGGGTGTTGTAGTGTCCATAAGGGACTGTACCTTAGATAGTGGAATCCTGAGTTATTGCTCAGGGACTGGACGTAGGACTCCTAAGGATAGGAGGTCTAAACCAGGATAAACTCTGTGTGTTGTGATTGATTTCCTGTGTGTGTTTGCGTTTTATTCTAACTTTCACTAACCTTTTTCGAAGAACGTCCTTGTGTGAATATTTTAAGTACAGGTACTAATCAAATAATTTTTAAAAGACCCATTCACCCCCCCTCTGGGCTCGTCAACTGGGCAACAAGTGTATCAGAGCGAGTCTCTTCGACAAGAAGAAGATCCAACGATCTGAAGAGTAAAGATCCATGGCACCCAAGGTAACATTGAAGGTCAGTCTGTCAACCGACCCCCTCTCTTCGATGGTGAAGATTATGCTTATTGGAAGACCAGAATGGAGTACTTTCTCCAAGGTCACGACTATCAGATATGGTCAATAGTAGAAGAAGGCGATCTCCTGGTCACAAATGAGAAAGCTCAGTGGACAGATGATGACAGGAAAAAGATTTCCTTGAACTGTAAGGCTAAGAGTATTCTGTGCTGTGCACTAAGCAAAAGGAATTCAACAGAGTTTCAGCTTGCAAATCTGCAATGGAGATGTGGGAAAAGCTCAGAATTACCTATGAAGGCACAGACAAGGTGAAGGAGACAAGAATTGATATTCTTGTTACACAATATAAAAGATTTCAGATGCAATCAGGTGAGTCCATAATTCAAATGTTCAGTCGATTCACAGATATTACAAATGGATTGGCTGGATTTGGGAAAACCTATGAGATTGGAGACATGGTGAGGAAAATTCAAAGGTCACAGCTATTGAGGAAGCTAATGATCTGAAAAGGATGTCTTTGAAAAGCTCATTGGGTCCCTTATGGCCCATGAAATAAATATGAAGAGATTATTAGGAGAGTCCTCAAGCAAGAAAAAGCACCCCAATGCTTTGAAAGCGAAGAAAGATCATCAGAAGCAAGCTCAGATGAAAATGAAAGTATTGAGGATAGTGAAAATGAAGAAGCAATGCTATCAAGAAGACTGCAACGGATTTTAGCCAAGAAAAAGAATTTCAATATATGACAAAGATTCTTTAAGAAAACAAAGAGTTAAGAAGTCAGAAGGAAAGGATCTGAAGAAAGGAGAACCAATATGCTATGAGTGCAAGAAACCTGGACATATCAAGGCAGAATGTCCAAAGCTTAAGAAAGATGGACACAAGAAAAAGACAACTTCAGACGATTCAAGAAGTACAAGAAAAGGCAATGGCAGCCGCTTGAGAAAACAACAGCGACTCAGACAGTGAGTCAAGCTCAAGCAGTGATAAAGAAGAAGCCAACCTGGCGTTCATGGCAAACACAGATGATAAGGTAACATCTGACTCCTCTTTTGATTCCTGCAATAATTCTGATTCGGATAATTTAGAGGAAGCATTCAATGAACTATACAGTAAATATAGAGAAATAACCAAACTGTTAAAGTAGTAAGAAAAATAATGCTTGTCTAGAAACACAAACTCAGATCTAAAATCAAAAATGAACAGCTAGAAAAACAGTTAACTGAACTTAAAAGAAGAATGAGTTATTATGTGAAGACCTAAAGGATAAGAATGAACAATAATTAAATTGGAAAAACAAGCAAGCTCAGATGAACTAAAAACAGAGATAAACTCATTATAGAAGAAAATAAAAGTTATCTAGCACATTGGAAAATTTTACAAATGGTAAAAACTCCCTCATATTAAATGTAGTACCCCGGAAAATCTATTAATTAAAAATTATGGATAATTGAAATTTTATCAATTAAAAATTCAATTAGTTAAAAAGGTACGCATCATTATTACATGCGTATAACCACTATAAAAATTCGTAAAAATAGTAGTTATACTTTAAATAATGTTCTCTAATGACCATCATGAATTTTGGCACAGAAAAATCGTTTAGACCAAGTTTAAGAAATTATGCGACTTATTAGCATAATTAAGGAATAAGTCGAAGAACCCATTATTTTCTGACCCAAAGTGGATTATAATAAAAATAAACATGTGGGTAGACTTTACATAATATGGGATGATAGCCCATTATGATATTTGGACCAATGGACAATCTTGACCCATAAATAATTCTTTAATAAAAGGAAGAATAAAAACCCATTAAGTAAAGTAAGTATATGTGTTGTACAATTAAGCTCACATGAGTTATTGGGCCAAGAGTAATTACCCAAATGATGAATATTAGAAATATTGGCATGAATAATATTTATTCAATTAAAAATATAAAATTACTGAATAAGTGTGATAAATAGATTTACATAAGGATAAATGGTGAATAATTGGAAACTAAATCAATACCCATTAAGTTAAATTAGTAATGTGTTTGATTAATGGACCTAACATGAATTGTTGGGCCCAAATGAGAAGAGCCCATCATGAGATGGGAGTAATTAGTCTAAATTCGTACCTAAAAATAATAATAAATAGAAAATGGTTAAGATAATGATTATTTTAACTCTTACTTATCTTAAAAAGAGTCCTAACCCTAGTCTAACCCAATAGGACTCTATCATAATCTAAAATTAGTATTTAGATGTGAGACAATTGAGTTAAATATAAGATACCCAAATTAAATAGGGAAATTCGTAACTATATTATCTCTTAATTAAAAAGGGTTCATTAAAGTACTAATATGACTCTATATATCTTAATAAGAGTCCTAATCCTATCCTAAATCATTACCCACAAATTAGGCCTCTCCCTTACCCATTAGATAGATATAGCAAGAAAAATATGTGATAATATGGAAATTCGTAATTAAATGAGGAGGAAGAGTTTTAGGTGATTTAGAACTCTACAAGCCATCAAAACACCTCCCATTTGACCCTAGCACCCCACAATTTCGTGCTAAGACTTTGGAGATGAAGAGGAGAAGATCTGGACCAAGGAGCAAGGAAGGAGAAGGCTTGGAGCAAGAAGGGTTCTCTTATTTTCGTCATTCAAACTAGGTTTTCTACTTCACGAAAAAGGTAGGCAATCTCTCAAGCAAAAATCGTGAAATAATTCCCCTAGATATCCTTCATGTACCTCTTCAAAAGCCCTATAATTTCATGGTATTTCGTTCACCCATTTGGGCGAATTTAATTCGTGAAGTCCTGCTGTACCATAAACCTGAAATCTCATGTTTTCTCTAATTCCCCGCATGTACTTGTTTTCATGCCATGATAAAATTCTCAGCGATACTACATCATACTATCTTTCAAACGCCCTTGGTCTTGCTTGATTTCGATCTCCCATAAGGGAGAATTAAATCTTTGAATATTTGTCAGATCTGTGCACTCGACCCTCGTTGTTTCTTTTTAATCTCGTGCACACTTGACATCATTCCCTCATAAAATTATCATAAATACTACTACATGTTAGCTTTCAAACGCCACTGGTTTCATAATTTTCATCATATATTCATCCCTAAATAATTCGTTGAACCCTGACTGTGCCTGTTTAGGTCACCGAAATGTAACCTGATCAATGCATATCTAAACCTTGTCTATTTTCAAATTAATCGTGTATGTTGATATATATACATGTCTACTTTCGTTTAAAACTAGTTTCGTGCTTTTTGGATCACCGTACTATTTTATTGCAATTTATAACGTCTCTGTATCACAGAGGACTCGCCCTGGAAAAAAGGAAAAAGAGCAAACCCACCTTTATCGCGACGGCGCGACCCGCCGCGATAACAGTGGGTCGCGCCGGCGATGGCGTCGCGTCAAGAACGCGGCGGCACGAGCCGCCGCGATTCGCTCCGGACCGGGCCAGACCGGCCAGGCCCCGTGTCGCGTCCGACCGCCCTGTCGCGACTTGAATCGCGACGAGTAGGTCCGTCGCGTTCTTGAAATTTCGGCCAGAACCTTTAATTGCTCTTATATCCCTGCTTTAAATGTCATCTAATCCTTGTACAAGTTAAACCATGTACTGTTAAGCTTGATAAATGATCTGAATATTTTTATTGGATAATATTTAAATGACTATTATTAATTTAAAAGCCGTGAGCACGACTTACTCTATTCCATGATTTCTTTACACTTGCACACTAAACATTGTTTATTGCCATTTGACCCTATTAAATTACTCAATAATGTATCTAGTAATTAAGTGAAATTAATTACCTATTTCCCCTATTATTTAAATGACACATGTCTTCGCTTTATTCGCGTGATTGTATATCGTTACCGTTTTCTCTCGGCCTTCGAGCACTCGAGGCACGACGGACCTGTTTTCTACACACTTTTCTCTTGACTTGGACCACCTCTCCACCGGGAATACTCTCGACTGGACTAGGGACTCCTTGTCAAGACCTCCGTAAGTCTTCTTGGCTTTGGCGCACGTCCTTAGCCGACGAGCTGGTTGTACCTTTAATCCCGATTACACTCTTAGGGATCAGTACGATCCAAACAACCTTAGTGAGATCTCTCTTATCTTGTGATCACGCCGGACCATCTGGCTCGTGTACGCGGCACGGCTAATGGGGGATGTGACTTCTACCAGACTGCCGGTATCCGACATGGTTGTGCAACCGTTACTATCGTGGTTTATCGTTGTTTTATGATTATACCCCTATCTCGTCTACTATCCTTGTACTCTCATATATTCACGTTCACTACTATCTCGTCTATTCATCTAGTACTCTCTTGAGACTCTTGAGCTGTTGCGGCTCCCATTGCTTGTACTATACATGGCTGTCTAGCACCATAATATGGGTCCGGTGACCCTACTAACTTTAATGCTTGTGTGCAGGGCACGGAGAGTGTCCGAGGGGCTCCAATCTAGTCCTGGGGCAGAGAGCCACCCGAAAATACCTGCAGGGGCTATTGACGGTGTTATGCATTGCACCGGTTCTGACTATCTCGACATTGGCTAGACATCTAATGTTTTACTATTAGTCTGAGGAGTTCAGACATAGTGTGCCAGTTCTGTGCTATTAGTGTGCTAGCACTGACTGATTAACATTTGTCTGAAGAGTTCGGACGAAATGTACTATCGTTAAATGGCTACTGTCCCAAAGTGACTATTGCCATACTCGACTAGTGCACCGTGGTGCAACCATACATGCTATCTCTATACAAGCTATCTCGTTACACGCCACCTTGATACAAGCTATCATATTACATGTCATTTTGATACACGCTATCTTGTTATACACTATCTTGTTACACGCTATCTCGTTATGTTGTCATCCTAGTTTTGCAATACTCTTGAGAAATGTATTATCGTTCACTTGTTATCTTGTACTATTACTCTCTCAACTATACATGATCGTTCTCTCTAGTTAACCTGCGTTTACAAGATAATCACTTAAAAGATGCTTGTTTACACGAGATATTAAGTCCTACTGAGCGTTATCGCTCACCCTTCGTTATTGTTATTGTGTTTTCAGGTAGTCAAGGAATGACCATACACCCAACAACGGGATTGGACTGGAGTGATGAGCGTCTGAAGTCATAGTGATGGAATGACCTTAGTACCTTAGAGTCTAGTTAGATATTTGCTTTAGATTTCTTATCCAATGTAATAATGTCATTGAGCCCTATGTTTGGCTCTGAATTAGTGGTTGTAATAGTTTAGATGAATTATCAATAAAATGATGAGTTTTATTGCAATTATTGTTCATTAGTTGCTCTGATATTTGCGAATGTATGCGCAATTTACATTACCATACTCGTTGTTCATGCCTCCCCGATTTATTCCGCTGCTAAATTGGCGGGGCATGACATTAAAAGGTGCTAAAAGATCAGGTAAGAAGAAAATGGATTAGGATATACACCCCCAGATAATGAAGAAACTATAATTTATCCTAAAATATATCCAACACCAAAATTTGTACCTGAACAAGACATTGCATACAAGACAGATTTCAAATATATAGAAAAAGTAACCAAATTGTCCTGCTGCAGTCACTGTAACAATTAGGTCATATTATAACTACATGTCCAACTAAACATAAGAAATGGATAATAAAAAGGGAAACCAGTGATACTAACCAATCATGACCCAAAAGAACTTGGGTACCTAAAACTTAATGTTTTCATTTCAGGGTAACTTTCGAGCATCCAAATGGTATCTGGACAGTGGGTGCTCAAGGCACATGTCAGGTAATCGAAAGCTATTCTCTCATCTTCAAAATGAAGAAGGAACTGTTACATATGGAGATAACGGAAAAGGAACAGTGATAGGCAGTGGTTCTGTGAACAATAAGGAAAGACAGTTATTGAAGATGTATATTTGTCAAAGGGCTAAAACATAATCTTATTAGCATCAGCCAGCTTTGTGACAGAGGCCATCAGATCCAGTTTCAAGAGTCAAAATGTAGCATATTAAAGGACGGAGCAGTAATTTTCGAGGCAAATAGAGAAAAGAACTTATATGTGCTCTATCTTGAAGAACTCAAGGATCAAAATGTTTGTTTGGCAGCAAATAAAGATCAATCAACTGAATTGTGGCACAGAAGATTGGGACATTGCAGCATAAATGGTATGAGAAAGTTGTTAAAGAAAAATCTTGTGGAAGGTCTGCCAAAGGTCAGCACCACGATGGAAGGTGTTTGTAAACCTTGTGCCAAAGGAAAGCACACTAAGAGCTCCTTCAAGTCGAAGACTGTGGTAACCACCTCAAAACCTTTGGAACTCCTTCATATGGATTTATTTGGGCTAATGAGGACCACCAGTCTTGGAGGAAAGAATTTTGGTTTTGTTATTGTTGATGACTACTCCAGATTTACATGGGTGTCATTCCTAGAACATAAAGATGATACATTTGAAATCTTTGTCTATTTCAGCAAGAAGGCCCAGAAAGACAAGAAGTTCAGCATCATTTGTATTCGATCAGACCATGGAGGTGAATTTCAGAATGAAAAATTCTCTAAATTCTGTGATGCCCAAGGAATTGAGCACAATTTCTCAGCACCAAGGACACCACAACAAAATGGAGTTGCTGAGAGGAAGAACAGAACTTTATTGGACATGGCAAGAACAATGTTGTTAGAATATGATTTGCCAAGATATTTCTGGGCTGAAGCAATAAACACAGCAAGCTATATCATCAACAGAGTAATGATCAGGCCAATTCTAAAGAAGACTGCCTACGAGCTGTACAAGGAAAGAAGCCAAAGATCAGTCACTTCAGACATTTGGATGTCCTTGCTTCATCCACAACAATGGAAAAAGGGATATTGGTAAGTTAGATGTCAAATCAGATGAAGACATCTTCATAGGGTACACCTCTAAACCTAAAGGCTATAGAGTATTTAACAAGCGTACGTTATTAATTGAACAGTCTGTTCATATCATTTTTGATGAAACTAACCCTTCCTTGAGAAAGGAAGAAGATAGTGATATTGATAATGCAGATAATTGTCTAAAAAATTAAAGGGTACAACAATTGAAGACAAGGATGATCCACCTCTGGAAGACATGCAACAACAAGATATTGCACATGAAAATCTTCCAAAGGAGTGGAGATACAAGAAAGATCACCCACCTGAGAACATTATTGGTGATCCATCTGTAGGGGTAAGAACAAGAGGTAATATAATACCTTGTGATTACTTAGCATTTGTTTCACAAATAGAGCCTAAGACAGTCAATGAAGCTCTTACTGATGAATCTTGGATAATAGCTATGCAAGATGAACTTAATCAATTCAAGAGAAACCAGGTATGGTCACTTGTTCCCAGACCATCAGACCATCCAGTTATTGGCACCAAATGGGTGTTCAGAAATAAATTGGATGAGACTGGTGTGATCCTAAGAAATAAGGCCAGACTGGTGCTCAAGGCTATTCCCAAGATGAAGGCATAGATTTCGATGAAACCTATGCACCTGTAGCTAGACTTGAGGCTATTCGAATCTTACTTGCATATGCATCAGCATTAGATTTAAAATTATTTCAAATAGATGTTAAGTCCACATTTTTAATGGTTTTATTAAAGAGGAAGTTTATGGTGAAAAACCCCCGAGTTTTCATGACACAGATTTTCCAAATCATGTTTTTAAACTTCATAAGGCATTGTATGGTTTAAAGCAAGCACCTAGAGCCTGGTATGAAAGGCTTAGTTCTTTTCTATTAAATCATGGTTTCACTAGAGGATAGGTAGATAGCACTCTATTTGTAAAATCGAAAGCTAAAAGCATATTACTTGTACAGATTTATGTAGATGACATTATCTTTGGATCTACTGATGAATCCCTTTGCAAGTACTTTGAAAAGTTGATGCAGGGAGAGTTTGAGATGAGCATGATGGGGGAGCTCAATTATTTCTTTGATTACAAATCAAGCAAGGAAAAGATGACACCCACATCTGTCAAGTAAATACACCAAGGAGCTTCTGAAGAAATTTAGATTCGACAATGTCAAGCCATTGTTAACACCTATGAGCACATCAACAAGGATCGACAGTGACAAGAATGGTAAGAAAGTAGATCAAAAGAACTACAGAGGTATGATAGGTTCATTATTTTATCTAACAGCTAGTAGACCTGATATTTTATTTAGTGTATGTATATGTGCTAGATATCAGGCAGATCCTAGAGAATCACATTAATCTCAGTAAAAAGAATTTTTAGATACTTATCTAGAACTCATGACTTAGGTCTTTGGTATCCAAAAGCATGTGAAATTAACTTGGTAGGATACTCTGATGCTGACTACGCTGGATGCAAGGTAGATAGAAAAAGCACCAGTGGATGTTGTCAATTCCTTGCAGGATGTTTGATATCATGGTCCTTCAGAAGCAAAATTCAATGGCACTATCAACTGCTGAAGCTGAGTATGTTGCTGCCGGGAGCTGCTGTATACAACTCCCGTGGATCAAGCAACAACTTGAGGACTATGGCTTCACATCAAAACAATTCCTCTGCTGTGTGACAACACAAGTGCTATAAATCTCACCAAAAACCCAGTACATCATTCAAGGACCAAGCACATTGAGGTTAGATACCATTTCATTCGAGATCATGTAGCTAATGGTAATTTAGAAATTTCCTTTATTGATACAAATGGTCAGTTAACAGATATCTTCACAAAAGCCTTACCCGAAGAAAGATTCACATCTCTTAGAAGGGAATTGGGCATGTGTAATTGTGAAAAGATTTCTGTTTATACTGATATATAAATTTTCAGAATTTAAGGTATCTTTCTCTCCATGGAGTTAAGCAAAAGATATACTCAATTATCCTATTTTGACGGTCACTCTTGGAAAAGTCCTTTTGAAAAGTCAAACTTGTTTGTCGTTTCCTCCCGCCTTTTGGCGCATCACTTTTTGATAAAATATTCATTTATTTACTCCAAAATCGATGTGGGAACGATTCATCTCCTACCTTTTACCTATTACTTCTTTTCCCTCTTTCGTCTGGTTGTCTGAGCCGATGCCCTAACGATTCCAACATCGACTCTCTGCAAATTTGAAGCATCTCTCTTCTTCCTGCGAAGAATTCCTTGAGGGCTCTCACTTCTATCATCATCTTATCCCTCCTACAACTCTTTCAACCAAAATCCATGGCCGCATCAGCTGTTTCTGGAAGTCTTGGGGGCTACAGCGCTGAGTTTCTATCGGCCGAGCAGCAGGAAAGGTTTACTTTCGTGAAGACCAAGCTTTGTGGAAATAAGGCGGTAGATGTTGGGGATCTTGAGAAGAATGGTATGCATAGTGTAGTGGTTGCTATGAGAAGGATGCAGTGGACGAGAATCTCAACCTTCTCAGAGGTAAGCTATCCAGACCTCGTGAAGGCCTTTTATGTGTGTTTGAATTCAGAGGCCGATGGGGCCCTGACATCCTCTGTCAAGGGAACCCAAATCAGAATAGACCATGAGTTGCTGAAATTACTGTTTGGAGTAGTGCCTCTGGGCACAGTGGGGTTCACACCGTGGACGCCCAAGCAAAGGGACTTGGTATTGTAGGACCTGGTTTCAGACTGAGAGATGGAAAATTAGATATCATCAGCTGAATGCTTTCAATCGTCTTTTACATTTCATAGTCTGTCAGATTCTAGTTCCTAGAAGTGCAACTTTTTCAACTTGTACCAAGGCAGATTCGGACATGATGTTCTGGGCCATTCAGAACAAGGAGAAACATGGCTGAAGTGATGATAAAGGATGAGGTTTGCTCATAGTTAGATTTGGGACACCAAGAGCAAGCTCAATGTTTCTCTGCCATATGCTCACCTGCTTACCAAGTCTTTAAACATTTTGGTATTGACTTGTATGGGGCAGTAATTGAAAAGATGGGCCAAGCTATTAGGTCCAGAAATCTGAGGAAAAGTGGATTTTCTATTGTTAATGGAGTTTGGTCTAAGACCTCTGTGGCTGAGGGAGAGGCTATTATAGGGGAAGTTCAAGAAGTCCAGCAAGAGGTAGAAGCAGCAGAGCCAGCAGAAGTAGCAGGATCATTTGTAGTAGCATCAATCAGAAATTGCAGAGGATATTCCGCAAGCACCAGCAAGGATAGCAGTGGAAGTAACTGATAGAAGGATTGAGGACATTCCTCATGAGTAATTGTCCCCATTGTATCTACAGCAGAAGATCCTCTACCCACTTCCATTGTAGCTTCTATACTTCGAGAGGTATTGGATTCCATTCATTCCACCTCAGTTATTCCTGAAACTGGTAGAAGTTTAGTGGAAGAGGTTGTGGCATCAGGCCACATTGAAGAATCTGTGGCAGCAACCCCATTTCAGGAGGAGCAAACAGTTGCTCCAGAAGATACTGTGATGGAAGATGCTCCTATTCAGGGGGAGCAAGAGAGAGTTGAAAAAGATGCTCCTGTTGAGGGAGAGCAGTCACAAGAAGGACAAAAGGAGACAACTGTGGCATCAAGCCACACTGACATCTCTATGACAGAAGTTCCTCCAGCTGAAGCAGCACACACTGATGTGCCTATGGGCAGTGTGCCTGCTGAAATTTTTTTTCCATGCACAAGATGATGGGACTCAGGGGGAGAGACATGAAAATCCTCCTGTTAATACTACCAGAGATGGGGAGACTGCCAGCTCCTCAGAATCAGATGATGATGGGCAGCAGCCTCCAGCTAAAGAGGCCAGGAAGAAAGGGAAAGGTGTGACATCAGAAGTCCCTCTACTTGCTGACACTCCTTTTTGAGAGGCAGGTGAGACATAAAATTGTCATAAACTTGAAACCTGTTATTGAGAGATTGAATGCTCAAGGTGAGATCTTGTGCTCTGTTCAATCCGATGTGAACTCCATTTTCATGAGCCAAGCATCAACTACTAAGGAGATTTCTCAAATCAGAAATGCCATGAAGTGGTTCAACAAAGAGATGGGCAGCATGAAGTCAATGTTATCTGAGATTTTGCAGACGGTTGGAGCTCAAGATCCTCCTCCTCCTCCACCTCCTGTAGCTCAGAACAATGATGATAATTCTCCTAGGCCATCAGGGCCAGCAGCAGCAGCAGCAGAGGATAGTGTGCCAGGGCCATCAGGGCCAGCAGCAGCAGCAGCAGCAGCAGAGGTCAGTGTGCCAGGACCATCAGGGCCAATGGAGTCTGAACATGTGCAGAATTTGGCTGAAGAAGAAGTCTTGGCTCCTGTGCCCCCGGCTCCCTCTTCTTCTCAAACATCTATTCCTCCATCACCACCTTCATCCTCTACAGCTCCACCTGCCCCGCAAACCTTCAAGAAACCTCAACCCCGACCTATCTCTTCACCAACACCATTTCCCTCTCAATCCACCTCTTCTCCTGCTTCCTTCACTCATATTCTTCCACCACCTGTCCTTGAGGTCCCTCTAGGATCCTCCGCTGGAGCCTCCTCCTCCTCCTCTGGACCAGCTGATGAACTCCCTTCCACTTCTGATTCGTTTCTTCATCCTTCTCCTCCACCATCTTTCATTACTATAATTCCTGAGAAAGCTCAACTTGCCTCTCCCTTTCTTGAAAAAGTAAAAGATGAGTTTGAAGAAGCTATTCTCAGGTCGGTCCTAAAAGTTGGGGATCACATTCATAGGGCAGACTCTTCCAGTTCTGCTCCTAAAAAGAGAAAAATTTCTTCTACTACTTCCCTTTCCTCTGTCCCTAAATATTCTCCTCTGTGGTTCTCTCTCACAATGGGCAACATCAATAAACCACTGTATAGAGAATATCTTCAGAAGGTTGTCTTTGCCACCATCATCAACCTTCCCTTCCTTAACCTTACAGACCACCTAAATGTTGTTCTACCCTATACCCCTCTTACAAAAACTGAAAAATCCAAAATCTTCTCTGTGGCTCTCTCTAAAACCGAAGAACAATGGGCCAAGGGGCACAAAGAGCTTTACCATAAATATCTTCTAGCCAAGTCTGACAGATTCCCTCCAAGGGACCATTCCCTGACCCTCTCCGAATGGTTCCAAATCCACCACAAGCATTCTTGGGGGCCTTTCATTCAGAAAGAGATCAAGATGGTCAGATACTTCCTATTGTTCAATAATAACTACAGATAGTCCATCGACTTCCTGAAGTTCAGCTAAGCCAGTTCAAGCAGCTATCAAAGCCCTCAGTCCAGGCATTGCCCACACTGAAGCTGTTCGATAGACTTTGCTACCCTTCAGTTGCCTGAGGAAATCTCTCTTCCCCAGATCCACTTCCTTGTCATGGAATCCTCTGTTTTGTCTATCATCTTTGAACGTTTTGCCAGAGTTATGGGAAGATCAAGGTACAGAAGGCTTTCTGGTTGCATTTCATAGATTTATCTTCAGAGAATATCACCAGGGCCATGTCAGTGCTGAGGTTCTTGCACCTATCCTGTCAGAATGTGAGAGATTGACTCCCTCAGAGTGGACCAGACTTTATCCCCTATCTGCTCAGCAGCTATCTGATCTGAATGAAGCTCAAGCCAGGGAAGGTAAACCTGCAGTTTCTCCTGCCACCTTCTTGGACATGAACTCCATTCACCTTGTAAATGATCCCCTTAAAGCTTGGGTGGAAAGGTACAAGGTGTTTGTAGCCATGCGCCAAGCTCTCAGGCAGAAACAAAATTACTACCCTGTGTCCATGGATCAGTTTCTTGCTTGTGCCAGTTTTGGGACAGTTCTCTTTATCAAGATGACCATGGATAAGGATTCATATGCTGATCTTCTCTCCCAGCAGCTCACTCTTCATCTCCGAAGGATGGCTCCCTCCATGGGACCAGCCTATTCTTTATCTCCTGGAGTGTTTAGCTATATTTTGAAGAGCAGGAAGAACACATGCAGGGAAACTATCTCTCATTTTGCCTCTCTTTTGTCTTCTGCTTATTATTATCTGTACCTCATCAGAATTAATGAATACCTTTGTTTGGGTGCCCCTCAATCTTTTCTCTTCACTCTTTATCTCAGAGTATCTTTTTGCTTACTGACAAAAAGGGGGAGAACAATACCTAGCATGTCTAAAATACATTCCGAAAATATTCAGATTTTTATTAATGCTTACTGATAAGTTTTGTCATCACCAAAAAGGGGGAGATTGATGATCAGTCTGTCCCCATGTAATTCTACTTAATTACATATTTATTTTGGTGATTAACAAAACCCTATCAAAGATTTCTAACATATATTCCATAAGTCTTAAGTACAGGAAATATACCAAGGTCAAACAAGCCAATATTGGTAAGTATCATCTTTCTGAAGCATTAATTATTTCAAGATTATATTTCTCTAAGTCCACATCGACTTCTGTTGAAAGTCACAACGATTTCCTTCATGTATATCGATTTTAATAGAGCTATACGCAACGATTTCTTTAGTTATCGTAACGATTTGCTCATCGCAACGTTCTTTAGTCATCGTATCGATTTGCTTCGGTAACGATTTGTTAAGTTTATCACAACGATTTGCTTCGCGCAACGATTTGTTAAGTTTATCAACGATTTGCTTCGCGCAACGATTGTTAAGTTTATCACAACGATTTGCTTCGCACAACGATTTGTTAAGTTTATCAACGATTTACTTCGCGTAACGATTTGTTAAGTTTATCACAACGATTTGCTTCGCGCAACGATTTGTTTTGCATAACGATTTGATATTGGGTTATAACGATTTGCTTATCTATGCAGAACGATTTCATAAGTCCATTTGCATCGATTTCGATTGAATATATGACTTATCCTTGATAGCGTTGAATAGTCAAAGTCTTCACACGAACCTCCATGATTGCTGTGCATTTAAAGAAGACAGAACATATCTCTGCACGCATGCAGATGATATCTTTTCATTATCGTGCATACTTTGTTAACATCTTTTAGAACAAGCTATTTGGCATTACTATTTTAGTGAATATACACATCAACATTTTCTGACAACAAGAGACAATCTAGCTGTCTACTGTTCTAGCTTTTAATGTATGCAGGGCCCTAAAGACATTTTGTCATACAACGTTGGACCTTATAGACGCCAGAAGATCCTATCTCTTTGCGTGCACAAATGGATAAAAGACTGTTGACTAGAAGCTTCCAAGTGTCAAACAGTCTAACGTCTACCAAAGCTAGAGACAACGGATACTTCAACGAATACATTTCAAATTGGAGATATAAATACAAGATAGAGCTCCAGAAGAAGAGAGACTTTTCAACGAGTACTACAAGCAAGTCTTAGCAAATTCAAATCTTCTGTGAGAATCTTAGAGCCAAGCATCCCATTCCAAATTGTCTCAGCTCTTTTGCTCTTTGTGTTGCAATAGAAATTTTGAGAGAGTGCCTACGTAGTTCTGAGAGAGACTATTGTGTAGATCTCCTTCTCTCAGGGCTATTTCTGCTTCAGATCATTGCTTGTTAAAGCTTGATCTAGGTGACTTCATTGCTCATCTTTACTGTGTTGTTCCATTCGTGTGTGAAGGAAGACCTGGTGGGGATCCAGGGTGTTGTAGTTCCCTTCGTGTGTGAAGGAACGACTTGGTGGGATCCAGGGTGTTGTAGTTCCCTTCGTGTGAAGGAAGACCAGCTGAGCTGGGTGTTGTAGTGTCCATAAGGGGACTGTACCTTAGATAGTGGAATCCTGAGTTATTGCTCAGGGACTGGACGTAGGACTCCTAAGGATAGGAGGTCTAAACCAGGAGAAACTCTGTGTGTTGTGTGATTGATCTCCTGTGTGTGTTTGCTGTTTATTCTAACTTTCACTAACCTTTTTCGAAGAACGTCCTTGTGTGAATGTTTTAAGTACATGTACTAATCAAATAATTTTTTAAAAAGACCCATTCACCCCCCCTCTGGGCTCGTCAACTGGCAACAGACTCCTCTCTCTTTCTCTCTCTCTCTCTCGTTCGCTCTCTCTTGCGCGTTCTCTCTCTTTCTCTCTCTCTCTCTGGTGTTCTCTCCCTATCCTCCCCTCTCTCTCTCTTTTGCTTGCCGAGGTTTCCGCCGTCGACGGCCCTGGGAGGAGCCCCTCCGCCTGCGTCTCGTCGCCCCACTGCCACGCCATTCACCGCCGAGAGGCCGCGCACGGAGGACGCTGTGCGCGGAGTGTCGCCGCCACCACTGCTCTATCTGCTGCTCGTGGGAGCCTTGCCTCCGCCGCTCATGCCGCCAGAGGGTCCTACCGTCGAGGTAGGGGCCCTCCTCCCTCTCCGGCGTCGGTCGAAAACCCCCGCCCAAGCGGGCCGCGGTCCTCCCCACCCCCCTCTTTCCGACCCTCACTACAAGAAATGTAGGATACGTAGATGGCTGCAAAGATCCTTGTAGCTAAACCATATCCTTCCTACTTTAATATGGAGGGTGTGAGGTGGGGTGGGGTGGGGGGTGGCCGGTTGTGGGAGGGGTGGCCGTCTTTGGGGTGGGGTGGGGGGTGGCCGGCTGTGGGAGGGGGCGGCTGTGGGGTGGGATGGGGGGTGGCCGACCGTAGGAGGGGTGGCCGGCTGTGGGGTGGGGTGGGGGGTGGCCAGTTGTGGGGTGGGTCATTGGAAATGGATCTGGTCATTGGAAATGGCGTTTTATTCTCTTTGGAGTAACATCGAACATATCACCGGCTGAGAACGTCCTGTATTGCTTGTCCACTGGCATAACTCTGGTTTCTTCTTTCGTGCAGGCTCTGGTCAGCGATCTGCAGAAGGAGATCCATAGCCGAGGTAAATGATTTTGAATGCTGGTGCTCCTATAGTTTTGTTTGAATTGAAATGAATCTCATTTTCTAATCTTTATTGAAGATGAGCATCATGTTCTTGATACAAGTTCTCTCTTTATTGTTTGTTCGTTTGTTTGGCAGCATCATTGGTCTTGGTTTTCCAATTTCAAGACTGGTGTAGAATAAAGAATAATTGAGCCTTTTAAACTTATTTCAGTTTATATTTAAAACCACAATGTCTCATAATGCCAAGTTGTGGAGTAGATAGAAGACCTACAAACATCCATGAGAAGGCTTGGAGATTGTGAGTCAGCTCAAAATTTTTTATTGCCTGCTCATTCAGCATCAGTGCTAATGTTACTTAACCCTATTTAATACTTTATACATTTGCAGTTGTGCTATACTGCTATGACACTGTTGTGTCTAAGTACATGGTAGATTATTGTTGTTCTTACGTGGATACTAAATCTGCCTTTAAAGAGATCCAGCACTAAGAAACCAGAATTTTAAGATGGCTTTGTTTACAATCACATTTTATCCTTGTTGATCTTTACAACTGCAAATGTTTCCTCATTTTTATCACATAATATTGCAGAAATTCCTGAAGGTTAAACAGACATACATATTTCCAAGGTATTAGATGCTAATGGCAAAGTATTGTGCAATTACCACGATTCTGAAATGTTTTCATGCAATTAGCACGATTCTGAAATGTTGTCACATATCTGAAATTGAAATGAAGTTTATCCATGTGTAGAACAACTTCTCCTTGCCCTTGAAGTGTGCACTCTTCAAACTTTTATAAACTTAACTCTTATAAACTTAACTCTTATAGAAGACAATGTCTGACCCTGTACAACTAATGTTGATGTTTTTCTTTGGGCTAGGCAGGGTTCGACGGGAGCTTGGAGGGGCCTTCGGACTGTCTTCGATCTGATTACTTTCATCTTCTGAGTCTCTTTCTTCAGGTAAGATCCAGCAGCCTGGGTGGTGGCTCATCTTTAGTTAATCCAGCGAGCCTGGGTGGTGGCTCAACTTTTATAATATGTGTGGATGCGTCGATATATTTTTTGCAGGATGTGTGAATATATTTCAATGCAGAGACACTACAATTGTGCCAAATTGACGACACCATACTAGCTAATGACTGGGCAGTGTACAGGTTCTTTTGCACAAACTTTTACACTAGACATCTAGTCAAAACTTTTACACTATCAGATTCTAATATACTATTGATGATTACTGGGGGCCATGAGGTTTATTACTGGGGGCCATGAGGTTTATTTTATATCTTGATTCTTCCTGTAGAGCGTTTAGATGTCACTGGAGCTGTGGAGCTGAGATTATTGATAATGTAGAAGCTCAAGAGTTTAATACTTTCCACTGTATACAAACATGCATGCATAAATTAAGTGCAAGTTATGATTATTACGATTTGTGAAAATTGAAAATTTTTTGGTTTGATATTTTTGAAATTTATAGGTTTTGAGTGTTTCTAGAATTTCTGCATTCTCTAAGTAACTTTGGCACTGTACTGTTTGAATAGCATAATTGACCATAGATTTTCAGCCTCTCTCTCTCTCTCTTTATTATCATTTTCCATTTATTAGGTGGGCTATATTTATTTATATTATATTATATAACAACTATTTGTAAAGAAAATTCAATTAAGATATTAAGTAGTAGTAGCCCTTTTTTTATTCTTATAACTTATAGAATGTCAAAATTGTATAGATTTGAATGGTTAGCATCAGATTAACAAAAATTTGATTAACTTGAGTGTGATTCATATCTTCGAAATCTATACATTGTATCATCTTCAAAAGTCTTAGAAATGGCATCAGATAGATAGAAAAGACATCATATCTTCTTTTTCTAACTTCTAAGTGATCTGGTGCTTATAGAGTTCATGGTAGTAAAAAAATCCTCAGTTCATGCACCTGGTGTTCCAGGTGATTTGAACACAAGACCAAATTTCTCTGTGTGTTTTTGAGTGGAAGGTTATTTGGAGTTGGTTTATTTTAAAAACTCTCAATTGATGACCAGAAAATTTCTGAATCTTCTTATAATCGGCAGAAGTAAAAATCTTCAGCTGAGAAGCTGCAGTGGTCAATGTCCTCCCATCTGATAGGCAATGAAATTATCATATCATTACTGAAGATGGATCATTTATAAAGGATCATTTATATAATGCACCATCATCAAGTATGTGATTTGGATATATCATTAATAAAGTTGATAACCAGTTCCTTTTTCTAACTTGATTCTGAGGTGTGAAAGAGAGAAAGAAAAGTGGATATACAACTCCTTTTTTACTTTGTTGTATCCATTTTTAACTGTAATGCCATGGCAGATGATAGTCAAATTGACTTGGAGTTCTATATCTTATTTCAGCATAGATCAGTTTTTTGAATGATTTGATGAAATGAGGAGCTCCCATGCAAGTTTGGGCAACAGTGGCATATGGAATTGGACATGTTCAGTTTTCAGTGCAATAACTGTGGCATCTAGCCTTGCATCAGAATTAGTGTATATTCCTAATGGTATGTTCTTAACACCTGTTACTTTGCTCCTACTCAGTGTGTAGCATTCTCATGTATATTCATGTTAAACAGTTGAAAGTGATACTCTTTTTGATATTGTTGCCATTGTGCTTTTTGTATATTGAGAAATGCTAAGTAATAGCTCCATGCCCTAATCACAAATAATTCTAGACTATTCGATTTACAATGTCTTTCAACTTTGTTTATGTACATTACAATTACATAACAGAAGTCGCTGCATCAAGATTTATTGGTCAGATCTTTTGAATTTTATTTTATTTTCTTAGAGAACTCTGGCCAGATCTCTCTGCACTACAAATATTTCTCTGTCTCTTCACTCTCTCACACACTATCTGTGCACTGACTAGAGTTCTCTAAGAAAATAAATAAAATTCATAAATTATATAGATTTAATTAGTTTTAGTGCTTTGTTATAGATTTAAGCAGTTATGAGCATATACAAACTGAACTTTAAGGCTCTGTCCTATTATATTCTTTTCTTATTGCGGCCTTTCAATTATTTTCTGAGCCATACAAATGTTATGCAATCACTACCAACTGTTTTAAAAAATGATTATTAGCGGATGCCAATAAGGGGGCATTTAGACACATTCATGAAAAGCTAAAGCTGCTATCTCCACAAAGGATATTAAAAAATGCAAAATAATCCATAGAGTTGTTAGAAAATCATCATCCTGATTCTTGAAGCAGAAGTACAAATGTAATCTTGACCCATTCCCCTCTCTAGAAGAATACTGTCAAATATATACATGAACATAACCTCTTCTTATCATCTTAGAACCTGGTAACCTCTAAAACCACTTTCTTGATTGAAAGAAGATCCTGTTTGAAATCTAAAATTAATCCAAATGTCATGTAACAACACACTCTATGCACTAAAATAGAACTTCATGATTGACAAGAATCTATCTTCTTTTTTTTTTTTTAATTTTTTACAGATCTTCTCACACACTCTCTTTGCGCATGATTAACTACATCTTGATTTTTTTTTTTCACTATCTCACACACTCTCTGTGCACTAAAACTAGATATCCTAAATTTTTATTTTGTTCACACACTCTCTGACTATTCTGTTATTTAATTGTTTGAGGCTTTTTAAAAAGGGGCAATTAATTGCTACTGCCTAACTCTGTTAATGCCATTTCAATTTTTTTCCTTTTGAAATGTTGATCTTGGCTTTGCTACCTATATGTCTGCCTATATAGGTAGTGTCTGTCATCTTCTTTAGTCTATGTATTTTTAGGTAGTGCCTGTCATCTTCTTTAGCTTATGTTCCTGACAACATTGTGTTACTATTGTGTGGAATTGGTATTGTTTCGGGATTTCATACTGTTATTTGTCTATAGAAAAATAGGCTTCATTTATTGATGGTAACATCCCAACAGATTTACTGAAATTATAACATCACAGTTTGAGGCTTTTTAAAAAGGGGTAATTAATTGGTTCTGCCCATTTGTTTTTTTTTTATGTTATGAGTTTTAAGAATGAACTCTCTGATTTTTTATGTCATGAGTTTTTAAAGGACAGATTTTGAATTTGTATTATATTACCGGGGCCTTCCATTGAAATATTCTCAATGTTCTAATTATTTTGTAATTAGTCTTCCCTGAATACTTATTTTTGGTACTTACCCAGGAGGAGCATAGAAATATAGTTTGTCTATAGGAAATTATAATTTTGATGTGCATGTCACCATTTGCATTTTATATACATGCTTTACATTTCATAGACACCTACAGAACCGAACAGAACCTTACAAAAAATTTTGAATGTGTAGGGAAAGTAGCCTACTACTCAGCTTCTGTCCACTTACTCACTACCTCAACAGGTATTTTCTTTACCAAGATCATTTTTTTCTTTAAGCAAAGTTCAAAGTTTTTGAAATTATTAGCTTTCTGAATACCTTATTTTGCCCTTTATATGTTTACAATGGTTGAAATGTCATTATCATCCGATTGGCCTCCAGTTTTTTCTAGCACGGCCAGGGCAATGATTGTGACTTATGGAAATTGACGGAGTTCAATTTGCACTCTCGGTTTGAGCTCGACGCTCAATTTCATCTTAAGCAAGTTAGTTTAGTTTAAAAAGGAAGAACTTAGCTAGGTTTGGGGGGGGGGGGTCCAAAATTAGAAATACTAATCTGATCGGCCTCCGGTTTGTTCCAGCACGGCCATGGCGATGAGTGTCACTTGTGGAAACTAACAGAGTTCAATTCCGACTCCCGGTTTGAGCTCGACGCTCAATTCACATTAAGCAAGTTAGTTTAGTTTAAAAATGAAAAACTTAGGTTTGTGGGTCCAAAATTAGAAATACTAATCCGATTGGCCTCTGGTTTGTTCCAATACGGTCGGGGTGATGGTTGTGACTTGTGGTAACTGATGGAGTTCAATTCGGACTCCTGGTTTGAGCTCAACGCTCAAATTCATCTTAATTGTGACCAAAATATTGACCGAAAGTGAGTGAATAAAAATCTATAAATTTAAATAATTTATTATTTATAGCAGTATTTAATTTTAACTTATTATTGTTATATATGTATTGTAGGTTCCTTTATCGGGTGGCGTGGGAGGAGACGAGAACGAGGATGAGCATGAGGACGAGGATTCATAATTTTCATTTCATTATTATTATTATTGTGGACATTTTATTATTGTGATGTTGTGGACATTTTATTATTGTTGTGGATATTTTTATTGTTGTGAACATTTATTATTGTTGTGTTGTGGATATTTTATTATTGTTGTGGATATTTTATTATTATTGTCTTGTGGACATTTTATTATTGTTGTGGATATTTTGATTATTCTTGTCTTGTGAACATTTATTATTGCTGTGAACATTGTTGTATTTACACAAGTTATTTTGCTAAAAATGTATATATATTTTAAAAAAAATTAATTAAAAATAGAGACCGATTAGTGACCGAATTATTTCGGTCACTGTTCGGTCCCTAAAATAGTGACAGATTTGTGACTGAATTCCATCGGTCACTAAATAGTGACCGAATAGTGACCGATTTATTTCGGTCATTGATAGTGACTGATGGAATTCAGTCACAAATCGGTCACTATTTTAGGGACCGAACAATGACCGAAATAATTCGGTCACTCATCGGTGACTATTTAGTAACCGAATTAGTGACTGAATATGTCGGTCGCTGATAACGACTTTCAGCGACTGAAGGATTTCGGTCACTAATCGGCGGTCACTATTTAGTGACCGATTAGTGACCAAAATGTTTCGGTCATAGATTTGTGACCAAAATTCTTCACCGACATTTTCGGTCTCTATTCGGTCATTATTCGGTCTCTGAGTCTTTTAGTGACCGAATAGAGACCGAAAATGTCGGTCTCTAAATGCGTTTTTTCTTGTAGTGTCGGCTCCCACAACGAAGGCATGGACCTGCCTTCCTCCAGTCTCTTCTGCGGTATGGCCCAGCTTGTCACAGTGTTTGCATCTGGGCTTGTTGTTTGGGGCGGTAGGAGTGGGGACTTTGGGCTTTTGCTCCTGGCTTGGCCCATCAGTGATACTTAACGGCCTTTTCTTGCCGTTAGTAGGCTTGCTCGGCGCTCCAGAAGTCTGCTCCTTCTTGACCATTCTACCCTTGATGCGCTCAGTGAGTTTAGTCACATCCTCCAGGCATTGTGCTCTCCTGACCATCTCCGGATAAGTATGAATATCAAATGGTGCCAGTTGAGTGATATATGCGGGTCTCAGCCCGTTAAGGAAGCGCTTTGCCTTCATTCTTTTCGTGTTAACCAGATGATTGGCGTAGCGAGCCAATCGGGAAAACTGAGCCTCATACTCAGCAACGGTCAGGTTCCTCTGCTTTAGAGCTACAAACTCATTGGCTTTCCTCTCTTGAACTCTTTTTGAAAAATATTTGGAGTTGAAATGCTCCTTCAACTCATTCCAGGTAAATTGTGCATCTGCCCTGGTGGCCTCGATCGATTCCCACCACGCATGGGCGTCTCTCTCAAGTTGGAATGTCGCTAGCAGTAGTTTGTCACCATCCGCGCATTGCATAACGCGGAAGATGCGCTCAGTCTCCTTGAGCCAGTTCTCTGCCTCATCATGATCTGTGGTCCCACTGAATCGGGGTGGATTCAGATTGCGGAAATTTCGATGTAACTCTTCAGCTCCTCGATTGTTGTTGTTATTAGCTTCAGAAGTCTGGAGTAAAGCCTGAGTGAGCTGCTGGATTGTCTGTTGCATGTCGCGGAGTTGCGCACGCTCCGCTTCCATTGTTGTGTTTTAAGTTCCTTCAAAAGAGAATGTACTTATAAGATAATGAGTTTGCACTAAGGTTGTGCGTGTGTGAGTTTATTTTATCTTATTACCCAAGGTTCTACCCATCTCACATATGTATGGAACTTAGACTCTAAGTCGAGGCAGGTCAAACCTAGATCATCCTATTCTTAAGAATAACCTAGGCTCTGATACCACAAAATTGTAACGCCCCGACGCGGAATATCGGAGTGAAATTACAGTTATTAAATAGTACAGAGCGAGAAAATAAATAACAAACCATTGCACAAATGGTATAATACCAAATAAACTCGAATTTCATTAATAATCCACTAACTCATTACAATCACTGATATCTCATCAACTTCATGGACTAATTATTACATCACGTATCAGAGCCAAAACTAGGGCCCATAGTACTTTATTGAAATCCAAACTAATACGTATGTACTAATTGACTCTAACTACACTAGCTAACTACTAAAGTAGTGGTTGCTGAAAAGGGGTCACTCCTGAGCATCGTCCTCAGTCCCGTCCTCGTGAGTGTGGTTATCATCAAACTCACCTGAAACACATTAAATAAATACGCAGGATGAGCGAATAACGCCTAGTAGGACTTAATATCTCATGAACACAAGCATGGTTTAAATAATTAACGTTTTAATGGCAAGTTAACTAAAGAGCATAGTCACGTAGAGCGAGTAACGATAACGAGAGAACAATAGCATCTGGCACAAAGAAATACCACAATGAGAACGATAATAGAATGTCCATGTAACAATATAACATGTAAAGTGCACAACAGTGCACTGGCAAAGATAACGATTGCACTTGTATGGATAACACTTTGATTGTCATAGATTAATCTAGATAGTAAGCTGGCACTGGATGCATGCCGTAACACATTCTTGATCATTTTAACTCCCATGGGCACTAGCACTTTTCGGGCGCTCCTCCCAGGACCTGATGGGGCCCCATTGCACTGGCATTAGTCATTTCTTATCTTAGACAATCACAAGAATGGCCAATAGAGTACTAAGAAATAGATAAGAGTAGTAGACGAACTAGATGAGAGAGTAGAGTGAACGTGAACAGATGAGAGGATATGGGTAGTAGATGAGATAGGGACAATATCGTAAAACATGATAAATAACGATAGTCACAGTTGCTCGGCACAAGGTCGTGTACCGACAGTTTGGTAGAAATCATCACCGCCCATTAGCCGTGCTATGAACACAGGCTAGATGGTCCGGCATGATCGCAAGATAAGAAGAGAACACACTAAGGCCATGGGTCGTACTGATCCCTAAAGTGTAACGGGTTTTAGGGTACAACCAGCTCGTCGGCTAAGGACGTGCGCCAAAGCCAAGAAGACTTATGGAGGCCTTGACAAGGAGTCCCTGGCCCAGTCGAGAGTATTCCCGATGGAGAGGTGGTCCAAGTCAAGAGAAAAGTGTGTAGGAAAACTGGTCCGTCGTGCTTCGAGTGCTCGAAGGCTAAGGAAAAACGGTAATGGTATTCAAAACGGGCGTATAAAACGAAGACAAGTGTATTTAATTAAATAGGGAATTCAGTCATTTATTTCTCTAATTTACCAGATACATTATTGAATAATTTATTAGGGTCTAATGGCAAATACTAATGTTATGTGTGTGTAAGTGTAAAGAAATCACGAGGATATGATAAATTGTGCAAATGGCTTTTAATTATTAAGAATTATTTAATTATCATCCAATAAAAATATTCAGGTCAATGGTTAGGCTTAATAGTACATGGTTTAACTTGTACAAGGGTTATATGGCAAACAAAGCAGGGATATGGGCACAAATAAAGGTTCTGGCCGCAATCTTTAAATCGCGGCGGGGGAGCCCGTCGTGATTCAGATTGCGACGGGGCGGCTGGGTGCGTCATGTGAACTGGCCGGTTTGGCCTGGCCAGGGGTGTGGATAACGCGACGGCTTAGGCCGTGTTCTTAACGCGACGTGCCTACATGGCGCGACCCAGCTGATATCGCGGTGGTAGCGGTGTAAACGAGCCGATACGTTCGACGAGTAGTTCGAAACTCGACTCGATAAAAGCTCGGTCCGACTCGTTTATTTAATTAACGGGCATAGCTTGAACAAAAAAAAAGCTCGATTCATAAACGAGCCGAGTCTGAACACATGTGAGCTCGGCTCGATTATACTCGTGAACAGCTCGTTTAAGAGCTCGATTAAATACTCGTTAAGAGCTTGTCTAAGTACTCGCAAACACTTCGTTTAAATATAATAAATATTTATTGATATAAAAACATTTATTTATTTTTATACAGTTATTATTACAATATAAAATATTTATGAGGGCTTAAATGTCATAGACTAAATTCACAGTGTATATACACAAATTATACAAATTAGGGTATATACACAAATTATGCAAATTAGGGTATATACACAAATCATGTAAATAGGGGCATGAACACAAATTTTAGTCTTGCTAGGTCTCCCAGCATATCAAGCATCTTCTTCCTCCCGGGATCGACCTGCACAGTAGGTGAGCCCCCTGGTGGGGTCGAGGGCCGCGTTGTCAGCCATTGACATCTCCAGTGACCACTGTGGACCATCTGTCAGTGGCAGACGGTTCCCTCAACGGCCGTAATACCATCACCGACGATGCAGAAAGGGGGTTCTAGGCGGTGTGCGAAGGAGAGTTGCAGCACCGCCCCTACCTTGTTGCGCACCAACCCCGTCCCTTGCGGTATCTATCTATTAATCTCATATTGCTTGTGACAAATTATGAATATATTTCAAACATTATATTAAAATAGTTAAATTAAGTAATTTATCAATGTTGGTTAATTACCATCGACTCCCTTAGGGAATCGCTGCCACTATGCTGTTATGGGGCAGCATAGTGACATCAGGGCTCGCAACCCAACCCGCCGCAGGGGTAAAACCCTGTGCGAAGCCCCTCATGCCGACCACACTAGCGTTGACGTGGTGCTTTGCGCTTCCGCCTTAAAGATTTGGCTACCGCCTTCACTACCAGCTCGAGCTTTTGGTGCAACGGTAAGGGGCTTGGTCCAACAAGTGGTATCAGAGCGAGGTTGCGGGTTCGATTCCCCCGGGTGCCGCTGGGGGGGGGGGGGGAGTTTGTTGGTTAATTACCATAGACTCCCTTAGGGAATCGCTGCCACTATGCTGTTATGGGGCAGCATAGTGACATCGGGGCTGGCAACCCAACCCGCCGCAGGGGTAAAACCCTGTGCGAAGCCCCTCATGCCGACCACAGCATTGACGTGGTGCTTTGCGCTTCCGCCTTAAAGATTTGGCTACCACCTTCACTACCAGCTCGAGCTTTTGGTGCAACGGTAAGGGGCTTGGTCCAACAATCAAAACTATTGAAATATAAGCTTGAAATAAGATAAATTTAGGTCTTATGAATGATCAGTTTTTTACTTATAGATTGGATTGGACTTACTTATATATACGAACTCGCAAATTTAATTAAGCTCGTTAAGATACTCGTTAAGGGCTCGAACTCGAGAGTATTTAAACGAGCCGAGTTAATTTGAACAGGCATTTGCAATACTCGATATAGCTCGAGCTCGGCTCGAACTCGATTAAAAGTTAACAAACAGAGTTTGAGCAGCATACTAGGCTCGATTCGGCTCGTTTACACCCCTACGCGGTGGGTTACGCCGTCGCGATATCAGAAGGGTCCAGCCCTTTTTTCCTTTTTCCCAGGGCAGTTCCTGTTTGATACAGGGTACTTGTAAATTCCATATAAAATCACACGGTCATCCAAAAATTACGAAACTAGTTTTAAATGAAAGTAGACTCATAGATCTATCAACATGCATGATTAATTTGAAAATAGACAAGGTTTAGGCATGCTTTGATCAAGTGACATTTTAGTGACCAAAACATGCACAGATAGGGTTCAACGCATTCATTAGAGATGGATACATGATGAAAATTAGGCAAACCAGGGGTGTTTGAAAGCTAACATAACGTAGTATTTATGAGAATTTTCTCATGGCATGGGATCATGTAAGCCCGAGGTTTGAAAACAAATATGAAGGGTCGGGTACATGGAACTGACAGGGATTCAAAGAATTAATTCTCCCTCATGGGAGATTGAAATAGAGCGAAATCAGAGGACTTTTGCTCGGGAACATGAAGTCTTCTTAGGGTAATTTTTACATGGATTTGGCTTGAGAGATTGCCTACCTTTTTCGCAGAGTAATGAAGAACCCTAATTTGAAGAGGAGAAATGATGAAGAAAACCAAACTGCAGCCCTTCTCCTCCAAGCTTATCATCCCAAAATCGCCTTCCCTTCGTCCTCTAGAGTTCCCACTGCGATTTAGGGTTGGATGGGAACGAAAATGGAGTGTTTTGATGATTAATAGAGTCCATAATCACCTAAAACTCTTCTCTTCTCCTCTAACTCCGAAAATAGCTAATTATCTCCTATTTCCCATTAATTATCCACCTAATTAGGATGAGGATAAGGCCTAATCTCGTGGCCAAGGGTTAGGATGGGCTAAGGGCTCTTATTTTAGATAAATACAAGTTATTTAGTGTTTATGCTAGCCTTTTACTATTTACTAAATAATTAAATCCGAAATTGGGATTTTTAATTCCCATCTAATAATGGGCTCCACTATATTGGCCCATTATTTTGTAATTGAGCCAATTACACAACCCATTAGGGTTTTAACTTATTGTGCTTGCTTAATTTCCCTTTTTATTTCACTTATTTCTCATTTATTCTAATTAGATCTATTTACTTAATTTATTTAAAATAAATTTTTATTTTATTTAGGTTTTAAAAATCAAGGGTGCTACACACGTGGTGTTATTGAACCGCTCTAAAAATTCTGAGAGTGTTTTGTGATTTGATCATTTTCTTCTACCTCATTTTATTTCCAAACCAAAAAACATAAATATTTATGCATCCACTAACACCTTGCAACTCCAACTACCTATAATCATTGACATATTTATAGTTTTCCTTTAATATTTGGAAGCAGTTGAATACTACCCCTTGATGGTGGTAGCCAAAAGCATCACTAACCTATGATCTGACCCAAGTAGCATGCAGACACACGTGAAGTCCCACATGAGCCAGCAACAGAAATAATATCTTCTATTATTCATAAGACATACATGTACACACGTACAAGTACATACATTTAGGTATATGTATTAATTTGGGTACGTAAGCATGTATATAACTAGAGAGAGAGAGAGAGAGAGAGAGAGAGAGAGAGAGAGAGAGAGAGGAGAGAGAGAGAGAGAGAGAGAGAGAATGATCACCAATTCAAATGAACTCCATAAATAAAGAGAAATTACAAATCCAATAATTCAAGAAAACACAAAATAGTAACAAACGACAGGCAAACAAGTTCGTGCACATCCAAAGTGGTTCATTCCAATCTACTCCTCTGCCAACGTTTTCTCGTAGCCAAGCATGCATGCATGTTTACCGGTCCCTTTCCTTCTCTTGCATGTACTCTGATCCCTTCCCATACTACATATCCCTTTTCGGCTTTCCTCTGCACCTCCTCTAGCTAGGCCACCTGCCCGATATCGACCATATATATCAGACACCCTCACAGGAAACAATGACACTGCATTGAAAACAAACATGTTCTCCCAGCTCAAACTTATATGAAACTTCCCTATACATCAGACAATTAATGTACGGGCATATGTATATCTTTGTGTACATTATGTTATTTTCTTTCCTTTTGATTTGTTTTTGTATGTTTCACGATGACATCCTTCGGTTCTTCATGCGTCTTCCACCGACTTCGGAGCGCAGGCCAGGACAGCGTCTCCCACGGTCAAGAAGATCTTGTCATGGCCAATGAGATCAGTGAAGCTAGATGATTGGAGTTTGACCATCACAGTTGGTCCCGGGTTGGCCAAAACCAGCTGCAAAAGAGCAAGTTTGAACCTGTAAGTCCTTATTGTTACAATATCAAAGGCGTGCGTGGATAATTACAGTTTTCCATAGATTGAGCCTTGCCCCGAGAGTGGTGGCCAGGTACGTACGAAGGTTGGCATGCATGATCCAGACAGGGACTCGGCCTATGGTTTCCATGGCCTTCGTATCGTATATGGATTGAATCGATGTGACTGCTTAGGGGCTTAGAGCCACACCACAACTGCACTAGGATACGTTCATGGTTGTCTAATCTAAAATCTTTGATCAGATCAAAATGTTCGATCGAGGAGATATATAATAAGGCCGGTTAATCAGGATGCATTTAAGAATGGATCTTCCTAGCTAGATCAGCGCCAGTGGATCGATGCAAAGTCACAAGGATTGCTCACCTGAATGTCCCTCTTTTGAAGACACTTGTACAATCCCTCCATTGCATGGATGCCACCAGTGTCGATGTCAGTGACCGCTGCAAAAAATATAGTGATGAATAACCGCGAGAATGCATATTATATATATATGCACATGACTGAATGCAAAAAATGGACGATCGAACGCACATATATATCTATATATCTATATAGATATAGATATGTGTATAAATGTTATGTATGTATGATTTTTATGTGTAATTAATGTAAATAGACATTTTGTAGAGAGACAAATAGGAGAAATGTTTGGTGCACAGTCATGGTGTGCACTAACTTGGGCACACCCACTAAGGGTGTGTCATTGTCTTTGGAGTTTGAAAAAGTGAGATGTGAGAGATATTATAATAAGAAACAGTTTTGTAACACCATTTGGTAACATCACCATTAAAATTGTGTCACATCAGTAATTGAAATAAAAAAATTAAAAACACCTCATAAATGATGAGATTGTGGTGCACTTTAATTGGTGTGTTACTTTAAAGTATTACCAAATGATGTTATTAAATTATTTTTCTATTATAATCCCCCAAAGACAAATGGCACCATGCTTAGTGCCACCAAGTTGTGCACTAAGTATTTCTAGACAAATAGACAGATCAGAGAAAGAAAGTAGCAGTCACACTCACGCGACATTTCAACGATCAAGAATTCGATTCTTGGCAACTGAGCCTCCTTCACTGTATCTTCTTCGTCAGTCAGCCACCTCAATATCCTTCAAGAAAATGCCACCATTTCAAAGTACATTAAAGTACTTGCAATATAACAAATCTGCTGGGCCTATGAACAAACTTTGTTCTTTAATCATAATATATGGAGGAAATAAAAGTCTGGTAGAGGTTCTTGATTATGGGAGTCTCCAAGGATGTGATGCTGATTTATAAGTGCTTCTCATGCAATTCTGGTTCCAAGTATCACATTGAAAAACTAAACTATCTTCAACATTCTACTTAATTAGTTCAGCTATGCATGATGGTGATTAGGAGGGACCCTCCATGGGTCCTAGAGTCAGATTTCTCCGTACCCTCCAACAATTGCATTTCTTCAGATGAAATGGGCATGCATACATCCTAACTAGGTAGGGCAGATCATGCCTGCGTCTCATGCAATTCTCGTTCCAAGTATCACATTGAAAAACTAAACTATCTTCAACATTCTACTTAGTTCAGCTATTCATGATGGTGATTAGGAGGGACCCTCCATGGGTCCTAGAGTCAGATTTCTCCGTACCCTCCAACAATTGCATTTCTTCAGATGAAATGGGCATGCATACATCCTAACAACTCCAACATATACCCAAAGTATATATAGTTAGCTGTGACATGAAGTGCAAATGCAAACGCTTATACTCTCTTTCTCTCTGAGCATTGGCATGTGAGAATGGATCCATACCTCTCCTTGACATAGTTGGAATTGGAAAAGTAAATTGGTGAGTCGACTCTCACTATCAAGACACCAGGAACTTTGGTTGCTTCTGGGTACTGCTCAACGTTTCTATATATTGCGGTTCTGGGGAGATTACCAAGTAATGCAGTCCTTGGCCTTGTGACTTGCAGTAGAATCTTAGCAAATGATATTGCAACCTGTCAGAAATTATAGCATCAGATTTTCTAGTAGCTGAAGAGAGAAGATTGATCATAAAATAGAGTGTTAAAAAATGTTAGATTGCTCCTTACAGCAATGAGAAGGCCAATTTCTACAGACACAAACACTACGCCAAAGAAGGCTCCCATGCAAGCAATGAAGTCCAGTTTATCTATCTTCCATATGAGCAATGCAGCTTTATAGTCTATCAGACCAATCACTGCTGAAATGATGATAGCAGCTAGGATGGCATTTGGGGTGTATTTAAACAGTGGGGTGATCACTTTCAAGGTCAGGGCTACCACCAAGGACATAACCATGTTGGAGACTGCTGTTTCGCAGCCAGCCATATAATTAACAGCTGATCTTGAGAAAGATCCTGAAAACAAAAGAGAGAGAGAGAGAGAGAGCGAAAAAAAAAAATGAAACATTGGATATGGAACATGACCCACTTGGCATTGATTTCATGTATCTTCGACTTGAAACAGTTGAAGCTCAAATATATATACAGTACTGTTCTTAATTACGTCACTTGCTTCTCATACCTGTGGCCACATAGCAAGAAGTCAAGGAACCAATGATGTTCATACTTCCTAGAGCTACCATTTCCTTGTTGCCATCTATTTGATAATCCTTCATGGCTGCAAACGTCCTTCCAATTGCAACAGCTTCCTAGAAAACCACTTCAAATTAGATTCGAGTATGTAACTAATTATTAACAAATTAATGACTGCAGCAAATGGGAATTGCAAGTGTAATTTGTTATATATTGACAAACCGTTAGTGCAACCATGCCGGTTACGATGCCGATTCTGAAACCTTTTCCAAGATTCGGACCGCTAAAAAAAATTTTATTAGCAGACGGTGGGTTGATTCCTTTCCTAATGTTTGTCACCTGTCAAATCATCATTAATGTTCCAATGTTAGTGTCATTCTTTAGAAAAAAAGGAACATCTTAATTTGTTGCAATGGCTAGTACTGTCCATTAATTGCTGAAATCACTTTCGAGGACGTCAGCACTCACAATTTGAACACCTTTCTTGTCGGCACGAGTGATGTAGACACAGAAGGTTGATATTATCACAGACAACAATGGAGCAATTGCTGGCACCCAGAAAAGTTTCTTGTTCTTCTTCCCCTGATTATGCAAACCATGCAAATTAGGGATAAGAATGTCTTCTTGTATTTTCTATTTGTTTTGACGGTAACAAATCCCTAATCATATATATATATATATAGAATGTTCTACCTTAAGTATGATGGTTACAGTGAAAGACATATTACAGATAGAAGTGGAAAACGAGCCGCAATCACACTCCCTTAGATGGGTACCAACAGCTTCTTTAAGGGTGTCGGTCGAGTCACCAATGGGCCAACAAAACACTCAAGTTTTGTTGTTGGACCCAGTGGTAGTGGGTCAGCAGCTCCCCAAGGAACCGAGAAATGTTGACACCTCCACATCTGAGCTGTGACTTCCTGCTCGATGCACCTTTTACTCATGACTCAAAGCTTACCCTCTCTCGTTCTTATCATCCATGAGGGCAAGGATGCTATAAACCAAGACTTAACTACAGAATTCTTATGGAAGAAGCAATTCTTCCAAGCTTCAACCACTGTGAACTCTAGCCCTTGCTCTTCTTCAGGGGATTTCTCACTCGGTGCTTCATCGGTTAAATCTCCATAGATTGCACTTCATATAGGCTACATTGTGCCTTGTTTAAATTAATCTATTAATTCGTTGGTGGTTGCAAAAGACTAAAGAGTGTGTCGTTTGTGTATATAGGATCTCTTCATTCATGTGAGTGTTTATGCCAAAGCATGTTTGGTGCTTCAAAATTCTCTTATAATATAATTCTCTCATTGATCTAGATCTCTATCTTCTTTGTTCATCACTATTCGTCGGCAATTTTCTATTGGGATAAAATTCTTTGCTACTCTCGATCCACCTCCACTTGAATAATATTTCAGATTGGCGCTTATGTCATAAGCTTATAAAGATCAATTTCTTTCGTCAGAAATAGGAGAGCAGACAACTTACAATGTACTTTGTAATAAGAAGAAACGACAGGAAACTTGCCCCTATGAGTATTGTCTGCCAGTTCCACTGCCAACATACAACGAATTGGTCAAGATCAAGATATATCTATATTATAAATGTGCGCATGCATGATATGTATGTAGAATAGATGTACATAGAAAAAAGATCAAATGGATGGAATTTCTTACACCATGGTGTACCGGACGCCAGACAGAGCGCATGACCGAGACAATATCTGTCTTCTTGGTAAAATTTTTTATGCCAAGGAAACCTTTGAGTTGCTGGAGAGAAATGGTGATGGCTGCTCCACCCATGAAACCAATAATAGCGGCATGGGACAGGAACTCTATCACGAATCCGAGTCTGGAGCACAGAGGAGCGCATCAATACTAAAACTTGAAATTTATGACAATCGCAGACGGGAAAATAAGCAGCAGAAGGGTTATATTAGAATGGCATCCATACGTGCTCTTGTCATCAAGAGAAAATCACATAAGAAACCTGGAAGATCGTTTCGGGAGAAAATATTAAATGAAAGATGGTAAATCAAACAGCACTTTCAATTACGCGTATTGTTTTTTTTTTTTTTTTTAAGTTTTCATCCCTATAATCTTTTGCAATTAAATTTTGAACCCCATAAGTTGACTACTTAATCCTGAAACCAACAAATCTGACTTCCTTAAAAGCAAATCCTTTTAGGGACTTTTTTTTGATAATTTTCTCAAACTCTGTTTTTGTTCTTTCATTATATCGGATGGGGCCGAGCTGAGTTCAAATCCCACCCAGCTCAAATCAAACAGAGTTTGAGCCTGTGTGGTTCAAGGCTCAAATCGAGTCACGCTCAAATTTAAGGCTTCCATGTGGATCCCCAAAAAGTTAGAGGTGGGAAAACCTTGGCATGCATGCATCACTGAACAGGCAAAATACCGCTTCATTTCCCGAACTTTGTGGGCATCAACCAAAAGCCTACCAGTTAGAAGATATACCTGAAGAACCCGAGAATAAATTGGGTGAGACCAGCAAAGAATGTTGCAGTAAATGCCAGCCTTGTATACTCCTCTTTCTTTTTTACAGGGTCAACCTCATTCTGCAGAAGAGTTCCCAGCAAGAGAGACACCACTGCCACGGGCCCTATGGCAATATCTCTTGAACTCCCCATGGCCGCATAAACCAGAGGTGGAACAAAGCTAGAGTCTGTGGAAGTTTGACAGAAAATGGGAAGAAAGGGAAAACCCAGGTCAGTTCAAGAAAAATTGCATATGTGAGAGTTAGCTTTCACAAGCATTTACAAACTTACAGAGTCCATATTGTGGGTCCAGGTTAGCTAGCTTTGCATAACCAATATCCTACATATAAACATGCCCAAAAGATATGTTAGAAACCATCTATATCTGATGTCACCTATACATAACGTGGTTGATCCCTCCTGCACTTTCCTATGATATATACCTGGGGGATGCACAGACTTGCAATGGTGAGCCCAGCGATAACATCACCTTTAAGCTTCTGAAAATTGTAGTACCTCCCCCAGTCAAGGATGGGGAATACCGACTGTAACCCCAGAACAATCTTTTTCCTTTTGGGCTGATCCTTGAAAGGGCGCAGCGGGTCATCGGCGAAGAAGGTCTCTTTCACAGTGTCTGTGAATTCTTTCACGAGCTGCCTGCGAGGTGGCAATCCCACCTGGTAAACAGACCGCTGCACAGTCCCAGTGCAGCGTTGTGAGGATGTGCGGCTGGCTATGTCTGATTCCTTGCTGCCCCCCACGTCCGCAACAGAGTGACCCATCCCTGGTGCTTGTAATTGGTATTCAGATTATGCAGACTTTGTGTCCGGAGAATATAAACTCACCTGCAATTTCCAAATGTTAATTGTTCATGTTTATGTGTGTGTTGTGCTGTAAAGGTGGATGAGAGTTTTAGGCAAGCAAGCTGCAGGAATATGTGATGGGACCAACTTCAGATCCAAAAACCAGAAGTGGGTAGCAATAGATGGACATTCCTTTTCCTCATTACAAAGGTTTGAATGAAACAAATGATGGGGTGTTATGGGTGCTGATCAGGTTTTCCAAAAAGTTCTACTCATAAGAGTACCATACAATTAATTCATACAAGGAATTAAAGAGAAGTCTCTTTTTATTCTTCATGTGGAAGTGGGGGCATGCAGTAGAAGACAAAGGAGACACTAATTAAGAAGAGTTCAAACATCAAACAAACAATTAAAATGCTAAGATTGGAATATTACACAAACAAACAGTAACCAACCAATGCAAAGAACTGATTCCTATAGCTTTAAAAGAATATGTGGGGAAGCCAAAAGTAAAGATTGAAACATACATCAATGGAGACGGTGCATGGAGCTTTTCAGAGGAGTAATTGGGAGGCAAAATGCACCACACAAGAGCGTTCTGCAAGATGTTCTTTAGTGGAGGCCCCCCCCTCTTTATATAGGTTTCAACGTGCAACCAAGACGTGGAGCATCCCATCATACTGACATCCCCATGGGCCTTATTCACTTCTGAATCCGGATAAGTACATGACCCACATACAGTACTGCCAAATGAACAAGTCCTATTCAAATGCCCCAACAATAAGTCTGCCCAATTCTCTATTATCAGTACTGAATAAAAAAAAACTTCCAGGGGAAGTTGACTTGGGCATTTAGATAGTTTACACCAGCTGGCTTAGCATATCGTATCACTCCATTACCTGTTCTGCAAAAACTTTCTTGGGGACAGTTCCACATAGACATTAATAGCTGGGGAATCCCAAGAAGGTACATATGATTCAATCTATATGGAAAATGTGAAACAAGACCCTGGTGACATAACGAGTACGTTTGGAGATCCTAGTAAAATAAAAATAAAAAGAGTACGTTTGGAGATCAGATCGGGAGAGATCAAAAAACTACTGTGAGTTAACCCTTTTTTTTATCCAAGATTAAGTGATGAGTCAATGATTTGGACATTGACGGAACTATAGTTGGTGATCTGGGAAGAATATTAGTAACCTCCCACCATTCAAATTAACACACTCCACGGAGGGGATGTGCACATACACCGAACAGTGATTGGCTGTCTAATATTATACCGTGACGACGTGGTACCATCATGGCGCAGTGTATTACAACCTGTGGGGGGGGGGGTGCTGCATGACTTTTTTGATCGCATGATACCCATTCCAGTGACTTTTGACAGGATGTAAAAAATTTCGAAATGTTGGGATTTTAAAATCGTCCACCTTAAAAACCTTCGGATATTTTGTTCACAGTAGAATTAACAACAAAAATCCGAGAAAAAGGAGGAAGGCAAATCCGTGAAAAAACGAGTGTTGCAACGACCTTGCGTTGTTGGAGGCCAAGCGCTTACAACACGTCAAACACCAATAAGAACACCTAAGAATGACGCTTACGGCGTATTTACAACGTCATAATACACTAGACAGAAAGAATGAAAACCCTCACCATGGCATGGCCAAACACGTCGTCCTTTGCATGGGGAAAAATAAAAAACCCAGGAAAATCCAACAAGCAAACCTTTCACCGCAGTTTCGGTAGAACAGGTCCTCCTCAAGCAACAACGAAGGTGCTTAGCCTAGTAAGTTGGGCATGCTAGATTTTTCTGTCTTTTTCAGAGCCTCTACTAGTAATGGCAGAGATATATAAATCATACACAGTCCCACAGAACCTAAGAACTACCCTTCCTAACCCTTTTACTCGTACCAAAAGCACAGAAATCTAAACTAAGCGGAGAAAAGGAGATCAACCCAACAAATGGTATGTTGATGCATCAGCGATCCCTGGAAAGGATTCAATGTCCAACATTGGGTATTCATTAGCCATTTGGAATGTTGTATTTGCCCACTTGGTCATGCCCTTCTTGTTCTGTGCAAATGGAGTACTAAAAGATATGTGGAGTCAAACATGTCCACATTCAATGTATGTGATGGAAGCAAGGTTGTGGCTCTCATCTCGTTTGACCACCACCCTTTTTCTTGCGTCCTGCTTGGGGCTTCTCCTCTCATTGACAAGGCAAGCAGATATGGTAAAGTACGAAAGGGATGTGATAGCACAAAGAGCAGATCCTACAAGGGTTCTCCTTTCAGCCATTAACATTCTATGGCCTTGTGCTCAAACTTAATGGAAACAATAACTTCTGTCGGAATTTTGTAAAATAATTCCAGTTGGGAGTTGCAGAACTTTGTCGAAATCTTTGTATTTCACAAAGTTAGGAGTTCCATAATTTTAAATTCTGATTTAGACAATGAGAGAGTAGACCTCTTTCTTTTCCTTTATCCCAAGGGTACTTGCATATCTTTCTTTCCTATTATAAAGGTCAGCCTCCATGGAGCGTATATTGGAAGGGAACTGCCTTTTGGTGTGCCCGGGAATGTGTTCATCTGCTGGCCCCAGAAAGCAACACAGCTTAATGTTTAAGTGGGCCGGGGTTCCATGCTTGCATGTCTTTGACGTTGAAATCTTGTGTTTGTACTAAAGAATTCTTCTACCTGTTGGCCTATGATGTGTTTTAGGTTACTCTTTCCCGTTGAGGTCAACTGTCATATATAGATGTTGTCTTGATTTGAGGATTCAAACTACATATTCCCTCATGTGACAAGAAAGGAGGAAAGAACCAAAGTGAGAGCATTAGAAAAACATGAATTGCGTGTATATATACCATGAATCATATTAATTTTGTTCCATTATTAGTTTAAGAAGTACATAAACATGACATTATGCCCTTATGCACTACAAGAAAAAACGGTATTTCCAACAGAGCGATTCCATCGAAAATCTGTCGGTAAAGTTTACACCAACGGTTATCGATGGATTTTTGACAGAAATGGTTCATCAGACGAACTGCGTCAGAAATTATCGACAAATACAATTTTTGTCGAAAAATCATTCAAAGCTACTGACGAAAATTTACCATCAGAAAATTCGTCGATATTTACCGACTAAAATATTTCGTCAGAATTTTCAATGGATACTATTCGTCTGTACTATCTGTCGAATTTTTTTTACGAAATTACCAACGATTTTTTGTTGGTAAATACCAACGGATTTTCCTTCTGTCGATAAATCCATCAATTTTTTTTTTATTTTTTCAATTTCTATTTTGTCAAAACATTTTAACACCAGTTGAACAACAACCAAAAGTAAACCAAAAAACATCACCGACAATAAATATCTATTACAATTTTATTTAAATAAAAATCACAATATCTATCAAAATTTCACAATAAAAAAATTAAAATTTCACATCCCATACAAACAAGACAATTCAAAACTTTGAATTAGATATTTATGTACTCATTAAAAATAATGAGAACAAATACATCAATATCAAAGTCTTGAACGGCAGGGTCATTGACATAGACTTAACATGCTGTCCTGAGGTGCGTGTAATGTTAGGTTGCACCCACTCACCTCAGCTCAATATAACAAACTATATAGTAAAATAACATTCACACATACATTTGCATATATCGAATATTGAATTTAAGATAGTGATCAAACATCAAGAATATAATGCATAGATAAGTAACATTTAAATTGACATGCATAGACATCTAATATTTAAAAGGAATTGACACTAAGAATAGAATGCTCATCAAGGTCATCCATAACTCACAAACAACATTTGCACATATACATGAACACATCGAATATCAAATTTAAGATAGTGATCAAACACCAAGAATATAATGCATAGACAAACAACATTTAAATTGGCATGCATAGACATTCAATATTTAAAAGGAATTGACACCAAGAATATAACACTCATCAAGATCATCCATAACTCACAAGTAATATTTAAATTAAAAGTTATAAACAATTAGTGACACTGCTTAATAGTAGTGCTTAAGTAATGCCATTAGCAGTGCTTAGATAGTACTTAAGCACCGTCATTAAGCAGTGCTTAAGCCGTACTGTCTTTTTTTTAAAATCTATTTATGCACTATATTAGGCATATTTAAAAAACTTAAGCATTGTTCGGCCATTGGCCTAAGAGGGAGGGGGTGAGAGACCGGGAGTGGGGATGTCGAGAGGGGGGGGAGGGGGGGGGGGGCGATAGAGGGGGTAGGATCGTGACCGGGGGGGGGGGGGGGGGGGGGGGGTGGTGGGTGGGTGGCCATAGAGGGGGAGGGTGTGGCCGGGAGGGGGGGCACGAGAGGGGGAGGGGGTGGTCGGGAGGCGAGCGTCGGTAGGGGTGTGCATAGTTCAATTAACCCAAAAAATTGAACCAGACCAATCGGTTCAGGTCGGTTCGGTTTCCCATTGTGAAGTCGAGTTGAATCGAAATATATATAAAATTAATTAATAGCGCATAATATCATAACTGTTCTTCTGGCACGGCTGGTTAACACCTTGGATTCTTTTGGAGAGGTCATGTGTTCGAGTCACACAAGACCTCAAAAATCCATTTTTTTTGTCTTTTCGGTTCAAACTGAATCGAACCGGTTCAGTTCGATTTTAGGTTGGTTAAAAAATGGCTCAACCTGGATTGAACCAAACTGTGCACACCCCTAGGTGTCGTGAGGGGGAGGGGCTTACCTGCAATGGTGGAGAGGGCAGCAGTAGTGGCGGCCGGACGTATTAGCGACATGTAGAGGTGGCCAAGGCGGCAGGAGGTAGTAGTGAACGTGGGCCACTGGAGGCGGAGAGAGAGAGAGAGAGAGAGAGAGAGAGAGAGAGAGAGAGAGAGAGAGAGAGAGAGAGAGGGCGGATTTGGGGAGGAAGGGGGGAGGGAAAATTGTCATATTACCGACGAAATTTCTACCCGTCGGATAGAATTCTGTTGGAAACAACAGATTCTTATCCGTCGAAATTACGTCGATAATGTCGCAATTTTCTGTAGTGATGGTAAGACCTCTTAGGTGGCAAACATGAGTTGATCAAGCTATTGGTTGTTGAGAAGTATATTGTATAACATGCATAACATTCCTTGATCAGATTATACTTCCACCTATATTATTAATAGTATGTGATGGGTCTTCGTAACCAGCCCAGATCCACCAACTCAGTAAGAGTATTAGCCTAGCTTGAATTGGTACTAGCCTAATAGTGGAGTCGCCCTGTTCTTATTCCATGTCATCCCATAGATGATGTTGGCCCAAAGGAAGGATAGTATGATTAGGATAACGCCTACAACATAGACTCGGTGCAAGCATCCTCGACCATCGTTGTCCACCCCGAAGTTCTCAATTGCAAACTCTGAAGCCTATTACGACTTGATCTCCATCCCACGAACGCAGCTGAAGATCACACACCGACTTTCACTAGGAGTCATAGTTGGAGAGTCGTATGGCAAAAGGTCTCTCAGAAACTATCCAATGCAAAGAGTCTTGGTCAAATTCCAACTCTCTGCCTATAATTAAAAGGAGCTCTATTGCCACAAGTAAAGGGGTCAAATTCTAGCTATATCATTGGGCAAAGATCTATCCAACCTGCTCCTTCTTCCTTGTTTACTTTTATGAGAAACTGTAAAAATCTATGACCGAATTGAAATCGGTCACTAATGGATCACAAATCGATTATAGATTTGTGATCGATTAGTGATCGATTACAATTTAATCACTATATTATTTATTTAGTGACTGAATATTTTCAATCACTAATTAATCGGTCACAAATCTGTGACTAATTAATTAGTGATCGAAAATTTCGATCACTAAAGTCGCATTTTCTTGTAGTGATCGAAGCCAACATCTGAATTGAGCACAGGCATGACTTGGTGGGTTATATAAGAAAGTGGCTTCATCAATATATTTTCTTCTTATATATATAGTGGCATGTGAAAATCCATCACAAGGTCGGGCATATTTTCCAGACTTTCACCACTTGGGGGAAGGGTTGAGATCTACGTACGCTACCTTAATTCTTTTATAATCACAGGCCTAAGTCATCATAATATCACACTGATACGTATAAACCACCAGATGGAAGGAAAAAAGAACATTAAGGCCTAGTTGTCTTACAACAGATCGATGGCCTCTACACCCAGACAAAGGAAGGATAAAGGCAAGCTGCATTGTCGAAATTTCTAAGCTAATGACAGCACAAGAGATAGAACTGCTAAGGAATCACATGCGTAAGTAATTATTTACATGCAAATTTATTTTTGCAGACTAAAGAAAGAGAGGATAAAAAAACGAATGAACATTACACAAGCTCTTACTTTTCGCGTTGGAATGAAAGCACGTGGAAGTACTGAGTTGTCCAGATGCTAAAGCTGATCCAGGAGTGGAGTTATATATCCCTGACTTGGATCGATGCATGGGTTGTTAGATATTTGGTTCGAATCTTTTGACACGTACACTGAATAGTGTGATAGCTATATAGTATATATAGAGAACTTTATCTTAGTTCCCACATTTTCCAATAATTAAGTTAGGCTCTTTGATTAATTCAAGAAAAAAAATTAAGCATAAACAAAGGAAAGATCCACTTTGATGACAAGCTCCGATGATATATATATATAATCATCAGTAAGTCAATTTGCAAGAGACTACTCAGGATGCGATATGATCCCTGTATTGTCGAATGCCCAGAGATAGATCGAGGAGCCATCTGACGCGGTGGAAAGGATTGCATGATCTGTGAACAGTTGTGTTGTACGTGAAGCCTAATTCTTTATCTGCTGGCGCTCTGCGGATCCACCTCCGGACTGAGTTGGCGGGGTTGAGGGTGGGGCATGCTCCCCCTTGCTCGGAATGCCGGGGGTTCAGGGGCAGGATCCCTCGAGGCTTTTGTGGCAGGAGTAATGCTGGGGCCCGAGTTGGCGCTGCCGCATTGGGTCCGACTGCGAGTTCAATACGGCAGCGTCAGCTCGGGCACCGCACTCGAGCATTAAGAATTTTTCTTGTGGCAGATAGACATGCATATTTTATAAACATCATCGAACTAGTCGACTAATTTTGGGTTATTTTTTGAATGCTTTGGTTTTGTAAACATCGGTCGACCAGTCGAGTCGAACCGGTTAACTAATTCTGAACTTAGCATAAAAGATTGATTTTGTGAAAATCGGTCTACCAAAGTAGGTCGAATAAGTCAACTGATTTAATTTGTTGCGCCCAATCTATTTCAATTATTCCTTTTTCTGAACTTCATATATGTGAGAAATGTTTTCAGTAGGGTTGTCTGTGCTAACATTTTGGTTTTTCCAGACGTGTAAAAGACATCATCTTATGTTTTTCTTCAAAATATAAGAAGAACTTAGCACGATCATGGACATAAGAGATCTCCCGATCTTCAAACCACGTAAATTCCTGTCTTGTGCGTGTGAGATTTTCTTTCTCTTCTCCTTTTTTTTTTTTTGTCAATTGCTCGTGATGTGATTCATGTGAGACTTCAACTCTTATTTGCATGCTCCTCTCGGTGAATCCCCATCATGAACATCTCCTAGTGATCAGTTCCACGTCGGGTCTTTTATTTACCTCTTCTGCATGTATCTTCGTGAGAGCTTGTAAGTTATTGCTGTAGTGATTAAACGTATTTACTTTCGACTCCTACAAAAAATGGGATTTGGGAAGAACTTCCTCTTGGTTGCATTCGGTTGTCAATTCTGGAACGCTGGAAATATGTCTCTCGATCTCTGTTTTTTTTTTTGGACGAGCCAGAAGTTAATAGGTCTCCCTTACGATTAATACTTCTTGAATAATGAAATGAAAAATATAGAAGAAGGTGATCAGAGAGAGAGAGAGAGAGAGAGAGAGAGAGAGAGAGAGAGAGAGAGGCAGACAGGGGAGGTTGAGGAATCATTATAATATTGTGAGGGTGCTCACATACGTACGTACGTCAGATACCTCTTTCCTTCGACTTCTTGCATGCCTCCATATTTGTAACAGAGCCGTAAGCTTCACAGAAAAGTTCATTCGAGACGCCTGCAAGTAGAAAATGGTACGTAGTGATTTCAACTTGAGGAGAAGAGGCTGGAAGCGAAAGAGATGAGAAGCTTGGTGCTGTGCGTATATCTGTTCTCTACCCAGCCAAATTAACGAAGAAAGAAAATTATCATGAAGTGTAAAGGTGCGAACAACCATGCATAGGAGGGTGCTCTCATATATTTATATATACAAATTAAGAATAATATTACATTAAAAGCGAACTAGCTAGTCTTCTCAGATAGGACTCAAGAGTCGGAATACAACAAGAGATCTAGACTAGAAGAGTCCTACCTGAGAGCAGTCCCTGATAGAGCTAGAGACCTGGTTGTGGAGGATTCTTGTGGATCATCGAGCCGAATTTCATGCTCAGGATTATGATACCGATCGACAGGGCGCACAGTTAAGTGTCCATGCATGCTGCGCTAACATGCAATTATTGTAGAAGCAGCTCAGAGAGTAATATTAAGGGGATCATTTCACATGCATGGAAAGGTCATCGTCGTGATCAGAACAGAAAAAGGAGGGCAATCCGCGTATACGACAGCTGGGCATTAGAATGTCCAGCGTTTCTTGGGGAAGATGGAGGGTCGAAATTAATTAGAGAGTTTTAATGCGTCATAATACCTTCTTTGAGGAAAGGAAGGGAAAGGAAACTTTACATGGTTAACGTTATCATTATGGACATGGCTAGAGTCATAGACTGACGGGAAAATTATGGGGTGTCATTACAGTAGGAAATAAGTGAAATGTTGTTTTTCTAAATGAGATATATCAATTATATTTTTTTAGTACACATCTTACTTTTTATTAGGTGGATATAATTTGTCCTTAATATATATAATATTGATTAATGTGAAGGCCAAAAGTACTGTACTCAAATATATAATTGACAAGTGCAATAAACGTTACTCATACATAAAATAGAAGGATCGATAACGAGGGACACTTAAATGACTGATATTACCTCTTGATATAGGGGGGGTGGGGGGATCATAAGAGAATATATCCTTATAATCTGTTTTATAGTACACATGGATGGATGGATATGGTATGGAATAGATAATAGATAGATAAGTACGTAGTTGAGGGCCAACGTTACGTTGGAGAAACTCATGGTATTTAAAGGGGCCTATTTATGTTAAGAAAGGTCATTAATATGAGAGTAGCTAGATATATATTAATTAATTTTTGTGCATTTAATTATATATTAAATAGTATAAAAATGGATAATTGAGATAAAAATGTAAATCCATGGATTTAGTTTAGAAGCATTAATGCCAAGAATATTGCATTAATATTCCAAAACTATATGGTCACATTGTTTCCTTGTTTTGAAATTATGTAACAGAAGAAAGTAATGTGCATGGGAAATCTAAACCTGACAACGTTTCGAAGGCATTAGAATCAAGCCTGCATGGGACAATGCAATATATATATATATTATATATATATATATATATATATATATATATATATAGGAGGCAAATATATTGTTGAAGATAGGTGCAATCTTCGGGCAAGGTTAATTTGAACACTCCATCAAGAGATATGTCTATTTTTTAGTTGGAAATTATTAACTAGCTAGTCTATTACAACGTCCTTGAAAATTTCCTACTGCATGTTCCAATGGATTTGAAACCCAGGATCCCACCTCTCTTAATCTCTACAGCGCCACAGACGGGACACATCCTAATTATGTACACATCCTGGTGTACAGAAGGGCCCACTTGATGCAACTCTACTATTTGTTAACAGTGCTGAGACACATATGAGAGGTGATCCCACACACAGCCGTAACCCTAGTTTCAAAGATTATCTTGTTACTTATACGGAGGGAGAACATAACAAAGAAGGAAGAGACGAATAATGTAGGTACGTAGTGACAACATTATTTAGTGGTCGACCAACCAACGCGCGTGAAAACACGTTTTGATACAGTATTTTTACAAGAGATCAAAGTTTATTACATTAATATCAATGCAGTAATATCAGTTTTAAATATATTTTAAAATTTTTATTGATCTATCTCATGCGGTTCATTGGATCACATTGTAATTTTTTTCACCTTTTTTTTGAAGTATAATTTTTTATTCTGATGTCTAATTAGTTGTTATTTGGGGCTCAAATTTTACTCTTTTAGTACAATGAGTCGCAAAATAAAAATTTGGGCATCAAAATAAAAAAAATTAGATCTAAAAAAATAGGCTCTAAAATAAAAAAAGTGATTTATTGCAACTTAGTGAACGATGCGAGGTGGATCAATGAGCTTCGCAAAGTATATTTAAAAATGGCAATATTAGAGGCCAATAAAATAAACCTTTCTCTTTTTACAAAGACGAAGCAGTTTAAATAAGCTATCCTTGCAATAAAGCCTCGTGGCTAATGAATATGAAGGATACCGAAGTTTGGAAATGTGGTTAATTTCTTATGCATTAATTACATTGGGAGGAATATTTATTGGAAGAATAACCTTGTAATAATGATATATAAACTGTAAAAAAATAATTTTATTAGTTGAGGAAGAGATATAAATATTTATTTTTAGTTAATAAAATTATTTTCTTACATTTCTCTTAAAAATAATAAATATTTCTCTTAAAAGGTATCATCTTGCTGTGATTTGAGGATGTTCCTGTGGTGACATCCAGTGGGTCTTTAAAGTTTTCCAACCATCCATGCACAGTACCAAAACCTATGTGAGGGGACAATTCCTCGAGTACTCTTCAGGAGCATTTGGAAATTAACATATTTTAAATATAAAAACTTGGAAACCCGTCTCCCTTTATTCAATCATGATCTTACAAAAAATATTTCTCCTAAAGATGTCATCTTGCTGTGGTTTTTGAGGATCTGCATGCATGTGCTGACATCCACTGGGTCTTTAAATTCTTTTTATGATTTGTTAAATTGAACACAAATTAATGACACCTAATTCCTCTCACTGTAACGTCCATCCACACACACCAAAAGCTGTGAATCATGGGGACAATCTCCACCTATTAATCCTCGACTCTTCAGGAGCATTTGGAGACATATCTTAATTAATTAAACATGAAAAGCTGGAAACCCCCATGTATACATGGACCAAATGAACCTGAACACGAATTGTGGGAAGATACTGTTCATCATGATCATACTGGTGTGAGGCAGGTATTGGCCTGGGACATTGTTTTTTTAAAACGATTATGAGAAAATTTTCAGCTGCATCTCTATTCTCCTTCAATGACATTATAAATATATATCCTTATAGTCTCAATGTTTAATTGCTTTGAACTCCTCTGGAAGTTACATATTTATTTGGTAATACTTATTTTTTTAGAGATTTTGACAAAAAATCTAGAAAAGACGTCGTTCCAAATTATTTTTCTAAGAAGTTTCTAGAATAATTTGAGCCTAGACGTAAAGGTGGGCAGATACTTCGATATGAACTGTGGGCAGGTCCTGGCCTTAATTCATATATACCAGGGGTTGAAGGTATTAACGTACGTCTAGATGTGATTAATTTCTTTGCAAGGGGATGTTGTGCAGTGTTAACATTAGAAAACATCTAAATTACTTCACATAGTAAGAAGTCAAAACATGTATATAATAATATTGCAGTCACTTTTGTCGATAAGCGAAGCCAATCCACGAGGTGAAATCATGGAAAAAAAAAACAATATGATCATGCTATCAATGAACGAAACCAGTTTTTCGAGTGTATTTTTTTTAAAAAATAATTAATATATAATGTAATATATATATATATTTCTATTAGTATGATGTTAATTGTTAAATTGGATGCGTGTAATGGTATTTTGATAGTGCTACTAATTAAGAAGTACTGTATTATATTGTGTCAATTTTGGTAATAATATACCAATGAATTCATTAACATATCAAATTTAATATATATATGTGTTAAACATATATAAGAGATTTTATATTAATCTTCACCCTCAAACTTTTAAGATTCTCTCTCCTCTCCTTTGCCCGCTTCCAACTTTCCCTCCTTTCCATGATATGGCTCGGTAATCACATAATTATCAATTCATGTCAATATCATGATTTTTAAAATATACTCTTAAAGTGTGAAGATTTGGTTAAAAGTTTAATTCTGATATTTCAGTAATGTTGAGTTCGGATAACCCCGGGCATAAAATTCATAAGTAGTATTAATTAAAGACATTTTCTCTTGGTTTTTTTTATTGAAATAATTACACAATAATAAATTAATATATAATCATATAATAAAATAGTTCAGAAATTTATTTCGTGGTTTTATTTTTATATTTTTAGTGTTCACGAGGACTGAACGGGATCACGAAGACCCAACACGTCGAGGCTAGGCTGCCATTCTTGTCTTCCAAAAGAATTCGACATTAGTTGTCATCGTCATTGTCGGCTTACTGTTAATAATACTACTTTTAATATTTTTACACGTCAAGTTTCGATCTCTTGGTCGGTCACCATTACCACCAACTTGTTCGACTTGGAAAGTGATTTAGTTAATACTTTTTTCTATCAATGATTAGAATATAGTATTTTATTGTTATTTGAGTATTCTAAGCAAAACCCTTTCTCTTCTTTATGAACCCCAGGAAGGTCCGAGCCTGAGATTTATCAAACCCAATGTGCACTCCCCTAGATATGCAGATGTCAATGTTCCGAAACACGTCCAGATGCAGTGAACTTAGATGACATGACGCCAGATAGCAGACCTCCCTTTGTTCCCTTTATATGTATAAATTATCAATGGTAGTTTAAGGGAGCACACCCCATCTCAAAGAGGGAAAATATTCTCCTCCAACAAGTTGGTCCAAAGGTAAATATATTTTATTGAAAAATATAACTTAAGTACACGGCATACCCTGTAAGTACAAGAAAAAAATGATTAAATAAAAGGTTTTCTTAAGTGCGCCCATATGTAGCCCGTCCAAAATGATGAGTCCTCTAAGTACGTACAGGGCGAGGTAAGAGGCTTTCAGCACGATAAATGGGTGCCACAATTGCAAGCCACATTTGCAAGACAGTAAGCAACTTGATTTCCTTCCCTGTGTATATGACTAATGTGTGGATTAAATGCATCTAATAGGTTCCAAAGTTCATCAGCCAGCTGATCAAGTAGCTAGTTTCCACGTACGGAACTCGAGAGCGATCAGAGAGCACATGAACAAGAGCCATGGAGTCCAGTATTGTAGGTCATTCAAATAAAGACGCAAGAAGCTGCGTGCAGATCCGAAGACCATCTAGCATACAGCTAAAAATTCGGTATGGAAGCTAGCTAGTAACATGACCATAAGGAAATGAGAAGGCAAAGATCATACGACCAGAAGAGTTGCGCAGTATTCCCCCCCTCCGCCCAGTCCAGGATTCCCTCTGGAAGCGCCGTGATCAGCATATATTCAGCTCTTATATATATATATATATTATATATGTTATTTGGGGCCTAATCTGTTCCTACCTAATGATCTTTATTTATCTGAGAGATGAGCTACCATGACGAGAGTATATATAACATAGAAACCTAAACCCTCTACACCTAGCTAGCTAGCATTTGAAGTCCAAGCAACTAAATGAGCATCCTAGCTAGTTGTCCCAGAAAAATCTAATTGATGACTAGATTTAAACTTTGATCAGCTACGTTGGAAGACAAATGTCACGAAAAATAATTAAGCGGAGAATATTTTCTCTCAATAATAGATCAAGAGGGGATATCCATGTTGAGGAGGATGGCTTCATCTAATATATACTTAAGCTGTTGTTTGGTATCGGGATAAGGAAGGATACCCCCGATCTATCCCAAAACTTAGATTTGGTATCACCAAATTTTTGGTGATATCCTGTGATAAATTATCCCGAGATATTCCTGTAAATAAGAATATCATTGGGGATAGATCATTCCCACTTTTTGTGGGAATGATGTATCCCTCCACGTATCCCCCTCTTTTTTCCCCTCTCCCTCCCCCTCTCCCCCCATTCACCCCCGAGGCCCCTTCGTGCCCTAAACCTGCGACGCGGCCTTCTTCCTCTCTGGCTACTCATCGGCACTGTCTTCGCTTGCCGTCGCATTCGCCCCCGGGCCCTTCGTGCCCGTGCCCTAAACCTTGCGACGCGGCCTTCTTCCTCTCTGGCTGCTCATCGGCGCTGTCTTCGCTTGCCGTCGCCGTCGTCTTGTCTCTCTACTTGGTCGCTGCCGTCTGGTGAGTCTTCACATCTGCTCATTCCTCCTCCTCCTCATCCTCCTCCTCCTCCTCTCATAGCTCTCATCCTCCATCTGCCGAGTCGCCTGTTGTTGCTCCCGCCGCCATAGTGTTCTCGCCGGGGAGTTATGAAGGTCTCATGGTCGTAGGCGGAGGGCGGTGAGACTGGTGGGATGCTCTTCTTCAAGTAGAGAAATACTTTACATTCGATCATTATATCGCTCGAGTCCGTGACACAAATAAGTGTGGATTTTATTGTCATGTTAACAGTAAAATTCACATCTATTTGTGCAGGACACATCTTGTATATCGTAATAGGATCCGCACTCAATTTGTATCTGCAATCAAATACATAAACGTTAATGATCCGTTTCATTTATTCTCGAGGGGTTTATTTTTGGATTCAACACGGCAAAGACCATGGTTAATTTAGAGCTCTCAGTGCTGATACGATTGGTCATATCTATTTTGCGGCAGTGAGAAAAATGGGAGATTTTCAAGGATATCATGCATGCCGGATAACTGGTATCATGTTCTGTAAACATCCATTGCAAGCCAGGTCGATAAACCCGGGATCAGCTAAGAGCCTTGTTAATTCAATTGAGATATATATATACCTGATGTGCATATATATATCTAATTAGTATGTCTGCTGCACTCTGGATGCTAGATAAAAGTAGGTTATTAATGTGGGCATGTGAGACTTCTGTTACGATTGGCAACGGAAGAGATATATGATGATGCATGATATATATTTTATTTTTTTCTATCTAATTAAGATCCATGAATCGGAGGAAATGCATACAATGTTTATTAGATAACAGGCAGTTGCTTCCAATAGCTATTTTCTCATCTTAATTGCTTCCGTAGCCCTACTAGGTTGATTCCCTCCTTTCGTAAGCTCTATCTCTTAATTTCATTTGTTGTCATTTTCTCCAATTAGGTTTTGTCTACTGACATGCAAAAAAACCTTGTTGTTTTTTTTTTCTATTTCGTTGTTTTGACTGCTCCAAAGGATACCCTTACGATTGAAATAAATGTTCATTTTTTTTAACATGCTGATTTATTAGATACTGTCTTATTTTATTGCACACTTCAGAGGTCATGGATTCATCGAAGACTAGGATTTTGTTAATGCTAGAGTAACGAGCTCGACCCTAGCCGAGTAACCCCAAGGAAAGACGAGCTGATCGCGAGCGCCCGCCGTCGAGTGTTGTACCTGCAAGACCACCGAGTGACCTCGGTGGGGGAAAGCTCCGACACTCAAGTCAGAGTCGGCAGAACAGAAAGACAAGGTTTTTGCATCAGAAGTTGCATACCTCTGCTGTGAGAGATGCCTCCCCCTTTTATAGTGGCTCCGTCAGTGCGGTTTACGGTAAGTGGGTAGAAGTCGTGCTCCGGGGTTCGCCCGAGATTCCCGTAGACTGATTTCGTGGCGCTAATTGCAGGTAACTTGCGATCACGATCCTCAAGCTGTCTTACCACTAACGGGGCTTCCATAATCGTCGTTCGGGAGCGGTTAAAGGACGTGGTCCGTGGCCTTCGGGCCCCTTCCATGTTCTGACTTCCTCCGCAGCCATTCGACGCGCCAGAGGATTTAGTCATACGAACTCTCATTGCTTTCCTATATGCAGCGACTCGGTCAGCAGAGCTCGCCCGGCTGGGCCGTCGTGAGCCAACCTAATGCCGAATGCCCCTGTCTCAGCAAGGTCGACCGAGACACCCCCTGCACCGGTTAGCCGAGTGAAAACTTATCCTACTCCTGAGCCGAGCGGACGAATGACGACCCGTAACAGGTTTCAAATTGGTGTAACGATGCAGATCGTGTTTTATCTGATTTACTTGCTGAACAGCGTGTTAGGCAAGATGGTTTTACTAATGGCACTTTCACAAAACAAGCATGGAGAACAGTGCATGAGAAGTTCAATCAAGTGTACCAAGCAGGGTATACTGTAGCAAATTTAAAAAATCATCTTAAGAATTTGAAGAGACTATACAGTCTCTATAGAAATTTAAAAAATAGATCTGGTTGGGGTTGGGATGACACAAATCATCTACCAATCCCTGGAACAGCTGACGCGTGGGATGTACTAGTTGTGGTATGTATATTGTTTTCCTATAACACCATTTTAGAAATAATTCTCAATTTTTTGATAATATTTATACGTTTACCCCTTTTTAGAGTAAGATAAAGTACACTCATATTCAATGCAAACCATTTCTCATATGGGAACAAATGGACATTATTTGTTCCAGTAGCATGGCTAGTGAACATCTTGCAAGTAGTTTTGTGGCTCAGGAAGATAGTCATCCTCCATCCCAATCTATCAACAAGATGATAGTGATGATTATGAGATAGACTTAGATCTGAACACGAGTGGGATGGGTCTAGAGGATGATGCACTAAACTCTATCACTCAACAACCACATGTACAAACAAATGATGAGGCAACTTCACACTCAAAGGACATACCGTGTGCATCTACTAGTAGCCGTAACGTAAATACAACTCACAAGTCAGTGTTGAAGCATTTGAAAAGTTATTAGAGTTGGGTGAAGAGAGACTCAAACTTACCAGAGAATTAGTGGAGAACCAGCGTAGGACAATACCACCACAAGTTGATGTTGCATTACAAGAGTTGCTAAAGGTAGAGGGGATACCCCAACATTATCTTTACAAGGCCATTAATCTGTTGAAGGACAAGGATGACAGATGCATCTTTCTTGCTTTACCCAATGAAATAGACTTGGATGGATATTGTCCCGCCTTGAGTGATTTATGATATCTTTTATTTACTTTCACAGTCATTATATTGTTGTAGTGATATTATATGATTATGCTTTGTTCACTTGTTCATTTTTCTTCTACATTATGCATTTATACATGTTTGGTTGCGTAGGTAGGCTTGAAATGGCTTCTTCTCCTTCTGCCACCACTTTTGATCTGGAAAAGTTTTTTTTGGAGGAAGAAGAATATTGGGATGAAGTTGAACATACAATATTAGTCCACATGAAAGCACCTAAAACACTCATTTGTAAACACCAATGCACATAGATCAAGGGAGAGGGTATAGTGGGTGAATGAGGTTATATCTGGGCATGTTGTCCGTTCCTACTCTTGCTTTCGTGTACATCCTACTCTCTTCATTAGATTAAGAGATGTATTGGTTCAGAGGGGTGTGTTGGAGGATACAAAGAATATGTCTGCATGTGAGCAATTGGCTATCTTTTTGATAGAGGTAGGCCATGGCATTGGTAATAGAATGCTGAGAGAATGGTTTCAACATTCTAGGGAGAATATAAGTCGTCATTTCAATGCTATTCTCAGGCAATTTTGTCACTTCGGAATGACGACATTACCCAACAATGATGTGGGAGTCCATGAGAAGATTCATAGTGACCCAAAGTTCTACCATTTTTTAAGGTAAATACTGGTAAATTAAGTAATTATTCACATATAATACATAAATGTCATCACTATGTGGAAGAACTAATTAACATTGTTTTAGAATGCATTGGGTGCAATTGATGGCACGCACATACTTGTGAAGGTGGCTAGAGATGAGCAAGGTCCTTGGCGTTGTCATAAAGGTTGACATCCCAGAATGTAATGGCGTGTGTCAATTTTGACTTGCTATTTTTATATGTTGCTGTTGGATGGGAAGGATCTACTTCTGATATGAAGGTTTTGACATGGAGCATTGACGATGGTAGTTTTGGTGTTCCTGAAGGTAGGATCAATATTTTGCATGACTTAATTCTTATTAATATTTCTGTTTACATTAGTTTTCTTAAAAGATATTCATATCTATACTAATATAATATATCTCAGTTTTGATGCTGCTATGTGGCTACACCAGAACAATCATATTCTCTCCATAATATCTCCCTCCCTAAAAATAGAAATATAAGTAGTTTAAATGAACTAAATAATTATCTTCCTACTCTCTCTCTCTCTCAAACTTTCTCCCTATTAAACTTTTCAAAATATATCTAAATGTTCAAAAAACTCTCAACCTCACTCTCACCCTTCTAAACTAATAAAACTTACTAATATAATTTCCCTCTTTTCTTTCTCATTAAACATCTCTCCATTCCTAAAAACTCACGTCTTTATTCAAAATCTACTTTCATAAATAATAAAAAATATTATCCACATGTATACTATTATAACATTTATTAATTTAAACCTAACATATTCCGTGCAATGCACGGGCATAGAACTAGTATTGGAATATAGGCAAATTTTATCTCGTCGATAGTGGCTATGCAACACTCACCAGTTCTTAGCACCATATCGTGGATATCGCTACCAATCTTTCGACATATGAGATAGGGAGGTCAAGAGTTTCATATCGAGATCGAAATGATATTTTCAATCATAGAAATGCTTAGTTAAGGAACATTGTTGAGCGATCATTTGAAATGTTGAAGGCTAGATTTGCTATACTCACAAAACAAAGGAATTACCCTATCGAAACACAAGTTAAAATTGCCATGGCATGTTTTCTCCTTCACAATTCATCAAGAGAGAACAGGGAAATGATTACATATCCGAAGAGTAATGGTGAATCCAGTGAGTGGGGTTGACCATGATGATGGGGATGGAATTATTCTTCGTGGTACTGACACTGTGCGAGGAGAGAGCCTAAGAAGTGGCATTGCAACTCATCTTTGGGCTAGACACAATAGAAGAGGGTAATTCTTTTTTTTACTTGTTTCTATACACTTTTACATTGTCGAATAGAAAGATTAGGCATAATTTAATGCTTTTTTTTTGACATACAGGCGAGGAGAGCAGGAGGTGGAAAGTAGGTAGTGAATTATGTGTGTCCATTTAGTATGTTGCTTGATGGATGCTCTGCCATTGTGGAATGATATGAGGCCTTGTATTTTGCAACTAAAACCATGATGTTTGATATTAAAGAAGGAACATTCTGAATTTTTTGTTGCATTTAACTGTTTGGCCTTTGGTGTCCATTTCTGCTTCTAATACAAAAAGGTAATGTGTAGGTGACAATGCCATATCTATCTTTCATATCCTTGAGATTGAAGCCCGTTAAATATTTCATTCAAATGGTTAGCTACTGAAGTTAGTTACCTCCTGCAGAGGTTTTTCTGGTGAAGGGCTCTATCTTTATTGGTAAAGATCACCAATATCAGTTGTTTCCAGCTCCTTTACCAACTATGTCTTGAGACCTGCTCTTGACCATTTTATGTACTACCATCTTTTGGGAATGAGGAAATAAGCGTGTGATTCAAACCAGGGGGAAGATGGCCGGTCATAAAAAAAATTGAACCAATTGAGTAACTTGGAAACCCACTACCTCTTCAGTCTTGGCTACAACTTCATATAGTGTGGCTACTTCTTTCTTCTATTTTGAGGATCTGACTGTTTAGCAAGTGTAGAGTTTCAGATGAAGCTTTATTTCTGTGGCCAATGAGGCTATGGATTCCCTGTTCTGAGGTCCACCCGCACACCATCTATTCATGTGCATTTTCCATCTGAATGGGCCCTTCCTTGTCCTGGCATCACCATTTCATGTTGGTTTCTTTATGCTAGTTGATGGGTATGCTCTCTATCCATTTTGAAGTGTTGAAAAACATTTATCCTTGTGTTCTTTCCTTTTATGATCTTATGCCAGGGTAGACATCTTTGTCCATCACCTAAAATGACTCGAGCACTGGCCCTGGTACAATCAACACACTACATACTGCCTCTTCAAATTGGAGAAACATTATAAGTTCTTACTGAGTTAGGTCCCAAACTCTAATGAGGAATAGTATTTCTTTACTGGCTGAGTTTTTTTTATGTATATTTAAGTGACTAAGATTCAAGTTCTTATTCTCACATTATGAACATCAACAATTGTTTTTTCTGTTTCCCTTTGTGCTTCGTGGACATGTCCCCTTGTGATATACACAAACATGTCATATAGTTTTCCCAATTCTAACTAGATAAGTGGGTGTGTTGAAGAGGTCTTTTGGGGAAGGCCAAATAGTCATGCTCATGGTGTGGGCCTGCTGGTCCATTGAATAAATATATTAGGTCCATTTTTGACTCCTTGGACTGGACAGCCCGGACTAACACCCACGCCATTAATAGTACTTTCACATAAAGGACTCATACACCAGGCACATATGCCATGCTAACAAGGAGGCAGAATGCTGAATGGGAAAAACATAAAACTCTTTCCCTCAAGAAGGAACAAAAGCCAATGAACCAAGACACTGCATAAGGATAAAGAAAGAAAACATTCTGGAAAGGCAGACAGAGAATGAATTCTTCTGAAAGAAAAGTGAACAACTGAAAGTAGAATGAATTTCTTCATCTAGACCTCCTAATTCTAGAAAGAAAATTATGCTGCCTAAAGAGTGAGACTCCACAAAGCACTCATCCAAATGTAGTCTTTTTCTTTGACTCGTGGTGCCTTATAGCTTCTTCAAACCCATGTTCTTCATGGCTGCTTGTGAAAAAAGTTCTCTTTTGCGCTCAACTGGGAATCAAAAACTTCCCAAAGATAGCAAGAACTTGAGTTGCCATCTGGCCTACAGGTTTGAGTTTTTTTCTTTAGTATTAGGGATGAGAAGACACTGCATAGAAATAAGTAATAAGTGGGTTTTATTGCTAGAATGAAGGTGTTCTATTCTGATAAATCACCTCTTCTTTTTCCCTTTTTTTTGAGGGGGGTTGGCTGAGGGGTGTTACCCTAGAATAATCAAAATGGAGATCCTTCTTCTATTTTGTGGATGCGGATTGAGCAGGTGTAGGGTGATGTGTAATTAAGCAAGACAAGTTATCCTTCTTCTATCATGGCTGTTCACACTTCACAATCGACATTTTTTTTCTTTTCTGAACTTCTATTTGAGGCCATTATCAGAAATGTTTACCCTCATGTGTGAGATAGGAGGGCCCAATATTATTGGTGCTCCATCACAGGTTTGTATTATTTATGCTTGTTATTGTACAATTTGTGTGTACTCTTTTTAAGGTTGCACGTTATTAGCCTATTATTTCTTTGACCTTCTTAACAGACTTTAGATATGACAGATGAGAAGGACAATATGAAGTTGATGGATAGAAGTCTTGAGTTTTATCATGATGTTTAGAAGAATGTTATATTGATTTTAGTTACATTGGCAGGCATTGTATGTGTTTAGAAATTTTAAGTTGGTGTTTGGACAAGTTATGTTGACGAAAATGTATTTTGGTGTTTAGACAATTTATTTTCACAATTGTTAAATAGATGACGAATGTTGAACATTGAATATTTTTTTGAATAGATGGTGAATATTGAACATTGGAATGGATACAAATTATGTTTTTTCACAATTAATCATTTTATTTTTTCCATCCACATTGTGATATGCTTATGAATGACATTTTTGAAAATAGGTGATTGACATTAATTTGTGTCGATAACAATTGCAAACAATTTTATATGTTATATAACATAGGTTATTCAAGCATGTATAAGGCAGGTTCATGGGTAGCCTTCTCCACTAGTTAAATTAAAATTTAACGTTGATAGATGTTCTGGAGATCACGTAGGTGCTTATGCAAGTGTTGTTATCCTTAAAATTTATATTTTAAGCATGCAAAACAAAGTTCAACCTAAGATCGAAAATATCTTTAATATAAAAAAGAAAATATTATTTGATTTAAATTATAATACTTATTATGTTTATAGATGCACTACAAGTATATAAATTAAGATTTTAGTTAATATATATATAATATATATGTATATAATTTTTAAAGCTAATAAACAAATTATAATTTATATAATAAAAATTACGTGAAGATTTCATACACAAAATTTTTTGTTCAAAGATACATCGTTCTAGTGTGCATATTTTTTTAAAATTATCTTGAAATGACCTCATCGAAGAGAAAATTTGTACAGAAAACTTAAATTAAAAGATATAATAATATTTAGAAAATTTTCAATAAGTTATCCCTATTCTTATCCTCTTTTGTACCAAACACATTTTAATGATATCCTCTTTTCTTATTCTTGACTATACCAAATGACATGGGGATAGGATATGGTACGAAGGATGACTATCCCTATCCTCATTGCTTTTATCCCGATACCAAACAGGGTAAGAGTCTTGATGAGGCCAGTCAAGTTCTGTAGGTATACGATCCGACCTCATCGGGTTTGAGACCGGATCTCAAGCCATTAGTTTCAGTTGTTGAAGACTAGTCCAAGAAAAAGTCTAAATTAGAGACTATGCGGTAAATAAATAATAAGACCTAAACTAGAGAGAATAATCTCTAATATTTACAAAGATAAATAATCTCTAAGAAAATGTGCGGTTAATAGTGATCAGGGACAAAGACTTAGACAATGGAGGTAGTGACTTCTTTATCTTGATTGTGCTCTCTTCTTGTAGATAATCTCTGATCTAAGTCTTGTGTGCTGCACAAAAAGATTATTATCTGAAGGATTTTGATTTTTGAGTCTCTTGAGAGATAAATAGGAAATCATTAACATTTAGAACAATAATAGAGATACCAACTGAACTCTTAACATTTGACTCCACATGTAACGTCATGACCATTCAGATCGTGGTTTGACTGGTTTGTGGGTCAATGTGTGGCCAATAGGTAGTGTTTGGAGTTTTTACAGGTCATATAGGTGCCGTGGGCCAAATATCTGGGGCCAATGTGCCCTCTGGTTCACTGTCTGTGAAAGTGACGTAGGTGTGTGTCACGTTCTTAACATGACAAACCCAGACGTCACGTTCTTATTGCCGCCGTTCTGGGTGTTTTGACTGCATGCTCGACGTGTGGCGCGTGCAGGGCAGCCGCGTGGCATCAACGTGGAGAAGGCGACGACCTAAATGGTTGCATTCTTAACACGATAGCCAGGTGCGTCGCGTTCTTAACTGTGATGAGTTAAGAACCTTAGGTCGGCTAAATAGAGCAGAGGAAGCTCTGTTCAGCCAGGAGGAGGTTTTGCTGTCAAATTTGGGCGATTCGGACGTTAATGCGTGGTTTGGCATGCTCTCGTCGCGAGGACGTTGTTCGGAGTGTGGGAACGTTGATTCGTGGTTGTTCTTCTCATTCTTCGCATAGGTAGGGAGATTCTGCTCATTTTCTTATTGTGATTGATGTAATCATCGTGTTTGATGCATGAAATAAGTTCTATTTGATAGATGGGACGTTAGTGTAGCTGGTAGACTAGTTGTAATTGCTTTATATGGTTGTTTACCTATATTTTAGGGGTTCTGGAGTGGGCTCTATCTGTGAAGGCGACGACCTCAGGTGTCGCGTTTAGAATGTGACAGCCCGACCCGTCACATTCATGTTCAGAACGTGTCGTATAGAGGCTGTAGACACTATTTTCCGCTCTCCCCGTTTTACGAGGAGGACGAAGAACAGTCTCCACACCAATAACGTGTATGGATACACGTGAAAAAAACGATAAAACAAACAGTGGCCCTTCGGGCGATTAAAGACAATAAAGACAAACGCGATCGCCAGGTACTTTTCCTAAAAAGCACCAAAAGTAGGGACGGGTAGGAAAGGAGGTGATGTGTACCTTCACCCGTAGAAAAGAAGCGGGATGTGTGGGCGTGGGTTCTTTCCTCCTCCTTCCACCGGCCGGCCGGCGAAGAGATTCAGCTCGGGTACCTGCAGAGAAGACACAAAAACAAGAAGTGAAAATGGATTAGAAGGCGTGTAGTAAAGAGGCTTAAAAATGGAGACAAAAGACATAAATGAAAAGGGGATAACGCACCTTTTGTTGGCTTTATAAACCCCTAAAGACAGGTGTGTAGTGTGCATGCATGCAATGTGAAAATGAAAAGAAGATGTAAAGGACCACGTGGGGTCCGGAGGAAGGAAAAGCGGGGTGCTTCCCCGAAGAGGCCGGACGGCGTGACGGCACTGTGGAGGACAAACGAGAGGAGAAGACGACGGTGGCGTGGCTTCCGTTGATGTGCACGATGGCGAGAAGACGACGACGTCAGGCCGGAGGCGAAGACGGGGTGGCGAGGAAGACGGCGATGAGGCAAGGCTCCGCCGCGAAGAACCCCCCTCTCTCTAGAATCCTCACACACTCTCTCTCTAAAAACCTCTCTCCTCTCTCTCTCTAAAAGCTCACTCTCTCTCTTCTCTCTCTAAAAGCTCACTCTCTCTCTCTCTAAAAACCCCCGGCCGAACCCAAAATGAAAAGCCCCCTTTCAAAGGTGAAGCACTGGCTGAGATTTAAGGTTCTGGTCAAAATCGCGTCCAGGACAGCCACCGCGTTTAAGAAGGTCGGTTTGATAAGTGCGAATTGCTGAACCGCCTTAAACTCGCGTCCAGTACAGTGGACGCGTTTTAGACTCGCATGGTTTCGAGGAAACTAACTCGTGACTACGCTGTCAGCCGACGGGATGTTGGTATGTGACTTTTCTGAATCGCGTCTAGTACAGTGGACGCCTTTTAATGTTTCTTCCAAGAAACATGGCGACCGAAACAGACGCGAATAAAGAGATAGGTCGGCGACTGGTTTTAGCGACGGAACAACGACGGAATAGCGACGGAAAGCTCATGAATCGCGTCACACCTAAACCGACGCCTTTTAATGTCTTTCAAAGAACACGGCGACCGAAGGGGTCGCGAATTTGCAAGGCAGTTCAGCGACAGAATATTTGTCATCTCTAATCCGTCGCTGATTGGCGACAGATTAGCGACGGAAAGCTCGTGAATAGCGTCCACCGAAACCGACGCCTTTTAATGTTTTTCAAGAAACGCGGCGACTGGAATGGACGCGAATTTAGAGGCGGTTCAGCGACAGAAAATTTTTGTCATCGCTAATTAGCGACGGAAATTTGACAGTCGTTGTTCCGTCGCTGAGTGACCTTTTGCGACCAGACCCCTCCTGGGGGAAGCACCAAGGAAAAATGGGTGAAATTCTAGAAATATTGAGAAAAAGCTCTTTTTAGGGGCAAAATGAGGGTTATTTTGGGCGTTACAGTGCAACTCGAAAACTTGCCCGCGGTGGAAAAATTCGCGTGTCTACAGAGGCGTCGCATTCTGAACGCGATAGAACACCATGTCGCCTTCTTGCTTCCGAGGGCTGTTGCATGTTCCTAGTTATGTGAGTGCCATGTTATGTTATTTCATGGATTTAAAGTATTATGGCGGTGCTTTGGCATGTGTTGTGATCAAATAATGTCGTGTTTGCATGGCTTGTGTATACGTGGCGAGTTGGGTAGTACGACGCCTTCCATGGTTACCTCTCGAGACGAGTACCCTAGGTTCTCTGTGAGCCAGGCACATTAGTGCTCGGGGTTTGTCACGATACTGTGTGTACTGTCAAGGTTTGTGTCATCTTCCTGGACACCCTCACTCATCTATTGAGTTGTATGTTCGGCTGAGGGAAAGACGACAGTGGGGCAATGACGTGTGGTGTGTTGTTTCTTAGTTCGGTCGCTTGTAGCGTGCTCATGGTTGGGGGACAGACACCGGTAGGCATACTAGTCCCCAGCTAATCATGTGTTTTATAGCCTCACTCTAAGAGTTCTGGAACCTTAGAGGTGTTTCAGGCGTATGTCTACATCATGTGTTGCTGCAGGTGTGGTGGTGGTTGGTCTCCACAGCTTGTTGGCACTGTAGAGGTGGAGCAACAGCTGGACCTTTCGTCCGTGGCTGAGAGACTAAGAGGTAGTTCTGTATGGTTTTCCGGGTCAGTAGCTGGTGTTGCGAACCAGGTTTCGCGACCTTAGTGTGACGTTATTCTTTTTTGGCTCGTACACTTGAGCGTGGTTTGCCGTTTATTTATTATTGTCCAAACCATATTATCAACATAGAATGTTTCTTTTTTTAATTACAGTTGTAGTACCATGCATAGGTAGCTCTGTTAACTGTTTAATTTAGTTCTTTATATCTGCTTCTTGTGAGATTGGAGTTGTTTCGACATTTGAGAGAGTTTTTCTACTAAGCCAATGACTTGTGAGGCTCACCCCCTACTCCTTTCAGGTGAAGAAGAGCAGGAGAGTTTCTGTCCCTCGTCTAGTTCAGAGCCACACCGTAGAGAAGTTGGGTCTGCACCACCAACAATGTAATTTTACTTTATGTTGTATCTCGAGGTATGTCCCAGGCTATTGTACATTGTACTTTGACTTTAGTTGAGAACTGGCTATGTAAACTTCATGTAAATATGTGTGAGATTGTATAATAAATATGATCTTATGTGTGTTTAATTGACTTCTTTTATGTTCTCGCGGGCTTGAGTAATGGTATCTCTTGCAAGACTTCGACATGTTTGTAGGAGGCGGAGTCAGATTGGACTCGTTATTAGGTTAGCGGGTCTGAACGACGAGGACCGCTACATCACAATTTTGTAAAAAATGTTTTATTGAAATTAAATCCACAATTGAGCAATCATAGCAGTAGTAATAGGAGAAATAATACAAGGAGAGTATGGAGAGCGAGCTCAGGGGATGGACATGTAAATTCTAATATCACTTTTATGACTCCAACAAGATATGCACTTCACTACAAAGAAACATGTATAGAAGCCACTGATAAAAGGTCAAAAATTCCGTGTTTGCAACGTCGTTGACAAGATTTCCACAATTGTCAATGTCTCAATGTCTATAATGTCATTGATAAGACTGTTGACAAGACGGCTGACAAAAATCCCATCGACTTATGTCATGTCAATAGCTTCTTCTGAATTGTTGACATATGTTCAATATGTCAGTGGCTCCTATAACCTGACATATATATGTTCACTAGTTGAAAACCCGTGCGAGGCACGGTAGTTGTTTATAAAATATTAAAATAAATAAAAATATATTTTATAAAAGTATATAATTTTTATTACAAAAATTTGTTAAATTACACTGGAAAAGTTTTGTTCTTAAAACAAAGGAAGGTGGACTGCACGAATGTAGGCTTAAAATTAAATTTTTCTAAAAAGTTATAGTCTGCTCGGTTTAGCAAGATTTTTTAGATGGTGAGTATCTTACCTTGTTTAGAAAGATTTATTCGTTGATTTAGGTGACAATTAATGTTTGAGACTTGTCTTACGGGAGGTGTGTTAAAGTTGATAGATTTATATTTTATGTTAGCTGCTATATGTTAGGATTTGTTTACCCCGATTTGCTTAATCATATTTAGCTACGATATAGATAGATTTAGTGGGGAGATTTATGCGGAAAAACTCTGCTTCTGGTGCTGCCATGTGGCTGCTCCAGAACTGAGTTTTATTAGAATAGTATAGATGTGTCAATGGCTAAATGGCCGTGATGTATCCCACAAGTATTGTTAGCGGCTTTATAAGCAGCTATTGATAAATAGTTGCATCGGAAAAAATAATAATAATCATCATATCCTCTAATAACATTAATTAAAGATCTCAGCCCTCAGTGCGTTTTGTGTGGTGAAACAAAAAAAAAAAAATCTTTAGACCATCATATCCTCTAATGACGACCTCTCAAATCCAACCCTATTTCAATTCCCTTTGGTACATATATCAAATAGTCCCATCCCTGATAATAATTATTTGAAGTTCTTCACCTCCCTACATATGTAGAAATTTCAGATCATTCTTCAGATGAGCTAAGACATTCAAATCTCATGAACACCATGTTGAATTGGCAAGAATTTTGGTTGCAAACAGTGTACCCCCAATGGACATCTTTCTAAACTCATCTACCTCCTGAAAAACATACTTTTGTCAGGAGAAATGGTCCCTAGCTACACCACCCTTTGCCAAAGATTCCATCACTTTGTTAATCCCTCAACTCCTACTCTGGTTCTTTACAATTTATTTCCTCAAGCACATCAGATCTACTTTATAACTTCTCATGTCCTTTCCAAGCACCCTTTTCTCTACCCACACGATCCTTACATTCCACAAGGCTATCACATCTCTAATCAAAAGAAGAATTTAATATCTATATTTTCTTATCTCCTTCAAACATCTAAATGGCAATTGAAATTGTTGCAGTGCCTACGGATCCTCTGACATATACCCCCAATTGAAAAGAAAACATGTAAAACTAAACAACAGATGTTCATATAATCAGGAAATATAAAAGATCCTCTAAAACTTTACAGTTTACGTACCATAAAGTCCTTGAGGTAAAATGTCCTGAATAAGTAGTGATCCGCAGATCCACATTCTTTAACGAAACCCATAGAAGGCACAAAAAAAAAGATAAGGTGTGTAGAAGATTGGCATTCAGGATTGACATTTAGATATAAGTGCCTTAAATCTTTACCTCCACACTATCCTTAGTCGGATTCTCCAGAAGTACAGTATATTTCATGCGTAATTACTTGCTGGTTCGCGAGATGGGCAATAAATTTAGTGGCTGCAAGTAATTGAGGCTGTTCCGTAGAGAACGGGCCATGATAAGGTTCTGAATTATGAATCTGCAACATAGTAATAATCTAGCAGAGAAGTGGCCCTAACCTTAACCACTGACATATGTTGATGATATGTTAACAGCTTAATTCTACAAATGTTCTATTTGTCAATAACTTTTCTAACCATTGATATATCTTTGCTGATATATTTTATTTTTCTTAATTAATGATTCGAAGATGCTGAAAAAGTTAACTATCAGAGATAAGGAATGCGGAGGACTCAAAGCATGGTCTTGCTCATTGACCGCAACATTAAAGTATATAGAGGACGATCCTTATGCAGTCAGTATGCTCATGCGCTTCATGTCTCTCTCTTCTTGGTTAATATCATGCTGGGTTTTAATTTTTGCCAAAACATGATATGCGTTGCATATTCTCTTTGCATAACTACGCAAATCCAAGAACATTAGAGTATGTGAACACCCACAACTGTTGGCTCAAATGGCACGTCAATGAAACAAACCAGCGTGTGTTTGGACGAAGAACATAGTACAGTGATAAAAGTTTCTTCGTAAATTTGATAACACCTGCAATCTATGTTAGGCTGCGGCCAACATGGAGTTAGAACATGCATGTCTCTAAAAGTGATCCATTCGCTTAAATGGGCCTAGTAGTGGAGTTTCATGGGGGCCCAAAACCCAATAGTGCTCGTTAGGAAGAAAAGTCAGTACAAGCACCGCAGGTTAGGTGGAAGTCTTCACATATATAATATGTATATATCATCAAAAATATAATTAATATATGCAAAAAAACTCTATAAAATAGTCTTTATGCATGTTTTGGTGTCTTTTCCTTTTTGATAGATTGGATGCGAAAAGGCCATTCTGTGGTCTTTTTATACATAGAAAAAAAACTCATGAATGGCAAATCAGCAATTAGCTTTTAGGGCATTTGAAAAAAGAAACCTTCATTACAGGTTTATTTGCAGAATTATCTCTTAATTTATATTATTTTTTTAATAACTTCTTATAGTAATAGTCTCTCGATAAGGTTAACCATTGTTTGAGATTCTAAATTATTAGGTGAAAATATCCTTATAAAAAAGAACATCTTTTAGCTTGCCGAAGATAGAGAGAGAGGAAAAGATAAATTCCTAAAAGAAGAAGAAAGAATAAGAGTGTGCGAGAGACTAAGATATTTTGAAGCTGCTTTAAATTTAGCCAAACGTTAAGCATGATTAAGTAAGAGATTTTGATGGAACTAATTTTTCTAAGAGTTGCAAAATAAAGAGATTAATTAAAATAATATGCAAATAAGAGAGGAAAATTCTACAGATGAAATTGTAAGAATGATATATATATATATTTGAAATGTCTATTTCTAAATATATATTATATTAATAAAAGAACACTTACTAAAGAAAATGCCGACTAGAGCACATAGGAGAAATCAAATCTCACCAAAATATATAGTTGACAAGAGGGAAAGTGGCGGATTGCGACGAAGATTTTAATTTGCCATCATCCCATTATTGTCTTTTTTGTTGTGTAAAATTTTCCCCTCGTCCAAAAGGATCTATCTGACAAGTGACAACGTACATTCACATCTAGTTCTCCTTAGCTAATTAATCTTTGACGGATACACTTTTTTAGAATCTAATAAAATATGTCAAGTATATATTAGCACTGAGATGAAAGATCTAACTAGAGAAGCTCAACGGCCAACCAGACCACGATTCTGACCGAGATTTCGCTTGTGCATTACAAATGAATAGACTAAGCATGTTCCAAGAAAACATGGTGTGTATGATGTAAGGTTGGATGACCAAAATTAAAGTTCTTTCCACCAAGATATTTGCATCAAATGTCTCTCTCTCTCTCTCTCTCATATATATATATATATATATAAAGGTTTTTTTTTTTGGATATGCTTCTGTCGTCCCATCTTGGAGACTATTCGACAGGGGCATCAGGCATCTCAACATGCAAGCAGAGTAGTTCTAATAAAGAGAGAGTCAAATGCCGCAGCAGATTGGTTGGCAAAACAGGCGAGGATAACTAGGTTCAACATCAATTGGTCTTTTGCTCTACAAGAAGAATTAAGCAAAATTTGTAAGGAAGAAATCTGAAAGGCACACTTTATTGAGAGGAAATTAACCACATTAAACATGGTGCCCTTTAGGTCAATTTAGATTTTTGGGAGTGGTACAATGTGTAATTGGAGCCATTCATTCTAGTTTGAAACTTTCTTTTAGGCTATGTATTTTTTACTTTATCTTACTTTTGGAGTCGGAATATTCCGTCCTACTATCAAAAAAAAAATCTCAAGATGCAATAAGCTAATTACAGCTTATAAGACTGACGACAGTGACAAATCAGGAAACTCTGTGTGCAGTCAGCTTAATCATCCACAATCAGAGAGATAAGAGCAAAACCAACCAAGCTGCTTCTGACTGGCCGGAAGCAGCTCAGAGCTGACTAGGAAAGCTCTGAAGTTCTCCCCCGAACAAATCAGAGAATATATATTCTTCCTCCTGAGATCACGTCCCAATCGAGTACTCCATGCAGGACTTAAACTGGGACCTCAAGTTCTACGTACACCTCACGTCTTATAGCCCAGCTAGAACAGCTTCCACCGCAACTGCAGGGAGAAACGAAAACCAAAGATACGTCAGTGTGGGTTAATCTCGTGTCGGATAATTAATAATGGGTTAGACGTACAAGTGTCGACTAGCTTCATTAATTCCCGGCAACTTGTAAAGTTGATGGGCGTATTTATATGAAGGGGATCGTGTTTGGTATATGTGATACACCTTGGCCGATCGATCATCTTCTAACTTGCAAGCATCATCTGATCAGTAAGCGTGTATCGATCATTATGCCTCGATCCCCACTTCTCATTAGTGAAAAAAATAATCACTAAAAATGGTTCCCACACATCATAAAATATTCAGATGTCTAACATTACAACATTATGGGTCTATATATTTTGACGTACACTATAAACGCATTAATTATTAACCATAATTTAGATATTTATAATAGATTTTCCATAAACTTATAAGATTTATGATCATGAACTCAAAACCTTGCACAAAAATGTGATTCCTCTAAACCGTACTGCTTACCACAAATTGGAATGGGCTTATATGGTATATACGTCCCCTAATACAGCCCTTAATTGGCTTGGATAAGTTGCCTGTTGAACTATTAACACATTCCGATTTTGGCTTGGGTGATAATAATAAATGTGTAGTACGGCCTATGAAGATCAATATTGGATGGATCTCCGGTAGATAATATCAACTTTATTTTTTTGTTATGTAAGGATATACAATTTTACATGTTGTAGAAAGATTGAAAATCATTCGATCTCAATGATAAGTCATTAACTTTCAGACTCCAAGCAGAAGAAATTTGTGGCTCTAACACAACGAATGGCCAAGTAACTTGGGGTTCAATTTTTCACTAAGGATTTAAAAGGCATCAAATATAAAGCGCAACAACCTTTTTTTTTTTTTAAGCCAAAGGAGGCCGAATTCAATCACCTATAAATTTAGATATAGAAAGCGAGGACTTTCAGTCACTTCTCAACGATGATTCTATTTCTTGAGAAGTGGATTCTATTCATGAAAGAATAATTACTCTGTCTCAAAAAAGAAAGAAAGAAAGAATAAGTTACAACCAAAGCAAAAGTCTCATGATTCACCTAATTTCATAATATTAAAACGCATTGGGGAAGTGATGGGGCTGATGCAATAATTGCACTATAGGATGATCAGTTTATTGATCAGCTACCTAATCATCTTTCTACTCACCCACCCATTCTTCATCACTCAAGATTTTATCAATTTTTTAAGATAGTATTTCTTTGCTCCCTATTTCTTATTTATTTTACGAAATATTATAAGAATTTAAATCTCTTTGTTTTTATTGTATTGGAAGCTTTAGATGGGACACACATCAATATATACCGTTGTAAAGAAAAGTGATGAAACAATTGATTTCTCAATCACAAATATATGACTTCCTAAAATGCCTGAGGTGTTATAACAGTTGACTTATTATCTATAATTATATATTAGAAGAGACACTTTAGATTTTCGTCAGGTTCATTTCTTATGAGCCCGGTTCATGTGTCCTTTAATGACCATTAATCTTTGGTTTATATGTTGCAGTGTTAAATATCACTAAAAGTTAGGAAACGGCAAAAAAATACACGACAGGCGCATGGATAGGCGCTGCTCAATCTTTCCCGTGTTTGCGTAGCAGTTTCTAAACCCGGCTCCCTTTTAGTCTTCCGCCGGTTCGATTTTTAGTCCTCATCCTGCATGGATAATTTGCCCTGTAGATCTGGTTCTACTATTGTAAACCCTCTTTTACTCTTCCCCCTGCAGCGGTAATTTACATTTACTTTCCTTGGTCTGGTAACGTACAATTGATGGAAACGTTCAAATTAATTTGCCCTTTAATTACCCTTCCCTTGTTTAGCAAGCCTCTCTCCCCTCCAGTTTTACGTTGCCCTTCTCCCCTCCATCAATCTTTCCATCACGGTTAACTTATTTTTTGCCTTCCCACCTACCAGGTCTCTCTCCCTCTCCCACCTCTGCAGACCATCGCAGCCCGTTTTCTCCTCCGTCTCAACTCACATCGCCACCCGGCACCAGCCCCATCTCCCGTGGGGCCTGAGAGATTTTGGTTGTCCACTGTGACGATGTCGCCATACCCGTCGATAATAATGGATTTTCGTTGCGCAAGGTGCATGCCTCATCCTTATTCCGCCTACAGTTCTCGCCATACAAGTAAGAAGAGAAGGGCCACATGCACAGCACGGTGGACACCAACCTTCACCCTGCCGAAGCCATCCCCGAATATCACCACCCTGGCGAGCACGTTCATGGACATCAGTGCAGTCATGCATATACCTCCGTTGAGTATAAGGTGGTCAGGAACACCATGCCGGCGGTCCCCATGAAGCACATCTGCCAGCAAAGGACGGCAACTGCCATCGTCGCGCCCGTGTCCAACACCGACATCTCACAGTGGAGGTCGCGAAGCACATCAGAAATGGAACACCATTTCCCGCTTCACCCCCTCTGCCGGCCCAAAACGAGAAAGCAAGCACAGGCGCCTAAAAATTTATTAATTAAAAATTATAAATAAATTAAAATTTTATTAATTAATAAATTCAACTAGTTAAAAGTTACACATTATTATCACATACGTATAAATTCATATGAAAATTCCGTAAAATAATAATTATACTTTAAATAATATTATCTAATGACCCATCATGAAATTTGGGCACAGAAAAATTATTTAGACCAAGTTTAAGAATTTACGCAACTTATTATCGTAATAAGGAATAAGTCGAAGAACCCATATTTTATGAGCCAAAGTAGATTATAAATTAAAATAAACATATGAGTAGACTTTAAATAATATGGGATGATAACCCATTGTATTATTTGGACCAATGGCAATCTTGGCCCATGAATAAATTCTCTAATAAAAGGATAATTAAAAATTCATTAAGTAAAGTAAATACATGGTTGTACAATTTAGCTCACACGAGTTATTGGGACAAGGATAAGAGCCCAAATGATGAAGATTAGAAATATTGACATAAATAATATTTAATCGAATTAAAAATATGAAATTACTTGAATAAGTGTGATAAATAGATTTACATAAGAATAAAGGGTGAATAATTAGAATTAAATCAATACCCATTAAGTTAAATTGGTAATGGATTTTATTAATGGACCTAACATGAATTGTTGTGCCCAAATGAGAAGAGCCCATCATGAGATGGGAAGTAATTAGACTAAATTTGTACCTAAAAATAGTAATAAATAGAAAAGGGTTAAGATAATGACTATTTTAACTCTTACTTATCTTAAAAAGAGTCCACATCCCATCCTAACACATTAGCCACGAAATTAGATCTCTCTCTAGGCCAATTCTTAGATAAATGCTAGAATATGGGAGATAAATGTGAAAATTCAGAGTTAATTAATAAATAAATTAAATAAGAGTAAGATAAATACTAAAAAAGGTTATAAATGTCCTAAAAAGAGTCATAACCTTACTCAAACCCTTTACCCACGAAATTAGCCTCTCATCTATCCTATTAGGTGGGATAATGCAAGAAATAAGGGGATAAATAAGGAAAAATTAAGAGTTTGAAGGGAAAGATGAGTTTTAAGAAAGTAGGACCCTTAAACCAAATCATACACACCCTAATTCGACCCTACCACCTATAGATCATTGCTGAAGCTCTAGGGGGCGAAGAGAGGAGTTTGAGATGAGAGGAGCAAGAAAAGGAGCTTAGAGCAAGAGGATTTCATCTTCTACCTCGTCTTCAAGCCCTAGGATTTCTTAAACATATGAAAGGTAGGCAATCTCTCAAGCCAAATTCGTGTAAAAATTATCCTAAGAAGACTTTATGATCCGAGAAAAAGCCCTTTAGTTTCGCTCCATTTTGATCTCCCATGAGGGAGAATTAATTCTTTGAATCCCTACCAGTTCCATATACCCGACCCTTCATGATTGCTTTCAAACATCGTGTATACTTGATCTCATACCATGATAAAATTCTCATATATACTAGATCGTATTAGCTTTCAAACGCCCCTAGTTTCGCTCTATTTCGATCTCCCATGAGGGAGAATAATTCTTTGAATATCTGTCTGATCCATGCACCCAACCCTACATGTTTGCTTTCAAACCTTGTGTATACATGATCCCATGCCATGAGAAAATTCTCATAAATACTACATCATGTTAGCTTTCAAACGCTCTTGGTTTCTTTAATTTTCATCATGTATCCATCTCTAATTAATTCATTGAATCTTGACTATGCCTGTTTAGGTCATCGAAATGTAACTTAATAAAAGTATGCCTAAACCTGGTCTATTTTCAAATTAATTATGCATGTTGATAGATCTATGTGTCTACTCTCGTTTAAAACTAGTTTCGTAATTTTTGGATCATCGTGCGATTTTATATTGAATTTACAAGTACCCTATATCAAACAGGATCCGCCGTGGAAAAATAGAAATAGGGCCGAACCCTTCTGATATCGCAACGACGCGACCCGCCGCGATATCATCCGGGTCGCGCCCCGCTGTCACGTCACGTTGAGAATGCGACAGACAAAGCCACCGCAATATCCACCTTGAACCGGGCCAGACCGGCCGGTTCGCTTGTCGCGCCCAGCCGCCTTGTCGCGACCTGGAGTCGCGACGGGTACCCCTGTCGCGTTAACAGAAAAACAGCCAGAACCCAAAATTACTTATATACCCTTGCTCTACTTACTAATTAGCCATTGTTTAGCCTTAATTAAACATTGTTATTCATAATTTGATCTGAATAAATATTAATGTGCAATAAATTGCACGAATCTAATTAATTTAAAAGTTTTGTGCACAATCCATCATGCTCTTTTGATTTCATACACTTGCACACACTTAACCATCATGTTGTCATTAAATCTTAGTAAATTACTCAATAATGTATCTGATAATTAAGTGAAACTAATTACCTAATTTCCCTATTATTTAAATGACACATGTCTTCGTTTTATTCGCGTGATTTGTACACCGTTACCGTTTTGCCTAGGCCTTTGAGCACTCGAGGCACGACAGACCCGTTTAACACACACTTTCTCTTGACTTGGACCACCTCTCCATCGGGAATACTCTCGACTAGACAGGGACTCCTTGTCAAGGCCTCCGTAAGTCTTCTTGTCTTTGACGCACGTCCTTAGTCGATGAGCTGGTGTACCCCTTTAAATCCCGTTACACTCTTAGGGATTAGTACGATCCAAACGACCTTAGTGAGATCTCTCTTATCTTGTGATCACGCCGGACCATCTAGCTCGTGTACACAGCACGGCTAGTGGGCGGTTGTGACTTCTTCTACCAGATTGCCGGCACACGACCTGGTGTTGTGCAACTATTACTATCGTGGTTTCACGTTGTTTTATGTTTATACCCCTATCTCATCTACTATCCTTGTACTCTCATCTATTCACGTTCACTCTACTATCTCGTCTATTCATCTAGTACTCTTTTGAGACTCTTGAGCTGTTGTGGCTCCCATTGCTTGTACTATACATGACTGTCTAGCGCCATAATATGGGTCCGGTGACCCTACTGACTCGAATGCATACAGTGCAGGGCACAGAGAGTGTCCGAGGGGCTCCAATCTAGTCCTGGGGGCAGAGAACCACCCGAAAATACCTACAGGGACTATTGACGGTGTTCTGCATTGCACCGGTTCTGACTATCTCTACATTGGCTAGACATCTACTGTTATACAATAGTCTGAGGAGTTCAGACATACTGTACTATCGTGAAACGGCTACTGTCCCAAAGTGACTATTGCCGTACTCGACTAGTGCACCGTGGTGCAACCATACACGTTATCTCATTACATGTTATCTCTTTACACGCTATCTCTTTACATGCAATCTCGTTACATGCTATCTTGATATACAAGCTATCTCGTTACACGCCACCTTGATACAAGCTATCATATTACATGTCATTTTGATACACGCTATCTTGTTATACACTATCTTATTACACGTTATCTCGATGTTGTCATCCTGATTTTGCGATACTCTTGAGAAATGTATTATCGTTCACTTGTTATCTTGTACTATTACTCTCTTGACTATACATGATCGTTCTATCTAGTTAACCTGCGTTACAAGACATTAATCACTTAAAGCATGCTTGTTGACACGAGATATTAAGTCCTACTGAGCGTTATCGCTCACCCTGCGTTATTTGTTATTGTGTTTCAGGTAAGTCAGATGATGACTTTACACACATCAACGAGAATGGACTGGAGTGATGAGCGACCTGGAGTCGTAGCGATGGATTATCCCCAGTACCCTAGAGTTAGTTTAGTTAGTTACTTAGTTATCATTTCCAATGTAATGATGCTATTGAGCCCTGTGTTTTGGCTATGAATTAGTGGTTGTAATAGTTTAGATGATTAAATAAAATGATGAGTTTTATTGCAATTAATATTCATTAGTTGCTCTGATAATTACGAATGTATGCACAATTTACGTTACCATACACGTTGTTCATGCCTCCCTGATTTGTTCCGCTATTAAATTAGAGGGGCATGACATTTTGCCAAGCCCCTCGACGGCAGACGCACTTGCTTGAATCTGACAGATAAACTCCGTTGACCAAGTAGGTAATTATCAAGATTGGGAGTGCCGGTTAACTTCAGCTTTCCTCCTATATGGGGCTGGTAACAGTGGAATGGAAGAAACGGAGCCAGAAGAAGAGGGAGTAATTGTGACGGAACGCCTCGTCCAAGCCCATTAAACCATTACGTGCCTGACCCGAGTCCGTCTCCCGCGAACGGGCCGAAGCCTCGCAAGGGATACCACACACTAGTCCGTGAAAACACAAAGGGTTCGAACACACCATTCCATATATATATTTCACAAATTTACATAGCCATATTTCCACAGAACTGAAAAAGTACAAGAGCCTGGGGCATACCCCGGGATACAACTGGAAGAAGTAAACAACTAGCTACACTACACTGCTGGAGGTGCTGACCCTGCACCGCTAAGACGCGGACAGGACGACGGTCGAGAAACGTCCTCCCCGCCCTCACCTGTGGGGGTAGGGGTGAGCCTCGCTAGTCACTGGCTCAGTAGGGAACTCCCCCAACACCGAGCAAACTAAAAACATAGGTATGAAAGTAGTAAACTATACTAACAGTTTATAGAACAACTAAGCAGGATATTAAAGCTGTAAATATACTCATCGTTTGCCGACTACGTAAAACAACTATATTAAATAAACGACAAACCCAAACAAGTGTACGAGCTACAATAGAGATTGCCACACATGAGCCACGTGAACTGGTTCGCGACACTAGTAACTGACTCGGACAAACTAACACAGGTCTACCTCTCAGTCTCGCAGCCACGAACGAAAGGTCCAGCTGCCGCTCCACTTGAAAAGGTCAAGCAACTGTGGAGACCAACTAAACACCACCACCTGCGGACCACACGGTCGCAGGCCCATGCCTGGCACCTCTAGAGACCCTGGCCTGGGCCCTCTAGAGTGAGGCACTGGAAAGGATTAGCTGGGGACCAGTGTCGACAACTGGTGTCCATACCCCCAACTAAGAGCGCGCCACAAGTGACTAGAAACAAACACAAGAGTCAATGTCCCATTGTCGTCTTTCCCTCAGCCGGACGTACAACTCAAACTAAGGAGTGAGGGTGTCCAGGTCAGACGACACAGACCTCGACGGTACAACACAAGTACCGGGACAAAGCCCCGAGCTAACAGCCTGGCTCACAGAGAACCTGGGGCACCCAACTGGAGAGGTAACCACGGTAGGCGTCGTACTACTTGCCACGTACACAAAACCACGTGCACATCACCACAACCACGTGAACTCTCATGTAAACCGCGTGCACTAATAGTCCACTACACGTGAATATCATGTAAACACATGAGAACTAGCTAACTGCGTACCCAGTACGCTAATCTCAGAAACCACGTGCACTAGGTGAACCCACAAATACCAATGCACCACTTGATATTGTTAAATATTCAATATAACAACATTTAAATAAAAGCATGTTGACGGTAACATCGACTGCCGTTGATGGGATGTAGACGGCAAGATCACTGGTCGTCTATCTCCCAGCTGAAGAACCTGGCGTCAATCGATATTGACGCCAAGCTCCTCGGCTATCAGCTCTCATAGAAACCCTAGGCCGATTCCTCAGGTATTCTTGGCCCTAAAATCAACGAAAAACACGAGGAACACTTCCTCTAACATGCATGCGTCTCAATCAAACCAAAACTACAAGTTTCACTCGTTAAATTGCTCAAACCATCCATTGTCCCCACATGGAGTACCTTTACCCCAAATATATAATTAACATGCAGATTCATGCGTTCCAGATGTATTATCACAACAGAAGGAATTAAAAAGGATCGTTCCCTACCTCAAGATGCACTTAAACCTCCTAAATCCTTCCGATTCATACCAAACCCTCCGCGAGTTCCTACGGAGATTACACCTCGCTCTGGAGTTTCCTTGCCCGATTCGTCACCACCTCACGTTCCACGATCCTCCAACTAGGCTTTAGCAACCATTGGAAGCAGTGGGGAAGCAAGGGCATGAAAATAGGGCGAGGGAGAAGGAGAATGGAGTGAGGGAACTGCCCTCGGGTAGACCTATATCCTGCAGGTCGCACAGGTTGGCGTCAACCCAGATGTCCTTTAGGGAACCGCCCTAATAAACGTCCACAAAGCCCGCCGTTAAGTTCTTAAAGTTGACGTCACCTTCGATGGACGCCAACCTGTAACGCCCTGACGCGGAATATCGGAGCGGGATTACAGTTATTAAATAGTGCAGAGCGAGAAATAAATACAAACCATTACACAATGGAATAATACCAAACAACCTCATATCTCATTAATAATCCACAATCTCCATTACATTCACTAATACTCATCATCTTCATAAACTGACTAATACATCACGTATCAGAGCCAAAACTAGGGCCCAGAGTACTTTATTCAAAATCAAACTATTAATACATGATGACTAACTGACTCACTAACTCATAACTATACTAACAGGCTACTACTAGATAGCACTGGTTGCTGAAATGGTCACTCCTGAGCATCTCCCTCAGTCCCGTCCTCGTATATGTGGTCGTCTCCATTTGACTCACCTGAACACATTAAATAAATACGCAGGATGAGTGAATAACGCCCAGTAGGACTTAATATCTCATGAACACAAGCATGCTTTAAATAGTTAATGTCTTAATGGCAGGTTAACTAGAGAGTAAAGTCATGTAGAGCATGTCATGATAACGAGAGAACAATTGCAACTGGCACAGGGAAATAGTACAACGAGAACGATAATAGAATGACCATGTAACGATATAACATGTAATTGCACAACGGTGCACTAGTAACGATCACGCTTGCACTTGTAGAGATAGCACTTTGATTGTCATAGATTAATCTAGATAGTAACTGGCGCTGGATGCATGCCGTAACACATCCTATGATCATTTTAACTCCCATGGCACTGACACTTTTCGGGCGCTCCTCCCAGGACCTGATCGGCCCTATTGCGTTGGCATTAGTCATTTCTTTATCTTAGACAATCGCACGAATGGCCAATAGAGTACCAAGAATAGATAAGAGAGTACTAGACGAGATAGATGAGAGTGTAGAGAGAACGTGAACAGATAAGAAGATATAGATAGTAGATGAGATAGGGACAATTTCGTAAAATGACGATACACACGATAGTAATGGTTGCACGGCACTAGGTCGAGTACCGGCAGTCTGGTAGAAGTCACATCCGCCCCTTAACCGTGCTGTGTACACGGGTCAGGTGGTCGGCGTGAACCTAAGATAAGAAGGAATACACTAAGGTTTGGATCGTACTGATCCCTAAGAGTGTAACGGGTTTTTGGGGTACAACCAGCTCGTTGACTAAGGACGTGCGCCAAAGCCAAGAAGACTTACGGAGGTCTTGACAAGGAGTCCCTGGTCTAGTCGAGAGTATTCCCGGTGGAGAGGTGGTCCAAGTCAAGGGAAAAGTGTGTAGAAAACGGGTCCGTTGTGCCTCGAGTGCTCGAAGGCCGAGGGAAAACGGTAATGGTAGATAAAATGCGCGAGTAAAAATGGAAACAATTGTATTTAACAAAATAGGGTAATTTAGTCATTTATTTCGATAATTTACCGAATACATTATTGCATAATTTATCAGGGTCAAATGCATTTAATAATGTTGTGTGTGTGTAAGTGTAAAGAAATCTTGAGGATACGACAAGTTCGTGCAATGTCATTTTAAATAATTAAATTTATATCATTAATGTCATTTATTAATTCACCAAGTCAAATTAACTATAATATGATTTAATCATGGCTAATTAAAGAGTATATAACTTAAACAACAGGCATATGCAAAATTTTCAATTTTGGCCGATTTCTTGAAAACGCGACGGACTCACCCGTCGCGGTTCAAGTCGCGACGGGGCGGTCGGGCGCGACACGGGGCCTGGCCGGTCTTGCCCGATCCGAGGTGAATCGCGGCGGCTCGTGCCGCCGCGTTCTCGACGCGACGTCAATGGCCGGCGCGACCCCACTGTTATCGCGGCGGGTCGCGCCGTCGCGATAACAGGTGGGTTTGCTCTTTTTTCCCTTTTTCCCAGGGCGAGCCCTCTGTTATACATGGACGTTCTAAATTACATATAAAATAGCACGGTGATCCAAAAAGCACGAAACCAGTTTTAAACGAAAGTAGACATGTACATCTATCAACATGCACGATTAATTTGAAAATAGATAGACAAGGTTTAGACATGCATCGATCAGGTTACTTTTTAGTGACCTAAACAGGCACAGTCAGGGTTCAACAATTAATTAGAGATGTACACATGATGCAAAATTACGAAACTGGGGGTGTTTAAAAGCTAATAAGAAGTAGTATTTATGATAATTTTCTCATGATCTGAAATCAAGTATAAACGGGTTCACAAGCAAACATGAAGGGTCGGGTATATGTATCTGACAGAGATTCAAAGAATTAATTCTCCCTCATGGGAGATCGAAATAGAACAAAACTAGGGGCGTTTGAAAGCTATTACACTATAGTTTCAATGAGAATTTTCTCATAGCATGGGAACAAGTGTGTGTGGGAATTAGAGAAAACATGAGATTTCGGGTTTATGGTGACAGCAGGGTTTCATGAATTAAATTCGCCCAAATGGATGAACAAATACAACGAAACCATAGGGCTTTTGAAGAGGTACATGAAGGCTACTTAGGATAATTTGTACACGATTTGTGCTTGAGAGATTGCCTATCTTTTTCGTGGAGTAAGAAACCCTAGTTTGGTGACGAGAATGGAAAAACTCCTCCTTGTTCTAGCCTCCTCCTCCTTTCTCCTTTGTCTCCAGACCTTCTCCTCGTTCTCCAGAGTTCCAGCCACGAAAATGGGTTGCTAGGATGAGTTTTTGGTGTATATGGCTAACTATAGGAGTCCTAGCCATTATAAGAGTCCCCCTTCCATTAAACTCCGAATTTCCTTCTTCATCTCTCACTTTCTCTTATTTATCCACCTAATAGAGTTGGGAAGGGATCTAATTTCGTGGGTAAAGGTTTAGGGTAAGTATAAGAACTCTTTTTAAGATAAATATGACTTGTTTTAATAGTTAATTTGACCTTTTCCATTTATTAATTAATTGATACGAATTTCTCTTAATTACATCTCCTCTCAAGATGGTCTTCATCCTATTGGGCCCAATCTATTTGGTTTGGACCATTTGTTTAACCCACTACTAATTAGCTTATGGGTTATTCATTAAATTTCTTTTTATTTCATTCAATTTCTATTTATTCTCCATTTATTAATTAAATCAATTTATCTCATTTATTTAAATAAATTTTTATTTTTCTTGATTTGAAAAATCAAGGTTGCTACATCCTCCCCCTCTTAAAAAGAATTTGATCCCAAATTCATAGAATCGTAAGAGGAAGAATGACTTACTGAATAACTCCGGATAATTCCGTCGCAATAACGCTTCGAGCTCCCACGTGGCCTCTTCGACTTCATGGTTTCTCCATAATACCTTCACCACGGTATAGACCAATTTAGAAGCTGTTGCATCTTCTTGTCCAAGATTTTTACTGGCCTTTCTTCATAGGTCATATCCTTGTTCAGGTAATGTCATCATAGCTGATTACGTGTGATGGATCGTACACGTACTTTCTCAGCATGGATACATGGAAAACATTGTGTACTGTTGCAAACTGGGGTGGTAGTGCCCGTCGATACGCTACCTCGCCCACTCTATCTAACACTTCAAATACCTATGAATCTTGGTCTCAGCTTGCCTTTCATCCCAAACCTTTGAAATTCTCGGGTCGGAGATACTTTTAGCATTACATGATCTCCAGTTTGAAACTCTAAGTCCCTTCTTCTTTTATCAGCATAGCTCTTCTGCCTGGACTGAGCTATCTTAATTCTGTCTCTGATAATTTGTATGTCTCTGCTAGTGCTCTGCACCATGTCTGGTCCCACCATTGCTGTTCACCTACTTCATTCCAGCATACTGGCGATCTGCAACTCCTGCCATACAGTGCTTCAAATGGTGCCATCTTAATGCTGGCCTGATAGCTATTGTTGTAGGCAAATTCTATTAGAGACAATTGTTCATTCCATATCCCTCAAAGTCTATAGCACAGGCTCGCAGCATGTCTTCCACTATCTGATTCGTCCTTTCAGTCCGTCCATCCGTTTGTGGGTGGAAAACTGTGCTAAAGTTGAGTTTTGTGCCTAGGGCAGTCTGGAGTCCCTTCCAGAATCTAGAAGTGAACCTGGGGTCACAATCTGAGATAATGGATACTGATACTCCATGTATTCTGACTATCTCTTTTACATACAAGGCTGCAAGCACATCCACACTCCAGGTACTTCGAATTGCTAGAAAGTGTGCAGACTTTGTCAATCTATCCACAATGACCCAAATAGCATCAAGTCCACCACGAGTTCGAGGTAAACCCATGATGAATCCATGCCGATGCTTTCCCACTTCCATTCAGGTATGTCCAAGGGTCTAAGTACACCCACAGAACGACGATGTTCTGCTTTTACTTGTCCTGTTGACAAGTGAGGCAGTGCGCGGCATGCTCAGCTACCTCACGCTTCATGTTTGGCCACCAAAATGACCTTTTCATGTCTTGGTACATCTTGGTTGCACCTGGGGAATTATGTACTTGGTCTTGTGGGCTTCATCCATCAGTTTCCTTTTCAGCTCTTCATTGTCAGGCACACATGTCCTGGCTTGGAATAATACTCTTCCATCTTCAGCGATGGAGTAGTCTGGCCTGTCAGCTATGGTCTCTCTTACCTGATTAGAAACTGATCATTAGCCTGTTGCTCTCTGATCTCTACAAAGATGTCGGGTTGAGCTTTAAGATTAGCCACCAACATCTTATCACTTCTCTTTTCAATATTCAGATCTAGACTGGCGAATTGCTCTAACAATTGCATCTCGCCCATGACTAGACAGGATAACGAAGCTACTGGCTTTCTACTGAGTGCGTCAGCTACTGCGTTACCTTTGCCTGGGTGGTATTGAATGTTGAAATCAAATCCTTCAAGTACTCCAGCCATCTCCGTTGTCGCATATTGAGCTCCTTTTGAGAAATAAGTATTTCAAACTCTTGTGGTCGGAGTAGACAATAATTGTTCCCCATACAGGTAATGCCTCCAGAGATTTTGAGTGCAAATACCACCACAGCACTAGCTCTAAGTCATGGACAGGATATTGACTTCTTGTGGCTTCAACTGCCTTGAAGAATAAGCTATCACTTTCTCATTCTGCATTAATACGCAGCCTAGACCGATTCCAGATGCATCAGTGTAGACTGAGAATCTTGCTCCTTAGACTGGTAATGCGAGGACAGGTGCAGATGTGGCAATTGCTTGAGTGTCTGGAAGCTCTTCTCGCACTCTTTGCTCCAGACATAGGGATTCTCTTTCCGCGTAAGACGCGTAAGAGGTACAACTATCTTGAGAAATTTTTTTATGAACCATCTGTAATATCCAGCCAGTCCAAGAAAGCTCCTGATTTCTGTGACATTGGTCGGCCTTTCCCAGTTGAGCACGGCTTCTACCTTGGAAGGGTCGACAGCGATACCGTCCTTGGAAATAACATGACCCAGAAATGACACCTCCTCGAGCCAGAATTCACACTTGCTCAATTTGCGTAGAGTTGATTGTCCCGCAAGATTTGCAGAGCGATCCTCAGATGCTCCTCATGCTCTTCCTTGGTCTTGGAATATATGAGAATATCATCAATGAATACCACGACGAACTTGTCGAGGTAGGGCCGGTAGATGTTGTTCATTAATTGCATAAAAGCTACAGGAGCATTGGTTAGTCCAAAAGGCATGACTACAAATTCGTAATGACCGCACCTGCTCCTGAAAGCTGTCTTGTAGATATCTACATCTTGAATCCTCATCTGATGATATCCCGATCTAAGGTCAATCTTAGAAAAATACTTTGCTCCTGATATCTGATCAAACAACTCATCGACCGCGCGCAGAGGGTACTTGTTCTTTATAGTGAGATTGTTCAACTGCCTGTAATCGATGCATAATCTCATGGATCCATCCTTCTTCTTGACGAACAAGACTGGTGCTCCCCAAGGAGAAGTACTCGGCCTAATAAAACCCTTTTCTAGAAGTTCCATCAATTGCTCTTTCAACTCTTTCAATTCAGCAGGGGACATCCTGTAGGGTTGGCGTGAAACCGGTGCAGCTCCAAGTACGAGATCAATTGAGAAATTCACATCTCTCTCAGGTGGAATGCCTAGTAGCTCATCGGAAACACATCAGAGTATTCTTGCACTATGTGGATGTCTGATATCTTAACTGCTTTCTTTTTCACTACGATGGCGGCAAGAAATGCCATACTCCCTGTCCTTATCATGTTCTGTGCCTTTATAGCAGAGACGAGGGACAAGTGTCTCTTGTGCCTACGTCCTGTGAAGGTCAGCTTAGGGAATTCACTAAAAGAAAATTTCCCTCTTCTACAATCAACGATAGCCCCATACGTGGATAGCCAATCGGCTCCCAGAATGACATCGTAACCCTCCATGGGCATACAGATCAAGTCAGCTCTTAGATTGAGTTCACCAATCTTAACATCAGCCAATGGATAATATTTTTTCAGTTGAGCCTTTTCTCCCAAGGGTGTTGTGACAGGTAATTCAAATGTCATGGATGTGGGTTTTTCATTTAATGTATCAGCAAATGCTTGTGATATGAACGAATGCGTTGCACCAGTATCAAACAAAACAAATGCTGAATGAGAAAAGACCGGTAGTGTACCTTCCACAACTCCACCTTCTTCGGTGGTCTCTACCTCTTACAGGGCTTGGAGTCTGCCTGGCTTCTTTGGTCCCTCAGGACGCATCTCATCTCTCCCCAGTAATGGGCATTCAGGAATCCAATGCTCTCGGCTCCCACAACGAAGGCATGCACCTGCCTTCCTCCAGTATTCTTCTGTCGTGTGACCAAGCTTGTCACAGTGTTTGCATCTGGGCTTGTTGTTCGGAGCAGTAGTGGTGGGGACTTTGGGCTTCCGCTCCTGGCTTGGCCCGTTAGTGATACTTAACGGCCTTTTCTTTCCATTAGTAGGCTTGCTCGATACTCTGGAAGTTTGCTCTTTCCTGAACATTCTACCCTTGATGCGCTCAGTGAGTTCAGTCGCATCTTCCAGGTATTGTGCTCCTGACCATCTCTGGGTAGGTCTGAATATCAAATGGTGCCAGTTGTGTAATATATGCGGGTCTAAGCCGTTGAGGAATCTCTTCGCCTTCATCCTCTGGGTACTAACCAGATGATTGGCGTAGCGAGCCAATCGAGAGAACTGTGCCTCATATTCAGCAACCGTCAGGTTTCTCTGTTTCAGAGCGACGAACTCGGCGGCTTTCCTTTCTTGAACTCTTTCTGAAAAATATTTGGAGTTGAATTGCTCCTTAAACTCATTCATGTAAACTGGGCATCTGCCCGTGTGGCCTCAATGGACTCCCACCACGCACGGGCGTCCCTTTCAAGCTGGAATGTCGCAAGTAAAAGCTTATCTCCATCTGCGTATTGCATAACGCGGAAAATACGCTCAGTCTCCTTGAGCCAGTTCTCGGCCTCATCAGGGTTTGTGGTACCTGAATCGAGGCGGGTTCAGGTTGCGGAAGTTCCGGTGTAATTCACCAGCTCCTCGGTTGTTGTTGTTGTTATTGTTTGCCCTAGCATCCTGAAGTAAGGCTTGAGTGAGCTGCTGAATTGTGTGTTGCATGTCACGAAGTTGAGCACGCTCCGCTGCCATTGTTTAAGTTCCTTCAAAAGAGAATTTAAAATGTAAGTCGTTGGGTTTGCACTAGGTTTGTGCGTGTGTGAGTTTATTTTATCTCATTACCCAAGGTTCTACCCATCTCACATAGGTATGGAGTTAGACTCTAGTCAAGTCAAGTCAAACCTAGATCATCCTATACTTAAGAATAGCCTATGCTCTGATACCACAAAACTGTAATGCCCCGATGCGGAATATCGGAGCGGGATTACAGTTATTAAATAGTGCAGAGCGAGATATATAACAAACCATTACACAATGGAATAATACCAAACAACCTCATATCTCATTAATAATCCAACAATCTCCATTACATTCACTAATAACTCATCATCTTCATAAACTGACTAACATCAACGTATCAGAGCCAAAACTAGGGCCCATAGTACTTTATTCAAAATCAAACTATTACATTATGACTAACTGACTCACTAACTCATAACTATACTAACAGACTACTATTAGATAGCACTGGTTGCTGAATGGTCACTCCTGAGCATCTCCCTCCGTCCTCGTATGTGTGGTCGTCTCCATCTGACTCACCTGAACACATTAATAAATACGCAGGATGAGCGAATAACGCCCAGTAGGACTTAATATCTCATGAACACAAGCATGCTTTAAATAGTTAATGTCTTAATGGCAGGTTAACTAGAGAGTAAAGTCATGTAGAGCATGTCACGATAACGAGAGAACAATTGCAACTGGCACAGGGAAAATAGTACAACTAGAACGATAATAATGGCCATGTAACGATATAACATGTAAATTGCACAACGGTGCACTAGTAACGATCACGCTTGCACTTGTAAAGATAGCACTTTGATTGTCATAGACTAATCTAGATAGTAACTGGCGCTGGATGCATGCCGTAACACATCCTATGATCATTTTAACTCCCATGGCACTGCACTTTTCGGGCGCTCCTCCCAGACCTGATCGGGCCCTATTGCACTGGCATTAGTCATTTCTTTATCTTAGACAATCACACGAATGGCCAATAGAGTACCAAGAATAGATAAGAGAGTACTAGACGAGATAGATAAGTGTAGAGAGAACGTGAACAGATAAGAGATATAGATAGTAGATAATAGATGAGATAGGACAATTTCGTAAAACGACGATAAACACACGATAGTAACGGTTGCACGGCACTAGGTCGAGTACCGACAGTCTGGTAGAAGTCACATCCGCCCCTTAGCCGTGCTGTGTACACGGTTAGGTGGTCCGGCGTGAACCTAAGATAAGAAGGAATACACTAAGGTTTGGATCGTACTGATCTCTAAGAGTGTAACGGGTTTTTGGGGTACAACCAGCTCATTGACTAAGGACGTGCGCCAAAGCCAAGAAGACTTACGGAGGTCTTGACAAGGAGTCCCTAGTCCAATCGAGAGTATTCCCGGTGGAGAGGTGGTCCAAGTCAAGGGAAAGTGTGTAGAAAACGGGTCCGTCGTGCCTCGAGTGCTCGAAGTCGAGGGAAAACGGTAACGGTAGATAAAATACGCGAGTAAAAATAGAAACAATTGTATTTAAAAATAGGGTAATTTAGTCATTTATTTGATAATTTCCGAATACATTATTGCATAATTTATCAGGGTCAAATGGCATTTAATAATGTTGTTGTGTGTAAGTGTAAAGAAATCTTGAGGATACGACAAGTCGTGCAAATGTCATTTTAAATAATTAAATTTATATCATTAATGTCATTTATTAATTCACCAAGTCGAATTAACTATAACATGATTTAATCATGGCTAATTACAGGGTATGTAACTTAAACAACAGGGCATATGCACAATTTTCAATTTTGGTCGATTTCTTGAAAACGCGACGGACTCACCCGTCGCGGTTCAAGTCGCGACGGGGCGGTCGGGCGCGACACGGGGCCTGGCCGGTCTGGCCCGGTCCGGGGTGAATCGCGGCGGCTCATGCCGCCGCATTCTCGACGTGACGTCAATGGCCGGCGCGACCCCACTGTTATCGCGGCGGGTCGCGTCGTCGCGATAACAGGTGGGTTTGCTCTTTTTTCCCTTTTTCCCAGGGCGAGCCCTCTGTGATACATGGACGTTCTAAATTACATATAAAATAGCACGGTGATCCAAAAAGAACAAAACTAGTTTTAAATAAAAGTAGACATGTACATCTATCAACATGCATGATTAATTTGAAAATAGACAAGGTTTATATGCATTGATCAGATTACTTTTCAGTGACCTAAACAGGCATAGTCAGGGTTCAATGAATTAATTAGAGATGTATACATGATGAAAAATTACGAAACTAGGAGCGTTTAAAATCTAACAAGAAGTAGTATTTATGATAATTTCTCATAATCTGAAGTCAAGTATAAATGGGGTTCACAAGCAAACATGAAGGGTCGGGTATATGTATCTGACAGAGATTCAAAGATTAATTCTCCCTCATGGGAGATCGAAATAGAACAAAACTAGGGGTGTTTGAAAGCTATTACACTATAGTTTCAATGAGAATTTTCTCATGGCATGGGAACAAGTATGTGTGGGCAATTAAAGAAAACATGAGATTTCAGGTTTATGGTGACAGCAGGGATTCATGAATTAAATTCGCCCAAATGGATGAACAGAATACAACGACACCATAGGGCTTTTGAAGAGGTACTGAAGGGTACCTAGAAAAATTTGTACACGATTTTTGCTTGAGAGATTGCCTACTTTTTCGTGGAGTAAGAAAACCTAGTTTGGTGACGAGAATGGAAAAACTCCTCCTTGTTCTAGCCTCCTCCTCCTTGCTCCTTTGTCCCCAGCCCTTCTCCTCATTCTCCAGAGTTCCAGCCACGAAAATGGGTTGCTAGGGATGAGTTTTTGGTGTATATGGCTACTATAGGAGTCCTAGCCATTATAAGAGTCCTCCCTCCATAAACTCCGAATTTCCTTCTTTATCTCCCACTTTCTCTTATTTATCACCCTAATAGAGTTGGGAAGAGATCCAATTTCGTGGGTAAAGGTTTAGGGTAAGTATAAGACTCTTTTTAAGATAAATATATGACTTGTTTTAATAGTTAATTTGGCCCTTTTTCCTTTATTAATTAATTAGATACGAATTTCTTTTATTACATCTACTCCCAAGATGGGCTTCATCCTATGGGCCCAATCTATTTAGTTTGGACCATTTGTTTAACCCACTACTAATTTAGCTTAATGGGTTATTCATTAAATTTTTTTATTTCATTTAATTTCTATTTATTCTCCCTTTATTAATTAAATCAATTTATCTCATTATTTAAATAAATTTTTTTATTTTCCTGATTTGAAAAATCAAGGTTGCTACAAAACCAGTCAACGACCACACCTGGCCGTCAACCCCTACTCAATTACAGCAGGTCCTATCTTGTTTCAGGACCAAACCTGCGCGCATCACACATCCAAACCACATTGGCCTCATGATGGCCACCACAACCATTACACACATGATCCATAAGGATCCGAAAAATACGCGACGTTACATTACTATCATCTAAAAAGAAATTTCGACCTCGAAATTCATAGCACAATTCAAACATAAACAACTTAAATATGTACATTTTTACAAGTACTATCATCTAAAAAGAAATACAAACCTTATTCAAACAGATAGGGATACCCCTTAGCCATCTCCTCGACTATTTCTAGGTATCCTCACCACCCAACCTATTTTCCCATCTCACTTTAACTAACTCAATTTCTTTATTCATCAGCTTTTTTGTCTTACGGCTAGTAATCTGCATCGGATACTCTGGCATAGACATATCTGGTTTCAAGTCACCACCTTGGTAACTATTATCTGCGCTGGATCTTCAATGCACTTTCTTAACATAGAAACATGAAAAATATCATGAACATCTGCAAAATCGGCTGCCAAATCAAGTCTATAAGCTGTTTCTCCTATTCTTTCTAATACTGAAAGGGTCCTACATATCTCGGGCTCAATTTTCCGGTGTTGCCAAATCTCATAATACCCTTACTAGGGGAAACTCTTAGAAAAATAAAGTCTCCCACTTCAAACTGAAGTGGTCTTCTCCGATTATCGGCATAACTCTTCTGCCTGCTTTGAGCTGCTTGCAACTTTTCTTTAATAAGTTTTACCATTTCTATGGTTTGCTGAATCAATTCAGACCCATCATTTGTCTCTCTCCCACTTCATGCCAGTTTAATGGGGTTCTACATGGTCTTCCATATAGAGCTTCATATGGTGCCATTCCAAGACTGGTATGGTAACTATTATTATAGGCAAACTCAATCATACCCAAATGATGCTCCCATTATTTCCCCAAACTAAACAGCAAGCTCGCAACATATCTTCAATTGTCTGGATAGTCCTCTCTGTCTGACCATCCGTCTGGGGGTGATAAGCGGAGCTATATCTTAATTCAGTACCAATTATCTTTTGCAAACTTCTCCAAAACCCAGAAGCAAATCTTGGATCCCTATCAGACACAATAGTTTTCGGATACCATGCAGTGGAAAAATTCTATCAACATAAACCTTTGCTAATTGTCCACTGTCCAAGATATACTTACTGCTACTAATCTGCACACCTTGGTCAATCTATCAACAAATATCCATATTCCATTATGCCCAGAACTCGATCTTGGTAAGCCTTCCACAAAGTCCATGGCAATATCATCCCATTTCCACTGTGGAATGGGCAACGATTGCAATAGACCTCCAGGATTCTGATGTTCTACTTTAATTTGCTGACATACACACATCTTGAAACAAACTCAGCTATTTCCTTTTTCATATGAGGCCACCAGAAATGTTTCGTTAAATCCTGGTACATTTTAGTACTACCTGGATGGATAGTGTACCTGGATTTATGAGCCTCTTCTAATACTCCTGCTTAACCTCCCTCTTTGCTGGAACAAACAACCTGCCTCTGAGCGTAACCACACAATTATCATCAATGGTAACTCCTTCCATTTTCACATTTTGATCAATTTGCATCTGCTTTCTGAGCTTCCACAATCTGCCATACAAGGACGGCTCTACAGCACTACTAGCTAGTACTGCCCGCCGTTGACTGCTTGGCACATACAAGGAATTCTCCGCTATCTCCTCATACAATTTCCATTCTTTGATCATCATTTGACTTATATATGCCTTTCTACTCAAGGCATCCGCTACCACATTGGCCTTAACCGGATGATAAGCCAAACTGAAGTCATAATCTTTCAAATACTCCACCCACCTACGCTGACGAAGATTTAAATCTTTCTGCGAGAAGATATACTTCAAGCTTTTATGATCTGTAAAGATCTCAAATCTCTCGCCATACAGATAATGCCTCCACATGTTCAAAGCAAACACAACTGCTGCTAATTCTAAATCATGGGTGGGATAATTTTCTTCTGCCGGCTTCAACTGCCTGGACCATAGCTATCACTCTACCATGCTGCATAAGCACTGTGCCAAGCCTCTTCTAGATGCATCTGTATATATAACAAAACCACCATTACCTGTCGGTAATGTCAACACAGGTGCCGCTGTAAGTCTCTTTTTTAATTCCATGAAACTTCTTTGGCATTCACCAGACCATACAAATGGCACACCCTTTCTAGTTAGTCTAGTCATGGGTGCTGCAATTCTAGAAAAATCTTGAATGAAACGCCTATAATAGCCTGCTAACCCCAAAAAGCTTCTAATTTCAGTAATCGTCTTTGACACCTCCCATTTCATCACTGCCTCAACTTTACTTGGGTCAACTGCCACTCCCTCAGCTGATATAACATGGCCTAAGAACTGAATTTCTTTTAGCCAAAATTCACACTTACTGAATTTGGCAAACAACTGATTATCTCTTAATAACTGCAAAGCACATCTCAAATGCGCTGCATGCTCCTCTTCAGTTGCTGAGTAAATTAGAATATCATCTATAAAGACCACAATAAATTGGTCCAAATACGGATGAAAGATTCTATTCATCAAATCCATAAAACTGCAGGAGCATTGGTTAGCCCAAATGGCATAACCACAAACTCATAATGACCATATCTGGTTCTGAATGCTGTTTTATCTATATCCTCCTCTTTAATTCTCAACTGATGGTACCCGGACCTCAAATCAATTTTAGAAAATACCTTTGCTGATTGTAACTGATCAAACAGATCATCTATTCTTGGTAATGGGTACTTATTTTTAATGGTCACATCATTCAATTTCCTATAATCAATACACATACGAAAACTTCCATCTTTCTTTTTCACAAATAACACTGGTGCTCCCCACGGGAATAACTTGGTCAATGAACCCTTTCTGTAACAACTCTTCTAATTGCTTTTTCAATTCTTTAAGTTATGTTGGTGCCATCCGATACGGTGCTTTAGAGATCGGCATGGTACCTGGCAGCAACTCAATGGTAAAGTCCACCTCTCTATGTGGAGCTAAACCAGGCAAATCTAAGATATCAGCGAATTCCCTAACCACGGAAACTGCCTCCACTGATCGACTAGCCTCTACCAGACTAATTGAGGCTAAATAAGCCACACACCCTGTATTTATTAGCTTTCTGCTCTTATTGCAGAAATTATAAACTTAGAAGTACAAAAGGCATACCTTGATACTCAAACACTGAACCATTAGGATGGTAGAACTGATCCTCTTTTTTCTGCAATCTAACATCGCTCCATAAGCCTCAAGCCAGTCCATTCCCAAGATAATATCATAGTCGGTCAACTGCAAAGAATATAACTGCTCGGCATCTGATTTCCTTCAATCATGACAGGAGCTTCATCTATATAGCTAGAAGTGAGCATAAACTCACCTGAGGGAACTTCCACTACCAACTCACAGGATTCCTCTTTCAAAGGATGAACCATACAATCCAGGAATTCTTCAGAAATAAAAGAATGAGAGGCACCCGAATCAAATAAAACTCTTGCTGAATAATCATAAATGGGTATAGTACCTTCGATCATATTTGATGCCTCCGCCTGGGCTCGAGTGATAGCCATAACCGGCCCCTTCCCCGCTGCTGCTGCGGTACTCCTCTACCACGACCTGCCTGTGGCTGATGAAACTGCTGCGGCTGCTGCTGCTGCTGCTGCTGCTGCACCCCTTCCATATCCATACTCTCTCGGATAGGGGCAATTACGGATCAAATGCCTCGGCTGATTAAATTATAACATCTATACCCTGGTGAATAATGGGCTGTCTGGCAGTATTCTGCTGCGACTCCTCCACCTCTGGCCTACCACGACCTTGCTGAAATTGCTGTCGACCTCCCCATCCTCTTCCTTTACCTTTAAATGCTTGCTTCAATTTATGGCCCCACTTACCAAAACCTGATGGAGAAGGTCATGCTGGTGCTTTACCCTTACTCACACCCACTGACTGCTGCGGTAGCCGAAAACTACATGAATCTGACTCGCCCATCTGACGAGTCCTAATAGACCTTTCCAATGTAGCTACCCTTTGCGCTTCTTCCACTGACTTACACATGAGTGGAACTATTGCATTATGCAATTCTACCCTTAAACCCCGAATAAAGTACTCAACCATCATATTATTATCTGATACTACATAAGGCGCGTATCGGCTAAGTGTCATAAACCTCATCTAATATTCTAAAACTGATGAGTTACCTTGCTGGAGTGTCTGGAACTGCTCTCTCTTCACTTGCTGCACTTGAATCGGAAAGAATGTATCGTTAAATACATTAAGAAACTCCGGCCAAGTGATAGTCTCTTCTATCCTGCCTGCGAAGGTGGTCTGCATCTTCAATCGCCACCATTCCAGTGCAAAACCCCTCAATTAATAGGCAGCTAACACAACTCTATCTGCTGCCGGACACTCATGGTCGTAAAGACCCTCAATCTCATGAACCCAGTGTTCCGCTGTATCTGGATTCGGTCCTCCTGAATAAGTAGGCGGCTGCAATCTCAGAAACTTCTCAACTTCATCACTGGTTCCTCTACTACTAACACTGGCGGTGGTGGCGGCAAGGGTGCTACAAAAGGCACCTCCACTCCTGGTGGTGGCGGAACTGGAGCTATAGGTATAGTCTCTCCGTCCCCAGGTGGTATGGCAACCGGTGGTACCGGTGCCTGCTGATCCATCCTCATTCGAATATCGGTGAGGCTCTCCCAGATCCTCTCTATTATACGCTGAGTGTTCTCCTCTGAATCATCTCCTCCACCACCCCAATCTCTTCTATTTGCCATTTCAAACTTCTACATAAACAAAACACCAAACAAAAATAAAACAACAGATCATTAAAAACCAAGGTCATTACCAGCAATGTACTATTACCGAAATAAGGCTATGTAACCTTCTAGTTCCCTTATATTAACACGGACCTTGCTCTGATACCAACTGTGACGGAATGTCTCGTCCAAGCCATTAAACCATTAACGTGCCTTAACCCGAGTCCGTCTCCCGCGAATGGGCCGAAGCCTCGCAAGGGATACCATACACTAGTCCGTGAAAACACAAAGGAACACACCATTCCATATATATATTCACAAATTTACATAGCCATATTTCCACAGAACTGAAGAAAGTACAAGAGCCTAGGGCATACCCCGGATACAACTGGAAGAAGTAAACAACTAGCTACACTACACTGCTGAGGTGGTTGACCCTGCACCGCTAAGACGCGGCTCCGAACTAGACGACGGCCGAGAAACGTCCTCCCCGCCCTCACCTGTGGGGTAGGGGTGAGCCTCGCTAGTCACTGGCTCAGTAGGGAACTCCCCCAACACCAAGCAAACCAAAACATAGGTATGAAAGTAGTAAACTATAATAATAGTTTATAGAACAACTAAGCAGGATATTAAAGTTGTAATATACTCACCGTTTGCCGACTACGTAAAACAACTATATTAAATAAACGACAAACCCAAAAGGTGTACGAGCTACAGTAGAGACTGCCACACACGAGCCACGTGAACTGATTTGTGACAGCAGTGACTGACTCGGACAAACTAACACAGGTCTACCTCTCAGTCTCGCAGCCACGAACGAAAGGTCCAGCTGCCGCTCCATGTGAAAAGGTCAAGCAACTGTGGAGACCAACTAAACACCACCACCTGCGGACCACACGGTTGCAGGCCCATGCCTGGTACCTCTAGAGACCCTGGCCTGGGCCTCTAGAGTGAGGCACTGGAAAAGGACTAGCTGGGGACCAGTGTCGACAACTGGTGTCCGTGCCCCCAACTAAGAGCGCGCCACAAGTGACTAGAAACAAACACAAGAGTTAATGTCCCATTGTCGTCTTTCCCTCAGCCGGACGTACAACTCAAACTAAGGAGTGAGGGTGTCCAAATCAGACGACACAGACCTCGACGGTACAGCACAAGTACCGGGACAAAGCCCCGAGCTAACAGTCTGGCTCACAGAGAATCTGGGGCACCCAACTGGAGAGGTAACCACGGTAGGCGTCGTACTACTTGCCACGTACACAAAACCACGTGCACGTCACACACAAACCACGTGAAATCTCACGTAAACCGCATGCACTAATAGTCCACTACACGTGAATATCATGTAAACACATGAAGAACCAGCTAACTGCGTACCCAGTATGCTAATCTCAGAAACCACGTGCACTAAGTGCACCACAAATACCAATGCACCACTTGATATTGTTAAATATTCAATATAACAACATTTAAATAAAAGCATGTTGACGGTAACATCGACTGCCGTTGATGGGATGTAGACGGCAAGATCACTGATCGTCTACTCCCAGCTGAAGAACCTGGCGTCAATCGATATTGACACTAAGCTCCTCGGCTATCAGCTCTCATAGAAACCCTAGGCCGATTCCTCAGTATTCTCGGCCCTAAAATCAACGGAAAAATACGAGGAAACACTTCCTCTAACATGCATGCGTCTCAATCAAACTGAAACTACAAGTTTCACTCGTTAAATTGCTCAAACCATCCATTGTCCCCACATGGAGTACTTTACCCAAAAACATAATTAACATGCAGATTCATGCGTTCCAGATGTATTATCACAACAGAAGGAATTAAAAGGGATCGTTCCCTACCTCAAGACGCACTTAAACCTCCTAAATCCTTCCGATTCGTACCAAACCCTCCGCGTGCTCCTACGGAGATTACACCTCGCTCCGCGTTTCCTTGCCGATTCGTCACTACCTCACGTTCCACGACCCTCCAACTAGCCTTCGGAAACCATTGGAAGCAATGGGGAAGCAAGGGCATGAAAATAGGGCGAGGGAGAAGGAGAACGGAGTGAGGGAACTGCCCTCAGGTAGACCTATATCCTGCAGGTCGCACAGGTTGGCGTCAACCCAGATGTCGTTTAGGGAACCGCCCCAATAAACGTCCACAACGCCCGCCGTTAAGTTCTTAAAGTTGACGTCACCTTCGATGGACACCAAACCAGTCAACGACCACACCTGGCCGTCAACCCCTACTCAACTGCAGCAGGTCCTATCTTGTTTCAGGACCAAACCTGCGCGCATCACACATCCAAACCACATTGGTCTCACGATGGCCACCACAACTATTACACACATGATCCATAAGGATCCGAAAAATACGCGATGTTACAGTAATATTCATCTATTATCATGTTTTCCAAAAGAATGCATGTGGCGCTTCTTGATTTCAGGGATCTTTGTTCGTAAATTTGTGGGCCTATATATATAGGAAGCTCTTAGATTGTCCACCTGTGTGGCATCCACTTGTAAGAATCTTGCACATGATCATTCCTCGTGAATCTGGAAAGGCAACCTAATCTCCATCTAACTTTGGTTGTGACATTTGTGGTGCTCTCTCTTAATGCAAGTAATTGAAGTCTTTTTTCCATTTGAGCTTTCTTGCAAGTTGAATATGGGATATAATTGGCATGAGGGGATAGCTTGCAAGTCTTTTTTCCATTTAGGTTCCCTGCGGTAGCAGTGACCCAGCGGCGGATGATCTCTGTGACGGAGAGGTAATAAAGTCGGTAGTCCACTCTCTCCTTGGTCATATCAATATGTTTTTTATCTTTTGAAAGCTTATTTTTATGTATAAATTAGAGAATCGTGACAATACATGATTAAAGAATGTTTTCACGCCAGCATATTGCTTATAGTATCGGCTTTTATTGAGTTCAATTTCTCTTTATCTTGAAATGTACTTAAAATTTAATTATTAATATGTAATAATTACTTTTACTTAAAATCATATAATTTTTATTAAATCTTTTAACATTTTCTCTGGAATGTAACTGTGGTGGCCAAATCTGGCCGCCTATACCCATAATGGCCCACTACGTCCCTTAAGCGTCCTGTCAACTGACGTGGCCCCATCCCAATGGGCCGCGTTCATCCCAAGACAATGTGATGATCTCAAGGATACCGCCAGCTTGATCGGGCGCTGTCAAGCCTCGTAGCGGTATGCCCCCGAACGGGTCGTTTGTTCCTCCGCTACCGAACACCTGCGGAGAGGTTCCGAACAGGAACGGCAGCTTTACTGCACGGGACGACCCTCAACGTCACCGAACAGCGTTCGTGACCTCCCTGTAGGACACCTGCTCGGAAGTTGCGCCCAAAGTTTCCGAGCAGGCTCCCTGTCTTACAGGACGGTTGTAACCGCCCCAGGCCACGATCTCCACCATCAAGGGGCGTGGGCTGCCTGGCAACCCAACGGGCGCCTGAGTCTTAACTCCTCCCGTTATGCGCGTGCGTCCAGGCGCCTTCTCAGGCACGATCTGCCTGACGTTATGCACGTTGGCCTCGACACTAACGCCTATAAAAGCACAGGTACAGTACCATGCAACGGTACGTTCCCCCTCACGCGAACACAACTCTCACATACCGAAACCCCCTGCCTCTCAAGCTCCGGACTAACTTAGGCATCGGAGGGTTTCCCCGGTCTTCACCGGGCCTCCTGATCCTTCTCTGGTTTTGCAGGCCTTCGTCCTCACCAGCGATCGTCTTCCCTCTCTCATTCTAGTGGAGGCCTGTTTGGCTCAGGCCCAAACAGGATCATAACACCACATTTGGCGCCGTCTGTGGGAACGACGTTGCCATGGCTCGAGGACGATCTTCATACCAGAACATAGGAAGCAGGGCGACGAGGTCTCGCCAGTCGCGAGGGGATTCCCGTCGCCGATCCCCCCTGGTGACGTCGCCGTCGTCACCGCCGGCGCGAACCACGACGCCCCGGCACCGACAACCGCCGCACCTGCGACTGCCCTCGAAGTAGCGGAGCTTCGGGGGCAAATGCAGCAGTTGACAGGCGTCTGCCTCGCCTTGCAGGCCCAGTTGGGGGGGCAGCAGCCCCGGCGGTTTCCCTGCCCCGTGAGCGGCAGGCCGAATCGTCACATCGACGCTCCCGCGCCCCCCTGGCGCCGCAGGAGCAGCAGGCGGATTCTCCGCGCGGTCCCTCCGGGCCCCATCGGAGGAGCGGGCACCAGAGCGCCGCGGGCGTTCCCCCCGACGCTCTATCATCTCCCCCCGTCCGCCACGATCGGTTGTGGGAGGCAACTCCCACGCCTCCGGACGAGGGGGCCCCGCCAACTCCGAGCAGGAGCTCGCCAGGCGCCTGAGGCGTGTGGTCGACCTCGAACGCCGCATGGATGCGATGGTTCAGCGAGCGGAGGGCAAGGCTCCAGCGGAGGACGACTTGGACTTCCGCTCTCCTTTCAGCAGGGAGATCCTGGAGGCCCAGGTCTCCTCCAAGCTCCCTCTGCCCACCATCGCTCCTTACGACGGCACAACCGACCCGGCCGACCACATCCATGGCTTCGAGTCACACATGGTGTTCCACGGAGCATCGGACGCGGCCAAGTGCAGGGCTTTCCCTGCAACGCTCAAGGAGACCGCCAGGGCTTGGTTTGAAACCCTCCCCGCGGGCTCCATCATTTCCTTCCGTCAACTAAAGAAATCCTTCAGGGACAACTTTCTTGGCGGGAGGTCGCAGCCGCGAACGGCGGCTTCTCTTCTGGCTGTGCGCCAGAAGAAAGGCGAAGCACTCTGGGACTTCGTCAAGAGGTTCCGAACAGAGGCGCTTCGCATCTCGCGCCTAGACGTCCCTCTGGCCACCAGTGCTCTTATCCAGGGCACTCGCGACGGTTTTTTGCAGAGGACTCTCGGCGTCCAGCAGCCTGCCACCCTCGCCGAACTACTCTCCATCGCACAGCGCCACGCGGCCTGCGAGGAGAGCCTGGCGGCGAGCAGGGCCGAGCAGGGGGAGCAGTCGGACAAGAAGCGGCCTTCCGACAACGGCTCCGACCGAGATCGGAAGAAAGGACGGCGCAATGGCGATTCTCCGCGCCGTCCGCGCCCCTTCACCAACTACACCCCCTCACGGCTCCCGAACAAATCCTGGCAGAGATCAGGAATGAAGCTTTTGTTCGGTGGCCCCAAAGAATGCGCTCCGACCCCCGGAAGCGCGATCAAAATAAGTACTGTCGCTTTCATCGCGACCACGGCCACGACACCTCCGAGTGCCGCCAGCTTAAGGACGAAATCGAAGACCTTATCAAGCGTGGCTACCTTGGGCGGTTCGTGCGCCGGAACGAAGAGCGCCCCCGACGCCGAGACCGCACTCCCGAGCAGCCGATCAACAACGAGCCCAATGGGCAAGAGATCAACGTGATCGCGGGAGGTTTCGGCGCGGGCGGAGAAAGCACTCGAAGCCGACGCGATTACGCAAGGCGAGTGCATGTCGTAGACAGGCCTGCGGCTGTTCGGTCGGCTCCATATCCTGCCAGTCCTGCACGCACACAGCCCGAGGAGGCTATAACCTTCTCGGATGAAGATCTTGTAGGGGTTACGACCCCACACACTGATGCGCTGGTCGTTTCGGCCACCATCAACCACTGTAACGTGCGCCGAATTCTGGTAGATAATGGAAGCGCCCCCGATGTCTTGGCTTATGACTGTTTTGTCCTCATGGGTCTGCGAACCGATCAACTCACCCCTGTAAATTCGCCACTCTTCGGCTTTTCGGGAGTTTCGGTCCAGCCCATGGGAAGGGTTCGCCTTCCGATCACCTTGGGAACGGCTCCAAGGTCTGTGACCAAAGTTGTTGACTTCCTGGTCGTCAACAACATGCCTGGATACAATGCTATCCTAGGCAGAGGTCTGATCGGACGCATCAAAGCAGTACCTTCGTCGCTCCATCAGAAGATGAAGTTCCCTACTCCGAGCGGAGTGGGCGAAGTGCTCGGGTGTCAGCGCGAGTCCCGCCGTTGCTATGTCCTCTCCTTGAGAGACAAGCAACCACTCGCTGGTCCGGCTCCCCCGTCTTCCGATCAGCCTTCAACCAGCCGAGGGACGCCTGCTGAAGACTTAATCCCTATTCAAGTGGACGACGACCCCGAACACGTCTTATACATTGGCGCCTTGTTGACAGAGGCCGAGCAGCAACGCTACACAGTTTCTGCTGGCCAATTTGACGTGTTCGCCTGGTCTGATGACGAGCTTCCAGGCATCCCCCCAGAGGTTATGGTGCATCGCCTCCGGTTGGATCCCCGGATCCCACCAGTTCAGCAGAGGAGGCGACCTGTGAATCGAGAACGGCAGACCGTGATTCAGGATCACGTGGTCAAAAGCCGAGCTGTTGGGCTCCTCCGAGAAGCCCAGTATCCAAGATGGATCTCCAACGTGGTCCTCGTGCGCAAGGCCAATGGCAAATGGCGCGTGTGCGTGGATTACAAAGACCTCAATAAGGCAACGCCCAAGGATAATTTCCCCCTGCCGCGCATTGATCAGTTGGTGGATGCAACTTCCGGGCACGAGCTTCTTAGCTTCTTGGATGCCTACTCTGGTTATCACCAGATCAGCATGCATCCCCCGGACCAAGACGCCACGACGTTCGTCACAGACCTGGGCTTATACTGTTTTACCAGGATGCTTTTGGTCTGAAGAATGCAGGCGCGACTTACCAGCGATTGGTCAACAAGATGTTCGAGCAGCAAATCGGGCGCAACATGGAGGTTTACGTCGATGATATGTTGGTCAAGACTCTTCCGAGTACCGATCACATTTCGACCTCCAGGAGACTTTCGCAACTCTGCGAAGGTATAATATGAAGCTCAATCCAGCCAAGTGCGCGTTTGGTGTTCGGTCGGGTAAGTTCCTCGGGTTCCTCGTATCAAACAGGGGAATAGAGGCGAACCCGGAAAAAATCCAAGCAGTACTTGAGATGAGCAGTCCAAAGACAGTGCGCGACGTCCAACGCCTGACGGGGCGTCTGGCGGCACTGAACCGGTTCATGTCCCGAGCAGCAGAAAGAAGTTTTAACTTCTTTAAGTTGCTCCGAGGCCCTAAAAGCTCCTCGAAGCAAGGGGGGCAAGTACAGTGGACTAACGAATGTGAAGCCGCCTTCACCGAGCTGAAGGCATATTTGGCAGCCCCTCCCGTTCTCTCAAAGCCTGTGCTCGGAGAACCTCTGTTCGTGTACCTTTCGGTCACCGAACACTCTATCAGTGCGGTCTTGATCAGAGAAGTAGGAGCGGCGCAGCATCCCGTATACTACATCAGCAGGGTCCTCCAAGAAGCTGAAAGGAGGTACCCCAGGGCGGAAAAACTCGCCCTTGCTCTCGTCACAGCTGCTCGGAAGCTCAGGCCTTATTTTCAGGCCCACTCCATTACAGTGCTGACCGATCAACCGCTGAAGTCCATCCTTCAGCGGCCGGAAGCTTCCGGTAGGTTGGTTAAGTGGGCAATAGAGCTGGGCGAGTTCGACATCAGCTTCCGACCGAGGACGGCGATTAAAGCGCAGGCGTTGGCGGACTTCGTGGCGGAATGTACCCTTCCGGCCGAGCAGGATCTGCCGTTGGCAGACGAGCCCCCATGGGAGCTTTATGTTGACGGATCCTCTTGTGTCACCGGAAGCGGGGCGGGTTTGGTCCTCACCTCCCCGGAGGGGTTAGAGTTCCAATACGCCCTCCGTTTCCGCTTTCCAGCCTCCACAACGTCGCCGAATACGAAGCCTTACTGTCCGGTATTCGCATGGCTAGGCACCTTGGGGCCGTTCGGCTTAGAGTCTTCAGTGACTCCCAGTTGGTTGCCAGCCAGGTGAGCGGACAGTTCGGAGCAAGGGAACCTCGCATGGCTCAATATCTCCAACAGGTCAAGAGCCAGACAGAGGACCTCGTATACTTGAGGTTATACATGTTCCACGGGAGCAGAACGCGCGAGCTGATGCATTGGCCAAATTGGCGTCTTCAGGTGACATCACCCCTTCTCGCTCTGTGTTCGTTGAAGAGCTCGCCTTGCCGAGCACGGAGACCGATGTAGCCGCCATAGGAACGGGCCCACCAACCCCAAGTTGGGTGGACCCCCTCATGGCGTACCTCCTCCGAGGTGAGCTTCCGCCCGAACAGGAGGAAGCTCGGAAAGTCAGGATGCGCTCGCAACACTTCACCCTCGTAGAAGGCAAGCTGTACCGGCGGTCCCTTGCAAGACCTCTTCTGCGTTGTCTCAACCCTGAGGAGGCCCTCGCGGCCACGGAGGAAGTTCACGAGGGGCTGTGCGGAAGCCATCTGGGGGGCAGAACGCTAGCGCGCAGCCTCATCCGAGCAGGGTTCTGGTGGCCTTCTCTTCAGAAGGATTGCATGACCTTTGTCAAGAAATGCCCAGAATGCCAAAAGTTCGGAGTACTCATCAAGCAACCGGCCGAACAGCTCCACAGTCTGTTCGAGCCGCGCCCTTTCGCTAGATGGGGCATTGATATCTTGGGTCCCTTTCGGAGGCCCAAGGTCGGAAGAAATTTCTGTTCGTAGCCATCGATTACTTCACCAAGTGGATCGAGGCCGAACCCGTTACCACAATCACCGAACAAGCCGCATGGAAGTTCGTATGGAAGAACCTTCTCTGCAGGTTTGGCGTCCCAAGGGTGATTACGTCTGACAACGGGAAACAGTTCGACAGCACCTTCTTCAAGCAGAAGTGCGCCGAGCTCGGAATCTACAACCACTTCACCTCCGTCGCTCATCCCCAAGCTAACGGTCTGGTCGAAAACGCCAACCGAACATTGCTGCACGGGATCCGAACCAGAGTGGAGGCTGCAGGTGGATCATGGATCGATGAGCTCCCAAACGTCCTTTGGTGTCACCGAACAACTGCTCGGGTAGCTACAGGGGAAACACCCTTCCACCTGGCCTACGGCTCGGAAGCAGTTGTGCCTTTGGAAGTAGCCCTCCCAACTATCCGAACTACCCACTTCGACGAAGCCGCCAATAACCGCGCTCTTCGGGAAAACTTGGACATGCTAGGCGAACGACAGAGCGACGCTAGTATTCGCCTCGTTTCCTATCAGCAGCGACTCGCACAATACTATAATGCGCGAGTTCGGGAAAGGCGGTTCAATGTGGGAGATTTGGTTCTGCGCCGCTGTTCGGCTTCGGACCCCCGAAGAGCAGTAGGCAAGCTTGCCATCAAATGGGAAGGACCTTATCAGGTCACCCATGTCCTTGGGAAGGGCTCATATAAGCTAACTACTCCTAGTGGCGAACCCATTCCCAGGACTTGGCATGTTCTAACCTTAAGGCTTATTATGTATAAGAGCCTCTTTTCAACATTCTACCTCTCTTCTCCCAACTCCTGACGCCATACAAGCATTTAGCATACATACCTGATCGGAATCCCCTTCACGGTTCCCCACGGTCTGCGCTATACATGCAATGCCTATGGCGCCTAGCGGACTTCAATCCGAACAGGAGTAATCATGAAGGAAGAAGATAGAGAAAGCGAAGCTACACGACGATCTCACAAACAAAGGCTTCATTCACAAATAGTCCCTTTTACAAGAAGGATCTTTTTGGCCACGGCTACAAAAAGGTGCAGTATAAGACAACAAGGGGTCAAGGAGCCTGCTGTGAAGGACCGGCGTCATCATCTGAAGGGGGCATCCGCCCAGACTGGAACTGTGCGAACCGCACACCATCCAGACGGGCGTCCTGAGTGCGACGCCGACACTCCCGAACAGCGGCCTCGAAAGCTTCCCGGGCACGTTCGACCCGAGGAAAGCTGCTCCCCCACCTCCTTCCCAGCGTTGAGGCCCACCCTGTAGCAGCGGGCCCCATACTGCTCCAAATCCTCCTTGTATTCAGGCCCGGCCTTATAATCGGCAATCGCACGGGCCTCTACATTCACCATTACCTTGGCCAGGGCATCCTTCTCGGCTCGTGCCAAGGTAACATCCAGCTTCGCGGCATGGAGAGCAGCTTTGAGGTTCTTCACCTCCTCCTCCAGCGCCGCCTCGCGAGCTTTATGCCTCGCCGAAAGATCGTTACAGAAGGCTGTCTGCGCCTCATAAAGATACTTCTGTCTCTGGCCCCGAACAGCTAAAGCCTTCAGAGTGCCCAGCGACTTGGACATACCGTCCACAAGTACCTCTACGTCGACGTCGCTCAGACCATCTTCTATCTGGCACTCCGGCTGGTAACCTTCCACCGACTTCTCTGGAGTCTGTTCGGAAGGAAGCTCCAGACACCTCGCCAACCGATCAAGGCGAGAAGCAGTAGGGCTCGCAGGCAGCTCTCTGGGCATCTCCTCCATCCGGCGAAGGGTCGCCTCCAGCACTGCCACCGAAGGAGCTCCGGAACTTTCTTCGAGAGCACCTCGCTAAGAGGCCTTCGGTCGCCCTCCGATCCTTCAGCCCGAGCAGCACCCGCGGCCTCCCCACCAGGCCCTTCGTATGCCTTGGAGGTTGCTTCTTCGTTAGCAACCACCTCGGAGGGGGGCATGGGGGGCAGGATACCCCCGGGGGAAGTGGCAACCTCTTCGGACGCCCTTGTCGTCGCGGCCGCCTTCTCAATAGCCCCCGCTGCAGAAACAGCGGTGGCAACCTCGTCGGACGCCCTCGTCGTCGCGGCCGCCTTTTCAGTGGCCCCCGCTGCAGGAGCCACTTCCTGTTCCGAAGAGGGAACCGTGGTCGGCGCTGCCACCACCACGCCGCTCAGGACCACCCCAGCAGGAGCGGAAACCTCTGTCGCGTCGGCGACCTCCTCCCGCCGAACAGGAGACACTCCACCTTCTCTACTCCTCCTGGAAGAGGCTCCCGCAGTGTTGCTGGCAGCACCGTGCTCGGCACCACCAGCGCGGGAAGCATTAGAGGGCTCCCTATCCCTCGAGCAGGTGGAGCCCCTAGCCTCTTCCATGGCAGGGCTTTCGGACCCGTCACTCACGACGACGAGCCCCAGCTCGGTCGCTAGCCCCGGCGCGACCTCTGGGCGTTCTTTGGAGGCCACCAGTGGCACTCCTTCATCGGCCGACTGCACGCCCTACTTGTTCTGCGCAGCACTAACTGCGCCCCTTCTTCCTCCTCTTCGGTCCCCTCCTCGTCGCGAGGAGGAGTAGTTGGGACCGCCTTCTGCTTCTTCCGAGCACGGAGCTGCCCTGCCTCCTCCGCGCTCTCGTCAACTAATACCGGCCTCTTCCTTGCGGGAGCGGAAGGCCGGTTCGCCCCGCCACTCTCCGCTGGCGAGGCCCGAGCTTCGGCTGGAACCACCTCCCTGGTGGCCTTCTTCTTCAGACGAATTTGCCCAGGCCCCTTTTCAGGAGCCTGGGCCTTGGCCGAGCGCCCCTCGGTGGGCGAAGGAGCAGCGAGCGCCGTCGTTACGGCAGCCCCAACCCTCACTGCGGAAGGGACCCGAGCAACGGCAGCAGCATCATCACTCTCGAACACCTTGTGCGCTAGCACAGGGATCTTTTCGGCAAATTCATCATTTGCCTCCTGATCCCTTCCGGCCTCTAGCTCTGCGGCCGCTGCGCACATAGAAGACAAGAAGAAGAGAGTTAGTATGGAGGCGCCAAACTCAAGGGTAGACAACCAGGAGATAATAATACTTACTCCACGGCTTGCTGAGCCCGTACTTGACGAGCATGAACTCGGTCACATAGCCTTCTCCGTTCCGAACACCTGCTCGGAGAAGCTTGTCCGACGCCTTTGCCTCGTCCTGGATCAGACGGGAAAGCTGTCCTTCCGCGCAGAACGCATAACAGTGGGGAATCCCCACTCGGCACCACCCCGGTGGCGCACGAAGAACAGTCTGTCCATCCAACCCTTGTTGTTGGAGTACTTGTTGGACAGACTGATATGCATCCGGTCTGTTCGGTGCTTGGCATAGTAGATGTCTGCTCCTGATGCCCGCGAAGCAGACAGCTTGAAGTGCGCTCGGAAGACGTCCGCCGAACCCCGGATCTCCTTCAACTTGCAGACAACACCGAAGATACATATGTATCTCCAGGTGTTGGGCGTCAGCTGTATAGGCGAAACGCCCCACGTGTTCAGGAGCGCCTTCGCCACCTCCGGCAACGGCAGCCGGAAGCCTGCCTCCAGATGGTCCACGGAGAGCAGCGCATCCTGGTTTTTCACAAGGATTGTGTCGCTCTCCTTGGCGTCGATGATCTCGTACTCCTCCCCGATCCTGAAACGCTCACGGAGCCCGCTGTAGTGACGGCACCGTACTCCACTGGCCGCTGCGACGGTCACCCCGCTCGCTCCGGCGACAGCCTTCCCTTTGCTAGCCATTTCAGGAAGGATCGTAGGCGGCGACGGCCGCACGAAGGGACGAAGGAGGAGACGGAAGCAGGAGAAGGCAGGAAAGCACGAGAGCTGGAGGTCGAAAGATTTCTGGGAAGCGTAGCTCCCGCCCTCGTCTCTTCCCCTCCTTATAAGGAAAGAGGAGGGAACGAAATTCGAGGCGGGCCCCCAAAAAGAGCCGCTCCTTCTCGTTTTTTGAATGTGCCCCTTCGGGTACGGCGTTGGCGACCGTCCGAACGCGACGGCATCACCTCAAGCATGGCGCGGTTTCGTGCCCATCATGACGGGTTAACCGCCTGCCCAGGCTCCAAGCGGCGGCATCCCACAACGGGTCGTCGCATTAAATGCGGAAATGACGCCCTCGAGCTGCTCGCCTCACCGAGCCATTCGAGGGCGTGGGGGGCAAGTGTGGTGGCCAAATCTGGCCGCCTATACCCATAATGGCCCACTACGTCCCTTAAGCGTCCTGTCAACTGACGTGGCCCCATCCCAACGGGCCGCGTTCATCCCAAGACAATGTGATGATCTCAAGGATACCGCCAGCTTGATCGGGCGCTGTCAAGCCTCGTAGCGGTATGCCCCCGAACGGGTCGTTTGTTCCTCGCCTCCGAACACCTGCGGAGAGGTTCCGAACAGGAACGGCAGCTTTACTGCACGGGACGACCCTCAACGTCACCGAACAGCGTTCGTGACCTCCCTGTAGGACACCTGCTCGGAAGTTGCGCCCAAAGGTTTCCGAGCAGGCTCCCTGGCTTACAGGACGGTTGTAACCGCCCCAGGCCACGATCTCCACCATCAAGGGGCGTGGGCTGCCTGGCAACCCAACGGGCGCCTGAGTCTTAACTCCTCCCGTTATGCGCGTGCGTCCAGGCGCCTTCTCAGGCACGATCTGCCTGACGTTACGCACGTTGGCCTCGACACTAACGCCTATAAAAGCACAGGTACAGTACCATGCAACGGTACGTCCCCCTCACGCGAACACAACTCTCACATACCGAAACCCCCTGCCTCTCAAGCTCCGGACTAACTTAGGCATCGGAGGGTTTCCCCGGTCTTCACCGGGCCTCCTGATCCTTCTCTGGTTTTGCAGGCCTTCGTCCTCACCAGCGATCGTCTTCCCTCTCTCATTCTAGTGGAGGCCTGTTTGGCTCAGGCCCAAACAGGATCATAACACCACAGTAACCATATGTGGACTACTTTAAATATAGTAGATATTGTCAAACAAAAGACTCTCTCTATATATAGACAATTTGATTGTATAAAATATTAAAATAAGATTATGAAAACAGGTTGAGAATCATAAAATTCAATGTTTTTTACGTGACGGAAGAAGAATACCAATTTTATGAAATTTACATTCATAGATTACATATAAGTATCTTTATTTTTCAGGTTATCAAAATAATCATAACAAGCACAAATAATCATTATGCATAGATATCTTGTTACAATCCTTGTATTGACAACTTAAAAGATAAAAGATCTGTTTGATCAATCACAAGAGTTGTATCATAAAGATAGCTTGTGTCAAATAAATCTTTTTCCTTTTCTGATCATAATCGTTCTAATTAAAGTAGAATGAAGAAAAGAAATTTCGTTAAATAGTGATAATATTAAAATTAAATAACATAAAACTGATTACTCTATGTAGAAATTTTAGCTATTAAACTTTTTTGTCAATTTAGATATTCTCTTTTATTTGAGCACATTATTTTATTTTATTTTAAAATTATTTAATAACTGTATTACATCCATAAATATACTACACGCGCGTAGCGCGTTTCTTTAACTAATTATTTGATAAGTTGGAGTTGGATGGGAAGGATCTGTCCATGATTTAAGAGTTTGAAATGAGTTTGAAAAATGAGGATTTTCAGTGCGAGAAGATAATTTTCAATATTTTAAATGACTTTGAATATATTATATTAATTTTATTTATTTTTGAGGAAAATATTATCTAGTTGATTCAAGTTACTCATCCAATACTCTAAGTTTTTTTTTGCTCTATTTCGTTTAGATCATTATCATCTGAAGTATTATCATAACCTTATATCGAAATTTCAAAAATATTTACAATCATCGGTTATCGAACATGTTGGGATTTCAAAGATATTTATGATCATCGGCATGCACAGCTACAATGCACTTTTGGAATTCTAAAAACTCAATTTCTATTCTGAAATGCATGCTGCCATGCATATTCATTTTGAAACGAGCTAAAATTGTGATGGCTTGTTCCATTATTCCATATCGTCTTTTCTTATTATTATAAGATAAAAAAGATACATGTCAAAGAAATCGGGCACAATATGAATAAGAATTTGCTGCATATTTTACTTCACAAGAAAGAGAAGTCAGAGAACATTGAGGAATAGAAGCACTTGTTCGCCACCGCCACCCATCACCATCCGTCGGTTGCACTATCATCTACATCCCACTGCCATTCATCTATCCTCGCCCGCGTGCTACCCACTCTACTCACTAACTGCATGACATGAACTTTCGTATCACCGTTGACAAGTGTAATAAGTATATTTGGATAAATATATTAAATATTTCTCTTTACACTAATATATGAGAGGTATAGATACTGCACCTTATCATTTGCAATGATGTGGATCATAAAGCTTGATTGTTTGATTATAACTACTAGTACACTAATGAAAGGACTTGTTTAGACGGTTGGCCCGACCCATTCCAAATTGAGCTTGGGTAGTAAAAATGAGTTATAGAATATATTTGGTATTTGAGATAGACAGGGGATAGAGTGAGATTATCCTCAAAATAATAGAGTTATCCTCAAAATTTTGAAAATAACTCCACTCTATCCTCAATCTATATATCCAAATACCAAATATAATTTAATGTATAATGGGTTAGGACGGGCTTTACCGTGCCTCAACAGGTCGGGTTAAGATTCTATTTGGGGAAATACTTGCTACTAATAGAATGGGTAGCAAGTATTATTTCGCCTGGCATTCGATCTGATTAGTTAGATCTAATTATATGACCAATCAAATTGGAGGGTCGAACAATTTTTTTTATTCGTTTCACGGGTTTGTAGAAAAAGTTTTCTCATTCTATTTTCCGGACTTGTTATGGAGCTGGGCCTAAGTTTTTGCGAAATCAGCTCTCCATATTCAAAGATTATACATGATCGGTGTCCCTAAATTACTAGTAACTTTTAGTGCAGTCGCTATCACCGAATAACTCTTTTATCCCTATATATAAAGAAAAACTCTTCCGTCCATAGTCATACTTCACATCGTCGCACTTCGTTAATTGTCACCTTATCTCAGCCTTCTAATATTAAGATCGGATGTCCAAAGTGAAATTTATTACGCTTCGAGCTCAAATGGTGTCAAATTTGAGTTATTATTTTCCCACTGTTTGGATTTCAAAACTATTCTTCTCTTGTGGCCTGGTCGATCTTCCCAAGGTTTGGTCAAAGTCAGATGTGATGATCTTAAAGAGAGAGTGTAGAAACAGAGATTATTAACGCATACGTAAGCAGGGGACAGTTCTTATTACCGAGGCGAAATTAGTGACACCACACGCGGTTTAGTTAGGTGATGCTTGCAAGTAGCTAGAATGAGACCGAGAGGGTCCGAGACCACACCGCCGAATCTTTTTTTTTTTTTTTAATTTGGAAATGTTCCATCTGACTATATAAATATATGAAACTATATATAAAAGAACGACCATACTACAGTGGCCAGTTATCTTAATTACATGATGAATCTTCTGGAGAGGAAACACGCTTTCTTGTCCGAGCACGTGACTTGCTCTCAAATAACTTCGTATTATGTTCAATTAGTTGGACACCCGTGCGATGCACGGTTTTTTTTTTCAAACATGTATAAGTTGAAATAAATGTATAAGTTATAAAATTAGATTAGTACTATCATTATTGATAATAATAGAAGAGTACTCACATAAAAAAAAATATATAACATATAAAAAAGATACCATTCTATCTATCTTAAGTTGAAGAACATTTAACGTAATTTGATGTAAAAAAATTATTAGGGGTAAATTAATTAGAAATCTCTGATTGTAATAGGGATGTCCTTACTGTAACAGGTGATAACACTTACTGTAATGAGTTACAACTCTGTTAGGGTAGTAAAAAATCTGATAGAGACTCCTAATTAATTTACCCAATAAATGAAATGTGAGAAATTGGGCAAAGAGAGAACAGAGCATATATAGATTAACAAATTGAAGTACCATTACATCACATCTTTCTACGATGGTCAACGATGCAATAGTGTGTTCGGTGATACCAATCGGGTCTCGGACTCGACGCACATTAATATACATAATTTTTTATGATATTTTTAATATATTTTAAAAAAACTATAAATTGGAAAATGTCATCTTACATAATCAGATTTTAAAATAAAAATTTAAAACAAAGAAAAAAAAAACCGTAATCTACTGTTGCGCGACAGTAACTACAGCAAGTGTAGTTACTGTTGCGCTACAGTAACCGGAATAGTGTTACTTCTGAGCGGCAGTGTGGAATGGCAGGGACGATGGAACCGCCTTGTGCAGAGACGACCCGTCAGGATCTCTGCCACCTCCGCACGCCCGTCCCATACTACGACTGGGAGCAAGCATTAGAACCTGGGGGCTGGGGGGACTTGAAGACCCGCCCACTTCGGCGGAGGAGCTGCGGGCACTGCCGGAACTACCTTTCCCACGTCAAATGCAAGAAGAATGGCCTCAAGAACATCCCACCGTTTCTCCTGGCCCGAGCATTGTCGGAACTACCTTTCCCACGTCGAGCACTGCCGCAGCCGCCACCCCGGCACCCGTCTCGACGTGGCGCTATGGGCCGAGGAGCCTATGAGCGACTCCCTCAAGGACGTCGATGACCTCTCCATCCGGTTCTCGATGGAAGGAGGCGGCGACGTCAAGGCCAACGGCGACATCGCCGCCGTCCTTGACGCCCTACGTCGTCACTGATCTGAGCACACACCACGATCTCGCCACCGACGGCAACTCCATGTGGTACTACCCCGGGAGGAGGCGACGGCTTTTCGTGATCGCCGCCGATTGCTATGATTCAGAGGGGTGGATCACCGTCGGCATGCTGAAGGGAATCGTCGAGAAGGTGGCAGCGGCCGCTGGTCCAGACGGGCGAACAGGGCAGTGAGAAAACGGTGGGACGGTGCAAGCGTTGATGGGCAAACCTGCAGGGCTAACGCCTGTGAAGCAGTGGACGGAGGAAACAAACCTTGGTCACACAGGAAACCAGCGATCGCAGAACGATGAAGCGCTCGTTAAGTTTCTCCCTCCTCCTCTCCGCCAGGACATGGCTGGTGCTGAGCTCGTCCTGCGGCGTGCCCTTGCGGAACCTCTGCCCCCCCTCCCCCTCCCTAAGAGGCTTCGGCGAGCTGTCGTCTCCCCTGTACTTGACGTGGAGGTAGGGAACGCCACGCAGAGCATGCTTTAGCTGCCACTGAGAGCCTCCGGGGGGCGCCGCGGCGAAGGGTGCCTCCTCTCTGCAGCTCCAGCTAGAGAACTCCGTCTGCTGCGGGTGCTCGAGCCCACTGGAGCAGGAGTCAACCCATCTGCCGAAGTTGTGCTGCATGACGTTGTAGACCGTTTGGGAGTAGTGGGCGTCTTCCTGGGACATGGTCTGAGTCGCTGTGGCTCCTGAGATAGAGGGGACAGGATTTGAGAGAGAGAGAGAGAGAGAGAGAGAGAGAAACCACTACAGTTAACACTACCAGAAGACGGAGGGAGGCAGCTGTTGGTGGTGCCACGTTCGTACATGCTGTTGAAGAGGACGGCGAGAAAGTCAGATCCGACACCATTTTCACCGGGAAATGCAGGGGTATGCATGGGAAGGCGAAATACCTTCTGTTGTTCTCCGGGAACTGAAGGGGCACGCAGCGTGCACGAGAAGAAAGAGAAAGAGATTAAGTCTCACCGGGAACTTAAGGGGCGACAAGAAAGAGAAAGAAGGGGCAGCGAGAAAGAAAGAGAAAGAGATTAGTCTCACCGGGAATTGAAGGGGCAGCCGGTGCGGCGAGAAAGAAAGAGAAAGAGATTGGGCAAAAAGTCGGTGCTGGAGGAAAAGAAAAGGGAAGTATCATATATCTCAAAACACGAGATTCTGAAATAATTTGGTGGTGACACGTGTCTATATCTAGTTTAGACGGAAAATAGATACTTCTGTTTTAGTATTACAGTATAGATTACAGTAATATTACACATTTCAAGTGTATATATAATACGTCTAGTGAATTACATCCATTTTTTATAATCTAAATCATTCAATACATGATTTGAATAAAGAAAGATTTATTGGAAGCTGGCTTGTAGTAGATTGTGAGGCACCACAGAGACGGGAGTTCGGATCCTCCAGTATATGGGAGGACCGAACTCGGTCAGTCACCGATGAGGGGTGAGGGTGGGTGAAAATTTTTCAAAAAAATCCAAAAAAAGATATGCAAAAGTTTTGGAAAAAGAGTTTTCTTGAAAATTTCCCACCCACTCTCACCCTCCATGGTGACTGACCGAGTTCGATCCTCCATGTACTGGGAGGAACCGAACTCCGAAGACGGTGGCAAATCGACAGGGGGTCAAAATCGACGATGACAAGTGGCAGGCAACATGCAACGGTCAATGACACTGCTACTAACTTAAAGTTATGAATTTTAACATAAAGTTCATTTTATGAGCCCAAAGTTATATTAAAAGCTCATTCACTATTTTTAAAATCGTAAGAGTAATATTTCTAAGTGTAAAATCAGTATTTATGAGTCTCAGTTATTATTTAAAAAGTCCAATCATTATTTTTAATTTTAAGGGTAATGTTTTTAGTCTAAAATTAGTATCCATGAGTCAAAATTACTATTCCGATTTTATAGAATCGAAATCGGATTATATTTATATTAGTGAAATCGAAATAAAAATTATATTTCTAATTCCGAATCCAACTCGTTAACAGCCCTATCAATAACCTGTCATGGAAATTCATCATATATAACTTGAATAAATAAAAAGTTAAGGGAGGCGATCTACTACTCAATCAACTATGATTATATGGAAGGGAAAGTTTTAATGCACACCTCATAGTATGTAAGTTGACACATGTCATCTTGCACATTTTTAAAATTGTGTCAATTCATGAATATAATATCTCATCTTTAATTCTTAATCTTAAAAATTTAGATGACACACTTTCGTTAAATATATTGTAGGATGACATGAGACATCTTATACATCTTCCATATACACCAAGACCTTCTCTAGATGGAATTGGGTCCTCCGCGTAGTGACATGAGATTCGATTTTTCCTTTAATAAAGAGAGCACGTGCAAGGATGAAATTGCAGGGGTTCCTTCCAAGAAAACTGCAAGCGTGTTGACTCGACAAACTCAAATGGTTGGACATTTCAAAACACTTATAATGTCAATGCATAATGTTTGTTTCAATGTCTGAGAGCCCCATGGAAATAGTGATCACTTATTTAATTTTGGAAAACTTTTATTACCGAATTATTTAAATATAAATAAAGTAGAATTCGTAGTCATCAATATATTATAAATCTCACTCAATTATATCTAGAGTAGATAATAAATGACCCATCATACACGGATAACAAGTCGTTCCCTCAATTTTATGTCCTCTTGACGTGGTGGTTGGGATATGTATCTTACGAAATTAAATAGATAAAGCTTTAGTTAGGTGGAATTTTTCACCAAATTCTTGGTGTTTCTTAATTTCCGTCGATTTTAAATGATATGATTGTTACTAATTTTTCCTCAATAATTAAAATATGCATTTTTAAACCAAAGGACAAACAAATTTGTATATTGTAAATATCAGATAATTAGAAGTTAGATATCTATTTACAGCCCTAATTTTAAGGAAGCACTCTCACTTGGCATTGACATACCCGGTGAGAACTGAGGTAGAATAAGCCGCAGCTAAAGACATGAGGATCACTTATTCCATGAAATAGACAGAAATAATACGTTTCTATATTTAAACACAAAAATGAGAATACGTAAAGTTTTTACTTAAATCAAAAGTCTTCGTAAAACCTGACAGACTCTCTTTTCTCTTATACGTTGAGGGGTGACTCTGGGACACTTCGTTGCAAATCAAGTCAAATTTGAAAGGAGATACGCTAAACTCGTTTAAGGGATTTCTCAAAGGGTTTTTTTTCAAGTTTCTTAGGATGGGGTTTGAGAGAAGGAGAAGAGATCCCGGGTTTTGAACTCCAGTTGGGATCCTCTCGACCCCGTACGAGGGGGTTCAATCAATACAATGAGGTGGAGTGAGTTTTTTTTTTTTCATGTGTAAAACACAAAAAAATATTACATAAGATGAATTAAAATGAAAAAAAAAAATCATCCACCCTATTATACTAACCGAATCTCTTCTTGTGAAGGGTCGAGAGGATCTCATTTCTTTGAACTTAGGGTTGAGTGATTATTTGTGCACACTCAATGACATGTTTGCCACTGGGCTAGCTATTGGAAAATGAAAAAAAAAACTCTCTTTTCTCCAAATTTAACTCACAAATGAAAACGATTGTACGTTAAAATGTCATAATTTTTTCAAATATGACGAACTAAGATTAGGGATATATTGGACTTGAGTACGGTACTTCAACCATGCCCATAAGGAAACCTCGTCCCATGTTAACGAGACAAAAAATTAACTGCTCATTTGACGACATATGAACAACTAAACATTAATAATGATGAAGTCAAAAATGAACCCGGTGTAAGGTTCGGAGGTGTATTTATGAGAAAGAATAGTACTAATTAAGTGTACAATAAATGTAAGGGTCTTAAATAATTTATATATAATTAATTTATATAGAGATAACACAATATAAGATATACTATTTTTTTATTAAAAAGAAAAAATTAATTACAGATCTCTATTAGTAAAGACTCTTTAACTGTAGGTCCATGTCAAAAAAAAAGTACACTCAAAAGTTTTTACTTTTTTTGTGAGACTTATTTTCTAATCTCCCGTTAATATTTTCTGTCAATAATTTTTCATTTTTCATTTTACACTCTACTCAAGTCCGTCTTCTTCTTTCTCCCATCTTCTTTACATTATTTTGAAGGAAAATAGGTATGTTATTAAAATAAAAGAATATAGGATTTAAAGTAAAAGAGTATACGGTTTAAAGTAAATCAATATATAGTTTAAAGTAAAATAATACATAGCTTAAAGCATAAGAGAACATTTGGATGTTTAAGCATATATAGTATTAAAATAAAAGAATACATATTTTTAAAATAAAAATTTATTTATTTTAAAGAAAATATTCACATGTCTTAAAATAAAAGAGTATTTATGATATTTGAACATTTACTTTAAAATCAATTAACATTTACCTTGAGTCATTACTTTAAGTTAGCGGCAACAACAGCTAGTGGACGGTCGATGATGACCGCCAACGACAACGGTCAATGATCGGCTTCTAGCCAACGGCAGTGGCGGTCGATGGCCGGTTGGCCAACGATAAGTTTAAAATAAATGATCGAAGGTTATAAAGTGACTATTCTAATGTGTTAAAGTAAATATTTTATTGACTTAAAGTTCAAATTAACTATTCACTTAACATTAAAGAAGATATGCTTAATGTTAAAATAAATATTTTAGTGAGTTAAAGAAAATGATCTAAGGAAATAAAGTGACTATTCTACTAAGTTAAAGTAAATATTCTATTAACTTAAAGTTCACGATGATTGTACACTTAATGTTAAAGAAAAAAATGTTTCACATTAAAATTAATGTTCTAGCGAGTTAAAGTAAATGATCGAAAGATATAAAATGACTAATATATTAAATTAAAATAAATGTTTCATTAACTTAAAATTCAAATTCACTATTCACTTGATGTTAAAAAAGTTATGCTTAAATGTAAAGTAATTTTTCTACTAAATTAAAGTAAATATCAAAAGATTTAATATGATTATTTTATTGAGTAAAGTAAATGTCCATTTAACGTGAAAATAAATGTTCGACAATCGACGATGATCGACGATTTGCCAGTCAAGTATGGCTAATGGTCAATGATGACTGACAACGACTGACAATCGATGCTCAGTTGTTGGTTAGCTGTAGTTGGCCAACAACAAAGTGGTGGTGGTGGATACCGGCTGCGGAATTGAAGGTAAGTAAATGTTAAATTATTTTACAGTAATGTTAAAATAAAGTAACAATTTATGATAAATATTAATTAATTTTAACATAATACAACTCATTTTATTGTAAAAAAAAAGATGGGTGTTGGAGTGGGCTGACACTACCATATATATATTAATACAAAACGAGTAGGTAGACCCCTTTTTAAGTTGGGAAGTGGGGTTCATTAGTAGATGAGAAATGCTACTTGCACGTCCGCTTGGTTGTTCGACTTGATTGGTCGGCCGCACAGATCCACGTGGAGCTCGGCGTGTGGGGCTCGCGCGGCCGACCAATCACCCGCGGCGATTCCAGGTCCGCCCGAGCAACCAAGCAGACGTGAGAAAAGTATATATTATAGTCAAACTTGGCGGGGTTAAGGCCTAGGACGGGAATAAAGTGCGAAAAGCACGAAACAAGAGGGACATGGACAGGCCGGCCCAGCTAGTTGTAGTCTTTGTACATAAATTTGGCAAAACATATGTCATATCAATATAAATCCATTCTGGATGTAGATTCCAAGTTTACCGACAAGGAAGTCGAAACAGAGTTTGCAATGTCGTTGTGTATCGCAATAATAAAGTTGTATCGTATTATATTTGGATATTTACGAGATAATAATTTTTATGTGATTAATTAATAAGGTTGCGGCCTCTCGTCCCCTATTAATTAGACGGAAAATAAAGTGGTGAGATCGTTTATATTTGATGAAAAAAAATTAAATTAAAATATGAAAATTTTGAATTTTTTTTTTGCAAAAATTTCTTTGATATTCATTGAATCCGATCCTCCTAAAGGTATGATCTCAAATTGTTGGCTTTGTTTGAATCCGAAGAGTGAAATTAAGTTGTCTTGTAGTCATCAAGATTAATTAGGATTAGAAATTGGGTGCGGCCTCTCCTCTATTTATAATTGAAGTAAGGTGGGGGAGTGTACAGTTTCGCCTTAAATATGAATAGTCCGAATTCTTTTTGAAGGATCGAATTCAATGAATATTAGAGAGAAAAGTGGTGGAACTATTTTTGTTATACGGAAAATTTTAAATTAAATTGTGAAAAAATTAAAAATATTTTTTTTGTAAAAATTTCTCTGACACTGGTTGAATCCAACCCTCTTATATATTAAGAGAAATTGAACTCTAAATATATGTATTTTACTATGAGGCCTAACAAACATATATGACCAAATAAATGCATCGTGCTCATTATAACATTTTTTATTAGTTGGCCCAATGACTCAGCCACTGAATGTACATACAGAACAACAACAGAAGCCCCGGACCCCACCTACCAACCTTGGCTCCTCCTAGAGTTGCAAATAAATCAATACATTCGACAAATAGTTCGAAACTCGGCTCGATAAAAACTCGACTCAACTTGTTTATTAGATAAACGAGCCGAACTTGAACAAAAATATAAGCTAGATTTATAAACGAGTCAAATTTGAACAGAGATATGTTCGACTCAAATACGTTCGCAAACAACTCGTTAAGATACTTGATAATATGCTCATTAAAATACTCGATTAGTTACTCGTTAATATACTCGAATTATATTAATTTCTTATTATAAATATGAAAATACTATTATTTATTTATTTTTAAAGAATTTTTATTAAGGTACGAAATATTTATGAATATTAAAATATAAAAGATTAAATATGAGGGTGTAAATACACAAATTATAAAGAAATAGTTGTAAACGAATTAATACACTCGACAAGTAGCTCAAATTCAACTCGAATATTACTCGAATTTGACTCATTTAATAAGGTAAATGAGTCAAACTCAAACAAAAATTTAAGCTCGTTTTATAAACGAGCTGAATATGAGCAAATGTTTACTCGACTTTTTTAAGCTCGTAAACAAGTTCATTTAATTTTTTAATTATAAAAATTATAAATATAGTTGTTAAATATTTTAAACATTATATTAAAATAATTAAACAAGTAACTTATGAATGATCTTGAGGTATGACTTTGAAATAAGATAAATTTGGATCTTATAAATAATTAATTTTTTACTTATAAATTGAATTGGACTTATATATATATATATATATATATATAACTCACCTATTCAATTGGACTCGTCAAGATACTCATTAAAGACTCGAACTCAAAAGTATTTAAACGAATCAAACTTGAACAACTATTTTTAATATTAAAAAAAATTTAAACTCGATTAAAAATTAATGAACAAAACTTGAATACTATAATACTCGGTTGGATTCGACTCGACTCGTTTACACCTCCCTCTTAAAAAAGAAAAAAAAAACTCACGTGCAATCTATGATGTGCTCACGGGGTGGCCAACTGCAGAGCCACCCCTCCGCGCACTCGTGCTCACCAGAACATGCACAAGTAATTCTCTTCCGACTGAGTTGGTGGGTCAAATGGGCACGCCCTCGCACACTATTCGGTGGCACATTAGCTTCTACGCAGATTATTGGCGCACAAGTTTCCAGGTCATAGCTGTTATCGTATCAAACTTACTCTTTCCATGTATTATATATATTTGAATACGTGGGCGCTGACTTAATTTGATCAAATGCCTATAATTGGCGAATCAAAATTACTCGATAAAATGAAAAGATAGAAGAAAAGTCATATAAAATGCGAGGTCTTTTTGTTAGATGCGAGACCAACTAATTATTTAAGACTCTTTTTGGGCAAAAGAGATCGAGTAGGATATATATATATATATAAGATAAGACGTACTATACGCAAAATGACATTAATTATATTGATGTATATATATGATCTGAGTTTTAACACTGTGTTAGATCATGGAATGACCTTAACATGGTGTCAAATTAATAACCACATTTCTCAAGACGAACAACCAAAAGGGGTATGGAAATTGTCTTCATGCATGCCACTACACCTAAGATTTTTATTTCTCTTTAATTAGGGTTCACATCCAAGACTTTAATCCGGCAGCTAACCCACTTGTATGGTCGCCTTCATATTGAAGGCGCACTTTGCCTTTTTTTGCTGTCCAAGATGGACGTGGTCCGGTGGCATCCATATATATATATATGGTGTGGGGGCGGCAAAGCCCTCTTTTTTTTTTTCTTTCTTTTTTTTTCCCCTTCTCCCCTCTCTCTTTTTCCCACCACATGCACCACAGCTCGTGGGGACTACATGGATCCACCGACTGACTAGCCGCATGCACTTGTTCAAACACCCACTTCCATACGCGGATTGGAACTTGGACGCTACTGTTGTAACCTTGACCAAGTAAGGCGTTCTTGTTCTTGCTGAACTTTTCATAATTAGATTACCTACGTACGTTGTTTTGGAGCAATTGCTTCCCTTTTTATGCGGGTGAAGGTGTTCCTTTCACGCTTAATAACGTCCCAGTTGTTCTTCCAAGTTTTCCTCTATGCCTAGCTAGGCAACCGTTGTCTTGCTTCTGATCAGTATGCTTGTATAGCAGTATTTTTTTAATTAACCCTAATGAGTATAATTCGCTGTACATGTCTCCTGCCTGTGACGGAGTGGACACTGTTGTCTTGCTTTCAAGGATCCTAATTAGGAGTATTCTTTTAAGCCACTGGACTATATATATATATATAATATATATATATTGAACCTGTATATATCTTGCTTTCAAGGATGCTTAGGAGTATTCTTTTGAGCCACTGGGCTATTAAACCGATATATATTCTCTGTGCGTTCCTAGTTGGAACTTGGAAGGAGTGCTAATGGGGACTACGTGTTCCTCTCAACCTTCTATATATGACCAGCAAATCTCCAAACACTACGTGTTTCTCTGATTAAAACATAGCATTTATGTTCCTTTAATTGGAAAAACATGCATTAGATTAACCATCTGACAACCAACTCCTAAGTGTATATATGTTAGAAAGCGAGAGAAATAGAAATGTCATTGGAGGCTGCTGGCCTGGTATGTGTGGTGCAGATGTGACTGCTGCATTCACACACTGGAACTGGATCTTCTTGTTCTTAGTTCAAAGCTATCGAATGGGAAGTTGATCACGAAGGTGCTCTATTTAATTTAGATGATCGATCTCCATACTTAATTCACCCATTTTTTTTGCTTTAGTATTCCTTTTTTAGATCTCTCCGGTGGATGCATGCCTTTGGAATAAACGACAATATTGATCTATACGCAACACACTGCAGAATGATCATGAGCTGTAATCAAGTTAGAAAACTGTTCTTTCTGTGCCATACTCACGGCTGTATCTGGAGCACACTACATGGGTTTGGTCGATTGGGATCCAAAACCAGCGATATGAAATTTAAAGTACTTCTTGTCCAGCTAAGATAAAATCGTGAGAAAGACGACATGCGAACCGGTCGCTTTAGCTTTGAACGTTCTCGGAAGATGGACAGAGTTTTAAGAAGATTAATGCTCAAGCTTTTGTCGTCTATAATTGGAGATCATTAAATTATAAAAACAACACGACAAGTTTTGCCTCTAGATTTGCGCAAACAAATGTGTACATTTAGGGAAGGGCAAATATTATTATCTATGCGTGAAGAGAGTTAGATTGCTCAACCTAAGTTTATGGGTGGATGGAGAGGACCCCAGTTGGGTCGATCGGTAAGAACTCTTGCTTAAAAGCAAGAGGTCCCGAGTTCGATTCCTGGGGGGGGTTTACCTGATTTATACGCAATCCTCGAGGTGTGTAGATCCGGGGTTTTCTCGGTTAAGTGGAGTAAGGGTAATACGGGTACACGGAAAGTAGGAGCTGCCAAGTCCTGACCTTGAAGTTCACGAACACCAATCCCTGAGCCCACAAAGCCACACGGGGCGGGGTTTCCTCGTTACCAAAAAAAAAGTTTATGGGTGGATCCCCACGAACACTCACGAAAGAAAGTCGATTGCTGGCCATCTAAGTATATAGATGGGGCCCCACCAACACGGAAAGAGAAGAGCTCCTAATCTTATTGGTTGGACCTCGTCAACGTTCCACATTGTTTGACGGAGCATATCGATCTTGTGTGCGTGCAAGGAATCGCATGTGGTCAAATTATGAGAATAAAGAAATCGTGATAGATCGTTCTTGTAATCGACTCCGTAAACCAGGATCACAGGAGCTGTTCTTCCTTTTTTTGTTTTTTGTTATGTTACGGGATCGAGATGTTCTAGCTAGCTAGCTTGAACCAGTTTGGTGGAGAAATTAATCCTGGCTGCAATTAATTAATTACGCCCTAATTGTCTTACAGATTCACTTGCATCCAGTTAGCTTGACTTGATACGATGGTAGGAGAATCCCGTGATTAGTGGCCACATCATTCTCCTATTTTCAGTCGTCGTATTGAATTATTAGATGAATTGTAATTAATTATGCATGGATTTCGTCGAATTAACATGATTGATTATAAATATTACACATAATTAATGATGTGCAACAAATATTAAGATGTGGATCTATAAGTACTGCTCAGTAAACATACAATATTTAAGATTTTTGTTGTAGATGTGGCAATTTTTGAGATCAATTTATACCATTTATGAGACTGTACATGTCTCGATCAAATTATTATCTCGAGGAGAAGATATTAGAAACAAAGAAAGTATTCATACATTAGTTTAGTTTATTTTTCATTTCGAACTAAAGATTTTAAGTTAGAAATTCCTCCATTGGGTTTAGGGTTTAGGATTAACCGAAATTATTGATGATAAGACTTCAATTTGCGCAACTATATATATCCAAGATCCCTTATAACAATATTTCACATTGACCGTTTTTGTATTGAAAATTAAAGTCAAATATGGCTTTTAATTAAAAGGTTAATTTGTCAATTTCGCAACCATATATATATATACTAACACACATCTAAATGTTAAACAGCTTAACTACCTAGATATATGGTGATCACCAAAGATGGGCATGTAAATGGTCCCTCTTTGATAAAATACAAACTTGTCCAGTCTTAGGAAAATTATGCTATACTAATTAACACGCAACAACTATTAGATAAGAACATGTTTATCATAATTGTTATGTTAATTATAATGCGAACAGAGGCCCCATCATTAATAGATATGATCTGTTGAGCTCCATACCTCGTTAAAACTCTTGATTATGGTGATATTGTTTCTCCTCGTTGACCATTCCCCTATGGTCAATGTAAACAATAGGAAGGACACCGTTAGCTTCCCAAAAAAGGACAAAAACACGGGTAGATCTCGTCTCTTCCATACCTTCTTCTGCTATATATGTAAACGCAAGCAAATGGTAGGCTCAGCTCTTGTAGTTCATCTCCCTCGTTCTCCATTGCGGTAGCTGGACTAGCTGAGATCGAGGTCTCAGAAACAGAGAGAGAGAGAGAGAGAGAGGTATAAAGGTATAGATAGAAAGATAGAGAGAGAGGGGATATAGATAGAGATAAACGTAGAGTTAGAGAGAGAGACAGATGGGTGTGTTTCAACACAGATGGCTTCCCTGCAGTCCTCCAGTCGCAGTTCTCGTCCTGTGTTTGATCCTCTGCATGTCCACTCCATCCGCCGAAGCCAGGGTCCGTCACCATAGGTGGGAGATAACGTACCAGTTCAAGTCCCCCGACTGCTTCCAGAAACTGGCCGTCACCATAAACGGGGGGACGCCCGGGCCGACCATCGATGCGCAGCAGGGTGACACGGTTGTCGTCGAGGTGAAGAACGGCCTGCTCACCGAGAACGTCGCCATCCACTGGCACGGCATCCGGCAGGTAAAGAAAAGGCCAGCTACACCTTGCTTTCTCCGTCCTTCCCCCCATCGATCGTCTCCTTCTCCGGCGACCTTCATCATCTCCAGCATGTACCACTGTACCATTAATGCTTCTCAAGAAGCTTCCCATATATCATGTCACAATAAAATTTAAGTTACATATGAATGTTTAGTACTTCGTGATCTATTATATATGTATCATATATATAACAACCCGCCGGTTCATATCTATGTCATCCGATCGATGCTATTCTCAAAATAATTATTCCGATTTCTTTTACTACTTCTATCAAGTTTAGAAGAGCTCTAACACTCTCTTCCAATGCAGATTGGGACGCCATGGAGTGATGGAACGGAGGGGGTGACGCAGTGCCCCATCCTCCCGGGGGAAACCTTCATCTACAAGTTCGTAGTCGACAGGGTGAGTAGTCTTCCAGTCCACACTACTTTTAGCTTTTATCGACGCTGATGAAGTCGGAAGCTGCATCTCAATTTCCCCTTTGTCCAAGAGCCTGACGCCGAAAGATTTTCCCTACACCGGACTTGGGTTATAGTCAAATCCGTACTTAAAAAGGAAGTTCTCATTGTGGCGCCTCAACCCCCCGTCCACCTTTACCCAGTTGCCAACTTTGACCAGTTTTTACGAAGGTCAGATCTTGGGCTTTGCGGATGGGCACCGGAGAAGTCGATGTCTGAATAGACAACCCACCCTCCCCAGAAGGTGTCCGGCTAGCCGTTGTGATTGTTAATTGCCACTCCACGCTCATTGTTCGGTCGTCATCCTGTACACTGCCAACAGGCTAAGATTCGTCAAAAGACAGCCACTGAGAGCTCATGGGGATGTTTTTTTTTCCCCCCTTGGCGGGGTTTTTGTTGTTAGACACTGTAATCTTATGCAATTGGTTTTTAATCTTTGTAATCTAGCAATCTAGCCTCGAACTCAAAGAACTTAACTTTCCTTGGAAGTAAGTCATGTTTCAGACACTGGATGCTAACTGATCAAAATTGTTGCTGCAGCCGGGAACATACATCTACCATGCACACTACGGGATGCAAAGGTCTGCCGGCCTCCACGGCTCCATCATCGTCTCCCTCCCCGGGGGCGTCAAGGAGCCGTTCGAGTACGACGAGGACCGAAACATCATCCTCAACGATTGGTGGCACCGGAGCACCTACGAGCAGGCCGTGGGGCTCTCTTCCATCCCGTTCGTCTGGGTGGGCGAGCCCCAGTCGCTGCTCATCAATGGCAGGGGCCGCTTCAACTGCTCACAGGCCGGCACCACCGCCGTCTGCAACCCCAACAGCCCCCAGTGCTCCCCTTACGTCCTGACGGTGGTGCCGGGGAAGACGTACCGGCTCAGGATCACCAGCATCACCTCTCTCTCTGCCCTCAACTTTGAGATAGAGGTACTGACTAATTAACCAGCTAGCTGCTCCCCTAGCTTAACGAGCTCTGCTGTATACATGTCTTGATGAAAGATTGTTTTGTTCTTGTTCCTGCTTCTACTTCGCGCAGGGCCACAACATGACGATAGTGGAGACTGACGGCCACTACGTAGAGCCCTTCGTGGTGAAGAACCTCAACATCTACTCCGGCGAGACCTACTCCGTCCTGGTGAAGGCTGACCGGGACCCCAGCCGCAACTACTGGGCAGCCCTCAACGTCGTCAGCCGCAGACCCACCACTCCCACCGGCCTCGCCGTCTTCAATTACTACCCCAACCACCCCAGCCGGTCCCCCCCGACGGCGCCCCCCACCGGCCCCCTCTGGAACGACACCGACTACCGCCTCGACCAGAGTCTCCGCATCCGGGCGCGCCGCGGGTACGCCGTCCCGCCCCCACGCACCGCCGACAGGGTCATCACCTTCCTCAACACCCAGAACAGGATCAACAACCGCACGCGGTGGGCCGTCAACAACGTCTCCTTCACCCTCCCCCACACGCCTTACCTGGTCACCCTCAAGCAGGGCCTCCTCCACGCCTTCAGCCAGGAGCCGCCGCCGGAGACCTACGACTACCAGAACTACGACATCTACGCCGTCGCACGCAACCCCAACGCCACCTCCAGCGACGGCATCTACAGGCTGGAGTTCGATTCCACGGTGGACCTAGTGCTGCAGAACGCGAACACCATGAACCCCAACAACAGCGAGACGCACCCCTGGCACCTGCACGGTCACGACTTTTGGGTGCTCGGGTACGGGAAGGGAGTGTTCGACTCGGAAAAGGACCCGAAAAATTATAACCTGATGGACCCGATCATGAAGAACACGGTGCCTCTGCACCCGTTCGGGTGGACTGCGATCCGGTTCCGGGCCGACAACCCGGGGGTTTGGGCCTTCCACTGCCACATCGAGTCCCACTTCTTCATGGGGATGGGGGTCGTGTTCGAAGAAGGGGTGGACAGGGTGGGCAGGCTCCCCACGTCCATCATGGGGTGCGGTCACGCCAAAGTCCTCGGGAGGAAACCTTAACATACCGATCTTCTCCACTCTCACAGGTGTATACGATTTTATGTTTCCTTTTTGGGTCTTATTCTTTCTAGTGAGTTACATCTAATAATGTTCATAAAATGAATGAACTTTATGTGTTTAATTTGATCCATATCAACCCATCCATGTATATATCCATCTTTCATCAAAAACCCATGTCATTTCATGATCATGGTTGGCTGAGATTAGTTCCAGCTTGTTTAGTGATCGATAGAGGGGCTGATATATGTACTTATGTGGCTCTTGTATACATGATCATCTTCTCGTGTTGTATATTTAAAGAGCAATAGATTATGCAACTTTTCGTAGTTTCATGGAATTAAGTCCGCCTTCCAATGTCTGTGATCATGAACTGTACATGTTTAGGAGTTGGATTGTTCACTATTGGCATTTGAGGGCCCGGAACAAATCAAATTAGCAGTAGTCATTGGCCTGCTCCATTAATGCGATCCTCTTTCACCCGTCCGTCTTGTAATCGCAGTACCAAAAGAAAGATGAGTGTGTAAAGAGAGTGGAGACACTTTGAACCATATGGAGAAGAACCAATTTATGCGGAGGACATTATCTAATAGGGTGTTTGATTATATTTTTTTTATCAATTTTTTTCTTTTTTTCTTTTAAAAAGGAAAGAGAAGTAAGTGGAGTATAAGTCGTTTCTTATTTTTGAGGAGAAAATCTCGCACCCTCCCCTTTTTCCAGCCGCCTTCGTCAGCGCCTGACCCGCTTCCGGCCCCCCTGCCCCTTCCCCGCCAACGCCCGCGCCGGCATTTTCTCCCACGTCAGCCCGCCAACCCCACCCCGCCGGAACCCCCGCCCCCAGCCCCGCCGGAACCCCTGCCCTCCCCGCCCCCCCCCCCCCCCCCCCCCACGCCCCAAACCCAAACATACCAACATAAAATTTAAAAATTTAGATGTTTTTACCAAACAGAAGACACAGTTGTCATAATTTTAAATTTAAAGTTAAAAACGAATCTAACATAATTTTTTAGGTAAAAATAATTTTTTTTTTTAAATTGCTCTCAAACACCCTATAATTCTTGATTTTTGGTCAGATGTTATTATCATTACAATAGATAGGGATGGGGTTGGATTTTGCGATGTTTAACACACTACAAGGAGAGAGTAAATTGTGAGTGTCTTCTAATCGTTGACAGAATATAAAAATTTGTTGACAAAAATTGACGTCAGCGGCTCTTAATCGTTGATAAAGTCATCAATATATGGATCATCGACTTATCATATGTCAACAAAAAGAACAAAATCATCTACAAAAATATTATTTGTCAACGGCTCTTATTTGTTGATAAAATTTATTTACAGAAACGACTAAAGACTGACGACAAAACGTGACAATGTCAACAACAACAATCGTTGACAAAACAGTTTGTCAACGACTACGGAGCTATTGAAAATCATTTATGTCAACGACTGAGAAGCCGTTGACAAAATCTTTTATGTCAATGGTTTAGCCGTTGTTGACAAATATAATTTTTGTCAGTAGGTAAGGACCGTTGGCAAATGTGTAATGTGTCAACATTTTTATAGAAGTTGACAAAAAGTTAACTTATCAACGGCTATGTAGCCGTCGATAATGCTTATGTGTCAACAGCTACAAGCCGTTGAGATATGTTTATCAACGGTTTGCAGTCATTGACATATATTTATATATAATTTTTTAATAATTATTTAAAAAACTTAATTATTCCATGGTAAGTACAAATATCTATACACATTTACCAAACACAACAATATCACACAACAAAATATACAAAGACAACTAATATAAATTCATAAACCATATTAAAATATCTGATAAATTCATACAACACATCAAAATGTCTAAACTCATAAAACATAAAAATATCCATCAATCCCTCAATCATCATCATCAAAATAGTCTCTCGCCTCATTTGTATCATCCTCGCCATCATCAGGTGCTCCCTCTGATGGTCTCGGTGGCGCAACAGCTCCCCGTGGCGAAACAACTCCTTGAGAAGTCTGAAATTGAGTTATGAAGGTACTCATTGTGGAGGCCTTTCCTTGATTGGGCCGGAGCCTGGTGGGCCTACACTCGAAGAAGCGAGGAAGGACGCTGGAGGCGGACGAAAGCCTGCAAAACCAGAAAACAGATCAGGGGGCCCGGTTGAAGAACCGGAGAGAACCCTTCGATGCCTAAGTCAGTAGATGACTGGAGAGGACGGGGATTCTCGTGTGTAAGGTGTGTTCATGTGAGGGAGAACGTACCTCCTCAAGGCCATGTACCCGTGTCTTATATAGGCATGGGTGTTGAAGCGGGCGGACGTAACGCCTCTAGATCGTGCCTGGAAGGGCGCCTTGATTAGCGCACGTAGTGGGGGGTTACACGTTCAGGTGCCCGTTGAGATGCCAAGCAGTTAACACGCCTCTTGATAGTGGGGCGCATGGCCTGCGGCAGGTACAACCGCCGTGAGGATGCGAAGGGCCGCTCGGAAGACTCTGGCGGAGGTCACCGAGTAGGTGCCCCGTGAGTGGGGTTGAGACCGCTGCTCGGTAACATCTAAGGTTGTTCGGTGCATTAGGACCGGCGCCCTGCTCGGCAGGTGAGGGCCCCTTATGAGCTAGAGTGAAGCTGTTCGGAAACATGTTGCTGGGGAGCTTAGTGAAGCCCGATCACGGGGGCTATGCCCCGAAGACCTCTGAACGACCCCCATAAGGACGTGGCACCCTGAGAAGGGGCTACACCTGCTGACGGGACCTGAGAGAGCTGTAATGGGCCGCGATGGATCTAGGTGGCTAGATTTGGCCACCACACTTGCCCCCCACGCCCTCGAGTGGCTTGGAGAAGCGAGCACTTCGAGGGCGTCTTTTCTGCATTTAATGCGGTGGCCCGTTGCAGGGAGCCATGTGATGCCGTCGCTTGAGGGCTCTGTCGAACGGCTAACCCATCATGATGGGTGCGGGGACGTGTCGAGCTGGGAGTGTCGCGCGTCGCGTCCGAACGGCTGCCAGCGGTGTGACCGAGGAGAAATTTTGAAAGCAGGAAGGAGCGGCGTTTGGGGCCCGCTTCAAATTCCGCGCCCCTCCTTACTTATAAAGAAGGGAGGGGGCGAAGGCGGGAGCCACGCCTTCAAACAAAAACTTTCCAGCCTTAGAACTTTCTTGCCCTCCAAGCTTTCTTCCTTCTCCTTCGTTCCTTCCTGCAACTCTCGGGCAATGGTAGACAGAGGAAAGACTGTCGTAGCCGCCGTGGCGAGTGGAGTGACAGTGGCAGCTTCGTATGGGCCGAAGCTATGCCATTTTGAAGGCCTCAGGGAGAGGTTTCGCATCGGTGAAGAGTACGAGATCATCGACGCGAGGGAAGGGGAGCAGGGCACCACCACGAAGCCAGGGTGCCTGACCCGTCGACTTGATGGAGGCTGGATTTCGCCTGCCGCAGTCGGAGACGGCGAAGGCGCTGCTGAACTGGTGAGGGATCTCTCCCATCCAGTTAACCCCGAACAAGTGGAGGTACATTTGTATCTTTGGAGTGATTTACGGACTGAAGGGGATCCGAGGATCGTCGGGCGTCTTCAGGTCCCAGTTCAATCTATTGGCCTCGCGGTCCTCGGGGTTGCTTGTGTACTACAACAAGCACCGGACGCAGCGGATGAACATCCAACTATCCAGCCGATACTCGAACAACAAGGGCTGGTCCAGGAGGTTGTTCTTCGTTCGCCGCCAGAGCGGCGGCGAGTGGGGGTTTCCAACCACAATCCAGAGGGTCAGGAAGGATGTGTGGCCGAACCTGATCCAGGACGAGGCGCAAGCCTCGAACAGCCTGCTCCGGATAGGCGTGAAGAATGGCGATGGGTACTTGACAGAACATACCATCGTCGAGCACGGTCTCAGTAAGCCATGGAGTAAGTAGCTCGCCTTTCGCAGCTCGGAAGTTGTAACTACGCTTTCTCCTTTAACCTGCCCCTTGGATTTTACAGCTGCTGAGGAGTTGGCCACTGGCCGGAACCTGGAGGCCAATGAGGATTTTGCGGAGAAGATTCCGATCAAGCACCGAATCGTCTTTGAGAGCGACGATGCAGCCGCAATCGGTGCGCCTTCCGCAATGAAGGTGGCTGCGGCGGTGACGACCGCGATCGCGGCCCCGAGCTCCACCAGGGGAGCGCCGACTGCAGCCCGGGTCCCAGAGGAAAGACCTGGTAAAATTCGGTTGAAGAAGAAGGCCACCTCTGTAGGGGTGGTTGAAGCCGTGTAGCACCCCGGAAATTTTAAATTACAAAAAATTCAATTAAAATGGAAATAAATAATTTCCATAATAACAAGTATTTAAAAATATATGTATCATTATCGTATGTGCTAAAACACATCGGAACATTCCGTAAAAATTATAAATCAACCCCAAACATTATTAATAAACGCTTCACAAAGAAATTTGTGCCAAGAAAAATTGGATTAGCTAAGTTTAAAGTGTTTCGCGACTTATTATCGTAATTCATGAATAAGTCGAAATATCATTATCACACATACTTGGACGAGTCAGGAAATAAATAAAAATCATAAATAGATTTCAAATAATATTCTCTAATGACCCATCAAGAAAATTGAGTCAATAAAAATCATGTGAGCTAGGTTTAAGAATTATTGTGACCGATTATCCAAATAATAAACGAGTTAGAAAATTGTTAACACGGAAATACGACGCAATCATAAATAAATAAAAATGTTAGAAATGCTTCTAACAATATAATAATGACCCAATATCATAAGTGGGCCAATGGACCACATATGGCCCAAAAATCAAATGAAGCAAGAAAATACATAGAAATTCGTAACCATAAATAAGCTGAAATTAAAAAGAGGCAATTAGAGTTGAATTGGGATACAAACATGCATTCATGGCAACCCAAATTCGTGCCTACCCATCCATGGAAGTTTCTTGATGGACAAGACTCTCTAATGGAAGAAGAAATCATCAAAAATAGGAAACCAACATGCCAATCCCGAAACCCTTCTTTCCTAGTTACAATAGGACTCCTAAACACCATGGATGCTTAAATACTCTTCACCCAAACCCTAGGGACGAGTTTAGAACTTGCTGGGGTCGTGTGGAGGAGCTCTTGGTGGCTGGAGAGTAGCAGATCAAGCATACCAAGCTCATCTTCTTCCCCCGTTCATCTGCTACGACCTGCACAAACCACCCTCTTGAAGCCGATCAAAGGTAGGCCAAACCTAAATCCCATCGTGCAAGGCTTATACCCATGGAAAGAGGGTCGAGTCTACTTCCTAACCCAAGTGGAATACCCAAATTCCATGCAGTATACACGGAGAATTAGGCGTTCTACAAACAGTGGTCTGAACACGGGTTTTCTGAAGAACGAGACTTCATCAACCCAAGAGGTAGGTTTTCTCGGGCCAAACCTTAACATCTCCTATACCAAATGTGTAGAGAATCAAGTTAGCTTTCATTGCCCTCTGGTTTCATCGAATTTCATTGAGTAGATTTTGAATTATAAGCGTTTCCTCAAAGTCGTGCACTTTTAGGGTTTTTCCTGTTCTTCGTATGTTTCATGTGATTCAAGACCGAATTAGAGCAAACTCATAACACAAAAGATATTCTACTCGTTATCCTCTTCAAGTTTTGTGTTGAATGTTTTGTCTAATTGTCATCAGTTGGAGAGTTATAAGCGTGGTAATAGGGTTACTGCATAAAACTACGTCTTCAGGTTACTCTTGGTCTGACCTGGTATTCTACTTGATCAAAACCTATCGAAACCATCCTTATTTTCTAATTCTGATTTACTGGAATACCCTTGTATGTCTAGGTTGTTTTAAAACTAGTTTCGTTATTTTTCATGCCCTGTACATTTTGTTCTCTATTTTAGAACAACCCTGTGTCAAAGGAAGGAAGTCTGGTCCGCAATCCAAGGCACTGTCCTTGCTCTGTCAAAGCCAGGCACGGACCCTGTGAACGCGACAGCCCGATAGGTCGCTTTCAGAGGTCTTGTTGCGACACCCCTCTAGTCACCTTCTGAATGCGACGGGCGCTCCGTCGCTATCTACCTGCCAGATCTGACTTCCCTGTCGCGATGCTCACACCCCTGTGTCGCCTTCTGGGCCCGACCTGTCGCCTTCCTTACATGAGCATGTCGCGATCTGACCCCGGCCTAACAACACCCATGTCGCCTTCCTCTTAGGTGCATGTCGCGATCTGACCCTGGTCTGACAGACCCTGTCGCCTTCCTTATATGGCTATGTCGCCATCTCAGGATCTTTACCTGAAAACCACTTATTTTCTTGCAAAGTTTTCCGCATATACCCGAGGTCTGTTTAAATGTGATATTTACTGTGTAAGTTGCCTGTCTTGGGTCTGATCATCACATGATTGATATTTAATGGCTTAAAATTGATTAACCCATTTAAAAGCTTTAATTACATGAATGCTATTCTAAGTGCTCCTTAAATGTTATGATCCATTCGTGCTACTTATGATTAATCTTCCTACTGATTCTACCATGTTTAAATGATAAGGGTTATCGTAAAATCTTGCAATTCATGATTTATTTAAAGTGCATAGTTTTACTCCATATTATATTGTCAAGTGCTTCCTGCGAGTTTGAGACCGTTGGTTCGTGAATTGAGACACGCGTACCGCACTACACACTAGCACTATTAGGCAGCCTTTTCTTGGGAAATTGGAAACTCTCTACCAGTCATTCCGAATCGGTAGACTAGCGACCTTTTCACCAAGGCCTCCGTAAATCTCCTCTGACCATGGATTCCCACATGGCCGACGAGTAGGTTGTACCATTGAAGTTCCCTGAAGATAGCGTGCACTTCCTTTCTCCTCTTGTTCTCGTGAGTGTGATTTGACAATCTAGACTAAAGCCATTAATGTAAAGATTTAACCAAAGTACAAATCGTACCGTTATGCTGCCGAAATTATCTCTCGACCATTGTTATCATGAATCATGTTCAATTACTTATTACTTGTTCCCATCATCATCATGAACATGACATTACACATGCTTATTTATTGAAACTCTCATTGGCCATTATTAATGACTGTGGGTATCTACATTTAAAAATTTACATGAGATGCTGACAGGGCACGACGTGTGTCCAGGGCTCCAATCTAGCCCCAATGACGGCGAGTCATAGATATACTGTTACCATGGGGTATAATGATTACTGGCGTTGCATCTGCGCTGGGAGTACTTTCTTGCTTGTTGAATGTTAGATACAATACCACATACACGTGTCCTGGTGTACATTCTTGATGGATCTTTTCTCGGTGTACATTAGTGTCTACGTACCTGATTAGTGTTACTTGATTGTGCTCGTACATTCTTGCTTGCTTGCTTGCGTGATATGGCCATCCTGCATTTAATGCAATTAGTGATATCCTGCGTTCTTGACATCAAGTCAAATCTCGCGTGCTCGTACAAAGTGATCTATTGCTAGTTCTATCTTGTCATCTTGTTCACCAATCTTGTTCTATCTTAATCACTCTCTCTAGCTTGTTTTATATACTATGTTTTAACGAGTTTTATTCGTACTTGCATATCATTCATCGTACTTGCCTAGTTTTAAAATGTTAATCACTTACATCATTGCCCGCACATTGAGATATAAATCCTACTGGGCTAGTTTGCTCATCCCCTACTTTTACCCAATCTAGGTGACTATGAAGTTCAAGAGGAAGAGCAAGTCGAGGATGGGAATGTGTCTGAGTGAAGAGCGTTCCAATCATGAGTCTATCTATAGTTAGTTTATTTTGAGTGTTAGAACAATGTATTAGGAAGTGAGGATTGAATGTACTTTCCCTTTTATTGAGTCTTAGTCATGTACTAGTTTCCGTTTGAATACAAAGAGTTGAGATTTGAATACAATTATATTGAGTTCAATATGTGGGCCCTATTATGATGTTGTGTTGATGCACATTTAGTGCGTGCTAGCTAGAGGCTTATTTGCCGACTGTCCACGTCTCGAAATATCGACTTGAATTAATTATTAACAATATCCGCTGCGTAATTCTCGGAACGTGACAGTTTAGTGGTATCAGAGCCTAGGAATACCAAATAGGATAATGTCTCAGGAATAGGAGATACCTATGGAACCTAGGTCATGAAAATTAAATATAGTACATGGTGAGAATGGGTAGAGACTGGGAATATGTCAGCCGAGCGGACTCCGGAAATACGAGAAGGATGCTACCACCCAGAGGGCCAAGAAGGCAATGGCGTGGGTGATGATATTGACCTGGGGGCCCTTATGGACGGGTTCTCCAAGTCGTTGGATTTCCTAAGGGCCCTAGCTGCTCGGGCCCAGAACCAGAAGCACCTTTGGGAGGCGCAGACAGCTTTCTGCCAGGGCCTCATCACGCAGCATAAGGCCCACCAGGCGGCGCTGGAGGAGGAGGTGAAGAACCTCAAAGCTGCCCTCCAAGTTTCGGAGCTGAACTTGGCCTTGGCCCGGGCGGAGAAGGACGTCGTTTCCAAGGTCGTAGCTGATGCGGGGGCCCGTGCTGTTGCAGACTACAAGGCCGGATCAGACTTTAAGGAAGATCTGGAACAGTATGGGGCCCGCTGCTACAGAGTGGGCCTTAAAGCTGGGAAGGACTTCGGGGAGCGGCTATCTTGGGTCGAACGTGCCCGAGAAGCCTTCGAGGCCGCTGTTCGGGAGTGTCGACGTCGCACCAATGACGCTCGTTTGGACGGTGTGCGATTCGCACAATTTCAATCTAGGCGAATGCCTTCCTCGGGTGAAGATGCTGGCCCTTCCGAGCAGGCCCCTTAGTTTCCCCGCTCCAGGTCCTTCTTCTATCTGCTTTTTGTAACCATGGTCCAGGGGACCTGCCTGTAAGAAAAATTTATGAATGAAAATTTCCTCTTTCGTCAATTGTCTATGGCTTCTCTTTTTCTATCTCCTTTCCTTAGCATAGTTCCTGATCGAATCAAAATTCGTTGGTTTATAAGCGTCTCATGTACCGCACAGGTTTTCTAGGACCGAATAGGGTCTCAACCAGGGGTGAATGCTCAACACTTGTCCAACCTGATGGCCAACATATCCATTTCGGGTTTAAAGAATCCGGAAGTGTGGATAATTTCAGACCCAATTCCAAGCGCACCATAGGAACGGGAAGAAGAGAAGTAGGATGCCGATCAAAGGCTTTTATAGGTAGTAAGCCTTGAGATTAGATACATGCCAAGTCCTGGGTATGGCTTCGCCACTAGGGGTAGTTAGCTTATATGAGCCTTTCCTAAGGACTTGGGTGACCTGATAAGGTCCTTCCCACTTTGGGGCGAGCTTGTCGACCGCTCTTCGGGGATCTGAAGCCGAGGAGCGGCGCAGAACTAGATCTCCCACGTTGAAGCACCTTTCACGAACTCGTGCATTATAATATTGCGCGAGCCGTTGCTGATAGGAGACAAGACGAATGCTGGCGTCGTTCTGTCGCTCGCCGAGCATGTCAAGGTTTTCTCGAAGGGCACGATTATTGGTGGCTTCATCGAAGTGGGTTGTTCGGAGAGTGGGGAGAGCCACTTCCAGAGGCACAACGGCTTCTGAGCCATAAGCCAAATGGAAGGGTGTTTCTCCCGTTGCTACTCGCGCAGTTGTCCGGTGGCACCAGAGCACGTTGGGGAGCTCGTCAATCCATGAACCTCCTGCAGCCTCCACTCTTGTGCGGATCCCGTGTAGCAACGTCCGGTTGGCATTTTCTACCAAACCGTTTGCCTGGGGATGCGCCACTGAAGTGAAGTGGTTGTAGATGGCGAGCTCGGCGCACTTTTGCTTGAAAAAGGTGCTGTCGAACTGCTTCCCGTTGTCGGAAGTGATGACCCTTGGAACTCCAAATCGGCAGAGGATGTTCTTCCAGACGAACTTCAACGCAGCCTGTTCGGTGATCGTGGCAACAGGTTCGGCTTCGATCCACTTGGTAAAGTAGTCGATAGCCACGAACATGAACTTCTTCTGGCCTTGGGCCTCCGGGAAGAGACCCAGGATATCGATGCCCCATCTAGCGAATGGGCGTGGTTCGAACAGATTGTGGAGCTGCTCGGCAGGCTGCTTGATGAGCTGTCCGAACTTCTGACATTCCGGGCACCTCCTGACAAAGGACATATAATCCTTTTGTAGCGAAGGCCACCAGAACCCTGCTCGAATGATGCTACGGGCCAGCGTTATGCCCCCCAAGTGACTGCCGCACAGCCCTTCGTGAACCTCTTCGGTGGCGGCGTGTGCTTCTTCGGGGTTGAGGCACCGTAGAAGAGGTCTTGAAAGGGACCGTCGGTACAATTTGCCTTCTACGAGGGTGAAGCGTTGAGAGCGCATCCTGATCTTTCGAGCTTCGCCCTGCTCGGGCGGAAGCTCATCTCGAAGTAGGTAGGCCAGGAGAGGATCCATCCAGCTCGGAGCTGGTAGGTCTGTCTCGATAGCAGCAACGTCCACTTTGGTGCTCGGCGAGGAGAGCTCTTCAATGAATATAGAACGAGAAGGGGCGATGTCACCTGAGGACGCCAACTTGGCAAGTGCATCTGCTCGCGCGTTCTGCTCCCGTGGGACGTGTACAACCTCGAAGTAAAGGAGACCCTCTGCTCGGCTCTTGACCTGCTGGAGGTATTGGGCCATACGGGGCTCCCTTGCTTCAAACTGCCCATTCACTTGGCTGGCGACCAACTGGGAGTCACTGAAGACCCTTAGCCGAAGAGCTCCAAGGTGCCTAGCCATGCGGATACCGGACAACAATGCTTCGTATTCGGAGACATTGTTGGAGGCTGTGAAACAGAACCGGAGGGCGTACTGGAATTCTAACCCCTCCGGGGAAGTAAGGACCAAGCCAGCTCCACTCCCCGTGACACAAGAGGACCCATCAACATAGAGCTCCCATGGGGGCTCGTCAGCCAATGGCGGGTCCTGCTCGGTAGGGAGAGTGCATTCCGCGACAAAGTCTGCCAATGCTTGCGCCTTGATTGCCGTTCTTGGGTGAAAACCGATGTCGAACTCGCCAAGCTCTATGGCCCATTTGATGAGCCTGCCGGAAGCCTCTGGCCGCTGGAGGATAGACTTCAGAGGTTGGTCAGTGAGGACTGTCACTGAATGGGACTGAAAATAGGGCCTAAGCTTCTGAGCAGCCGTGACCACGGCGAGGGCGAGTTTCCCTACTCGAGGGTACCTCCTTTCGGCTTCTTGGAGGACCCTGCTGTAGTACAACCGGGTGCTGCGCTGCTCCCTCTTCTCTGATTAAAACCGCGCTGATGGAGTGTTCGGTAACCGAGAGGTATACGAACAGAGGCTCTCCGAGCACAGTCTTTGAGAGAATAGGTGGGGCTGCCAAATATGCCTTCAGCTCGGTGAAGGCAGCTTCACACTCCTCAGTCCACCGTACTTGCCCCCCTTGCTGCGAGACGCCTTTGGGGCCTCGGAGCAACTTGAAGAAGCTAAAACCTCTTTCTGCTACTCGGGACATGAACCGCCTGTCTTGGACTGCTCATCTCCAGGACGGCTTGGATTTTTTCCGGGTTTGTATCCCTCTATTTGACACGAGGAAGCCGAGGAACTTACCCGAACGAACACCAAACACGCACTTAAAGGGGTTGAGCTTCATGTTATACTTTCGCAGAGTTGCGAAAGTTTCTTGGAGGTCGGAGATGTGGTCGGTGCTCGGAAGCGTCTTGACCAGCATGTCATCGACGTATACCTCCATGTTGCGCCCAATCTGCTGCTCGAACATTTTGTTTACCAGCCGCTGGTACGTCGCGCCAGCATTCTTCAGACCGAAGGGCATCCTGGTGAAACAGTACAACCCTAGGTCTGTGACGAACGTAGTAGCGTCTTGATCCGGAGGACGCATACTGATCTGGTGATAACCAGAGTAAGCATCCAAGAAACTGAGAAGCTCTTGCCCGGAGGTAGCGTCCACCAACTGGTCGATGCGTGGCAAGGGGAAATTATCCTTGGGCGTCGCCTTGTTGAGATCCTTGTAGTCGACGCACACACGCCATTTGCCATTGGCCTTGCGCACGAGGACCACATTGGAGATCCACCTTGGATATTGGGCTTCTCGGAGGAGTCCAACAGATCGGCTTTTGACGACGTGATCCTTGATCACGGTCTGCCGTTCTCGGTTCACAGGTCGCCTCCTCTGCTGCACTGGCGGGACCCGAGGGTCCAGACGGAGGCGATGTACCATCACTTCTGGAGAAACGCCCGGAAGCTCGTCATCGGACCATGCGAACACGTCAAGGTTGGCTAGCAAAAAGGCCTTGTAGCGTTGCTGCTCGGCCTCTGCTAGTAGGGTGCCAATATAGAGGACGTGCTCGGGGTCATTGTCAACATGGACAGGAAGTAGATCTTCAGCAAGCGCTCCTCGGCTGGTGGAGGGTTGATCGGATGTTGGCGGGACCGGGTCTGCGAGTGGTCGCTTGTCTCTTAGAGAAAGGACATAGCACCGTCGAGACTCGCGCTGACACCCGAGCACCTCGCCGATTCCGTTCGGTGTTGGGAACTTCATCTTCTAGTGGAGTGACGAAGGTACCGCTTTGATTCGCCCGATCAGGCCTCTGCCGAGGATGGCGTTGTAGCCGGGCATATTTTTGATGACTAAGAAGTCAACCACCTTGGTCACGATCTTTGGAGTCGTCCCTAAAGTGATCGGGAGGCGAACTCTTCCCATGGGCTGCACCGAAACCCCCGAAAAGCCGAACAAGGGCGAGTCAACCGGGGTGAGTTGATCGGTTTTTATGCCCATGAGGACAAAGCAGCCGTAAACCAAGACATCGGGGGCACTTCCATTATCCACCAAAATCCGACGCACACTACAATGATTGATGATGGCCGAAATGACCAACGCATCAGTGTGCGGGGTAGTAACCCCTACAAGGTCCTCGTCCGAGAAGGTTATAGCCTCCTCGGACGGTGTGCGTACAGGACTGGTGGGATATGGAGCCGGCCGGGGTGCCGAAGGCCTATCCACGACGTGCACTCGCCTTGCGTAATCGCGTCGGCTTCGAGTGCTTTCTCCGCCTGCGCCGAAGCTGTTGGATTTCGTACAGAGTGCAGCGGAAACGCAAATCCCTCAGGTAGATATCGTTGCCGGCCGTCGAAATCGAACTTAAAATGGAAAACCACGCACAGGCAGATCTCATCTTTACCTTTGCGGGGTTGCGTAACTCCCGAATCCGGGGAGGAGGTGGCGCAGGAGGCACCGGTGCTTCAAGCCGTTCAAGTGTCCGGCCTCTAGACGTATCCACGCGAGCTCCGGACGCAGACGGGATCTCCTCGTTCTCCACGCGTCTCCCGGATCTCAGCTACACCATGTGCCGAAGAGAGGAGAGAGAGGGTGGGGGGCGCCCTGGGAGAGAGAGAGGAGGGGGGGCGGCCAGGGTTAAGCCTGGAGCTTGGCCCAGGGTTTAACTCTCAACGAATATTTATAGACACCGCGGTTTTTCACAAAAACCCAGTCATTGTCTATAAGAACACCTTGCCCAGTCTGCTCGGAACTCTTATGCGTGTGACCCTCTAGGCCCAACTGCTAGTCCAGTTTTCAGCCCATTAAGCTCAATAACTCTTTATTGACTTATGGTAATTAATTAACATCTCATATTAATTAATTACACAATCAATTATCGTCTCACGATTATTGACCGGCTTCCAATCAAGTTGGGTGCCAAGCAACACCACTTGATCCTGGAAAGCATTAGGGTTCAGCAACCCATTCAAGGAACCTTTTGTATCATCAGTTACCACGTGACTATAATCCTTCGCTCGTACAATGCTCCCGAGTGCACTTAGGGTATGGTCAACTGTCAACCCTAATGTGTGTACTCACTTGGTTTAGATGCCGCATAACAATATCAGAAAACTCATTTTCTGATAAGTAGTCTTGCCCTGGCCAGGGACTATCAGGCATCCTTCCGTAGAGCATTCACTCTCCTATTACCGAGAGCGAGCGATCCCATATTGACCACACAATCACCTTCGAAGGTATTCCCCTAGATCCGATCACTTAACTGATTAAGACCTCATGGCTAGAGATCTATAAGTCAAGGTCAAAACCCAGAAGTCCACCAACAAGGTGTCCTTGGTGTCTCAGGTCTAAGGACCAATCACGCCACTGTGACAATGAATCTAGCTGGTTGACAGTTAGGTAACATTACCATCCAGCGATTCATAACAGATCAGTTCAGTGAACTCATTCTCCAATGAGCACCTACAGGTTCACCTTAGTGTCTCCACACAAGTGACTATGAGACTAGTCACCCTCATCATATGAGCAGGTGCAACCTGTACTAGTCTAACCGATATCCGATGTCCTCCTCGGATATCCTCCGACTATGAACAATAAGAATATACGTTTAAAGGATATTAATCTCATTGTTATGATCTCATCATAATTAATCCATTGCGCATATTCATGGACTTCATAATGAAAGGTTAACGAATTACACAGAATGAATATAAAAGCCTTATTGTTATTATCAAAGAACAAGATTGTACAAGTTATGATTGGCTTGAGGACATCCATAACTAACAGAAGCCTCCCGCGATCACATTGATTTCTTACCCATTGGGCTCGTTGTTGACCGGCTGCTCGGGAGTTCGCTCTCGACGTCTGGGGCGTTCTTCATTCCGGCGCACATATCCCTGAGGTAGCCGCGCTTGATAAGGTCTTCGATTTCGTCCTTGAGCTGGCGGCATTCGGAGGTGTCGTGGCCGTGGTCGTGATGGAAGCGACAGTACTTTGCTTAATCGCGCCTCCGAGGGTCGGAGTGCATCCTTTGTGGCCACCGAACGAATGGTTCATTCCTGATCTCGGCCAGGATCTGTTCGGGCGCCACAGTGAGGGGAGTATAGTCGGTGAAGGGGTGCGGTCAGCGCGGCGAGTCGCCATTGCACCGTCCTTTCTTCCGATCACGGTTGGAGCCGTTGTCAGAAGGTCTCTTCTTGTCCGACTGTTCCCCCTGCTCTGCTCGGCTTGCAGCCAAGCTATCTTCGCACGCTGCGTGGCGTTGTGCGATAGAAAGCAGCTCGGCGAGAGTGGAAGGTTGCTGGACGCCGAGAGTCCTCTGCAAAAAGCCGTCGCGAGTGCCCTGGATAAGGGCACTGGTGGCTAGAGGGACGTCCAGGCGTGAGATGCGAAGCGCCTATGTTCGGAACCTTTTGACAAAGTCCCAGAGCGCTTCGCTCTTCTTCTGACGTATGGTCAAGAGGGAAGCCGCCGTTCGCGGCTGCGACCTCCCACCAAGGAAGTTGTCCCGAAAGGACTTCTTCAATTGGCGGAAGGAGGAAATGGAGCCCGCCGGAAGAGTCTCGAACCAGGCTCTGGCGGTCTTCTTGAGAGTTACAGGGAAAGCTCGGCACTTGGCCGCGTTAGATGCTCCGTGGAACACCATGTGCAACTCAAAGCCATGGATGTGGTCGGCCGGGTCGGTAGTGCCGTCGTAGGGTGCGATGGTGGGCAGAGGGAGCTTGGGAGAGACCCTGGCTTCCAGGATCTCCCCATTGAAAGGGGAGCGGAAGTCCAGGCCATCCTCCACAGGGGCTTTCCTGTAGTACCTCGGAAAATCCATTAATTAAAAATTATAGATAAATAGAAATTTTATCTATTTATAAATTCAATTAATTAAAACGATACACATCATTATTGCATGCGTAAAAACCCCTATAAAAATTTTGTAAAAATAGTAGTTATACTTTAAATAATGTTCTTAATGACCCATCATGAAATCTGGGTATAGAAAAATCGTTTGGACTTAGTTTAAGAATTTATGCGACTTATTAGCATAATTAAGGAATAAGTCGAAGAACCCATTATTTTCTGACCCAAAATAGATTATAAATAAAAATAAACATGTGGGTAGACTTTAAATAATATGGGATGATAGTTCATTATGATATTTGGACCAATGGACAATCTTGGCCCATGTATAAATTCTCTAATAAAAGGATAATTAAAAACCAATAAGTAAAGTAAGAACATGGGTGTACAACTAGGCTCATTTGAGTTATAGGGCCAAGGGTGAGAGCCCAAATGATGAAGGTTAGAAATATTGACATGAATAATATTTAATCAAATTAAAAATATGAAATTACTTGAATAAGTGTGATAAATAGATTTACATAAGGATAAATGGTGAATAATTGAAAACTAATTCAATAACCATTAAGTTAATTAGTATGGTTTGGTTAATGGACCTAACATGAATTGTTGGGCCCAAATGAGAAGAGCCCATCATGAGATGAGAGATAATTAAGCTAAATTCGTACCTAAAATATTAATAAATAGAAAAGGGTTAAGATAATGAGTATTTTAACTCTTAATTATCTTAGAAAGAGTTATAAACCTAGTATAACTCAATAGGACTCTATCCTAATCTGAAAAAGGGGATTTAGATGAGAGACAATTGGGTTAAAGAGAGAAGACTCATATTAAATAGTGAAATTCGTAACTAAATTATCTCATAATTAAAAAGAGATAATAAGGCACTATTATGACTCATATATATATAGAAAAGAGACATAAACTTATACTAACCCATTACCATGAAATTAAACCTCTCATCTAACCTATTAGGTGAGATAATGTCAGAAATAAGGGGATAAATATAGAAATTAAAGAGTTGGAAGGAGAAGGAAGAGTTTTAGAGAGGATGGACTCTTGTAGCAACTAAATACATCCTAATACAGCCCTATCAACCCTCATTTTCATGCTTAGACTTGGGAGATGAAGGGAGAGGCCGGAGAACGAAGGAGCAAGGTGGAAGGAGCTTGGAGCAAAGGATTTCACCCCATCTTCGTCCAAAAACCCTAGCTTTTCATTCTTGCAACGAAAGGTAGGCAATCTCTCAAGTTAAAATCGTGAAAAATTACCCTAGGTAGAGTTCATGGACCTCTTCAAAAGCCCTATGATTTCGTGGTATTTTGTGCATCCATTTGGGCGAATTTAATTCGTGAAGCTCTGCTGTACCATGAACCCAAAATCTCATGTTTTCTCTAATTCCTGCATGTACTCGTTCCCATGCCATGATAAAATTCTCAATTAGACTGCATCATACTAGTTTTCAAACGCCTCTGGTCTTGCTCGATTTCGATCTCCCATGAGGGAGAATTAAATCCTTGATTCCCTGTGTTGCTTGTACCCGACTCTTCAAGTTTACCTATAAACTCCGTGCATACTTGATCCCATACCATGAGAAAATTCTCTAAAATACTACTTCGTGTTAGCTTTTGAACGCCCTTTGTTTTGTAATTTTTCATCATGTATTCATCTCAAATTAGTTCATGGAACCCTAACTGCGCCTGTTTAGGTTACTGAAAAATAACCCGATCAATGCATGACTAAACCTTGGCTATTTTCAAATTAAACGTGCATGTTGATAGATATACAAGTATACTTTTGTTTAAAACTAGTTTCGTACTTTTTGGATCACCGTGCGATTTTATACTGAATTTAGAATGACCCTGTGTCAAGAAGGGTCCACCCAGAGAAAAAGAGAAAAAGGTCGGACATCCCTGATATCGCGGCGGCGCGACCCACCGCGATACTGGGAGGTCGCGGCGGCTAAGGCGACGCGTTCAGAACGCGGCTGCCTGTACCGCCGCGATTCCAGTGCAAGCAGCTGTCGCGCCCGGGCCGGCGACCGCGACAGTAATCGCGTCCGTGACCCCATCGCGATACTCTGACTAACGCGACCGAGCGCCCCATCGCGACTTGATCGCGACAGGTCACCTCGTCGCCTCTTTACAATTTCGGCCAGAACCTTATTTATGCCATACCCCTTCTTATTGTCATATAACCCTTGTACAAGTTAAACCATGTGCTGTTAAGCTCAATAAATGACATGAGTTTTTTTATTTGATAATATTTAAATAATTCTTATTAATTTAAAAGTCGTGAGCACGACTTGTCAATCTCATGATCTCTCTACACTTGCACACACATATCATCGACATTTGCCATTTGACCTATTAAATTACTCAATAATGTATCCGGTAATTAAGTGAAATTAATTACCTAATTTAACTATTGTTTAAATGACATTTGTTCTCGTTTTATTCGCGTGATTTGTACACGTTATCGCGTCCCTCTGCCTTCAAGCACTCGAGGCAAGACGGACAACGTTTCGTTACACACTTTCTCTTGACTTGGACCACCTCTCCACCGGAATACTCTCGACTGGACTAGGGACTCCTTGTCAAGGCCTCCGTAAGTCTTCTTGACTTTGGCGCACGTCCATTGCCGACGAGCTGGTTGTACCTTTAAATCCCGTTACACTCTTAGGGATCAGTACGATCCAAATGGCCTTAGTGAGATCTCTCTTATCTTGTGATCACGCCGGACCATCTGGCCAGTGTTCTTAGCACAGCTAGTGGGCGGTGGTGACTTCTTCTACCAGACTGTCGGTACCCGACCTGGTGCTGTGCAATTGTTACTATCATGGTTTATCATTATTTTACGATTATACCCCTATCTCATCTACTATCCTTGTACTCTCATCTATTCACGTTCACTCTACTATCTCGTTTATTCATCTAGTACTCTCTTGAGACTCTTGAGCTGTTGCGGCTCCCATTGCTTGTACTATACATGACTGTCTAGCGCCATAATATGGGTCCAGTGACCCTTCTAACTTGAATGCATAGTGTGCAGGGCACGGAGAGTGTCCGAGGGGCTCTAATCTAGTCCTGGGGGCAGAGAGCCACCTGAAAATACCTGCAGGGGCTATTTACGGTGTTCTGCATTGCACCGGTTCTGACTATCTCAACATTGGCTAGACATTTAATTGTTTTACTATTAGTCTGAGGAGTTCAGACATATTGTATCAGTTCTGTGCTATTAGAGTGCTAGCACTGACTGTTATAACATTAGTCTGAGGAGTTCAGACGTAATGTACTATCATTAAACGGCTACTGTCCCAAAGTGACTATTGCCGTACTCGACTAGTGCACCGTGGTGCAACCATACACGTTATCTCATTACATGCAATCTCGTTACACGCTATCTTGATATACAAGCTATCTCGTTACACGCCACCTTGATACAAGCCTATTACATGTCATTTTGATACACGCTATCTTGTTATACACTATCTTATTACACGCTATCTCGTTATGTTGTCATCCTAGTTTTGCAATACTCTTGAGAAATGTATTATCGTTCACTTGTTATCTTGTACTATTACTCTCTTGACTATACATGATCGTTCTCTCTAGTTAACCCGCTTTACAAGACATTAATCACTTAAAGTATGTTTGTTTACACGAGATATTAAGTCCTACTGAGCGTTATCGCTCACCCTTCGTTATTTGTTATTGTGTTTTCAGGTAAGTCAGGTGATGACCTTACACACATCAATGGGATTGGACTGGAGTGATGAGCGTCCTGAAGTCATAGCGATGGAATGTCCTTAGTACCTTAGAGTCTAGTTAGATATTTGATTTAAATTTCTTTTCCAATGTAATAAAGTCATTGAGCCCTATGTTTTGGCTCTGAATTTGTGGTTGTAATAGTTTAGATGAATTATCAATAAAATGATGAGTTTATTGTAATTATTATTCATTAGTTGCTCTGATATTTGTGAATGTATGCGCAATTTACGTTACCATACTCGTTGTTCATGCCTCCCCGATTTATTCCGCTGCTAAATTGGCGGGGCATGACAGTTGGTATCAGAGCCTATGATGTCCTTAATTAGATAATTTATGTCTAGGATGTTCTACGTGAACTGCCCTGACACGTGTCTAAGTCAACCACCATACCTATGTGAGAATTGGGTAGAACCATAGTTAAGATTTGAATACATTATCTATATATATATGTATCAACTTGGTAATACTTTAGCACCCAAAATCTAAAAAGAAATAAATAAAATGTTATTGCTCGCAGGAGATTAGTGGAGATGGCTGGTGAGCATGGACAATTGCGGGACTTGCAAAGCACCGTACAAGGGTTAACTCAAGCCCTTAACAACGTGATTCAAGTAGGAGCAAGGAATGGGGCAGGAGATTTATACGGGAATTTCCAACGAATGAATCCTCCTAGGTTTAATGGAACTCCGGATCCCGATGAAGCCGAAAATTGGGTGAAGATGATGGAACGGATCTTTAGAGTTATGCAATGTTCAGAACATGAGAAAGCTCTTCTGGCAACCTTCCAATTGGACCGCGATGCTAGAGCTTGGTGGGAAGCTGTCAGTCGACAACTACCCGACATCAACATAGAGTGGGATGAATTTTTAGAACTCTTCAACACCAAATATTTTTCCGAAAGGATTCGTGAGAGGAAGGCAAATGAATTCACCAATTTAAAATAATGAGTGATGTCTGTAGCAGAATATGAAGCACAATTTGAAAGACTAGCACAATATGCATCACATTTGGTGAGTACGGAAAAGATGAAGGCAAAGAGATTCTTAGAAGGATTGAGACCTGTGTTCTGGGAAAAGTTGGCTCCGCTAGACCTTGTAGTATATTCGGACATGGTATCGAAAGCTCAAATAGTAGAGGACACCATGGGACTTCTTGAAAAGATCCATAAGAAAAAGGTGTTGAAAAGGGAACGTGCTACCCATTCCCATGATAATAAAGGAAGAAATACAGTAGATAGCAAGAGAATGAAAGGGGAAGCAAAGCGGAAAGAATTCTGTAAATTTTGTAAAAAGCCAGGGCATCAGATTGAAAACTGTTGGAAGAAACTGGGCAGATATTTGCATTGTGGAAGTCAACAACATCGAGTCATCGATTGCCAGACAAAGAAGAACCAAACTCCACACCAAAGACGGTTACAAGTTCTTGTGGATACAAATCATGCCAATAAAGGTAGACAAGGTATCAGTACTAAATCCTTAGTTCAGGTTCATATTATTTTCTCGATAACAAAACCCTATAGTGGGGGAGATGATGGAATGAAATATTCAGAATAATTGATAATCATATCATATCATATGAATTTGGGGACCAAATTTTATTTAAGTGGAGGAGGATGTAGTACCCCGGAAAATCCATTAATTAAAAATTATAGATAAATAGAAATTTTATCTATTTATAAATTTAATTAATTAAAACGATACACATCATTATTGCATGCGTAAAAACCCCTATAAAAATTTATAAAAATAGTAGTTATACTTTAAATAATGTTCTCTAATGACCCATCATGAAATCTGGGCATAGAAAAATCGTTTGTACTTAGTTTAAGAATTTATGCGAGTTATTAGCATAATTAAGGAATAAGTCAAAGAACCTATTATTTTCTGACCCAAAATGGATTATAAATAAAAATAAACATGTGGGTAGACTTTAAATACTATGGGATGATAGTCCATTATGATATTTGGACCAATGGACAATCTTGGCTCATGAATAAATTCTCTAATAAAAGGATATTAAAATCCAATAAGTAAAGTAAGAACATGAGTTGTACAACTAGGCTCATTTGAGTTATAGGGCCAAGGGTGAGAGCCCAAATGATGAAGGTTAGAAATATTGGCTTGAATAATATTTAATCAAATTAAAAATATGAAATTACTTGAATAAGTGTGATAAATAGATTTACATAAGGATAAATGGTGAATAATTGGAAACTAAATCATAACCATTAAGTTAATTAGTAATGGGTTTGGTTAATGGACCTAACATGAATTGTTGGGCCCAAATGAGAAGAGCCCATCATGAGATGGGAGATAATTAAGTTAAATTCGTACCTAAAATATTAATAAATAGAAAAAGGTTAAGATAATGAGTATTTTAACTCTTAATTATCTTAGAAAGAGTTATAAACCTAGTATAACTCAATAGGACTCTATCCTAATCTGAAAAAGGGGATTTAGATGAGAGACAATTGGGTTAAAGAGAGAAGACTCATATTAAATAGTGAAATTCGTAACTAAATTATCTCATAATTAAAAAGAGGTAATTAAGGCACTATTATGACTCATATATATATAGAAAAGAGACCTAAACTTATACTAACCCATTACCCACGAAATTAAACCTCTCATCTAACTTATTAGGTGGGATAATGTAAGAAATAAGGGGATAAATATAGAAATTAAAGAGTTGGAAGGAGAAGGAAGAGTTTTAGAGAGGATGGACTCTTGTAGCAACTAAATACATCCTAATACAAGCCCTATCAACCCTCATTTTCGTGCTTAGACTTTGGGAGATGAAGGGAGAGCTGGAGAACAAGGAGCAGGTGAAGAGCTTGGAGCAAAGGATTTCACCCCGTCTTCGTCCAAAAATCCTAGCTTTTCATTCTTGCAACGAAAGGTAGGCAATCTCTCAAGCTAAAATCGTGAAATAATTACCCTAGGTAGAGTTCATGTACCTCTTCAAAAGCCTATGATTTCGTGGTATTTTGTGCATCCATTTGAGCGAATTTAATCGTGAAGCCCTGTTGTACCATGAACCCGAAATCTCATGTTTTCCTAATTCCTTGCATGTACTTGTTCTCATGCCATGATAAAATTCTTAGTTAGACTACATCATACTAGTTTTCAAACGCCTCTGGTCTTGCTCAATTTCGATCTCCCATAAGGGAGAATTAAATCCTTGATTCCCTGTCTGTTGCTTGTACCCGACTCTTCAAGTTTACCTATAAACTCCGTGCATACTTGATCCCATACCCTGAGAAAATTCTCTAAAATACTACTTCGTGTTAGCTTTGAACGCCCTTTGTTTTGTATTTTTCATCATGTATTCATCTCAAATTAGTTCATGGAACCCTAACTGCGCGCCTGTTGAGGTTACTGAAAATAACCCGATCAATGCATGACTAAACCTTGGCTATTTTCAAATTAAACGTGCATGTTGATAGATATACAAGTATACTTTTGTTTAAAACTAGTTTCGTACTTTTTGGATCACCGTGCGATTTTATACTGAATTTAGAATGACCCTGTGTCAAGAAGGGTCCACCCAGAGAAAAGAGAAAAAGGTCGGACATCCCTGATATCGCGGCGGCGCGACCCACCGCGATACTGGGAGGTCGCGGCCGGCTAAGGCAACGCGTTCAGAACGCGGCTGCCTGTACCGCCGCGATTCCAGTGCAAGCAGCTGTCGCGCCCGGGCCGGCGACCGCGACAGTAATCACGTCCGTGACCCCATCGCGATACTCTGACTAACGCGACCGAGCGCCCCGTCGCGACTTGATCGCGACAGGTCACCTCGTCGCCTCTTTACAATTTCGGCCAGAACCTTATATTATGCATATACCCCTGCTTTATTTGTCATATAACCCTTGTACAAGTTAAACCATGTGCTGTTAAGCTCAATAAATGACATGAATATTTTATTTGATAATATTTAAATATTTTTTATTAATTTAAAAGCCGTGAGCACGACTTGTCATATTCTCATGATCTCTCTACACTTGCACACACATATCATCGACATTTACCATTTGACCCTATTAAATTACTCAATAATGTATCTGTAATTAAGCGAAATTAATTACCTAATTTACCTATTGTTTAAATGACACTTGTTCTCGTTTTATTCGCGTGATTTTTACACCGTTATCGCGTCCCTCTGCCTCGAGCACTCGAGGCAAGACGGACAACGTTTCGTTACACACTTTCTCTTAACTTGGACCACCTCTCCACCGGGAATACTCTCGACTGGACTAGGGACTCCTTGTCAAGGCCTCCGTAAGTCTTCTTGACTTTGGCGCACGTCCATTGCCGACGAGCTGGTTGTACCTTAAATCCCGTTACACTCTTAGGGATCAGTACGATCCAAACGGCCTTAGTGAGATCTCTCTTATCTTGTGATCACGTCGGACCACCTGGCCAGTGTTCTTAGCACGGCTAGTGGGCGGTGATGACTTCTTCTACCAGACTGCCGATACCCGACCTGGTGCTGTGCAACTGTTACTATCATGGTTTATCGTTATTTTACGATTATACCCCTATCTCATCTACTATCCTTGTACTCTCATATATTCACGTTCACTCTACTATCTCGTTTATTCATCTAGTACTCTCTTGATACTCTTGAGCTGTTGCGGCTCTCATTGCTTGTATTATACATGACTGTCTAGCGCCATAATATGGGTCCAGTGACCCTTCTGACTTGAATGCATAGTGTGCAGGGCACGGAGAGTGTCTGAGGGCTCTATCTAGTCCTGGGGGCAGAGAGCCACCCGAAAATACCTGCAGGGGCTATTGACGGTGTTCTGCATTGCACCGATTCAGACTATCTCGACATTGGCTAGACATTTAATTGTTTTACTATTAGTCTGAGGAGTTCAGACATATTGTATCAGTTCTGTGCTATTAGTGTGCTAGCACTGACTGTTATAACATTAGTCTGAGGAGTTCAGACGTAATGTACTATCGTTAAACGGCTACTGTCCCAAAGTGACTATTGCCGTACTCGACTAGTGCACCGTGGTGCAACCATACACGATATCTCATTACATGCAATCTCGTTACACGCTATCTTGATATACAAGCTATCTCGTTACACGCCACCTTGATACAAGCTATCCTATTACATGTCATTTTGATACACGCTATCTTGTTATACACTATCTTGTTACACGCTATCTCGTTATGTTGTCATCCTAGTTTTGCAATAATCATGAGAAATGTATTCGTTCACTTGTTATCTTGTACTATTACTCTCTTGACTATACATGATCGTTCTCTAGTTAACCCGTGTTACAAGACATTAATCACTTAAAGCATGCTTGTTTACACGAGATATTAAGTCCTACTGAGCGTTATCGCTCACCCTTCGTTATTTGTTATTGTGTTTTCAGGTAAGTCAGGTGATGACCTTACACATATCAACAGGATTGGACTGGAGTGATGAGCGTCCTGAAGTCATAGCGATGGAATGTCCTTAGTACCTTAGAGTCTAGTTAGATATTTGGTTTAGATTTCTTTTCCAATGTAATAAAGTCATTGAGCCCTATGTTTTGGCTCTGAATTAGTGGTTGTAATAGTTTTGATGAATTATCAATAAAATGATGAGTTTATTGCAATTATTATTCATTAGTTGCTCTGATATTTACGAATGTATGCGCAATTTACGTTACCATACTCATTGTTCATGCCTCCCCGATTTATTCCGCTGCTAAATTGGCGGGCATGACATTTCCCCTCCGCACGCTGAACCATTGCATCCACGCGGCGCTCTAGGTCGACCACACAACGGAGGCGTCTGGAGAGCTCCTGCTCGGAATGGACGGAGCCTTCTTGGCCGATGCCTTGGGAGTTGGCTCCCACAACCGAGCGCGGCGGACGAGGGGCGACTACAGAGCGACGGGGCGAACGGCCTCGGCGCTCCGGTGCCCGTTCCTCGGACGGGGCTCGGTGGGATCAGCGCGGCGAGTCCGCCTGCTGATCCTGGGGCACCGGAAGGACTCGAGATCGTTGGCGGGACGATCCTGCCTGCCTCTCCCGCGGCAGGGAAGGCTCCGGGGCTGGTGGCATAGCCAACTGAGCCTGCAGGGCCAGGCAGATGCCCGTCAACTGCTGCATCTGCCCCCGGAGTTCAGCCATCTCCAGGGCGGTTGCTGGCACAGGGGCCGCTGGTGCAGGGACGTCATTGTTTACGCCAGCGGGGGCGACATCGACGTCAATGGGAGAGGCACGACGGCGAGAATCTGCACGTGACTAGCGAGATCTCGTCGCCCTGCTCCCAATGTTCTGGTAAGAGGATCGTCCACGAGCCATGGCTGCATCATTCCCACAGACGACACCAAAAGTGGAGGCCTTTCCTTGATTGGGCCGGAGCCTGGTGGGCCTACACTCGAAGAAGGGAGGAAGGACGCTGGAGGTGGACGAAAGCCTGCAAAACCAGAAAACGGATCAGGGGGGCCCGGTTGAAGAACCGGGGAGAACCCTCTGATGCCTAAGTCAGTAGATGACTTGAGAGGACGGGGATTCTCGTGTGTAAGGTGTGTTCATGTGAGGGAGAACGTACCTCCTCAAGGCCCTGTACCCGTGTCTTATATAGGCATGGGTGTTGAAGCGGGCGGACGTAACGCCTCTGGATCGTGCCTGGAAGGGCGCCTTGATTAGCGCACGTAGTGGGGGGTTACACGTTCAGGTGCCGTGAGATGCCAAGCAGTTAACATGCCTCTTGATATGGTGGCATGGCCTGGCCTGCGCAGGTACAACTGCCGTAAGGATGCGAAGGGCCGCTCGGAAGACTCTGGCGGAGGTCACCGAGTAGGTGCCCCGTGAGTGGGGTTGAGACCGCTGCTCGGTAACATCTAAGGTTGTTCGGTGAGTTAGGACCGGCGCCCTGCTCGGCAGGTGAGGGCCCTTTATGAGCCAGAGTGAAGCTGTTCGGAAACATGCTGCTGGGGAGCTTAGTGAAGCCCGATCACGGGGGCTATGCCTCGAAGACCTCTGAACGGCCCCCGTAAGGACGTGGCACCTTGAGAAGGGGCCACACCTACTGACGGGACCTGAGAGAGCCGTAATGGGCCGCGACGGATCTAGGTGGCCAGATTTGGCCACCACACTCATCTGTAGCATCTGTCTACGTATGTACACCCATCTCAGACTCTCGTCTACGCAACTGCTTCAACTCCTCCACATCTCATCCATCTCGAACTCTCGTCTACGCATCATATCATCCATCTCAGAATCTCGTCTGCACATCTCTGCTATCTATTTGCGTATCTGCTCCATCTCCTGTCCCTGTGTTTTGAGGACGTCTTCCATACTACTTATCTTTGCATATATACTAAAAGTATTACAATAATTAAGAATTTTTTCACATTGTACATAATATAAAATATGAATAATTAGTTTTGTTATAAAGAATGAAACCAATAGTACATGGATAATATCTTATCTTCAGATTTATATCATCGTGTCTCGAAATAGCACTCGAATCAGCAGTATATTTTCGGTTATCCTTTTCAGTTTGCACGTTTAGTTCAAACTTTCCTCAACTAGGAGGCATGAAACAAACCCATATCATATTTATAAAAGAAAAATACTTTTTATAAGATCATTTTATAATAATGATAATTATTTTAAAAGGTAATTTTGTTGGTCAAAAGTTGAGATTTTCTTTTTTTCTATCGATAAAATTACTTTCTAATAATATTTGATAATAAGTAATTTTCTTTTTTTATAAAAATAGTAGTAATATTAATAGAAAAAGAAAGAAGAAGAAAAATCTGGTGTGGGTGTCAAATTTGGCTTCAATATGATTGATACCGCTCTATTTCATGACCCAATAAGGTTTTTATAACTAGGTCTCGAAAAGGAATCAGTTCTGGAGAAAATCGAGCAATGGTGATATGGTTTCAATTTACACACATACGGTTCCAACGAATTGCAGTTCTTGTCTAGTTGTCTGTCTCGATCTCTCCTCCCGATTTAATGGCATTTCCTCAAAATACTTTAAGATTTTAAATAAAGACTAGAGTGAGATTTTCTATATTCATTGGGGGTAAATAGATATTGTCAACCTCAATTAATACAAGTGAATAGAGTCTATAATAAGTTGATGTCTATGAATCTCATCTGTATGTATTTGAAATAGTAATATTTATCTGCCCCAGTATAGACAAAAACTTTTCTCCTGTACATATTTTGTCTATTGAATCGTCTGTCTTAAATACATGATATCACAGATAATAATCCAAGATAAATATAGTGTTGATGGTAATATTTGTTGCACCCTCTCTGCTGATCCCACTCTCACATTTTATTACCCGGGATTTATGGTATCTGGGGAGAAGAAAAATACCATAGCCAAGGAAAATTCAAATCAACGAGATGTTCACACGTTCTCTTCAGATTCTTTACTTGACCTTGCAAGTCATCAATCATCAACCAGACGTGAATCATGTAGAGGCTATTTTTAGCCTCCTAAGTTCATAAGCCCATCAAGACCCAGCAAAGCAAAGCGGCAATGGCCATCGTGTCACGTGTCTTCGGCTTCAGCCAACCGGCTGTCGAACACACTTCAGCTACCAAACCCCCAAGGGTCTCAGCGGCAGTTTTCGAATACCGCGCAAGACTGCTCGAACAGGATATATCCTTACCGAGCAGATCAGGTGGCTCCTGCTCGAGCCCGCAATCGCCAAGATGCCTGAGCACAGGGCACCGCACGGGCTCCACGCCCGAACACCTCCAGGATCTAGAGAGTGGTCTCCGGACTCCCCTCACTCTGTTTGGTCCAGGCCCCAGCCTACCGAACAGGTCCTGCTCAAGGGGCACCGTGGTCTCATTGACATGCACTGCGCCCAGACACTGGCTACCGAACAACAAGTATAGCCTACCGAACAGGTAATCTGCTCGATACCTGTCACAGAGGAGCCTCCAAGCAGCTCCCCGTCTCCTGACGACAGTTATAACAACTCAATCGTGCGCACCCCACGATCGTAGGTGCATTAACTGCAGGCCCCCTTAACGGGTGCCCGGACGCGTAACTCCCCGCCAAGGGCGCCAACCGACGCGTCCTTTCCGATGTCATAAAGGGACGTTCTATCCCCCTCTCTCAAGACCCTCGCCTATAAACAGGCTCAGGTAACCTCCATGCAGAGGTACGTGGTCTCGGATGCTCACACTCGTCCTCGCACCACTCACACGCGAGAACCCCCTTTCCTTCAAGCCTCTCAAGTCTCTTACTGACTTAGGCATCGGAGGGTTCCCCCCGGTTCTTCAACCGGGCCCCCCTGATCTCGTTCTGATCTTGCAAGCTTCCGTCCGCACTGGCGTTCGTCTTCCCCATCTTCTTCAGTGGAGGCCCGTTTAACTCCGGCCCAAATAGAAAAATCCCACCACAAATCAATAGGACAAGAGATTTGCATGTTTGCGACTTGGAATGGTAAGCAACAAGTATTAATTGTTTATTGGGCCTTGTATGCTTTTCCCAATCTAATGATCTAAGATCGGCCCACATCCGCATGCTCCATCAGTCCAAGTTGACCTAGCATCATTCATGAATACCCTTCTTAGAGAAAGAAATATCCGCCATGATTTCTCTCTATTATATGAATACCCCATATCATAATTTAGAAAGATACTCAGGCCCATGAGGGTGTTTAGCCTTCATAGGCCTCAGATTCTTATACCAAAGACAACACCATTGCTGATATTGGGCCAATCCACAATCTGAGAGCCTTCACTAATTATAGGGGATTATGAACCGGCAACAGACACAACGCACTATTAAATCGGCTATTGTATAGCAAACATGTAAGAGATGTAACCCCGCCATTAATCGTATGTTGTCCAAGTTATTTATAGTTTATGTATACACTTGCTCACATGTGTAGAGAGGGGATGGATACGATCGATGGACAACTTGTGAACAAACTAGATAAATTAAATTTCAATTCCATCTGATCAAATAAGTAAATCATGAGTTAAAACTTTAACAAAATTCTAAGCTCAATTAATGAACAAGTCAAGATCCAATTCATGTTCATAACCAAGCTTATAAATTTTGTTATGACTCTATACCATAGCTTTCTTAAAGTATGGTTTAGCTTAGGGTTTATAACTGAAGATCCAAATAAGAACTAACTGTTCTGCTAGAAGGCCAAAATAACACGTAAAAAAAGGAAACACATCATAATTAACTGCGTTTCCAAACTTATCTGAATTGTTATCCTTACTTTCTGCTCTTCTAAAACCATATGAAAATACATGTTATGGTCAATCCTCCATAGAATACACATTGCACAACTCCATACATAACAATCATGCTCGAAGCTAGGGTGCATGCAAGCTCATGGAAGACGATGGATAAAAGAAATAAGAAGCGGAAAAAGAAAGGAAGTCGAAGAAAAAAAAAAGGAAAAAAAGAAAAACTCAACCCGGATCGTCCGCCAGATGGGCACAGCTGAGGTTTCACAGTAGAACCCTCCGAGCAAAAGCTTATTCCCATCTGCCTAGTCCATGGTGAAGCCCCCCTGTTTTACGTATTTGACAAAAGAAAAGAAGAACATACTTCTCCTTCGCTATCTACATGCTCCCCCTCAGCTATCTTACAAGGCCGTACCTCTCCCCACCTTGGAGCCTCTTCCCGCTCCCACCTGCACATTCGAACCTCAACTCTCTTCCTCATGGCGCTTTCCCCGCCGCTCGCCCTCACTGTACGTTCACCTCGGCTGCCACCGCCGCTAGGCTGCCGTCGTATACGGCACCCTCGTCGTTAACCGCCGGCATGACAGCATGGGAACACCCTGTGGCGCTCTCCGCCGCCTGCTCTGATGGTATGACTTGACCATAATCACCTCCGCCGCTGCCGGCGGTCGATGCCATTGTGCTCTGCTAACACCACCGCCAGACGTGAGTACACCAATCTGGACCGTCCACTTGGTGCTTTATTGCCAAAAACTAAGATTGGACGGTGGAGATTTTAGTTTCCACCGTCGCCATTATTAGTTGACCAGTTACCAACCTGCATGAGAGGCGGGAAGGGCGTCGCCGGAATGAGGGCGGAGAGGAGCTCCGTCGACGTGTACGCTTGATGCCACGCTGGCAGGAAGCCGTCCCCGAGATGCCCCGCGTGGCAGGCCCCCATTGGTGCTTCCATGTGGAGGCCGCTGGTTCCTTGCTGGAGAGGATCATAGATCGTAGGGTCCCTGCAATGCCACATCACCCAGGATGGAAACATCACGAAAGGCAAAAATGAGAGCCGTCAAATTGGTGCGCTCTTCGTGAATGGGGAATGTTCTTGGGTATAATAGGGGTGTTTGGACAATACAAAAGAAAGGAAAATTTCAAGGTTGATAAAATAAAAGTGTATCAAAGATTCAAAAGTTGTGTTAGTTTATCTTTATAGGTGCAGTTTTTAATCTTTAATCTCATATGTGATACCAGTTTTGAAAAATAGTTAAGTAATATCTTGTTATTTTATTCAGAAGTTACTTAACCCAAAAAACTTTTTATTTTACTTTGGCCCAAAAAATAAGTTCTAGGGTAAGAACCCGATTAAGTTACCTAAGCCTTTTGGTTTGGGTAACTTATCCACCCTTTTAACCACATTTCCACACAACCCACCCTAGTTAAGGAAATTGGGTTCCCAAAGTGCAAAAAGATTTTAACCATCTTTTTATCCTCCCTTAACCCCAACTTTAACCACTACCAAAGCGGGAACTAGGAGTCCATGAAACTATATTTTATAGATAATGGTAAAATTATACTAGACCATATCACACACGTGTCGCTGAGCTGAACGGGACTAGATGGACGCGCGTATGATGGCGTGGTCCAACTGACTTGACTTGACACTTTTTTATTTCTTCTTTTTGTATTTTGACTCTTTTTTGAAGAGTTTGGAGCTGTTTTGAGCTAATTCTCTGAACGATCACATTTTGCCAGTGTTCGGTGCACGCCTTGTGTTCCCTATTTTTTCATTTATCTAAAAAAGGATTAAGTTTCATATGGCATTGTTTACGAGATTAGAATAAGTATGATTTCTAATCTCGTAGTGATAGTCATATTTTGGGAGAAAATCATCTTACCCGACGTACTGTTCTTGTAAGTGCAATATATTTTTAAGGGGAGTCTCTTTAAAGGCGCTTCTACTATATTTATATTGTCTTCATTTATATTTGATTATAATGTATTTATTATTGTAATCGATCTCATGTATATTATATTTTGGTTGTTGTTATCTAGATTATTTTCATATGTCTGTTTAATATAATTCTACGTTCACATGTGCACATATGTATATCTGATAATTGTCATGATTATGCCATGTTACACGTTGTTTTTACAATAATTGTTACCTCAGAGGAATTAAAGGCTCGGATGTAGCCACGTAGATCTGGCCCGGGTGAGGAGCCCCATCAGAGACCCAGCTCGAAACCTCGCTCTCGTACGTGCCGGCCAGCGCTCCCTCGTGCGCGTCGAGCAGCATCTGCGTTATTTTTTAATTAGCCAGGAAATGACGGATTAGCCCGTTAATCGCGTGGATAAACCAATCACAAACGTAATTATTGTTTAGTTAGCCCAGACTCGCCTGAAGGGTGGAGGCGTCATAGGGAGGCAGTTGGCCGCCCAACAAGAACTTCTGAAAGGAATTAAGAGAATAATTAGCAAAAGTTAAGACGTACTACTTTTAGCTGGCCTCTAGCTTTTAACCCACAGAGGAATATGGTTAAGGCCCATGGATGTTCTCGTGCCATGCGAACGCACGTGCGGGCTGGCGAACTTTTCGGACGCACGTACCTTTCTGTCCGTGACACGGGCAAGGGTGTGGAGGAGGAATTTCTCGCATGATTCCAGGTCGCCCAGGGATGTCAAGCCCAGGGGATCCGGCTCGAACAACCTGCGTGTCAAGATTCCCAGGTCAGTCTCTGCGATGTGGCTTGATGAAGCTTACTAAATCGTATCGGTAATCAAGGACGTAGGAATTTCGTCTTTTTTTTTTATGATGATGATGATGATGTTTCAATGCAACCTTAGGCGTTCTTCGGCCAGCTGCAGCTGGTGCTGGAAGCTGCCGATCTCTTGTTGGAGCTCCTGCAAGAAGATTAAGACAGAAGGATCAATATTGTAGAGCAAAATTAGAGGCCTCTCCGTCTCTCTGTTTGTGGATGATTGCGATGAGAGGAACTACCTCTACGTTGCTGTTTGCTGTCCCGGGACTGGTTCCAATCCACAATATTGTGGGCAGGAGAAAACAGAAACAGAGGATTAATACCTGTTAGGGAGAGCGTTCTTGGAACAGAAACGAAATTTTTGTTTCTCAAGCGGAGTAGTGCATGAGTTGTGTTGTGGGAGGGAATGGAGAAGCCAACCAACCTGTCGAGCTGGGCAGCCAGGTCGCTCTCGCATTTGAGTTTCTTCAATGTTCTGACCAGATACTGCATGCAATAACACATAATTTTTTTTTTTTTTAAAACTCAAATGATTAATTAAGCACGAATTAATGTTACAGGATGTATATGATGAAACAGGCCGATAAAACCCAGTGAGCAGAGATGGAGGGGGGTACCTCTAAATTTCGGATGGCGCTGCATGACACATTATGAAATGAGAAGGAAAGTTTGTCAGTGCCCAGATCAATGACAAGGGAAGGAATTGAAAAATGCGTGTAAAAGTTGAATATAAGCAATGCTCATTCATCCATTAGCATAATTATTGTGAACAGTAGATAGAAATTGCCACAGGTTCATCGTTTCTTCATTGCCGAATTTAATAAACCATTGCACGAGTTCCTCCATGCATGCAACCAATGACTGCGATTCTTTTTTGAATTCGAATGTTCTAGGGCATGCATGCGGCTCCTACCCTCCTCTGTCGTGCTCTGGCAGATCTATGTATCGCGTCAGCACGTCTTCGATTCTACGTACCATCAAAGGAAGAAAAAAAAATAAGTTGCAAATTAAACTACTTAATTTGGATTACTCAGAGAACTCTCGTATATATGCTAGATAAGATCAAATCATCTCTCTGTCTCAATATCCCTACCTGCGGCGGCCGGAGAAGTGGCTGAGACGGCCTGAGGGGGAGAACATGATGAGGGCGATGTCGATGTCGCAGAGCACGGACAGCTCGTAGGCCTTCTTGATGAGACCATTGCGGCGCTTGGAGAAGGTCACCTGCCGGTTGGTGTTGTTCTCGATTCTCTTTATCTGAAGCTTCACCCTCCCCATTAATTCTTCCGGTCGATCTAATCCTCGCCCCCTCCCACGCAGCTGACCAAACGGGCAGCGAAATCTAAAGGAATCAGCGTCCTAGCTAGCCGAGAGAAATCCCTCACAGCAAATTAAACAAGAGAACAGACCAGAAGATCGGTGAAGCAGAGAGATAAAAGAGATGTCCCAAAACCAGAAGAACAGGATTGTGTGTGTCTGTGTGTGAGAGAGAGAGAGAGAGAGCGCGCGCGTTGGAGGGTCGAACGGGTCGACCTGCCCGGGAGAAGAGGGGGAGTTCGGTTCTGAAATGGCGAACGCCCGAGATTTTCTCCGAGCAGGGAAAGTGGCCCCTTCGAACTCCTAACAGTGTGCGGCCCACCGACCCCTCCCGCCCGCAACCCCACGACGGCTCCTTGGACCCGGCCGCGAGACTTGTCCGAAACGGACAGGTGGAGGGCCCCCACTCGCAAGTCCTTTGTTGGAGCAGCTTAGGTTAAAGTGCCTCTGAGTTACATTATACCGTTATACCGTTATCCCCACCTCCTTTCCCGCACCCCAGTTCTCTGTCTAGTTCTGCGGCCTCCACTTGTTGGGGATGAGAGCAGCTACAGCGGCAGGCATGGCGGCCTCGACCCTCCCACCCACCGCGTCTTTGAGTTCCCGCTTCCTCCCTCCGCACCGGCGCAGGCTCATAGGCGTCGCCTCCCTCAGAAGCCCATATGCACCCTCTTCTTCGTCTTCTTCCTCTGCTACTACTACCGGTGGAAGCTGCTGTTGTTCCTGTCGGAATGGGGAGACCGGCGAGGCTCCCGCGGCTTCCCGTCTGGAGATAGGATCTGGGACGAGGCGGCGGATGCTTGGGTTGGGGCTGGGCCTGCTGGCCTTGCCGTTGACGGCCTCCGAGGCTGGCGCGACAAGGGTTCAGTACTATGCCACGGTGGGCGAGCGGCTCTGCGACCTTAACTTCGTCAAGTCCGGTCTCGGCTACTGCGACGTGGAGGTGGGGACGGGGGTAAAGCCGCCTCCGGGGCAGCTTATCAATGTGATCATTCTCTCTCTGTTGTGAGTTAACATGTTTGAAATGTGAACTAGGGAGGGAGGCATAAAATTACAAGAAGGGATACCTTAATACATAATATTTGACGATCATATTGTCTCAGCTTCATGAACTTGCTGGCATTGGCATGGAACCTAATCCTGTCTCGACCATGTCTATGCAACTGCAACAAATGCACAGAATTCCCGGGTGATCATGGCGGTCACTTGAAGCCTATGTCTGTTGTCCATATGAGAATGGAGCACAATTAATGTATGCAAGAGAGAAAGAGAGCATGCCCAAGCTAGTTTCATGATAAATATTGATGCCCATTGGATCTTTCGTAAACGATTAATTAGCTACCTGTTTAGTCCTTTTGTTAGGGATGAAGGCATAGTGCTGACCTTTTAAGACATAGTTATTTTGACAATCTTTGGTGTTGAATGACTTGGCTGAGTCGTTTTCCTCTTCTTCAGATCCACTACACTGCAAGATTTGACGATGGTACAGTGTTTGACAGCAGTTACAAGCGTGGAAGGCCATTGACTCTGCGAATTGGGCTCGGAAAGGTAAGTTTCCCCAAAAACATTAATGAATTTCATCTACATTACATTCGACTCTTTTCCCTCTCGTAAAACAGACGTCTATATCCTAGACTTGTTAACTTCAAGTATGTTTCTTATATATATTAATTTGTGGCTTAAGCAGAAGCCTATAGCTTAATATCAAGTCTTGAAATAGATTAAAAAAAATGATTTATGATGATAGAATCGACTGGACTTGTTTTGTTGTTTCCCTACGTTTTTCCATAATGAAGATCTACTGGGACTTCATCGTTGTTTGAATGGGTATTTTTCCTGCATCCCAAAGAGAGGAATAGACTTCTCTGAATAATTGCCCACCTCTCTATTCCCTTCAGTTTTGAGCAAGCTGGTGAAAACAGAGGTCTATGTGGAAGATGAATAGCGCAATAGACTCAGCATGGTCCACATGTATCAATGAAGACTGATAATTCTCTGAAAAGGAACTTAGTTTATCCATTTGATTCTGGGAAATCTTGAAAAGGATTAGTTTGAATTGAATCAAATGACTTTCTGTATATGTTCATGCAGTTTGCCTATTAAATTATGGGGCTACCTGACTCAATGAGTGGAGTAGTCCAGAAACTGGTTTCTTGACTTATCCTTCATCTCAACGAGTGTGGGACAAATTGTCTAACATGTCCAATCCTTTGGAATACTGGTTTGTATGTCCAGCCAATGAGCAGGTGAGAATCATGAAGTACTGGATGATGTCTTGTTTTATAAAAAAAGATCCATTCTTTCTACGAGATAATTCCAGGGACAAGCACATTATGTAAGGCTAAAAGCATCAGCCTGTGGGTCAAGTATGCTTGCCTCAATAGTCATCGTGACCCTCTTGAATGATGGCTCTTGCTATCATCATCAATGCCTAACTGAGATAGCTCCTTGCTTCCTCTCTGTATGCAATACTACAAACCTCTTCAATATCACAGAAATCTAACACGGAACCTTCAGAATCTTGCAAATCTTAGACTAGCCAGATGAAAACATACGTTCTGGTTATGCTTGCTATACATTTCTAACTTTGACTGGTGTAAATTGCTCTTGTAGAGTGCAGGATTTGGATGAACTTGTCCTTCCTTAATGGTTTGACATTCAGCTTGGATGGATTTATTCCTTTTCCATTAGATCTTGGATTTGAGGTGATAAGCCTGGTTCTTCCATTTCAATGTCAAAACATATAAACCAATAGCCTTCATCAATACTCTAATGTGAATATTTTGGAAGACTGGTTTCTTTCTATGAAAATACTTGCCACCGACCAAAGAGTACTTCCCATATTTTCTTCTTGAAGTTCCAATTCTTGCTACTTTTAAATAAACTGGGAAAAAGTAGATGTCTTTCTTGGACTATTTAAGAAGCTATGATTTGAAGGTGAAACCAGGATATGTTATTTCATTTTATTATTAAACCACTTCCTCCTATTGACAGGTCATCCCAGGTCTTGACCAGGGTATTTTAGGTGGAGGGGGTGTGCCTCCCATGCTTGTTGGTAATATTCAAACTGTGTTGAACTGCTTGTACATCTAATGTCATTCTGATGATAAAATTATGTGCGCTAACACAATATGTCTAATGCAGGTGGAAAACGGAAGCTTCTCATACCCCCGGAATTAGCATATGGCCCTGAGCCTGCAGGATGCTTCTCAGGTGAAACTAAGTCTTATTATAATTGTAAACTTTAACATGATTTCCTAACCCATAAATGTTTTTTTTTTTTTTTGGTGTCATATGCAAAGTTAGATCTGAATTTCAATACCGTACGATAAATTTTTCGTCCAACATCAGTGGTGGGCAATGGACCAACCAATCGGAAAGAGTTCTTACATGAATCTAACATCTGTTGTGACCTAGTGTGTAGTGTATGTCTAGAATAGTAAGTATTATAAATGCTTCAAGCCCATCTCTTTGATGACCTGAACTGTAAAGCCCGATCCTGGCCCAACTTAGAATTAGGATTGGACTTGTTGGCGTGTGCTCTTACCTCCGCACTAAAACATGTTGGCCCTTACTTGCCAACCAGGCTTGTCATAGACAAATATAAAACATATGCATAACCCGTGAAGATCTTTCAAGCTTTTCACCCTTGGAGCAAGACGCGACCTCTTATTTGTTAATGTCTATTGTTCAATTATTTTTTTATGGAGAATTATCAATCAATTCTTATTTTTTTGGGGACTTATTTTTAGGTCCATGACTTACATATTTATAGTTACAGAGATAATATGTAACTACATAGTTTTCTAAAGAACTTGCCTAGTTGCCAGAGATTTAAAAATAAGTCTCCAAAAAATAAAGACTGATTGGTAATTCACTTTTTTTTTTATGAAGTGAACTCCCTGTTGCTTATGTTTCTTATACGGCACCTCATATATGAAGAATATTCACTGCATGACAAAGGTGGTTCATCAGACTTAAACAATGACATTGTTTCAGGGCACATATTTTTATTCTTGCAAGATTCTGGCAAGATTTGTGAACTTCCTCTTGGTGACATTAGAAGCCCAGGAGAAGATAGTCACAGTAATAACACCTCTTGAATGCCTGCAGGTGATTGCAACATTCCAGCAAATGCAACTCTCCTTTATGACATTCTTTTTGTTGGAGTTTACAAATGAGCACCAGGTAATAGGGAAAGTCTGAACAGATATCCATAACAGAGTTGCCCGGAAATGACACGGGCTCAAGACCTGAAGAGAGTGAGCCCTCATGACCCCCCAACCCAGTTCCCAAAATGAGGGGAAAAGAAGCCAACGGTACCCAGCTGTTCTTGTTGCCTGATTAGACCTCATTGTTTACAGGAATTTTGGAGGGAGAACAAAGCTCAGCATTGAAGCTGAAGGATTCTTGTGGATGAAGGAAGATTAACCGTGGCTTGGGACTTCAATATAGAATATTCTTTTTTTCTTATTCTACTAGATCTTTTATATGTAGAATCTCATTGCTGGAGAGAAAGAATAGTCATGGCTGGAGAGAGACCAGGCTTTGCTGTACCTGCATTGTATCCAATTAATCAGTCATTTTCGATCCTTAGGATCGCGACTCCCTGTGCATTGCAGTAGTCTGTGTACCAAGCACTTCTTGTCCGTGGTTTACCATCAAATCCAGCTGTCTGCACCCGCAGAGATTTTTAAAAGGAGGTTTTCTCTGCACCTAACATCTCATGTCTCTTTCACCCGAAATCTTTAAAGGAAGTCACTGCCACCCCATGATTAGTCTCTTTTAGTTTTATGGTGCTAAAAGATGAAGGGAAATCGAAGTCATTTGGTGAATATGTCATCTCCCAACTTTGTAAATATGGTTCATTGTTGCTCGTGGTAGATCCACAATGAAGAATATGTCCTACTTGGTTCTGAAACCATGGATATCAATAAGATGTAACTGTGTTCTCATTATTTTGCTGAACAAGTGAGAAGGTCTGGACATACAATGATGGCGGGATTGTGAGGAAGTAAAAAAAAATTAGTATTTTTTGTAATTTGTTAGTTGAGAAAAAAGAGAAACACTTGTTTTTAGCTAATAGGATTCCTTTCTAATCCATATCATCATTATTATAAAATAAATTTTATAATAAATATTTTTCAACAACAAAACGATACCCAACCTTTGCGAGGTGCATCCATTCGTGGGAAAGGCACATGAGGAGGTGACTTCTAACTCATCAGGTCTACGGACTCACTACGGCTCACATAGGCATGTAATCCGCTCGCTCACTTTCCATGTGTCTCCGGACGCTTTCAAGAAGTGTCGAGATTTACTTGCTCGGATACAGGAGTATGCTTCTCTAGCAACTAACCATGCGGTCGTTCGACGCATTCGTGAGCGAGCTAATTACTTCCGTTACATCAATATTCACACCCTCTGAAAGTGCATAACCCTTTGTAACCAAAGAATTAGTGGGGCTAGTCCCCACAAAATAGGTGATTTAGATGCCACGATCTCCTCAATGTCTCACCATAAAGCCTTGACTGTTGCTATCAATGGGCAGTTTTACCCAACCAACAGATGAAGCTCTCAATCGCAGCTATAAATATTATAAAGGGACTAGGACTTTCGATGCCAAGGTAAGTGAACTCTACTATTTCTATTTTCTAGCCCTAAGAATTTTTTCAATCAAGACTCATCTGACTTAGATATTAGATGGTCCTCCCCCGATTCTCCAAACTAAGGCCCTTTGATGCATGTTTTTGCTCTTACAAAATCTGACACGTCTGTCGGCCGAGTTCCCTCTTGCTCTGAAGGGGTAGGCTGAGGAGGTCACGCCGGACCACTTTCTAACTGCTACAACAGTACACCCATACTTTTCCTTTTTTCCATGAAATATTGCTATCTTAGTAATAAACATGAAGCAACGTACGTGTTAATACCATTAATAGTTCAAAACTTCAAAGAGCTCCTTTCTTGATGTCAATTGTTTTACATGACATCCGGCCGCTAGAGCGGGCTTTTAAATTTGTGAGAATTTAAACCCTAAACCCACCAATTCATTAATTTCCACCAACCTCACAACAGACGAACTCAAATTTCCAGGTGTTCACTTCAGATCTTACCATTCTTGTCCGTAGTTGATATTTAATTAAATAAAATGACACTAACTAAATATACATGTTTCTAAGGGGGGAAAAACGGAGGATCGGATTATATGAACAAAAGTGAAAATAGTGTGGCAGAAATTAAATACGATATACTAGAATTGCTTTGGATATCGAACTTAGGGCATTTAAATGCATCGAATGTTTTATGTAAAGATTTTTTTTCTTTTTCTTTTGAGAGAGAGATATCAAATGAGTACTACTGGATTGTTTGACCAGTATTTATTTACAAATCAAAGTTATCGTCGAGGAAAGCATTCACTAGTAGGGAAAGAGTATGTTATATATGCCATCAATGATTATTCAAATATATGATCACTCATTTAGAAGTATAACCATGGTGGTAAGCTGAGGAACTTCCACCCCCTGAATCTAATATTTGCAGATGCCTGGATTCATCTCATCTCTTTTACAAAGCTATTCAGATTTGCATCCTCACAAGCCTGAAGCAGAAGCACAAATCAAGGAAGGGGGAGGGGGGTCGCAGGCAGAAGTCATGCACAGGCAAACAACAGTACTACAGCAGTACAGGGGAAAAGGGAGGACAACATCACAGTGTGTAATAAACTAATGAGTAATGCTAGCTCCGGCAGTGCCGGGAGCATAGCCTGCTGGAGGGGCCGCAGGGCGCGCGCCCTCCTGCGCGTGCCGCGTGGAGGGCGCGGGCCCCCCCAGTATTTATGGTTTTTTTTTTTTTGTACAAATTGTAAAAAAAAGAGCATAGCATTACTCTAAACTAATGGGCAGTCTTGTGGTGCCCCTCGCAATTTACCACATATCACTCCAAAAGCACAAGTTGGAACCCCAAGAAACAAACAAACCAACTTCCCCATGCCTTCCACCCAACCTGTCAGAAACCACCAGGAAAACAACTCCTCAAAAACCCTCCTCTACTGCAAGTTTTCCACACAAGTTCTAATGTAACAGTACAACGTATTACTATTCTTTTGCACCATAATAATAATAATAATTCGTTTTCCCCTTCTTCTTTACATGGCAGATGAATATAGATAATGGGATGAGGAGAGGATTTTGATTCTTGTCTGTTTTTTCCCCCGACAGTTGCTGAAGCGCTTCCAAGATAGGATGGTCAAAGTGATCTGCAGATCTTTCATGCCCATCAGCCATTTTCTTCATCTTCACCAAGCTCTCTACTAAGGCTTGGGGCTTGGGTGCTCCTCTTCCTCCGTTTTACATGATGGAGCAGGCGTTTGGGTTGTCGTCGCTGAACATGGTGGTGATCTGGTCGTCCTGCCTGCCGCCGGCGTAGCCTGTCACGGCGAAGTACTCCACGTTGCGGACGTAGCCGGGGGGAGCCTTCTTGTCGTAGGTCCCGACGGCGTAGGGCTGGGCAACGAGGTTGTAGGGGACGTACGGCCACAGCTCCGCCTTCTTCCCGGTGGCCTTGACCCTCTTCAGCACCTTGCTTGCATCTACATACCCAGTCACCGTCGCTCTGTTCTGCTTTCTGTTGACCTCCACAGACTGCACACCTGCAAGCACATCACAAATGGCAGGCCTTTGAGCACCATAATCTCCAAGAGAGGAGAGAGAGAGAGAAGAGGAGGAAAGATTAGTTTTTGAGGGAGAAAAAGATTAGTTGTTCTGACCAAGGACAAACCTTTCATTGAAGAGAGAGCCTTCTTCACCTTGAGCTCGCAGCCATCACAGTCCATCGTGACCTTGAGCTCCACAGTCTGCAGCTGCTTCCTCTTCTTGTGTTTGTGACCCAGCAAGCCAGAGAAGTACTCAGAGTTCCCCCCACACCCATGATGATGTCTATGAAATGGCTCTAAAGGATCAGAAGGAACAGGAGTTTCAAGGTAATTTTGATGGTGTGTTGGCCTCTGTGGGTGTTGCCAGGGGAAGAGCAAAATGGTGGTAAGACTTCTGGTTTCAAGGTTGGAGAAAGGTTTAAGTTTTGGAGATCAACACAGGGGGGAGAGAGAGAGAAGAGAGAGAGGGTATGTGGTTGATGGAGGTATAAGAACCCAGACAAACTCTGCTCTCTGGCAATGCTTCTCTGAGGATGTGGGTGGGAATTTATAGAGATGTATGAATGATGTAGCAAGAAGCTTCCTCAGATGCCTTTTCCACACACAGGGGCCTCCCACTGCCGCCTCACAGCCTTTCACCTCCCCACTTCCTCCTTATATACAGCCTTAAAGGAGGGCAAGGCAGCCCACACCACATGTCTATGACCCTCTCTAAGGTCCCAATGCTCAAGTTCTAAAAGTTAAAAAACTAAGGAACAAAAGCAAACACTGTCCCCGTGGAAGACCCCAAAAGGAGCAGCAGTGTACCATTGATGTTTTCTTGGGACTCACACCCCTGCCATAATAAATTAAACTGCGTTTGAATGCAGCAATATCAACATGATAGAACAACCATAATCAAATCGTGTACTATACGATATATATAGGAGACAATGAAATAAACATGTATGCATACAACATGATGGTTAGGTATTTGGCGTTTCGAGTATGACAGCAGATAAACTCCAAATCCAAAGGCCGCGTTGAAACAGTAAAACGATTAAGGGACACTTTTTTATTAGACATACTTAAATAGTACTGACTTAACTTGCAAATCTTTCTTTTTAAACTTGGTCTCCAAGCTACCTGACCTTAATCCTTCGTTAAAAAGGACATGGACATACTGCGAGAGGGATTGCTCTTTTCTTCCTCACAACAAGAAGGCCGAGTATAAAGTTTCGGAAGATAGTAGCCTTTAGTAGGTGGGCTTTTGGATGTTTTGCTACCAACACCTGCCACGTCCTCACCATGATTGATCCCTGTGGCATACAAGTTTTTAGATTTGGATCTTGAGATGTCTGCTCATTGATCTTTGCCGTGGGGAAGGATTACTCTTGAAGAGTCTTTCCATTATCATCATAAAGTAATAAGGTCTTCCACATGTATGTGACAGGTGTAAGATCTAGATGATGTGCTTCTGAAGGGTGTTCTTTCCTCTCTCTTTCTCTCTCTCTCTCTCCTATCTATGACTCTGCAAATAAGGAGAGGGTGAACAGATGAAAGGATCCAAACTTGCGGTGGAGCTTCGTATATGGCCCTTGGGCCAAGAAAAACGGTGTGTGCGTGTGCGTGTCCGTTCGATGCGAAGTGTGACATCACTTTCATTGATTAGCTGCTAACTTATTACAACAATCAAATCAAATGGGGCTGATGGCCTCAGGTTTGTCTTGACAGAGAAGAAAGATCACAATTAGGCTGTCCTTTGACCAAATGCATCCACTGGTACAACACATGGCATGTTCTTGGAAACCACGTTTGGTTAACAAGTTATATATTTTTCACTTGAGAATCTTCAGCGCAGATCAATTGTAGTGTAGCATAAGAAAATGATCGATAAATCTTTTGTTATCTGTTTCTACAAATTTTTAAATTTATTTGTTTAGAGAAATTCAACTTGACTGTAAGATTGAAAGAGAGGTCATGGACGTCTAGAAAATCCTAGAGAAAAACTCTAGTTACTTTGGCACAAGATTAAATGGGGGTCCTTTAACCCAAAAGTATTTACCCCATTTTGTATGTTTTTTGTATCTTACCTCACTAACCAAGGTAGACTAATTATTTTTTTATTTTTTTTAGTCAACTAAAAGCTTTGACTCAATTTATCTTTTTTTTTTAATAAAAAGTGAGATATCTTCAAAGATGTATAATAAAATAATATTTTAAATTTAATAATATTTTTTAAAAAAATATAAAAAAAAGTTATCCACCCTACCTCCTTTTGAGGTGGGGTAGAGTTACTCAAGGGTAACCTGGGTACCCAGAGTACCCCTGGGTAAGCTGCATGCCCCCCCCCCCCCCCCCCAAAGCTTAAGATGTGGTTTACCCTGTGTAACCCTAGTTTACTCCCCGTACCCCCCCCTCCCAAAGCTGCATGCTCAAGTCAAAAAATTAGTTGGAATAGATCAAGAGAAGAAGAGTTTGAAAATTTTGGACTGTAGATGGTCGATTGAAACCTGTCTGAAGCTATCATGGATGTGGCCAGTATCTCTTTTAAGGTTCGTCAAAGATTTTCACATACTCGCTTCCTCCTTTCTCTAGGCATGTTTCCTCCTTTATCGACTGTGGGGACATAGCTAGTGTGATCCAGGGTCCTCTGGGCATGTCTCTCATTTTTTTTACCATGAAGACAAGTTGTAAGGCCGTGGAGAAACTAATATTACAAAAGTTGGTTGCTCCACAGAGCTGACAAAAAGCATATACCATCTTCGAACATAAGTCCCATCACGAGGAGCCGCCCCACACCTCACCCCCGGATCATTGTCCTTGTCTTTTGGATAAAGGACATGGAGAGGATGGGAAGTGGGGGAACTAGTATTGCAAGAGTTGGTTGCTTGTCAGAGCTAACAAGAGGCATACACCATATTTAGGCATAAGTCTCATCAAGAGAAGCCCCCCCCCCCCCCCCCAAACATTGTCACTACCTCTGGATAAAGCAGCACATGGAGAGGATTGGAGGAGGGGTCGGGGGGTCGCCCTCAACTAAATATCGTGGGTGTATGTCGTGCAACTTTCAGACCATGCTCGTCTCAAGAACACGTTGAGCGGCAAGAGTGAGACACCATGCAAAAAGATGTCACTTAGTGACCTCAAAGGGTCAAGGACTCATTGCTAGTGGATTATGAGGTCATCTAATAGATGGCAGACACGAGAGACAAGATCTTGGAGAGCTAAGCCTAGGCCCACTTCGCCTCACATAAGTCACTGTTGGGGGAGGGGCCGAGCGTAGTGCGGGTCTGGCCTCGCTCTAATGGGCTGGTGGGCCAGATGGATGGGCCTTATCAGGCCCAACTGATTCCCCCCTCCATATATAGCATAGTTCCACCCAAAATGTGAAGACTGATGGATGGACGGTCAGGGGAGCATAGACAAAGCCACTTGGTGCACAGAAAGTCTACTGAAACATTGATTGATTGGGATGGTAGATGAAATTTTAAGAAACTTTGTGGTGTCCATATCATATCAACTTAAAAGGGTTTATCTATCAGGTCCACTAATAGCTACATTATTATCCTTACAAATAACGATAATCAGATAAAAACATGTAGCTAAGAAAATAACAAAATGTGTGATTTCACTTGTAAGTTTGTGGGTTTTGTTTGAAGTCCATGTGGTAGGAGACTCGTGGACGTCCTAGGTGAGTACTTGTCCTGAATTTATACATAGGTTAATTGTTGATAAAGTAATCTAGCTCGCGTTTGTCCGTAGCATTTATCCAGCTCTCTTACCCTCGAGAAACTACTCATATTATCTAGTAGATAGATTAACATTTGTAATATCTAAACAACTACATAGATACACACACATGCATACATGTACGTATGTATGTACGTATACCTCTGTGTGTGTGTACGTAATCATCGGTTACGACCAGACGTTTCCTTCGTAGTACTCAAGGCCACCGAAATTTTCATCATGTGCAAACTCTCACTAGCATGATAATCATGTAACCTTCATAGGTAGTGGTGAAAATGACATGGATTGATCATCACTATTTAAGTATGGTATTGATCCAGCATTCAAATTTGGAGAGCCTTATCCATATGCATTCAGGTGTCTCAGTAATTACATGGAAGGTAACATTAATGTTAAGTATTTTCCTGGCACTTCTTTGGTTGGAGTTTCTTGGAATATAGGTCCATCATTGAAGTCTTTTGGTGTTCTTCTATGATAGAAAAACTGGGTAATTGACAAGTGACCCATACACACCTACATCAAAGCGTAAGTAGAATCACCAACTCATCGTCTTCCTCATCCACATGACTGCCTTCACCGCGATTTTAGCATGATGCTGCCAACATGGTACTCTCTCTCTCTCTCTCTCTCTCTCTCTCTCTCTACCAATGATTGAGAGAATGCCGTAAAAAAATCATTTTCCCGTTTTAACTATGATCCTTCATACTTAATTTTTAAACTTCTGTAAGCACCTTTCGCTCTTGGGAACACTGCATATGCACACGTTTCAGAACACTTTTCTTCAACATGAAGGAAAGCTGTGAACACAAAAAGATGCAGCACCACAAAAGCCAACTCCTTGCTTGTGTGCCAGAATTTCTTTTCTGGAAGTGGAAGCTCTGTAGTACTGTTCGTGTAGCTATGTGTACATGTGGTCATCTGGGTATACATGAGTGTTGTTGCCCCGTATGCATGCTTTTCTCCTTGTGGATTCCCACATTTTAACCGGTGAGAAAGACATTTGTCCGGCAGATTGCATCTTCCTTTGGTAATGGGCAGAGAATATAACAAAAACCCTAGCTTTTCTCTTTGACTTGGCCTACTTTTCCTTCCTTCATGTCTGTTTCTCTCCCTCTACCATTTCTGAACTTTGAGAACCTCTCCTTTACATGCAACCGACCGTGGAGCCTTGACCAAGATGCCAACTCTCCTCTCCCTTAATTCCCCATGAACAGAACCCTAACCAGTTCTTAGGATGGAGATCTGTTCATGTACCCTATAGGGCTCCCAAGTTAATGACCTAGAAAGTTTTATGCTTTTTGTGGGGGCACAAGAGCTTTGGATATTCCAGCTGCAAAGGGAGACATGAGACAGCTCAATAATTATCAGTTTAAAAGTTGGGGCCAGAGACATGAACATGGAACAATCATTCAACCGTTCCATGTTTCAAATTTTAAATTTTTCGAAAGGAATTAAGTTACATGATTCAAATCTGTATATGCTTATGATCATATACTCAACTCGTTCATCCATATAACACAAAGTAGCATGCCAACAGTGAAACTAACGTGGGTCTTTCTAGCGTGCCCAAGAGTTTCGTTGGAAGCCGAACAAAGCTATTTATATATGACCTGTAGATGCTTAATTAATGCTACACATTCGAGACGGTATATATATATGAATCGAACGATTGAAAATAAAAGGTTTGTATCAAATGGATTGAGTAGTCTTTTACATGATTCTCACGCATGAAATCTTTGTGTTTGTTAAGTGATCTGTCAAGAATAAAGAGAACCCACACCCTGGTACCCAAATCCAATTCGGGAATTCTTTTATGAAGAATTAGATCCTGTAGGACACCATTAATTTGCTCTGCCGATTGGTTAGAGCACTCTTGCGTTTTCAAGCGATATTCTTCTTAATTCGGAAGAATGAAAGTGTTTTATATATATATATATATTGGAGGACTGTGATTTAGTATAACATCGATCCTTACGGTTTCTTTATTAAGAACTAATCCATCGATCGAAGCTGATGAGATCAAGCTCAATATCATTGTCAAGAAAACGAAGAAGAAAACAAGCGCAATATCAACCCCCCCCCCCCCCCCACGTCATTTTTGTTTGGAGTACTAATTTTGATGTTAATTAATATCTTCATATATATATATTGTAAAACAACGAGTGGTATTGACATGGAAAGTTACCTGAAGAAGTTAGCAAACCAGATAAAGGACAAGAATGAAAGTGAGAAGAGGACGAGATGATGGTTTTTAGACTCAAATTTTGAACTGCACCAGTACTATTTTCAATACACAAATCTATCAATCACTTTTTTTTTTGGATATATATCAGTGGAACAGCACTGCCATCAGAAGATGACCCTTTTCGGTGTGTCCCAGAGGTGGAATATTTTAGTTCTTGTTGCAGGGCAAAGGTGAGGGTTAATAAGCCAGAGAAGGGAGCTGGTTGTGAGTTGTCTGATCACTGGTACTTCGCAAATACCAAGTTATACATACTGTTGCAGGCTTGCAGCTGCAGGTAAGAGTGTGTGTACGAGAGAGAGAGAGAGAGAGAGAGAAGGGGCATGTCCAGCTTTCTGGAGGAGTCACCATGGGAAGAGACCACCGAACTGAGTCTGACAGGTTGGCCAGCACGGCCCGCCGCGTGCGCGCCCGCGGATCCGCGGCGGCCGCACCGAGTAGCAGGCCCACGGAGGAGTTCACATGCGGCAGGCCCAGCTAGCTGTCCCCAGGGCCCCCTCTGCTCGCGACATGGAGAGAGAGAGAGAGCAGTGTCCAGAGGGCGACTCATGTGAAAAAGAAGGGGAAAAAGTGGAAAAGAATATAATTAAAAAAAAAAAAACAGGCATGGAGAGGGGGACAGGCAACATCCCCACCCCCAAAAGAAGGGGGAAAAATAAAAAGAGTAGTTTTTGGATTTTCGATGTCTTAAAAAATTAGTAAATTATAACGAGTCTTCCTATCATGTGCCTAAAGATATTAACCCTGACAGACACTTAATCTCTCTCGTCAATGTCCCCCTTCGATGTACGAATTTAGCGTACTGGAGAACACTGAACCTTAGTGCAACTATATATGTTAAAGTTTGTTTTGTAATCGGCTGATCGGTGCTAATATTTTACTACGATCTATTATTCTACCTGCATAAGAAAATTATATCAAAGCAAAAGAGTTTTAAAAACTTGCATTGCCTCCACCCCTAACTGCACCTAATCGCCCTATCCTACCCATTTTAGTGTCAAAATAAGCCAAAATTTTGCAAAAGATTTCTTTTTTATCCCTCTCAAATACTTACAATTAAGTGTAAGTGAGGTGAGAGAGGCAAGGCATATATATATATATATATGCCTCATCATCCGTACATCCAAGTTTGAACAATCACACATTACACCATGCAAGTGGGAAAGAAAATACACAAGTAAAACATTTGGAGAGATATTTATTGTATTTCTAAATATATTTAGAAATAAATTTTTTGATCTCTCGTAGAATGTGTTATAAATATTGATTAATAGAAAAGATAGAAGTCTATTTTCAAATGTATTTGAAAGTACAAGTGTTTCTCAAACATTTGTTATTATAGAGAAAGGAAAAATATCATTCGCGTATGCAGGTGGTTTAGGCATCAATCAAAATTTACATAGTTATGATGAACTAACCTTCCAATTTACACATTTAGGTTCAAATCCCGACCTCCATATTATCTATCAAAAGGAAAACAAAAATGGAGAACTGAGGCTTGCAAGCAAAGTGCTGGAGCAGGGCCTTAGCTTCAAAACTCCATAAATCAATCCCACTGGTTGAAGCATATGGTAAGATGCAGCAAGTATTTTCGAACCAAATTTGATTAACAAATATTTTCGAATGAAATCCACTTAAGATATTTGTAGATACTTATTTCTGACTTATAAATCGAGTCAATTTTTTTACCGTATCATTGGGGCATCAAATTAGCTCATCATTGTTAAGTGGATATATCTTTCTTATTAGTTTATCGCTCTGGTGGACTTGTCCTAGTCAAATTAATTCATCTTCGTCATCATCTCGTAGCCCTCTGAGTTGGGAGCCCAACGCCGCAAATCGTGTGTTAATCCAATACTTGTAGAAGAAGAAAATCACTCTTTGAAGAAGCCATGTACTAAAACAGTCTGAAGGTGATAGTCTTCCTATCGCATTCTTCTTCATAATACGACATGCTTATTGTCGCAACCTGTCTTCATATCAATTAGTTTTGAAAATAATCGATCGTTTCATAATACGATAGGTCGATATGTCACGTTCTTATTAAACTTATAAATCTTTTAAAATTTTGTCAGAAAATGTTTCATGACTTTCATATAAGGAAGACGACGTGTCAACCCATCGCAATCTTATAGCAACGATAGACCTGTTGTATTCTTGTTTCTTTTTCAGCACATGCAACGTGACTTTCCAAATTCATATCCGACCCTTATTATTCATGAATAATCAGATTTTTGGACGACCTAGAGGTCTTGGAATCTTACCAAACTTAGAGGAAACCTTCCTCAGAGGTTCCTTGCCACGTCCAAACTCTTCTTGCACAACCACATTGTCATAACTCGGATGCCAGCTCATTATTCCTTTCCTACCCCATTCAAGAATAATAACTTATAAAAGTGTCCCTAGGACATGGTCTTGAGTACTCTTGACGTCTGCTTCTTCCTCTCTTCATGGGCTACAACTCTTCAGAAGACTTCTCAACCTCCAGATGACCAGGAAGTGCCCACTAGGGCATTCTTTCTCCCTCTCTCTTTTCTCTTTCATGCTCTTTCATCTTTTCTTTCATTTTCTCAAGACATGTATATTTGGTTTCATTTCTTCTCATAGTTCTACATTAGATCACGTCTCACACATCTAGTTTAAACACCCAAATGGGTTAAAAGATCACCCCCACGAAAATTTCCATCATATTTTTTACTTCTTTTGGGATCAATCCTAAACAAATCAAGTTTCTAATGGGTGTTTTCTTGGTTTGATATTCTTGGCAAGTTTCTAAAAGCAGTGGAAGCATGAGACTCTTGCTCCTTGGCAGGCTGAGTAGGAATAGAAAAAAAATGCAATCTCCCCTCTCTTTTGCAAAAGGTGACACCGACTTGATTGTGTGCATCGAGAAGACGACGGTTACATTGTCACAACCTTTGAACCAAGTTCTTTTCTGCACTTTTTTCTTATTTCCAAGGTAGTTTACACTTTCAATTTATCTTTCTCATCATATTGCAACTGTTTTGGTAGCGATCACGACTTTCCTTTTCTTACATCCTTCATATTTTCAAATCTTATATTAGGAATCATCTTCGTGATTACAATATTCAGATTTTCCAATAACCAAATCGATACGCATAAATGTTTATTGCAAGAAGAATATTACATAAAGATGAAATGGATTACAAGAAAGCCATTCACATTGGTTGACGAGTACCAAAAAATCCTCATAAGTTCTTACCCAATAAAATCATCTCCTTAAAATCCATCTTAATTTTACAATTAATACCTTCTTACAATAAACATTTCTCATCAATATATAAAGTTCCCAACACCACATGATACCCCCGCAGTGTTACGATATACGCACACTTCCATTTCTCAAATTAGGATCCGAAGTTGTGCCGGTCTTTTGGAGGATCATTGTTGCCCCCTTTTTTCTTTTAAGTTTTGTAGGGTGTTTGCTTGTATTTTTTATTTTTTTTTTATTTAAAAAAATATATATACATATTTGGTAAATAATTTTTTATTTTAAAAAAAAATCATATCTCACGTAAATCTTTCCCAAAACAAAAATAAGTATGCGGTACTAAATAAAAAAAATCACATGCACAGCTCTATCCTTCTCACTAACCCTGCCCCCCCCCCCACGACCGCCGCGGCCGAAAGGTCCCCCCCTGCGCTACGCCCTCCTCCTCCCCCCCCCCCAACCCATCGCGTCTTCTCTAGCAAACACATCAATAAAAATATATATAATTTGACATTTTTACTAAATAAATAAAAAAAATGTTCCCAAACACCCTATTAACCTTTTGGCTATTAAGACATTTCAGCTTGCCAAGGCGTCTTTCGCTTATTCATATACTCTGAAAGACCTGTAGCAGATTTATCTGATGCAGAAATAAGCAGTATTTTTGCAGACAAGTTTCAATATTAATGTTCATTGCATATTTATATTAATCGTTCGATTAAATTTTCCTTTTTTCTTCCTCAACCACAACCAAACACACAATAGAGGTGCAGTGACCGCCCTTGATATCAGGGGGTGGCCTTCCATGGCCTCATACCATGAAGTAAACTCGTTCTTAAAATTAAATGTTTCTCCCTAATTTTATAATGTCATGAATGCAAATGTTGGCGCGTGTACAGTCATAGGGAAAGGGTTAAAACGGAGGCCCAAGATGCAAGCTACCTGCACAATGCTTCTTCCCCAACATGACATTTTTTGAACACAGACGATAATAATTTTTACTCCTAACTTAAGAAGCATTTTTCAAACAAAGCCTTGGTGGATTCAGGTAATCTCTGATGGAAGTAACGTGGCGTTTAAACCATTACTACCTCAACCTGAAACGGAGAGAGGTTGTTTTCCTCCTTTCTCCCTGCAAGGCTCCTCAAACCCAAGAGCGTAAATTGTTTTGAGTGCCAAAAGTTTGTACCAGGGATCCCATTTGGGGTGCGGGTGCTTTTGGGAAGTTGGGGATTGCATCTACCAATGACTTGTCATCACAGGCCGCATCTCCCTTGGCTTCCTCATTTCCTGCCCTCCTCTTCTCTGCATCTTCTCTTTGTGGAACACTGGAAATTAGGGTGCAATCTGAGAGCAAAATCCGATGCTTTACTGGTAAAGCATAAGCCCTGTGTTCCCATCTTTAACCCTAGGGTTCAGATTAACAAGAGGGAATTTTGAGGCGAGACAAGAAGACGGAACAAGAAACAAACTGTTGGAAACGGGAAGAAAACGTGCAAGGAGAAAATGAGAAAGACCAACACAAAACAGCCCCGATGAACCCAATGATCACAAAAAACCAGCATTGGATGTAGAAAAGCCCCACAGATTCCCTCAAATTTACATGACTATGTATAAGCTTTGAATGAGGAAAAAAATCTGTTATCCAGCAAAGATGACAGAAAATGCGAGCAGGAAGAGCAACAATGCTAGGAAGCGAAACCGGAATACAAGTTTTGGTGCAGCCCCCGACTGATTGGTAGGAGCTCTCCCTGCAACTGCTGGAGTAACAGCACGGCCACTTGGTGGACTCTTCTCTTCAATTGTCGGCAAGGGATTCTCGGGTCTTTCATGTGAAGGTGGAGTTAGAGGCACCGTCCTGCTACCGTCCACATCGTGACCTGTGCAGTAACCAGAAGACAGACAAGTTAAAGAGACACTACCACCATCCACAAGACAGTACTTCATCTTTGATAATTTTGACTACTCTATGGACATGAGATTAAATCTCCACCTAAAATGTCATCTTTGTCACATACAGATCTGTAAGCACAATATTAGCATTTAGGTTATCTACTGAGGAAGGGCGTAGAGATGATCCTAACTTCTCCATGGTATTTGAGACACAAAACACCACCTCAAATTTGAGGTTTCTGATCGGAAGTGGATAATAAATTAGATTAGCCCCAAAGTGTCATTGCGTAAAGTTTAAGGAATGAATGCCTCACAATGGGAGTGCGACCATCCCAATTTCATGTTTTCTCTGTCAAACACCATCCTATATCCAGTCATTATGTTCTCTGCATTTGAAATCCAGCAACCCAGAGTCAGAAGGGAACAATAGCATGCGAAGTGCATAAACAAACAAAATAGTGAACATTGATCAGATCATCAGAAATGAAAAGCCTCACGTCCAATTGTCACAAAACTATCCTCCGATTGTTGCAGAGCTAAGCAAAATGCATCAGGCTTCCCCTGCAAGAGTAACGGAGTATAGATGTCAGATTGTTGGCACTGTTTTAGTAGAAAGGAAGATTCACTTGCATGCATATACATGCATGTCATATGCCCCAAGAAAAAACAGGAACTACAGTTCTAACATCTAGATTACCTTATAGCCTTTTTCAGACTTGCAAAGATAGAAGGGGGATCTCCTTTTCTACGTATTTATATCTATTATGCTATAATTTGCAGATGAATAATAGTAAAAACTCTAGCATTGAGTAAGCGGGGGTGCAACCAGGGAAGACTATGACTTAAACCTTTTAACTTGGTCTTGAATTAAAACATGGCATACCCCAATTGATAAATTTCATGATTCAAGAATATGGCAGCAAACATCATGATACAGTGATAGTATGTCAGAACATTTGATAAAGCTGATATCTTATATGTCATTTGTGAAAAAAATTCTAAAAAAATAAAATGTACACAAGTCTAGATACCTCATCATAAAATAAGAAAACAGGGTTGTTAACAACAAAGCTCTTCTTCTCTGCGAGCATCAATGTAACTTTTGGAATCACAGGCATCTCAAAGGAACTGCCAAACACAAGCAGCAGCGACCAGGCAAAATCATTAACAAGATTTTTAAAAGGATCAAACATTAGGAAGCACATTGAATTTTATTTCATCTTAATTTTTAGCCAATGTCACAGTTACCTGGCTTTGTAACAATATTCCCAGGGTGAATCTTCATTATGAACTCTTGAGTCATTGATTTGACTGTCAAACTATAAAAATGAAAAGAAGTCAATTTTCAAATTAAAAAAGTACAACTATGACAAACTACATGAGAGGAAGCGTACCTCTGCAACAACAGTTTTATACACATTCACAGGGAGATAGGTGAAAGAAGAGCCACTATCAACTAATGCTTTGGTTTTGGTTTGCTTAAGACACTGAGCACCAATGCACCAACCCTCTACTTCAATGACATAGGTGACACTGAACCAAGCAGCAAAAGAATTAGTGAGAAAAGAGCCAAGAAAAGAGCAACAGGAAAAATGCCAGCATTCGCAGTTTGCATCCAATAAAAAATAACTTTAAGAGAGGCCTTCTTCTTGAAAATGGATAAAATCATGATTGAAAAAGGACTTTTATCCAAGTATCTAATCTGTATGCGCTCCATACAAGCCCGCAGGCCTCCTTTACACTCCACAAGAGAGAATATTACACCTCACACATGAAAAAAAAGCCCCCAAAAAATTAGTGTTCCTCCTCCAACACCTGAACAACTTTGAGTGTACTTGATCCACTAGCTAAATGCATCTATATAGAAGCTTAGTACACATATCATTTCTTTAACAACTGGTGTCTTGGGGTCAGAAAGAACGTCATACTGTCCTACAAACTCAAAAGATGAAAGCAAGAGCATAGCTCCTGATGCACAAGCAAGATGGGCATAATGCTAATAGTTGCAACATGTAAACTTTGTAGGTGTCTACACATGAGCTTCTGTCCTATGGTTAGCAGGAGCATTTTAAATTAATCCTAACAACTGACCACCAGAAAAAGAAATTTTCCTGACATCATGTTGATTAAAAAACATCAGGGAAAAAATCAACATTGCGTCAAAATGACGTGGGAGGCTAATCTTGAAGGACATCATATCTAATTCTAATCAGGCACTAGTGGCTTCATTTTTCTCTTTTCCTTTTTTACCATACTGAAAGTGCTGTCATTTTCCGTTTATCCAATCATTTCTTACATTCCTTCCTAGAATCACTTGAGAATCAACAATCCACCTTGGGTTCACTCGTGAAAATAGATGCTAATGCCCTATAGCAAGAAAAAACAAAAATAAACAATGCATTTAGCATCCAAAGGTTGGAATAATAAACAGAGTTCATACTAATACAAGTCAATATAATAACTTACTATTTTCCTTCCGCAGCAATGAAAGGGGTAGATTGTTGGTTAGAGACTCCTTGGTCCCCAAATAATATCCTCCCTGAATCATCTTCTTCAAAGCACAATGAGAAGGAATTTCTTATCAGCCCTTCCCTCGCAAGAATGGTTGGGACTGAAATATCACCAGGTCCTAACCCAAGAACACCATCAGGAGCAATTCCATCCAAATACCCACCAGTTTGCCTGTTACCGCATCTGTATTTTCCAAAAAGATGAGTATCCACATAAAAGAATACCCTTCAAGGGCATGAAAGAACCATACTGAGATATAAAAAATAATGATCAAAACACACCCTATAGCAACAGAAGCTTGTATCAACGAGTGAGCATCATTTGAAGCCAAGTATAGTACATCCTCCACCAACAATCCTGAGCTTGATGTGTTTTCTGTGTAGTAGCCAACATGGTAAGGACATGGTTGTTTTGGGCTTTTGCAGCTAGGTTCAGATGCACAAAGCTCGTCATTGCAAGATAGGTGTTTGCTTGTACTTGATGCTGCTGGACTATACATACTTAAATCTTTACCCTGCATAATAGATGCTCCAAATACCAAGGAGCACCTGCCAATCAATCGTTGGAATATAAGTGCTAAACATGTTACCAAGTGTAAGCAGAGAAGGCCCATCACTATCAGTGCACAAAAGATCACTAATGTGTCATTGCACTGCCATTTCTACAAAAGACTAAAAAAAGTGGACCCAACCAGAAGAGGAAAGATATAGGCCACATAAACCTCAACCAAGTAATCCTGCTAACAATGACTAAGTTCAATCTTGAACTGAATTGTGGACGTGTTTGAAGATTACCCAAGAAACTCCAATGGTTGAATCAGATATAGAAACATATTGGGAATATCAGTTTACTTCCAACCTAACCATAAACACGATTAAGCAACATTATTCAGCCTTTGGGAGCCCAATCTTGACACAACATCCAGTTTGTATTCCCTCACTTTTCTTCTCTTTTTCTAATCTGCAAACATCATAATTACAAAAAGGTAAAACCAGATGATAACAACAAAGGCTTGGATCAGAATAAGAAGGATCTTGTCTGTTTACAACAGATATCCAATTGAGAACCTCTAATACTAATAGATCTATTTATCCTTAGGGACATGTTAAACATTATAACTTCTTTTCAACTTTCTTTACAATTTTTAATAGCACATAGAGCATCTTCAAAATTCTACCTCTGGTTGGAAAATCCGACTTCAATGTCTCCAATCTGCAGAGGCATTTTGAAATCTGCTAGTTGACTGGAGAGGAGTGTGAGTCAAGATAGGCAATGGACAGGACATTTATTTCTGGTGGACAAGATGGGCAGGAGACTTCAGGTTTGAGGAATATATCAAAAAGTATTTCATTAGGCCCAGTTACAAATTGCAACTAGTTAGTGAATGGACCAACTAGTTAGCAAAGGCACCAAAAGATCCAGTTCTGCAGGAATCTCAAGGATGATTAGATTGATGAATTCAATTTATTAATGCCACTATTACAAGACAATCTGCTCAATGCCTCACATGCTTCTCTTAAGGACAAATGAATATGGAAAAACAATGGCAGCCAATCCTCAGATAAACCTCTTTATCTGGTTATTGAGTGGAATATGAGGACAAATGAATATGGACAAGCAATTGCAGCCAATCCTTGGATAAATCTCTTTATCTGGTTATTGAGTGGAATAGACAGGCTTATCCATGTTTTACAAAAGTTTGGAAAGTTAAAGCTCCACACAAAATAAGAGCTTTTATGTGGCTGTTTACTCAGAAAAGTACCTCATTACAAGTTGTTGCAGTAAAATGGATCGAGGCTGATGAACCTATGGGCAATCTGTTTTCTCAATGTCCCTTTACCAAGTTTAAATGTATTTCAGGAGCTGACCAGTCTCACACTTGCCTTTGCAACAGTGAAGCAAATGTGGAATTCCTTAACATAGATTCCACTAGAAGTTCCTCAAGCAGGTCTTCTAAAGTGTGTACCTTTCTTTCCCATGCTGTATGCTGGAGTATTTAAAGATGGAATGCAATAACCTTCCAGAGAAAATAAATTCTATTGAGAACATATATTATATAGACACAAATATACCATGTCTGTCTGCTGGTTGTTGCTTCCTGATGTAATCTAGGTAGCTGAGGAAAATCTCCTCACTGAAATAGATTGTACTACCTCTATTTTTCAATAAAATTTGAGGTGCAACCCACAAATTCTCCTCTAAAAAATTTTAAACCTGAAATTTTGCACTTTCTTTTTCATTTGTATGAGGATGGTCCGCAATCTTCCACAAGTCCTGCTTCATTGAGATGGCAAACATGGTTTCCTTCAAAAAGTTGCCCAAAAGCAAACAGTGCAAGGGGGAAAACAGATAGGACAAGATGAAAGGAAGAAAGGCCATGAATGAGACATTTCTAGTTGCCAAAGCGGCCACCACAAGCTAGGGCTGTAAAATGGTGGGAGATGGAATTGTGTGCAGCAGTTTTCTAATCTTAATTCCAATGGGGATCAACAACATATGACTCTGAGTTTCAACTACAACATATAAACAAGTTTCTGGTTCCATTTTTCACTACCAATGACTATCAGAAACAGAAAAAGGACACCAGGTATGTCCTTTGTGAGTGGTCACATAAGACATTTTCATTTTACCAGGTTATCTCATAAGCATCATATCTTCAAAACAATATTCAATGTATCATATTTTATAAAATTAATTATAATATTTTGTTGCACCAGTTACACAACTTACATTGATGGAAAATTTATTCCAGAGGAGGAAATTTTGATATCCAGGGTCTACTATTCAAGATGTGTAGAAAGATGTCACAGATAGGGTTACAGCAAGTTGGCTGAGCAAAATAGTGCTTCTGGAGTCCTATGTGATTGTCAGGTACCATTAAAACTTTAAGTTGGGATACATCAGCCAGACCTCGGCCATTGTATGATACTAAGTGTTGGCCGGTAGTGAAAAAGCATCTGAGAAATGCATGTGCTGGAGATGCAGATGGTGAGATGGATTTGTTTGGGAATACTATAAAGATAATATTCTGAATAACATGTGAACAGGCTTAGGAGTAGCATTCCTTGGAGTTAAGTTCAAGGTTATAGGATCAGATGGTCCAAAAGTGTGCATGATCATCCAAGTTTTGGCAACGATGAGAAGTGCAATCAAATTCAAGCGGAATGTGGCAACATGATGAATCTAGGAATATAAAAAAGAACAAATTGAAATAGCCTACCAAACCATTCTCTCGACCAGACAAAGTTGCACACTGTATGCAATCACATGGAACCCAAAAGTAATCACTTCCAGCATCCAAGGCAACAAGAAAAGAGACATTTGGAGTTCCAACATCAACCCATGTGTAATGTAGCCTGCCAAGTTAAAATATATATAACCAATCAGTATTTTAAAACAGAAAAAGTGAAAATCAAGGTAGAGCAAGGAATAGAACAAACTCTCCATGAAGTAAGAAGGTTCTAATAATTTAGCTTGCTAGAAAAAATAATACCGAGCCTCCTTCCCAATACCACAAGACCACCTTAATTAGACAGTTAGATAATACTAAATGGGATACTTGAAAAGCATCTGGAGCTTAGAAGGCCAACTTTTGGCATACAAAGCATGTGAAGAAGAAAACATCAATGAGATCAACTTTGGTAACAGTTTCTAGGAATTAGTAGCTCAAATCAAGATAAAAGGTCATTCAGTTGTTTGAGCTTCAATTGCATACAGCGTTGAAAGTTCAAGGTCCTCTTTTAATTTTCTGGAACGAGCAGCACAATAGTCAGTTGCCAGTTGCCAGGCACAGCAATTCAAAATACAACAGGTGTCAATGCTGGTACTAAACAAGGATTCAGGATTGGTTATCTACTATTTCCACATAAAAAATATTTGCTGGATAAGATGATTGACTTTGAAAAGCGTAAAGTAACCCATCTTTAGAAAGCAGAATAGCAAATATGTACATTTACATTCACACAATTAGGGAGCGCATCCTCCTATTTCAGCTCGAGCTGCTGCCCTAGCCAAAAATTCAACAGCATATGATCTTACATCAGAAGTGAGTGCAATGTTAGATGCATTTGATGATGCCAATACATTTTGTTTCTCTAGTACTGCTTAAAGATACAACAGGAATATATTTTCTTATAGATCTGACCTATCAAAACGTGGTAAAATATGCAACTGCACCAAAGACCATCCACAAAAGCTTATAAGATACTCACATCTAAGTAGTCTGCCGTTGGTGCTTACCCCTTCTTTCTAGTCACTGAGTTAAAATTATGACTGGATTGCAGGTTCCTTTACATCCATAGTTGTTTTTAGAAGACACATGTGTGTCACATGAACCTCCATGGAAAAACTTGGTTGTAAGAGTACACAAAAACAAATCTTTGACTTGCATAACTGAACAAGTAGCCCTTGCTCACAGAGGACCCGGGTTCCCACGTGACTGACATCTGACAACCTCATTAAGATTCGTTTGAGGAATTCATTGTATAATTTCAAAAGAGGTAAATTGGTGTTTGCGCATATCTATCCCAATCCAGATTATTCTGGATCGTACTATGATAGGCTCGGTTGATAGGCCACTGTATTAAAGATTCTAGTCCCAAAAGACCACAAAGGAAAAACAGGACGGACTTATTGCCCACTAAATGCAAGGCACCACTAGCTGTATCGCAACCCAATCAGTTGAATAACATATTTAACGAACATCATCATCCCGCAGTCATCGTTCTCTATTACCGTACACCTACAGCCCGAACCATCAAAAAACGGCTAGCCGGCCGAAGTACCACCCTCCCATTAGCTCCTAGCCTCCTACACACTCTTCGTGGCATTCATAACACTTTAGTCCATTAGAGCACTGTCTCCTAACAAACTCACAAAACGCAAAATTACGACTTTGTACATAACAAGTACTCTAAATCCCAAAGACAGAAAAAGCAAAAAGAAGATGAAGTTTGCACTGCCCAAGCCAACTTTCGTTACCGAATGAACCCTACGAACGAGAATCCAAGGAGTGAAAACATGTTAGAAACAAAATGGAGCTAGAAATTCCAGGAACACGAGATGCGGGAGAAAAAAAGGAGAAACTTTCATCAGCCCTACTCACCAGCCGAAGTCGTTCCCGAGACCCACAGCCTCGCTCCCCTCGGACGGGAACACCGCCTGGTACCTCGCCCCGCCCAGCATGCGCTTCTGCCGCCGGAGGTCACTACCCACCAGCGCCCGGTAGTAGCCCTCGCTCCCCCGGCTGGGCCACCCGTCCGGCCCCGCCCCGCCCCGGCCGACCCAGATCTCCCTCGCCTCGTCCGAGAGCCGGTGGATCAGCCTGGACGACAGCGTCAGCCCCTCCGATCTCCACACGAGGAGGGCGAGCCCCGCGAGGAGAAACCCCAGGCGGGTCATCCGCATGGCAAATGGCTCCGAAGCAGATGACCACGAGGAGGCAAACCACAATGTCTACAGACCTAAGTGGTGGGTGAGGATCGATGCCAGCAGGGGTCCACTCTCCCAGAGCTCCAAAGAGAGCAGAGATCAAGAAGTAGTCGGAGAAGAAGGAGGTGAGAGTGGAGGGGAGGGAGGAAGGGGGAGGTGACCTAGGGTTCTGGCATGCGGGGGAGAGGGGTGGGTGGGGAGATCTGGGCTTTTTGGGTGGGGTGCCTCGGCTGCAACAAAGCCGGCGGGTGGCTGCTTTCTGGTGGTGTTTTTTGTTCTATCGTTTGTTGATACGCTTCTTCCCCTCCGCCTTTTTTTCTGTTTTTTTCCCCTCTTTTCTTAATATCACGTATGCCCTCTCCTCCTCACTGCCATCTCCCTGAAGAGACACAAGGTTTTGCTTTTGCGTATATACATTTTTTTCTGATAAAGTAAATTGCAAATACCAATCATCCTGAAAATATTTTTAAAAAAATTACGAGATAAAATAATGAGATGGGCGTGCGTATTTATTAACTAGTTTGCTCCCCTTCAAACTAATGTGATTAAAGAAATGAAGGAAGGTGAGCAAGTAAAATGGGAGGAAGGTTTCCCAACTTTAGAGGAGGTATACAAGAAAAATATGTTAGTAAAAGGGTTATTTTGATGAATTTTTCTTAGTGAGAGTATATGTATAATTTTTGAACTTACAATAAAATAACGAGTGGGAGACTGGAGTGGCGTAGGGTGTGTGTGTGTGAGTGACGTGGAAGGGATGCGTGGGCGGGGGGTGCGTTTTTTTTGAAAACGGCGTTTTCAGGAGGTGGGCGGTGTTGGGCTTAATGGGCCCCGTTGGAATGATCAAACACGAGACCACGTTATTCTCTTCCTAAACTAATTAATTGCGGACCAATCGAAGACCGTGCATGGACCATGGATAATTACGTGGATATACTCTTTGCAGTTTCTTTTTATTTTTGTTCCACATCAGCAATTGAAATAAAAAAATTAAAAACATCTCATAAATAATAAAATTGTGGTACATTTTGATTGATGTATTATTTTAATATGTTATCAAATGATGTTATTAAACTATTTTCCTTCAAATTAATGTATTCTTGACTTTTACAATGTGCAAATCTCGTAGATTTTGTGCATTTTTTTTATTATTATTGTAGGATTGGTTGGTCCTCTCGTCTGACAATCAACAGAATTATCTTCCTAACTGTGGAAAAAACCTACTTCAATTGCCTAAATAGTTTTATTGCACTTAGACAGTCATATGACAGTCCCATTAGTATTAAGTTAGACTATATATATATGAGATGATGGATTGGAGGGCAACATCAGTCCGACAACAACTTTTAATGATAATCTGAACTCATAAATAATATTTTTAAGTTTAAAATATAAATTTTAGATTTTAAAATATTAATTAAATTTTTAAAAATAATATGTATTCATAAATATTATTCTTAAGTTCAAAAATAATGATTTTATATTTTAAAATGATGATTTTAAATTCTATCACCGCTTGTTACTATTCACTCGCTCACATGACGTCCAACATAATACCACACACAGACTACCTTTAATCTTTCCAAATGAAGAACTGTTCATCGATCGCTCATATACTCTTTTACTCTACATAAGACAGCAACTATTCCCTCTCTAACATTCTCCTTTTCTACGACCGAAAGCAGTAAAATGGAGCACAATAAGATATAGAGAGAGAGACTCAATTTAAAATCGAGAGCCACTTGCTATATATGTAGCGGCATTTCTCTCTAAACCACCTAAGATAACATACCCGGCCGTATGAGATATAAAAAGAGGAAAATTGTTTGGTGCAAACCCTCGTTGCAACAAACTATGTCTTAAGGGTTGTGTCCACCTCTAATGACAAAGACGAAATACAGAGATGGAGAGGTTGAGAGAGTGCCCAAGATAAAGAGAACAAAAAGGGGAGAAAAAGTACATAGAACAAAGAGGAAACATGGAGCAGTGGGCAATAGGCATGGTCCTTTTGTGTGTGAGTCAGGCAGTATCGCTGAATAACTCGACAGTAGAAAGTTGCTCTAATATTTGTAAAGATGAGTACGATTTTGCAAGAGGGCTCCCAGTTGGCTGGCCAACTGATGTGGCAGTAGCCGATGACAATTGATGATTAGGGGTGTTAATTGGGCCGGGCCGGCCCGGAGGTCTGGAAGTCCGGTCCAATTTTAACCGAGTTTGGGCTGAAAAAATGAGTCTGTTAAATTTTTTTGACCCGGCCCGACTGATCCGAAAAATATAAATATAATTTATACTAAGTACAAAATTTACATTTTTAAAAAGAATTATATGTATTTTTAACTGAGCAAGAAAATAATATCTAGACGACCTTCAATATTATAAAAACACGTAAATAAATGCATGTCTTCGAGTGCACTGCCATTAATCTTAGAAATTTTTGATGTGCCAAACGTGGTCGTATCACTAGTTGACATTTTGTATTTGTATCTTACATATCTAATTAATTTATACTATAATATACCTTGTGGATAGCCACCTCATAATTCTGAGATAAAAAGGCCATCTTCTCTGTAGAAACAGAGGCCGTTCTCAAGCCACGGCTGGGAGAGGCCCCTAAAAATCATGCCGTCCAGACGTCCTTTGCTGTTCACGCTACTTTTCTGTAAGTTAAAACCATGACACTGGAGAGGATTAGATATATTAAAATTATATATTATATAAATAAAAATAATATTTTATTTTTTATTTTTTGGGCCGGGCCAAGCTTAACCGGGTTTTTTCCGAGCCCGGCCCGGGCCCCCTGTACCGGGCCTACCCCCGGACCTGGGCTGGGCCCGGGTTGGCTTTTACAAAATCGGGAAGGCCCGGCTCAAACCCGGTCCATTGACATTCCTATTGATGACCCAAAAATTTCATATTTATAAAATTCTAATTTATGCATCTAAAGTTCTATTTATGGGTTCAAGTTCTTATTTGCGAGTTCGAATTTGTTACTATTAAACACTCAATTGGGTGCTTTTAAACCTTATGCAGTATTTATGAGTCTAAAATTGACATTTATGAGCCAAAAAACAATCGTTGATTGTGAGTTGTCACCATCAATCACTAATCATTAGTCACCAATACTATTTGCCGACTATAATCGTAGGTCAACAGTGTCAATTGATGATCGTCATATGCCAACTACCACTATCGTCATCACTTCACCTTGGTAATTTATGCTTACCACAATATCATAGTCAGTGTAATATCTTAGGTTTTTTCGAATCTCAAATATAGAGTCCTAGTGTCAACCCGACCCTTCAAACAGTCTAGGGTTGTGAAATATCTTTTTCAGAATTGAAGTTTGAGGAGTTATTTAGGTGTTTATCATGAAATTCTAAATGCAGTTGCTCGACTAATTGCGGTCTAAATGCGGCCAATAAGGGCGTAGCATTCTTAGGGTTGTCCATTGTGAGTCGGGGTGGTCAAAACAGTCTAACCAAGGTGTTAGAAGTCTGGCACGAAACCACAGACGGTCTTCACTATGCATTCTTGAAGTGCTCAAGTCAACTAATAACAACTTCTGACCCTAAGCGCCAAATGGTGGTTTTGCATGGTTTTGAACATCGCCGATCAGCCCACCACATCCTCGTGGTGTGCAAGCCAACACTATTGATGGTTTGCATGAATGCTAGATGTCTATATATTGGGTCAGAGTTCTAAATGTGGTCTCCTATAGACGAACACATTCTGAATGCAGTCAAGACCCAGCCACGGTCAAGTTGATCGAGGTATATTACTCGACAGCCAATAGTAGATAGCAGATGAGGTGATGACAACATGGCATTCGGCTTCAAATGACGGCAACAGCTAGCAAGGTGGAGATAGTGACGAGAAGATAGCCCACCTACAAAAAGGTTCCATCAAGTTGGTTTTGTCATTTTATAGATAAGATGGCATTCTCACTACTCCATGAATCTGAATTCTTGTTATTTCCATCCCTTTGAAGCATGCATGTGAAAGTTCACGGGGTTTATTGTGTTTTAATGGTAGGAAGCTTCATGTGAAGAATGTGTGAGGCCGTTTTCATGGTTTTCATGACGGTATCCTAATGTGTGAGTGTTGCATGGTGCATGTGCATGTTGCTAGTATGTTCTTCTCCCCTTTATCGTTTCCTATGGTGTTATTGGAGTTTTGGGGCTGAATGGGAGGCTGCCAAGAGAGCCAGAGCTTTGCTTGTGCACTGGGTATGAATGTGTGGCATACTGAGTGATTGCATTCTAGACATGGTCATGCAATATGATGCGTTCATGCATGATTTTCTGGTTGTTGATAAAGTACCATATATGGATGCAGTTGAGCCTGGGGACATATTCTGAACACAATCACCCAAGGAAATATGTTCATGATTCCTTATTGTTTAGTTAAATTATCACCTACTCAAGTATTGGTTGGTCTAGGCACCGCGATTTGAACATGGCCTTCCAAGCTACTGCATTCTCAATATGTGCCTAATTAAGGTGGTTCCAATGATAATTTTGGTCGTGTGATCATGTGTGACCGGTCATCTAGAGTTTAGTTAATGTTAACCGGTGTGCCCATGCGGGCAACCAAAGGTTGCCAAGGCAACCTTTGGAAAGTGGCTAACCGCTGGGCGGTTTGTCTCCAGCATGAGAGGGTTGCTTCGGTGGTTTTTCCAGGGAAAAACCAACGCATGCAGGGACGGTCCAGACCCCATATACGCATGCAAACCGAGAGACAGGAAACGGTCTTTTGCATTCAACCTGTGCAAGTCTCTCTCTCTCCCTCTCTCTCTCACACACACAGTGCAAGGCTTCTCCCACGGGACATCACCGTCGGATCCCGAGTACGTTTGGAGCGAGGAACTACGAAGAAGACTCTTGTAGACTTCTTTCTGATCCTACAAGATTCCGCAATGCACGAGGTAAACACCCCATACAAGTTCCTACATTGGTATCAGAGCCATCACGTTCCTCTCTCCACGATGTCGTCGGACGATCTCCATGCGCAAGTGCTTGCCGCAATGGAAGAGGATGACTTTGAACCGACGGAGATCTCCACGGACGACGATGGGGATAGCGCGGTTAGCAGCGGCCCGACACCCACGCAGGAGTCCATGGCGCCAATTAGATTTCGGCGACTGATGACTGCAAGGGAGTACGTTCTATCACTGCGCGGTTCTCCTTCGTCACGTCCGGACGACGTTCTACGCGGAGGCACAGTTCGCGCGCCTGCAAACAACGCGGATGGCGGCGATGCACGAGGGCGTGCGGCCCACGACTCTGCAACGCGCACTGCTGCACGGTGGCGGCAGTGGCGAGGTGGACCATCACGGAGGCGAGGACGCGGGCGGAAGCCGCGTCGCCCACGGCTAGGAGGACTCGGGCGGGCGCGGCGTTAACTGCGGCCACGCGGGCGGGCACTGCGACCACAGCCCAGGTGGGCGCGTGGCGCAGGCCCTCGCGGCTGGGCGCCGCGACCAGGGACACCCGGGCTGGGCGCCCCAGCCCCGCGACCAGGCGGGCCAGCCCCGTGCCTTGGCGAGCCAGGCGGGCCAAGAGGGCCACCCGGGCGTGGGCGGCCAGGCAGGCCCCGGCGGCCATGGCCAGCGCGGCCAGGCGGGCCAGCCCGGCTGTAACGTCGCGTGTCTTTCGTATCCATGCGGATCGTGTGTATTGTGGTTGTGGCGGCCGTTGTGAGGCCAGTGTGAGTCGGTTGTGTCGAATGTTTGGTGTGGATGTGTGGTTTGAGCAGGTGAAGAGCAAGGTGGTCCTGAAATGAAACGGGACCTGCTGCTGTTTAGTTGAAGTTGGCGGCCAGGGGTGGTCGTTAACTGTTGGCGTCCAGCTTAGTGGACGTTTACTGCATGAACTTGGCGGCAGTAGATGTGGACGCAGAGGGTGGCGGTTGCTGTTGGCGGCATAGGGGTTGACGCCAACGTGAGAATGGTGCAGGTTATAGGCTCACCCGAGGGCAGCTCTCTCAGCTTACTCTCTCCCTCTCTTGCCCCAGCTTCGCGCCCCGGTGTTTCTGAAGCTTCTATCAGGTACCGAGGAGTAGTTGGACGATCGTAGAACGCGTGGCGTCGCCGAATTGCGCGAGGAAACGTCGCGACGTGGTGCAATTCGCGTGGGAGCTCGCGGAGGGCTCGGCGTGAACCGGGAGATTGCGGGAGATTCTAACGCGTTCTGAGGTAGGGGACGAACCCTGGTAGCTCCGTAGGAACATTAAAACTCATCATAACCACCGGAATTAACATGATAATGCATGTTTGGATCAAGTTGCACCATACGGGATAATGGGTGGTTTGAGTAGTTTAATGTACGAAGCATGTTATAATGGGTTATATTGGGTATTAGCATGCTAAAGGAATTGCATTTGCATGTTTTTCAGTAGTTAGAACAGTTAGAAAGCCCGCAGAGCCGGATTAGGGTTTCTGCAGGGTTTATGGCCGGAGAACTTGGCGTCAAGATCGCTTGTCGCCAAGCTCCTCAGCCAAGATGTTAACGGCCAGGTCCCTTGCCGTTGACTTGGTATAAGCGGCAATCGATGTTGCCGTCAGCATGTGTGTGAACAGAAATGGTTAATTACGGCTTTTATCGATAATGCATGTGTGTTAACACATGAGGTGCACTGAATCCACTTGGTTCTCGTGTTCAGCATACAAGGTATGCAGTTAGTTGTTGACTTCGGTGACTGCGTGTTGTTTACGCGAGTCAGTTGGGTTCACGTGTAGTGGACCGTGGTTACTTGTGGTTTACGTGAGGTTTCACGTGGTTTGTGTGTGACGTGCACGTGGTTCTGTGTACGTGGCGAGTAGTACGACGCCTACCGTGGTTACCTCTCCAGTTGGGTGCCCCAGGTTCTTTGTGAGCCAGGCTGTTAGCTCGGGACTTTGTCCCGGTACTTGTGCTGTACTGTCGAGGTCTGTGTCGTCTGACCTGGACACCCTCACTCTGTGTTTGAGTTGTACGTCCGGCTGAGGGAAAGACGACAGTGGGACAGTGACACCTGAGTTTGTTTTTAGTCACTTGTAGCGCGCTCGTAGTTGGGGGTACGGACACCAGTAGTCGACATTGGTCCCCAGCTAGTCCTTTTCCAGTGCCTCACTCTAGAGAGCCCGGGCCAGGGTCTCCTGAGGTGCCAGGCATGGGCCTGTGACCGTGTGGTCTGCAGGTGGTGGTGTTTAGTTGGTCTCCACAGTTGCTTGACCTTTTTACGTGGAGCGGCAGCTGGACCTTTCGTCCGTGGCTGCGAGACTGAGAGGTAGACCTGTGTTAGTTGTCCGAGTCAGTTTCTGGTGTCGCGAACCAGTTCACGTGGCTCGTGTTGGCTGTCTCTACTTTACCTTGTACACCTGTACTGGTTTGCCGTTTAATTATTACTGTTGTTTCTCGTAGTCGGCAGACGGTGAGTACTTTTACAGCTTTACTTACATGCTTAGCTGTTCTATAAATTGTTGGTATTGTTTATTGCTTTCGTACCTGTGGTGTTTGGTTTGCTCGGTTTTGGGGGAGTTCCCTACTGAGCCAGTGACTAGAGAGGCTCACCCCTACCCCCACAGGTGAGAGCGAGGAGGACGTCTCTCGTCTGACGTCCAGTTCCAGCCGCGTCGTAGCGGTGCAGGGTCAGCACCTCCAGCAGAGTAGCTCCAGCAGTGTAGTTTTGTAGTTGTTTACTTTCTTCTGTTGTACCTCAGGGTATGCCCCAGGCTCTTGTACCTCTTTACAGTTTTTAATGGAATATGGCTATGTAAATTGTGAAAATTTATATGAAATGTGGTGTGTTCCTTTATGTTTACACGGACTGTGGTTTGGTATCCCTTGCGAGGCTTCGGTCCGTTCGCGGGAGGCGAACTCGGATCAAGTACGTTATCGGTTTAACGGGCTTGGCCGAGGCGATCCGTCACAGTTGGTATCAGAGCAAGGTCCGTGTTAATATAAGGGAATTAAAAGGATACATAGCCTTATTTCGGTCATTTTACACTGCTGACAGGGACCCTGGTTTTTTATCATTCGTAGTTTTGATTTTTGTCTGGTGTTTTGTGCATGTAGAAATTTCTGAAATGGCTGATAGGAGAGATTGGGGTGGTGGAGGAGATGATCCGGAGGAAAGCACCCAGCGAATGATAGAAAGAATTTGGGAGAGCCTCACGGATATTCGGGCGAGAATGGATCAGCAGGCGTCAGTACCACCGGTTGCAGTGCCACCTGGGGATGGAGAGGCTGTACATGTTGCTCCAGTTCCGCCGAGAGTGGAGGTACCTTTTGTAGAACCTGTGCCACCACCACCGCCAGTGTTGATAGCAGAAGAACCAGTGATGCAGGTGGAGCAATTTCTGAGATTGCAGCCACCTACTTATTCAGGAGGACCGAATCCAGATACAGCTGAGCATTGGGTTCATGAAATAGAAAGAGTTTTTGCGACTATGAGGTGTCCGGCAGCGGATAGAGTGGTATTAGCTGCTTATCAGTTGAGAGGTTTTGCCTTGGAATGGTGGCGATTGAAGATGCAAACCACTTTTGCAGGTAGGACGGAAGAAGCTATCACTTGGCCGGAGTTTCTTGATGTATTTAATGATACATTCTTTCCGATCCAAGTGCAACAAGTAAAAAGAGAGCAATTCCGAACTCTCCAGCAAGGTAACTCTTCAGTCTTAGAATACCAGATGAGATTTATGGTACTTAGCCGTTATGCGCCATATGTGGTTTCAGATAATAATATGATGGTTGAGTACTTTATCAGAGGTTTGAGAGTGGAATTGCAGGATGCGATAGTACCTCTCATGTGTAAGACAGTGGAAGAAGCAGCGCAGAGGGCAGCTACTTTGGAGAGGTCTATTCGGACTCGTCAGGTGGGCAAGTCAGGTTCAGGTAGTTTCCGGCTACCGCAGCAGACAGTAGGTGCAAGCAAAGGCAAGGCACCAGCAGGACCTTCTTCATCTGGTTTCGGGAAATGGGGCCAGAAGTTAAAGCAAGCATTTAAAGGCAAAGGAAGAGGATGGGGAGGTCGTCAGCAGTTGCAGCAGGGCCGAGGTAGGCCTGAGGTGGAGGAGTCGCAGCAGAGCACTGCCAGGCAGCCTATTGTTCCTCCAGAGTATAGATGTTATAATTGTAATCAGCCGGGACATTTGATCCGCAATTGTCCCTATGCAAGAGAATATGGGTATGGCAGAGGTGTGCAGCAGCACCAGCAGCCACAGGCAGGTCGTGGCAGAGGAGCACCGCAGCAGCGAGGGAGAGGCCGGGTTATGACTATCACCCGAGCCCAGGCGGAGGCATCAAATATGATAGAAGGTACTTTACCTCTTTATGAATATTCAGCAAGAGTCTTATTTGATTCGGGTGCCTCTCATTCTTTTATTTCCGAAGAATTTCTGGATTGCATAGCTCATCCTTTAGAAGAGAAGTCTTGTGAGTTAGTGGTGGAGGTTCCTTCAGGTGAGTTCTTACTCACTTCGAGCTATATAGATGAAGCTCATGTTATGATTGAAGGGAACCAGATGCCGGGTCGGTTATATGCCCTGCAGTTGTCAGATTATGATATCATTCTGGGTATGGATTGGCTTGAGATGTATGGAGCAATGTTAGATTGCAGAAAGAAAAGGATCAGATTTTGTCATCCTAATGGTGCAGTGTTTGAATATCAAGGTATGTCTTTTTATACCTCCAAGTTTCTAATTTCTTCAATTAAAACTAGAAAGTTGATAAATGATGGGTGTGTGGCTTATTTAGCCTCGGTAAGTTTGGTAGAGGCCAGTTAGCTAATAGAAGCAGTTCCCGTGGTTAGGGAATTTGCTGATGTTTTTCCGGAAGATTTGCCTGGTTTAGCTCCACACAGAGAGGTGGACTTTTCTATTGAGTTGCTGCCAGGTACCATGCCGATTTCCAAAGCCCCATATCGGATGGCACCAGCAGAAATTAAAGAATTGAAAAAGCAATTAGAAGAGTTGTTGCAGAGGGTTTTATTAGACCGAGTCATTCCCCGTGGGGAGCGTCGGTTTTATTTGTGAAAAAAAAAAAAGATGGAAGTTTTCGGATGTGCATTGATTATAGAAAATTGAATGATGTGACCATCAAGAATAAGTACCCGTTGCCGAGGATAGATGATTTATTTGATCAGTTGCAATCAGCAAAGGTGTTTTCTAAAATTGATTTGAGGTCCGGGTACCATCAGTTAAGAATCAAAGAGGAGGATATAGATAAGACAGCGTTCAGAACCAGATATGGTCACTATGAATTTGTGGTAATACCTTTTGGGTTGACTAATGCTCCTGCAGGTTTTATGGATCTGATGAATAGAATTTTTCATCCATATTTAGATCAATTTATTGTGGTCTTTATTGATGATATTCTAATTTATTCAGCATCTGAAGAAGAGCATGCAGCTCATTTGAGGTTTACCTTGCAGTTGTTAAGGGATAACCAGTTGTTTGCTAAATTTAGTAAGTGTGAATTCTGGTTGAAGGAAATTCAGTTTTTGGGTCATGTTATCTCAGCTAAGGGAGTAGCAGTGGACCCGAGTAAAGTGGAAGCTGTGTCTAGGTGGGAAGTGCCTAAGACAATAACCGAGATTAGAAGTTTTCTGGGGTTGGCAGGTTATTATAGGCGCTTTATTCAAGATTTTTCTAAGATTGCAGCACCTATGACCAGATTGACCAGAAAGGGTGTGCCTTTTGTGTGGTCCGGTGAATGTCAAAGAAGTTTTATGGAATTAAAGAAAAGACTCACATCAGCACCTATATTGACATTACCGGCAGGGAGTGGTGGTTTTGTGTTGTATACTGATGCTTCGAGGAGAGGACTTGGTGCAGTGCTTATGCAGCATGGTAAAGTGATAGCCTATGCATCCAGACAATTGAAGCCAGCAGAAGAGAATTACCCCACTCATGATTTAGAATTGGCAGCAGTTGTATTTGCTTTGAAAATGTGGAGGCATTATCTGTATGGCGAGAGATTTGAGATTTTTACAGATCATAAAAGTTTGAAATATATTTTCTCTCAGAAAGATTTGAATCTTCGCCAGCGCAGATGGGTTGAATATTTGAAGGATTATGATTTCAGTTTGGCTTACCATCCGGGTAAGGCCAATGTTGTAGCAGATGCCTTAAGCAGAAAGGCATATATGAATCTGATGATGATTAAAGAATGGAAGTTATATGAAGAGGTAGCAGAGAATTCCTTGTATGTGCCCAGTAGTCAGCGACGGGCAATTCTAGCTGCTAGTGCAGTAGAGCCGTCTTTATATTGGCAGATCATTGAAGCTCAGAGAGCAGATGCAAGTTTACCTGAAATTGTGAAAATGGAAGGAGTTTCTATTGATGATAATTGTGTGGTCAGGCTTAGGGGCATGTTGTTTGTTCCTGCAGAAAGAGAGGTGAAGCAGCGAGTTCTGGAAGAGGCTCATAAATCCAGGTACACTATTCATCCGGGTAGTACTAAAATGTACCATGATTTAAGGAAGCATTTTTGGTGGCCTCATATGAAGAAAAAAATAGCAGAATTTGTAGCAAGGTGTGCTATCTGTCAGCAGATTAAAGCAGAGCATCAGAAGCCTGGAGGTCTATTGCAACCGTTGCCTATTCCACAGTGGAAGTGAGATGATATTGCAATGGACTTTGTGGCAGGTTTACCAAGGTCGAGTTCAGGGCATAATGGAATATGGGTGTTTGTTGACAGATTGACTAAAGTATGCAGATTAGTGGCAGTGAGTATGTCTTGGACAGTGGACAGGTTGGCAAATATTTATGTTGAAAGAATTGTTCCACTGCATGGTATTTCGAAGACTATTGTATCTGATAGAGATCCAAGATTTACTTCTGGTTTTTGGAGAAGTTTGCAGAAAGTGATTGGTTCTGAGTTAAGGTATAGCTCCGCTTATCACCCCCAGACAGATGGACAGACTGAAAGGACTATTCAGACAATTGAAGATATGTTGCGGGCTTGTTGTTTAGTTTGGGGAGGCAGTTGGGAGCATCATTTGGGAATGGTTGAGTTTGCCTATAATAATAGTTATCATACCAGTCTTGGGATGGCACCGTATGAAGCTTTATATGGAAGGCCATGTAGAACCCCATTGAACTGGCATGAAGTGGGAGAAATGTAGTTAGTGGGTCCTGAATTGATTCAGCAAACCACTGAAGTAGTGAAGCTTATTAAAGAAAAATTGCAGGCAGCTCAAAGTAGGCAGAAAAGTTATGCAGATGTGCGGAGGAGACCACTTCAGTTTGAGGTGGGAGACTTTGTTTTTCTAAGAGTTTCCCCGAGTAAAGGTATTATGAGATTCGGCAAGTCTGGGAAGTTGAGTCCAAGGTATGTGGGACCTTTCCAGGTGATTGAAAGAATTGGGGAAGCAGCTTATAGACTGGATTTGCCAGCTGATTTTGCAGATGTGCATGATATTTTCCATGTCTCCATGTTGAGAAAGTGTATTGAAGATCCAGCTCAAATAATCAGATACCAAGGTGGTGACCTGAGACCGGACATGACTATGCCAGAATATCCGGTGCAGATCACAGATCGAAAGATAAAGAAGCTGAGAAATAAAGAAATTGAGCTAGTTAAAGTGAGATGGGAAAATAGATTAGGTGGTAAGGATACCTGGGAGTTGGCCGCGGAAATGGCTAAAGGGTATCCCTATCTGTTTGAGTAAGTTTGTGTATTTTCTTTTTAGATGATAGTACTTGTAAAGGTGTGTATGTATGAGTTGTTTAACTTTGAATTGTGTTATGAATTTCGAGGTCGAAATTTTCTTTTTAGATGATAGTAATGTAACGTCGCGTGTCTTTCGGATCCATGCGGATCGTGTGTATTGTGGTTGTGGCGGCCGTTGTGAGGCCAGTGTGAGTCGGTTGTGTGGAATGTTTGGTGTGGATGTGTGGTTTGAGCAGGTGAAGAGCAGGGTGGTCCTGAAATGAAACGGGACCTGCTGCTGTTTAGTTGAAGTTGGCGGCCAGGGGTGGTCGTTAACTGTTGGCGTCCAGCTTAGTGGACGTTTACTGCATGAACTTGGCGGCAGTAGATGTGGACGCAGAGGGTGGCGGTTGCTGTTGGCGGCATAGGGGTTGACGCCAACCTGAGAATGGTGCAGGTTATAGGCTCACCCGAGGGCAGCTCTCTCAGCTCACTCTCTCCCTCTCTTGCCCCAGCTTCGCGCCCCGGTGTTTCTGAAGCTTCTATCAGGTACCGAGGAGTAGTTGGACGATCGTAGAACGCATGGCGTCGCCGAATTGCGCGAGGAAACGTCGCGGCGTGGTGCAATTCGCGTGGGAGCTCGCGGAGGGATTGGCGTGAACCGGGAGATTGCGGGAGATTCTAACGCGTTCTGAGGTAGGGGACGAACCCTGGTAGCTCCATAGGAACATTAAAACTCATCATAACCACCGGAATTAACATGATAATGCATGTTTGGATCAAGTTGCACCATACGGGATAATGGGTGGTTTGAGTAGTTTAATGTACGAAGCATGTTATAATGGGTTATATTGGGTATTAGCATGCTAAAGGAATTGCATTTGCATGTTTTTCAGTAGTTAGAACAGTTAGAAAGCCCGCAGAACCGGATTAGGGTTTCTGCAGGGTTTATGGCCGGAGAACTTGGCGTCAAGATCGCTTGTCGCCAAGCTCCTCAGCCAAGATGTTAACGGTCAGGTCCCTTGCCGTTGACTTGGTATAAGCGGCAATCGATGTTGCCGTCAGCATGTGTGTGAACAGAAACGGTTAATTACGGATTTTATCGATAATGCATGTGTGTTAACACATGAGGTGCACTGAATGCACTTGGTTCTCGTGTTCAGCATACAAGGTATGCAGTTAGTTGTTGACTTCGGTGACTGCGTGTTGTTTACGCGAGTCAGTTGGGTTCACGTGTAGTGGACCGTGGTTACTTGTGGTTTACGTGAGGTTTCACGTGGTTTGTGTGTGACGTGCACGTGGTTCTGTGTACGTGGCGAGTAGTACGACGCCTACCGTGGTTACCTCTCCAGTTGGGTGCCCCAGGTTCTTTGTGAGCCAGGCTGTTAGCTCGGGGCTTTGTCCCGGTACTTGTGTTGTACCGTCGAGGTCTGTGTCGTCTGACCTGGACACCCTCACTCTGTGTTTGAGTTGTACATCCGGCTGAGGGAAAGACGACAGTGGGACAGTGACACTTGAGTTTGTTTTTAGTCACTTGTAGCGCGCTCGTAGTTGGGGGTACGGACACCAGTAGTCGACACTGGTCCCCAGCTAGTCCTTTTCCAGTGCCTCACTCTAGAGAGCCCGGGCCAGGGTCTTCTGAGGTGCCAGGCATGGGCCTGTGACCGTGTGGTCTGCAGGTGGTGGTGTTTAGTTGGTCTCCATAGTTGCTTGGCCTTTTTACGTGGAGCGGCAGCTGGACCTTTCGTCCGTGGCTGCGAGACTGAGAGGTAGACCTGTGTTAGTTGTCCGAGTCAGTTTCTGGTGTCGCGAACCAGTTCACGTGGCCGTGTTGGCTGTCTCTACTTTAGCTTGTACACATGTACTAGTTTGCCATTTAATTATTACTGTTGTTTCTCGTAGTCGGCAGACGGTGAGTACTTTTACAGCTTTACTTACCTGCTTAGCTGTTCTATAAATTGTTGGTATTGTTTATTGCTTTCGTACCTGTGGTGTTTGGTTTGCTCGGTTTTGGGGGAGTTCCCTACTGAGCCAGTGACTAGAGAGGCTCACCCCTACCCCCACAGGTGAGAGCGAGGAGGACGTCTCTCGTCCGACGTCCAGTTCCGGGCCGCGTCGTAGCGGTGCAGGTCAGCACCTCCAGCAGAGTAGCTCCAGCAGTGTAGTTTTGTAGTTGTTTACTTTCTTCAGTTGTACCTCGGGGTATGCCCCAGGCTCTTGTACCTCTTTTCAGTTTTTGTGGAAATTTAGCTATGTAAAACTGTGAAATATATATGAAATGTGGTGTGTTCCTTTATGTTTACACGAACTGTGGTTTGGTATCCCTTGCGAGGCTTCGGCCCGTTCGCGGGAGGCAGACTCGGATCAAGTACGTTATCGGTTTAACGGGCTTGGCCGAGGCGTTCCGTCACACCGGCCACCCGGGCTGGGCGCACCACCCGGATTGGGCGCGCCAGCCCCACACCCAGGCAGGCCAGGCGGGCCAGCCGCGGGCCCAGGCAGGCTAGCCGCGCGTCCAGACAAGCCACGTCCCCCACGGCGGCCCTACACGCCTCGCACGCTGGCGCAGACGTGCAATCGGCGACACTGGCGGGAGACGCGCCTGCGACCAGGCGGGCTGGCGCCGATGGCGCAGACGCGCAACGCATGCGCGCGGAGGTGTGCTCAACGGCCAGCGTGGCCATGCAGGCCGGTTTGGAGTGCGCATGGGTGGTCCCATGCATGCAGGCGTGGCGCTGCGTGGAAATGTTGTCTTGGCTGAACGCGTGGGTACTGGTCCACCCATGCCCAGGCGCACTTTTATGGTGGAACAGGCCCGCATGAGAGCGTCGGCCCGTCGGCGACGTGAACTTGACCGTCTTGCCCGCACTAATGTGATTTTGTCGAGCGGACCTCGTGGTCGAGCTCGACTTAGCCGCATTATTGGACGTGGACCGGCAGGAAATGCTGACCCGACCCCTCGTCGCCACCATAATGAAAATTTGGCAATACGACGAGTCCGGCGTCGCATACGGCATGTTCCTCGGCGCCGTCTCATGACTCCGACCCGTCTCCAGACGATTGGTTTAGCTATCCTGATGTTATCCCATTTTTAGACATGATTTTATTAGTACTTCGGATCATTATTAGCTTTATGATTATGAGATTGTCTTATTTAAGTCCATGCAATAAATTGTATTAGTCCATGCAATAAATTTATTCATGCACTTTATATTCAAGCAATTTATGTATGATCTGATGATTTAAAATCATGTGTTAATTATTATTTGAACATGCATGATTAATTGTTGTTCAAAATTATTAGAATATATTTTGAGCATAATTAATTATTGTTCAAAATTATTAGAACATGTTTTGAGCATGATTAGTTGTTGTTAATTCTTATGACTATTCATGTTTAGTATATACATGTTTAGTAATTGAGAGATGTTAGTTCCTCTCCTTTTACATTATTTGATCGAAATTACCCTAATAATATTGAATATTCTTATATAAATGGGAGATGATTGTAGTTCTCTAAGTCTACTTTCGATCTTATTATATGGAGAATATTTAATATTATAGTGTAGATTTTTGGATCAAATAGACTGATGTGTAAAATTGTCAACTTAGCCTTCTCATTATTATCTTAAATGTAGTGATTCATCGATGGCCTCGAAGAATGTAATTGCTGACTTAATGAAAGGGGATAAATTAGATGGCACTAACTATGACATATGGCATCGGAAAATCCAATATCTTTTGAACGAGCAAGAGTTACTTGATCACATTACAACATCCATGACCCCGCCCGCAGAAGGCAACACTGCTCAACACCGAAGAGATCAAGATGCTTACAAGTTATGGTTCAACAAAGATCGTAGCACGCGCTTTACACTGTTAAGCAGCATGCAAGATGATCTGATTGGCGAGTTTGATAAGTGTAAGACTGCCAAGGAGATGTGGGAAAAGTTGAAGATTTCTTTTGGAGGAACCTCTACCACGAGGTTAAGGGCTCTTGTTTTGAAATTTGAGACCCTCCGAAAAGATCCCCGTCAGAACATGACTGAGCATCTAAGGCTAATGTCAAGCATGATCCGCGACTTGAAGTCTGCAGGTCACGATCTTACTGATGAGCAGCAAGTGCAGGATGTAATAAGATCTTTGCCAGACTCTTGGACTCACATGAAACAGATCCTAATTCACAACGAGAGCATTAAGAATTTTTCTGACATCTCTCGCCATGTGGAGTTAGAGGCTGAGCGCGAGGAAGCCATGCGCGCTACTGCCCTTGTCGCCCAGGGAGGCAGACAGCAGGGTAAGAAGGGTCCAAAGAAGAACTTCAAGAGGAAGAGGCAAAATATTGCATCCACTTCTAAGGCGGGGCAGACACCGAAGCGCCAAAGAGGCAAGCGCGGTGGAAAGAGAGACAAGTCAAAGGCCAAATGCTATAATTGTGGACAATTGGGACATTTCGCTCGTGAATGCACTGAGCCGAAAAAGGTATTCCAATTTCTTTGCTCTCCAACTGTGCATGTTTGTTCGCATATCTTAGTTGCTCGAACAAATCCTGAATGGATAGTGGATTCAGGAGCGACCAAGCACATAACAAGGGATCGAGCAGGATTCGTGGATTATCGCCGAATCTCAGCGGGATCGCAAAGAGTATACATGGGAAATGGTTCCAGCGAGGAAGTCCTTGGAGTTGGTGTGTATCAACTCAAGTTAAAGACTGGACGAGTCTTAACTCTCCATGAAGTACTCTATGCGCCTAGAGTTCAGCATAATCTACTATCAGTCTCATCATTATTAGCATTAGACTTCTCTTTTTCTTTTGCTAGCAACCAAGTTGACATATGTTTGAACAATGTTATATATGGTCATGCTTTATTCATGGATGGCTTGTTTAAATTAGATTTGGATTATGATAATTTTCCTGTGTCTTATGTGGTGAACACTGATAATAATCTTGATTCGATAATTTGGCATGCTCGGCTAGGACACATCGGACAAGATAGAATGACAAGGTTAGCTCAAGAAGGCTTGCTAGGCCCACTCGCTAAAGTCAATCTTCCTGTGTGTGAATCGTGTTTAGCCGGTAAGGCATGTCGCAAGCCTTTCGGAAAGGCTAAGAGAGCCACTGAACTCTTACAATTGATCCACTCCGACATTTGCGGACCCATGAGTGTGAAGACTCGTCAAGGGGCTTCCTATTTCCTCACATTTATAGATGATTATTCACGATATGGATATGTCTATTTGATCGCTCACCGCTATGAAGCGTTAGATTGCTTCAAACACTTCTTAGCAGAGGTTGAGAATCAATTAGGCAAAACCATAAAAGTTCTTCGGATAGATCGAGGACGTGAATATCTTTCGGATGAGTTCCGAACTTTATGTGAAGAAAAAGGAATACGCAGACAATTAACTATTCCATATACACCGCAACAAAATGGTGTTGCTGAGAGACGGAATAGAACACTGTTAGATATGGTTAGGTCGATGATGGCGCATGCCAACCTTCCAATATCTTTTTGGGGGGATGCTATAATGACTGCGGCCTACATCCTTAACCGCGTACCTTCACAGTCAGTTCCTTCTACCCCTTATGAGTTATGGCGTGGTGAAAAACCAAATTTAGATAATCTACGCCCATGGGGTTCAGCGGGATATGTCCATGACACTTCTAACAAGTTTGGAAAACTTGGCCCTAAAGCTAGAAAGTTTATCTTTATAAGATATCCAGAAGGCTTTAAGGGTTATGTCATGTACGGACAACATCCGAATGGAGGAATGATAGAAAAAGACGTCCGAGATGTTGTTTTCTTAGAAACAGAATTTCCTAGCATCGGCGACACTGGAAAGAGTCTTGATCTCCATGAGTTGGATGACCCCAATGGTATTCTACCATCTTCCAGCGAAGGGAGGGAATTAGTTCCTAACCAGGAAGCCGCCGGAGATAGTAGAGATAATCATGATAGTGGGAGCTTTGTGCCCAGTGGGAGCACACCTATAGAAGAACAAGACGATCAGATACGCTGTAGCAAACGTGGACACATGCCTCGTCGTCGATTTGAGATTGAAGAGGAAGCCCTTGTGTGCCAACTTGCTGATGATGATGAGCCTACTTCTGTTAAAGAAGTATTAACTTCATCTGCTAGTAAAGAGTGGAAGGAAGCAATGCAAGATGAGATGGACTCTATGAGTAAGAATCAAGTTTGGGAACTTGTCGACCTCCCTCCAGGGCGTAAGGCTATTAGAAATAAATGGATTTTCAAAGTCAAATGCAAGGTGGATGGATCTATCGACAAATATAAAGCACGACTTGTGGCGAAGAGATATACTCAAAAGGAGGGTATAGATTTCGATGAGACATTCTCCCCAGTGGTGAGATTCACATCGGTTCGCCTTATTCTAGCCATTGTTGCACATTTAGACTTAGAACTTTTTCAGATGGACGTTAAAACAGTATTTCTCAATGGAGAACTAGACGAAGAAATTTATATGGTGCAACCAGAAGGTTTTGAGGCAAAGGGACAAGAGCGCAAAGTTTGTCGTCTCAAACGTTCCATTTATGGCCTCAAACAATCGTCTAGACAGTGGTATTTTAGATTTCATAAATCTATTATCTCATTTGGTTTTGAGATGATTGAAGAAGACCATTGTGTGTATGTTAAACGTATGGCGGAAAAGATTCTTATTTTGTCATTATATGTTGATGACATTTTATTGGCTGGAAATGACATGGAATCTATCGAAGCCACTCGAAAATGGTTGTCTTCTGTTTTTGAGATAAAAACATGGGTGAAGCAAATTATGTGCTAGGAATAAAAATCACAAGAGATCGCTCGAATAAACTTCTGTGTTTGTCGCAGGAGACTTATATAAATAAGATTCTTGAGCGATTCCGGATGCATTATTCCAAACCCATCGATACTCCAATTGATAAGAGTTGTGTTTTAAGTATCAGTCAATGTCCACAAACTGATAAGGAAAAGAATGAAATGTCAAAGGTGCCATATGCTGCTGCAATTGGAAGCCTAATGTATGCCATGTTATGTACACGACCAGACATTAGCTTTGCGGTGGGCCTTGTTAGTCGTTATCAAAGTAATTCCGGTCTCGTTCACTGGAAAGCAGTTAAGAGGATTTTTCGATATCTTCGTGGTACTTTGGACCTTGTCTTATGTTACAAAGGAGGTGACTTAAGATTGAGAGGTTTCAGCGATGCTGATTGGGCCGGTGATAAAGATGAGCGCAAATCCACCTCAGGTTGTGTTTATGTTAGGTGGAGGTGCCATTTCTTGGTGTAGCACGAAACAAACGTGCATCGCTTTATCCACCATGGAATCAGAATATGTGGCTTGTTCTGCTGCATGTCAAGAGGCTGTTTGGTTGCAGAGTTTCCTACAGCGATTGGCCATTACACATTTGTCAAAGGAGGTGGTAGTGCTGTATGTTGATAGCACATCGGCCTTGGCCTATGCTAAGGACCCTAAATACCATGGGCGAACCAAACACATTGACATTCGGGATTTAGTTGCAAATGAGTTGGTGGTTCTTCGACACATTTCGACAGGTCATATGTTGGCCGATCCACTAACCAAACAAATCCCGAGTGAGGCATTTGTAACCCATATTAGAAATATGGGATTGTGTAAATTGTGATGTGCACAATTATTGATTGACAATTAAGTTATTATGTTTTCCTTCCTTACATGTGTCTATGGTTGGAATACTTTACACATCAAGAAAAGTGTCACTAGGCTCTGAATGGACCCCCTCACATGGGTCATTCGCCTTGGCGCTAAGAAAGCAAGCAAGATGAGATAATTTTTATCTATGGCGCTATGAGAGTGAGCAAGATAAATTTATATCTATGGCGCTATGAGAGCGAGCAAGAAATTTTCTTTTTATTGTCGCCTTAAAATGAGTTAAGATGAGGTCCCTCTGGATCGATCACAAGATATGAGAATCAAATCCTTGAAGCCTTCATTAAGCCGGTTGCGAGTTTTATGATAAGAGGTCGTGAGACTCGGGTTAGCCGTAGTGGGAGTGGCTAGACTAAGAACCGTATGGTGTTTTTATTATGTTGTATGTGACACGCACATAATGATGGAAGAACACCGTAGCATGTGTACATACCACATGTGCATAAAACAACCCTTGAAGAGAATGATGAATGAGATCTCTGTTTCATCACTGTGTGAGCTCTTGGATCATAATTCATTGATCTATCTGTACCCTTAGGACTTGAGATCTATGTCATGAAAAGGAAGCTTGATGTCGCTACTTTAGCATGCTCCTTAGGGCTATGGTTGATACAGTCCAGCGGGACATGACTAGGAAAGCGGTCAAGACTAATTGAATTGACATGAGAACTAAAGAAAGACATCCAAATATTGCACCATGTTTTGTGGTTCACACCTCGAGGGACTATGTCGACTTAGTGGCGATAAAGTCGTGAATACAAAACGTTCGAGTTTTGACGTCGCTAGTTTTAAGAGATCCAGGATGTCAAAGCTGGTGAATATTGAAGATATCTAGGGTACTACGGGATTCCTTTGGAGTATTATGATCTGTTAGTTTTGGTGATAACTTAATAGATCACTACTCATTGTTGTGCTGACTCTCATAAGGTCGCTCACTCCATTCGCCGTATGTAAGATTGAGAAGCAAGTGTCGAGAGATGAATTGCTCTTAGTGAGCAACTGCCATTTTACTGTGCCCTCTGTGGGCAAGTGGGAGATGTTAAGCGGTGTGCCCACGCGGGCAACCAAAGGTTTCCAAGGCAACCTTTGGAAAGTGTCTAACCGCTGGGCGGTTTGTCTCCGGCGTGAGAGGGTTGCTTCGGTGGTTTTTCCATGGAAAAACCAACGCATGCAGGGACGGTCCAGACCCCATATATGCATGCAAACCGAGAGATAGGAAACGGTCTTTTGCATTCAACCTGCGCAAGTCTCTCTCTCTCCCTCTCTCTCTCTCACACACAGTGCAAGGCTTCTCCCACGGGACATCACCGTCGGATCCCGAGTACGTTTGGAGCGAGGAACTACGAAGAAGACTCTTGTAGACTTCTTCCCGATCCTACGAGATTCCGCAACGCACGAGGTAAACACCCCGTACAAGTTCCTACAAGTTAGTTAGGACATAGCCTCTTATCTCTTGTTATGTATGCTTGGTGAGGTGTTGGTTGTGTTTTGACGCATGTGCTTGAATGAGGTGGGTGTGTTGACAGTGACTAGGTCGAGGTCTGTTGTGGTGCCACATTCAAGATCATGAACACAACCACTGCATTGATTGTGTTCTAAGATAGTGACTTGTGAGCAATTTTTCAGTGTTGTTTGCATGGCTTGAGTTTAAGGACTAATGGGGCTACTGTCCTAGTATGACATCCTCCACTAGTCAACTACCCTAGTGCTTCCAACACTTCTGACCGTCAGACCGAGTGGGTTGGTCTTCATGCTCAGAGAACAATCTAAGTTTGACCATTTTTTGGACCCCCCTTATTGAGCCTACATCCAGACAAGGTAAAGATGGTCGGGATAGCATTTTGTAGTCACTTAAGTGCACTTGTGGCCGGAGGTGAGGGCATCTTACAGACTTTGTAGGTCCCCATTTAGTCCATTTCTCTCTCGCATCCTCACTCTATGCAATTCTAAAGCTGGGGAGGGGTAGATAGGTGAGAGATTGTGGCTTGGTCAGCTACGGATTTACTAGTGTGTGGTGTACATTTCATTTGCCTCACTCCTAGAGTAGGAGGTGGTCCGATGTGTGGACGATAGTTGGGAGTTAAGACGTCAATGAGCACCCCTATGAGACTAATGGTTATTGTAGTTTTATCGTTTGTCACTAGTGTTCATGTGGCTGAAACTAGAGGTCAGTGAGCGAAAGTTGACTTTGCAAGTCCGTGTGTGTAGCACCAAGTCGTCTGTTTCTTTCGGGCCATGCATGCACTGTTCATAGGTGGTTCAGTGATGTTGCTTGTGTGTTCCTTGTGACGTGGTAGTGGTGGTCCTTACTCTTTCCTATAGTACTTACTATTACGTGTCAGTTAGCACTACTTTGGTATAGTTAAATATTCTGCATGTCCATTGTTTGGCTCTAGATCTCTATTGATCTTTTTCTTCATAAGACTTATCTAGTACTCTTGCAGGTGAGAGCTCATGAGTGCAATGTCTACCTCGAACAGTGTTAATTGAGCATGGAGGTGTTTCTCCCTCTATCAACATTTATACTTGTACTTTGTTGGAGTATGCCTTTAAGGATATGTATTTTAAGATTATGGTAAGTGAAACTTTGCATCATTCTATGATCTAATTTCCTTCATGTTGTGATTATTTTAGTTACTTGTTCATCTTTAAATCGATGATAATCCTTCCAAGTTCTCAGACTCGTGAGTGGCGAAATAAGAAATGGGTCCTTACTAGGTCGCTACAACTGGTGTTGATCTCCAATCACTGACTATCAGCTTCTACTGCCAACACCTCACCTGACGATTTGTACTTGCCAAATCATGTCCATATCTTGTAATAAGTATTTTTCTGGTAAAGATTTGTTAATTTAATACTTAATCTTCGATAGATTTATTCAGGTCTCATAAAGATTTGTTAATATGTAGTTTCATACTTAATCTTTGATAGATTCGGTCTAAAATTTGTTAATATCATAAGCTAGATGAGAATAGCTAAATCTAAACTCAAGTTTCTCATATTCCGTATGACTGTCATAAAAACACTAGCAAATTGGCAATTCACGTAGTTGATTTTGTTGCATTGTCTAGTCATTTGGGCGCCGATCAAGATGATAACTCACCCACTTGGAATGGATCTTGGTGCCTCAAATATACCTACTATCGGGAGTGCGCTAGGGGTGGCCCAGTGGTGAGGCCCCTCGTTGCACACCAGTTGCAGGGGTTCAAATCTCCAAGAGGCTGTGCTATGGCGCTTTAGGATATTTTCTATGAGATATAAGAATATTTTTCTACAAGATATTCTGGTAGGGGCTTGGGTAGGGTGGGAGGGACCTCGGGTCTCAAACCCGGGTAGGTGTGTTACTACCCAGTCGCTTTGTCACCGGGGCAGAACCAAGATGGACAATGTTTTGTACACACTTTCTTCTTAGCATGGACCACCTCTCCGTTGGGAATACTCCTAAAAGGATCAGGGACTCCTTGTCAAGGCCTTCGTAAGTCTTCTTGGCTTTGATGTATGTCCATTGTCGACGAGCTGGTTGTACCATTAAAACCCTTTACACATTTAGGGATCAGTACGATCCAAACAGCCTTAGTGTGTTTCCTTCTTATCTTAGGTTCACGCCGGACCCTCTGGTCTGTGTTATGGCACAGCTAGTGGGCGGATGTGACTTCTACCTGATTGTTGGCACCCGACCTAGTGCTGTGCAACTGTTACTATCGACTGTATAACGTTGTTTTACGAATATGTCCCTATTCTCATCTATTGTCTTTATACTCTCATCTGTTCACTTTCTCTCTACACTCTCGTCTATTCGTTTATTACTCTCATCTATTCTTGGTACTCTATTTGGCCATCCATATGATTGTCTATGATAAAGAACATGACCTATGCCGTGCAATAGGGCCCGATCTAGTCCTGGGAGGAGCGCCCGAAAAGTGTCATTTGCCCATGGGAGTTAAAATGATCAGGATGTTGGCATACATCCAATGCCATCTATCAAGATTTAATCTATAACAATCAATCAGTGCTATCTATATAAGTGCTACCGTTATTACTAGTTCCCGTTGTGCAATTTTACGTGCTATATCGTTACATGGCCAATCTATTACCATACTCGTTGTGCTATTTCCTTGTGCAAGTGCTATTACTCTCTTGTTATCGTTAATTTACTCTGCATGACTATTCTCTCTAGTTACCCTGCCTTTTTAAGACATTAATCATTTAAAGCATGCTTGTTCATACGAGATATTAAGTCCTACTGAGCGATTATCGCTCATCATGTGCTATTATTTCATGTGTTTCAGGTGAGTCTGATGGGGATTACCACACTCACGAGGAAGGGAATGAGGATGATGCTCAAGAGTGACTAGTCTCGACAACCCGTGCTTATTAGTTATTTCGTTAGTCGTCAGTTAGTCAGGTTGTAATAGTTTGAGTTTGAATAAAGTACTCTGGGCCCTAGTTTTGGCTCTGATTAGTGGATGTAATAATTAGTTGATGAATTATTAATGAAGTTAGATTTCATTTGGTTTTATTCCAATTGTGTAATGGTTTGATGTATATTTATCGCTCGATACTATTTAATTAACTGTAATTCCGCTTTGATATTCCGCGTCGGGACGTTATAAAATCTATGTTTTAAGGCATTAAAGTAAGAGTTCAAAGTTGTTAAAGTATGTGTGACAGTGAGTTAAAACATGTGAGATTTAAAGTAACCGTTGATATAATTTAAAATGTAATTGTTTACATGACTAAGTCTAACTTTGAAGGTGTTAAAGTAAGAGTTCGAAGATGTTAAAGTATGTGTGACGGTTAGTTAAAATGTGTGGGATTTGAAGTCACTGTTAACATGACTTAAAGTCTATGTTTTAAGACGATAAAGTAAGAGTTTGGAGCTGTTAAAGTATGCGTGTGAGATTTGAAGTAATTGTTGACATAAATTAAAATCTAAGTTTAAGGACGTTAAAGTAAGTGTTCTAATGTGTTAAAGTAAGAGTTCAAAGTCATTAAAATATATGTGTTGGTGAGTTAAAGTATGTGAGACTTAAAGTCATGGTTAGTCTGACAAGTTTAAGTTTGAAGGTTTTAAAGTAAGAGAAGAAACTAGTTAAAGTAGAAAAGTAAACCAGTTAAAGTAGAAGAACAAACATATTAAAAAAGATGAGGAAATCAGTCAAAGTGTCTGGTCCGTTAGTAGTTACAATGTGTTAAAGTAGTAGTTATATTCTATTAAAGTCGTAGTTGTTCTCTATTAAAGTAGTAGTTGTAGTGTATTAAAATATGTGAAGAAATCAATTAAAGTAGAAGAAGAAACATATTAAAAAAGAAGAGGAAATCAGTTAAAATATATGAGATTTAAAGTAACTGTTAATATGATTTAAATTATAACTTGAAAGACATTAAAGTAATAGTTAAAAGATTTTAAAATAACAGTTCCTCACAGTTAGAAGACAAAAATTAGTCTCTAACTGTCAGCACATATCCTAATAAAATAGGGACTAGAAATTAATATCTCTAAAAATTATTAGATTTTTTGTGTAGATATTTTTGACAGGGATTTACAGGTAAGGTCATCTCTCTGACAAGAATATATAATTAATTTTTTCTAAAATAAATAAATTTATGAAGGGGATTGTGATGTACTAACTACTAAGCTATCTTTGTTTTTAGAAAAATTTAGTGTGTTTGAGTTTTGTACTTTACACTTGTACTTCTCTTTTTCCAGTATCCAATATGAAAAGGACACAATACACTCATCCAATGAAAAGTAAAAAATACAAGTGTAAATTGTAAAATTCAAGTGCATTAATTCTCTCTTTTTTAGGAAAATTTATCAATCAATCTCTATTTTTTAGGGACTTATGTTTAGGTCTCTGAACATATTTTTTAAAAGAAGAAAAATATATAACTATATAATTTTCTAAAAGAAACAGAAACCTAAAAATAAATCTCCTAAAAATATGAACTGATCGATAATTCCCCCTTTTTCTTTTATCTACTATACCCAATTGCACATCCACGACGAGCTGGTGCACTGCGTCGCCGCACCGGGAGGATCCACGTTCTCCCTCGAACTCGACCGTTGTGGGGGCCACCATCTACTCCTGTTAAGAGAGAGAAGACAGACGTTAGAGAGAGAAAATAGACGTTAGAGAGAGGGGAGGAAGCCGCCCAGAGGACGCGTATCTGCTCATCACCTCGAATCCTTCGGCGTCCCGAGAGAGAGAGAGAGAGAGAGAGAGAGAGAGAGCAGTCCTGGTCGAGGTAGGAATTAGGATTACCCAAATCCTCTCCTTTTTTAAGAAAGGGATCGATCCGACCAGGAAACCAGGATAACCGGCATTGCCCCATCCCCCCACCTCTCTCCCTCTGCTCCCTCTCTTGCTCCATCCCCAGCGGCAGCAGAAGCAGACGTAGCGAGGGTGACGACGGCGACGACGGAAGATGATGGGGACCTTCACCATCTGGGCGTGCTCGTCCTCTTCCCCTACGCTTTCCCCCTCAACCAGGAGGAGGAGGAGGGCGAGGTCGCCGCTGAAGGAGGAGGCGGCGGCGATCGTCCCGGCGCGCTCGACATGATGCAGATTGATGAGGGCGTGAACGGGGATGACTGGCTGCTCGATCTTGTCGACCCGCCGTTTGGCCCTCACGGCGGCGATGACGACTAAGATGATACGACGTCGATGTCGACGATCAATCGCAGGAGATGAGAGGATGCTGCCGTCCGAGATCACGGACTGGGACCAGTGGCTTCTCCAAGTTCAAGATTCGGTGGCTGATCCCCACGGCTACGAATCTACGATGATGCGACAACGACATCGACGGCGGGTGAGATGTGGGTAGCCGGCGGCCGGTGGGAGATGCAGATTGACAAGGGTGACGACGGGGAGTGGCTGCTGCGCTTTGATGATTTGGTGACTCACCCCCACGGCGACGATCCCACGACGGCTACAACTTCTGAGTCTTGGGTCAAAGCAGACGATCATCGGCAACCTGGTGCTGGCGACTGCGGCGCCGGCGGTGATCTCCCTCTCGATTGGTGGGTGCCAGAGCCGACGGGCTCTCCTGATCAGTTGGCGCAGGGCGGAGGCGTCCTCCCGGATCTTGAGGCGGCACTCTCGCTCGACCAATGCTGGGGTACATACGAGTACTAGTTGATGATCCTCCAACCACACCAGCAGGCCGGATGAGGCCTCTTGCAGCTTCACATACCTAATTGTGGATAATACTACTCTCTGTGGAGTCATCTCTTGTGATCCACTTCATTAGAGTCCATCAATTTTTGTCTATTCAATTTGGGATGTGTGCTAGTAACTCTTGGAGAATAATGAGCAAGTACATGATTAAAGAAGAGCATGTTTTAATTTGTTGTTCATAAGAATTCCTGTTTCCATTGTCTTATTTTCTCAGGCCACTTTCTTCTTGATCAATTATTACTTTAATATGTACTTTTCGAGTGCACACCATCTGTTTGAAAGAATAACCCATTTGCTTGTTGCCCGTCTCAGCAGCAGAAGATCACTTCGTGCTCAAACCGAAAATCTCCCAGACACAAATTAAAGGTGCAGCCACCCTTTGGGCACCATCTGTTCATAAGGATACCTGTACTTACAATCTTTCTGATTCTGAAAAAACTGTTCTTTTCAATCCATATACTGTGTAAAACATCATTAAAATCTTGCTTTTATCCGGTAGAAGTTTTCATAGACTAGTTTTCAAATATATTCGATGGGTATCCAGAGTTATTCTTCCCAAGCCATAAGAACAAAAACTCACAGTTAAGAGCCATTAAATTGCACAGCACCAACCAACAAAAGAAAACTTAGTCCACAGCGAAGGTCAGCAAGAGGCAGATTGATATCCTTGGGTAAATTTCATAAGAAGGTATACATAGCCTGAATAGCACAAAAGTTCTTGGGTTATAAGTGAGGGCACGCAATGTAGAAAATGTTTAAAAAAAAAACATTTCAATGCTAAGCAAATGAGAAGCACCAAAGCAACCAGGACACTCTATGATCCTCTATGAGCACATTCACTTTTTTTTCCTTTTCCCCTTCTTTTTCTTAAATTTTGGTTAGGGATGGGAGGAGGCATACATTAAAAGTGATTTCAGCACTACACATCAAACACTCTTCCCCTCATCACCTATGTTACACCATATTTGACGACTGGCCTCTTAAGTTTGCTCCATCCTAGGTCCCCATTGATGCTAATAAGGGACATATTGCCTGATAGTTTCTCACTTCCAAGAGTACCACCACCTGTAAGAGGACTGCGGCTAGGTCGATCAGTTAGAATTTTTGCCTAAAAATAGGAGGTCTCGCGTTCGATTTTGAGAGATCTATCTGGTCTACATGTAATCTTCGAAGTGTATAGATTCAAAAAAAAATCGATCAAATAAGATAAAAGTAATACCAAGTACACAGAAAATAGGGGCTATTAGATTCTGATCTTAAGGTCCACGAATATCAATTCAATTTTTGAGCCCACAAAATCACAAAAGACGAGGACTTACTCTTTAAAAAAAAATAAAGTACCACCACCCGTAACAGTTCCCAATTCCCACCGCCTGAGAAACTTCCCACAAGTTGATCACCAAATAAGCAAAATCTATGTTAAGGACTACCCATGTGTTTGGGCATCGCCTTAGAAAGTAACATATCTTGCTTTGAAAGTTGCTACCGCATCATAATGACCAGCAGTGGAGAGATGAAGCATAGAGTTATGAATTTTAAAGGTCGCCAAAAATAAGTACAATTTACTAAGACACCCAAGGGTGATTACCACCTTCCAGAAAAGACCACCCTCACAAACGGGTTTCTTTTCCCTGGTAGATAGCCTAGCGGAAATGAGGTGGAGGAGAAAACTAGCTTAGAACCCAAGTCAGAATATTTAATTTGGAAATTGGGTATCCATTGACAACCCAATTATGCAGTTGTATATTATTTTTACTCTTTTTGAAAAACAACGTTCTTTATAAACAATCGCATCTGATCAATATGTTATATATGTAATCTAATTATCAACATCTAAAAAAATAAAAAAAAAGTTAGAAGAAAAACATGAAAAGTTAGAGGTAGATGCACGCATGGTGGATGGTCTCTGGCGCACTATGCTCAGCCAATGAGACACCGCAAAGTAACATCATGGGGCCCACCCCGACTCCAACTAGAGAGAAGACGTTAGAGACTAGAGAGAGAATAGATGTTAGAGAGAGCACGAGACACATATGTCGCAAGCGTGTCCCCCCCCCCCCCGTTAGGACCTTCACAGAAGCGAGAGAGGGAGATCAATCCTGGCTGAGGTAGGATTGGCAAAAGAGAATATTTTGGTGCAAACTATTGGTTTGCAACAAGTGTTGCAAATTCAATGAGAGTTTGTCATCTCATGACATAAGGTATTATAATAATACTTCATGTCATGATTATCCAACCCTAAGTGGTTGGGTGGCAAACCCCCATTAAATTTGTAACATTTGTCGCAAATTTTTGATTTGTAACAAGTATTTTCCTATTAGTAAAAAGAGAACATCTTGATACAAATTTAATGAGAATTTGTCGTCTCATGATATGGAGTATTATAATATCTCATGTCATGATTATCTAATTTTAAAGAGTTGGGTGGCAAACCCTCATTAAATTTGCAACATTTGTTGCAAACTTTTGGTTTAAATCCTCCCGTTTTTGGCAAAGGTCGAACCGGCGGAGAAGCACAGATCGTTAGCATTGCTCCACATCCCCCATCTCTCTCTCTCTCTCTCTCTCTCTCTCTCTCTCTCTCTCTCTCTCTCTCTCTCTCTCTCTCTCTCTCTCTCTCCTCTCCCCGCTTGCTTACTGGCGGTGGCGGCGGTCCACGTGCGCTCGATATGATCCAGATTGATGAGGACGCCGGCTGGCTGCTCGACCTTCTCGACCTCCCCTTGGACCCCCACGGCGGCGACGACGACGCTACGACGTCGTCGTCGACGATCACGGCTGAGACCTGCATCACGAGAGATGAGATGATGCTGCCGACCGAGGGCGGGGAGTGCGACGGTTGGCTTCTCCAAGCTCAAGATTTGGCGGCTGACCCCCACGGCGACGATGACGCGACGACGACGTCGCCGGCGGGTGAGATGTGGGCCGGCCGGTGGGAGATGCACATTGACAAAGGCGACGACGGAGAGTGGCTGCTGCGTATTGACGATTGGGTCCCTCACCGCCACCCCCGGCGGCGATGCCGCGACGGCTACAACTGCTGAGTCACGGGTCGCAAGAGATGATCATTGGCAAGCTAGTGCACGCGGCTGCGGCGCGCCTGTGATCACCCTCTCGATTGGTGGGTGCCAGAGCCGATGGGCCCTCCTGATCAGCTGGCGCAGGGCGAAGGCATCCTCCTGGATCTTGAGGCGGCACTCTCCCTCGACCTGTGCTGAGGGGGCATACAAGTACTAGTTGATGATCCTTCGGCCACACCAGCAGACCGGATGAGTGAAGGGAATTAAAAAATGTTTACGTACAAATAAATTCGAGCAGGCTTAACACGTAGCGGAAAAAATTTATGTGGAAAATCTCATTAATGTAATGAAAAAAAAATCACGGGATAAGTCGGAGTAACAAATTTACTATAAAATATAATAAATGTACAACTCTCGACGTCTCTCATTCAAGACCCAAATAACAATCACAAGAGAACAATATAGATACAAAGATTACGCCACTGTACAAAATATCTGAACTCTCCCCATATGAGAATCACTGTCTAGATGATGTCGTCTTCCTTTATCTCTATCTCTTGCTCTTGTCGGACTTGCACGCACAATCTACTACGCCTCTGATCGTACAACCACTTTTCTTCTTTTCTCCCGCACTGTTGCTATGCTGCACACACCAGCGAAAGGGCCGAGAAGAAGAAAAATTAGAAAAAAAAAAACTCATATGCTGCTGTAGCCGCACACCCAGTACGCAACACTGCATTTTGCCTTTTCTTTGTGTTTTCTACTTGATACCATTACCCACGCAGCCGCCAACACCTAATCCTTGCGTTTCTCCATTTTTGGTTCTTTTTTGCCACAAGGTCATCTCCACCGTAAGGAAGGGTTAAAATAATATAAGTGGGCCATAATATAGCAAGATTTATCATGGGCTGAATAAATGGGCCATGGGCCCAACAACCTCCCCCTTCAGCCAATAAAGGAGGCTGTCCTATCACTCCTCAATATGAGATCGCGCCGACCAGCAGTCGGCACATCTCTTGTCGTTCTTTCGACAAAGTCTTTGTCAGCATGTCTGTTTCATTATCATCTGTGTGAATTTTCTGAAGTTGCAACTATTTCTCTTCAAACACATTTCTGATCCAGTGGTATCTAGTATCTATATGTTTTGACTTGAAATGAAAAGTTAAGTTATTGCACAAGTCGATGGCACTCTGGCTGTCACAATATACCACATAATTTTCCTGTTTTAGCCCCAATTCTTGTAAGATTTCTTTCATCCACAACATCTCTTTGCAAACCTCTGTAGCAGTAATATATTCTGCCTCTATGGTAGAGAGAGCAATACACATTTGCAATCTGAATTGCCATACCACAGCTCCCCTTGCAAAAGTAAGAACAAAACCTGATATGGACTTCCGTGTATCAATATCTTTTGCCATATCTACATATGTGTAACCTGTCAACACAGGTTGTCCGCCCCCAAAGCTTAAACAAACTTTAGAGCTACCTCTGAGATATCTAAGGATCCACTTCACTGCTCCCCAGTGCTCTTTCCCTGAATTTGCAAGAAATCTACTAGCAACACCCACTGCATACACGATGTCCGGCCTCGTACCTACCATTGCAAACATCAAACTTCTGACTACTAAAGCATAATGAACTTTCTGCATTTTCTCCTCCTTCTCTTCACTTGTTGGACTCTGCTCTGAGCACAACTTGAAATGACCTACAAAAGAAGAACCAATTGGCTTTGCATTGTTCATACTGAATCTATCCAACACCTTCTCGATGTATTTCTCTTGTGACAATCATATTTTCTTGGCTTTACTATCACGAGAAATCTGCATACCCAGTATTTGCTTTGCTGGCCCCAAGTCCTTCATTGCAAAGGGCTTGCTAAGTTCTTTCTTCAACCTATCAATCATAGACATATCTTTTCCAAGAATAAGCATGTCATCAACATATAATAGGAGAATAATAAAATTCTTACCAAATCATTTGATGTATACACAATGATCTGAAATTGTTCTTTTGTATCTATTTTTAGTCATAAATGAATCAAACTTCTTATACCACTGTCTTGGAGCTTGCTTCAGTCCATACAAGCTCTTTCTCAACGTGTAGACAAGTTTTTCTTTACCTTTGACTTTGAAGTCTTCTGGTTGCTCTATATAAATTTCCTCCTCCAAATCACCATGAAGGAAAGTTGTCTTCACATCCAACTGCTCAACCTCCAAGTCCATGCTAGCAGCAACGCTTAGAGCAACATTGTGGAAATGGGAAATTTCCCAATTTAAAAATTTTAAAGTTCTTTTTATCATGTTGTCTCATGTTCTCATGGATGCATGTGTATTACGAATCCAAGTCTCGTCGAATGCTTCATGAGCAAGAGTGACGTGAGATGAATCGGCAATTCGCACAGTGCGGGCGTGTCAGTCACCAGAGTGACAATCAAGTGATTTGCCTCCGAGAGTCGAAGGGCTTTAGGTCTATTGTGCACGCCGTTTGACTTCGTCAAACGAAAGTGGAGTGTCGGGTCCTAGACCAAAATCTGGTCGTTGCCTAAACGCAATGGCGTTAATTACATCCCTCTGAGAGGGAAAACCCTTGATTAATCGCCAGAAATTAGAAAGTCTAGTGGCCTTAGAATGGAGACATCCGATGAACGGTGCAAAGTGCAACTCAAAATTAGGCCGGAATGATAAACAGACACGGTGCCTATTCGAGGTTATTGGATCTTTTATTTAGATGTGATTGGATCTTTTCGCCTATTCGTCCATTTGTTCTTTTATCATGAAATGGTTTCAATTTGCTTCTTTTGGTTCTATTTGATAAACACGAGTCAAGAAAAACGAATGGTCTATTTGGTCATTCGTGGAAAACAATCTTAATTTGGCCTTTTGATCCTTTGAAAATATGAGATGATTTGTTCGCCTTTTTACCACAAGAAGAGTTTCACTTTGATCTTTTACATTTTTGAAAGCATGCAAGTTGCAAAATAATGAGTCATTTACTCTTTACTTTTTTTTGCGTCAAAGAGTGGTTTCACTTTTGGTCTTTTGAAAGCATGAGACGGTTGATTTGCTTATTTCCCCTTTTTTACTTTTATCATGAAAGATTTTCTAATTTGATCTCTTGCTCTTAAAAAAAAAACATGTGTAATGTGAAATGCTTTTATTTGCTCATTTGTTGCTCTTATAATGGAACATTCCTTTGATTGGCTCTCTCATTCTTTTATTCTTCTTTTAAAAGAGGTGCCACGTGGTTCTATTCGCGATTCGGTGTCACTCCATTAGACTTTAGGGGTTTCTATTTTTTTGAAAGGACCCTTGCCGATTCGATCCTCTTGGAGAATTCCGGCAGCATCTCCCCTCATCTTAGTTGATAGGGGAAAGCACAGTACACACCCACCGAGACGGAGACGGTACCGAAAGAGAGGGTGTATGTCAAATGATGACATAACCCGAATGGCACATAGCACCACCCTCCAAAGCAAGCCTTTAAGGGAGAAATGGCACCATGACCACACAAACACCAGTCGGTGGGTAAAACCCGTATGGGCCCACATACCCGGGTATAGATATTTCATTATCTAACCCGGGATTGCAAATGAGCCACTCTTGGGAGGAGGGCGGTTTTGGGCCAGCCATGGGCTTAATGGGCCTCTCTCCATAGGTGCTAAGCATGGGGGCATGGACATCAATTGTCCAACCCTTGGCTAGCATGGGAGATTCGCCCCACACACCAAGATCCCTTAATGGGCCGCTCAAAACAGTGAGAACCGCCCCCTCTAGAGGATCAAAATAGTGAGCTTGATGAGCCCAAATCCATGAAATGCCAAGCTTTGGGCATGAACATTGATTGTTCAACCCATGGCTTACAAAAGGGACATGCTCCCATCATAAAAAAAAAACTCTTAGAGGGGACTGTTTAAAATAGTGAAAATCGGTCTTTTAGGAGCGTCAAAACAGGAGTTTAAGGGGTCAATTGCAACACAATGCCAAGCTTTGAGCATGGACATTAGTTGTCCAACTCATTTGCTAGCAAGGGAGGTCACGCCTCAAGGCAAAATGCACTTAAATGGAGCAGTTATAATCAGTGGAAACCTGCATCTTGGAGGTTGGAAACCAGTGAGGAACCTCATTTGAAAGGCCCAAACAGTGAACAAAAGGGGCTCTCTTGAAGGCAAACCATGGCCCAAGAAAGGGGGGCCTAAGCAAAGCAAAGGGGGGGGGGGGCTGTTTAGAGGAAAAACCTGCACTCTTTAGGGGGCTAAAACAGTGAGAAAACCTCACACCCTCTTGAATAAACCGTGAAGAACATGCTCTATAGGAGACTTAGGCAAGGCCCAATAACTCCACCTCCCTTATAGCCTCATTCATTGGAGGGTAGGGTAGGTAGGAGGTCTCATGTGTGGTTCTTGGAATGGGAGGAGACCCACCATGCAAAGAGGTGGTCTCTCCCCATTCGTGACCTTCTCATGGCACAAAAGCAAAAAAAATGTTTAAAACATCATGCACATGATGGAGGGAAGGAGAAGCATTAAATGCAAAGAGGACAAGCATACACATTAAATGGAGATGGAGGACACATGGACATGACCTTTCTATTGCTAAGAGAAGAGAAAGGAGTACAAGAAGAAGAAAACAAAGATTAAAGAAAAGGGAAGGGGAAGGGAGCCTCACACCATCTCACTCTCCCTCTCTCTTTCTCTCTTCACATGATGTGACCATACATAGGAATGGCCACCTCTCTTTCTCTATTTCTCTCCTTTCTCTTCACCTTTTTCTTCTATATCTCTTCTTGGCTTCTCTTGCAGGTGCTCCCTTGGAGAAAGCGCAGCAGCAGAACCGTTGGAGAAGAAGACTCCTCTCCTCCCTTCTCTTCTGCTCCCGAGACCCCTCTCCTCTTTTTCTTTTTTTTGCTTGGCCCGCAAGGTCCTCCAAGAGAGGCCTTTTCTTCTCCTTGGAAGCCTCTAGAACAGACCCCCAAAAGGCCTCAGCCAGCCCTCTGCCCCCTTCATGCGCAGGCCTCCTTTTTGTCATTTTTAGCATCACTTTTTGGGAGGTGTTGAGCTCTCTTAGGCTCACCTCCATGCATGGGAGAAATGGGCCTTGGATAGTGGGCTTTGCAAGCCTTTGGGTTGGGTCATTTAAATGGTCATTTCTATTTGGTGGAGGAGAGTTGGGCCGACCAAAGGATGGGCCCATTAGAAATTTTAGGTGTCCACAAATGCCCCCCACCCGTGGGTGGTGCGAGAGGACATGCGAAGCGACATCCGCGGGTGCGCTGTAACTCATTTGACTATTTATACTGACACAAGCGGGTCTTTGGACTTGTTCCCGTGTCAGTGGTCTGATAGTCTATTCACGGTCTTTTGCTTCTATTTTGATGACGTTTCCCATGAATGGCGAACACGTGTCGCTCTTAGTGGGCAACTGAGGGTCCCTTTCTTTTTTACTTTTCTTTTGTACAGGGCCGGAGCGATTCGGCAAGACTTGTGCGATTCGGCAGGGCCTGCTGGCCGGCTAGGAAGGCGTCGATTCGGCGGTGTCTGCGTCGAATCGGCAGGGTTGCGGCTCAGTGGGGTTGAGCGAACCGAGCGGGGCATTGGGCCGGCACGAACCGCGGGCCGGTTCGGGCGAGTCGCGCGAACCGGAGGGTCCCGTCCATCTTTTCCCCCCCTTTTTCCTCAAAAGGCGCGCCGCGCCTCTTCTTCTTCCTCTTCCATCTCTTCTCCCTTCTCTCTTCTCACGAGCCTCTTCCCCTTCCCTTCGTCTTCCTCCTCCCGTCTTCCGCCTTTGGTCGAGGAGAACGCAGCGTCGGCGGAGGAGCGCGACGGTGGCGAGGCGGCGCAGGACGCAGTCGACGGCGAGGACGCGGGCAGCAGGCGGCTGCAGTGCGGTGCAGGGCACGACGGTGGGGAGGCGCGACAGCGCCGGCGGTGAGGCTTGATCGCAGCGGGCTCGCTCCGGCCTTGAACAGGCGTTGCGCCTGCGGAGGCGGTCGGAAGGCGAGGGTGGAGCGGCGGTGACAGGGCTTCGACGACAACCGGGTGCCACGCTTGCGGCGGCGCGGGACAGAGACCGCGGCGACGATCGAGAGGAGCACCGACGGCGAGGTGAGCGGCGGCGGAGCTTGCGAGGCATTTCCGGGGGCGGCGGAGTCAGACGACCAACGCCGGTGACGAGGGAGCAGTGGTAGGGCACCGGCCTTCCTCAGAACGGCCTATCTATGAGGGGGGATTTGCCCCTTTTGGCTGTTGCTTTCTTTGTATGCTTTTGGGCAGCGCCGGTTATGGGCTTGGCGGTGCTGGATGTTGTTCTGGCCGGAAGCCAGTGAGAGGGGTTGTTGGGGCCGCCATTAGAGGGTTTGCATGCCCTTCCCCTCCCCATTTGTCCCTTTTGCATGGGTGTACAGGGTTCAAAGGGGGACCGGTGGCTGGGTGCTCTTTGAGGCCGTGGGGCCTTCTTGTACAGGGGGGCGCCTGTGTGTGTGCGTGTGTGGTTCGGTGAGGTCTTCCTCACCCAAACACGAAGGGGAAGGCCCAGTAGGTCCCAGGGCTGCTAGGGGACTGTGAGGAAAATCCCTCCAGTCCGAGGTTCTTTTGTTGTCCCCTACCTTTTCTTTACTTTAGGCGGTAGAGTGGGGCCCACTGCCTCCTGTAGGACCGCCAAAAGGGTTTTTTCTGAGTTTTAGCTATTAATAGGGGCCCATTTAGAGTAGGCGGATCTCAAACAGAGTCGTCTTTAGCTTAAAAGGTCATCGCGAGACAATGACGCTTTAGAGTAGCTTCAGCGGGGCCCAGAGCCTCTAGGGAGCCGGGGAGGACGCTCTAGGTCCGAGGCCTGCCGTCTTTTCTTTGTTGGTGGGGGCCCGATTCGAACCGGCGGGGCTCCCACTTGTACAGGTCTCTTCCCACGTTGACACTTCAGGTGGGGGTCTTTTGACTGCAGCCAGGCACTGGGTCGCTCCCCCCATAGGCTGGACCTTTGCGGATGGTAGCAGTTTCCGGAGAGCCATTTGACATGCTTGCGTGTCTTTGTTTTGGGGCCGTCTCGCCTTAGTGCGTGGACGAGTACCCACTGAACCCCCCCTCTTGTATGCTTGACAAGGAGAGGTGCTGCCGAAATTTTCTTTGATCAATCTATTAACATGGCTTTTCTTTTCTGTTGTAGACATCATGGCTGCTCAACCCTGTGCTGGCGGTGCAGGACGTTTGGAAGGTGCTCCACTGGTATCATGGGAAGACTTTCCCAGACTAAGTCAAGGCCATGATAGAATTGCTATGGTATCCGATTCCTCTGATGATGAAGCAGATACCATGGATGTGTCAAGACTCGATGCTAGCTCAACGCCAATCTCTTTTGTTCGAGGTGAAGATTATAGAATCGACCACCCAAAGGACAGGCATCTGTTGCTATTCCTTCACTCTTACGCCCCGAGCGGTAGGAGAGACATTTTCATGGCCCGAGATGTGGAGGCGGCTATTCTGGAGGGGCGAGACAGTTTGGCGAACTGCGTTCCCCGCTCCGAACCCATCTATCAGATAGGCGAACCTCGACGGCGGGCTGCTGTTCTAGGGTTGGGGAACCTGAACCCTGTTGACAACAGGCTTACCCGTGCTCCCACTTTTACTCCAGCAAGGTGGGACAATTCGGTGGGCCACGTGAACCGAGAGCGGCCGTCTTTTGGGTTGTTTCTATGTCCGTTGAAATGGGGCTACAGAGATGAGCCCTTTTTACTGGATTGCCTGGCCATCCGTTTCAAACATCAACTGGCGGCTGGATGGTTTGGGGACCTGCGAGCAGCAGATGCCCATCACTTTCGTTCTTTTGTTGTGGAAGCTACTGAGTTCGTGCTTCAGCATTATGCACCGATCTTGATGACTGTGGGCGTCTACCACAGTATATTTGCAGCCCGTTACCGGTATCCTCTGTCCAAGGGCCTTTGATATGGACTAGCAGAGGTTTTTGTCCCAGAGTTCAACACCTTTTACATGGCTGAAGGGGAGACCTCATTAGATCTATGGAGTTTGCATCAGTTGACTGGCCTGCCCATCAATGGAGAACCCTACGAGGAGGTGTGCCTCTCAGATCTTCTAAAGGATAGGACTGACGGCCAGGGTCAGTACTCTTTGGGCTACTCATATAGATATCTGATGAAGGCATATCGCCACCTTAGTCTTACTTGCAGTGCCGGGCGGGCAAAGAAGAAAGGCGAGCGGAGGAAGATCAGCCTGCATGTATGGTTGACCTACTTCTTTTCAACCAAGCAGCGGTACGAAGATTTCGCTTGTGTTGGCGTGGCCGTTGCCAAGAGAAATCCAGGCCGTCAGAAGGTGACCCTTCCAGAATCAATTCTTAAAGATCGGATTGAGGGGCCAAATCCAACAAATGCTGATCCGCACACCCACTGTGCGGCCTATTTGACGTACTGGATCTGTTCTTTCGCTCTGCCGGTGGGAGACGAAACCGTTCTCCGCCCAGAAAGCCAGATGGCTTGGGGTGTGAAATTGTCTTTGTGCCCAGCTGCCCTATGTCTGGTATACCGAGCCCTTGGCGAATTGCATCGCCATTCTTTTCCGCGGCATCACCGTGTGATTGGCCCTTGGCACTTTATCAGTGCATGGGCGTGCAGCCTCTTTCCGGAGTTTGCTCCGAGATCCCTTCAATCTCCTCGGTTGTTCCCGAGGATGTTAGAGTTCGCCAGCACAGAGCCTCAGTCCACCACTGCTCAGCTTTTTGAAATTCGGGGGAAGTTGACAAGCATTCCAACTGATTCCCCTGGGACAATCCATTTTTGGCATTTGGCTAGTCATACTAGTCCGTTGGTCAACCGCTATCGAGAGTGTACTGACAGCGTGGTTGAGAGCTATGTGCATCCGTCCAGTGGCCAGAGGTTGACTAGATCACTATTGGAACTGGAGCTTAGAGATTGGGCCCTGTCTATCCGGCCCAGCGTATTGACATTTCATCGGGGGAGCATTGTCTATTTAGAGCCCTATTATCCATTTCGGTTTAGCCGAAATTTTGGATATGATCAACACATTCCTTCCTCATCGGCCAGGTTTGATGTGCCCGCTCGAGCAGTGGCGGGAGCCCAGATTGTTGATCAAGCTCGCAGATGGTGGGATTTCTTTCATCGCTTTGACCCGTCTACCTTCCGGGTACCCATGTCGGGTCGCACTCCCCGCATCACTTCCGAGTACGTGAAATGGTGGAATGCCCGCACTGGGTTTTACAGAGCTTGCAAGACTGAATGTTGGGATGTGGCAGAGCGCCAGATCCTGAGGCTGCAGGCTCGGCCGGTCATTGATATAGACAGGGATCATTTGATGCGGCTAAAATCCAACGACTCAAAGGCTGTTGATCGCTACTTGAAGGCGAGGCTTTCAGCTAAGCAAGGGGACGCTCCTCCTTCATTGACTCTGCCGAAGGTGGCCAAGGATAAACTTTCAGTGACTCTGCATCGTCTTTGCAGTGTCAGTTCGGAGCGGTTGGCCGTGGCGCATCCGTGGCCTATTGAGGAGGTCCGCCCGACCGTGGTGTCTCAGAGTGGGGAAGTTGATACCACTTTCCCTTACAGAGCGTTCCGAGCTCAGTCTGACCTTGACCGCACTCGCTATGAGCACACTTCTTGGCTATTTGTGCTGCTTCACTCTCACAACCTGACAATTGAATCAGATCATGAAATGATTCTGGAGCAAGAGCTGCACATAGTCTTTCACCATGCAGACGGTTGAGGCATGGACTCCCTCAGCCTCTATTACTTTATATCTTCTATTGGCCAAAGCGAGTTGGCCATTTTCGCCGAAGATTGCTGCAGAATCAATGACGTATGCTGGCTGATTCGGGAGGCAGCTTCCCAGGCGCAACAGAGTGTGCATACATACTGGCCCCTAAGTCGCTTTTATGGAGGCATAGCAGGTATCCCCTTTCCTTTCGGGATCTATTGTCTCTTGTTTTCTTATCATACCCCTTCGGTCTCTTACCCTTTCTCTTTTCCTTTAGATCCCTCGGCCAGTGACCGACAGCGGAAATATCACGAGCTCATAATGAAGGTTAAGAAGCCGGTCTATTTTGCCGATGAAAAGATTCTCTTCCGTCCTACTGTGGAGAAGCCACCAAAGCGGAGGTCCAGTATGGCGACCAGCATTGCCAAGGCTAAGCGGGCTTCAAAGAAGAGGAAGGAAGAATCTCCCCCAGAGCCCAGCTCCACAGAGGGTCCGCCAATACCCTCATTTGAGGAGTTCTCCCTGCAACGAGAACACGTTGTTCCCTCAGGTAGCCCTCGGCTTATCTTGGTTCCCTTTGGGTATTGTCTTTTTACTTTGTCTATTTCTTCTGTTGACATCAGGTGACGCCTTTTTGGGAGCTGAACATTCCGTTGAAAAGCAGGATCATCAAATGCCATCTATCGTACCCCCTAGTGTACCTTCCGTCCCGGGGCAGGTTAGGGTCGCGGCAGAACTTCGGTCCTAGGCCGCTTGTGGGGCCATCTTTTGCTTTCCCTTACTGCTGACTTATCTCTTCCTTTGTCAGCTGTAGCTGCCGCCTCTTCTCAGACCAAGGCCATGGGCAAGCGTTCAGCTACAAAAGCTATAGCTCGGAGGTCTAAGAAACCATCCGGTCCCTTTCGAGTGAGCGGTCCGTGCTGCCGGTAGACTGGCCCTTATGAAAATTCGCCAAGGCGGTCGCGCTATTTCTTCAGAGGAATCACAGAGCCCGGTTACTATTTCTTCGGATAGTTCCCCGAATGAGGACAATGTTTGTGCTTCCTCTTCTTCGAGCACCAGCCTTTCACTAGAACGGAGCCCATTGAAAGGGTTGAGGAAGGAGAGGATATCTGCGCTTGATGACATAGGGGAAGATTCCGCTAGCAGCGTGGAGCAGTCCCCTGCCGATAGTGCTGGCTCAGATGTTGCTGCTTCTCATGAGCTTACCCTTGTGAGCACCAGTCTTTCGCTTTTGCGGTGTAGGCCTTTTTGCATGCGAGTGGCTCACAAAGTCCCCTCTGATTTCGTGCAGGAATCCGAGCATGATCTAGATACCCACGCACCCGAATCTTCGCCGACAGTTGGCGTTGATCTCGTAGATACCGAGAAAACAGACTCAGATTTTCTATTGACCCCTGATGTGCCATGTACGGTTGAGGAGTCCGCGCCCGGGGAAGAGGTGAGTTTCCCCCAGGTCTCTTCTGGTGATCTCCCCGGGTCCCCTCCTCAGGTGTCGGCTACTTTAGTTGTGCCCACCTCTCCTGATGGAGGGATGACTCTTGCTGGGACCGTCACTACTTCAGCCGCAGTGGGTGATATCCGCGACCTCCCTTTGACCACTGTTAGCGTTCTTTCGGCCGAACTGCCCTCTTGCTCCGACGAGGTGGACGCAAGCTTGTGGGCGGACGTGGATGCCCAGGTGGACTTCCAAGTGCCAGCTGCTGCGCCTTGTGGGGGCTTTTTCCAGTCCGATGCCATGGTCCGGCAACAGTTATCTGGACTACGCTCGATGGTACAGGAGAACCCGAACGTACCTTACAAAACTGTAAAGTCTGTTGCGGACCGAATGACAGGGATTCTGGTCCTCATGGGGTGCCCATTGACCATTTGGGCGAGCAGAGTCACTATGCTACTCAAGCTCTTGAAGCGGCGTACTTATCTTCAGAATGAATTGCCTAATAGGCTTGCGGCCCTGGAAGTGCAACAAGCCGACTGTGAAGCGGTATTGAAACCCCTGCACGACGATCGAGAACATCGTCGGTCTCTTGTCGGAGGATATGATTAAGAATTGGCGATCCTGGATTCCAGGATAACCAACTTGGAAGCTGAGCTGGCTGCCGCGAGAGCCGAACGGAACGCCCTTGCCGATTCTCGTGCAGAGCAAGAGCAAGCAATTTCTATTGACGATGGTAGGGCTGCTTTGGCCGAGAAGACACTGTTGGAAGTTCGAGCCCAGAAAGAAAATCTGAGGGAGAGAATGTCTTCCCTTTATGTAGGGATCCTGTCGCTGGAGGAGTTGTTTCGGGATCTGTCCTGAGGCACTTTGTACTCCATTTACTTTTGTTGCTTTTGTTATCTCCGGGGCATTGCCTCGATGACTTTGTAGCTTCATTTTGCTATCAATCGGAAATGTTTCATTTTGGATACCAATGCTTTTTCTAAGCGCTTTATTGCTATGTGCGCAATTTTTATTCGTTATTTCTTTCCTTTCATTCATTTTTTCACATTATCGAATCGAGCGCCCTTTCGGGTTTTCGCCCAACCCGACCCCCTCTTGCTTTTGCCTACACGCCCTTTCGGGTTTTCGTGTAGCGGGGTACCCGATTTTGCCCATGGCGCCCTTTACGGGTTTTCACCATGACCGGGTTTTGGGTCCTTTTTACCCTTACTTGGAAGAGTAGCCCAAGTAAGTCTGACGAGGCATCTCTATCTTTAGCCTCTTTTTATTTGTTTTTTTTTTTGGTACCATATGGTGTCTGCTGGCTGTCCGTATGACGGGGCTTCTGCTGAATGACGGGATCCTTTGTCGCCTGATAACCGTTAGTATGATAGGGACTTTTGCTGTCAAGCTAACGGCCTTCTATTCTACCGCCAAGATGGCGGACCTCTATTGACTATTCACCGTTGATGTGACAAGGACTTTTGCTGTCAAAGCAACGGCCTTCTATTTTACCGTCAAGGTGACGGCCTTCTATTCTACCGTCAAAGTGACGGCCTTCGATTCTACCGTCGAAGTGACGGCCTTCTATTCTACTGCCAAGGTGACGGCCTTCTATTCTACCGTCAAGGTGACGGCCTTCTATTCTACCGTCGGGGTAACGGCCTTCTATTCTACTGTCAGGGTGACGGCCTTCTATTCTACCGTCAGGGTGACGGCCTTCTATTCTACCGTCAGGGCGACGGCCTTCTATTCTACCGTCAGGGCGACGCCCTTCTATTCTACCGTCAGGGCGACGCCCTTCTATTCTACCGTCAGGGTGACGCCCTTCTATTCTACCGTCAGGGCGACAACCTTCTATTCTACCGTCAGGGTGACGGCCTTCTATTTTACCGTCAGGGCGACGACCCTCTATTCTACCGTCAGGGTGACGGCCTTCTATTCTACTGTCAGGGTGACGGCCTTCTATTCTCTAACTTTCGTGTCTATTAGAATTCGACACTTGTCTTCATTCATTTCTTACTTTGCTTTTCTTTGGATTTCTCATTATCGGATTGGGCACCCTTTCAGGTTTTCGCCCAATTCGACCCCCTCTTGCTTTTGCCTACGCGCCCTTTCGGGTTTTCACGTAGCGGGGTACCCGATTTTGTCCAGGGCGCCCTTTGCAGGTTTTCACCATAGCCGGGTTTTAGATTTTTTTTTTACCCTCGCCCAGTGGACAAGTCCGACGAGGCATCTCTATTTTTAGCCTCCTTCTTTTTTCTTCTTTTTTTTAAAAGGGGTATGAGGATATTAGCATAATTTGCCAACGTCCTGACCAACGTCGGCTGCTCGAGCTTGTTGACGCTTTTCCATTTCTCAACCCATTGCCGATGCGGCCTCGTGTTGCATTGGTGCGACGCCGGTGGGGCTTCATTGCTTGAATGATGTCGATCTTTTGGGCTCGTTGCTGTCATCAGCTTCAGAGATCCCTGCCCACAGACGATAGTAAGAGTCAGGTCAATTAAGTAACAACTATTCATGCATGCTAAAGCATATAATTCTCATTTAAGTCTTTTGATTTTATTTATTCCTTCTTTTTCTTTTTTTTTGTGTGTGTTTAAGAAACACAAATTTCTTGTCTTTATTTTTTTTAAGAGATCTTTTTCATGCGAGGAGAAACCCGAACAACCTTTACACGGCTCATGGAGGGGTGATATGCTAACTGAGACGAAGGACTCCTTTCATTGTCCTCCCCTCGGAAATCAGCGGAAATCACAAAGGTCTCATAAATTTTGTTGGGACATTCGTCGCCTCAGAGCCATGGTCCGGCTAGCGGTATGGCTGCCTCTTTTCTATTTTTGTCATGCATTGCATGCCATCTTTTTTGCACTTTTTTGGCTCTTCGTCATTGGTGACTAGTGTCCCGGGGGCTTAAGAGCTTAGTATTTTAATTTTTTTGTTGTTTTGTTTTTTTGTTTTTGTTTTTGTTTTGTTTTGTTTTTTTTTACATGGGAGAATTGAGGATAGAAACTCCCTACTGTTGCAAATGCAACAGTCCTTTTGCAGCCAAGCTCTTCATCCATCGAACAAGTCGATCAGGTCTATTTCTTGCTCGGCCTCCTGCTGCTCATGATGTTGGGCACTGAAGCCTGGGCGGCACGCGTGATATAGCTTCAAGTGTCTTCCATTGAGGGGTGGGAAGTGTATTTCACCCCGATGATCAACCAGGACGCAGGCACCGCCTTCATAGACTCTTTGCACCACGTACGGTCCAGTCTAATTCACGTTCAGGTTTCCCTTTGGATTGCCGGCCATGACTTCTCTCTTCTTGACCATTACCAGGTCCCCTTTTTTAAATTCACGACCCTTGACTAGCTTGTTGAAGGCGCGTGCAATGCGGGCCTGGTATACTTGAATGTTCTGTTGAGCTCGCAATCTTTTCCCTTCCAAATCGGAAAGTTCCTCGAGCCTTCTTTCAATATTGGTCTGATTCTCAAGGGATAGTCCATGTTGGATGGCTACCCTAAGAGATGGCACTTCCAACTCCACCAGGACCACGGCTTCTGAATCGTACACCAGGGAAAAAGGTGAACAGCCCATTGGTGTCTTATAGATGGTCTGGTAGGCCCATAAGGCTTCATACATCCGATCCTCCCAATCTCTTTTGTTGGCACTGACTGTTTTGGCCAGCAGGGTGCACAATGTCTTATTAAAAGCTTCCGCCAGGCCGTTGGCTTGTGGATTGTAGGGAGTGGAAGTCCTCCAGTCGATTCTGTATTTTGCGGCCATTCTGAACACCTTCTGATTCTTGAAGTGTGTTCCATTGTCCGATACGATTCGGTCTGGACTGCCGAATCTGAAGATGATGTTTCGCTGAACGAAGCGTGCCACCAACTCCCCTGTTACTTCTCTTAATGCCACGGCTTCGACCTACCTTGAAAAGTAATCGGTGATAGCCAGGATGTATTTACACCCTGATGAAGAGGGTGGCAGAGGGCCCACAACATCTGTGCCCCATTGTGCAAATGGCCAACTTGGAATAGTTGGATGCAGAGACATGGGAGGCCTTCTTGGAATGACCGCATGCTCTTGGCACTTTTGACATGCTTTGGCGAAATTGCCACAATCTTCAAACATGGTTGGCCAGTAATAGCCGAGCTTTTTGATTTCTATTTTCATCTTTGGCCCGGCCTGGTGGGTGCCAGTTGTCCCGGCGTGTACCTCTTTCATGACCTTGCCGGCCTCTTCAGGTGACAGGCACCTCAACAAGATCTTTTTCTTGGAGTCCGCCATGATTCTGAACAGCACTCCGCCTCTTAATTCATATGAGTCCTTTATTCGGATCAACTTGATCCTTTCTTCTCTTTGTGAGGGCAGTTGCTGGTATTCGAACCATTGCAACAAGGGCTCTCTCCAGTCCTTGTGCATGATCTCTTCAGCCACAGATACTTCTTCTTGGCCGCTCTCTTCATTTTCAGACTCTTCTTCCATCATGCTGGGGACTTGCCGCCGATTCATGACAATGACTTCTAGCTTCTCATTTGGTGGCACTGCCAAAGAGCTGGCCAATTTTGCTAGAGCGTCAGCTTGTGCATTCCTACTTCTGCCAACATGCTCTATTTCTATTTGGTAGAATTTCGACATCAATCTCTTGACCTTTTTATAGTAAGGCAGCAACTCTGGCTTTTTAACGTCAAACTCATCTTGTACTTGCTTGACGATTAGCATTGAGTCGCCAAAGACTTGCAGAACCTTTATGTTCATGAAGAGGGCCACTTGCAAGCCAATGATTAAGGCCTCATATTCAGCCTCATTGTTTGTGCATGGCTTGTTAATCGAGCAGGAGGTGTGTGTGACTTCTCCTTCAGGTGATTTCAGGACGATACCTGCCCCCGCTCGGACTCTTGCACTGCCGTAAGCAGTTGGTTCTATTCGGGACGCCCCGTCGAAATATAATTGCCAGGTCGCCGTTTGCAATTGATTCACCTCGAGGGTCTCATCTTCTGGCAGCTCTGTGATGAGCGGAGAATTTTCCGGTACGGGATGAGCTGCAAAGAAGTCGGCTACTGCCTGTCCTTTGATTGCCTTTTGGGGGATGTATTTGATGTCAAATTCCATCAAGATGACAGCCCATTTACCTATTCTCCCCTTCAACGCTGGTTGGGAGAGTATGTATTTGACGGGGTCGGCTCTGGAGATCAGTCTAACCTCGTGTGACAACATATAATGTCTCATCTTCTTGGCTGCGAACACCAAGGCTAGGCATACTCTCTCAATCGGAGAATATCTCTCTTCTGCCCCCACTAACCTTCGGCTGAGGTAGTAGAGGGCTTGCTCTTTTCCCTCATCATTCTCTTGCGCCAACATGGCTCCCAAGGAGTGTTCTGTAGTTGCTATATACAGGATGAGAGGACGGCCTTTTACTGGAGCACCTAACACTGGTGGAGTATTCAGGTACATTTTCAGTTGATCCAAGGCGTGCTGACACTCCTGGTTCCATTGGAAAGGAACATCTTTTCCCATTAATTTGTGAAAGGGGTGGCATCGCCCAGACAAATTTGAGACAAACCTACGAATGTAGGCCAGCCGTCCTTGTAATGACCTGAGCTCGGTCAGATTCTTTGGCGGCGGCAGCTCTTGGATTGCCTTGATCTTGACAGAGTCTATTTCTATCCCCCTGTATCGGACGATGAAGCCCAGGAATTTGCCGCTGGATACCCCGAAGGCACACTTCATCGGGTTCATTTTCAGCTCATACCGCCTCAGCCTTTCAAAAACGGCCCTGAGGTCAGCCAAGTGGTCTTCTCTTCTTCTTGTTTTGACCACGAGGTCATCGATGTAGCACTCCACCTTTTTATAGAGAAGCTCATCAAAGATTTTTGTCATGGCTCTTTGGTAGGTTGCCCCGGCATTTCTGAGGCCGAAGGGCATTCTCTTGTAGTGGAAGATCCCTTTGGGTGACCTAAAAGCAGTGTGCACCCAGTCTTGTTCGGCTATCCAAATTTGGTTGTAGCCGGATGATCCGTCCATGAATGACAAAGCTTCATGTCCGGTGGTGGCATCTATCATCACTTCAGTGATTGGCACCGGAAAATCGTCTTTTGGGCAGGCCTTGTTCAGGTCCCGGAAGTCCACACAGATTCGGATCTGACCACTTTTCTTTTTAACAGGGACGATGTTTGCTAGCCAGGTAGTATACTGGTTCTCTTCAACAAAGTCCACATCTATTAATTTGTCCACTTCTGTTCATACCTTGTTAATCAATTCCAGTCTCATTCTCTTGGGAGCTTGCTTGACCGGTTCTATTTTTGGGTCAATTGCCAGGATATGTTGTGCCACATCGGGGCTGAGTCCCGGCATCTCTTTGTAAGTCCAGGCAAAGCAATCCCGGAACTCTTTTAACAGCATGATATATTGCTGCTTCTCTTCTTCTGGGATGAGGGCACTTAGGAAGGTTGGCCTGTAGTCACCTTCCGTGCCAAGGTTCACTTCTACTAGCTCATCCACCGTGGCTTGGCTGCCATCTTCAAGCTCTTCTGGTGCTGGCTGGAGGTCTACAAAGCCTTCTTCATCAGCTTCTGCCTCTAGCACCTCCACATATTCTCTTTGCAGGCCTGCAGCTGATACATCCTTTTCAGCCACTTCTGTCCATTGGGCCCCTTGGCTTGGATTTAAAGGAACGTCTGTTATCGCTTCCTGCTCTCTTATCTCTTCTGAGCTTGCAGGGCCTAACAGCGTTGCTCCGTTGTGTCTGTTTTCTCTAGCTGTCAGGAGTACTTGGGTAGCAAGACACTCCACGGGAGTGCAGGTGGGGAACGCTGCTGCCCCCTGGGGAGGTTTGTCATTTGCATTTGTAGCCATTTCCACCATGCTTCTTTCTTCAGGGTAGTCATCATAAACCACCCCTGAAGGGTTCTCTTCTGTTTGGTTGGCTATGCCGATCATGCCAACGGTATAGCTTTCTCCCAGTGACCAGCCGAGTCCTGGGTGCTGGGTGATTTTTAACAGGTCCCTATCCATATTCGGCGGGTACCATAGCTTTCTGAACATCTCCCTCTGACTAAGCTGTTGTCGAAGAGGGATTTGTTGACTTTTGGCCAGTCTGGTGACTGTATCAGACATGTCCGGGAATCCTATGATTGGAACCAAGGGATCTCCGGTCTCTTCAGGGATTTGGCAATCATCATCCTTTCTCATTGGTTGCTCTTTAGCCACATAGAAGACTGTGAAGCGACCTCCTGTGTGAGCTATCACCATGGTCTTCAATGCTCTTACTATTTGACAATCTATTTCGGCGGCTGGCTTGGTAAGGCCCTCTGGGACCAGAATGAATTCTGGCTCCTTTTCATTTATTTGTGGAGTAGAATCACGCCTGCGATCTGGGGCGTCACACGATTGCACTTCCACCTCTTCTGTTGATGTGGGTTGCTCAGCAGTGATCCCTGGCGGTGGTGGTGGGAACCACTCATCATCAGGGGTGACTTCTTTTGCTTTGCCCCCTTGAGGGGCTTGAATTTCTGAGTGTTCCGGTGGAAACCACTCATAAGCGATGATGCTTTCTTTCTTGTTGCCCTTCTCGGGGATTTGGCTTTCTGAGTGCCCCTGATACAGATCAGCATCAAGGAGGTGACACTCATACACTTCAAATGGGTGGGCATCGGCAAAAACCCTTTGCTCTTCTCCTCCTTTCACATATTTGATGCACTGGTGCAGCGTTGATGGGATTACTCCATTCTGATGGAGCCAAGGCCGACCCAGCAAAGCCTTATAGGACGTGCTTGCATTGATCACGTGAAACTGGACTTTTGTTCTGAAGTCCCCTAGAGTCAGGTGGAGCTCTACGACCCCCAGAGGTACCTCAAACTTTTGATTGAAGCCCGCTATTCTTACATCAAGGATAGAGGAGAGGTGTACATTGAAATGATATTTCTGGTAGATCTTGTAGGGTAGGATGTTGACTGCTACTCCTGGATCCACCAAAATTCTATTCAGGGGTAACCCATTCAATTCCCCCCTCATATAGAGTGGTCTGTTGTGAGTTGCCATGGGGAGGAGCATGTCCTCCGGGGTAAATGTGATGGATGCCGCATTAGCCACGGCAGCCTCCACCCGTATCTCTGCAAGGCAGGTTTCATATGGTGCTGGAGCCTGCAAGGCCGTGATCAGCGCCTTTCTGGTCTCTTCGCTTAACGACAAGATTTCCCAAACACTGAACCATGTAGGGATCTTCTTTAGTAGCTTGATGATTCGGTCTTCCGCCCTGACATCATCTAGCTTTGACTTTCCTTTGTCATTTTCACTATTCTTGGCTTGGGGTCTGCTGACCGGACTATTCTTCCCATCATCAGGCTTCTTTTGTGCTACTAGGGATTTGGGCAATGCCTTTGCCTTCTCTTCTGCTGCCAGGAATTCAGCGAAGGACGGGACCGTGCCCCCGGTCTCTTCACTGACATAGAGCCCCGGAGGTGGTGGAACTTGCGCCCCTCGAACCTTAGGTTCTGGTATCTCATAGGAGGGTTCTTCCCTGAAGATGATGTTTTGGTTTGCTGGAGGGGGGCGTCTCCATTTTCTTCCAGATCTTGTTGTGAATTCTTGACCCGAAGCCCCGACCTGATTGACATCATTCGGGGAAGGGTAGAATTCCTCTTCTTCATAGTGCTCCCCCAAACTTAGCAGGGAGGAGATAGTATTGCATGAGAGGGTTGCCACCACCTTCTTTTTCTTGGATCTTCTCTTCTTCTTCTTTTGCTTTATCGGCTCTTGCCCCCAGAATAAATCTTCTTGAGGTTGAGGTGTCTCTTGCTCGCGGGTGCCTTCAGGGTCAACTTCTCGAGCTCCTCCCATGGCACATACTCTTGTAGTCGGACAGGGTGTCTGTCCGGCTGCTCATATTCATCCAATTCATCAATTAACGCTTGCAAGCGCTCGAGTGAAGGGCTGCCCCCTCTGTATAATGGGAGAGGCATTCGACGCCTTCTGTTGCCGGGACTCCTCTGGATAACGATCCGGGGCTCTATTGGGTGCCACACCGGAGTGACGGTTGGCACGGGTGGCTGGGGTGTCACTCCCCGAATGTACATTTTCGGAGCTGACTTCTCTTCGGGCTTCTTCTTTTTTGTCTTAACGGGTACCCTTTTCCATTCCTCCTGTTCCCTGATTGGGGTGAGGATGAGACTTTTGTAGGTATTCTCCGTGCTGGCCTCGGAGAGCTCTTCTGGTAACTGTTGGTATATGGAGATCATGTTAGCTCCGGCCTGCCGGGCAGGCAATTCATGCGGCTGGGGCGGATCAACTTTGTAGTCCCCCATCTGCAATTCTCCTTTCTTGATCAAAGACTCCATGACGTCTTTGAACACGTAGTAGTCTTCTAGAGGGTGCCCCAAGATCTTATGGTACAGACAAAATCGAGGATCATCCTTCTTCGCTGCTTGCTCAGGCCTCTTTGGTGTTGGAAGGGTGATCTTGTTGTATCTGATTCCCCAATCAAACAGCGTTTTGGTCTTTTCCTTGTGGAAAGAGTACAACTTCCTCATTTTATCTTGGAAAGGAATGACCTTTCTCTTTGGTTCAGTTTTGTTGCTGGAGGTGCCGGCTGCCGCCTCGCCTTCGTCTCTTTGCTTTTCAAATGTTTTGAGGTCCACTGCATGAACCTCCTTCCCCGCAGGCTTCTTATCGGCCGGCTTGGTCTTTTGATTGGCGAATGAGTTGGTGGGGTACTTGACCAAGAAGGCCTCTATTTCCGCCACCATGTTGTTCAGCCTGTCAAATGACCGAGTCTCTACTCCGATCATTCTTTCAAGCAGCTCTCTTTTCAGATTTTGCTTGCAGATCTGAATTGCATCTTCTTGATGAGGAGGACGCTTGCACCTCATGCTGAGGTTCCTCCACCTCTAGATATAGTCCAGTACGGACTCATCACCCTTTTGCCTGGTTGCGTAGAGCTCGGCAACTGTTACCTCCCTCTCAGCAATATAGAACCTCTCTCTAAATTTCTTTTGCATGTCGGTCCAGTCAGATATGGACCCTGCTGGCAGACTAGAATACCATTCAAACGCCAGGCTTGTCAGGGAGGAGCCGAAGAACTTCAACAAGTATGATTCGTCGGTTGCTAAATCTCCCATCACATTGATGTAATAAGCAATGTGTTCTTTTGGAGATCCTCGCCCATTGAACTTGTCGAACTTCGGGGGCTTGGTGACACCCGGGGTCAATCTCTTCACGGCATGATATGCAGGGTAAGGTACCCTATATGCATCAAAAGCCATTTGCTCTCCGTCTCCCCGTTCAGCGAGCTTCATGTCAATTAGCTGCTCCACTATGAGCTTGTTGATAGTGGCCGGGTCCACTCGCTGAGGGTAGAAGTGGGCCGGCTGATTGCTCGGGGTATTGATAATGGCCGCCGGTGGCACCGGGGGCGGCTCTTGATTGTCTAATTATTGCTCAGGATCATGAGCAGGCAATGACTGCTATTGCGCAGGATAAGCTTGCTGCGGCTGGTATGGTTGTTGTTGCTGCTGGAAGAACTGCGGCTGCAACAGTTGGTATTGAGCCTGTGAGCGTGGCTGTTGAGCCGTAGCCACAAGGGATTGTTGAGGTTGTTCATTTGTTGTCCGTACGACAGCACGTTGGGCCGAAGCTTCTATTGACCCTAGGGTCCCTTGGGGAGTCTCTCCTGAGCCCTCCACTGCTCGGGGTACATGTCCCTCGGTCTCTTTGCCTTTGATCTGGCGCTTGAGGTCTGCGATCTCGGCTTGATACTGCTGCAACAATTCCATGATGGCTGGATCTATGGGTGCAGCAAGAGGGATCTGTTGCGAGGTGCCCCCAGAAGCTGTATCTAGCGGTGGTGGCGGTGGAGGAATGTCATCATTGCTCCCACTGCCCTGGGCGGTGACCACGTTGTCACTGACCGCCGTCATTTGTGTTGTTGGCACATCTTCACGCCCATATGCGGCCGCCAAGGCTACTTCCGCTGCTCTTCTCATGGTGATGGCACCAGGCCTCTCTGCCAATTCTGCTAGCTCTTTATCATTGGCTGGCAATGCTCCATATCGGCCCCATATGCCGGCCATGTGGCATGAAAATATCTTGATGTTTCCCTTCTGGTCCCTTTCAGCCCTCCGAGAAGTGCGGGAAGGGAAAGATAGCCTTTCGAAAACCGATACCCGGGGTTTAGCTTTCCCGGCATGCTCATGCCGATGTCCGCATGGAACATCATTCTCATCAGTGAAGCTCCTGGCTGGCGTCCGGGGAGCTCTCGGATCTTTTTGCCTCCTTTCACGCTGCAGAGGGGCGTTCATGAGGTGAGGGGTATGGTCAGATGTGACCCTTGTTGCCCCCTGGCGCTCGCAGGTGGTTGAGATCATTGACTCAGGGGAGTCTTCTCTTATCGGCGGTAGGTAAGCACACCTCCACAGTTCATGCCCCCCCTGACGAATTCCAGCCCCAAAGCCTCTGTGTGGACGACGGTAGCCGGGGATCCTTTTCTCAGCTACATCTGCTGGAGGGTTCTCTCTTGGTGCGGGCTCTTCTGGCCTGAGCTTCTGCACTCTCTTAGGTCGCCAGACCTGTTTGAACTTGATAGGTTTCTGGGGCAACTTGCCCTTGAAGGTATTGTACATCTCTTCTCTATTCGCCAAAGCTTGGAAGGAGTTCTCCACAGGTACTGCTGGCACGACCCGTTTTGCTATAGCTTCAGTTTTCTTCTCTTGCAGATGGATCCTCAAGTCTCCAATCTGCACTGTTTTTCCCGAAGCAGACACCCGTGCACGACAGGTGACGATATTTTCTGCTTCTGTGATCTGTTGGTTGGCCTCTTTTCCCATGGGTTTGTTGTGGATGCCGAGCTCCATGTGGTGCACGTGGCAGCTTAGCTCTTCAGTGGTCCCTTTGAGTTCAGCTTCGTGACTGGCTTCAACTCCATCTTCTTTCTCGGCCTTTGGGTGGAGGACGTTGACGAAGGCAACCCCCAAGAAGTTGGGGAACTCAACAACGGGAGGGAAGCTCCCGAAACGGGTTGGTACCGCGAGGTAGCCGTACCGCGCGTGGTCTTGGACTACGAGGGGTCCGAAACGCACTCCCGCCATCAGTCAATTAGTACATGTTAGTCAATTCAAAATGATTATTAGTATCAATTCTGTGAAGCCACATGGCTTTCTATTTCTGGCGAGAAGATGAAGGGAAGCTTGGTCCCACCGGGCGTGCCACGCTGTGGAAATGGAAAATTTCCCAATTTAAAAATTTTAAAGTTCTTTTTATCATGTTGTCTCATGTTCTCATGGATGCATGCGTATTGCGAATCCAAGTCTCGTCGAATGCTTCATGAGCAAGAGTGACGTGAGATGAATCGGCAATTCGCACAGCGCGGGCGTGCCAGTCACCAGAGTGACAATCAAGTGATTTTCCTCCGAGAGTCGAAGGGCTTTAGGTCTATTGTGCGTGCCGTTTGACTTCGTCAAACGAAAGTGGAGTGTCGGGTCCTGGACCAAAATCTCGTCGTTGCCTAAACGCAACGGCGTTAATTACATCTCTCTGAGAGGGAAAACCCTTGATTAATCGCCAAAAATTAGAAAGTCTAGTGGCCTTAGAATGGAGACATCCGATGAACGGTGCAAAGCGCAACTCAAAATTAGGCCAGAATGATAAACAGACACGGTGCCTATTCGAGGTTATTGGATCTTTTATTTAGATGTGATTGGATCTTTTCGCCTATTCATCCATTTGTTCTTTTATCATGAAATGGTTTCAATTTGCTTCTTTTGGTTCTTTTTGATAAACACGAGTCAAGAAAAATGAATGGTCTATTTGGTCATTTGTGGAAAACAATCTTAATTTGGCCTTTTGATCCTTTGAAAACATGAGATGATTTGTTCGCCTTTTTACCACAAGAAGAGTTTCACTTTGATCTTTTACCTTTTTGAAAGCATGCAAGTTGCAAAATAATGAGTCATTTACTCTTTACTTTTTTTTGCGTCAAAGAGTGGTTTCACTTTTGGTCTTTTGAAAGCATGAACGGCCCATTTGCTTATTTCCCCTTTTTCACTTTTATCATGAAAAGATTTTCTAATTTGATCTCTTGCTCTTAAAAAAAAACATGTGTAATGTGAAATGCTTTTATTTGCTCATTTGTTGCTCTTATAATGGAACATTCCTTTGATTGGCTCTCTCATTCTTTTATTCTTCTTTTAAAAGGGTGCCACGTGGTTCTATTCGCGATTCGGCGCCACTCCATTAGACTTTAGGGGTTTCTATTTTTATGAAAGGACCCTTGTCGATTCGATCCTCCTGGAGAAAATCCGACAGCATCTCCCCTCATCTTAGTTGATAGGGGAGAGCACAGTACACGCCCACCGAGACAGAGACGGTACCGAAAGAGAGGGTGTATGTCAAATGATGACATAACCCGAATGGCACATAGCACCACCCTCCAAAGCAAGCCTTTAAGGGAGAAATGGCACCATGACCACACAAACACTAGTCGGTGGGTAAAACCCGTATGGGCCCACATACCCGGGTATAGATATTTCATTATCTAACCCGGGATTACAAATGGGCCACTCTTGGGAGGATGGCGGTTTTGGGCCAGCCATGGGCTTAATGGGTCTCTCTCCATAGGTGCTAAGCATGGGGGCATGGACATCAATTGTCCAACCCTTGGCTAGCATGGGAGATTCGCCCCACACACCAAGATCCCTTAATGGGCCGCTCAAAATAGTGAGAACTGCCCCCTCTAGAGGATCAAAACAGTGAGCTTGATGAGCCCAAATCCATGAAATGCCAAGCTTTGGGCATGAACATTGATTGTTCAACCCATGGCTTGCAAAAGGGACATGCTCCCATCATTAAAAAAAAACTCTTAGAGGGGACTGTTTAAAACAGTGAAAATCGGTCTTTTAGGAGGGTCAAAATAGGAGTTTAAGGGGTCAATTGCAGCACAATGCCAAGCTTTGAGCATGGACATTAGTTGTCCAACTCATTTGCTAGCAAGGGAGGTCACGCCTCAAGGCAAAATGCACTTAAATGGAGCAGTTATAATCAGTGGAAACCTGCATCTTGGAGGTTGGAAACCAGTGAGAATACCTCATTTGAAAGGCCCAAACAGTGAACAAAAGGGGTCTCTCTTGAAGGCAAACCATAGGCCCAAGAAAGGGGCGGCCTAAGCAAAGCAAAAGGGGGGGGGGGGCTGTTTAGAGGAAAAACCTGCACTCTTTAGGGGGCTAAAACAGTGAGAAAATCTCACACCCTCTTGAATAAACCGTGAAGAACATGCTCTATAAGAGACTTAGGCAAGGCCCAATAACTCCACCTCCCTTATAGCCTCATTCATTGGAGGGTAGGTAGGAGGTCTCATGTGTGGTTCTTGGAATGGGAGGAGACCCACTATGCAAAGAGGTGGTCTCTCCCCATTCGTGACCTTCTCATGGCACAAAAGCAAAAAAAAATGTTTAAAACATCATGCACATGATGGAGGGAAGGAGAAGCATTAAATGCAAAGAGGACAAGCATACACATTAAATAGAGATGGAGGACACATGGGCATGACCTTTCTATTGCTAAGAGAAGAGAAAGGAGTACAAGAAGAAGAAAACAAAGATTAAAGAAAAGGGAAGGGGAAGGGAGCCTCACGCCATCTCACTCTCCCTCTCTCTTTCTCTCTTCACATGATGTGACCATACATAGGAATGACCACCTCTCTTTCTCTCCTTTCTCTTCACCTTTTTCTTCTATTTCTCTTCTTGGCTTCTCTTGCAGGTGCTCCCTTGGAGAAAGCGCAGCAGCAGAACCCTTGGAGAAGAAGACTCCTCTCCTCCCTTCTCTTCTGCTCCCGAGACCCCTCTCCTCTTTTTCTTTTTTTTGCTTGGCCCCCAAGGTCCTCCAAGAGAGGCCTTTTCTTCTCCTTGGAAGCCTCTAGAACAGACCCCCAAAAGGCCTCAGCCAGCCCTCTGCCCCCTTCATGCGCAGGCCTCCTTTTTGTCATTTTTAGCATCACTTTTTGGGAGGTGTTGAGCTCTCATAGGCTCACCTCCATGCATGGGAGAAATGGGCCTTGGATAGTGGGCTTTGCAAGCCTTTGGGTTTGGGTCATTTAAATGGTCATTTCTATTTGGTGGAGTAGAGTTGGGCTGACCAAAGGATGGGCCCATTAGAAATTTTAGGTGTCCACAAACATGGATAGAAGATATTTTAACAACAGGAGAAAAAATCTCTTCAAAGTTAATACCTTTCTTTTGACCAAAGCCTTTCACCACCAATCTGGCTTTGTACTTTAGATGAGAACATTGGTCTTGAGTCTTCAACCTGAAAATCCACTTGTTCTTCAAGGTCTTCCTTCCCTTTGGTAGTTGTACCAAATCATATGTGTGATTCTTCTGCAGAGTATCCATCTCTTCCTGCATAGCTACAAACCACTCTTTTTCTGCTCACTTTCAAGTGCCTCCTGGTAACTCTCTGGTTCACTTGCATCAGTAAGTATCACATACTCATCTTTAGAGTACATTCTGGAAGGTTGATGTTGTCTGGAAGATCTTAGAGAGGCTCTAAAGAAGGTTGCTCTCCATCTTCTTCCTGCTCAACATGTCCTGCAGGTAAGTTAACATTAGCCTCTACACCATCTTCTTGCACATCTCCCCCGTCATCTTGACATGCTGGAGGAGTAATTGGGTCACAGTTTGCTAGTCCCTCTGTAGAAGTCTTGGCTGATGTCTTCTTCTTCCAAGGGTTTGATTCTCAAAGAAGATCACATCTCTGCTTCTAAACACTTTCTGCTTTTCTAGATCCCAAAGCTTGTAACCAAACTGATCATGTGAGTAGCCAAGAAAAATACATTCTTTTGTCTTACCATCTAATTTGGACCTTTCAATGTCTGGAACATGTGCAAATGCACGACAACCAAACACCCTCAAGTGCCTGTAGGAGACATCTTTCCCTGATTAAAGCATGCCCATTTTTGTTTAAAACTGGTTTCATAATTTTTTGACATGCATGCGATTTTATACGTATTTTTGAATGGCCCTGTATCAAGCCATGGAAGGATGGACCGAGACCTAAAAGTGGGTTGTTTCCCCTTTTAGGTTTCGGGCCGCCTTCTGAGAACGCGACGGCCCGACCCATTGCGATCTCAGAAGGTCACGACAGGGCAGACTGCCGCGTCATGAATGCGACGGCCCGACCCGTCGCGTTCTTCGTACCCTATTACCGGTCAGCCTGAACACATCAGACTGACACGTCGCGTTCTGGACCCGTTGGTTGAATCGCAACAGACCACCCCGTCGCAATTTCAGTTGCAATCGATTTCCTGACCCGGTTCCTAAGAACGCGACCGACCCTCCTGTCGCAATTTGAATCGCGACCGGTACCCCCGTCGCGTTTCACCTGACTGACAGAAACCCTAAATTGCATGTAAACCCTTGTAAATCATGCTATTTAATCACTGTTAACTCATAATTTGCTCGGTAATGAACAGTAAACGACATGTTTACTAACATTGGGCTACATTTACATGAAATCTATTAAATAAAAACTATATGCATGATTATTCTTACTCTCATGATTTCCTTACACATGCACACACTAAACATTAATGTTTGCCATGAGACCCTATTAAATTACTCAATAATATATCTACTAATTAAGTATAATTATTCACTTAATCTTTCTATTATTTTAATAGACTTGTCTTCGTTTTATTCGCATGTTTTGTATACCGTTATCGTGTCCCTCTGCCTTCAAGCACTCAAGGCAAGACAGACAACGTTTCATTACACCATTCTTTCTTGACTTAGACCACCTCTCCGTTGGGAAGACTCCTGACCGGACCAGGGACTCCTTGTCAAGGCCTCCATAAGTCTCCTTGGCTTTGGAGGACGTCCATTGCCGACGAGCAGGTTGTACCATCAAAACTTTTTTACACCTTAGGGATCAACATGATCCAACGGCCTTAGTGTGTTTCCTTCTTACCTTGGGATCACGCTGGACCTCTGGTCTGTGTTCATGGCACGGCTAGTGGGCGATTGTGACTTCTACCGGACTGCCAACACACGACTAAGTGTTGTGCAACTGTTATTATCGTCTGTTTATCGTTGTTTTACGATTATGTCCCTACTCTCATCTACTATCTCTATACTCTCATCTGTTCACATTCTCTCTACACTCTCGTCTATTCGTCAATTACTCTCATCTATTCTTGGTACTCTATTTGGCCATGCAATTGATTGTCTAAGATAAGAAACATAACTAATGCCAGACAATAGGGCCCGATCTGGTCCTAGGAGGTGCGCCCAAAAAGTGCTACTTGCCCATGGGAGTTTTAATGATCAGGATGTCGACATACATCCAGTGTTATTTATACTATCAAGATTTAATCTATGACAATCAATCAATCAATATATTATCTTCTCTGGGTTGACAAGAAGCTCGACCAGAAGTGCTATCTCTACTAGTGCACCTTTGTGCAACCGTTCCATGCTATATCGTTACATGGACAATCCGTTATCATACTTGTTATGCTATACTCTCATGAAAGTGCTATTGTATTCTCGTCATCATGTTACATCGTTCTCTTGACTATACATGACTGTATTCTCTAGTTATCCTATCTTATAAGATATTAATCACTTAAAGCATGTTTATTTATATGAGATATTAAGTCCTACTAGGCATTTATCGCTCATCATGCGCTATTTATTTCATGTGTTTCAGGTGAGTCTGATGGGGACTACCACACTCACGAGGAATGGAATAAAGAGGAGCAGGAGTGACTATACATTTCGACAACCCGTGTTTTTTTGTAGTTAGTTAGTCATTAGTTAGGCAATATATATTAGTTTAGATTTGAATAAAGTACTCTGGACCCTAGTTTTGGCTCTAATTAGTGAATGTAATAGTTAGTTGATGAATTATTAATGAAGTTGGATTTCATTTGGCTTTATTTCAATTGCGTAATGGTGGATGTTTATTTTCTCGCTCGATACTATTTATATTAACTGTAATACCGCTCCGATATTCCGTGTCAAGGCGTTACACATTAACTGATCCACCAAAAGTTTTTGTCCTCAAAGGGTCACAGACATCTGTATAGACACGATCTAGGGCATGCATTTTTATAGATAATGCAGAACTAGCAAAAGAAACTTTATGTTGTTTACCAACCAAACAATCAACACATGAGTTCAGATGTGTACCTTTAAAGTTTGGCAAGACTTCCTTCTTGGAAAGAACTTGCAACCCCTTCTCGCTCATGTGTCCCAATCTCCTATGCCACAACTCCATGCTAGAATCTTTCTTTGTAGCATTCAACTGATCACCACAAACTTTGGCCTGCAACCTATATAAGGTATGATATTTCTTTCCACCAGCAACAATAAGAGAACCCTTACTGAGCTTCCATTTTCCCTTATAGAATCTACTATCATAGTCTTCATCATCTAGCTTTCCAACTGAAATTAAATTTAGTCTTAAATCAGCCACATGCCTCACATCTCTAAGCACCAACTTGCAGCCAAGATTGGTCTTTATGTGGATGTCACCCATGCCAATTATGTCTGATGTTCTATGGTTCCCCATCTTGACAACACCAAATTTTCCAGGCATGTAGGTAGCAAATAACTCTTTTCTTGGTGTAGCATGGTAAGAAGCACCTATGTCAATCACCCACTCAAAGTCCTGACACACACAAGAAAAAATATCATCAGAAGTAGACAAAATCAAATAGTCATCACCTTGCATTGTAGCTGTGACATTCTCCTTTGACTCTGCATTCTCTACTTCTTTTCCCTTTTTCTTATTCTTCTTAGGTTGCTTGCACTGATTCTTGAAATTTCCTTTTCCCCCATAGTTGTAGCAAGTAATATACTTTCTTGGCCTTGACTTACTTCTGCTCTTCTGTGAATTTCCTCTACCTCTGAATTTTGACATTCCTCTATTCTCTGAGACAAGTTCTTGTGAATCACTATGAGAGGTTCCTGAATTCTTTCTTCTCAACTTCTCATTCAACAAACTGTTTGTTACTTTGCTCATGGAAACAACTCCATCTGGTGCAGAATTATTGAGGGAAACCACCAGTGTCTCCCAATTTTTTGACAACGAACTGAGAAGTAACAATGTCTGCAACTCATCATCAAGAGACATCTTCATAGAGAATAATTGGTTAGTGATACTCTGCATTTTATTCAAGTGCTCAGCAATAGAACTATAGAAGTGCCATCTTTATACTTCAGATTGACAAGTTTTCTAATCAAGAAAGCCTTGTTACCAGCTATTTTTCTTTCATAGAGACCCTTTAACTTTTTTCATAGAGAGTGTGTAGAACTCTCGGTGAAAACATGATGAAAAACACCATTATCAAGCCATTGTCGAATAAATCCGATGGTTTTTCGGTCTAGCTTTTTCCAGTCATCAGTTGACATTATTGCGGGTTTTTCGCTATCTCCTTGCAATAGACCATATAAGTCCTTGCAATACAAGAGATCTTTCATTCTTGGTTTCCATATTATCCAGTTGTTTCCGTTTAAACTAATCAAGCGGGAAGTGTTATCGGCATCCATATTCACACACAAATAAATGTTCTAATCCAACAATGCTCTGATATCAGTTGAAGGGAATTAAAAAATACTTCTGTACGAATAAATCTAAGTAGACCTAACATGCAGTGGAAAAAAGAATGGAACACACAATCACACAGGACACCAAGATTTATGTGGAAAATCCCACCAATGTGATGGGGGAAAATCACGGGACAAGGCGGAACAACAAATCCACTATAAAATATAATGAACGTACAACTTTCGGCGTCTCTTGCCCCCGAGTAACAATCACAAAAGAATAATAAAGATACAAAGATTACGTCACCGTGCACAATATCCGAACTCTCCCCACGGGAGAACCACCTTATGAATGATGAACAGCCCTTTGGGTTGCCTTGTCTTCTTCCTTATGTCTATCTCTTGCTCCTGCCAAATGTCCCTCCGGCATAATCGCACGCACAACCTGCTGCGTCTCTGATCGTACAGCCCCTTTTCTTTTCTCCCGCACTGTCGCTACGGTGTGTGTGCCTGGAAGAAGAAAAATCAGGAAAAACTCATATGCTGCTGTAGCCGCACACCCAGTACGCAACACCGTGTTTTGCCTTTTTTGTGTTTTCTACTTGATACCAATACCCACAATCCTTGCGTTTTTCCATTTTTGGTTCTTTTTGGCCACAAGGCCATCTCCACCGTCCCGAGAAGGAAGGGTTAAAATAATATAAGTGGGTCATGATATAGCAAGGTTTATCGTGGGCTGAATAAATGGGCCACGGGCCCAACAATGAGAGGCCTCTTGCAGCTTCATATACCTACCTAATTGTGGACGGTACCTTTTTTAAGTCCCCGTGAAATATTCTTATGTGATCTAAACTTTATTAGAACCTAATAAGTAAACAATTTTGTCTACTCAATTTGTGATATGCACTAGTAACTTATGGAACATAATAACCGAGTATATGATTAAAGAAGAGCATGCTTTGTTGTTCATAAGAATTCCTGTTTCCTTTGTTTTCTTTTCTCAGGCCCCTTTCTTCTTGCCGAATCATTACTTTAATCCGTACTTTTTGAGTGCACACCATCTGTTTGAAACAACAGCCCATTTGCTTGTTGCCTTGTCGTAGCCGCAGCAGATCACTTCACGTTCAAACCCAAAATCTCCCAGGTGAAAAGTAAAGCTTCCACCACCCTTTCAGGCACTGGCACGCATGCACTTGTTGTTCTTCTTTAAACTTGAGATGGAAGGAAAGGACTCTTGAGCTTTCTGAAGGTAGTTTTTACAATCTTCCTGATCCTGAGAAAAGAATTCCTTTCGATCCTTATACTATGTAGAAACTCCTTAAAATCTTGCTTTTATCTGGAAGACGTCTTCTAAGGCTAGTTTTCAATGTGTTTAATGGGTAGCCAGAGTTCTTTCCAAGCCATAAAAACAAAATCTGACATTTAAGAATCATTAAATTGCACAGCACCAACAAGAAAGCATAGTCCACAGAGAAGGCCAGCAAAAGGTAGATTGACATCCTTGGGTAAATTTTTGGAGAAGGTAGTTAACCTGAATAGCTTATATGAATAAAAGATCTTGGCTTAAGTAAGGGCATGTAATGGAGAAAATGTGTAAAAATGCATTTCAGTACTAAGCAAATGTGAAGCACAAAAACAACCATGGCATTCTATGATTATCCATATGGACCATGAGCACATTCACTTTTTCTTCTTTGGTTAGGGGTGGGAGGTGGCTGGCATGCATTAAAACTGACTCCAATACTACACATCAAACACTTCTCCCTCTTCACCGATGTTGTACCACATTTGAGGGAGGGCCTCTAACCTTTCTACTAGTACTTTCTCTTCATGAGTCACTGGAATCTGTATTCATGGTACTCCCATTTGCTTGAAAGAGTTGCCCATTTTATTAGCTTTGCCCTCGCACGTTCTGGCCATTCTCTGGATTAATTTTGGACTACTGGACTTGTAATCCTCTGGGCTTCCTGTAATCCTCTTCCTGTCTCTGGATTAACTTTAATTTCTAGTGGATTAGGTAACAATTCCAAGGAAATTCCCTCCATTGAAAGAGATACAGACAAGAAATTTTACAACTATCCCCTAGACCATGCTCTTGTAGCTGTTTCGGGATGGCATATATTTGATCAAACTTGTGTTTGTTTGGTCTTTTACATTGAGTTCATGATGATGAGCTATTTTTGCATAGTTGGCTTTTTATTGCAACCTTTATTTGATGTCTGGATTTCTGTAAGTTGATGTTTGGCATGTAAGGTGGAAACTAAGAACATTCGTTTGATTGAAACCCCTTAACCCTAGAAGATACTTTCGTGTAAGGTGTTGAGAAAAACATGGGATATGCTATGTCTCTGGTATCACGGACTTTGTATAGATAACTTTTTAAAAAAAAAACTACTTACAGTAATTTATTTATATAATAGGTTACACGTTAAAACATAATGATGAGTAATGTTGTATTTATTTAGTCAACATTATATTTGTTAGTGGAATAAAATCAATTGAAAAGGAAGGTTTTTTTATAGATGAAAAGTACGAGTGAGACGTGTAAGCAAAGATTGAAGAATGTTTGGACTCTCATGTTCGAGAAAAGTTAGTTGTCCAGCTGGATTGGTCGATGCTCGGGCCCCACATTGGTCTCAAGCCCCAACCGACCAATGGCGCGGCTAGTTGGCAAATCATTTAACAAACCCGTCGCGCAGCTAGCATTGCTCCTCATGTTCAAGTGCCACCGGAGGAGATTGGGCACTCAGCCAGCACATTACAAGTAGACATGCTATTTGATTCCATATCTTTTTTCCCACAAAGTTTAGTAGTTGTGAAAAAGGATGTCATGAGTGGGCATGTGATTTGAACTCAAATCTTTTAAATGCTATGCAGCCCTTAGTATCATTGTGCTATATTCTTCATTATATATTAGTTAAATTAATTGGAAGTTTCTATCAAATATTTGACTTATTTTCTAATTTTTAATAGAGTTGTAATTTATTACAGTAAGTGTTATCATCTTTTACAATATATGTTAAGTCTTGTTACAATAAGAACCTCCCATGTTACAGTTAGAGACTATTAATTAATTTACTCTTATATATATATATATATATATATATATATATATATAATCTTATTAAAAATATAACTAGACCACAATTCATCTTATTTTTACTTTTATACTAAAAATCTTGTTAGGTGAATGTTTGTTACTAAAAACCCTATATCAACTATTATGATAGAATTGTTATAGATCGACAATGAGAGTGCGCGATGTGACCTTGTCTCCTAAAATGATCTGTAATGCCCCTCCATCACAGTAAACTGATCTATATAACTTTTCCAAAGTACAAATGTCCAAATATTGTCTAATGTTCTCGGTAAAAGAATAATTCAAATATATTCTATAGTTTTGTCGTAGCAGGCGACTGCTATGACGACATAGTTTATGGTGAAAAAAATTCATATAACGAGATTTTTGCTAAAACAAATCAGACCCAATTATACTTTTAATAGGAATATATATGTAAAAAAAAATCTCTAAAAAGGGGGCGAAGGGGGTGGAGGGTGTAAAGGCAGGCCAATGTCAAGATGTAAAGGCAGGCCAATGTCAAGTCGGCTCGGTGTTTTGCCATTTCGGGTTTAGCCTGGCCCGACACGTTCACGCGCCTAGTTTATAGTTTGTCTTAGTAGAATAACAAGTATTTATTTCTGATAGCTTGAACAATAAAGTTGAGATGGATTATTGAGCTACGTCACGCCCAATGACAGGACGGTGGAGTCATGTTATGTTGTCCCCCGTGCAAACGTAAGAGAGAGAGAGAGAGAGAGAGAGAGAGAGATGTAACTTAAAAACTTTATGGATTCAATTTTTTTTTTTTAAAAAAAAGAACAGAACTAAACAAATTCATGGACACCATGAAGGTAAACAAAGTGAGGAAGGCTTGGCATCCAAGCATGAGTATTTGATGAACCAAAGGAGCAGCTCCGCTCAAAATCAATCACTATTATAACCCTTTGCAGCATTACACATATTGCCAAAAAAATAAAAATCAAAGACAGGTGACGAAAATTCTTCCCGCAGTTCTTATCGGGGCAAACATGGAGGGAAGGGTGCGGGGGAGGGAAAAAAATAAAGAATAACTCATCATCACAGGCTAAAAACCAAAAAAACGACGCTGTTCTACAACCGCAGAGGATTTGTATAGAGCAAACATCTCTGCAGACCAAGTGTTTATATATACAACAAACTCAAAGTAGACCAAGTGTTTAAAAAAAAAAAAGGAGATCGACTTCCACTTTTCAATTTTCCTCTAAGTTACAATTACATGAAAAGAGATGGGTTCTTCAGAGGTGATTATTTGTTCGACCAAACGAATTCGATTTCTAGATTCCGTGGCCCGCTTTTGCTTTCGGGCAGAAGTGTGTACTCGCCAGCAACCGATCCCAACATAACGACCCGATCGATCTGGATCGTCACTTTGCCAAACTTGCTCTGTCCATCAAGGCAAAAATTAACTCAGGGTTTTTTTAACGAGCATAAATTGTATTCGAATAGGTTTCTCTCTACATATTTGTCAGTATCAGGTTACTGAGGTCTGCGTTTGCGTACCTTTCCAAATTTGCTCTTGTTCTTGCAAGAAATGTGGAGCTTCTGGCCTTTAGGAGGACTGTCAAATGCCCATGCAAATGGTTCATTCCATTCTGGTGTAGGACCGGTGGAAACAATCTGGAGAACAGGCAACGCAGGAAAAATAAGTCACGCAAAAACATCACTTTATTGGCTTTTATCCATGGTTATCCAAGGATGAGAGGATGGAAAGTTCCTATCCAACTTTGACACCTCTCTATAGCTTAAACATGGATAGCAGTGGTTAGAGTGGGTTATCCATGAATAACTATCCCCCAGCACCTAGGGGTGGGATAACTTTCCTACCCATGGTTAGAGTGGGTTATCCCCGTTTCTTTTCTCAAAGCAAAATAGGTTGGCGAGTGGGTTAAGCTATCCATGGATAGCTTAACATGGGATAGGTATCCTCCCACCAAAGCAGAGAGATTTTGTGCCAGGGCTTAGTCGGCTATCAAACAGGCCTGATTCCGAAAATGATATCTTCTACAAAAAGAATTAAATTCTAGGAATAGGAAAATTGAGCATCCGAGAAATAAATATCTTGGCAATTAAAATGATAAATGAAACAACAGCAGAAAAGCAACTCACATGAACAAAGAAGCAGAGGCAAGAAGGCGAAATTTTTATGAACACAACAAGGTATTATAAAATATTTCCAATATGGTACAAGATAATTTGTCACATAACTTTCGTTACCAGCTCTCAAGAACAAGATAACCAAGAGAATGCACTGTTATTTATTAATAGAGAATCTCTCAAGAAACTTAAAAGGGACCTGTAGTGAAGGTACCACTTTACTAGTGTAAATACGGGAGATTTCTTTACGTTCTCCCAGGAGGTCGCTACACAATGTTGTATTGTCAGGTTTACAGTCTGGTCCATAGAAATTTGTTGGTTCTTACTGGTAGGAAAACACTAACTGGCCTTTTGAATATACACCGCATCAAAAGCTTATTGCACTGGAGGAATCTTCTATGATCTATCTGGTCAACCCTTCTTCAAACTTAAGATCATAATGCATGGAGAAATATAGAAAAAAGCAGGGACCAATAACTTTAGATTTTAGATACTTCAGCACAACTGCAGAAGGGCCCATAAATGAAATAATGCATGTAACTTAGCAGCATGACGATTCAACACTGTATGTATCGGCGGCTATCCTTAGATAATAAATAGTTGGGCATAGAAACATTAATTCGTACCAATATGTGGGAAGTTTTGCATACATGTCCTTTTGGCCTTTAAACAATGCATAGCTTTCCAAAATTTAAAAAAAAAAAAAACTAAAATAAACGACAGATGAAAGCGGCAGGCCTCTTTGAGGAAGAGAAGTGGACCTTAGAAGGTGATGTCAAAATCATCTTTCAGAAAGGAAGAGAAAAAACAAGATCTAGATTACCTTTGTTTGCCTCGGTGGGCTGTTGCCAAGTGTGAGCTTGCAATAAAGACTAGGGTTTCCCACAGACTGCTTCAGATTGTTACCACGCTTGATAATTACTGTCAATACTCCTGGCAAACACTGCAAAAGGAGTTCTGCCTTTTCCTGAAACCTTGGTGGACCAGACTGAATCAAGTATTGCAGCAAAGGAATAGCCTCTGATGCAGCAACGGCCTGAGTTTTGGAGACCTCAACTGGACATGCTGACCAAGCTTGTCTTAGAAGATTAAGTGTTTCAAGTGCTGCCTCCTGGGTTGCCTCCGATCCAGTCTTCAGTGATGTAACAAGGTGCGGAATGCTAAGTGTAGCTGGCTCAGTGGCTCTTAAACGGGGGAAATTGCCAAGCAAGGCATTCAGAGCTCTCAAATACTCTTCATTAACACTCCCACTAGCCCATAAATCTTTCTCAATAGCAGCTACACATCAAAGCAATAATAATAAATAATAATGACCAAAGTCCACAAAGAAATTACTGAATGAAATAACAAAAGGATCAGAAGAATGTATCAAACGTATTAGGTAAGTCTATCAGAGAGAAAAGAAAGTCGATTTCATCAAAAGAAAGGCATTTGTCAACAATTGAGTATAAGTCATACCCTTTCGATGTGTTCCCTTTTGGTTGACAATTTTAGCAATTCCAGGCTTCCAGCCTCGAATATCAAATTTATAATCCATGTTCTTTCTTTCTTTTAGAATTCACACAAAGCTGTCATTTTTTGCTTCTGGCACAAGAAAAATGCCGTGGAGATATTGGTATTCCAGGCATACATAAAAAAATTAAAAAATATATTAAAAAATACTGATTCAGATCAGAGGTGCCCCGTGCCCACCTCCCTAGCTGGGAGGTCCACCTGGGCAGGGCTGGCCGACTAAAACCATCTAGGCAGTTTTTAAGCATTGTTCCAGATTAAGGGTTGCCAAACATGCACTTTGGTCAAGCAAACAACTAGCTTATTTTTGGTTCATCAATGAAGTATAGCTCAAGCTATCAATTTATATCTTTGACCAATACCTACACAAGAAAGGAGAGCAAAGGATATGAAAAACAACAATAACAAATATGCAACAAAATGTTAGAAGAAAACATACCAGTTATAGCTCTAACCGTCTCACTGGAAGCATACTCTTGGATTGAGAGACCAGAGAAGAGAAGTTTAATGAACATTGCTGCCTGGACAGATGTATCTGGATCGCTAGAACTGATCAGGTCTAGCACAACCTGAACACCACCGGCCTCTGCAACAGCTCTTTTATTAGAACGATTGCACATAACAAGGTTTTGCAATGCACATATGGCAACCACTTTCATTTCCTCTGTAGGTTGATCTTCAAGAAGGTTTACCAGTGCCCGACATGCTGAAAGAGCATCTGGAGTCCGAGCAAGAGCCTCATTCTGGAAAAGGTCACCTAGAGCAAGAGCTGCAAGGAGTCTTCCCTGCTGAGATTGTGTTTGTGGATCCAGAAGATAAAGGGAGAGCGGCGAAATGGCAGATCTTGCAGCTTTTGTTTCCCGAATTTTCATATTATTCAGCAATGCTTCCAGCAGTCTAGCAGCAGTCTCCTCACAGTGATGATTTCTAAGAAGCTCCAAAAGCGCTTCAATCGCACCACTTTCAGCCATTGCCTCAGCACTTGTTGAATCATCACTCTCTAACACAAGCAGTGCATTAAGTGCACCAACAATTGTACTCTCTGTTCCAGAGCGAAGCAACTTAGCCAACACAGCTACAGGTACTTCCAAGTAAAATTCAGAACTAAATTGCAGAATACTTGATAGAACAGATGCAGCAGATTCCCACAATGCTTGAGGTAATGGAGGTTCAGCTTGCAAAATCACTTTTGAAAGCTCAAAAACGCCACCCTCTTTAGCAATAGCATTAGGCCAAACTAATGCAATGTTAACAAGGGCCTTTATGGCTCTCTGTTGGGTAATAGGTACACCAGATCCAAGAGCTTGAATGAGGGGACCTATAGCTTGCTGTGTAATAGTATCCTTCTGCAGATGCTCCTCCAAAAGTAGGTGAGACAGGAGTTCTGCAGCCAGTTGTTGTACTGCTTGAATTGGAGAATCTAACAATGCAATGACAGGTTCAACAGCCTGATGAGATGTCAAGTTGTAATCGGCACGGCATTGTGGGTGCTCCAGAATGTTAATAAGAACCTGTAATGCACTATGTTGCCCGTCAGGCCCAATTTCTGGTCTTGTTAGTAAAGAGAACAGAGGGTCTACAACTTTGGCTGCAGCAGGGCCCTTAGCTATGCTAGCATTGTTTGTCAATATGCGAAGTACTTCTGCAAAAGCAGCACAGAGAAATTCAGGTGCATCAGAGAGGACATTAAGTATACTGTCAATAACACCAGCTTTCACCATATCGATCTTGCAAGCTGGTCTGTCTTTTCCTATTTTCACCAAAGCTCGAGACACAGCCTCATGAAGTTTATCATTTCGACCAAAAAGAAGACCAACAAGGGGAACAACAGCACCATACTGAGAAACTAGATCTGCCAACTGCTCATCTTCTAATAGCTTATCTAATGCCCGCACTACTGACAGCTGAGCAGGGCCAAAGTCAGTCACTAATAAGGAGACAAGTGGTTCCACACAGCGAGCTGCAGCTACTGTAGATCGGATCCTAGTATTTCCAAAGAGAACATAGCAGAGCTCTGCAGCATCAGCCTTCAGTTCCAATGAACAATTTGAGGAGAGAATTCGACAAAGGACATCAACTGCACTCATCTCAACATCTGCTACCACAAGGGCTCTAGATGGACTCTCAGATAGTAGCCTGACCAATGCAGCAATTGCTGCATGTTGCTCCCTTTCTAGACCACTATTAAGAATTTCAACGAGGGGTTGAACAGCCTGTCGTGCAGATTCTCCATTTCTTATATGATCAGAAGAAAACAAGCTCTCCAATGCTTTAGCAGCACTATACCTGGAATTTCTTCCACCCAAGCGCAGGACAGCCACAAGCTGACTGACAGCCCCAAATACAGATTCATGATGCCTTATCTCAGCACTGCTGAAAAGAATACCTAATAGATCAGTAGCTGCTTCTTCTGTTGCATCCTGGGGGCCAAGAGAAAGATATTTAGTTAATGCCTCAAGAACCCCAGCTTCAACCATTACAACCATGTTAGTGGGACAATCTAATGCTAACTGAGTCAGAAGCCCCAGTGCCAGAAATGGTGCACCTGGCCTGTCTGGAATTGGTTTGAGCAAATCAACAAGAACAGGTATTGCCTTCCGGGAAGTTGCACCAACTCGAATGTCATCAACCCTGAATAATCTCTCAAGAGAGATCTGTTCTGGATTGGACACCAATGAGAATTCATCTGCCAGTTCCAAAAGGTTAGATATATCTGTTTCAGCACAACCAAGCAGAGAGGTGAGCCCAACAGCTGCCCCTGAATTGGCAATGGCCAATAGAGTCCCTCTGCTACCATTACAGACAAGACTGTTTAGTGCTTGCGCTGCAAAATATCTATTAGCTGAGTCCTCTGACCTTATAAAGCTTGCAAGAACAGGAATAGAGTGCATTGTGGTATGTGCCCGTATGATGTCCCTGTCTTGAAATAGCAGTGCCAAAAGCAAAGCACAAGCCCAAGTACTGCTATCTTCCTTAGCCTCACTCTGCAATGTGTCAGTTCAGAGAATCTCAAATCAATTCATCCTCAAGGAGAATCATCCAAGCACAAACTTATGGAAACCTAGTAGGTTATAACAATGTGACTACTAGAAAGCTTGAGAATATAAAATTTGCTACATATAAATAAATAAGCAAAACATCTAACAAGCCAAGCAAGCTCCTATGCAAAATAACATAAAGAAAGATGTAGAAAGAAGTTTCACAGTACCTGTGCAGCTAGTAGTAGGTATTCAGAAATCTTCTCAGTAAGAACTTCAACTGCTCCAGCCTCCATGATCGCAGACTTACTGTTGTCATCATGACAAGCAATTACAGAGAGAAGCCATGTGGCAATGGTGTCACCTGATATGACAGCTGTGCTACATCCAGCTTCACCATTTCTAGGCTGCTCCTTAGGATGCCGCTGGATGCTAATATCATCACTGCTTTCAGCACCCCTCTTTTCTGGATAAGAACGTGCAGAGCTCAGCATTCCAACAAGAGATTGAACAAGGTGTGTGGACAGATTTGATTCACCAAGAGCTTCAACAAATTTTTTATTATATTCTTTTGTGGCACAAATAAGAAGAGCAGCTCCTCCAATCCTGATTTTCATCACTTTGGAGTTAATAACCCTTCTGGCTATTGATGCAATACAGCCAGGAGCAGTGGCTATAGAATTACCCAGAACAACAGGCTGATCATGGCAGAGTCTTGAAAGAACTTCAATAGCTTTGTCCTGCAATGAAGGTGATACTTGAGCAATGCATGAGACCAGTGGTGCTATGGTTTGAGGATGCTCAGCAAGTATAGTCCATGGAGCTTTTATATTCCCACCACCCACCTTTGACCTTGATAGGAGGGCAAGCGCATCAAAAACCTCTGCTATTGCAGCACTTTCAGCAGTAGCAGTCTCTAAAAGAGAAACCAGTGCAAGAACTGCCTCAGAACAATTTATATTCTCCAAGATTGCATTATCTATAGATCGGCACTGAAGAAGACGGGCAATTGCAGCTGCAGCATGAGTCTTTCCATCGATTGTGCCATCTCGTAACACCCTTGTGACTGGCAGTATGATCTCCTCTGGAAAAGCTTGCATGGAAATTTCATTGTCCAAAAGAAGGTTAGCCAAAGCTCGTGTTCCCTGCTCTGCCACTTCCAGAACTGAAGAAGTAGCAAGTACAATTAAAGGAGCCAATGCATCTCTACCAACAATAGCAACTTCATTGTTTTGTTTAATTGAAAGGAAAATAGATGCAAGGCAGGACGCAACCTCCACCAAGATTCTCTCAGATTCTACATTTAGCAGTTTCATGGCTGACCAAAGAGTCTTAACAGCAATATGACTTTCTCTCAAGTCCTTCCTACAATGAAAGAGTCCGGAAAGAGCTGCTGCTGACTTTGCTTGTGTCTCTTCCTTAGGACAGCTAAGAATTTTTATCATTGTTTCAATGGCATCATTTGCAGCACTACCTTCATGCAGTATATCATTAACAGGTGCAACTGACAGCAAGCTTCTCAGAGCATCTAGAACATAAACTTTGGACTCTGGTTGTTCACTGGTTAAAAGGGCTGAGAGCTGGCTGATGGTACCGGTGTCTGACTTGTGGATTAGATGGTTTAAAGTTTTTGCTGCAATCTCCTTGCCATTATCACTTCCATTTTTCAGCAGCCATAATAAGGCGGGAACAGCATCAGCACTTTCAACACAAGCACGTATATCTTCACTGTGGTTACAAAGATTTCCTAGAATTGTTGCAGAATCTTCTTTCGCTTTTACAGACCCTGTCTCTAGAATTTGAACAAGGGGTGGAATTCCTCCTGCGGCAGTTATAGCCCATTTACTTTCATCATTTTCGTCAGATAGAAGAGAGAGGAGAGCAACAGCACACTCCTGTTGCTGCTCTGATGAAAGGCCAAGAAGAGATATCAATAGCTGAACCCCTTCACGACCTTGAAATGCACGCCAAAGACTTCCTTCATTCTTGCAAAGGATGAGAAGAGATCTGATCAAATAATCCTGCACTTCATTGTCTGCCATTGTAATTAAACCAATGAGTAACCGCTTTGCATTGGAGTTATTAAGAGACTTTGAGAGGATAACATTCCCATACAAGCTAGCTAAGGCCTCTACTGTACGTTCCTGTACAAGAAATGGCAATTTGGGTTTTAATTGATTAAGCAATATCTCTTCAATCACTAGAGGATCTGATGCTCTAATTGAATCTGCTTTGCTGTCATATATCATAAGGGCAGATGCTAAGGCACCCAGTGTATCAGCTATCTGCCCAGGTGAAGTGCATGACTCTAGACTTTCACCAAGGCTAGAAATAACAAATGACAATCCTCCAGAGATGTTTGCCAGAGCACACATAGAATTTTCTTGCAAAGCTTGTGCATGCTCTCCCTGCATAAATTCTTTGGATGGAGCAATCGTAGCATTTATCAAGGCAGGAATCCCATTACAACTGGCTATTTCTTTTCTGGCATCCTTGCACTGAGCAGAAAGGGATTTCAGAGCACCAGCAGCTTCAGCTCTAACAGAAGCCTCATTGCCAGATCCTAGTAACTTGAGCAATTGCTTAGTGGCTGTTGCTGCTAGCACGGTAGAGCAGACAGAAGCATCTTCCATCATCATGCATCCAAGTAGAAAACAAACATTTGCCAGGGTACTTGCCTCCCCACTTGCAAGCAACTTCACAAGAATGTCAACACCACCTGACTGTGTTGTTGCTGACCAGAAACCCTCAGTGTTGTTACAAAGGTTCCTCAGTGTTCCAGTGAGCAGGCTGTCTACCACACTGCCACTCTTAAGACCATTTTGCAGTTGCTCCCAAAGAACAGGCACAACTCCCTCAGTTGAGAATATCTTTGACCCGACATGATCCTTTGCCCCACCTTGAGAAACAGCATAAATGGTTTTTGCTGCAGCAATTTGCGCTTCAGATGAGCTAGACCTGAGAAGGGAAAGCAGTGGTGGAATGCAGCCTCCCAGAAGTACTTTCACCCTTAATTCATCCTCCCTGCAAAGAGAACTTAAAACTGTTGCCGCTTGGATCTTTACTTCAAATGATCCTGACCTGAGAAGAGAAACAAGTATGGGAACAGCTTGGGAATGAGACCCAACAGCACCAAAAGCATTATCACGAGTTTCAATAAGATCCAGCAATTGCTTCAGAGAATGCTCTTTCTCTTGAGCGGTTGAAGAACTCCGACGCAGCAGCTCAATGCATTGTGCAACACTAGACAGTGTCCCATCTGGATCCTCCATGTTACTGCGATCTCTGAAACATTGAATATGGATATATCTGGATTAAATTGAATATTGAAATAACCTATTAAGAAAGTTCTTAAATGCATTTTATATAGTTCTTATACTGGCCTTCTTGAGACATAATTTTGCAAGAACCCAAATGCAGAAAATCAGCACTGGATCAAAGCTGAACAATGAATATTAGAAAACACGAGCCTCGGAAGTCAGATATTAAGTTCCCATTATTCATCATAAATTGATGATGTTACACGCCTTTTTCAGAAAAAGAATTCCTTTTCAAGAAGATGAAGGTATTGTACCAATGCATGAAGCATCATCTCATATCAAACATTCAAATATCCTTTTCCAAGCAAGATTAATTCTGTACCTCAACCATGAAAAATCTTTATTGCAATACTTTTGAACTTCTATTAACCGATGAAAGGAATGTCTCAAATGTTTCAAATGCAAAGGTCAAAGTTCACAAACTGCCTAAGCAGATACCTAGATCTTCCTTTTTGGGAATGTGAATTTTATTTTCTCTAAATCAGTATGGGCACACTTACACAAATACACCGATATACATGTCTGCATGCACCATTAATATTTAAATTGCAATCAGACAAGTGAATTGCACATGTGTGTATATCTGTATCTAACAGGTGATATGTGTGTGATAAATCTTTAAACTGCCATAGGATATAATATAGAAGGAACTAAAGAGAATCTATACAACATTGGATGGACATTGAAAAGACAAAAATCAGCACATAGACACAGTTCATTCTCAATAACTCCCAGTTTGCTGTAAATCTATCTCAAATCCACAACATGTCTCAAATAATTAAAGTTCGTCCACTGAAAAGATTAACGAGTTAGTGGAATTTGCACATAAATCGCATCCATGCGTCTAATACATAATATTGAATTCAATTGATGTTTTGGACACATCCTCATTATCAACATAACTGTTTGCACAATGTTACTCATTTGCATAAGCAAAATGCAAGAGCATTATCAACCTCTAACTACAGACCACCAGTTAATCTTACAGGGGACAGGAAGGTAACTAATCTACCTTGAGCCCATTTTCATGATCGATACTGGAGTTGGAGGCTCTGAGTCATGAACTTTAGCATCCCCATTTCTTTCCTGCACTCGTGAGCAATAGATGAATTATTGCAAAAGCACGCACAATGAACTAGTAATCAAGCACATTGCATAGCTGAATAGGACACAGCACATCACTTGCCGAAGGTATCACATTAGAAATGAGTGTAGCATTGCAAGAAAAGATAAAGAGTGTTGGACCCCAAGCAGTCAAAATCAAAATTAAAATTACATTGATTCTTCAACCAATAACTAATCACACAAATAATCTTCATTATTTGGATTCTTGCTAATGAAAAACAAGATATTCTTAGTCTATATAATTAAAATTGTTTAAAGATCAACCAACACATCAATGTGAGTTTATAAAAATAACAAGAAAGCTATAGCGAGATATGTAGCAAAAAGAGGACTGAAATATCATGACTTCTAAAGTACGTCCAGAAACTATTGTAAACTAACTGAGATCTAGATCTCTAACCAAAGGCGGCACAGCTTGTCTATAAAGAGAAAAGGATACTGCAGTTATGCATTTATGCCTTGGACCACATGCATTCTTTATGTTTTTTCCATTTTGCATACTTAGCTACCTTCTCCAATGTGATAAACTTCCATATCCTCTAGATAAAAAAATATACATATACCTTATACAGTGTCATGACTGAGTAGGCTGAGGGGTAATTATCCATCTCCTTGAGAGAAAAGAATGTATCTTGTACAGTGTCATAACTGACCAGGCTGAGGCATAGACTTCCATCTCCTTTAGACAAAAGGAATGTATCTTGTACAGTGTCATGACTGACAAGGGTGAGGGGATTTTCTCAGGATTTTGCATCTAAGCCCAACTAAATGTTGGGTATTTGCTATATATATATATATATATATATATATATATATATATATATATATATATATATATATATATCCTGTACAATAACGACATAGGTTTACTTAAATTGCATAAGATTTTCTTTTTGCCCATACATCATAATCTAGGGGCTATTTGCAACTTACCATTTTTCAGTTCACTAAATTTAGTAAATCAACTTACTTTTTGTTCTACAAACTAGTCCACAAGAAAGATTGCATCAAAAGTATTGCGCCAAAGAGTTTAAAATTCGATGTTCAGAAAAACATTTGTTCATAATGCTGACCAAGTGACTGTTGACTATAGTCACATTTTTGGTGGGAACTGCACTCCGGAACGTACAGAAATGGGCCACTCCATTTCAACCATATGTCAACCTGTTTGTTTGGATCTCCCGGTGGCACCAATAAAAGGTAAATATATCCCTAAAGCAATGCGATATTTCCTTCATACTAAATTACAGGGATAAAAGTGATAAAAGTTCTCACTAGTAAGATTACAAGTTCATTCTACCGTTGTCAGCTACAAAATAATAAGATAATTACAGAGCTTAGTCTTAGAAAGATACACCCTAAGTAGTGATGAAAGAATATGAGCCTCCTCTAGTAGAGTAGTCAGTTCCATGAATTCAGGTTATGGTTTTCCAAATCACTGTTATCCAAATTAAAGAAAAACATACTTAGGAAATGTATCACACGGTTAGAAATGATGTACGCTGAAGATGGCTGTCAGCAGATTCCTCGCAAAAGAAGCAAGGAATGACACTTTTATCACTGCATTTACATATTATGCATCGCATACTGTCTGAGACAGACAGATCCTAACGCTTTGGCCTTTTTAATTCCATCTGGTTTCTTATGGAACAGGACAGACCCATATAGCTGTGAAAATTCAGACAAAATCTTCTAGATATCTTTATCTAATCTGGTCGACAATTACTGTTACAATGCACTATCAAAGTCAAGTTCGATAAAGCAGTCAGAAGGAAAAGTAAATATACAAAGAAGAATGGCTAATTGTTTCTCTTATCAACGTGTAACTGTGGTCATTGAAGTTCCCAGGTTAAGAGAAAGACAAATACCTCCTAAAAATGAAAGTAAAATGGGCATCGAAGTAATGCATTGGAAGTAAGCAATCAAGTATTAAAATAATGAAAAAAGGGGATCACCAGATCAGCAGCACCAAGGCTGCCGCCATTGCTGCTGGCAAACCTCCATGTAAGTGTCGCCGCCAGCTTTGCTGCTGAAGTTCACAAACCTCTCGAATTCAGTGGATCCGGATGCCCGTTCCTCGTTTTCTCCTGCATCAACCATAAAAATGAAGATAATGTAGCTAAGAAACGGATTTTTATGCGGGTCAGGATGTGAGGCAACAAAAATAGCGGATGCTTTATCACAGCTCGAGAAATAAAAAGAGAGAAAAATAATAGAGGAAATATAGATAAGATATATTTATGCAACCACCACGAAGACCTCAAAGACAGCGACAGTTCGACATTGGACTCCAAGCATACCCAACTTACCAAACAGCGAGCTCAGATCTAGATCTGTTGTACACCCTCAAGAGTTAAATTACTGTCTCGGCAGTGACATCTCTATCAGATCACCGTGGACATCCCGTGGAGATCTAAAATCATAAATCAGATCCGGCAAGAACAAGAAAACTTTCTCCGGAGTTTGATAGCAGCACACCGAACAAAGAATACGCAGATCAACCACGCATTTGCTTAAAGCTCTATCCTCCTCCATCATTCCATGCAAAAACGGATGAAGTTTGGAGAAAGGAGGAGCGATAGGGAGAGAGAGAGAGAGCGAAACAAACGCATCCAACTTTTGTCTAGATAAAACCACGCACAATTAGACACACGCGGATGAGGCATCCAATCTTGCAGAGATCTCAGGACTTCACCGCATTCACAGATCCGACCACAGCGGCCAACGCACTGAACACCGCTCGTCCGAGCAAACGGAACACAACCAAAATCCAGTAGAAAGAGGACGAGCAAGACGAGATTGAGGCGCCAAATACTCGGATTCGGCATGGGGATCTGCTCACCTCCGGCGAACTCACACTGGTCTGCACTCAGCTCCTGCCAGCGCGGGATTCAGCAAGAGAGGAAGAGATAATGGAGCCTGGAGGGCGGCAGCACGGCGGGGATCTCTTCTTCGAGGTGGCGCAGGCGATGCCGGGGGGACGGGAACGGGAAGCTTCCCCTCTCCCCACGTCCGCACCTCCAGAGCACAGGGGAGAGAGAGAGAGAGAGAGAAGCACAGTGGCCTCTTTTTGTTTTTCTTACTAAAAATTTAATTTTTACAGTATCGGCAGCAGGAGCACCTTTTATAGTGCCCGCTCCGCCGCTGGCCCCTCTCGCCCCTCCCCATTGAGACTGCGCGGTGGAGACCGCCGACAATTCAAAGGTTCCATGATTAGGCGGCGGCTCAGCTCCGCCCCGAGCCGAGCCGGCCTCCGGATAGAGAGGCATGGACGAGAGTCTGGGAGACGATATCCCTCACGAGCCGCCAGCGGAGCAGCAGCGAGGCGGGGAGCGCCAGACCGACGGCTGGGATTGCGTAGTCGACGCCGAGTCCACGTGTGCGATTCTGTGCCCATGTTCGGATGTGATGATCTCCCTCCGGTGGGTGTGGTCAGGAGTGGGGCTGGGAGTGGGAACAAAAAAAAAGCAAATTCTTTGCTTCCTGTTTTTATAGGGTGTTTGGTTACAATTTTTTATCTCTCTTTTCTCTCATTTTTAAAAAAATAAAGAGAAATAAGTGATGTTACGTTTGGTGGATCGTTTTTTATTTTTGGGGAGAGAATCCACAATACCTATATCTCTTCCCAAAAAAAAATAAGTGTCCACCTGTTTTTTTTCTAAAAGAGAGAATTTCACGGGTTGGGCGAAGCTCCGACCCCCTCCTCCTCCCCACTGCGCAGAAGCCCCCCCCCCCTCGTCGCCCCCTCTTGCGAAACCGCCCCCCCCCCCACCCCACCCCCACCTGCGCAGCCCCCTTCTCCTCCCCACCCCCACGCCCGCCGCCCCCTCCTCACTGCGCCGCCACTTCCTCCGCTGCGCCCCCTCCATGGCGCCCCTCCCCCCCCTCCCCGCCTCCCCCTCCTCCTGCCGCCCCCTCCTCCACTGCGCCGCCTCCACCGCCCCCCCTCCCCACCCTGCCTGCACTGCGCCCCCCGCCGTGCCTCCACTGCACCCCCCGCCTCCACGCCACCACCTACTCCCCTGCACAGCCCCCTCCCCACCCTCCCTCCTCCACTGCGCCCCCCGCCTCCCCCTCCTCCACTGCGCCGCCCCTTCCCCACCCCACCCCGCCCCCCGCCTCCCCCTCCTCCACTCCGCCGCCCCCTCCCTACCCCACCCTGCCTCCACTGCGCCCCCCTCCTCCACTGCGCCCCTGCACAGCCCCCCCCCCTCCACACCATCACATGAGAACTGGGGCACACGCAACAGTGAGGCACACCATAAGATCTTAATAAAAACCACAATGATTAATGAAACCAAACAAATCTATATAAATTTTAAAAAATATGTCAATTCTGCCAAAGAGATAATAGTAATTTTTCATAATTTTAAATTTTCAGTTAAAAATTGACACAGTATAATTTTTTAGTTAGAAAGAGTTTTTTTTTAAATGTAACCAAACAGGCTATTATTTCAGTTTTTCTTTACAAAATAACTTGACAATAAGCATATTTGATCTAACGCTTTTTAAATTTTATTAAAATACTTTCACGTTAAGATAGTTTGTCGTTTAATTCAAAAAATAGGCAGCTTCATTCAAGAGTGAATTATCTAATATCCCTCATCTTACTTGATATTTGTTATCTAGTAAACGAATCAACAAGTAGACACCTCATTAAAGGAACTACTTTTTATTAGAGTATATTTGATCGTTCCAAACTTTTGGTTAAGACCCAAATTAAAAGAGTTAATCATAATTTAAATGTAAAAATATAGAGACATTTGACTATTAGTTCTTCCTTTATTTTTCTTCCATATATGTATTTTATTTTCCTTTAAAAGTGAAGGGAAAACATATCTGAAAACTAGCTCGAGAGAGGGCGGGGGGGGGCCGCGGGGGAGCCACCTCAGCAGGGAAGGTGGGCTTTCGCTGGCGCTTCCAGCTGGAGTGGGGCCCACGAGGCCACCCTGTCTCCTCTTCTCCGCCTCGCCGAAGAGCCGGAGGCGCGCAAGTCGCAGAGCTTCGCGTCTGTTTCCCTTTTGTTTGTTTAGGAACCGATGCGGTTGGGAAATTTCTTATGCAGTTTGGTGGCGAACGGGGATAATAATAATAAAATAAAGAAGAAAAAAAAAGATTCCTTGCGATTGCAACTAACGACGTACCCCTTCATGTGTGTGCGTATAATGCAGTCGCCAACCGGGGAAAGCAACAGGACCGGCCGTGATGATCGTCAAACTCGTTATTTATTAAGCCTTTAAGAATTCAAAAAAATTACAAGGTTTCCTTCGGGTAGGCTATGTTTTTTTACAAGATGAACTATATGGGGAAAAAATTGATAAAAATTTGTTTTACGTGTACATCATTCTTACAGGGCATGATCTATCGACAGTTTACGTCCTTGAAACAGTACTTGTTAATTATTACTGCACTCCTAAAATCATGATGTATAGCTTGTTTACTGGTAGTTTTATCTAATTTAGCGCAATACCCAAAAATCTACTAAAAGTGTTATTTTTAGCGATGGATCGAATATAGGGTTTATGGGTGTTCAAGCTTATTTGGAAAATAATGGGGGCATATAGAAGTTGAAGTTTCAAGTTTGACGATCCATGGGTAAATAAGTTGTTTTTTAAGAATTTAGAACTATACCACTATTTCTCCAAGAGGTCGGAACTCAGAAGGGACTTAGAAGTGTAGTAGTAGTAGTAGTGCAGTATGAGACGACGGATTGAAGGATAAAATAGCATGATCCAATAAAAAAAAAAAATATAAAAGGTTTTTGTATATATATTATGTTAGAAATCTAATACGTGAGAATCCATCTTGCCCTTTCGTTGTCATGCATACCCGTCTTATGTTCCTGTCATGTGCCGAGGGTTATATTTTGTGTTAGATTTTCCTAAACAACTTTATATGGAAGAGGAGGAGGTGGCGGGGTTGTGGATGGGGAGGGGACGGAAAGAAGGATTATGGGTTGGTGAAAGATGGGCACTTTGGAAAGGAAGGAGGGGTGAGCTGAACTATCAAGGGCTCGGAGATGAGGGGGAAGAAGGAGTGTGGAGAGTTCTATGGCTGCTGTGGGGAGGGCGGCAACGGGGTGGAGGCCTCAAGTGATAGGAATAGGAAGAGGAGGAAGAACAAAAAGAATGCGGGCATGGTGGTAGTGGGGAGCGAGAGGAGGTCGGTGGCCCTTTGCGATCTACTGTGCCGTGTCGAGGAGAAGTCCAGTGGGAGGAGGTGTCTTTTGTCAGTGGAGTGAGAAAGAGAGAGAGATGGGGACAGACGTACATAGAGAGAAAGATGGCAAGAAGTTTCTGAATATTTCACACACAAAATGACCTCTAGTAGACATCTATTGATGTTTTCCTTCTATTCTATCACGGCACTTGACAATAGGGTATCTCATAACATTTTGAATGTGTAAGAAGAGACTAAATGACAATACAAATGCAAGACAGATTCTCACATAATTAGGTTTCTAACATAGATATATATGTAAAAAGGCCTAAAAATATTTTGGATCCTCTAGAAGATGAGATTCGCCATACTGAGTGTGGAGGCGATTTTTTGTTTGGGCCGGAGTCAAGCAGGCCTACACTTGGAAGAAGGGAAGAAGGCCGTCGGTAGCGGACGGATGCCTGCAAAACCAGAATGGAATCAGGGAGGCCCGGTGAAGAACCGGGGAGAACCCTCCGATGCCTAAGTTAGAGGTGGACTCAAAGGGTGGAAGAAGAAGGTTTAGTATTGTGCAAGAGAGGTGTGCCTAGATTGCGTACCTCTGCATGGAGGCTTACCGGAGCCTTTATAGGCAGAAGTGTTGAGGGAGAGAGACAGAATGTCCCTGATCAATGTCGTAAGGGCGCGCCCGTTAGCGTCCTCAAGGGGGGTTATGCGTTGAGGCGCCCGTTGAGGAGCTCAGCAGTTAATGCACCACTTTGATCGTGGGGCGCGTGTGGTGTAGCCGTATAACCGCCACGATGGGATGAAGGGCTACTGGATTCTCCTGGGCAGAAGGTACCGATCAGATAGCCTGCTCGGTGAGCCAGACTGTTGTTCGATAGTCGACCCCGCTGTTCGGTGCCTGGTGCCCGGAGGCATGGCTTGCTGCCAGATGTCTGATGCAAGGAAGTGTGCTCGTACCGAAGAGGTTTCGGCGTGCGCCGAGCAGACGTTGCTCGGAAGAGAGAGCCTTTGACCGAACAGGCTATAAGGTATCCGGAGGCAGCTCTTGGGTCCCGCTGGTACCCGAATGCAGGGATCGGCCTCGGGACTTGAAGATGTTCTTGAAAAGATGTGGTGCCCTGCGGGAGGGCCACATTTGCCTACTAAATTGGGCTGGGCCATGATGGGCCTAGCGCACGATGGTGGCTAGAAATAGCCACCACACTTGCCCCCACGCCATCGAGTGAGCTCGGGAACCAGGATGCTCAAGGGCGGAAGCCTGCTCGAACGTCACCTCCGTAATAAATGTGACGATGACCTCGAATGTATGGTCGGCGGCGAGGCGGCGACGCTCACTATACCTCCTCGATAACGGAGGTAACCCCATGATGGCGGGGTGACGTGTCGAGCCAGGGGGCTCTCCGCGGTACATCTGAACGGTCACTTTGGAGTGGGGGACACCGCCTTGGCATTTCGAATTTCGCGCCCTCCTTTCCTTATAAAGAAGAGGAGGGGCACAGGCGGGGAACCCACGCCCTTAGCTTTTTCGCAGAGCCTGCTTGCCCCCCAAGCATCTTCTTCCTCCTCTTCGCGATCATCTTCTTCGTCTCTGCAACTTCCAGTGATGGCCAGTAAGGGGAAGGCTGCCGCAGTTGCCGAAGTGAGTGGAGTGGCGCCGGAGAACGCTCGGGGGCCACGATGCTGCCATTACGAGGCCTCCGGGAGCGCTTCCGGATCGGCGACGAATACGAGATCATGATGGCGAGGGAGGAGGATTCGCAACTGACGAACAGGCCAGGGTGCCTGGCACTATCGCTCGACCCATGGAGGCTGGATTTCAGCTGCTGAACCGATGGGGTCTTGCGCCAATCCAGCTTACGCCAAACTCATGGGTACTATCTACATTTTCTGCATCGTTTGCAAGCTCCGGAAAGTTCGGGGTTCGACGGACGGGTTTCGGGCGCAATTCGCCTCACCTCTCACCACAGGATCTGGGGCTAGTGTTTACTATACCAAGCACCGACCGGACAAGATGCAGATTGAGTTGGCGAAGAAGTATTCCAACAACAAAGGTGGATGAAGCGGCTCTTCTTCGTCAAGCGACGCGATGGTGCAGAGTGGGGTTCCCGACCAGAGTCCAAAACGGCGAGGAAGGATACATACCCCTCCTGATCAAGATGATGCCGAAGCGAAGGCTTTAGATAGCATGAACCGAGCATACGTACGCAACGGGGAGGGCTACCTGACGGAGTTCCAACTCGTGCTGCATGGTCTGAGCCGACCATGGAGTAAGTACCTGACCACGTTGCAATCGTATGTCTGTCGCATAATGTCTCTAACTGTGTGCTTTCCCCCTTTTTGGATTGCAGGTGCCGAGGAGGTAGCTGCTGGTCAGGACCAGAGGCTAACGAGGATTACGCCGAGCAGATCACTGTCACCCTCATTTGGTTTTCGAGGGCGACGACGTTTCTTCCGTGATAAGGATCCCTACTGCAGTGAGGGCTCCTTCTTTGGTGACAATTGCCATGGCGGCGCCGGCTCCTGCAGAGGGGCGTTCCGTTGAGGGCTCGCCAGTCGCTGCCAAGAGGCCAAAGAAGATCCGTTTGAAGAAGAAGGCGGTAATGAAGGCTTCTGTGAGAGCGGTGCTATCGTCCTTGACAGAAGAAGGAGGAGCGAGCCAGCCTCAGACCATCAAAAGGAGACTAGTGGTCTCCGAACAACAGACGTCTGAGGGCGAAGCCTGAGAGGAGGAGGTGGATCCGCGACCTTTGATAAGGAGGAAGAGGAAGAGGTAGCTGGAGGAGGCCGCACCGCGAACGGTAGAAGAGGACGATGAGGAAGATACTGAGGGAGAGATCCCCCCATCTTGAAGCGCTGAAGAAGCGCAAATCTCAAATGGCCACCGAAGGGGCTCGTCGTGGTGAGAGTGAGAGTTGGGGAGCTCGTCCGAGGAGCGGACGAGGACATCTGCACCCCTAGGCTCCATTGGGGATTATCCACAGGAGGTGGATCCGACAGGGGCCTCGAGCACCGGAGCTGACGAGCGGAGTGCTGCACCCGTTGGCTAGAAGACGATCGTGCAAGGGGGCAAGAAAGCCCCGTGCACAGCTGAAGTATTCGAGGGGACCGTCCCCTCAGAGACGGCGGCCCCTGCTATCATGGAGAGGAGTTCGACGACGGCGGACGTCTTGCCCCCCATTCCCCCCATTGAGGCGGCTGTTGAAGCGATAGCACAAACAGTCGGCGTGGGTGAGGATGGGGCCGGATTGGTCACTGAGACCGAGGAGGGGGCCCAGAAATCCCCCATTGCTGCGGAGAACCAGGAGGTGGCGGCCGAGGTCCCTAGAGCGGTTGAAGGAGGCCCTTCCGCAGGGCAAGTGAGCCAGGCTGCCAAGGACCAGGTCGCCTCTGAAGAAGATCGGAGGCCTCTCTGCCAAGTGCTGGGGCGGAAGTCGCCAACGCTTCCTTCAGAGGCCATGCTGGAAGCGGTCCTGGAGCACCTCGAAGGTCAAACCTCGAGGGTCCTGCCTCCGTGCCCTACCGCGTCTCAGCTGGAAGTGTTGGCACAAAGCCAGCAACTGAGTCTGGAGGAGACCCCCGAGCACTCAAGTGGGGTCTATCGCCCGGAGCACCCTGCCGAACATGACGATGACGATGTCGATGTAGGGGCGCTGATGGACGGGATCACGAATTCTCTGGGCGTGCTGAAGAAGCTCGCCATATGCGCCCAGAATCAGAAACAACTGTGGAGGTGGAATCCGCCTTCTGTACAGCAACATAAGGCCCGCGAACCGAGCTACTGAATGAGGTGATAACCTCAAAGATGCGCTCGAACTTCTGAGCTTCACCTTGGCCGTGCACGCGCAAAAAAGGAGGCGCTCGACCACGTCTTAACTACGCTAAGGACCGAGGAGTTGCCAAATACAAGGGGGTCCGTGCTTCAAGGAAGACTTGGAGCAGTTTGGGGCACGCTGCTACAAGGTGGGCCTTGATGCCGGGAAGGAGCTCGGCGGGGGCTTGCAACAACCGAGCATGCTCGAGAGGCATTCGAGGCTGTCGTGGGGGAGTGTAGACGCCGGACTAATGATGCTCGTCTAGACGGAGTGCGCTTTGCCCAGTTCCAGTCAGGGCGAATGCCTCCTGTAGACGATGGCGCCGGTGCCTCCAGACAGGCCCCTTGAATATCCTTCCCTTTTTTGTTTGGTAGCTCAGCCAAGCGAGGTTTTGTACAAAATTTGAATAGATCTCCTCTTTTTTTTAAAAAAAATGACTTCTCTTTTCTATCTCCTTACCTTGCAAGTGTTCTGTCCGAACCGGAATTCGTCGGTCGTTTAGAAGTGTTCGCAATTACCGCACAGGTTGTTATGAACTGTAGGCGTTCTATCCTGGGGTGCTTGCGAAACATCTTCATACTAGGAGATGTCGTTACATCCTTGTGAGCTAAAAATCTTGAGATAAGGATGTTTTGGACTTCGTCTCTAGTCGGCCAAAAGAACTGGTAGGAGAGAAGTAGGATGCCGAACATAAGGCTTTTATAAATAGAAAGCCTTCAAGTTGGATACATGCCAGGTTCTGGGTATGGCCCCGCCACTAGGAGTAGTTAGCTTATAAGAGCCTTTTCCAAGAACCTGGGTGACCTGATAAGGTCCTTCCCATTTGGGGGCGAGTTTGCTGGCTGCTCTTCGGGGATCCGATGCCGAGCAACGGCGAAGAACAAGGTCCCCTTCGAAGAAGCGCCTTTCCCGAACTCGGGAATTATAATATTGCGCGAGTCCCTGTTGGTAGGAGACTAGTCTGATGCTGGCGTCACTTTGGCGCTCGCCAAGCATGTCTAAGTTTTCCCTAAGCACGCGATTATTGGTGGCCTCATCGAAGTGAGTTTTTCGGAGAGTGGGGAGAGTCACTTCCAAAGGTACAACGGCCTCTGTGCCGTAGGCCAGATGGAAAGGGGTCTCCCCTGTGGCTACCCGAGCAGTTGTTCCGTGGCACCACAACACATTAGGGAGGTCGTCAATCCACGAACTACCGGCAGCTTCTACTCTCGTGCAAATCCCGTGCAGCAACGTACGGTTAGCGTTTTCAACCAGACCATTTGCCTGAGGATGTGCCACGGAGGTGAAGTGGTTGTAGATGCCAAGTTCGGCGCACTTCTGCTTGAAGAAGGTGCTATCAAACTGCTTCCCGTTGTCGGAGGTAATCACTCTTGGGACGCCAAACCTGCAGAGGATGTTCTTCCAGACGAATTTCCACGCGGCTTGTTCAGTGATTGTGGTAACAGGTTCTGCTTCGACCCATTTGGTGAAGTAGTCAATAGTCACGAACAAAAACTTCTTCCGACCCTGGGCCTCTCGGAAGGGACCCAGGATATCAATGCCCCACCTAGCGAAAGGACGAGGCTCAAACAGTGTATAAAGTTGCTCGGCATGTTGCTTAATGAGCTGCCCGAACTTCTGACATTCCAGGCACCTTCTGACAAAAGACATACAGTCCTTTTGCAGAGAGGGCCACCAAAACCCTGCTCGGATAATGCTATGTGCCAGCGTTCTACCCCCCAAGTGGCTTCCGCACAATCCCTCGTGAGCCTCTTCGATAGCCAAAAGGGCCTCTTCAGGGCTGAGACACCGTAAGAGGGGTCTCAAAAGGGACCATCGGTAAAGCTTGCCTTCAATGAGGGTGAAACGCTGAGAACGCAGTCTGACCTTTCGAGCTTCGCCCTGCTCAGGGGGAAGCTCGCCTCGAAGTAGATAGGCAAGGAGAGGGTCCGTCCAGTTCGGAACTGGAGGGTCGGATCCAATGGCTGCTACATCCACTTCGGTGCTCGGTGCAGCGAGTTCTTCGATGAATACGGAGCGAGAAGGGGCGATGTCACCTGAAGACGCCAGCTTCGCAAGTGCATCAGCTCGCGCGTTCTGCTTCCGTGGAACGTGTATGACTTCGAAGTAGAGGAGGCCTTCTGCTCGGCTCTTGACCTGTTGAAGGTACTGGGCCATGCGTGGCTCCCTTGCTTCGAACTGTCCATTCACATGGCCGGCAACCAATTGGGAGTCGCTGAAGGCCCTAAGTCAAAGGGCTCCAAGGTGCCTAGCCATTCGGATTTCGGACAGCAACGCTTCGTATTCGGCACGTTGTTGGAGGCCGCAAAGCAGAACCGGAGGGCATATTGGAACTCTAAACCCTCCGAAGAGGTGAGGACTAGGCCAGCTCTGCTCCCCGTGACACACGAGGATCCATCGACGTAGAGCTCCCATGGGGGCTCGTCGGCCAGCGGAGGGTCCTGTTCGTAGGGAGAGTGCATTCCGCGATGAAGTCCGCCAATGCTTGTGCTTTGATGGCCATCCTTGGATGGTAGCTGATGTCGAATTCGCCTAGCTCGATGGCCCATTTAACGAGCCGGCCGAAGCCTCTGGTCGCTGAAGGATAGACTTCAACGGCTGGTCGTGAGAACCGTGATTAAGTGGGCCTGAAAGTAGGGCCTGAGTTTTCCGGGCAGCCGTGACCAGAGCAAGGGCGAGTTTCTCTACTCGGGGTACCTTCTTCAGCTTCTTGAAGGACCCTGCTAATGTAGTAAACGGGATGCTGGGTCGCTCCCTCTTCTCTGATCAATACTGCACTGATGGAGTGTTCGGTAACCGAAAGGTATACGAACAAGGGTTCCCCAAGCACATGTTTCGAGAGAACAGGTGGGGCTTCCAGGTATGCCTTCAACTCAGCGAAGGCAACTTCACATTCCTCGGACCACCGCACATGCCCCCCTTGCTGTGAGGAGCCTCTGGGTCCTCGCAGCAATTTGAAGAAGTTGAAGCTCCTCTTCACTGCTCGGGACATGAATCGGTTGAGTGCGGCTAGACGTCCAGTCAAACGTTGGACGTCGCGTATCGTTTTAGGGCTGCTCATTTCAAGTATTGCTTGGATTTTCTCAGGGTTGGTCTCTATTCCTCTGTTTGAGACGAGGAATCCGAGGAACTTTCCTGAGCGCACTCCAAACGCACACTTGGCTGGGTTGAGCTTCATATTGTACCTTCGCAAAGTTGCGAAGGTCTCTTCGAGGTCAGAGATGTGGTCAGTGCTCGGAAGTATTTTGACCAACATGTCGTCGACGTAGACCTCCATATTGCGCCCAATTTGTTGCTCGGACATCTTATTGACCAGTCGCTGGTATGTAGTGCCAGTATTTTTCAGACCAAAGGGCATCCTGGTAAAACAGTATAAGCCCAGGTCGGTGACAAACGTGGTGGCGTCCTGGTCTGGAGGATGCATACTGATCTGGTGATAACCAGAGTATGCGTCCAAAAAGCTGAGAAGTTCATGTCCGGACGTTGCATCCACCAACTGGTCATGCGTGGTAGGGGAAAGTTGTCCTTGGGCATTGCTTTGTTGAGATCCTTGTAATCCACACATACGCGCCATTTGCCAGTGGTTTTGCGCACAAGGACTACGTTGGAGATCCATCTTGGGTATTGGGCTTCCCGGAGGAGCCCAACTGCTCGGCTTTTGACAACGTGATCTCGGATCACGGTCTGCCGTTCTTGGTTGACGGGTCGCCTCCTTTGTTGAACTGGTGGGACCCGTGGGTCCAGGCGGAGGCGATGCACCATCACTTCTGGAGGAATGCCCGGTAACTCGTCGTCGGACCACGCGAACACGTCTAAATTATCTAGAAGGAAGGTTATATACCGCTGCTGCTCTGCTTCCGCTAGTAACGCGCCAATGTATAGGACGTGTTCGGGGTCGTCGTCCCACTTGGACCGAAGCAGGTCCTCGGCAGAGCTCTGCAGCTGGTGGAAGGCTGGTCGGTCGGTGGGGGAACAGTGCTGGAGCCGCGAGTGGTTGTTTGTCCCTTAGAGAAAGGACATAACACCGTCGGGACTCGCGCTGGTATCCGAGCACCTCGCCGACCCCGCACGGGGTGGGGAACTTCATCTTCTGATGGAGGGACGAAAGTACCGCCTTGATCCGCCTGATTAGACCTTTACCAAAGATGGCATTGTAGCCGGGCATGTTCCTGATGACCAAGAAATCCACCACCTTGGTTACACACTTCGAAGCCGTTCCGAGGGTGATCGGGAGGCGAACTCTACCCATAGGCTGAACCGACACCCCCGAGAAGCCGAATAGAGGCGACTCTACAGGGGTGAGCTGGTCGGTTTTTAGGCCCATAAGGAGATAGCAGTCGTAAGCCAATACGTCGGGGGCACTTCCATTGTCTACCAAAATCCTGCGCACATTACAATGATTGATGGTTGCCGAAACGACCAACGCATTAGTGTGTGGGGTGGTAACCCCTACAAGGTCTTCGTCCGAGAAGGTTATGGCCTCCTCGGACCGTGCGTGCGCGGGATTAGAGGGATAAGGAGCCGGCCGAGGTATCGGAGGTCTGTCCACGGCATGCACTTGCCTTGCATAATCGCGTCGACTCCAAGTGCTCTCTCCGCCTGCGCCGAATCCTCCTGCGATCACATTGATTTCTTGCCCGTTGGGCTCATTGTTGATCAGTTGCTCGGGAGTCCGCTCTCGGCGTCTGGGGCGGTCTTCATTCCGGCGCACGAACTGTCCGAGGTAACCGCGCTTAATGAGGGACTCGATTTTATCCTTGAGCTGGCGGCATTCGGAGGTATCGTGGTCGTGGTCGTAGTGGAAGCAAAAATACTTCTCCTGGTTGCGCTTCCGGGGATCGGAGTGCATCCTCTGTGGCCACCGAACATATGGTTCGTCCCTGATCTCTGCCAGGATCTGTTCGGGTGCCACCGTCAGAGGTGTGTAGTCGGTGAAGGGGCATGGCCGGCGCGGTGAATCGCCGTTGCGCCGTCCTTTCTTCCGATCACGGTCGGAACCGTTGTCGAAAGGCCTCTTCTTGTCCGTCGATTCCCCCTGCTCTGCTCGGCTAGCAGCCAGACTCTCCTCACACGCTGCATGGCGTTGTGCAGTAGAGAGGAGCTCGGCAAGGGTGGAAGGCTGCTGCACTCCCAGCGTCCTCTGCAGAAAACCATCGCGAGTACCCTGGATAAGGGCACTGGTGGCTAACGGGACATCGAGGCGTGGGATGCGGAGCGCCTCAGTCTAGAACCTCTTAACGTAGTCCCAGAGTGCTTCTCCCTTCTTTTTCCGAACAGCGAGAAGGGAGGCCGCGGTGCGCGGTTGCGACCTTCCACTCAGAAAGTTGTCCCGAAAGGACTTCTTCAACTTATGGAAGGAAGAGATGGAACCTGCATGGAGGGCTTCAAACGAGGCCCGAGCAGTTCCTTCAGGGTGCCGGAAAGGCCGTCATTTGGCCGCATCAGATGCTCTATGGAACACCATATGCGACTCAAACCTGTGGATGTGATCCACGGGTCAGAGGTAGCGTCGTATGGCGCGATGGTAGGCAGATGGAGCTTGGAGAGACCCGAGCCTCCAGGATCTCCGCAATGAATGGGGAGCGGAAGTTTAGGTCCTCCTCGGCTGGAGCTTTGCCCTCAGCACGCTGGACCATCACTTCCACACGACGTTCCAGGTCGACGACGCGGCGCAAGCGCCTGGCCAACTCCTGTTCGGAGTGGGCCGAATCCGCACGCCCAGACTTGTGGGAGTTGGCTCCCACGGCCGAGCGCGGCAGGTGCGGGGCCGCCGCGGAATGACGAGGTGAACAACCGCGGCGCTCCAGTGCTCGTTCATCAGACGGAGCGCGGCGCGACCTCCGCGGTGAATCGGCGTGCTGCTCCTTAATCGGCTTTGCTGGGGCAGGAGGTGCGCGCGATCGCCGGTGAGACGACTCTACCTGGCGCTCCTGCGGAACGGAAGCTGTCGGGATTGGTTGCCCGGCCAATTGGGCCTGGAGACCCATGCAGATTCCCGTCAGTTGCTGCATCTGTCCCCGAGTTTGGCCATCTCCAGGGCGGTCGCAGGCACAACGGTGGCGGGAGCGGGAATGCCCCCAGTCGTGCAGCAGGAGCTACGGCGACGTCGACGGGGGAGCACGTTGACGGAAGTCCGCCCGCGATTGGCGGAACGTCATCATACGGCTCCCTATGTTCTGGTACGAGGATCGTTCGCGAGCCATGGCTGTCGTTGCTACCCACAGATGGCGCCAAAAGTGTGGAGGCGATTTCCTGCTTGGGCCGAAGCCAGCGGGCCTACACTTGGAGAAGGGAAGAAGGCCGCCGGTAGCGGACGGATGCCTACAAAACCAGAATGGAATCAGGGGGGCCCGGTTGAAGAACCAGGGAGAACCCTCCGATGCCTAGTTAGAGGTGGACTCAAAGGCTTGGAAAAAGAAGTTCAGTATTGTGCAAGAGAGGTGTGCCTTAGAATGCGTACCTCTGCATGGAGGCTTATCGGACCCTTTTATAGGCAAAGTGTTGAGGGAGAGAGACAGAACGTCCATGATCAATGCCGTAAAGGGCGCGCCCATTAGCGTCCTCAACGGGGGTACGCGTTGAGGCGCCCGTTGCGGAGCTCGGCAGTTAATGCACCACTTGATCGTGGGGCGCGTGTGGTGTAGTCGTTATAACCGCCATGAGGGGATGAAGGGCTACTTAGATTCTCCTGGGCGGAAGGTACCGAGTAGGTAGCATGCTCGGTGAGCCAAACCTACTGTTCGTATTCGAGCCCGTTGTTCGGTGCCTGGTGCCCGGAGGCATGGCTTGCTGCCGGATGTCTGATGCAAGGAAGTGTTGCTCGTGCCGAAGAGGTTTCGGAGTGCGCCAAGCAGACATTGCTCGGAAGAGAGAGCCTTTGACCGAACAGGCTATAAGGTATCCAGAGGCAGCTCTTGGGTCCCGCTGGTACCCGAATGCAGGGACCGGCCTCGGGACCTTGAAGTTGTTCTTGAAAAGATGTGGCGCCCTGCGGGAGGGCCACGTTTGCCTGCTAAATTCGGCTGGGCCATGATGGGCCTAGCTCACGATGGTGGCTAGAAATAGCCACCACACTGAGGTATCAACCGAATCATAAATTTGGTGGAATAGTATAGTATGGTATGCATCACACTGATTCGCGATAACCCGCAAAGATATCATACCAAAAACCTCATGTTGGCTTCTTTGATCTGACTTCAAATCTCCTTTCACCCTCTCATCCTCTGCACCCATCCGCCCATTATAGTAGCTCTCGAACCCTAAGCTTTTGATGCATAGCCCCTACCCCCTGCCATCCAACCCATATAGATAGCTTAGCCCCCACGTCCCATCGTTCATCCAGTCCACTAGTCACTTCTTCTCCTCCTCCTCCCTCGCCTTCTTAGCAATGGGGAGACAAGATAGACGATAGTGGAGCCCAAGGCTCGATGGCGGCGCACTCCATGACATGTGAGGGGGGTTGGGTGTTGGATATTGTACCACCAGAGGGGGCCGCTTCACACATGCTCTGATGGGAGATGCTCTGACTCTGGTCGTCAGGATTGGTAAACCTAGCAAGGACTTCGTGGATTAACGCTTCATGAGCCTAGTTCTTGCACAAGAGGCCCTCGTGCACAAGCACATGGAGGATCTGAGGGATGAGGGGGACCAAGGTGATTGTTGTGGCGACGGAGACAAGGACGGTGAGAAATTTAAGGACAATGGCGACGAGCATGAGAAGGAAGGAATGAGGGGCATAGGTGAAGATAGTGCCAAAGTTGGTGAGGTTGTAGAGGATGATGAAGGCTGCAGGGTCCTACCCACAGTGATCGCACTCTCTCTCTTTCTACATCTCTCACTCCCTCGTACAAATGTCGGAGGCCCCCTCCAATATATCCTGCCCACCCCCACTCTCTGCCTCAACTCGTGGTCTTCCTTTCCTTACATCTCTCACTTCTTTATATTGCTGCAATTTTTTCCAGATGCACCTCGTCGTTGACCCTTGCCCAATCTGCGATCTTCCTCTACCTACATCACTCACTCCTTCATGTAGATGTAGTTTTTTTTAGATGCACCCTGCCATTCCCCCCTATCCCAACCCGTGGTCTCCCTCTCTCTACATCTCTCACTCCTTCATATCGATGAGGAGGGGAAACCCCTTAGGTAGGGCTGTCAATGGATCCACAAGATCCAGAAACCCGATCCAAGTCCAAAATTTAATTCGGATTTGGATCAGATTTTTTGACCCGAAATTGCTGTTTTCTCCTGATGCGGGTCGCACATTTCTGATCCGAAATAGTTGATTTCAGGTCAAAATTTCGGGGCGCCGGTGTCCTGATCCGAAGAGGCAAACGCGACGGAGGGGAAGCTAGGGCCGAGGTGGGCGAGGGAGAGGGCCGCGAGGGTGCCCAGGGCGAGGGCGTGAAGCCTGAACTGCGGGAATCTTCTCCTGAAGCACCTCCACCAGCCCCATGGCAGCCGACGGGGGACGACGGGTGGCGGCGTAGACTGGATCGAGATGCGTCCCCGCCAGCCCTCTTCTCGTAGACATATCTCGTCCCCGCCAGGGAGAGGATCGGAAGCACAGGCGGGGTCATGGATCATCAGCTCTCCATCTTCCTCAGGTCCGGGGGTCAGACGGAGGTCGAGAACCAGGTGAACGTGGAGGCTGGGAGGCGCTGGCCATGCTGGCGTTGGACAGCGAGGTCAACTGCGAGAGAATGCTGAGGCTCGAAACGATCGATCGTCTCGTCGGGGCGTTGCGGGATCCGGAGCTGTGCGTCCACTCTGCCAGGATCTTGAGGAACCTGTGCGCCTACGCAGACGTCGACTGTTACCCTCGCCTCAGCAGAGTCTCTGCCACCACACCCACCGTAAGCGATCCACTTCAATTAATAGGAGTAATAACATCGGAGAAGATGAGATAAATGTTAAATCTGGTTTGTTTGTTCTCTCTTCATTCCTTCCCGGCGGCCCCGGGCTTAATAATTAATCTGGGCTGGGCATGACAGGTATTGAAAGCAATCATGGAGGGAGAAGAGAAGCTGCTGGAGGTATCGATCGGCCTTGCTGCCCAAATCTTCAGGTTCACCAGTTGGGTGGAACAAGCCGAGGGCCTCGAGATCGCCGGGGTCACAGAGGAGAGGCTGGCCGAGAGGCTCGTCCATACGCTGAGGAGGTACAACCAGCCATTGCTGAATGTGCCGAGGATGAGACAGTTCGCGATCGAACTCGCCATCCAGATGATCCAGTCCAAACCAGAGCTGGTGGCACCTCCCCGTTCCTCACTCACGCCATCCCTACTCCCGCTTTTCATCTCCGGCGTCAGCCCCCCCGTAGGCGAAGGGCGGCTCAGTCGTAGACCCTGGCAGCCTCCTCCGCCGTGTCGTACGTGCCGAGCCAGACGTGCCGCTTCAGCGCCGGGTCCCGGATCTCCGCTGCCCACTTGCCCCATGGCCGCCGCCGCACCCCGCGGAACTTCCTGCCCCGAGGAACGGAGAGAGCCGCACCATAACCGCTGGCATGAGCGGCGCGGGGCCTCTCGGGCCGGGTCTCTACGCTGATCTCATAGACGTATCTCTTCTCCTAGAGTACCTCCGTCCGCCCGTGTTCGCAGCGTCCGCTCAAAAAAGGCGTTCATCTTCTCCGGGCTCAGCCCAGCCTCACCGTCGCCGGGGGCGTCGAGATCCAGGCAGAACTGCGGGGTGGAAGGAGAGGATCCAACCCGGATCTAAAAGTTGATTTCGGATCTTAACCGAATCCGAAAATAGACTTAAATTCGGATCCAGATCAGATTCGGATCTTCTGAATTCGGATTCGGATCTTCAAAGATCCGACCGGATCCGACCCATTTACACTGCTACCCTTAGGTGCACCCTACTGCTGCCCCCCCCCCCCCCCCCCCCCAAACCTCCCACCAGCTCACCCAACGCAAAGGGGACCAACCCAACTATGCTTGGGGATCGTAAATCCTTAGGCACAGTGCATCGCATCGACCAACCATGCATGAATGCACTTAGATATTCTCTAGAAAAAATTTAAGAAAAAATGTTATGATTTTGACATCATCAGTCATTCTTTCTCCCATTATTGAGAGAAGAAGCATATGTATATAAATGTAAGATGGATTTTCGTGCAGTTAGACTTCTAACATAGTTATATATGTAAAAAGTCTTAAAAATCATTTGGATCCTCTCTAAAGTACTTCAAAAATTCCTCAAAAAAATTAAAAAAAATGTTGTGATTTTGGCATCATCAGACATTCTTTCTCTCACCATTGAGAGAGGAAGCTTATACATGTATGGATTACAGACTCAAATTTAATGAACTTAGTTGGGTTAAGAAAAAATGTTTTCATAACAACAGATCTTTTTTTTAACAGTAAAACATGGTTCCTTTCATTCATACGTAAGTAAATACAACAACAACCACCATTTGTTGGAGATCAGCGGTGCACATCATCAACAATAGCCTCATAAGCAGAACATCGGCCCATGGATAGAAGGTCCTTACACAAGGAGTAAATCTCCAACGCAAAGGAAAATAAAACAGTCAGACCACACCAGCAGTTGGTCGTCGTGAAGAGATCGGCTAGAGGAGAAGAAGCACAAAGGCGCGGATGATGGCGCCACAATGACTATCACATTGTAGGTGTCGGATGTCGCACGAGACTGTCAGAGTAGCTCGTCGGACTTCACTGGAGATCCGACAAGGGGAAGCACTCCCTCGACCACCATGGCCACCGACGGGGGGAGCTCAACATCATCGAATTGAAAATAACCACCTTGCCAGAGCAGCGGGCCGTGAAATGGGATTTGAGGGAGCTAGCTAGCTGCAAACGACACCGAACCATAGAGCATGTACCACCTCTAGTACATGACCTACCTACACAATGCAACAACAAAATAGAAATACGCCACTTGAAAAACATACGCATATAGAACAGTTACTATGCCGCTATCGGACGACTCCGACTGAAGAGGTCACCACTGACAATGTCATAGAGCACCGTCCGAGCAAAGAGAAACAAAACTCCTACGGGTAGGAGAACAAAAATGGGAGGATCGCAGATAAAATACCTTCGAAAGAGGAAAGATTCCTCTAGTCGAAACTGGAGACGATGGCGGGGAACTTGGCCCAAAAGAATGAAGAAGGAATAGATCATGGCGAATACATAGACATGATTTGGAGGGTGAGACACCTTAGATGTGGAGGCGAGGTGGGAGAAGCAGCAACACGGAGGGGAGGTTGTCATGGCGGAGGGGAAAAGTTGAGGACGAAGCACGGCAACGGGAAAAAGGTTAGGGAAGAAGGTTTGGGGGATAAACGACAGCAAGGGCTACAGGAAGATGTTTGATGGAAGCTCTCAAGAAGAGACAACGGATAGGCTATCGAAGGTAACATAACAGCGGATCTGCATCAGGCAACGAAGGTAACATAACATCCACAAGAACATCGAAGTACAGTGAGGTCTATCTTTCATGAAAGGACGCAGGAACAGTGAAAAGAAAAACAAGAAGAATGGCTGTCCTAATAAGACAAATTGTTATGATCGAGGGGGAGAACACGTCAAAGTTAAAGAAAAATACTTGAGTGAGAAAGCTCAAAATTTTACTCGAGAATGCTAAAGAACTTATCAACACCTTGACGGGAGGAAAAGAAAACCACATATTCGGAGTGTTTGTCCCAATTCCACTGTTCTAGTATATAAATCAATTTTGTGAGGATTTTATATATTTGTCAACATCAAAAATTAATTTATAAATAGACCCTAGATGTGAGTAAAATCTAGGACTGTCAATGGACCGGGCTAACTCGACAAGTTCGCGGATTTGACCCGATTTTGGAGTGGGTCGTAAGATATTTTTCAGCCCATGAATTTTAATAGGACTTAAAAATCTAGCCCGACTAGGTCTATGAGCCGAATTCGAGCTTTGAGTTTGGCACGATGGGCCAGCTCGACCCATTCTATTTTTTTTTCTTTTCAAATCTTAAATTTTACTTAGTTAAAATTATGTTATTTTACTTATTTAAAAGTTAAAAACTTTATTTTTAAACAAATTAAATAAGTAACATCAAAATTTTACTTAATTGAGTGAGATTATAAATTTTTTATTATTAAATATGTTATTTTTATTATTAATTTAATTTTTATTTAAATATTCAGATCAGAACAGATCTTAGTCGAGTTTTATAATTTTGTAAAAATATTAGACCCAACACGACCCGACATTACTCAGACTTGGACCGAACTTAGACTCACATATTGATGAGTCAGATCTGAACTGAACTCATATAAACTCAACTCGGACCCGACTTATTGACAGCCCTAGCAAAATCTATTTTCGTAAATAGAGTACCGTGACATCTGACTTTTAAGTTTTAAACATGCATCCAATTTGGCAGAAGAAGTCTTGTTGGCCCCCACTTGGGGTGGGGGAGGGGGCACATCCAATGGGGGACCAAACAGTTCTCTTGGCAGAAGTTTAAAACGAAGCTACGTGTATTTTCTTTTCCAAGTATTTTGCAAATTGCAATGTTGTACTTGAACCAAATGGTTCCATTGTTAATTTTCCAAGTCCCTATATATATAAGAATCTTTATATGGGAGAGAGATTTTGCACTCTGTATGTATTTTTCAAGGGATCCATATAGGTGAATATATATACATAAGTAATATTTATAACAAGCTTAATTGTTAAATAAATAATAACATGATTAGTATATTTTCATAGTAAACTTAAAGGCTTTATTCACTAACTCAATGAGATCTGAAGATGTTTCTTAAAATTATGAAGGTTTTAAGACCCCAAAAACAAATCTTAAATCGTAATTAAGTGAAGGTAAAAAAGTATAGAGGCAATGAGGCAGATTAGAGGATATACGTGAAAACCGGAGACGTACACGCTAACGTCAATGGCCGTTACGAGTAAAATCCGAAAACGGGACCCGTGCCTCGCGTCATCCTCGTGCGGCCTCGCGTGGGAGCCCATCTGACGCGACTCCCCATCGAACAAAACCAGGCTGTCTGCAGCGTGCTGACGAACCCATCACCGTCGCTTCTCAGGGCTCCATCAACCGCGAAAACATTCATCAGATCAGCGAGGCGCGAGCGTCCGGATTGGGACGACAGGGCCGGACAACTGTAATTTTACGGGTTTCAGTATGAAAAATATTTAAGGGAGACTTATGAATCAGTTTAAGGATTTAGTTTTAGGTCTCTTATTTATATATTTTTTGAAAGAGATAAATATATAAATATATAATTTTTAAATAGTTAAAATTTTAAAAATAAATCTCTCAAAAATAAAAAATCGATTGATAATTCCCTCAATATTTAATATACGCAAAAGATATATATTAAATTAGACACCCCTTATAAAAATGTGTCATATCAATCTTTAGAATTGATGTAAGTTAACATTGGGGGTAGATATATTAAATACCTTCAAAATTGATGCGGCACACTCCTATAAAATGTGCTCACTTAATTAATATAAATTTTTTGATGTACACTAAATCCAACTCTTTCAATATTCATCAACACAAAATCTAGTAAAGATGTTTTCTTCCACGACAATTTTCTTTTTTTCTCTCATTTTTAATAAAAGTTTATATAATACTCAGTGAAATCTGTATAGAAAGTAGGTGCACGCGTAAAAGAGATTTTATTTTGGGTGTTACTTGTTGTTCGATGGACACCTATATTGTCCAACTGTAGCCCGTACGTACAACCCTATGAGATCCATGTTATTATGATACTTGTGAGTCTTCTGGAGTTGTGTCTGAGCCAGATAAGATACTTGTCTAGTCAACAAACAATTATCTTTTCTTTTTCTTAGGTGGCACTTGTGATCGATATATATATATATATATATATTGTACTTTCTGATGTCATTGATTTAGTCGACCATAACAATGTAGCATAGATATAGTGGCCAACCACAACAATGTTGCTGAGATTTGACGAACTTGCAACTTCAGCTAGTTGAGAATGGGGTGATTGAGGTGGATAGCCCTAATCGGTTTGGCTGACCATAGCGATGAGGCCGAGGTCTCCATGACTTGAGATTTTAGTTGATAGAGATGAATGTTGACCAAGATAGATGATCGATGATGTCCGACTTGCAAAGATATTCAATTTCATAAAGATTTCCCAAGATCAACTCTTTGACGATCAAATTAACCTGTCTCAACTCTAGTTTGTATGAGGAGAGAGAGAAAGAAAAAGAGGTTGAAGCAATGAATTAGACTGTGAGTCTATATATCCTCCCATCTTACTTGTGCCCTTTGGATCTCTTTTGAAGGTTGTTAGAAGGTGAGGAAAGTTATCTTATTTGATATAGGATTAACCATACCTTCCTCCTCCTAGCATTCTCTCTACAGGGTGGGCTTTGGTCCACCACGAGAGCCCTATCACTTTCCAGATGTATTTAAGAGTGTATTTTTGATTTTTTATTAGATGAACACAATATGACACAAATGTATGGGCTAATAAAAAGGCAGAAGCATATTTCTAAGCATGGTTGGCCGTGTTGATCAAACCCTAACATATTAGGGATTTTTCGATCCTCAACACTATTAGGTGACGTGAGTATGAACAATACCTTTTTTTATTTTATTTTTTTAGATTTTATTGGAGAGATTTAGGCATAACGTTAACGGTGCGATGCGGTGTGATATGATACACCCTAGTATCATATCATATTAGATGGAATCTGACACGATCAACTCTCACGATAGATCAAATCTTTTTTCTAAGTATGTTTAAAAAGTGCAACAAAAACCTCCTTTGTGACCTCAAAGTCTTCTGTACAAAAACATCAAACTTGTTCAGGTACCATAGGGAACGATATTGGAGATGCAATATTCTTGAGAATTTCCTTAGAGTGCTTTTTCATAAATCGTGATGATAAAAGAACTAAAGGGGTTCATATATATATTTATTCTATGGGAAAAAATATTTTTCAACGATCCTTCATATGAGAATTTCCCAAGTGTGTTATTTCATGAATCATAATGATAAAAGAATTAAAGGAGTTTGAATTTTTTTTAATTTTTAAAAGAAATACTTCTCAACTACCTTTCACATGCCTCGCAAGTGCATATAATGATGTAAATGTTAGTCGTGGTTCCATCATACTTCGACAATACCAGTAAATCTGAGTTGAGATATAACTTTTCTATGTGTTTAGAATATTTCTTATTTTTTGAAAACTATTTCTGCATCTCCGCCCCTCCCCCGCCCTCAAATTATATCTCACACGAATATTATTTGTTTTTTTGAAAAAATTCTTTTCTTTTCGTTACTTTTCATTTCATGAGAAATTTGTGGAATAGTACCCTACATGCGGAGGAGATAGTGCTTACGCATCAATTCTTACGAATATTTTCAAGCTAATTAATAAAGGGAAACATTGTAATGATCAAGCTGTCCATTCAGTTGGGCGGTGACAGAGTTATGTTTGCATGATGGGAGAAGACGGGAGCTTGGCAACTTTGTGATACGAACTGATGAGTTAATAATGGCCGTAGAGAGAGCAATCATGGAGTGGGGGAAGGCATACCACATGCTCGTCCCCTCCATGTTCATTCTTTGATGCTTGGGCTGCTCAAGTTTTCTTCCTCCCCCGCACACGTTCGTGCTCCTGCGGTCCCTACTAAGAAAACAAAGTTTATATACACATGGCTGAATGCATGCAAACCCCCCCCCCCCACATCCAACTACTATAACCTAACAACTTTTGATAGATTAATGGATTGTGGCCCCATCTTGGTCATTGGAAGAGAAAACAAAAAGGAAGAAGGTATAAAAAGATTTAATTTTATATCGGATATCACATTTTTCTTTTACTTTATAATTACCTTCGAATGCAAGTCAATAGTCGCAAGCACGTGTCTTCAATGCATAGTCCAACTCTGCGCTATACACTCCTATTTCTTCGAATATGAGTCAAAAATATTGATTTAGATAGTCGGAGGGTCATACCCAAGACAAACTTCGCTGCATGTAGAGTTTTTTTTTTTATAAGTAAATTGGTTGGGGGAGGGGAAAGGTGAGGAGATGGCCCGGGATCGATCCCGTGCCCTCCCGCTTCCCCCCGTGCCCTCCCGCTTCCCCCCTTCCATTTTGGCAAGGAGGGAAGCCACTGCGTTACAGCGCAGTTCTCCAATGACAAGTGAGCCATTAGAGTTGACTCCAATAGCAAGTGAGCCATTGTTCGCCCATTTTTCCTGTCCAATCTCAAGTCTTTTAGAGGTCGGCCCATCATATTTGTAGGTCCAATTGAACTCATCACTTTTTATATTCTATCTCTTTTTTTTTTTGTAACAAAGAACCTCCTTTCTATGTGAGTTTGTAGGTTCTGAAATTGATATTCGTGGTTAAGATCCAACAACTCTTATTTTTTTGTGTATTCGTATTATTTTTATCTTAATTGATCTAGAAAATTTTAGACTTGCACAATTCGAAAATTATATGTAAGTAAATAGACCCTATCAAAAATCGAAATTGGGACCGCTTATTTTTTTATATTCCATCTTTAATTTATTTGCCATTGATTGCATGTGCACCTTTAATATTGACGATGTATTTGTCTTTTGATTTCCAGTGGGACATGAAAGCTTGGCGACGAATTGACGGTGGGTTGTGGGAGCATGTAGGAGGAGTACAAGTCTTAGGAGTCGTGATGAACATGGACAAGTGGCGTTAGGCAGGCAATCCATGTCAAGGCCCAAGGCCACGCAGTCCTCACCGTCACACCGACTAGTGCAGATCTTTTTTTCTAATCCCATCTAATAATGGTCCTTTTAATTGTTCAGAATGGCGCTGGAAGCAAGCAGCGTAGGAGATTATATATGAGTAATTATGACATCCATCTTTACAAGGAAATATATGAGGGTGGGAAGGGGGGGGGGGTAATTGGTTGGTGGCTGCTAACACAATGTTCCTACATACTTATGCAAAATGTGTAATTTACTTCGTTCAAAAATTATGTTTAGTATGGAGTAGTAGTGTCGTGTGGCGTAAAACACCACCAAACATCATTAGAATTACCTTCTGCCATCAACCAATTTAAAGATATTTTGATTTGCCGCTGGCCGCCAGTTATATTGACTTTAGAAGCCAAAAGCCATTAGATCAAGTCTCTCGTCCCCCTGCTTTTGTTTCTAGAAGCCAAAAAGTCACAGACACTACACCTTTATACTTTACATACGAAGTGACACACAAATAAAAGAAGGGAGGGGAGCAACATAATTTATCATTGCCGACAGCTGCAGACCATGTTGTTAGCTCGACTCCTACTATATCTGTACGTCGCCATATGCAATCTCCCAAAACGTTTTCTTTTCTCTCAGACCCTCCCTTCTGTTTGATCCAAAAAACCCACCAACCCGTTAGTGAGTTCTAATATGATTGCTCATGCTGGGTTCTTACGTGGCTTCAGAAGAGCTCCGACATGTCTTCCCTCGTGGATAAATATTTATTACTCCGTTGGAACAAATCTTTGGGATGGTGTTCAACCCGAATCCCATCTAAAAGAGTTGGTAAGTGTAATCCAATTGGATTTGTTTTTTGTTTTCCATAGTCACCTATCAACCTCATGTATCAGTGACAGACAGGAAAATTTTTATCTAGTATAGTCATTCTACTAGTTTAATAAGATCACTCTTTTTATTAAAAAAAATAATTTAATCAACTCAATTTAATAAAAAAAAATTGTACACTCATTAATAAAATTTTAAAATTTAACGAGGTTCTAAAACTCCACTGATTGTATGTTAGATCTACCTATGTATATACAAATAATCAGATATACGCACATCACGGAGGTCACATAATAACGTTATCACAGAGTCAAATAATTCCGCGTTGGTTGTTGTAAAAGAAATTGTAATATTATTTTATGGTCTTCACAACCTAATTCGAAAGGTACTTTCTAAATGACAAAATTCTACATATGGTCCGATGACGATATTTTTTTAGAAGAATATAAGGTACTCACTTGACAAATACCACTTATAGTCACGATAGTATCATAGTGGTAAGTAAGGCGCCATGTCACATCATGACACATTGACACTATGCCATCCCTCCTCTCTAGTTTGTCATTACTAGTCCAGTCACCAATGGCCATCGGTAGTCGCCTAGGTAGACCTTGCTATCTAGTCTACCTACCCTACTATTGTGGTGCTACGACAACGTAAAGCCAATACTGACCTCTTTGATAATCTGATGAATTTTGATAACTCTTATTTATCAAATATGCTAACTCAAATAGAGCTATTTCAAGATTTTATGTCCATTAAATATTGATAAAGTCTTTGATAAATTACTTTGCCTTCTTATGTATCTTAAATTAAAAATCTTGCAATAAAGATATTTGTCCACGAATGATCTATCTATGAATGAACTCTCTGATTATTTGCCCTCACATCTTCTTCAGGGTAAGGGTGTTAATGGGCCGGGTCTGAGCCGGGCCTTGCTAGGCCCGGCCCAGGCCTGGTTTTCTAAAAGTCGGTCCGGGCCCAATTTTTTAAAAGCCGACTCGGGTCCGATTCAGGTCCGAAAAAGTCCGAAAAACTCGGCCCGACTCGAAAATATTATTTTTATTTATATAATATATAATATATCTACTCTAACTCTGTAACTCATTTTGTCATCAATTTTTTAGAAAATTTTGGACGGTTTTGGTACGTATCAGAAATGTTTAATTTTTTTTAAAAGAAAATTTGGGTGCATAGCTTTAATTTATAAAAAATTATATTTGGAGTAGATTTATTGTGGAAAAAATAAATATAATTCTTTTTAAATATAAATTTTATATTTAACACATATTATATTTATATTTTTCGGGCCGACCGAGCCGGGCCTCACAAAGCTCAAGTCCGGTCTTATTTTTTTCCGGATCGGGCCAGGCCAAAAATTTTTAGCGGACTCATTTTTCCGATCCAAGTCCGGTTAAAATCGGACCGGACTTCCGGACCTCCGTGTCGGCCCGGCCCTATTGACACCCTTACTTCAGGGCCGTGCAAATCTTTCCCCAACAGTGAAACGTTGATGCCGTTTCATAAAGTCGGAATGGGCTGGGCCATGTTTACGTACTTTTGCTTGGCCCGGTTCAAGCCCGGGCTGGACTATTTAGGGTCGGGCTAAATTTTATGCCTATTTTTATTTTTTTCGTCGGTGACCTCCATCCATTTCATATGCAACGTAAAGATAAAAGATGAGTTATCTTCTTCTTCTTTTTTTTTTTTTTGGGGGTAACGAAAAGATGAGTTATTTTAAATGAACTATATGCTTTCATTCCTCAATTTGCTATCCCTAGTTCGAGTGTGACTTGAAAACCATAGTTCAGCAGGCATAAATATTTTTTGGGGGGAGATAAACTCTTCAAACATTTAGAAAACAACCCATAAAAGGTGTCTAGAAAATAAATGCATAGATAATTGCAAGACTTTATATCATGATTGGAATGGCAGAAATAATCTTGTTATATTATAGTCATATATATATATATATATATATATATATATATATATATTAGGATTGGTCGCATAAATAATTATATTATTGTCATAGAAATATCAATCTTAAATGTGCACTAAATTAATATAACATATCTACAACAATATACGTAAAAAATATTTTTATTTTCAATATTGAGAAATACTATACTCCCAATTAATTACGAGCACAATATGATGTGGAGGGGTCGTACCCCTCTACAGCACGCCGTGTGGAGAGACACGGCCTCAATTGCATTTAATATATCGTTTGTTTATTTATTTATAATGCTCAAACAATACTGTGGTGGCCGTTTCCAGCCACCTAGACCCATCACAGCCCATCGCGGCCCATCGGGGCTCCCCAGGCGAGCATGGCCCCTCAACAGGGCACCACGTCTCCTCGAAGACTGCGCCAAGGACTCCAGAAAACGACCATAAGGTCTGAGCACCACCGAGCTCCCTTGGGCATGTCCCCGGAGGCCTCTTGTTCTGTTCGGTTCAAGCGCGATCTACCGAACAGACCCTGTTCAGAGCTCTGGCGCTGTCTGCACAAGCCATGCCTTCAGGCGCCATGCACCGAACAGCAGGTCTAACTCACCGAGCAGGCTACCTGCTCGGTACCTTCCACCCAGGAGAATCCAAGCGGCCCTTCATCCCGTCGCGACAGTTATAACGGCTACACCACGCGCGCCCCACAATCAAGTGGTGTATTAACTGCAGAGCGCCTCAACGCGTAACTCCCCCGCTAAGGACGCCAACGGGCGCGCCCTTTACGGCATTGATCAGGGACGTTTCGTCCCTCTCCCTTAGCACTTCTGCCTATAAAAGGCACCGGTAAACCTCCATGCAGAGGTACGCAATCCAAGGCACACCTCTCTTGCGCAATACTGAACCTTCTTCTTCCAAGCCTTTGAATCCATCTCTAACTTAGGCATCGGAGGGTTCTCCCCGATTCTTCAACCGGGCCCCCCTGATTCCCTTCTGGTTTTGCAGGCACCCATCCGCTACCGACGTCCTTCTTCCCTTCTTCCAAGTGTAGGTCCGCTTAGCTCTGGCCCAAGCAGGAAATCACCTTCACAAATACATACAAATATCTATTTAATACCTACAAATATTCATTTTAATGCACACAAATAATGATTTAGTGCATACAAATAGTATAAGAATGTATATAAATAGAATTATTTGTATATATTCTTATACTATTTGTATATATTATTGTACTATTTATGTTTACTAAAATGAGTTTTTATGTATATTAAATAAAATTTTTATATGTATTATTTGAAAGTTTTTAAAAAATAAATGATGTATTAAATAAAACACGATCCCTCTGCATCGTATTATGCTCAAGGAGCATAACATTATTATTCCCGTGTTAACCCTTCACGAAGCTAATATATGATAAGTCTAGCTCAAAGCTAATTAAAGTAGAGAAATCCTTAATATCTTCGCTTGATACGTCGAGAGGCAGCTGCGGCATATTTCGATGCTAACCTAAACTGCATCGGAGGGGAAGAACCTTGTGCTGCAGTAGCCGCTTCCCGGCCTCTGCCATTCCAATTCCTCTCTTCCTCTCCTTCCTTTTCGGCCATGGGCAACAACAAGAAGACCGGTAGATCCAGGGGAGGCCAATCTTCCCACCGGGGGCGGGCCTGTAGGAGCCGCGAACTCGAATGGTAATCTCCCAGTCCCTCCTTGATCCCTTTTCCCTCGTGGGGCCTTACATGTCCGGTTCCCATGCTTTACACATCTCTTTAATTCTTGAGTTTTAGTGGGATTTTGAGGATAGTGATGGTTGATGAAGTAAAAGAACACGAAAACATGGAAAGGGAGTAACTTAGCTGGTTGTTGATGTGTGGGTGTGTTTTCGTGATGCCGTCTGCTTCCTTAGGTAATGTATGGTGACCGGATACTTTATTGTTTTTCTTCTCTCTTTTTTCCCCTCAAAACGCAGGGGAGATGCACAAGAGAGCGGCACCCTTGCAGCCTGTCAAGGTGAGTAATTACCCCAGAATCTTCTCCGTGAAACACGTTCTTCTTCTTTTTATTATCACGCACTTCGTTTTCTCTTATGTGATTACTAGCGTGTCAAACCCATGCTATAATAGTAGGAATAGAGAGAACGAGAAGAGAGAACAAGAAGAGAGAAAAAGGAAAGGCTGTAAAGGTTGTCATATGAGACTGACGCCTTCCCTCTTATTTATAATGCAAAAGGAATCTTCTGGTTGTTACATATGAGTACACGTCACCATATTGAGCATTGCAGAAGGGAAATTAGTTAGCTAGATTAGTTAGCTAATTCTGTCAATTAGTTACAGCTAATTGTGCAAGACTCCCCTTCAAGCTGGTCATGGGGAAAACAGACTAGCTTGGAAATCAGAGGTAAGAACTTGTCCCGAGGCAAAGGCTCGGTGAAGACATCAGCCAGTTGTTGAGTTGAGCTGACATGAGCAGTCCAGATTGAATGCGTTCTCTGATAAAATGGCAATCTAGCTCGATATGTTTGGTTCGTTCATGATATACTGGATTGGCAGCAACGTGCATAGCGGCTTTATTATCGCAAAACATGGTAACAGGAGAAGAAGTGATCCTGAAATCATGCAAAAGTGTTGTTAACCATTGTACTTCAGAAGCAGCAGCTGCCATGGATCTATATTCAGATTCAGCAGAAGAACGGGAGACAGTGTGGTGTTTCTTGGATTTCCAGGAAAGTGGACTAGTACCCAAGAAAGCAACATAACCCGTGATGGATCTGTGGGTGGTGGGGCATGAGGCCCAATCTGCATCTGCATAGATGTGAAGCTGCAAATCATTGGAAGATGCGAAAAAATACCAGCTGCTGGTGAGTTTTTGATGTATTAGACAACTCTCAATGCTGCATCCCAGTGAGCTTCTATCGGAGCAGACAAAAACTGACTAAGAAAATTTACTGCATAAGTGATATCAGGTCGGGTTACTGTCAAGTATAAAAGTCTGCCAATAAGTAGATGGATCAGCAAAGAGTGTTGTGGAGTGATGATGTCCTGGCTCAAGAGGTGTAGCAACAGGTTTTGCAGCCAACAGACCAGTATCCTTAAGAATGTCCAAAGCGTATTTACTTTGATTAAGAAAAAGACCTGCAGAAGACCGCATGATTTCCAGACCAAGAAAAAACTTCGGGCCTTAAGGTGGAATCGAGCATGAAGAAGAGCCTTAAGTGTAGTGATCATAGAAGTATTGTCACCGGTGATGAGGATATCATCAACATAGATAAGTACCACTGTACCACTGTGAGCAGTCGACCATGGTAATGAAGGAATAAAGAATAATCAGCTTTGGATTGTTGAAAACCTGCAGAAAGCAAGGTGCTGGCAAATTTATCAAACTAGTTCCTTGAGGCCTGTTTCAAACCGTAGAGGGATTTGAGAAGCCGACAGACTTGTTGCTCTCCCTTTCTACGTAATCCCGGTGGCAAGTGCATATAAACTTCCTCGTGGAGATCACCATGAAGAAAAACATTGGTAACATCTAACTGATGGAGAGACCATTGGCGAACCGCAGCAATAGACAAAAGACATCGAACAGTAACAAGTTTCGCAACGGGAGCAAAAGTGTCGGTATAATCAAGACCTTCAACCTGAGTATAACCCTTTGTGACCAAACGGGCCTTGTATCTAGCAATAGAGCCATCTGAATTAAATTTAATTCTGTAAACCCAGCGACAACCAATAGCAGTTTTCCTTGGAGGTAAATTGGTTAGAACCCAAGTGTTGTTTAGCTCCAATGCGCGGAGTTCTTCATCCATAGCAGCACGCCAATGCGGGTATTTAGTGGCTTCAGTATAGGATTTGGGCTCGGATGAGGTATGTAAAGTAGAAAGAAAAATTCTATGAGAAGGGGAATAAACAAAGGTTGGAATATATTTAGAAATGAGATACTTGACCCTAGAACCAGATGTAATTGATGGAGTCGGAGCCACGAAATTGGTGACATAATCTTGCAGGTAAGCAGGGGGTTTTGGAAGCCTTCGTGGGCGTGAGGGTGGAATGTTGGGTGGTGGTGAAGGGGTGGAAGTGGGTAATGATGAAGGGGTGGAAGACGGTGATGTGGATGATTGTACTGATTTAGATGGAATAGTACATGAGGTATCAATGGAAGGAGTGGGTAGAACAAAAGAAGAAGGGGAAGAAGGAGGTTGGTTATGGAAAGGAAAAATATCTTCATAAAAGGTAACATCTCGACTGGTAAAAGATTGGTGGGTGTCTAAGTCAAGTAGACGGTAGGCTTTTTGATCTGGAGGATAGCCGAGGAAGATACATTTGTGAGCTCTAGGATTAAACTTATCATTTTCTAGATGACTAGTGGATGCGTAACAAAGACATCCAAAGGTGCAAAGATTGGCAAGGGAGGGTGATTCATTGAAAATTTTGTGATAAGGTGTAAGACCATGAAGAATTTTAGTAGGTAATCGATTAATTAAGTATGCTGCAGTTAGAACATAGTCACTCCAATATAATTTGGGAACATTCAATTGAAAACGAAGAGTCCGAGCTGTGTTCAGAGGATGACGATGTTTGAGTTCCACACGTCCATTTTGCTGGGATGTGTGAGTGCAAGAGCGTTCATGAATTATTCCTTGAGTGGAGAAGAGCTGAGCAAAGGATGAGTTCAAAAACACTGAACCATTGTCCGTGCGAACACGTTTGATTTTGTAGGGAAATTGATCACATACGTAGGAGTAGAAAGAGCAAAAAGCAGAGAAGGTTTGAGGTTTAAATTTTAGCATGTAAACCCAAGTAAATCTGGTACAATCATCCACAATTGTCAAAAAATATCTAGCTCCAGTATGTGAAGTATGTGAATAAGGTCCCCAAAGGTCACAATGCAAAAGACCAAATGGGGCTGTAGCAATAGACACACTCTTAGGGAATGGCAAACGGGTCTGTTTAGCTAAGGGGTACTCAGTGCACTTGAAGGAAGAAAAATTAACAGAACTTGGTAACATGGAAGCTAATTGTTGAAGCTTGGAAGTGGAGGGGTGGCCAAGGCGTTGATGCCATAGAGCAGCGGTGGAGGTGGCAGCATGGAGACAGTTGATGGAGGTGGACAGCAGCTGCAAGTAATATAATCCTCCTCTTTCATGGCCCTGCCCAATTAATTGCTTCGTCAATTGGTCCTGTATGATGCACTGGTCAGGAAAAAAGGTGACGACACAGTTAGAATGTTTAGTTAATTGGCTAATGGATAACAGGTTGAATTGAAAATTGGGAGCATGATAAACATTAGATAAGGTAATATTGTTACTGATGGCAAGTGACCCACGTCCTTGAATGGGTATGTGGGTGCCATCAGCTAATGTGATGACAGTATCTGTATTGGGGTCAGGAAGAAGATTGGCTGACGAAGAAGATATGTGGGCTGATGCACCTGAATCGAGAATCCAGGTGCAAGGAGATGTATTACCCGCTGTTGCATTCAGGAGGCTGACAAGATGGGCATACTGCGCCTTAGTAATAGCAGGTGCTGCAACAGAAGATTCAGAAGTAGGTTGCTGGGATCGCCGAACATTCTGATAATGTGGTGGATAACCGATGAGTCGCTAACATTGATCTTTAGTATGTCCTGCCATATGGCAATGAGATCATCTGGGATCATGCAGTTTTCGACATTGTTCCTTAGAATGGCCTGGGATATGACAATGTTCGCAGCAATCTCTTGCTTTGCCTCAGCGATCAGAGTCATTGGCTGTAGTGGAAAACCGACGCGCAAGCATGGCAGAGGCTTCGATGACTGTGGATGATTTCAGACAGCGTTGGGATTTGTCTTGTAAGACCATGGAATAAGCTTTGCCTACTGATGAGAAAGGTTCCATTAGAAGAATTTGACTACGGACAGCTGAATAAGTATCATTCAAGCCCATTAAAAACTGCATCAAGCAACGGCGCTGTGCTGAAGCGGAACTACCACTAGATAAAGGATCAAAGTGTGCCAATTCATCCCAATACCCTTTCAGGGTATTATAATATTTGCTTACAGAATTAGTTCCCTGCTGTATAGTAGCCAAGCAACGTTCCAGACTATATATGCGTGGACCAACAGAAGGCGAGAATCTCTCCTTAAGATCGGTCCAGACGGAGGAAGCAGTGGTAGCATAAAGAACAGAATGAACAATATTTCTATGGAGAGAATTAAGAAGCCAGGACAGCACCATATTGTTTACCCGACACCATGAGTTGTAATTCGAATCAGAGCAGCAGGCTCAACTATAGTTCCATCAACGAAGCCGAGTTTGTTCTTTGCTGAGAGAGCTACAGTCATCGCCCTCTGCCATGAAGTATAATTGTCTCCAGTAAGAAGATTGGAGACAAGCACCGTTCCTGGATTATCGGATGAATGGAGGAAAAACGGATTCTCTGAATGATCAGAAGAAATTGCAGCAGAGGTGCTCTCCAGAGTCTCCACCGCTGCTGAATCATTGATTTTCTCCTCCGTCGCCATGGCGAGGAAGCAGGACCTTCTCTCTGCTCTGATACCAAGTAGGAATAGAGAGAACGAGAAGAGAGAACAAGAAGAGAGAAAAAGGAAAGGCTGTAAAGGTTGTCATATGAGACTGACGCCTTCCCTCTTATTTATAATGCAAAAGGAATCTTCTGGTTGTTACATATGAGTACACATCATCATATCGAGCATTCCAGAAGGGAAATTAGTTAGCTATATTAGTTAGCTAATTCTGTCAATTAGTTACAGCTAATTGTGCAAGAATAATCCGCGAAGTAAAGTTTATGGCTTTGCTACTGGTTATCAAACCAGTTTACGTGGCATATGCACGCCTTCGTCGCCGTCTGAATATGCTAGATGTGATTAGCCATTTCCTAACATGTGAATGGAATGTGGTAAGAGCCTCTTGCACACCGTCAAAGTTGAAGGTGTGTTTAACTAATCGTTGTCTCATGTAACACGTTATCTCTTCGAAGTTATTTTAGAGAATGGACTTGAATATCTACAATACATGAATCTATACATTTTTTGTGTGAAAGAGTGGTATAATAAGCTAATCAGAATTGATGCAAACTTTATTTCAATACGTTTTCTCTTCAGAGTCAATACATTTCATAGCTCTACATTTTTTATATGAGACTGTGTGAGCTGCTAGGATGGTGCTAACTTTATGGAGAACAAGCTGATGTTGTTAAAGTTCTTGTAAGAGATTTGATTACCCATAAAAAAAATTTGTCCTATGTCTCGTTGGTTTGAAAGATGATAGAAAATACATTCTCAATGTTTAACCCCCAAGCTTTTTCTGTCAAATGTTCAGTGTGATGTGAGTGTAAATTTCTTATGTTATCTTTAAATATTCTTGACTCTTTTAATCCTCAAATAACCTTTTCTAGGCTTTCATATTTTAATTTTGTTGAATTTTTTCTGTTAAAGGCCTAAATTCTAACCCAAGCGTAGGCGATCAAGTTGAGGAAGTCTTTTACAGGCAAAGAGGGAAGCTGCCCACAGATTATTCAATGTGGATGTGGGATGAAACCATGGGTGGGGCAGCCCAATGGATAGCCTAACTCTAATACCATGTCAAAGGCCCGAACTCTAATCCAAAACCTAGCATCAAGTTGAGGAAAACCTCTTCAGATGTCAGATAAAGAGGAAGGCCCCACAAATTTTCCAGTTGGGACTAAACCTCAAGATTTTCTATGCCAAGAAGATGTTTAGCCTCACATAACAAGAATAATAGAAGTTACCAGCAAAGGTGTTCATGATGGTCATGTGCAGGCAGGCATATGTTCATGATACAAATAACAAACTGATATACTTTTTGTATTTAGTTCAACTTGCCATGATGGGGGAAAAAGTTTAGAGCAATATCCCAAGGAATTTAAGATATTACTTTTGGCATAATTAAGTGCAAGTACCTCATCCCAGAGCATTTGCTTTTGTCTTTTGGGTCTCACTTTTTCATAAGTTAGTCAAAAGAAAAAAAAAACGTTTTGCATGTTGTTTTTCAGAAGACACCAATGAGGAGGCTTCTTATGCTCCAAAGATCCAGCTTGCTATGTGGGTATGTTACTTTGTCCTAGAAATCTGTCAAAATATCATCCCGTTGTTTATCTTTTTCAGTGTTTCTTTCACAACTTTGTCGGTGTATTGCTGTCTATAGCAAAACTTGAAGTAATTGATAAGTGTGACTTATCTTGGTTCAGGATTTTGGACAGTGTGATGTGAAAAGGTGCACAGGACGAAAGCTGTCAAGGTTTGGTTTATTAAAGGAAATTACCTGACCCCATGGTCTCTCAGCTTCATTTGATTTCTGTTCAGTTTGTTATTAGGTCATGCAAGTCATAGTCTTTGTACTTAAATTAACAGTGCTTAATTTCTCAAACCTTTATTGTCGCTGGCCACCATTCAACATTTTATCATAGAAGTTATTGGCTCAAAGTATGCCAAGTGACCATGAAATTGGTTTGTCGATCATTCTGAAAATCACAATACCAGATGACTCTAGCATCAATTGAATAAGGACTTAGAGAGTTAGTTATTAGGCATATGTGTGGCATTTCTTTTTTTAATTGGAATGGAATAACCAAGGGGTTCTATGAATTGTTGCATAATTTAGTAGACATGTTATGAGGTTTCAGGTACATGACTTGGCTTGCTTGTCTCTCTCCCTGTAGTCTATTAGATAATCTGGATTGCCTGTATGAATGGCTCAAAATCTGGGTTTGCCGAGCCTAACTATTATCAAGTACTATTCAATTGTATCCAGATATGAGATGGTTCATGGAGATCACTGTGTGGAGATGATGGCTGGGCTAAAGGAGTATTAAGAGGCCAGACGTCTTGCTTTTTGTAGGCCCTGGTCAGTCCTCTTGTGGAGCCAAAGAGCCGTCTTAGTGAATGGGAACTTTAGCCAGAAAACCCAGCCTAGTGCATTGATAACTGCATGGATACTTTTACTTAAATGAATCAACTTTCTTTGTCCTTTTGTTACAGCATCAATTTTGTTGATCATTTTGGCAAATTCGTACAAATGTTCGATCATTCTGCAATTCAAAATTTTCCAGAATGCATTACAGTTTCTAATATCCATTTTAAAACCCAGTGAGGCATTTCCTTGGATTCTAATGAGAAGAAATTCATGACTCTCTGTCAGTTAATCAAGTGGAAAGTAGATTATGAAATGTAAAATTTTCCTTTAATGTGTTGAGACTGTTGCACATTGCACACTTTGCTTTTGAGGATTGTGCTTGGGTTTTAAAATCAGAGGTTCCTTACTGACCCTAAGCAAACATATCCATAATTAGACTGAAGGTATTTTAAAATGCATGCCTACTTTTCGATAGTGGTGGGCTTGTGGTGACATCTTGACATTATGAAGTCCCCTTCTATACGAATTTCTATACTTTATAAGTTTAATATTCATTAAGTTACTGAATATATATGGTCTTGCAGGAATTGCGGGTAACAAGTGGTTTTGGAGGCATTGTCTTAAGGTACCATTCACACTTTCCCACTTGTTTACCTTTTTAGAAACAACAGAAAGAAGATCCTGAAACCATAAATAAAAATCCCCAGTAACTGTGGGGCAAATGATTGGAAGTTTCTGTAGCTTTTGCATGTTCCTATGGTGTGTTTCTTATTGTTACCAATGTTGTCCCAGCAGAATGCAGATGAGATTCTGTACACTTGTTTCTTTTTTCGTTTATTGTTATTGTCTGCGATGTATGTATTTGATTAATTACCATTTTGTTAATATATGAGCAGCCCTGTGGGAAGGCAGTGTGTCTCAAAGGAAGATCATCTTTTAATAAAGAACAAAGGACTAGCTGTGGTGGACTGTTCATGGGCTCGACTAAATGATGTTCCCTTTGTGAAGCTTCGTTGCACTGCGCCTCGCCTGTGTAAGGAACAAATTTATAATGCTAAAATATTCCTTTTATACCCTAGATATATTTATTTGAAATTCAAGAATTACAGTTCCTTTGTATTTGGCGAACCTTGCACAGAACATTAGTAATCTTGTAAATAACTACAACATCCAAACATGATGTGGAACCACAGTTATATTGCTTTATATCTGCTTACTTTCAGAAGTTTTTAACAGCCTACAATTAGTGACACAAAAATCAAGACTTAAGTTTATGCCATAAGACATAACATCCAAGAACTCCACCTGAGCTTATTTGGAAATAACCTTCATCCAATTCAACAAAAAGTCAAGAATATTCCAGATTCTTCCAGTAAGTGGAGTTTGTTTCAACAATTTTGAGGCACATAGAGGGCCAAAAGATTGGTAATCTTGTAAAAGAGTACAACATCCAAGTGTGGTGAGGAACCACAGTTATACTGCTCTATATCATTGAAAGAAAAATCTGCTGATCCAGATTGGAATAGGTTGATTCAACTTGGAATCACTAGGTGGCACTCTGAATTCAAAGGGGTAATATACACCAAATTAAAAAAAATCAAGTGGATTGCATGGAATCAGCCTGAAATCACTTGGATTGGCTGATCCAGACTTGACTCAGGCTGATATGCGGCATATGCCTAATCGTCTACTTTTTTTTATGTTCTCTCATAATTTCATTTTGAATAAATGTATTGTTTATGTGCACCTTGGGGTTATTTGACAACAAATCAAAATCAACGCTGACCTTTTTTTTATTTAAAGATCCAAGTTTTGAGTTAATTTAACTTATTTCTTACACATGTGACATCATCTCTATGGAATTCCATATGTTATAAAAGGGTTACACTATTGTAAGAATAATTATCAAAATCTTATCTATACTATAATAATATAACTCAGTCTTGGTGCTGCCACGTGGCTGCGCCAGGACAATCCTCCCACCAAAACTCACAAATCTCTCTCATTCTTCACTTCTTTAACGCAGCTATTAAGAAGGCAACTCTCCTAAAAAGCTGTGAAGAAATCTTCTTAAACTGGCATGTTAAATCGTGCACATAATTATTTTAAAAACTTGCAATTTTATACCAACAATCGATTATCTGCTGCACTGTAATATGTCTGTAGTTGCTAATTTGTGTCGACTGTGACACCTTTTGGAGGAAAGCCACTTAATCTGGTGGTGTTGATGTCATTGTGGAGGCAGCAAAGAAAAGAATATACGCCTGTAGTACAACATATATACATTGGATTTCAAGCTGTGATGACTGAAGAAATTTCTGAAAATTTTCGGGGTAACTTTTCTAGAGATTTTAAGTATGAAAATTGTACTTTTAAAAGGTGACACTGCCATATATATAGATGTTTACGTTCTTATACACTACGTACTTTAATTTTGAATGATTAGGTCTGCCTGGGGTTGTTTTTATTTTGACTGGATTCCTACATTGATCCTATAAATAAGGAGTATGGATATTTGTTTATTTTGTTTACATATTCTGTTAAATGCTTATGAATTCTTGAATCTCCAGGCAGGTATATAATCATGGTATTTGTCTCTTCTTTGGCTTAAATATGACAAATATGACATTGGCATTATTACTCCAAGGTCCCCACCAGTGCAGTATGGAAGGGGAGTTAGGCAAGTATGGTGATCGAAACAGGAATTATGACCAAGATAGATATGATAGCGTCGGATGCGGAAAAATAGTCACCCTCTCTTTTTCTCTTTCTTTCTTTTCTTTTTCTTCCTGTTTTATTTTAGCGGGCGTGCCAGTCTGTACAACAGACAAATTTATAGTGTCCATTTATTGGACAACATTTATTCCGCGCATTTATTTTATCAGACGATTAGGGTTTCGTGTTCTGGACCTTTCTCCACCGACCGAAGTCAGTGTTAATTTACATCGAGTCGAATTCGAACACCTTTGATTCTCTGTCAAAAAAAGTCTTTTGTCTCTGTTTGTTGTAACAACAATGACCTTAATGGTCGCCCTTTATGCGTACACACTCTTGCAAATGAAATTGAAAACTTTAATATTTGTACACATGTAATTTAAATTACAATTGGTCTTTCAAGACCTGTACAAAGGGGTCCCGATTATATAATTGGATCTTCAACACTTCATTTGGTCACGATCTGATTCTTCTGAATTTGCTTCAGTCACGATCAAACCGTTGACTTGGATTTCATCACAATGAGATTGTTGGATCGCCAAGATGATCACTATCAGTCCATTGTGTTTGCTTCATGGTCACCGTCACCATTTGATTGTGACGGGACCTTTGAGCGGTCTTGCCAGGGTTCTGCCAGCTTGTATCCTTTCTGGGTGCTTCTGTTATTTTCGGTATCTCGAGGTCTTTTCAGTCATTCAATGACTTCTCGAGGTACACTTATCATTTCTTGGCTCCCTGAGGCTTTCCAGTCATTTCTTGACGTCCCAGGGCTTTTCAACCATTTCTTGACCTTTAACAGGGATTCCTACCATTTCTTGGCCATCCCGAGGCCGGGGATGGCCAGCCATAAGCTGAGTCCAGGAGAGTGCACACCGCTTCGGAGAAGTGATGTGGGTACCGCTCCACCGAACCGAGCAAACAACATGCGCCATATGGTTTCCTCCCTTTGAAGAGACTTTTCTGCAACTTCTTGCTTTTAAGGAGTTTACTGCAGTTTTTGGCCCCGCAAGGACTTTTCCGCAGTTCTCCACCCTTTGAAGGATTTCGCTGCAACTCTCGGCCCTTTCTGGGATTTCAGCAACTCTTCCTTATCAGGGTACTTCTGCAAGCATCGGCCGCCATGATCAGAGAATTGAAAACTTGGCCAATATTGTCTTTTGAAGGAGAAATTTGGAGGAGGCATGGGCAGTATTATATTCATAACTGTCCGGGGGCTCCTTGTCATTTACTGACATTTCCAGGTACTTCTGCCATTTCCTGGCCTTTCCTGACCTTCTGCTATTAGCTGACATCCTCGGATTCTTTCCGTCATTTCTTGACTCCCCCGAGTAGTTCCCGGTATTCTCGTCATTGATTGACTTTTCTAGGTGCTTCTGCCGTTTCTTGGTCTGCTTGGATATCCTTGCCATTTCTTGGCTTACTTGGACATCCCTGCCATTTCTTGGTTTTCCCAAACATTCCTGTCATTTCCTGGCTTTCTCGGACATCTTACCATTTCTTGACTTTTTCGGACATCTTGGCCATTTCCTGGCTTTCTCGGGCATCCCTGTCATTTTCTGGCTTTCTCGGACATCCCTGCCATTTCCTGGCTTTCTCGGGTATCCCTGCCATTTCTTGGCTTTCTCGGACATCTTATGCCATTTCTTGGCTTTCTGGGACAGCTTCTGCCATATCTTGGCCTTTCTCAGCAGTCCCGGGTAATTCCGCCATTAATTGGCTTCCCTCGGTGCCACTGTAATTTCTTGGCGTTCCTGAGTGCTTCGGCCATTTGTCGACTTCCTCAGGTGTTTTCGCCATTGATTGGCATACTCGGGCATTTCCGTCATCAACAGACTCTTTCAAGCATCTATGGCAAGTGGGGTTAATCCAGGCCCGACCCAGGAGAGCGCACGCCGCTTTAGAGAAGTGATGTGGGTACCGCTCCACCGAGTTGTGCCAACAGCATTCCCGCTTTGAGCTGTGTCTCCTTTGGAGCTTGTCAGGGACTTCGTGCCATTTTTCTGGACAGACCAAGGGCTTCCATGTGATTCTCGAACTCCGTGAGGGTTTACATGTGGTTTTCCCTTAAACCGGAGTATTTCTGCCATTTTTCCAACGGCAGGGGCATTTCTGCAAATTTCCCCACAACCAGGGCATTTATGCAATTTTCTCCATCCCACAGACCCAAGGGAGATGAGAGGGCTAAGGGCCAAAGGGGAGAGCTCCCCCCCCCCCCTTCCAAGAGAGGGAGAGAGGGTCCAAGGACCCCTCCTAAGAGAGGGTCCAAGAGGGGGGCTCCAAGGCCCCCTCCTTCTAACCCCCCCCCCCCCCCCCGTATAGAAGTGAGGGGGGTGAAGAGGAGGGGGACCGGAGGTACTCCCCCCCCCTCCGGTTGGAGGGGGGGGGGGGGGACCGGAGGTGGGGGTACCTCCGGTTGGAAGGGGGGTTTGAAGAGGAGGAGGGGGACCCCCTCCGGTTGGGTGGCAACCAGAGGGGGGGGGTGCCTCCGGTTGGGTGGCAACCGGAGGCACCCACCTCCGGTGGGAGGGGTACCGGAGGTACCCGCCCTCCGGTTGGATGGGGGTGGAGGGGGCTCCAGTTGGGGCTCCAACCGGAGGTGCCCCATTTTGGGGATTTTGGGTTTTTTTGTGGGTTTTTTTTTTGGAAATTTTTGGGTTTTCTGGAATTTGGGTTTTTTTTTGTGTGGAGATTTCTGGGGTTTTGAGGAAATTTTGGAGTTTTGGGGAATTCCTGGATTTTTAGGGAATTTTGGGGGTTTTAGGGGATTTCTGGAATTTCAGGGAATTTTGGGTATTTTCTGGGTTTTGGGGTTTTTTTTTAGGACATTTTCAGAAATAGGTATTTTCTGGGATTTTTTGAGTTTTGGAGTTATGGGTTTTGGGAAATTGAGGTTTTGGGATTTTTGGGAAATTTATGGGATTTTGGCTTTTTATGGAGGTTTGGTTGTTTCTATGGGTTTTTTGGGTTGGATATTTTTGGTGCCAATAGATAGGCAAAGGGATATGCAGCAGGCTAACCCGTCTTTTGACCGTCAACGGGAATCACAAGGTGAAGGCAGACATTTTGCACCTCAATAAAACTTTGGACAAGATAGACAGAGAGTTATGGTCCACCAGTGGGCGAAAACTTTTCTTCTGAAAGAAGAGGTTATAGGAGAAAGAAGGGAGTATGTTCAACCCAGTGTAGGAGACAAACTCTTCCTTGAGGAAGAGGTGGTCATCAAGAAGAAAAGAGAGATTTCATACCTGCATATCAGGCAGGTGTAAACATGGGACATGATCGAAGTTTCCACCCTCAAGCACACTGAGAGTTCTCACAAGAACATGGGGCAATTTTATTATCTTAAACTGGTCATATTATTATAACATTTTCTTATGAGAACTGTAATTAAAATTATCCTAATTTTGTTTTATGCCCAATAAAAAATATACTCATACTAACTATAAAATATATTTATTTAAAATCATAAAAATCTTCTATCCCCCTCACCACTCTCTCTTTCTTCTTGCACTTCTCCCCATGCACTTTATTCTAATTATAAAATTTATTTATTTAAAATCTTTAAAAAATTCCGTGCATCGCACGGGTGTTCATCTAGTTTAGATATATAAGTTAGTAATCACCTTTTTATTGGCAATTGCATTAAAATAATCACATTTTATTGGTAATTGTGTTCTTAATTTTAAATACATTATGTCTTTAACTTATCTTATAATTTTTTTGATTTATTATTCTCAATGCAATTTATCATTATAATTCTTTTGATTTATTATTCTCAATGCAATTTATCATGGCACTACTTATATCTAGACTTTTTTTTTGTAAATTTCTAGATTTCTCCCTAATTTTCTGATTATCTCTTATTTTTTCTTTTTTTCTCTGTTTCATCTTTTAATTATAAACCGTTTAAACTATTTTTAATCAGGCTGATCCACTTCTTGTGGGTCAGCTGAGTCAGTTTGATCCATATACCTGATCCAGGTCAGTATTCCATGGGAAGGATCCTGTATTTGTCTATTTTGAAAGTTGGAATCCAGCGGGAGCTTTAATGTTTTTTCTAAACCTTATTCCTTGTGCCTTTCCAGCTGCTTTGGCAATCATATTATACCATATTTTTAAGCAATACATTCTTCATGGCTCCTATATGCAAGTTCAAGAGAATGGTGCAATACTTTATGGTTAGTTGTGCCTTTGAATTGCAGTACCATGGTTGGTGGCAGCAAACCCAGTGAATTATGGGCGGCCTTGTGAATTATCCTGTGTGGAAGCATTATCTGCTGCGTTGATCATATGGTACCAGATTCCTTGTTCATTTCTTTTCTTCTGATTTAACTCTTTCCTTTCTCAGTCCTTTGAGGAATCCATTCATGTCAGGTAGTTCTTTTGATTACCAACCCTCCTCTGCCCTCCATCCCCAAATAAAATAAAATGCCAGCATGCACTGCCTACAGGTTGTTTTTCTTCAAAAAAGTGGACATCAAATTATCTATTGCAGGTTGTGGCGCTTATTTTGGAACCTTAAATACAATCAACTCATATAGAATGAAGGCTTATCTTTTGCACACAATCTTGGTGACAATCAGTGACACTTTTCCATTCGGTTGCCAACTTTGATGCAAAGACTTTACCTGTGTTTAGGTTGTATACGTTCCAGATTGTGTCTGATTTCAAGATGGTGAGGGTAGATATTCTATTCAATTAGCTTGTGAGAATATTAGTAAGATATTAATCCTTGAGGAGTTTGCGTTTGTTCACTGTCACGGGCAATTGCATAAGAAAATTATTTCTTGTGGGCCAACATTCTTCCAAAACTTGGCCATCGATTTTCTCAAGGGTGACTTTGGCTGAGTACCTAGATGGCAGAATGTTAAAAAAAAGTACCTCTTCAAGTTAATAGGTAAGTTTCTGTTTCTGTCAGTGGATGGCTTCTGAGGCATGAAGCATAGAGCAATGCTTAGTGCCCTCCAAGGAGGGTAATGCAGGTGACGTGGATTGCCCTCCAAGCAATGCTATTGGTTGAAAGAGAGAGAGAGAGAGAGAGAGAGGTCTTGTCAGATTTTCAACCAACATCATCTTTATTGCCCTCTTTGGAGGGCATTAAGCATTTCTCTGAAGGCATATGGATTGATGTTCCTTCCTAGGAAGAGAAAAAGTCCTTTGAACCTTTGTGATTGCTGTCTGCAAACTGTAAACTTAGACTGAACTCTTAACCTTTCAATACATTTTTGTCCTTGGGACCAGAATCAAACGTCTATATGCCATCTTTGCTCAGCTACAAAATTTTTCATATGCTGCCAACATTTGCTCAGTCTTGTGGACTGCTCAAAAATCATTGTTATGGACTACTGAGAAATGGGAATTGTGGACAGGTATAGACTTTTTCCTTCCCTGGGGTTTCCAGGGACAGGGTGTCGAGTGTTCAATGATTACTGGAGAACCTGGGTATGATGACAATTTTAAGGAAGATATGAGTGTGTCAGATGACTCTAATTGGATGAGTATGTGTCAATTGATGTAATAACCTTTTTCTTGTTGTCAGTTCTTTTGACCCGAGTTTCAATTACTCTAGCAGTGTGCCTTTTCCTGTATCAACTTTTCTATATTTTTCATTTTTTTAGGGGGTGTCTGGAGGAGTTATTATCTTAATATCTTGTTTATTGACCATCATCTCACATCTCAGTTCAATTCTAAGAGATTGGTTGCAACACTTAGTTGATAACTTTCAATTCTAATTATATAAACAAGATCACATCAAATTTAACTCTGGTTTTGCTCTTAAACAGTGTTAAACTCTAGCAGGAACAACCTCTCTCGCTCAAGCGGGTCACATATTGAAAGTTGTGATTGCATATGTAGTCTAGAATTGTTTTTTCGTTTTTTTAATTCTGTTGTTTGCTCTAGCACTGAGGCATCCTTTTTCTCATCTTTTGGCAGTGGCGAGGAGGAAACTGCGAATGTCTTGCTAGGGAAGTTCAAATGGGGTCATTCATTCCTGTCTTTGAACAGGTATATTGTTCTGCATGATATGAGTTCTCGATTGTGCTTTTATGTTTTCATTCTGAAAAATCTCCTGAATAAAATACATTCTTAAACATTATTTTTCCATGATGATACTTTAGTTTGTGGTTGATGTCTGGATGTCTGTATTCCAACTTTGGAGATTATGCACTGTTATGGTTTAGTCCCATATTGGAAATCCATGGGGATTTCACCTCTATATATGCAGAGGATTCCATCAACACAATGTCTAGGTTTTGGTTAGAGTTCGGGTATCAGAGCGGGTTTACCCATTGGATCGTCTTTCCATATGTGGACATTTGTCCCTATCCGTGTTGCCCCCAAACCGGTTGGTTTGGCACGAGGGGTGTGTCGTGGTTTAGTCTCATGTTGGAAATCCACGGGAGTTTCACCTATATATATTTAGGGGATTCGATCAACTCAATGCCTAGGTTTTGGGTTAGAGTTCGGGCCTTTAACATGCACAAATATAATTGCCTATTCCGGCAGTTTCCCTTTTGTGCATTTATTTGACCTTGTTTGGATTTTGGTCCTTTTTTTGCCTGCGCATCTTGAGAAATAAATGTGGAATGATTTTGAGTATGTGCTTGTCCATGCAGGGAACTTCTCAAGGCATATTCTGAATGTGAGAATGGGTCTGACATTATCTCAGTCCAGAATTCTTGGCTTGCTAGTAACTCAAGAATCTCAAAGGCTCTGGAACACGATGATGGTATCATTTATTCATTCTTTCTCTGAAGTTGCTTCTCTTTATGTGTAGTATCCCTGCAAAATGTCACTTCCAAGTTCTGAGACCAACTTTCCAAACACCTATTCCATGCACGCTTATAGTACATTTGCAAGCAACGTCAATGTCTGTGTAAGCTCAGAGGAAGGATTTCAAGCACCTCCCTGAATGACTCAGGATCTGCATCTGGTGGTTCATTCTCATTTTAGATGCATTTCTTTGGTGCATTTGTTGATCAGGGTTCTTGATCCTTGCAAAGTTGATTTTAGTTTTTACAAATAGTCACTGAGTCCATGGATTATTTTGTTGGAAAGTCCAACCAGTTGAAGTGTAGAATAGATATACCATCTTTTCTTAGTTTCATACAACTCGATCTTAGTTTAGATATGCTATTAACTGGTTGTCGGACCTGTTTCTCTCCCTTGTATCTCTAAGAACGTGCACTAATCTGCTATTTTACACCTCTCAATTTCAATCTCTAATGTTTGTGATCTGTTAATCTTTGTTCATCGTGCTTAATGTAGCGTTGTGCGTCTATTTCTCGGCGAAATGCAGGCACTGACAAGGGGCCTCATGGAGACGATGGCAAATCAGATTGTGATTCTGAAGATGGTCTTCCTCCGCTTGAGAAGAATTTGAACCACATGAACTTCGAGGATAGCGAGGACAGTGAAGACACTGGAGGATCAAATGATTAACAACGAATTTGTGCATTGGCAATCTTTACGTTGATATTTGCCATCAAAGATCAAGGCTGCCGCATGGTGCGAAATTTGAGGTTGACAACAGAGATCTATGCAGCGGCTGCAAGGATATTCGGCTCATCTTCAGGGTGGTTTTACATGCAGTGGACTCTTCAGGACATGTTGGTATACTCTTAGTTACTGATCTTCGAGTGGAACAACGGAGTACTGGGTGTTGACACCTAAAGATTGGGTTTTACAATGCTGTAGTAGTCCTTTCCAACCAGCAAACTTTACCTGTTCAAATGGTGATTGGTGAGTTTCGGATCCTACTATTAAGCGGCACATATGAAATGAAAATGGTGTCTCACTGAGGAATGGTTCTTCCTCAGATGTAGTGTCCGAAGATGGCAACTGGAGGATGTCTTAAGAACGGATGCTGCAAAGAATGGACTCTGCGTGTTGCGTGGGTTTGGAGAGAGAATATTAGGAACCAAGAGATGCCTTTGGCATTCAAATTATCATTTTAACCTGTGCATGAACAAATCTAAATCTCTAATGATCCGACATTTTGTTTTTTGGTAATTGGGGACATAATTCCATTCAAAAAACCATCGGAAGAACTATTACAGTGACACAGGAGAGTGAAAATCCAAACCAAAGATTACAAGCGGGGGACTCCCGCCCTCCAAGCACAACCCTCGAAAAAAAAAAAACAATCACAACAAAACACCATAGATAAGGCAAATCAGCTACTCTTCAAGGGGGTTCCCAGAACAATTCCTTGTCACAAAGGGCTGTCAACTCTAGAGGCAGGGCAGAGGACCATTGCATTGCAAAATTTGCCATTCTAGCCTCAGTTGTCAGCCAATCCGCTGGCAAATTAAAAGTTCTGTTAATATGGGTGACTTTTACCTTGTTCCATCTCTTGAGATTCTCCACGACCTTTTGGATAGAATTCCTGATCTCTAGGGGGGCACTGTCAGGACATTCTATAGCATTTATCTCTCTATCATGCTCTCCCCTTCGACCCAAATACCCTGAATTCCAAACCACCTCCATTGTTGTGCTGCGTCAATGGCCAATGACATAGCTTCCACCTCTGCTTTTAGTGGTGTTAGTCCTGCACGGTGATCACTGTATGCCAGATGGACTTTACCTGTATGGTCTCTTATTAACAATCCCAATCCATTTTGCATGTTACCATCTTCCCATTTCGATGCACCGTCAAAGTTTATTTTGATAAAGCCCTCTTCTGGTTTATGCCATCCTGCATAGTAGATATGTGAACCGACTGCATTGAACCGAATATGAAAACCCCAGCCTCTACACAACTCCAGCTGACTCAGATTTACCACTTGCCCAGCATTCTTTGTTGAGCAATGCTTTGCGCACGTCCGCCCGCCCGTCCGGGCAAATGATTTGTTCGGGGGACGTGCATTAAGCATTTCTCTTCTTTGTTTGCTATTAAATACTCTCCTGCTTTCATAATGATGCCTTCTGCTTTTATCTTTCCTATGGGCTCTTGGGTTCTGAAAATCACTTGATTCCTGTCTCCATATGGAGTCTAGAGCCACTGCCACCACTGCTTTAGTGCAAATGCTAATGAAGTTATTTTCCTCCCACTGAGTACAGATGGTCCACAGTTCCTCGAAACTTTTTTTTTTTGACAATGGAAAGGTGGTTTCATTTTTGTGGAGGCGTTTTCCTGCTTGGACCAGAGCCAAATGGGTCTACACTTGAGGGGGAGAGGAAGACGGTCGCCGGTAGCGGACGCAAACCTGTAAGACCAGAACTGGATCAGGGGGGACCCGATTGAAGAACCGGGGAGAACCCTCTGATGCCTAAGTCAGTGAAGAGACTCCAGGAACTGGAAGGAAAAAAGGGGTTCTCGTGTGTGTAGTGCGAGGGCGAGTGTGAGCGCTCAAGGCAGCGTCCCCTGCATGGAGGTTACCTGGGCCTTTTTATAGGCGAAGGTGTTGAGGGAGTAGGACGGAACGTCCCTTAACAACGCCGGAAAGGGTGCGCCTGTTAGCGTCCTCGGCGGGGGGTTACGCGTTGAGGCGTCCGTTGAGGAGTTCTGCAGTTAATGCACCACTTGATCGTGGGGCGCGTGCGGTGTAGCCGTTATAACCGTCACGAGGGGGTGAAAGGCTTGCTTGGATTCTCCTGGGCGGAAGGTACCGAGCAGGTAGCCTGCTCGGTGGGCTAGACCTGCTGTTCGGTAGCCGAGCCCGCTGTTCGGTGCCTGGTGCCCGGAGGCACAGCTTGTGCAGACAGTGCCACAACGTGATTCGAACAGGGTCTGTTCAGTAGGCCATGTCTGAACCGAACAAGACGAGAGGCGTCCGGAGACGTGCCCCAGGGAGCTCGGTGGTGCTCGAACATTGCGGTCGCTTCCTGGAGTCCTTGGCACGTCCTTTGAGGAGACGTGGCGCCCTGCGGAAGGGCCACGTTTGCTTGGAGAGCCTCGACGGGCCCTGATGGGCCGTGAGGGGCCGTGATGGGCCTAGGTGGCTAGAAATGGTCACCACACTTGCCCCCCACGCTCTCAGTGGTTCGGGGACTGGAGCAATTGAGAGCGACGACTTGCCCAGACGTCATATCTGCATTAAATGTTGTATCGTCCTTGGAGATCTGAACGGATACATGACGACATTGTTTGGGGATTCCCCTCGAACACGGAGCTTTCATAAATGAGTGCGAGGGTCATGTTGAGCCACGGACGCCACGCGCTCCATTCGAACGGTCACCAGTGATGCACCCGAGTAGCGACTTGGAGCGGGGGGGGACCGTTGTTTCTGGTCCGCTTCAAATTTCGGGCCCCTCCTTCCTTATAAGGGAGGAGAGGGGGGCGAAGGCGGGAGCCACGCCTTCGAAATCATTCAGAGTTTTCTGCTTTCAGGACCTTCGTGCCCCCCAAGCTCTTAGTCGCCTTCTTCTTCGCATTTTCCTCCTGTTCCTTGCTCCCTTCTGCAACTTCCAGCGATGGCGGGCAAGGGGAAAGCAGTTGCAGTCGTCGGGGCGAGTGGAGTCACCGTGGCCGCGGCTCAAGGGCCGCTATACTGCCACTACAGCGGGCCCCGGGAGCGCTTCCGCATCGGCGATGAATATGAGATTGTCGATGCGAAGGAAGGAGAGTCGTACCTGGTGAACAAACCAGGTTGTCTCCCCCTCTCCGTGGACCACATGGAGGCAGGACTCCGGCTGTCGTTGCCAGAAGTGGCGAAGGCATTATTAAATCGGTGGGGAGTCTCACCGATTCAACTGACGCCAAATACGTGGAGGTATATCTACATTTTTTGCGTCATTTGCAGGATCAAGCAGATCCGAGGCTCGGCGATGTGTTCCGAGCTCACTTTAAACTCTCTGCTTCGCGGTCGTCAGGGACGGATGTCTATTATGCGAAGCACCGAACGGACAGGATGCATATACAGCCATCCAGCAAATATTCCAACAACAAAGGTTGGATGGACAGGCTGTTCTTCGTCCGGTGCCGGGACGGTGCAGAGTGGGGGTTCCCCACTGTCGTTCGATCGACGCAGAAGGACAGCTTTCCCAAGCTGATCCAAGATGAAGCGAAGGCCTCGGTTAGTCTGCTCCGAGCCGGCGTGAGGAATGGAAAGGGCTACGTGACAGAGTTCTCACTTGTTCGGCATGGTCTGAGCAAACCATGGAGTAAGTGCTCAAGCTTGTCTTGTTGCACGCCTGTTCGGTGACTGTGTTCTAACCACTTCCTTCTTTTTGCAGCCGCTGCGGAGTTGGAGGCTGGGAGAGACCAGGAGGCGAATGAGAATTTCGCCGAACATTTCCTCCGTGGCTCATATGGTATATGAGGGTGACGACGTTGTCGTTGTTGTCCGGGTCCCCTCTGTTGTAAGGGTTGGTACTGCGGTAACGACCGCACTGGTGGCGCCTTCACCTACCAAGGGGCGCCCGGAAAGCACACGGGTCCCTGAGAAGGGGCCCGAAAAAATTCATTTGAAGAAGGCCACCATGAAGGTGGTTTCAGCAGACGCGCCACGGCCCTCGCTCGAGAAGGGTGAAGGAGCGAGCCAGCCTTCCGCCGCCATGAAGAAGAGGTCGATGCTATTCGACGAGGGCGTGGAGGCCGAAGACCAGCTCCGAGCTCGAAAGAAGAAGAAGCTAGTTCGCGCTGCCCCTCAGCAGAGTGAGGAGGAGACCGAGGAAGAGGTCGACGCGGCGCCGTTGCTATTGTGCAAGAAGCGTAAGGCCGCTGGGATGGCCGAACAGGAAGCACCGCAGATGCCCTCCGTGGCCCGGCCTGAGGTTGCCCAGAGAATGGCGACCGAGCTCGAGCTCGTCGTGCTAAGTGACGGGTCAGAGAGCTCTATTGGGGAGCAGGAGAAAGTGCCCGCACCGTCGGGCCCAAACGAGGGCCGCAAAGAGGGAGTTGCTCGTACAGCGGCGTCGAGCACCGGAGGCGCCGAGCAGGATACTGCTGGCGATGCTGCAGAGACCTTTGCTCGAAGGAGCGAGGGTAATGAAGAGACCCCTGCCATGGGGGAGGGGACCTCTCCACGCATCGAGGTGCCGGAGAGGGATGTCCCCGAGGAGGCGACTGCTGCGGTAACCATCAGGGCCGAAGAGGTTGTAGTTTCAGCCGCGGGGGCCACTCCTACCGGAGAGACACCGGCTCCGCCAGAGGAAGTTGTCGTGGCCCCCCTGCCCCCCACCAAAATGGTTGTGGCAGTGGAGACATCGGCAACCACTTTGGTCCCCATAGTGGTTGGAGAAGCCGCGCGAGGGGCTGAGGAGATGGCCTTGGCGACAGAAGACCACGAGAAGGTTGTTGATGCTGCTGCTGAGACCGCTGGGAGAGCGGGGGCTTCCGACGAGCGAACGGACGCCGCTGCCGAGGAGGTTGTCAATTCCGAGGAGGACCGGAGACCCCTCTCCTCGGTACTGAAGGGGAAGTCGTCCGAGCTCCCCTCACAGGCGATGCTGGAGGTCACGCTTGGAAGGCTTGGGAGTAATGCTTCGAGGCTTCTGCCTCCGTGTCCGTCCACATCCTACCTGGATAGGATGGCGCGGTGTCAAGACCTGAGCCCGGAGAAGACCCCTGAGCACTCCAGTACGGCCTACCGCCCAGGGCACCTCGCCGAACACGACGATGATGACAATGTCGACGTGGGGGCGTTGGTGGATGGAATCACGAGCTCAATGGCCGTGTTGAAGAAGCTTGCCTTACGCGCCCAGAATCAGAGGCATCTGTGGGAGGCAAAATCCGCCTTCTGCAACGACCTCGTGCAACAACACAAGGCTCGCGAAGCCGAGCTGTTAGGTGGGGTGAGTAACCTCGAGAATGCGCTCCGAACTTCCGAGCTCAATGTAGCTGTCGCGCGGGCGGAAAAGGAGGCAATCGCTCGCGTTTTGGCCGATGCAGAGGAGCGAGCGGTGGCCAAGTACAAGGGGGGTCCGAGCTTCAAGGAAGACTTGGAGCAATTCGGGGCCTGCTGCTACAAGGTGGACCTCGATGCCGGGAAGGAGCTCGGGCAGAGGCTAGCAACAACGGAGCGGGCCCGAGCAGCTTTTGAGGCTGCAGTGGGGGAGTGCTGACGCCGCACAAATGATGCTCGTCTGGACGGAGTACGCTTCGCCCAGTTCCTTTCTGGGCGGATGCCCTCCGCTAACGATGACGTCGGCCCCTCCGAGCAGGCCCCCTAATGTACTTGTCACTTGCTTCTTTTTGGTAGCTCTTGCCAGAGCGAGCTTGTAAAGAATCTGAATAGATCTTTTTTCCTTGTGGATGACTTCGCTTTTTCTATCTCCTTCCCTTGCACGTGTTATGTCCGAATCGAAATTCGTTGGTCGTTTAGAAGGGTTCGCAATTACCGCACAGGTTGTTATGAACTGAAGACGTTTCAGCCTGGGGTGCTTGCGGAATAACTTCATACTAGGAGATGTCGCTACATCCTTGTGAGCTGAGGATCTTGAAATAAGGATGTTTTGGACTTCGTCTCTAGCCGGCCAAAAGAACAGGTAGGAGAGAAGTAGGATGCCAAAAAAAGCTTTCACAAATAATAAGCCTTGAGATTGGATACATGTCAAGCCCTGGGCACGGCTTCGCCGCTAGGAGTAACGAGCTTATATGCGCCTTTCCCAAGGGCTTGGGTGACCTGATAAGGTCCTTCCCATTTGGGGGCGAGTTTGCCAACCGCTCTTCGAGGGTTCGATGCCGAGCAGCGACGCATGACTAGATCGCCTTCACAAAAGCGCCTTTCCCGAACTCGAGCATTGTAATATTGTGCGAGTCGTTGTTGATAGGAGACCAAACGAATGCTGGCGTTGCCCTGGCATTCGCCGAGCATGTCGAGGTTCTCCCGAAGAGCATGGTTGTTGGCGGCTTCGTCGAAATGAGTTGTTCGGAGAGTGGGGAGAGCCACTTCCAAAGACACAACAGCTTCTGAGCCGTAGGTTAAGTGAAAAGGTGTTTCACCTGTAGCCACTCGTGCTGTTGTTCGGTGGCACCAAAGCACATTGGGGAGCTCGTCAATCCACGAACTACCGGCAGCTTCGACTCTCGTGCGAATCCCGTGCAGCAACGTTTGGTTGGCGTTTTCGACCAGACCATTTGCCTGAGGATGTGCCACGGAGGTGAAGTGGTTGTAGATGCCGAGCTCGGTGCACTTCGTCTTGAAGAAGGTGCTATCGAACTACTTCCCGTTGTCAGAGGTAATCACTCTTGGGACGCCAAACCTGCAGAGGATGTTCTTCCAGACGAACTTCCACGCGGTTTGCTTGGTGCTTGTGGCAACGGGTTCCGCTTCGACCCACTTGGTGAAGTAGTCAATGGTCACGAACAAGAACTTCTTCCGACCCTGGGCCTCTGGGGACCCAGGATATCAATGCCCCACCTGGCGAAAGGGCGAGGCTCAAACATGCTATGAAGTTGCTCGGCCGGTTGCTTAGTGAGCTGCCCGAACTTCTGACATTCCGGGCACCTTCTGACAAAAGACATACAGTCCTTTTGCAGAGAGGGCCACCAGAACCCTGCTCGAATAATGCTGCGTGCCAGCGTTCTACCCCCCAAGTAGCTTCCGCACAATCCCTCGTGAACCTCTTTGGTAGCCGAAAGGGCCTCTTCAGGGCTGAGGCACCGTAAGAGGGGTCTTGAAAGGGACCGTCAGTAAAGCTTGCCCTCAATGAGGGTGAAGCGCTGAGAACGCAGTTTGATCTTCCGGGCTTCGCCCTGCTCGGGGGGAAGCTCGCCTCGAAGTAGATAGGCTAGGAGAGGGTCCGTCCAGTTTGGAACTGGAGGGTCGGACCCAATGACTGCCACATCTACTTCGGTGCTCGGTGCAGCGAGTTCTTCGATGAATACGGAGCGAGAAGGGGCAATGTCACCTGAAGATGCCAACTTGGCAAGTGCATCGGCTCGCGCGTTCTGCTCCCATGGAACGTGTATAACTTCGAAGTAAAGGAGGCCATCTGCTCGGTTCTTGACCTGTTGAAGGTACTGGGCCATGCGTGGCTCCCTTGCTTCGAACTGTCCATTCACTTGGTCGGCAACCAATTGGGAGTCACTGAAGACCCTAAGTCGAAGGGCTCCAAGGTGGCTAGCCATTCGGATTCTGGACAGCAACACTTCGTATTCGGCAACGTTGTTGGAGGCCGCAAAAGCGGAACCGGAGGGCATATTGGAACTCTAAACCCTCCGGAGAGGTGAGGACCAAGCCAGCTCCACTCCCTGTGACACACGAGGATCCATCGACGTAGAGCTCCCATGGGGGCCCGTTGGCCAGCGGAGGATCCTGCTCGGTAGGGAGAGTGCATTCTGCGACGAAGTCCGCCAATGCTTGTGCTTTAATGGCCGTCCTTGGACGATAGCTGATGTCGAATTCGCCTAGCTCGATGGCCCATTTAATGAGCCGGCCGGAAGCTTCTGGCCGCTGAAGGATAGACTTCAGCGGTTAGTCGATGAGAACCGTGATTGAGTGGGCCTGAAAATAGGGCCTGAGTTTCCGGGCAGCCGTGACCAGAGCAAGGGAGATTTTCTCTGCTCGGGGGTACCTCCTTTCCGCTTCTTGAAGGACCCTGCTAACGTAGTAAACAGGATGCTGCGTCGCTGCCTCTTCTCTGATCAAAACCGCGCTGATAGAATGTTCGGTAACCGAAAGATACACGAACAGTGGTTCTCCGAGTACGGGCTTTGAGAGAGTAGGTGGGGCTGCCAAGTACGCCTTCAACTCAGTGAAGGCGGCTTCACATTCCGCCGTCTACCATACATGCCCCCCTTGCTATGAGGTACCTTTGGGACCTCACAGCAACTTGAAGAAGCTGAAGCTTCTTTCCGCTGCTCGGGACATGAACCGGTTGAGTGCGGTAAGACGTCCGGTGAGGCGCTGGACGTCACGCACTGTCTTGGGATTGCCCATCCCAAGTATGGCTTGGATCTTCTCTAGGTTGGCCTCTATTCCTCTATTCGAAACGAGGAAGCCGAGGAACTTACCCGAGCGCACACCAAACGCACACTTGGCTGGGTTGAGCTTTATGTTAAACTTCCGCAGGGTCGCAAAAGTCTCTTCGAGATCGGAAATGTGGTCAGTGCTCGGAAGCGTTTTGACCAACATGTCATCGACGTAGACCTCTATGTTGCGCCCGTTCTGTCGCTCGAACATCTTATTGACCAGTCGTTGGTATGTCGCGCCTGCATTTTTCAGACCAAAGGGCATCCTGGTGAAGCAGTATAACCCCAAGTCTGTGACGAACGTGGTGGCGTCTTGATCCGGGGGATGCATACTGATCTGGTGATACCCATAGTAGGCATCCAAGAAGCTGAGGAGCTCATGCCCGGACGTAGCGTCTACCAGCTGATCGATGCGTGACAGCGGGAAGTTATCCTTGGGCATCGCTTTGTTGAGGTCCTTGTAATCCACACATACGTGCCATTTGCCAGTGGTTTTGCGTACGAGGACTACGTTGGAGATCCACCTCGGGTACTGGGCTTCCCGGACGAGCCCAACGGCTCGGCTTTTGACGACGTGATCTCGGATCACGGTATGTCGTTCTCAGTTGATGGGTCGCCTCCTTTGTTGAAATGGTGGGATCCGTGGGTTCAAGCAGAGGCGATGCACCATCACTTCTGGAGGGATGCCCGGCAGCTCGTCGTCAGACCACACAAACACGTCCAAATTGGCTAGCAGGAAGGTTCTATACCGTTGTTGCTCGGCTTCTACTAGTAACGCACCAATGTATAGGATGTGTTCGGGGTCGTCGTCAACTTGAACCGGAAGCAGGTCCTCGGCAGGAGTTCCGCAGCTGGTGGAAGGTTGGTCGGCCGGTGGAGGAACAGGCGTTGGAGCCGCGAGTGGTTGCTTGTCCCTGAGAGAAAGGACATAACACCGTCGGGACTCGCGTTGGCATCTGAGCACCTCTCCGACCCCACACGGGGTGGGGAACTTCATCTTCTGATGGAGGGACGAAGGCACCGCCTTGATTCGCCCGATCAGACCTCTACCAAGGATGACATTGTAGCCGGGCATGTTCTTGATGACCAAGAAATCCACCACCTTGGTCACGCTCTTCGGAGCCGTTCCGAGGGTGATCGGGAGGCGAACTCTACCCATAAGCTGAACCGAAACCCCCGAGAAGCCGAACAGAGGCGACTCTACGGGGGTGAGCTGGTCGGTTTTAAGGCCCATAAGGAGATAACAATCGTAAGCCAATACGTCGGGGGCACTTCCATTGTCTACCAGAATTCTACGCACATTACAATGATTGATGGTTGCCGAAATGACCAACGCATCAGTGTGTGGGGTAGTAACCCCTACAAGGTCTTCGTCCGAGAAGGTTATGGCCTCCTCAGACTGTGCGCGTGCGGGATTAGAGAGATAAGGGACTGGCTGAGACGCTGGAGGCCTGTCCACGACGTGTACTCGCCTTGCGTAATCGCATCGGCTCTGAGTGCTCTCTCCGCCTGCGCCGAATCCTCCCGCGATCACATTGATTTCTTGCCCATTGGGCTCATTGTTGATCGGTTGCTCGGGAGTCCGCTCTCGGCGTCTGGGGCGGTCTTCATTCCGGCGCACGAATCGTCCGAGATAGCTGCGCTTAATGAGGGACTCAATTTCGTCCTCGAGCTGGCGGCATTCGGAGGTGTCGTGGTCGTGGTCACGGTGGAAGCGACAATACTTCTCTTGGTTGCGCCTTCTGGGGTCGGAGCGCATCCTGGGTGGCCAGCGAACATATGGCTCGTCCCGGATTTCTGCTAGGATCTGTTCGGGTGCCACCGTGAGCGGGGTGTAGTCGGTGAAGGGGCGTGGTCGGCGCGGTGAATCCCCGTTGCGCCGCCCTTTCTTCTGATCACGGTCGGAACCGTTATTGGAAGGCCTCTTCTTGTCCGACGATTCTCCCTGCTCTGCTCGGCCAGCAGCTAGACTCTCCTCGCACGCGGCGTGGCGTTGTGCAGTAGAGAGGAGCTCGGCAAGGGTGGAAGGCTGTTGTACTCCCAGCGTCCTCTGCAGAAAACCATCGCGAGTACCCTGGATAAGGGCACTGGTGGCTAACGGGACATCGAGGCGCGGGATGCGGAGCGCCTCAGTCTAGAACCTCTTGACGTAGTCCCAGAGCGCTTCTCCCTTCTTTTGCCGAACAGCGAGATGGGAGGCCGCGGTGCGTGGTTGCGACCTTCTTCCCAGGAAGTTGTCCGGAAAGGACTTCTTCAACTGGTGGAAGGAAGAGATGGAACCTGCAGGGAGGGCTTCGAACCAGGCCCGAGCAGTTTCCTTCAAGGTGGCTGGGAAGGCCCGGCATTTGGCCGCATCAGATGCTCCATGGAACACCATATGCGACTCAAACCCATGGATGTGATCCGCGGGGTCAGAGGTGTCGTCGTATGGCGCGATGGTGGGCAGAGGGAGCTTGGGAGAGACCCGAGCCTCCAGGATCTCCGCAATGAATGGGGAGCGGAAGTTCAGGTCCTCCTCGGCTGGAGCTTTTCCCTCAGCACGCTGGACCATCACGTCCACACGACGTTCCAGGTCAACGACGCAGCGCAGGTGCCTGGCCAACTCCTGTTTGGAGTGGGCCGAATCCGCACGCCTAGTCCTGTGGGAGTTGGCTCCCACAACCGAGCGCGGTGGGCGCGGGGCCGCCGCGGAGCGACGGGGTGAACGACCGCGGCGCTCCGGTGCTCGTTCATCAGACGGGGCGCGGCGCGACCTCCGCAGCGAATCAGCATGCTGCTCCTGAAGCACAGGAGGGGCATGATATCGGCGGTGAGACGACTCCGCCTGAAGTTCCTGCATCGGGGAGGCCGCCGGGGCCGGCTGCCTAGCCAACTGGGTCTGAAGGCTAGGCATATGCCCGTGAGGTGCTGCATTTGCCCCCGGAGTTCTACTACCTCCAGGGCGATTGCAGGCACGGCGACGGCGGGTGCAGGGATGCCCCCGGTCGCGGCAGCAGGGGCTACGACGACGTCGACAGGGGGGGGGGGGAGGCACGCTGATGGGAGTCCGCTCGCGACTGGCGGGACCCCTTCATACAGCTCCCTATGTTCTGGTACGAAGATCGTTTGTGAGCCATGGCTGTCGTCGATTCCCATAGACGACGCCAAAAGTGTGGAGGCGTTTTCCTGCTTGGACCAGAGCCAAATGGGCCTACACTTGAGGGAGAGAGGAAGATAGTCGCCGGTAGCAGACGCAAGCCTGCAAGACCAAATTTGGATCAGGGGGGACCCGGTTGAAGAATCGGGGAGAACCCTCTGATGCCTAAGTCAGTGAAGAGACTCCAGGAACTGGAAGGAAAAAGTGGGTTCTCGTGTGTGTAGCGCGAGGGCAAGTGTGAGCGCTCAAGGCAGCGTCCCCTGCATGGAGGTTACCTGGGCCTTTTTATAGGTGAAGGTGTTGAGGGAGTGGGACGGAACATCCCTTAACAATGCCAGAAAGGGCGCGCCTTGTTAGCGTCCTCGGCGGGGGGTTACGCGTTGAGGCGTCCGTTGAGGAGTTTTGCAGTTAATGCACCACTTGATCGTGGGGCGCGTGCGGTGTAGCCGTTATAACCGCCACGAGGGGGTGAAAGGCTTGCTTGGATTCTCCTGGGCGGAAGGTACCGAGCAGATAGCTTGCTCGGTGGGCTAGACCTACTGTTCGGTAGCCGAGCCCGCTGTTCGGTAGCCGAGCCCGCTGTTCGGTGCCTGGTGCCCGGAGGCACAGCTTGTGCAGACAGTGCCACAGTGTGCTTCGAACAGGGTCTGTTCAGTAGCGCATGCCTGAACCGAACAAGACGAGAGGCGTCTGGAGACGTGCCCCAGGGAGCTCGGTGGTGCTCGAACATTGCGATCGCTTCCTGGAGTCCTTGGCATGATCTTTGAGGATACGTGGCACCCTGCGGAAGGGCCACGTTTACCTGGAGAGCCTCGACAGGGCCGTGATGGGCCGTGAGGGGCCGTGATGGGCCTAGGTGGCTAGAAATGGTCACCACAATTTCAATCAACCGAAGCTAGGTACATCAACGGCGGAGGCAGAGCCGATAGCCAAAGTAGACGGCGCACGCCATCGGCAAGCAACCCAAAGCACACAGCGAACCCGAAGTCCAGTGGGCAAAACACAAAAAGTAAACTCCCAATCTAAAGATACAATGCACAGTCGAGCAACGCCGGCCACAAGACATCGTGAGGGGGTCGATAGGGGAAGAGAAGATAACAAGGCGTAAGTGAAGACGCTTCAACAGACATGTTGTAGGTACCAAATGTCGCACAAGACCATTGGAGAGGCTCGTTGGACTTCGACGGAGATCCAACAGAGTTGAGAAGACCCTCGGCCACCATGACTGCCAGAGGGATGAGCTTGACATCAGCGAACTAAGCATAAGCTCAAATCCATAGCAACAAGTCATGAAATGGAGCTTGTAAGGGTTGGATAGTTGGAGACGACATCGGGCCGAAAGGATGGAGCCACTGGCCGATGATCTTCTTTCAAATCAGCACAACAAAACAAAACAACACCATTTGAAAAACATAACAAACACAATAGTTAGAACTATGCCACAGCCGAAGAGATACTGACGGGAGGACCTTCGCACAGTGAGGTCGGAAGCACTACCCCAAAAGGACACATAACAGGGAGGGAGAACCCAACCCAGAAAAACACCCCCTAAGGGGAAGATTCCTCCAGTCCAAACCGGAGACAGAAATTAAATGAGATGGTGGGGAAGAAACCTCCTTGCTGACGATGTCGCCAACACCGTCGAAACTGAGGGGGGAGCAAAGTTGGGGAGAAACCAGAGCAAAACTACCCCCAAAGGGGAAAAAGACCTCCGTTGTGAGATCGAAGACGGAGGCGGGGGGAGGGGGTTTCGTAGGGGCTAAGAGAACCCCTCCCTACCAGAGTGAGGGCGCTGTCTGAGACCTAACCCACCGTTGCGAGATGGGAATGGAGAAATCCTTAGAGTTCCTCTCTCTAGAAAACCCTAGAGAGAGAAAGAGACTTCTTTTTCTCTTAATGTTGTGTTCCTCGAGACTTCAAGATTCTTCTAGCCCAACTTAAGTGAATAGCCAGCATATCCCAAATTTAGCATATGTGTGCAACCTGCCAGAGCATGCTTGGCATTTCTCCACCGAGAAAGGCTTATTGCACTTGCACATTGCACTTTAAGTGCAATGTGACTAGGCAATAGCCCATGTGGCACTCCTCACATGAGGAGTGATAAAGTGGCAATCTAATTGTTGAATGCCACATGGACTTGTTGCCTAGTCACATTGTGAAAATGCAATCCACCTTAAATAGACAGATAGGACAAGCTTCTTCCGGACATGTGGTGTTCATGTTTGTCTGCCAGTATCACTTCATTTCACATCAGTAGTAGGTACATTTGTATGTAACACGTACTTGGCTCGTGTTATTTTACTACAATATTGATTTCTTTTTCTCTTATCTGATAATAATATATGTATCGGGCCAACGTAGTTTTTTTTTTTAAATAATGTATCTGTCACCTAATTATTTATCTAATTGTTTTGTTAAATCGATCAGAATGCCATTTAAAATTAAGAACAACCTAAACTCACACCATTTAGAGCATTGTACATGTTTATGCAAATGTCTCCTACCAATGAGGGCGAAACATATCTTGTTTTGGGTCGGACGTAAAAGTCCACAATTGTAAGTCCATTTCAGTTGTTGGACCTCCAAAAACTGTCATGTTATATATGTTAGAAAAATATTTATTATAAGAGGACTCAATAAAAGCCCGCTTGTGTGGCATGCCTTAATTGCATGTCGGGCCATGTGCAACGTGCTTTGGCCAATCACGGCACGCCATGCAAACAAGTTGTTGTCAATCTCACATGGTAATATGCGCTCTGAAAAATACTTCGTGCACACTAAATTGTGTGCACAAAATAAATAGACACATCTAATGAATGTGTGCCGCTTCAACTTCTTAAAGTTGAAAATTTTAGAATGTGGAATATAATAATTACCCAGCGCTTACGTGGCACGCGTTCATTAGATGTGTCCATTATATATATATATATATAATTTGGTGTGCACTAAATTCTTCTCTATGAACTCCTGCACACCATGCACAAGATGTTTTGAGAGCCCTCTTGCAATAAATAATTTTCTACGTGTCATTATTATTGTACTCACTAAAGTAACATCACACAAACAAAAAATATGTTTTGTATATATTTACTAAATAATTATTACTATATTCACTTTTTTCCTTTTGTAAGTAAATGATTACACACACTAATCCACTTATATTCTTATTCGAGAAAAAATTTATTGCACTTGTCTAAATACATTTTATTGCACTTGGTCAGTAATATGACAGCTTACATGGTGCTAAGTTAGACGTCATGTGGGCTGCAAGTAGGGAGCAATAGTGGGCAGCGATTGTCGACGGCGACCAATAGCAGTGGCAGGCTCAGAAATATTGTTTTTGGGCTTATAAATACTATCATTGGGCTTAGAATTACTACCTTTAGAATTTTAAAATATTGACCGACTTTCAATAGTAACTTGGGCTTATAAGTAGTGATTTTGGATTCCAAAATAATGTTTAGACTCATAAATAGTGATTTTAGACTCTAAAATGATGACTTGGAGCCCGTGCCCATTGTCAACGCCATTGTCATTACCAATCATTGTTGCTTATCACTAGCCACTTGTTATTGCTGTAAATAAACATGACGACTAATATAACATGGAGAGAGAGAGAGAGGGCAGATTTGGGGAGGAAGGGGGATGAAAATTTGTCGTATTATCGATAGAATTTCTATCCGTCGTGTTTTCGACGAATTTTTCGACGGATAGAATTCTATTGGAAACATCGATGGATTTTCTAACGGATTCTTATCTGTCAAAAATTACGTCGATAATACTATATTTTTCTTGTAGTAATGGTAAGACCTCTTAGGTGGCAAAATAAGTTTATTGATTGCTAGCTATGCTAAGAAGTATATTGTATAACATAACAGTCTTTGATCAGATTATACTTCCACTTATATTATTAATTGTATGTGATGGATCTTCGTAACCGGCCCAAATCTGCCGACTTGATAAGAGTATTGGTCTAGCTTGAATTGGTACTAACCTAATAGTGGAGTTAGCCCGTTTTTATTCTATGTTAACCCATACATGATGTTGGCCCAAAGGAAGGACGATCACCTATAACATAGACTCAGTGCAAGCATCCTCAACCATCGTTGTCCACCTCGAAGTTCTCAATAGTAGATTCTGAAGCCTATCACGACTTAAGCCTATTACGACTTGGTCTCCATCCCACGAACTGAGCCGGAGATCGCACATTGACTTCCACTAGGAGTCCTAATTAGAGAGTCGTATGCTTAAAGGTCTCTCAGAGTATATCCAATGCAAAGAGTCTTATCCAAATTCCAACTCCCTACTTATAAAATTAAAGGAGCTCTATTGCCAAAGTAAAGGGCTAAATTCTAAATCTTAGCCAAAGATCTACCCATTCCGCATGTCTACTCTCTCTCCTTCTCCCTTGTTTACGTTATTTTTGTTGATCCCTTCACAAAGCCAACATTTGATTTTGAGCACCGACATTAGTTGCTTCAGCTTTCCCTCCTCCTCAGATCCTAATTCTATGTCTCGGATCCCCTAAAGTCGATCCATAACGGCTTTGGCGGGTTTAGAAGTGCTATCATGTTATGCTTAAATATATTTGCTGCACTCGACAATTGCAGTAACTCTTTGTAGCGCCTTGTAGGGTTTTTATCTTTTGGAAATCCTAAATCCCTTCAAAAGCTCTCCCACTTCAGTTTTTGTGATCCAAACTCTAACATAGGGGTGTTCATTAAACGGTTCAACTCGAAAAATCGAACCGAACCGACCAGTCCCACGGTTCAGTTCGGTTCTTCATTGGGAAATCGAATGAAGTGAATATATATTAAATATATTTAATAATAACTAATATCACAATATAAAGGCTTAGCCCAGTAGGCTAGCACTTTCCCTTTCTTATGGGCGGTCTTGAGTTCGATTTGAACAACCCTTATATGTGTTTTTTTTTGTTCAAACCAGTTCGGTTTGGTTCGAACAAAAGTTCGGTTCGATTTCGATTCACCCAAAAAATGGGATGAACTGGACCATGTTCACCCCTACTCTAACATTTCATCATTAATGTTTTTCTCTCTATATCTCTTATCTCTATTCAAATATACTTTTAGACAATGTAGAATCTATTTTATTCATTTAATAATGGGTAAATTAATTATAGGTCTCGATTAGAAGGGGGACTTATTTTCTTATCCCTATCAGAAAAAAGGTGCCCATAATAGTCCCTCTTTTTGGTGGACTTTATCAATCAATAACTAAAAAACTATAATTTCTATCTTCTATTTTTTTTCCGTTTTACCCTTCCATTTGTTCTTGTGTCATCATATATGCATGACCATTGTGTTCATATTTTAACATCACTTGAAGTTTAAATTCTAAGACATTAAAGTAAGAGTTCGAAGTTGTTAAAGTATGTGTGACAATAAATTAAAGCACATGACATTTAAAGTAATTGTTGATATAATATAAAGTGTAACTGTTAGCATGACTTAAAGTATGAGTTCTAAGATGTTAAAGTAAGAGTTCAAAGTTGTTAAAATATGTGTGACAGTGAGTTAAAACATGTGAAATTTAAAATAATTGTTGATATGATTTTAAGTGTAACTGTTGGCATAACTCAAATATTAAGTTTGAATGTGTTAAAATAAGAGTTCAAATACGTTAAAGTATATGTAACGGTTAGTTAAAATATGTAAGACTTGGAGTCACTGTTAACATGACTTAAATTCTATGTTCTAAGATGATAAAGTAAAAATTTAGAGTTTTTAAAGTATGTGTGATAGCTAAGTTAAAGTATGTGAGGCTTAAAATAACTGTTGACATAAATTAAAGTCTACGTTTGAAGACATTAATGTAAATATTCAAATGTGTTAAAGTAAGATTTCAAAGTCTTTAAATTATGTGTGATGACGAGTTAAAATATGTGAGACTTAAAATTATTGTTGGTATGACTTAAAATCTACGATTGAAGGTTATAAAAATAAGAGAAAACTAATTAAAGTAGAAGAACAAACCTATTAAATAGAGAAAGCCTATTAAAATATAAGAGGAAGGGAAACTATTACTACTCGGTGCTATTACCAACACTTTCCAGCCAGCACTCACAAAGAGTGAGGCCCCCACACTCCCACACTGTGGGGACCTCACTCTTGTGAGTGCCCGCAAGAGGTGCTCGTGATAGAATGAGGTACAAAGTTTTTTCCTGAGAAAATTAGTTAAATATCATCTGTTAAATTAGTAGTTGCATAAACAGTTTGTTTAAGTCATAATTATTTGTCTGTTAAAATAGTTGTTGTAGTATATTAAAATAAATAAAGAAATCAGTTACAGTAGAAGAAGAAATTTGTTAAAGAATAAGAGGAAATTGGTTAAAGTATGTTGAATTTAAAATAATTGTTGAAATGATTTAAAGTGTAACTTGAAATGTGTTAAAATAAGAGTTAAAAAACTTTAAAATAATAATTACTTACGGTTAGAAGATAGAAAATATTTATCTTTAATTATCAACATAGATCCCAATAAAATATGAAGTAAAAATTAACTGATCTAAAAACTATTAGATTTTTTTTGTGCAGATATTTTCTGATAGTAACCTGTTCTTAAGATCTAAATCTGTCATGTCAGAAATTTATAATTAATTTTCTCTTTAACAATTAGAATGAGAAAAAATAAAATTTTAATCATTAAATTATTGAAATCTAAGCGTCTCCAAAGGCTGGTTACCCAGATCGAAATACATCTGTCCGATCTTCCATCCCGTCTATCACGACCGTCAATCTCAGCCTTGTTTGGGGGGCGCTTTTGGGAACAAGGACTGTATCCCACGTGCGACACGTACGAAAAATCCAAAGCCTCACAAGGACATTTTCGTAAATTAGCCAGAAAAGGGTGCGTCTTATAAACATCGACGCCTCAGGCCCTCAACTTCACCTCTCTCATACCTTCTTCGCGGGGAAACCAGTGGAAAAGGGGCGACGCAGGGAGGGGCCCCTGCAAAACCCTAGAAAGCGCGCCATTTTCGCAAAAATTTCTCCTCATCTTTCTCCCGTTTGCTTCCCGATTCTTCATCGTCGTCCTTTTCGGCACCATCGCCTCTCGTTCTTCTCCTCCTTCTTGCTCGTCTTCTTCTTCGTCATCGTTTATTTTCGGTTTCTTTTGTTGTTGCCTTTTGTTTTTTTGCTGCTTGTTCAGGGGAAAAGCGGAGATCTTGTTGTGGGGCGCCGGGGCGGCTGAGGAGGGGACGGTCGCGCTTCCTGAGCTTTTGTCTGTCTGTGGTGTCTGTGTTTCTGGTTTTGTCCTAATGCCTGTTTTTGTGTTCTGGATTAGGGTTTCGGAACTCGCTCCCACCCGAGCTTCGAATCGCCTGACGGAAGAGTACGCGGAGACAACGCCTTGTAAGTTTGTTTCCTCGAATGTGGCATCCCCGTCTTTGCTGTGGTTAGCCTGTTTTTTATGTCGAATCGCTCGGGCGCACTCTGTCCTTGTGTTTGTCGGGTTAGGTTCCTTGATTTAGGATTTGCGTTACGTTTTGGGTGCGAGCATTAAGGTTTGTTATTCTTTTTCCTAGAGAAATTTTGTAACGGTTGATTAACATATTGTCTGGAAACTTGAAAAAGAGACCGCCACTTGCATATTTTGATTTGTCATTCTTTGCGGCTTGCCGTGGTTTTCCTTTTCTTGGTTATAGAAGAATGTGCTGCATTTTGAGTTGACTTGCTTAGCTGTTTTCAGATAGTAACTCACGCATTTTATGATTCCATTTACCTTTCTGAAATGTGCTCAGTCAGGGTCTTAGTGGAGATAAACTAATTGTTGGGCTTCTGTCGGCTAAGGAAGATGCGAAGCCAGTACCCTATTATTGATAACCGGCCCATTGATCAATGGAAGGTGACAGAGTTGAGGGAGGAGCTTCGGAGAAGGAAACTCACTACCAAGGGTTTGAAGGAAGACCTGGTGAGACGGTTGGATGAGGCACTTCGCAGTGAGACGGAGCTTCTCAATGAAAAAGAATTGAACAGCACGGTCGATCCTGAACCTGAGCCACAGGAGAATCAAGAAGAGAAGGATCCTAGTCCAAGTGATATCAGTGAAGTTAAAGAAAATGCAAATGTGGCTGTTGCAGATGATGAAACGAAAACATTTGAAAATGAGGTGAGCGTAGCGGATACTGATGACAGTATCCGAGATGTCAGTGAAGGAACTGAAGTCCTGAATGAATCCATGGGCAATGCTGTCTTGGATGGAGCTGTTGAAGAAACAGTCACTCCTGGAGCTACCACAGAAGAGAACATTTCTCACAGTGAACTTACTTCCAGCAAATCAGACGCAAACGGTGAAGATCTCATGGACGACATGGAGAACAGGGAACCAAATTCTCCTACTGAAGACACCACGTTCAACCCATCTGAGCAAGAAAAACAGGTATCCGAGGTCAGCCCCGATTTAGGGTTTCAAGTAAAATGTGACTCAATTTCTACTGATTCTGTAACAATTAATGAAAAGATTGAACTAAAGGATAATTTGAATGCTAATAATTTCCATTTAGAACTAGATGTTGGTAAGCCGGAGGTGGTGCAACCATCATCCACTGATGTTGCTCCAGTTGCTGGTGATTTCAATTCGTTGGATAATGATCAAGAGCCAGAAGATAACCAGGGTTCTGTGGAAGAAATAGATGATGTCACCAATACTGCTAGTTTGGACCTTAGTAACAAATTGATAATTCAAATGGAGGATCTCCTGAAAAATTAAACTTAGATAGAAGCTCAGGCGACGAGTCAATGGAGGAAGATGTGTTGGAAACCAAGCAGAGGGAACCCAGTACAACTCTGATGAAGTTGGTGACACAAAGGATGTTCGGGAGTTTGCATGTTGTGAAGGAGGGGTCTCCAGTTGATGCTGTGGTGGGTGGACTTTCACCGATAAAGTATCATTGCTGAAGAAGATAAACCTGTGGTACCTGCTGAGAAAAGAAACTGGAAGGTATTCGTATGTTCTACTAGTCGTGACCCATGGTTATATCTTTCTTGTATTCTTCTATCTCAAATAGAATTGCATGTCATACTTCTCTTTCCGTTGATTTATATTGCCAAAAATGACATGCTACTCTACAGGTCTAACTGAGTCATTGCCACATTTTCTTGCTTTCCTGTACGTGTGCATAGATTATAGGCTCATACTTGGGTTAGTATTTCTTTAGATTTTTTAGATCAGGTACTGGGTGCTTCTTGACTGACTTTGTTTACTTATTTCTCATATTAATAGGTGATCAACTCTTGGGATGTTGTCACATGTGCATGTGATATGAACATGTTGTGTTTCATTTTGAAAAATTTACCTATGTTGGTTCTTGTTACCCCTCCTTGTTTCGAATAATGTTTCAGGGATACAAGTAGCTGTCATCTGTCATTGATTGTGAGGAACAACCAATCTAACATTTAGTGAGGCTCTTTTTAGTTTGCTTATTATCCTTTCAGTGATGCCAAAGCTTCAACATATTGTTTTGCATGAAAGCAATTGAAGTGACACTTATTCCGTTGGAGCTTCCCACATGATTGTGTTTTTGAAATATTTGTGCATCATATATGCAGTGAATGTACTTCACAAGATTGTGCAGCAGCTTCAGCTTAGCCGCAGATGTCCCTTGGGGTTGGGAGAGTTGGATGAAGTGCTTCATAGGCAACATTAACACCTTGGACATTAGGACAGGGTGGGTGGTGGGCTCCCCTCCCTGGCTTGGGTCTTCTGTGATTCTGAGTTGCGAACTCATACTATGAGAGCAGTTTGCATTTCTACATGCTGTTGTCTGCTGCAAAAGCCCAGCCACCACTGAGCAGTGGCTTGGGGGCATGGTCGGGGGGGGGGGGGGCATGGTCAGCAGTGGTCCCATACATTGGACAAAAATCAGGGAATTTTAAGCATCTAAATTCATTTATATATATATATATTAATTTTTAGTCCCTATAATGCTCTCTAATTATTTTCTTCCCCTGAAACTTTTTTATTTAGCGTGAACCCAAGGTTCCTTGGAAAGCATCTTTCTGTAACTTTTGCTGTTAGCTTTTGGTCCCTGCTTCTAAGGTCAAAAGGGCCTACTTCGAAGGAAATTTCAATTTGTTTGGTTCAGCTATCCACTTTTCAATTTTTTTATTTATTTCCAACCACTTAAAAAAAGGTTCAGGGCTAAATAGACAAGTTACAGGGATGAAAGCTAATTGTATAAAAATTACAGGGATTAAGAACTAAAAATGCTTTTATATTTTGAAACAAGCCTGTTCACACAAATAACAAGGTTAAATGAACTGTCTAAATCCTTGCTCAGGCTCACTCATTTATGGAACAAGTCTGAAATTTTATTTAGAACTTGGCCCATTTACTTAATAACAAGTGAGCATATTATGTGGGGCTCAAGCTACTTTGACTTCACTTGTGCCTAAACTCAATTCTGTTAACATATTTCACTGCCTTGGCTTTTTGTCTGCACCCACCTTTTTTTTGTTCATTCCCTTATACCAAGATCCACGTGCACACAGGATTTCAATGTCTTGCATGAGGCAATGGGCCACAGGGCATCATTGAACTCTATGATGATAGCATGCGTAAGCTGGATTCCAAAATATCTGCTTGCCTGGACATGTGTCACTACATCTATGTCTTAACGTGGATAAACATGTCTTTTTCAATGAATAGCAAGTGTTTGACTTTCTTATACATTGTAGGGTTTTTAAAGGTTCTTAGTCCATGATTTTTTTAAAATTAGCTTTTATTCCTCTAACTTGAGTATTTAGCTTGAACACAAGAAACTTAAATCTCCTAAGATGCAGATTCTTTTTGTTAGCAATAGAAGGGCCTACATCTAAGGCCAAGCAGTAAGTTTACAGGGACTACAAACTAAAAAAAACCTAAGTTTTATGCTAGGGTTGCTCTGCATTATGATAAGCTAGTAGATGGGACAAACCCTTCACTGGTATGTATCTGAGCATGATTATTGGCTTATGAAGTGACAACTGTTGAATCATGGATGAGGATTGTCTATTGTGGGTGTATTTAGTTAACTTATCAAGAGCAATTTTCATTCACTTCTCCTCTTTAGGTGAGACTTTTAGTTGTGGCAGTGTTGCCAAAGATGTTATGTATGGTACTTGCCAAATTTGAATTCATATAAGTTGGTGGAGTTATAAAAGTAGTAGGGATACCATTTGCACTCTTTAGGAGACCTAACAATTTTTTTGAAATGGATTTTGGACTTATCCATCCATAAAAGCCATTTATACAACCATTGAAGTCAAGCAGATAATGACAGATGTGCATAGCTCCTCCTATAATCATATTCATGTAAGCGTTCTTAGATATTTTGTGTATTTGCACCCGTATACATATCTCACAACTGCCTCTTGATGTTTTCTTGCCCTGTTGAAAACTCTTGTTCTCTTTCTCCTAGGGACCATAGGTCTTATGATGGTTCAACCATTAAAGTTGCCCCAATCTCCTATTTGGATAGTCATGCACCATTTCTCAAGACTACACAGATCACTCCAAGTATTTTTGAGCTCTTTGGTGTATCATGTTCCATATTGATCTGCACAAGTACATGCATAGAAAGGTGATCGACAACTTGGTCCCTCCTGTCCTGTTTATATAAGTGAGCGCCAATCCTGGCACCCACCATAAATAAGTCTTGATGGTTACATGTGGGAATCTTTTTTCTTTAGCAGTTGTTTAAGTCAGGAGCTTCACACTGTTTGGAGATTTGGTTGGACATGCAGGGAGATTTGGTTGGACAATGTAGCTGCAGATCCTTCCATGAGCCGCCGGAGTATGTGTGGCCTTCACTAGTCGTGGGCCTCTAGGCTGCACACCATCCATCTAACAGAACTTTTATTTGACCAGCCAACAAGAATGGCAAGAATCAGTTATTGTATATTTCATTAAGGGAACATTACCTAGATACCCTTTAAGTATTTCATATTTAGTGATATATCCCTTAAATCTAACTATTAGATTGCATATCCTTCAAATCGAAAGAAAATATCAGTTATATCCCTATAGTTAATTTGCCGTTAGAATGGGAGGAATATTCCGTCCTTAGTTGGATGGACGGAACAATCAAAATAAGGGTAAAAGGATGAAAATATTCTGAGTGTGTGTGTGTGAGAGAGAGACGTCACTGTGGTCTTTTCTCCTCCACCTTGATTGCTGTAGCCCCCCTTTGTCCCTTCCCATTACTGTGGCATGAGGGACGACGAGGAACAGGGGAGAGAGCGGAGTGGGGGTGTCGGGGGGGGGGGGGAGGCGCAAGTGGGGCTGTGGGTGCTTTTCTACATGGCAAAGCATGCACTACTTGTTGGGGTGGGTGGATGGGGGGCTATCTGCTCTATAAGAGCAGGCGTAGTCACACTGCGGCCGTGCACAGTGCAGTACCGCTGCGGCCTTTTTTGCTACTTGTAGTAGCCATTTAATTTTGTTCCCCCTCCACTGTCATGGTGCTCCTTCCTGGTGCTGACAGCGCCATATGTTGTTGACGATGCTCGCGTGCACAGCTTACAACATCACCGGCGGCCGGCATCTGGGCCGACAACCGGAATAACAAGGTGGCGGTGTACTTAGGGCTGTTCAAAATTCGGTTCAAACCTTCGTCGGTTCGGGTTGGGTCCTTATGTAGTTCAGTTCGGTTTCATTTTCTGAAACCGAATAAACCGATTATATATATAATATATATTTTTTACTCAAACAAGGATAGCACAGTTGGTTCCCGCAGGGCCCGCAGGGCGGGAGCATTTCCCGCTGGCGCGGGTTCGAAACCGGCCTCCCCCCTTAAAGGATATTTAAAAAATAGTGAACTTTTCCCAAAAAGTATGGCAACACTGGGTTTCGAACCCAAGACCTGGCTTGAGAGAGTGTAGCGCCTTGGCCGTCGCGGCAGGCGCGCAGTTGCGATCTAATATGCATTTGACTTCGGTTTAAACCGAACCGAACTGGTTTGGTTCGGTTCGGGTTGACTTTGGGATTCGGTTCGGTTCGGTTTGACCAAAAATGAAGCAACCCGAACCGAACCGTGTTCAGCCCTAGGTGTACTACAACTCCATGGAGGTGCGGGTGGTGTATGACGACCAGGCAGTGGCTGGGGGGAGGTCGCGCTGTTCCTGCGCCACCACCACAACGCGATGGAGATCCAGGTGCCAGCGATGGCACGGTCGGCGCAATTGGGGGAGTCGGCGGCGAAGGAGATTGGGCTGCGGGGAAGGTGATGTTGAGGGCGGAGGTGAGGATACGGTTCAAATCGTGAGCTTCAAGTTGAAACACTACACACTGAGGTGTCCTGCTTGTTGGTGGACGTCTACTTCTCGCTGCGATGGAATGTAGCCTCTTGAATGCACGGGTCGGCGACATGTCAGGAAAGGTTGAAACGAATGTCGACGTAGAGATGAGATCAACATTTGGTTCCTGTGGCTGGGGGTGCCGATAGGGGAGTGATAGGGGCTGAAGGTGCTGGTTGAAGGGGGGGGGGGCGGCTCGTCACTGCACAAGCCCATGTTGGCAGGGCACCTCAAGGGGAGGCAGGGGGACTGCTTAGGGGCGTTGACATCCTGCTTTGGGTTCCCCAGTCGCCGGGCACCCCGTCGACCAGAGGGGCCGGAGGTCTTCTTGGTTCACTTGGTCTAGGTTGCAGAAGAAATTTCGTGGATGCTCCAGTGGGGAAGTTGGCACCCAGGAAGAAGGTTGGAGACGATCTCAACCCGAAAGAGTTGAGAAGGCAGCTGGAAGGAAGGGAACAACACTGTCAGCGTACGATGTTGTCAGTCGAGAGAGAGAGAGAGAGAAGTGCAGCTGGGGTACGACCGGAGTTGGGGGCGTTATAGGGGTGTCTCCCTCGGGTTCTGGTGGATGGGTAAGAGAGAGAGAGAGAGAAAGAACATGTGAGATAATTACATATAAAGAAAGTGATTAATATATGTGTGTGTGTGTGTGTGTGTGTGTGTGTGTGTGTGTGTGTATTAAAAATAGAAGGCAAGGGCATACATGATGCTTTCTTTCGATTTGAGGACTATACAATCTAATAATCAGATTTCGGAATATATCACTGAATATGAAAGATTTCAGGGATATATATAATTTTCCCTTTCATCAATAAAAGGATATTCAAACATGTTAAGATTTTTTTTTGGTGAGAGTGAGTAGTACCACATGTATATATTAGAGGTAAAATGAATGTACAAGTATAGGTGGGCCAAGAAACACCCAAAAAGGAACCCCTCCCCACAACACCTATACAAAAACCAACACCAAGAATGTGCAAAGCACTCACCTTCCCAAAATCTCCAAAAGAGGAGATAGAGAAGCATTAAATTACATTAGACAAAACAATTGCCCTTTCCTTCACCCTATTCCATACAAATGGACCAAATGCTCTTCCAAGCTGGACTCCCTCATGAAAATACAAGAATTACGTTCTGTCCACACCGCCCATAAGATAGCATGAAGGATGAGCTACCAAACTATGTTGTCCTCCTTTAGGGACTAGTGCTTATGCCACTCTTTCAATAAGGAATGCACATCATCCTGCAAGGTGATAAAACAATTGGTCTTCCGAGCAATTTTCCGTCGTAGCCATTGAGCATAGGGGCAACCCACAAAAAGTTGATGTATGGTATCCTCGTGATCTGCACAAAAACAACAAGAAAGATCCACATTATGCAAAAAATGGCTCAATTTGTCTCTAGTGGGCAACCTCCCCTGAGCAATCCACCACATCAAGACCTTGACCTTGACCTTGGTCGGTCCTCAAACTTCTTGCAAGAAGGCAAAACGGATGCTCCCATTCGAGCACACCTCATAGGTTGACTTGACTGAGAATGCATCCCCTTTGCCCCATCTCTGGCTCCAACATCTTCCCTTTCTTGAGGACGATAAGGAAGAATGTGCCTCATCAAATCCTGGAACTGATCCTCCTCATCCAGAAGGAAGTAGCGCTTAAAGGTAGGAGCTTATGCACCACTAGGAAAGTGCACATCAAAAGACTGAGCCACAGACATGAGAGGATCCATTGTCAAAGTGAAAAGATTGGGGAACAAGGACTCCAAGGTGAAATCTCCAGATCATCTGTCTTTCTATAATCTGCATTTTCTGCTGTTCTCGCAACACCATCCTCACACTAGAAGCTTTAAGATCTCTGCAGGACAAAATACCCTGCCATAGGGGTGAACTCCTATGATGCGATGGAGGAGTCAGGTCTCAAACTCTAGGAGAAGAGTAATAGCGACAACTGATAACCTCTGTCCACAATCCTACTTCACAGTTCACCCTTTCCCAACCTTCAAAGCCACTTACTTAAGAGAGTCGTGTTGAAGTTGTTGACATTCTTCAGCCCCAAACCACCCAACTTCTTAGGGAGGTAATTCTGCCTCAGAGATATCATGCCAACTTCTAGTTTTGCTAGAACCATGTCAGAATCTACACTGAATCATGGTTGTCATGGCGGGGCGAATCGGCCCGATTCCCCCGAATCGGAGCGGATCAGGGGAACCCGATCCCTGATTCGCCTGATTCGCCCCGATTCCCTTTTATATATAATATAAATTATATATATTATATCATATATGTAATACATATAATATATCTGCAATATATAATATATATATATATATATTATATATAATATACCCATGCGAATCGTGCGATTCGCACCGATTCGGGGAATCGGGCGAATCAGGAACCCGATTGCCTTCCGATTCCGACTCGGCAAACCTGCACTGAATAGAGTGCAACATTTTAGCCACTGAGTTGGGGACTCAGAAGATTGAAAGGAAGTAGGTAGGTAAATTGTCCAGCACCGAAGAGCATAAAATGAGTCGCCCCCGAGGATAACAAGCTCTCCTTCTATCCTAATAGTCGGAACTAAAATCTCTAAATGATGGGTCTCCAATCAGCGTAGCGCAAAGCCCCTGGAGAAAGCGGGAGCCCAAGGTACGGAATAGGGAAAGTACCAATAGTACACCCCAGAAGAGTAGCAGCCCACCACAACAGTCTCTCCTCCAAATTCACACCCACTAGAGTGCTCTTATCAAAATTAACTTCCAGGTCAGTAGCCTCCTAAAGTAGCTCTAACAAAAGCCTCGTCATAGTATATGAGTGTCCCTCATCCTCCAAGGAAAGGATGGTTTCATTGGCATACTGAAGATAGGAGATAATAGGACCATCTCTACTCACTGCAAACCCTTTAATTAATCCAGCATCCTCAGCCTAACCATGCTGGCCACCAACTCAAACATAAGGGGAGAGAGAGGGGTTCTTCGTGTCTTAGGCCTTTACTGGTGCTAAACTAGGAAGTGAGTTTCCCGTTAATGATGATCGCAAAGGAAGCAGAAATCACACAGGCTCTAATCCACTCGACCCATCTGTCCCCAAAACTCATCCTCTGTAGCACAAGAAATAAGCACTGTTAGTTGACTTTGTCATAGGCCTTCTCAAAGTCTAACTTGAGAACAACTCCCTTCCTCCTTTGTTGCTTGAAAGCATAAATACATTCATGTGTCACTAAGAAGTTGTCAAGAATATGTCTCCCCTTAAAGCTCCCTGATAGTGATTGACTAGCTTGTCCATGACTGAGATCAATCTCTCAGCTAATACCTTGGTAATGATCTTGTAAGAGCCATTAAGCAAGTTGATTGGTTGGAAGTTCCTAAACTCCAAAGCCCCGGGCTTTTTAAGAATGAGTACCAGAAATGTTTTGTTGATGCCTTCCAAGTGAGTTCTTCCATCTTGGAACTCTCTAATTGCAGCCATCAAATCTTGCTTAACAATACTCCAACAATTCTGATAGAAGACTAATGGAAAGCCATTAAGAGCTGGTGCCTTGTCACCTGCTAAAGAAAACATCGCCTAGTGAACCTCCTCCTCTAAGAGGGCAAGAGAGATAGCCTCATGCTCCACAAGAGAAAGATGGGGGAGGAGGTCGTCTGCAATATCTCACCCTGCAAGAATCTTCCTCCAAAAACAAGGAGGAATAGAAGAGGTCTGCTTGGAGCCTGATATCTGTCTGGGCAGAGAAGCAACGATTTCACACCATAATGGTAGTGATGGAGTTGGCCTTCGCAATTCTCTGGAAGTAAAGCAATATTCTTGTCCTCTTCTTTTATCCAGGTCTCTGGATCTGTCTTTAATATACCTCCTCTTTGGCCAACAACTCATCAAATTGACTTTGCAAGGAGTCTCTAGCTGACTTGTCGTCCTCATCCATAAGACCTGTTTTTTCCAAGCTATCAAGAGCAGAAGATGTTGAATAATTATGTCTTTCACCGCCCTTTCTGGGAGAGTTTTACCCCCCCCCCCCCCCCCCCCCCCGGATGAAGTTGATTGATCGTCTGCTTAAGTTTTTTTACCAGGGTGCCCATAGTAGAGGAATTGAACACTGGCCTACTTCGACCCTTGAGACAAACTATAAGAAATTTGGCTCCCTGAGCTAGACTTGCTCAAACCTGAAGCCAATAGACCTGCCATGCTGACATGAAGTCTTCAACAAGATGGGCTTATGATCAGATGTAATCCTCGCCAAGCTAACCACCTTAGCCTATGAAAAGTGGTTCTCCCAGTGAATGGAGACTAGGAACTTGTCAAGCCTAGAGTAGATTGTCTCAGCTCTCAAGTTGGATCAAGTGTATGCTACTTGAGACATACCTAAATCCACTGGAGTTGCCTCTTAGATGAAGTGAGAGAAGTCATCCGTCTCCCTCACTGTAGCATAGTCTGCAGACCTCTCTGTATCTGTAACTACCGCATTGAAGTCACCTCCAATGCACCGCAGGCGCCCCGAAGAAATATGGAACTGAAGCAACTCCTCCCAAAGTAGTCTCTTCTCCTCTCTTCCCCGAGAACCATACACACTAGTGAAGTCCCAAGTGAAGCCATCTCGAATAGATCTAAAGTGAAGAGATACCGCCATCTAGAATTGACTCTATCTTGAGAGAGCTCCTCCTCCTTATAGGGATTCCAAAGAATTAGGATCCCCTCCGACCTTCCCACTGCTGGAGGCCTAACTCTTTGCGATAATCTTGCGCCACCAATATTCCTAATGAGATTGCAGCTATCTCCCATCCCACTTAGTCTCTTAAAGACACAAAAGATCCACCTTACACCTCTTGACAAGCTCCCCTCACAGACTACCTCTTCACAGCTCTTCCTAACCCCCTAATATTTCATGAAAGGATCCTCATTGATGAGTGGACTCTGGACCCCCTTTTCCATCCCCTCCTGAGATCCCCTGCCCCTTCATCCCCTCTGATGCTCGCCCCTCTGATGCTCGCCCCCACCTCTTCTTGATGTTGGTGAATGTTTCTCTCAAATCTTTTTTGTCCCCTCCTGAGATCCCCTGCCCCCTCAGATCTACGATCTTGCCCCTCTGATGCTCACCCCCACCTCTTGTTGATGTTGGTGAATGTTCCTCTCAATTCTTTTTTTGTCCCCTCAAAAGGCATTCTCACCTGTTGTACCACTTGCTTCGCATACCCCATGACATGCAGCTCCATCTCCCTCAGAGTCTCCCTCATGTCATCATACTCCATCAAAGACCTCTTCTAGTTTCCACCTCTTCCCGCCTGCCTTGAACACCTCCCAACACCAGGAGGCCCCCCGCATCAACCTCTCCTTCTGGTTCTGTACCCCACATTCGGAGAGAAGAGCCAGGCCTTTCAGGGTGAGGCTGATGGAGACAAGTCTCAGACTCCTCACTGTGGACAATCACCAGGGGCAGATCCTTTGTCAGTATGGACTACCTGAGCTTGTCCAGCAGTTGAGGGATCCCCTCTTCTTCAGATGGGACAGAATCCTCTTCTTTGAGCCCCGACCAGCCTTTAGGAGTGCTCTGTACGCCAGTTCCTTGGGCTCCCGGAGACGAATGAGGAGACAGGTCATCCGCAGCAAGCTTTCTGGAGGGCAGAGATGTGGCTTTTGGGTGCCGTGGAGGGCCGGCGGAGGGGGGCTCTAGGCGAGGTGGAGGTCGCCTCTCTGGCGCAACCAATGGCATAAGGCTGTCTGATTGGATGAACTCGGAGACGTGATTGGGCTGAGGAGGAGAGCGGGTCCATGGCCGCCCGGGCCCAAATCCATACTCTCGTGGACTGTGGGGGACCCAGTGGCTCCCACCGGGGAGCTAGAAGGTCCGCCCCGACCTCGATAGCCCAGGAGACCCGGCCAATTTCTGGAGCACCTTCATGGGCAGATTGCCCTATCCTTCTTCCAGAAGCCTTAGATGTTCCGCCATGGGGCTCCTTGCCACCTGCGATGTTGCTTTCGCATCCCGGCCACACCAAAGGAAGCCCACCGGTCATGGGGCCTAGTGTATTCGCGGCTGGCTTCGCCTGAGCTAAGAGAGTAGGCAGAATAGGATGAGTCAGATGGGGAAGAAGACCTTGTTTGGGCCTCTCCAACCCCATACGAGGAACTGGGCCAGTGGGTATGTCACAGGTAACTCCACTTACCCAGGGCTCCCCGGTAGGGCTTCTGACGACCCTCCGCAAGGGTGTTCCATGGTTGAACCGGCCTGGCCCAACCGGTTTGGCCGGGCACTCAAATTTGAAAGGTCCTGCCTTGCAGTTGGGCTGTATGTCTTCTACCCCCAGTCTGCCTCCTCGATGCCCTAGATTAGTCGGTGCCTGCGTGCGACACCGCTGAATCTCCTTCAAAGCCTCTGTGAGCCACACCTGCACCACAAAATTCTCCAGCCAGGTCCACTGTGATAGCACCTGGAAGGGATCCCGGGTTTGGGGCGTGACTAATGGCGCTCACGAGTGAGCGTTCTTGTCCCTAACTCCTTGAACCCCAAGGACCCCCTTTTCAACACCCTTACCTCCTTGCTAAGGAACTGGATCCCATCCTCATCACAGAGGAAGATTGGGACCCCTTCCATAACGATCTTAATCCTACTCTGCAGGTTGGGGAAAGTTCCCCGATGAAGGCCCCATGGCTTAAGCTTCAACACAGCCTTCCAAACCTTCAGAAAACCAGCATCTTGTGCCATACAGGTTCCCTCCTCCGATGGTCCCAAGGTGAAGAAGCTCTCACGGCCAACCTGTGACACCGCCCTGCCCCTGCCAACAGCCTTGCACAGCCTGGTTTGAATCCTCTCCGCCGAGGGCTTCCCCTCCAAGACCCTAGTCGCCAAGCACCTACTGAGCTCCTTTAACCTGCCTGACTCTGGTGGGAAGTTTCCAGCATTGACCCAACGTCTGCTTCCAGCCCTGACTCCTGAGCTATTTTGAAGGTCGGGGCCCCTCACCACAGAAGCATACGAACAAGAGAAGACCTGTGGCGGGGATCCTGGGTCTTCGGACAAGAGTGCCGGAGATGACCTCTCCGCCCGCACAGAAACCACGTCAGAGGGGTACTGCCGGCTGGCCACCGGCCAGGCAGGGCACCCCCCTTGCCCCCCCCCCCTCCAAAAAAAAAAACAAAAACAAAAAACCCCCCTCCCAGAATGTTCAGGAGGAACGAGAGCTTCTCTCTCTAGAAAAGTGCTAATTGCTTATACCTCGAACATGTTAAGATTGGTTTTAGATTTTCTTGATAATCTAGCTATTCGACCTATTTGTGATGATGTTAATCTTTGTTTGGAATTTCATTGATGCTCATTGGACTGAGTAAAAATATACTTTTAGTACTCCATTCCATTTGTCGGGAAGGAGTCTTTGACCACTTTTTTACCTTGAAATCCTCATCCCTTTTCCAAAGCCTTTAGAAGTTACCTTTTGGAGAAAATTTTTGTTCTCCCTTTTGCACCTTTTTTCTCTCGTTAACTACTTTAGTTGGCTCAATAGTTTCTGTTTTTGCTCTGTTTGAGTTCATGGCTGATAATATTTTTATTTATCCTCTTGCTTCTGGCATCGTGCAAATTTTTATTGTTTATGAAAATTCTATTTTCTCTTTTTGCGAAGTCTTGATGACATCTGGTCTACAAATTCTCATGGTCCTTTTTTTTTTTGTTTTTTCAATGCTTTCTTGCACAGACCAAGGCTCTACTGGGGCCATTGAGCCTGTAAAGAGGCAGCGTCGTTGGAATGCAGAAATCATCAAGGTTCCTGAACCACAGACTTCTAACCAAACTCCTTCAACTACACCTAAGGATATATTCCAGTCTACTCCTAGACGCATATTCACTCGGACTGATTCTGGACTTAGTGTGGAATCTCCAAAGGAGCGTTTTGGTCAGCTTTTATCATCTTGTTCTATTGTTAAGTTGCATCTTTTTGCAATTATTTTAATGTTTTTTGTTTTTACTTGCAGTGCCACCATCACAAAAAACAGCGACGACTTCCCTTAGGATTGATCGCTTTTTGCGCCCCTTCACACTGAAGGCTGTGCAAGAGTTGTTGGCAAAAACAGGAACTGTCTGTAGTTTTTGGATGGATCATATCAAGACTCACTGTTATGTGACGGTATGTTCTTTACCATTTTTTACTTGATTTGATGAAGCCCTAGGCCCCTAGTTTTGTGATTGTTGTTTGAAGTTCAAGATGGGGATGATTGCTCCAATTTGGATTTTGCTACGCTAGGCTCTGAATTAGGCATCTTTGAAAGAGAGTTGAGGATAATAATACCACCAACCGGGTCTTGATATAGTTTTCTAGTGGAATCAGCATGGGATATTGTTTTGTTAGATGGTGCCAGTCTATCATGATTGCTGCCGAGGATTTTAGATGGCTGGTTTTTGCTGGATTGCACCAAAACTTAAGTTTGGTTGCATGCTTGGCCTCTTTTCGACAAAACTTATTTGTGGTACTTCTTAGGCCACCTTCCAGTTGTAGAATGCACTGAACTGATCGAAGCTTTGTGTGCATGTCTCCTGATAGAAAGTAATTTTTTCTGTTTAGGCTTGTTTTTACAAATAACTCTTGTCAGATGGAAGTTGAGAAGAGCACGGCTCATAATTTTTGATAAATTAGGAGTGCATTGTTTGAAAAACACATCTACTTACGGCTCTGCTTCCTTTTTTTTATGCTACATTTCTGCTGTTGTCATTATTCTTTATCTAGGATTTCTTATTTGTGAACTAACAGAACAGAGAACTTTTACCATCCCATGGGGAGGGAAGATCCATAACGAAGAACCTCTTCGTGAACTGAAGAGGTCATTGTAACAGGCATTTCTCTCAAAGAGCTGATATGGGTTGTATTCATCCTCGGATCTATAGATCCAATTCAATATTTTCTTTCGATAATCCCTCCTCAAGTTACTAATTTTGCTCCTTTTTGTGCTGCATTTCCATTTTTCTCATATCATTCTTTGTTTAGGGAGGGAAAAACCTGTAAACCTAAGATGTCTCTGCAATCCTGCATGGTCATTGCTTGATGGCACTTAGTGGAACGCATTATGTTATGCATCGTCATCTTATGTCTTCTTTTACGGACGTGGGTGCACTGTCTTAGTAGTTTTCCCATGTCATTTCCTCTTTTCCATTGTGATATTTTTATGTGGAACTCTGTGATTACTAAAAATTCAGGCACATACTTATGCATTAGTTTCTTTTTGTCGAACTTTCAATGATATATTCATTTTCCCCAGAAAAATGAATAACGATGTGTCTTAAGGACACCATAATGCCCTAAGCTGTAATTTGGATGTTGGAGTTTAGAAGTAATGCGAATGCATGACATTTTGCATATTGCTTAATTTTATGCAGTATTCATCAGTGGAAGAAGCCGTGTCCTCAAGGAATGCACTGTACAATCTCCAGTGGCCACCTAATGGTGGGCGCCTCTTGACAGCTGATTTTGTAGACCCCCAAGAAGTGAAGGCGCATGTGGAAGCCCCTCAATCTCCTGCAGCTGCAGGCCCCAGCGCAGCCCTACAGCCATCAGCCCCTTCGCTTGAGCGGCCTAATGCTTCTCAACCGCCACCTCAATCGGATAAGCAACAGCTGCCTCCACCTCCCCCTTCTCAACCTCCACCAGCATCACAGGCTCCTCCCGCGAGGGAAAGGGAAGGGCTTCCACTGCCACCGCCACCCCCAAACAAGCCGGAACCACCCATTTTGACGCTTGATGATCTCTTCAAGAAAACGCGAGCCACCCCAAGAATTTATTACTTGCCATTGTCCGAGGAACAGGTTGCAGCTAAGCTTGCCACTCAAGGCAGAGGCACTAGGGCGTAGTCATGTTATAGTTCCCAAGATAACCGTGCCTTTTGGAGGTGCTACGGTTGGCGTCTATGTGGTGCGGAAAGAAAGCTGTCAAGGTACTGGAGTTGCGCTCATCCAGAAATATGGATCAAATTTTCTGCCCGATTTGTCTTTTGCTTCTGTCTCGGGTTGTTGGTAAGAACCGTGCAAAGTGGAACCTTATATCTGATGTGGAGGATCCCTTTAATTTTTAGTAATCTTTTGTCTGGATTTGAACCTTTTTTCTTTTTTTCCAACAAAAGTGGGGATAATGAGCTCATGTATATCAAGTACGACATGTGACCGATCTAGTCCGGTAGATCCTTTGCTTCTTACCGTTCACTAATTCTTGTAGCCGTTCTTCGAGGTCGAGATTTCAATTCGTAGAGAACAGGATGAGGTACGAAGTGAGTGCCGAATGCTGGCATGATGCTTGTGTTGGATTCCTGCACCCACTTGGTGGTTATTGGATGTGTTGTAAAACATTGAGATCTGTCGGTTCTACACTTGCCGAGTTAAAGTTTATAATTTTCAGTTTATCTTGGTCTTTTTTTTTTTACACAGTTCATATTGATTGGTTGATCTTGTGAAAATTGAAATAGAAGAAAAATTGAGTGGCTCGAGTTTTGACTATACTGTACAGTTCGTGTTTGTAACACTGAATGTGGGAGGGATTTACGCGTACGTGTTGATTTTTTTCGTGCACCAAGACACGCTCGGTATACTGCATCTTGCAAGAATTCTCTGGGATATCGGGCAGTTATAGTTTTATGTTGGGTAAATTAATTAGGAGTTCTTAATAGATATTTGATTTATTTTTTAGTCTCTAATAAAGGTGTAATGTATTACAATAGATGTTATATCTGGTTACAGTATACGTTAAATTATGTTATAGTAAAGACTTCTCTATTATAGTTAGAGATATTTAATTGATTTTTACTTTTATGTTTTAGTTATGATGTAAGTTTCATTTTGTGCTAATTGCATGGTCATCTCTTATCAATGTAATCTTCTAAATTTTCACGGTTTCCTAAGGTGACACCTTCAGCATCGGTTGCTGGGGAATATCATTCTTGGGAATATATTTTCTCCAATTACTGAATGTTACTGAATGTCATTCTTGAGAACATTTTTTTCCCTCCAATTACCAATGTTACTGACATATCACTTTAATTTAACGATGGTAACGTCTAGCCCATTTTTAGTCACTGTTTTGGGCGCCAGCACCACAAGAATTTTCCTCGGCTGTGCCTAGGGCTGCAAAAAAAAAAAAAAAATCAGAAGATCCGATTTTGATAAAAGTTATAAGAGATGGAAGCCCATTTAACCACCCATATCAAATCGGATTTAGATTAAGATATTTTAAATAAGTTATCAGAATTAGATATAGAAGCAATCCGATTATCGAATCTGATAATATATATTAGATATAATATAATAGTGTGCAATATATATTATAATATTATACAATATACATTATATATTATCCGAATTCCAAATCTGATTGTCCGAATCTATTCATATTCAATAATATTTCATTTTATATAATTCAAAGAAATAGATTGGAATGTGAAAACGGTTATTTTCATATTTGATTTCGATATTTTTCAATAATTCTTATCAAATTCACATACGAAAACAACAACTTGAATCCGACCTGTTTACAACCTTAATTAGTGTCGAAAGACATAAGTTGACGTCATCCTTCTGTTGGCCTACATCATTCCTAGGCTAGTTGGCTCGATAATTAAATTGATGTTGATTGATTAGATGGGATCTGATTGATCCACATTAGTATAGATGTGGCGAAGATGAGAAAGATTTTGTGCACTTTGAAAAGTGTAAAAGTGTATTTCACATGGGTAAAAAACTCATGTGGCACCACTCCACATGGACTGCCAATCTATGTGACACCAAAAAAATTAGTGACACATAAATTTTTGCCCATATAAAGTGTACTTTTACATTTTTTGAAAGTACACAATCTTTATGGGAAAAGATATGGTGCCTCACGTTGCATTGCCAGTTGTAGGTCATATTACCACTACCATCATTGCCAGTTGCATCTAGTCACTGTTTGTTACTGTTGGTCGTGCATCGTCACCATCAGTTGCTGTTTGCTACCGCCACTTGAACACTATCTCGTCACATCCGTGCTAATGTGGACCACCAAAACCCATTAGATTAGTCCACGTCAATTAAATTACTTGGACGACTAGCTAGTAGGGATTTGTCTTTGACCAGTAGGAAAAGAGCTGACCATTTCTCTTGGGCCAATGAGAAGTGAGCATCAGCTCAACTTACATCTATATATTACTAAAATATAGTTTGACCCTCTAAATATAATGTCACGTGACACAAATAAAATTACTCATCTAAATCCAATTTTATTTCTCTCTCTTCCCTCTGCGATCTCACTCCACAAATAGAACTCATTATCTAAACCTAACTCTATCTTTCTCTCTCTACCCTATACGATCTATCTCTTTTTCACATAAAAATCAACTCTATTTTTTTTATCTTCCCCCTGCGATATCTCTCTCTCCTCCACACTCCACATAAAAACTACTCATCATATACAGTCCTCCATCTCTATCTCTACAATTAAAATATTTATTTATTTTAAAATATCATCACTATATGATTTAAAAGAAATATTTATTAAAAATTAAAAACATCCCATGCATGGCCCGGACATAAGACTATGTTTTACTATTACTCAAAATATATATTTATTAAGAAAGTAACTCTACATATTCTATTTAAGAAATTTATTTTGGTTCTGTATCCTATTTAAAACAAACATTTATAAAAATCTAAAAACTTGTGCAGCTAGTATGTATATATAAGAGAGCATCAGCTGTCCCCCACTCCGGTCAGGTAACCTGACCTCAAGACTTCAAAAAAACCCCTTTTTGTCATTCAAATGAAGAATCCAAAATGGCCAGCACAATTGGATACTACGTTGCCAGAATGTTCTAGGGTTTTGTTTGACTTATCATCACCATGTCCAAAAATATGGTTCTTTTGAGTTCTTCAGGAGAAAGGGAGCGCTTCCATAGCTTGAGGAAATGTACACAAAGAACAGCAATTTCAGCTATGCACTAACCCAAAAACTTCCAAGAACTTTTATCTCTGTACAGATCAAGAACTGAAAATTAGAATTTCCAGATTACAAGAAAGTTATAAATTGCATGAATCCAAGAACAAGTTGGAATGCTGCTCTTATGGCGACATAAAAAATGTAGAGAGACCAGTTAGGCTCATGTGGATGTATATGGACAGAGGCCCTGTTCTTGGTGAAGGAGATCTGTCGACCTGTGCCTTGCCATTGAGAAGTGAGTGTTGGTGGGAACTGCGATTCTCCATCAAGAATAGTGAACTTCAGGTACATGTACCCATGTGCTCAACACCCAAATCACTTGCAGATGCTCTGGAACCCAGATCGTCAGAGGATGCCAGGAAGAACGCACTTGCTATCAATAGGGAACCAAATAATTTCTTTGAACAACCTGAGGAACATTTCAGCACCATGCACCATTCTAGCTGTCTCCTGCTACCAGTAATCGCTGCAAGAGCAAATCCCATTCTTGAAATGATGGAAGCGGTTGAGGTCCCTCAGAAATATTTCCCTATTGAACACCTCAGAAACTAGCTTTGCCATTGAATGGCAATCAACGCATACACGAAGGTTCTTAACAATCCGCAGGGTTGTCCCTGGAGGAGTGTTTATCAACCCAAAAGCTACTGCCAGCTTCTCGCTGTGGTATCTAAGGCTCATTTCTTTCTCCTCCTCTGTCATGTCTGCATGGAAGACCTGGGATGTGTCAGGCACATAGCCGATAGGTTTCAACTGCTGCACTACCTCATCAAGCATCCTGTGCAGATCTCTGGACTGAGGGTGTTTACCGTCCCCAGAGAAAAACTCATGCACGGTGTTATCTACTTCGATTGAGCTGCATCCAGGCATCTTGACTGCTCTTTTTTCTTTCATCAGTTTTCTTATGCTGTTCATTTCCTCCCATCTTCCAACCGAGGCATACATATTTGAGATTATGACATAGTCGCCACCATGCGAGTCATCCAGTTCAATGATCCTCTCGAAGACACGCCTGCCAAGATCGACGTTCCCATGGCCCCCACAAGCAGATAGCAGTGTTCGCCACAAGATAGGAGTGGGCTTGATTGGCAAGTCGTTTATAAACTGATACGACTCCTGAAGACGTCCTGCTCTGGCGAGCAAATCCACAACACACCCATAATGCTTGATCCCTGGAACTATTGCATGACCACTGTTCATGCTGTGGAAGTACCTGAGACCCTCATCCACGAGCCCCGCATGACTACAAGCATACAAAAGACCGAGGAAGGTGATGCCATCAGGTCTGATTCCATCCCTCTTCATCTCCTCAAACAAATTGACTGCTAAATCCCCACGCCCGTGAATTGCATAGGCTACAATCATGGCCGACCATGCTTGTGTGTCTCTTGTGTCCATTTCACCAAAAACTCGAACTGCATCATCAAGGCTACTGCACTTTGCATACATATCGATCAACGCTGTGTTCACCTTGACATAAGAGTCCAGCCCATTTTTCTTGATGTACTCATGTATCCACCTGCCTAGCTCCAAAGAACCCAGCAACGCACATGACGAGAGGACGCTGAGCATTGTGACATCCGTTGGCTTGATGCCTTCTGCTTGCATCTCGCGGAACAATGCCAGAGCCTCACCAGGCCTGCTGCTCCGGGCGCAGGCCATGATCATGGCATTGTAAGATACAACACACCTGTCCACTGTCTGTTCGAACAGGCAGCGCGCGGCGCGCACATCGCCGCACTCGGCATACATGTTAATGAGAGTAGGGCAGACATAGATGTTCGCATGGAAACCGAGCTTGGCTGCCATGGCATGCACCTGTCTCCCCTCCTCCAGGGCCTTTGAGCTGGCACATGCCTTGAGGACTGTTGGAAACGAGTAGTCATCGGGAGATACTCCACGCTCAAGCATGTCTATAAAGAGAGAGAGAGCTCGTTTCGGGGTCGGAGTGCGGGCGTATCCGCGGGCCATGGTGTTAAACAAGAGAGCATCATCCAAGTGATGAATTCGGTCGAACAGCTGCTGGGCGTAGAGCATTGTTGAGGGAGTTGGGTGCAGGGAGCAGAAAGTTATGAGCTTGGTAAGGGTGGGGGGGTCATCCTGGAGGCCGGACTTGACGACGGCGGCATGGATTTGCCTGAGCTCTCGCAGGGAGTGACATTTAAGGAGTAGGGAGAAGGGAGAAGCCGGGAAGGGATGCGGCGGCCAGCGCGTTTCTTTTAGCTGCACAGGAACGAGGACGGTGGCGGGGCGACGGCCTTGGGCGGAATGGGATGTTGGTGCAGCTGGGGTGGTGGAAGCAGAGGAGGAAGAGAGGAGGGAATTGAGAGGGATGGTTGAGAGAGCCGCCATGGGAGGCAAGTTTCCCAACCTCAAGAGTTTCCGGGTAAGAGGAGTTTAAAGAGTGCAGTCAAGATAAATAGATATTAAATAAAAATAACACTATCCCTACTCCTAGTAGGAATAAAAAGTTATATAACTTTTGGTAAAATGGGTGGAGATCATTTCACTGTTCATCCAGCATAAAGTCACTTAACTAAGGAATAAATAAAGACAACAAAAATAAATTATCAAAGTAAAAATATGATTAAAGAGAGATAAATTATATCCAATTATCTAACTTTAGTATAATTTATCCGATTATCAAAATGACATAACGGAAAAGTTATCCCTCTAACATTGTTCAATTCTCACTCTGTCTCCTAGTGAATTTATTTGTCACCTTTACGTCTATTTGTGAGAGTTGTTGTGAGCGAGAGGGATAGTGTGCCGATGGTATCAGTTTAGTGCCACCATCTCTTGAAAAACTTATTTGTCACCTTTACATCTTAACTTGAGATAGGAGGTAAATGTGGGGGCTAATGAACTAGGCCATTCTTGCCCTATACAGACAAACATAGGTATGTCTCAGAATGCAGATGTTAAATAATGGGCTGGGCTGACATATCCAAAGCCATGTTCTACATCATATCCAGTTTATCAACTACGAGCAACTTCATACAGTCAGTGACGGATCCAAAATTTTATTCAGTGGGATCACTTAAAAAATTAGAGTGCACCTATAGACTTTGTTTGTAGTCCAGTGGGGTCACTTCTTTTAAAAAAAAATTCAACCAAAGTTAACTTAATAAAAAAATTTATACTCTTTAATAAAGTTTTGAAAATCCAATGGGGTCACGTGACCCCACTAGACCTAAACTAGATCCGTCCATGCATACAGTACAAGCCATAAATAAATTACTATACTATTAAAATCATATTTTAATTATGTACAAAAAACACAAACATAGGTCACATAAACTTTTGTATCAAAAAGCGCTATTCCACTGCCGTTCCAAGGGCACCCCACTTAAGTTATTTCAATTCTTAGCCTTTAATGACATTCTATTTCTCAAGTAATTCATGGATGGCAATGCTTTAATTGAATCTAAGTGGCTTTGCAATGTGCTGGGCTGACATATCCAAGGCCATGTTCTACATCATATCCAGTTTATCAACTACGAGCAACTTCATACAGTACAAGCCATAAATAAATTGCTATATTATTAAAATCGTATTTTAATTATGTAAAAAAATACAAACATAGGTCACATAAACTTCTGCATCAAAAAGCGCTATTCCACTGCCGTTCTGAGGGCACCCCACTTAAGTTATTTCAATTCTTAGCCTTTAATGACATTCTATTTCCAAGTAATTCATTGATGGCAATGCTTTAATTGAATCTAAGTGGCTTTGCAATGTGCTGTGTGTGGATTGCAACCTTTAGGTCAATCAAGAGGCTTCAGCCGTCCTCGATTCTAACATAGCATATTTTTGCTCATAAATAAAAAAAGGTCTCGCTGGATGGTCCATTATCGCAGTTTGGATTTGTCTCGAAATTGACCTTTCTATTACCAGATACATGTTCCCTTTGGTTCATAATGGTGTCTAATGTGGGCACTATAAGAGATGAAATAATTTTGAGATCAGCAACAACAATGGAGTGTGGGTCATTGTGTGTCGATCGTACAACAGAACTCTCGCTACGCGTTTACCGCACAGTGAAAACCATCTCGCCGCCCCATCATGGCGGCGTCATCGTCGGAAGTTGACCACCTTGGCAGACCAGTTCTCTTCTCCGACATCTTCGTGCTGCTCATCCTCGACGTCCTTATTGCTGGGGGTGGAGGGAGCCACCGTGAGGTGCTTCCCCCCACCCATTGTTCCCCTCCGTTCCCTTCTCTTCCCCTTTCTTCTATTGTGCCCTCCCTCCGCATCCCACTTCTGTGTTTGGTTTGTTTTCTACCCCGCCCTCCTTTCACCCTAGCGCCCTTACCCTCTTTTTCCCTTCTCTCCGTTTTTTTTTTCTTTTTAGCATTTCTTCTAGCAGAGCCATACACCGCTAATTTCTTCACCCTTAGCCTCAGATCCATCTCGGCCACCCTTTTCCGCCCTAACCAATTTCACCTCCGATCATCTTGTGCACTTGTGGGATTCATCTATCAGCGAAGAAGGCTTTGACTTCGACATAGTACTTATGTGGTTCTTGTTATCTTTTTATCTAGGTTGAAACTATCACCTTCGACTATGGGAGCCTAATTTCTTAGTTTATCTTGCTGCCAAGCTTTGGGCGCTTCATCTTTTCCTAAGATCTTCAAGCAACTCATACTTGCCAGAACTTCAAGATATAAATCAAGGCTAGAGTCTTTAGATTTCCAACTCTGAGACTATATGGAGTTGAGGTTTAACTCGTGTTGTGAGACGCATTCACACATTCATTCGGACTGTGCATCTTTCAAGCTACCTTTGATATGCTATTTTCTAGAAGTGCAACTAATCTCCTATGGAGTAGATCTGTATCACGATTTCTCTATGATAAAGTACAAGTTTGGTTTGCTTTTGTGTGATCTCATTTTTTGGATTGGCTTCTTAATCTTTAGTCGTCTCTGTGATAGTGATTTCTAATCTGCTTTGTGCTTTAAAGGCTGCTCCCTCTATGTTATACTTTGTATCTTTTTTACTTCGGTAAATCGGAGTATTAGCGCCTCCTTTGATTTAGAAAAAAAAAGAAAAAGCGTGACGTAGTTGGTTAAAGGTGTCAGAGGAAAAGGCCGCGGTCCCTCGTTTCGATTCCTGGGGACTGGTAAGGGGAGACAAAAGAATGGCCATGTGTATACACACACTGACACTACTGAACAGCTACTAATCGACGCAGAGGTGGACGATGGATTGCAGAATAAGTTACTCGGCATCTATGAGGGCACATAGCCTGTAAACGTAATGGGCTGTATCCTTTATAAAAGATGAGGGGACCAAGTTGAGATGCATCATGACCTTGAAGTGTATATTCCTAAAGGCACATATTGTGTCTCAATTTTTAGATTGTCCTAATCCAAACATTCACAGCAGATACTGACATTTTATCACGGACGACAGATATGCTAGTCTAGTGTTCACCTCTGAACACCCAAATTTCTCACCTGCAACCTCATCTGATAACCAAGAGCAATCTGACAAGCTCAGTTCTAGTTACACAGACTTAGATTTAGATCTGCTCAACCACAGTACAGCAGCACCCAGGGCCAGTGCTAGTTTAATAACAGTGATCGTTATGCCACAAGCATCAATCAGAAAGATGAGAAATACTTATTCCCAAGTGCAATAAGTGCACAGGAGAGGGGCTCCTTTTGGCCAATGCCATGGCAGCGCAATGTGCCCGCCCAGTAAGAGCCCTTTCAGGTGTACTCATCACACTTTTACAAGTGCAATAAATATTTCTCTATTAAAATTACTTGCTACTGTGCCACTTAAAACAACGGGAGAAGTGATCACAGTTTCTGTTCGTTTCCATGCTCGACGTAGTACGACAGCTCATGATGGAAAGATTAACAGAATTGTTTGGGCAGAGAAAAAGCGATCTTGTAAATACATGCATAGAGCAAATCTCACATTATCCTCTAGCCCTTTCCTTTAGTCTGAGTCAGAATCATGAATCGTAGAGGAACGCACAGTCCTACTCCTGGAACCTCCATCATCATCGTCGTCATCATCTTTCTCCTCTTTCTGTGCATCTAATATGCCTGCACAAGTTGTTTGGGTTTAGCCACTGCATTAACAACTGCATTGTTCGGAAAGGGAAGGGCGTGTTCTTACCTTTCAAATGCTTCATCCATAATCCATTTAACACAGGGCAAACAGTAGTTTGGCCACAAGAATGGTGCAGAAAACAAAGTTTCACATTTTCAGACAAACAGAGAGGACAAATGTACACTACCTCTGCATCCTTCATGAATTTTGTTCAACATAGCTAGAGCAAATGCATCCAGCAAACGGCAACATATATGTCCTACAATGCGAGGCTGTTCATCATCACAAAAGTTGCTAGATGTCAAATATAGATAACTCTTAAACCCAAAAAGGCATAGAGCATAAGATTACTTGCACCGATAGAACTCCCGGTGGTAGAAATGGCAAATTACTCTCTCACTTCCTGTTACTTCACCTAAGAAGTCCCCTTCAGTTACCTCCCTAAATTCTCCATGACCCTTTCTCTTCAAGGCCTCTCGCTTCTCAGCTTCTTTCTGTTAAAAAAGGATCTGGATGAGTGTGACACTTGGTACTTAAACAACAAAGGCTGATAGAAATAACTCAAAGGAACGGCAAATCAGAAGAAACATACCTTTAGTGCTGCAATCCTATCTGCATGCAATCTTTCCAGTTCAGGATCCTAATCAGAGATAATGTAATATTGTGCAAACAGATTTAGATATGAAGCCAGAACATGTACACATATCTAGCATGCAAGTGCCCAACTTACATCCATCAGTTCATCAAGGTCAACCTCTGGATTGGTAGCACTGGACGGTTGTGCCTTTTGTTGGGATAGAACTTCCTGTAAAGTTCAGCATAAATTACCATCCTTTTGACAGAAGGCGAAGCACAAGAGAGTATTAATGACATTTAGGGGGAAATATGAAAGATAATAGATGAATGAAGGAGCATTTGTAAGAGAATGCTCAGACCACAGAGTCAATGAAAATGGCTTATGATCAATGGCTATAGAAGTCTGCATGAGGCCTTTATAGATCTTGTAAGTTGCAAGATCTTTGATGCATCAGGGTCCAGCGATAACACTAGGATACAGATTCAGATATAAATCTGATCCCATTGTTCAACATAAATGCTGAGTAGAATGTTTGTGGGCTGTAGTAGGAATCCAAAGCCAAAGATAATCAGCCTTCTAAGCCTTTCTGATGAAAACACCTTCAAAAGTAATGTAAACTATATACAGATGCCCAAAATGTGATGTTAAGACCAACCAATAAGAAAAAATCACTCTGATTGCTATACCTTTATGAAGAGTATGACAGTTGCACATTCCATTTCCCATTTTCTGATTCATAATGGGTACACAGATGTCAGTAGAGAGTACATCTTTACACCTTAAAAGAATTTATGATTGCCACAGGGAGAGGCATCAATTACCCAAAAGTTTGGACTACACCAGTCAGAGAGGAGATTGCAATTCTTCCACATTCTAGAGACTATGGCCGGTAGAGAACTCCATGTGCTTATCCCAACTGTTCCAGGATAATAAGTAACTGAAACCTTCTCAGCAGTTGGTAGATGGAACAGGATTTGCAGCACTGAGGAGAAGTTAATTGAGACAGGTTTGTGAAACCCGAAATTGGTAAGAGAAGTCTCAAAACGAAGAGTCTGATTTACAAAGGAAAATATATAGTTAAAGGAGGTAGGGTGTAGAAAAATTGATGCTTCACTTGAAAATCAGAAAATGCCGCAGAACAGAGTTTATGTACCCAGATCTTTTTGTTTGGATGAGAAAAAGCAACTTCTAGCAAGAGATAAATGATATCTATCAGATAACTAGAAGAATGAAGGCATGAGAGTGGTAATTGGAAGTAGATGAGCGGAGGGGTTTTGAATCTACTGTTCAAATTTTCTTTGGGCCTAGAAGCAGAAACAGGAACAGGGAACATTCATAATATGAATGAATCCTGGCTTCACAGTTGGACATAAAGGTCATGTCCACTCAATTCCTGTGCCATTTCAAAAGAGAATAATGCAGGGGAATTTCCTGTGAATTATTGCCACATAAATTTACAAATTATTCTCAACAACTCACTTGTCTGACTAAATGGAACCCATTTCTTCCTCTTGTTGACCAAAATGACAGGCCAATCATGCGATGCCATAATGCTAACTTTCTCCATTCATTCCCTTTTTTTTAAAAAGTGTATAGTACCACATGTATATATTAAAAGGAAGAAAATGTACAAGTATAGGTGGGCGGCGTGGGCCCAAACCCAAAAAGAAGCCAACCCCATAACACCTATACAACTAACGCACACCAAGGTGGTGAAAGGATATACATTATATCAATCTCCACTCATCCACTTACTAAACCACATTTAGGAAGTCAGCAGAAAATAAAATTATCTCAATCTCACCATCACTTATTTTGGAGAACTGTATATGTGAATCTGGGCATTCTCACACATCGCATAAGAACAAGTATATACATGTGTGTGCCAAAAAGAGAAGATAAGAGAGAAAATAAAGAAATCAAGGAAATTGAAGCTTGCGTTGAATAAGCAAATTACTATTGATGCCAATGATTAATCAAATTATCAATGACACTGAATCATCACTCGCAATAAACAGTGGTGCGGAAATGGCATCACCCGAGCTTCCAGAAATGGCAACACCTTAATTTGCTTCCTAAAAGAATGAAAAGAAGGAAATGACAACACCTTAGTTATCTAGATGCTAAGTGAAAGCAAGGAATAAAAGAATGAAGGGAAAATGAGAAACTCTTTTGAATTAGAAATCAAAGTGAAAACAAGAAACAAATGTGAGTTTGATGACTTTCTGGCTAGAGAAGAGATTTATTGGAGATAGAGATCAAAGGCTATGTGGATTAAAGAAAGTGACAGGAACACAACGTACTTCCAGCGAATTGCATCGGGAAGGAGGAGGGTCAATTCCATCTCCTACATGAAGGTGGGGGACCGCTCCTTTTCCTCGGAGGACATCAAATATCAAGCGTTTGTCTACTACTTCTCTCTGTTTGCTGAGGATGCACTCTGCAAGCTGAGGATTGCGGTCAAGCTCCTCCCCCTACCTTTTCCCTAGAAGAGAGGGCGGCCATCTCGTTGCTTTTCAGAGGAAGACATCAAGCAGTGTTTTCTCTGGCTGGGGATCAGGCCTCAGGGCCTGATGGCTTTCCTCTCATATTCTATCAGAAGTGTTGGGGTTGGTCAAAGAGGTCTTTATTGAGGCAATGGGAGAATTCCAGGAAGGGAGAGCATATTTGGGGGGTATCAACAAGATCAGCCTGGTGCTCATCCATAAGAAGATGGAGCCCCAAGACATCCGGGATTATAGACCCATCAATTTGCTCAATGGTAACATACAAGATCATCACCAAGGTGCTAGCAGGTAGACTAGTATCTGTCATGAATAACTTTGGTCAGCCACTTCCAAGGTGTTTTCATCAGAGGAAGACATATTTTGGATAATTTCCTAGAGAGGCATGAATGTCTCTTGCTATGAAGCAGTAGAGGAAAAGACAGTGGTATTGAAACTGAACTTTGAGAAGACCTATGATAGAGTGAGTTGGCAGTCTCTTTGATGTCCTATATAGGATGGGTTTGGGGCTACGTGGATTGGTTGGCTTAGAGCTTGCATCACCTTGGCCTCTTTTGTTGTGCTTATTAATGGTAAGATGTCCTCGGTTCCGGAGCAGTCCAGGGCTGTGCTAAGAGGATCCTTTGTCTGCGCTCCTATTTGTGTTGGTAGTTAGTGTGGTGAGCAGGGTGTGGCAGAGGGCTAAGCAGGGTGTGATAGAGAGCTAAGTAGGCTGGTCTGATTAGAGGCTTTTAGGTGGCCAGAGATGGCCCTTCTCTTACCCACTTGCAGTGTACATATGATATTATTTTGTTCCTTGACGCAGGGGGGCAGTTCCACTCTATGGCTAGGCTCTTACTGGCGCTCTTGGAGAAGGTTACTGGCCTGAAGGTTAATTTCAGCAAAAGTCTCCTGCTTGAGGTGAATATGGAGGAGAGATCACCTTTGAAGGCTGCTATGTTGCTGGGCTGTTCTATCAGGGAGTTCCCCTTCTCTTACTTGGGCCTTCCTCTCTCCCCGGGTTCCTTCCAATGTGCAGATTGGCTTCCCATTATTCAGAAATATGAGGCTAGACTTGCTAGGAGGAAGGCTAGGCTGTCATCATATGGACCCGTTTGACATTATGTAACTCTGTTTTGGACAGTCTTCCCGCTTATTATCTTTCTATGTTCTGCATTCCCTGCATAGTGGCCAGGAAGCTTGATTTTATTCAGCGCAGATTCTTTTGGTATGATAGTGGGAAGAGGTGCAGAGGATGGTATGATATTTCTTGGGGTAGGATCACCACTAGCGAGAATCAAGGTGGCTGGGGGCTGAAGCAAGTTAGAAACTTCAATTTGGCTCTTTTGTGCAAATGGCTGTGGAGACTGGAGTGTGGAGAGGATGGGGCTATGGTCCTAGGTCATTAGGCAGTGCTATTTCACTTCATCGCCGGTTTGGGACTTGGCCCCTTTTCCCAGCCATAGGACCTCCCCTTTATAGCTGGATATCTTCGCTTGCAGGGACTTTCTTGACACTGAAGTATGGGTCCAACTGGGGGATGGCAAAAAATGTCTCTTTTGGAAAGACAGATTGTGTGTGACTTCACATTGGAATCCTTGTTTCCTTACCTATTTCACATTGCCGCATCCCCTCTTGGCATTGTTGCTCAGACTTTCAATCACCTCATCCCATATGGATCCTCGGTTCCAACTCTTAGACGGGATTTCTGTCAGTAGGAGCTAGGGTAGTTTCATGGACTTCTTTCCCTTCTCTTCTACCTCTATCCACAGACTGGTGAGGATAGATGGATATGGAGATGGGATAAGAAAGACATCTTCTCAGTCAGGTCAGCCTACACAATCATTTCTGATGGAGGGGTTTGCCATGAGTTCCAACAACAGGTGTGGAAGCCGAACAACCCTCTCAAAGTCAAGGTCTTGGTTTGGATGATCACTCATGCATGGGAGACTCTCGACTCGAGACAAGCTGTCTCGCTTCCTGTCGGACTTGACTTCCACCTGCTATCTTTGTGGTGCCGAGGAGAAGTCCATCGATCACTTTTTTGTTGGTTGCTCTTATTCTTAGGGGGTGTGGAGGGAGGTTGCTCGGAGGACTAGCTGTAACATCATTTTCTGAAGTGAAATTTGATACCTTCTGCGGGAGCGGGGTAGGCCTTGGCCCCACAAGTCGAATAGGAAGGTGTGGTGGGTCGTCCTTCATGCCACACTATGGGTGGTTGTGGGGTGAGCGGAATCACCGTATATTCCAGAGGGAGTCGGCGAGCCACGTGCTGAGAAATCTATTGTTGACTTTGTGTGCGTGAGTTAAGGAATGGGCATCCACTCTTTCTAATGTCAACTCTGATGTATCTCCTCTTTTTGGGTTGCTTGGGGGGATTGTTTCACACTTTCTTGGTGTGCCCTTGCTGTATAGGTGTTTTGGGGGTTTACTCTTTTTTAGGCGTTGACCCACCTATACTTGTACATCCTCAATTTCCTTTAATATATATCAGCAGTACTACCCACATTAAAAAATAATAATAATAAAAGCTAGGCCACTTCCAAAGGCCACTTCCAAAGCAGCATATTCATATTAAATTAGAAAGGAAATATGGCATTTATGAGAACAACATATTCATATTAAACCATAAAGGAAAATATGGCATTTATGATGATCCAAAGAATGCCAGTATGACATGCATGACTTGTCAAAATAACCTAAAAGGAAGCATATTAAAATGGAGTTCCAAAGAAAATAAAATAGTGTAGAAACTCAACAAATTTCTAATCAGGATTGTGAAAAAGAGCTGGAAAAGAACTGCTATGCTATTGGACATCTTCCCAATATATCAGTCTCCTTGCCCATGGGCTTTGTGATGCCAGAAGAACTGCATCAATGTGTCTGAGGAATCTTTTTTTATTGGAATCTTAATCTACAGAAGTGAACAGTAATCTAATCTCCATGAAGAGCCTTCCATGAGTTTACACTTCAAGCTCCATTTCACTTGTTCTTCAGTGGACTCAGAAATTCTTTGCCTTACATGAAATTCTGCATCTTATGTGCACGAGGATCATAACATTGAGAATCTCTATTACACCTTAAGATTACCAAATTTCGCTTCATATTTCTCACATTTATTTCTTGTTTTCATTTTAATTTCTAATTCAAAAGAGTTTCTCATTTTCCCTTCATTCTTTGCTTCCTTGCTTTCACTAAGCATCTAGATAACTATGACACAGATTGCAGGGCGTGCTTCAATTGAAACAATCACCGTCATGTTTTGTGGTAGAACAGCAATAGCTACTCAAAAGTGAAGTCAGATAATGACAGGCCAGATGATAATCATAGACCATAATAAACTACATGATCAAACCATTTTAATGCCTTCTCTAGAAGTCTAGGGTTATCAATTAAAGGGAAACTCATAAATATTCTTAGAACCTTCCTACACTTGCTCATATCCAGTTTACTCTTATCCTTTCAATTTTGGATAGAATAACAGTCCATGTAAAACTGCAGGCCGTTTAGCAATGTATAAACCATATTTTCAACAGTGAAAGATACATGTCCATTAAATAATATGGCCAATCCTGCCCTCTTTTAACCTAAGCCAGGACCAGGGTTGGCAGGATTGGAATAGGGGGGTGAATCGGGAAATTCCTGATTCTCCTTGATTCGACCGAATCAGTCCGATTCGGTCTGATTCGCCTGGGTAAATTAATGCTTATATACATATATACCATACCATTTCACATATATAAATTAATGTATACAAATAGATTAATATTTATACATATGATTGTATACGCTAATTTACATATATATATATATATATATTTTATGTACACAAGACATATAGACACACACATACCTAAATTTACACATATATCATGCAGAAATATTGTATATGTGTGTGTGTGTGTATATATATATATATGTGTGTGTGTGTAATTTAATATATATATGAATCGATTTAGCCCAAATCAGGCATATCAGGGATCGATTCTTCCTTGATACGCTCTGATTCGCCCAAATGGGGCTGCTTTACCCAATTTGGCAAACCATGGCCAGGACTGAGCATAAGTGTTTAAGTTGGCCTCGCCTTTCCCTGCCTGACTAATAAGGCTTCGGCCTTAAAAGCCCAAACCGGTGGCTGGTCTAGGTTTAGAGAACCCCAGTCAGGAACTTGCCAATTAAGAAGATTAAGGTGATTGGCAAAAGTTGGGAATTCCGTAGATGGTTCAGTTTCAGTTCAAGTGTTCGTCCAGGTGGGAACTTTCTAGACATGCAAAATAAGGTCGAAGTTTGGTCAAGTTATGGTTGATACTCATTCACATCACCTTACTACCAGTGCTCCCTCAAGACAAATCGACCTAGATAGGGTTGCAGCCTTATGACTAACCAGAGTATCTATCTCTAACATTACAGGTTGAAAGGTGTGTCCCACAACCAGTACTTTCACTTTCAGTATATGAGATTGATGAAATATCCAGAGCCTTCACCTTCCTTACCAGAAGCAAAAGCATCAGAAAAGTAGTTGGGCATAACCTGGCTGGGCTTAGAACATCTAACTATTTTTTTAATTATGTATTATCCAATATAAGACAGAGGGATAAAAGTCTAGACTCAAGACTCCATCTGGAAAGTGTTGAAGAAGCAGTCCTAGGAACATTACTTACTACCCATATTTTAGCATAGGCTGATGAGATCCTCAATGCAAAGGAGTCTGCAAGGAACAAGACAAAGCGACCAGTAGGTCAGGACTCAAGTGAAAAGTGTCCACTAAGAAGAAATATTTCTGTTGCAAAATAGTGCACTTTCACAGAGCTGCCTTCATCAAAGATTTAGTCTAAAACTGGCATCAAAGATTTCACATTAAAGAACATATATCTAAACTCCACATCATAAGGCTTGTGGATGCAAGTCCAGCCTAAATTAGATAGAGTCCATTCTGAAAACAATGCTGACAAAGCAATCCTACGAGCATTATCTACCATCCATAGTCTGATGAGATATATTCAATGCAGGAGGATCCTCGAAAGAAGAAGAGTAATTGTCTAGCATCATAGAATTCAAGTGGGCAGAGTGCACCCACTAAAGTACTGATTTCTGTGGAAAATTATCTACATTCCCAAGCTGCTCCATCAAATTTTTATGGAAGAGTGATGAAAAAGTCTTCACATTTCCGTCGAGCAGCATCTCTTGGTAAGTTCAATCGTGAACGTCTTGAAGCAGACTAGTCATCTAGAAAATACTGTACCTTGAATCCGGTCGACAACTGGAACTGCGCAATTACAAATATACATTCTCTGGCCTAATGCTACCTACTCTGACCCTCCTTTAGAAAAATTTAAAACTGTTGATTACCAAAAAAAAAAGAGCAACCAAAGGGTACCCAAAAACTCTGATTAAGTCACACATACATGCATCAGACGGGGACTTTGCAAGAAAACAAGAACTGGGCTTTGCAGCCTGTGCTGACAAGATCCAGGAAGATGCATTAGCGATGGCACTGGGAGATGTAAGAATGAGCAGGGAGAAGGACAAGCAAGAGGCTCCCAGAAAGAAAGGCCCAACCTTCTTGTAATCGCGAGCAGCGGCTGCCATCACGTTGCCGAATGCCAGGGAGGACATCGTCGACTGGAACGAATCGGGATCCATGTCTGGATATCCCTCTCTCGCCGGTACTCTCCAAGGAAACGGAAAGGCTGCGGGAGGTGCGAAGAAGAGCACTGTTGCACCGGTTTTCGCCCAAAGAAAAGAAGACGAGAAAAAAAAAGGGGGGGAAACCTCACCTTTGCCTAACCCTGCCGCTGCTGTCGCAGCTTGGTGCCTGGGGAGTCGCCGGCGTAGGGGCTTTCCTCAGCCGCCGCCACCACACCCTCCAGCAAGGGCTGCCGGCGTGACCTCCTCCGCAGCCTCCCCTTGGTGCAAGCCGAGCAGAGAGAGGAGAAGAGAGCACCTCCCGTCTCTCTCTCTTTCTCCAAGTCTCGTTCTCCCTCCCGTCTCTCTCTCTCGTGGCCCCAAGGGCATAAACAGAAAAAATTGAAAAGAAGAAGGGGAAAAAAGACATAAATACATAAGGGGAAATCTGCAAAAACGTAAATGGCCGGAACAAATAGCCCACACAGTGTAAATAGTCGGGACGGGGTCTTTCCCCACTCCCTATAAAGAAGGGGGGCGGCCAAGCTTGAAAGGGGAGGATTTTTGCTAGCTCCAAAGAAGTAAGGCTACTACATTGTAAGACAGTCTAAGGAGAAAGATTTGCAAGGTAATCCTAAAAAAAATTGTGCAAGACACAATGTTGATTTTCTAAGTCTTAAAAAATTTATTGGATTTCTTTATTAAGCCTAAATTTTTATTCGGCTTAAATTCTTTATTGGGCTAAATTTTTTATTGAGCCGGATTTGTATCTTTTGTGTCATGACTTATTGAGTGACCACATTCATAATGTTTAATGGGCCTAATGATACTTATTGGACCGACATTTGATGTATCCTCATATGTGATAATGTTAATGAGTCTATTGGGCTAATTTTACAACCTTAATCATGTTCAATAAATATAATTACATGCTATATCACATTTATTTCATACTCTTCACCAATTGATTTCTTAATTAAAATCAACCATTTTTTTGACAAATATTAACAAAATATTTCACAAACATTGTTGTTTAATTTATCATAACTTAAGAATAATAAACAAGTCATATTTCATATCATTTTTGACCCACCCTAAGTTAATATCTCTTTAAATCAAATAAATAAATAAAAATAATAATCTAATTCACATAATCATAATTTAAATAAATAAATAAATAACGAAAATAATTAAATAAATAAAATCAATGATTTTAAAATAACTAAAAAATAAGAAAAAAAATCAATAAAATGAAATAAATATCAAAAAATATAAAAAATAAAAATAAACTGCATGCTTGCAACTTTGTTTTCTTTCATGTATAATTCATTTCAATTAATTGTGAGTTACACTCTTCCATTTTCAAAGGAGTTGTCTGATGGTTAATCAAGAGTGTTCAGTCTTTGTACTGATATAATTAACACTAACCGAAATTAGTGGGGGAAGTCAAATGAACTAAATAAGATCATGTCCATGTAAATAAATAAAAGCCAAATAAATCAAACTAAAGATAAAATTTTAAAAATTTTAAAAAATGGTTCTCACAAGCATGCAAGAGGCGGGGGAAGGGTTCGATACGATGTACTTCTGAAGAGTCACACAAGTAATCGCCCAGATCTTGAGGATGCCCATTTTTCTCTCATCTAATTTTCTCAAAGCGGCAATTTATTTTTGGGTTTTTCTCATATATGCCTTTATAATTAGACTATAATTTATCTTATATTTGTATTTACATCAGAAATTTTGTTTCATGATTTTTTTTACACATTCTAATTCTGTTGTCACCATCGACACGATTTTATGAAACATATTTGGATTTTTTTGAGTTTTTTTTCATATAAACTATTGTTAAATAATTATTTGTAAATATATCATATCTGAAAATATATTAACAAAGATATCCTTAATTTATCTAAAATTGTGCAAATAAACTATCCTCATCATCCCTCATTATCCACCATTCAGATAACTTTAGTTAACATTAATCCGACATACGAAATGACTTAATTACCCTCCTTCTCGTTATCCTACATCTCTCTCACCCCCTACCCTCTCACTCCCTCTCGCAACTTCGGTACTTGATGGTGTTGTGGGTGTCCTCCACCTCCACCACCATTGGGGGGTGGGTGAGGGGGTCATTGAGGGGTGGAGGGGGCAGGGGCGGGAGCACTAGGGGGTCGGGGAAGGGGGCTGTTGGTGTGGGGGAAGGGGCAGAAAGCGTGGTGGGTGGAGGGGGAAGGGGGTGAGGGGTTGGCATACACTTTGTTGCAGCAGTATTTAGAGATTCCAAATGTCTTGCAGGCGCTCCAGATCCACCCTGGTGTTCCCAACTTCATAGCTTGGACCCATAGTCCTCGGTGTCACAAGCACCGCCGTCGGAGGAACCGTCGAAGGCACAACCAATGCGGTCCCAGAAGAGGTTGGACCACTCGGTGGGCGCTAGGAAGGCCTCGAAACTCTCCAAGGGGAGCTTGAAGTTGGCAATGCCTCTTGAAGCTGTGCGCCATGTGCTGGCTCTCGCTCCCTCCCGAAGCTATGCGCCATGCACCTCCCCTCGCTTTCTTCTGAAGTTGTGTGTCGACAATAACATCAGGAGAACAACAAAAAAATTGTTGGTCTCTTCCCAGAGAACTTGGTGATACATTTCAATGTGTTCTAGAACAACATTTGCTGGAGCTAAGTTGAGGAGGACAACGATGCCTGCACTGTCATGAATCGGCATGAGAGAGTCCTAGCAATTGGGAACGCTTCTTGCTGGAGAACGGGCGATGGTGAGGGGGTAAAGTATGAAGAGGGTTAAATGAAGGACATTCTAGTCATTCAACGATAAAAAATGAGAATGTTAGAATCTTTCACGAATATTCATCTTCTTTTCATCAGAAAGTAACTATGATGACATATGTGCACAATTTTAGACAAATTAATGATACTTTTGCTAATGTATTTTCAGACATGATATATTTACAAATAGTCATTTAACAATGATTTATATGAAAACCCTATTTTTAATCAATTATTCTTAGTGATCGTTAGAAATTATTTGAACACTTTTACTTTGAAAATATAAATTAGTTTATCATGAAGGAAGGATATTGTGATCCTTTCTACTAGGTAAAGTCATTTCATGCACTTCTATTAACAATTCTTAATAATTTCACGATGACAAGTGACAGTAGAGTATTTGATGTAGAAAAATTCGTGTAACAAGATTTTTTATAATCAAGTATAGTCTAATTACATTTTTAACAGTTGTATACATGAAAACTTTTTATCATCTGCTTTGTTATTATCGTAATAACATGACTCTGAACTTAAATTTGATATTTCGATCTTGAGCATTGTCCTAAAATTTTTAATTATATTCCCTTTTTCTTTTAAAAAAACTTAGACGGAGGAGTATGACCAATCGGACGACGAAACATGATATTGTGATATTATATAAAAATTGTTTTAATTTTCACTTTTAGTATAAAAATACATATCACTTCTGACATCTTATTGTGTAAAGAATTTTGTCTTCATAAAATTGTATTATTCTCATTGCCACCTTTTTTTTTACTAGGTAATAAAAAGTAATATTAATAAGAATGTACAAAAGTACAAATTGCAGGCAATGCTCAAACAGACCTAAGCTACTTGCCATACATAAGAGCAAAGTAAAAGAGGAGGATTTGACCACATAGCTTTGTAGACTAAATCCTCATAAGCCTCATGACCACACAGCTCGTGGACTATGAGATACTCCAACAATTTGAAATGTAACCCCACAATATTTGAATCAATATGCCAAAAGGATTAAGCAAGTGGTGCAAAACAAATAAAGGTTTTAGAGTAGATCATTAAGTAAACTACCACATAGAATTCCAAGAAGACTTGTCTTCTTTTAAACATTAAGACTAAAAGTATACAGTGAGAACCATCAATATTGGTAGTATACCATTTCCCTATTGTGTCATGTTTGATTATTCCTACAAAGATATCAGAGATCTTACAATTCCCATGATAGCAGAGCATGGAGGAGCCTAGAATATTGTTTTCTTTGATAAGTAGTAAAAGTTGAAAAAAAAATTCAGCATACCAGATCTTGCAAATAAAATACATCATTTAGCCATAGGGGGACAAAGTAAATAACAATCATCTAATGCTAATGAGAAAGCGAGAAAAGATCCCTTCCTCCCTGTTAGTGAGAGGTCTGTTGAAATGTTAGATTCTATACCACATATAGTATCCATTAGAATGTGGATGAGGAGACGATCAGCGGCTTGCTCTTTACCCTTGAAGATTCTCATACATCTCTCTTGCCAAATCCTCCAAATAGACATCCTGAGAACAAGTTTAGCAAGGTAAGTTAGGGGGCCTGTGAGAATATTTTTTAACACTTTAAAAATTTTAAATTTATGTTTGGATTTGATTTATTTGAATTTTTATTTATTTACAAGGACATGGTCTTGTTTAGTTCATTGACCTCCCTCACTAACTGCGGTTAGTGTTAATTATATCAGCGCAAAGGGCTGAATACCCTTGATTAACCATTAGACAAACCCTTAGAAAAAGAACATAACTCACATTTGCATGAAATGAATTGTGCGTGAAGGGAAACACAGTTGCAGACATGCAATCTATTTTTTTTGTAATTTTTTGATATTTATTTCATTTTTATTGATTTTAAATGCATTTTTCTCATTTTTTGGTATTTTAGAATTATTGATTTCATTTATTTATCTATTTTCGTTATTTATTTATTTACATTATGATTATGTGAATTAAATTAACATTTTCATTTATTTATTTGATTTAAAAGGTGTTTAACTTAAGGTGATTAAAATTGATGTGAAACATAACTTGTTTATTGATTTTATGTTATTGAAAATTAAATAATAATGTTTGAAAAATATTTCGTTAACGTTTGTCGAAAACTTAGTTGATTTTGGTTAAAAAATTAAGTAGTGCAGTGTTTAAAATAAACGTGACACTACGTAAAATAATTCGTATAACGTATGATTAAATGATTAAAAATAGCCCAATAGGCCCATTAAATCACACATGAGAATTTGTCAAATGTCGGCCCAATTAAGCATCATTAGGCCCATTAAGAATGAAACATCATAATCATTTGCATGAAAAATACAAGTTCAGCCCAATAAGCAATTTGAGGCCCAATAAAAAAAGTCCAATGGACCTTGCTTAAGATTTGAGAAAATTCAAATTGTGTCTTGCACAATGTTCTTTAGGGCTGCCTTGCAGACCCTTTTTCCAGACCGTCTTGCAGTATCAGAGTCTTGCTCTGTGTTCAAACTTCAGAAATCCTCCGCTGGGGAGTCCCAGCGGCAGCGGCGACGGCGAGGGAGGAGCCCAGTGGCAGCGGCGGCAGCGAGGGACCCTTCCCGCGTGGAGGACCCCGTCCTCCTCTTCCTCTCCTCTGCGGCAGCCAAAACAGGGGTTTCCTTGTGTGGAGGCCTCTTCCTCTTCCTGCGGGCAGGACAACATCGAAGCAGAGGTTTGACAGGTATGTATTTTTTTATTTTTTTCTTTTCACCCAAGGCCCAGGATGGTCAACCCTCACCCTCAAACCATAGGTATGTCTTTCTCTTTGTCTTCTTTTTCTAAACTTGTCAATTTCTAAACCTCTGTTCGGCGGCCATGCCTTTGATTTAAGATTTGCATATATTATCATCATTATTTAACCTTTATTTTCTGGTTCAACAAATGCCCCCCACGAGACTGGAGTCCGAGTGAAACATAGGGCGTCTGTCTCGTGTGAATTTTAGCATATATTGCCCTTCAGAGGATCCATTTCATTGATTTTGCCAATACATTTCAGCCATTTTGACTTTCTTAAGATCTTTGGTGGAGATGTTATATTTGTGAACTTGAGATGTCGCAGCTTGTGACATACTTGCAGTAAATTTTCCATTCCTTTTGGACTTGCAGTATCAATGACCATCATATCATGACAACAATGCCAAATTTTGCTTTATGCATTGAGAATTGTGACTTTGCTGCAATATATCTTCTAATAAGCTGCCTTATCTTTTCTTTTCTTGTCCTTTTGTGGCAAAAATATGATTTCCTGTTGTTTTGACCTTGCAGAGTTGGATTAGGTACATGACATTGAAGAAGATTACTTGGAGCCGAAAATCATGGAGACCCAGCTGACTATTATGCGAGCAGAGACTGCTATAACTTCTACAAAAATCATACAAGCCATGAATTGACGTAAAATGACGACATCGCTTACGCATGACAGAGCCGTTTGTATTCTTCTTTTGCACAGGTTGACCTTCTGAGAGCAGGCGACACCAGAGCATAGACTTGCTTGAGAAATGTTGTTTTTAGCATCAGTGCATGCTATCCATTTATTTTGACTTCTCCTTTATTGGGCTATCCCAAGGGCCTGTCTTGGGACCAATACTTTTATTTGCTATATATATTGTGCTTCTGAGTTTCACCATCAACATGCGACCTTTATTATAATAGGGGTTTTATGGCTTCCCCAAAAGCCGTGAGCTGTTTCATTTAGAGGATTAGGGCTCCTCTGGGGCCATAACATGCTCGTGTCAGAGAATTAAGGCTTCTCTAGGGCCATAATTTTGATGAGAGGATTGAGACTCCATCGGACTCGAGATTTTGGGTGAGAGGATTGAGGCTCCCTCATGCACGTGATTTGAATGAGAGGATTGAGGCTCTCTCGGGCACATATTTTGGTTGATAGAATTGAGGCTCTCTCAGGCACGTATTTTGAATGAGCGGATTGAGGCTCCCTCGGGCACGTATTTGGGTGAGAGGATTGAGGCTCCCTCGGGCACGTATTTGGGTGAGAAGATTGAGGCTCCCTCGGGCACGTGATTTGGGTGAGAGGATTGAGGCTCCCTCGGGCACGTGACTTTGGGTGAGAGGATTGAGGCTCCCTCGGGCACGTGATTTGGGGTGAGAGGATTGAGGCTCCCTCGGGCACGTATTTTGGTGAGAGGATTGAGGCTCCCTCGGGCACGTGATTTGGGTGAGAGGATTGAGGCTCCCTCGGGCACGTAATTTTGGGTGAGAGGATTGAGGCTCCCTCGGACATGTATTTTGGTTGAGAGGATTGAGGCTCCCTCGGGCACATATTTTGACTTTTGGCTGGTCTTGACGACTTGTTAGCCAAAAGATATAAATTTTGACTTGGCCGGCCATCATGGATATGGAATGTCCATAACAGTACGGCTGACAGATTTTACTCTTTCTTCTCCCTTTTTTTTTTCTTTCTCCTTTTTTTTTTCACATTACCAACCTCAGCGCCCTTTCGGGTTTTCGTCAAGATTGGCCCCCTCTAGCTTTTTCCAACACGCCTTTGCAGGTTTTCGCGTTGAGGGGTTTACCCATTTTTTCCTGAGGCGCCCTTTCAGGTTTTCACCTCAGCTGAGTTTTAGACCTTTTTACCCTTGATCCATCACGATGAAGTGGTAGACCAAGTCCATCGGGGCACCTTCTTTTTAAGCCCCTATTTATTCTATTTCTTTTTTTCTCTTTTTTTCTTTTTTTTGTGAGGAATTAAAGGCTTCCCTGAGAGCCGTAAGAATTTGAATTTGTGTATGGTAGGGAATTAAAGGCTTCCCTGAGAGCCATGAGAATTTGGATTTGGATTTTGGCTGACTTGGCCGACCTTGATGGTGTGTTGGCCAATGGTTTGGGTTTATGTGCGGTAGAGAATTAAAGGCTTCTCTGAAAGCCGTAGGATTTGAATTTGGATTTTAACTGGGTTGGCCAACCTTGATGGTGTATTGGCCAGAAGCTTGGGTTTATAGTCGGTAGAGAATTAGAGGCTTCTCTGAGAGCCATGGACTGAGAGTTTGGATTTGTGTATGGTAGGGAATTATAGGCTTCCCTGAGAGCCATAGATTGTAAGCTTGGGTTTTTGTATGGTAGGGAATTAGAGGCTTCCCTGAGAGCCATGGATTGAGAGTTTGGATTCATGTATGGTAGGGAATTAAAGGCTTCCCTGAGAGCCGTAAATATGTTTAGAGGATTGAGGCTCCTCTAGGGCTCGTGATTTGACTTTTGACCGGTCTTGTCGACTTGTTGGCCAAAAGACGTGGGTTTTGACCTTTGGCTGGCCTTAGTGGCTTGTTAGCCAAGAGGTCTGGATTTTGAGCTTTTTGACTGGCCTTGACGGCTTGTTAGCCAAAGAAGCTCGAGGTTTGACTTTTGACTAGTCTTGACGGCTTGTTAGCCAAAAGACATAGATTTCGACCTTTGACTGACCTTGACGGCTTATTAGCCAAGAGATCTGGATTTTGAGCTCTTTGACTGGCCTTGACGGCTCGTTAGCCAAAGAAGCTTGGGATTTGACTTCTGACTGGCCTTGACGGCTTGTTAGCCAAAAGATGTGGGATTTGACTTTTGACTGGCCTTGACGGCTTGTTAGCCAAAAGACACGGGTTTCGACCTCTGACTGGCCTTGACGGCTTGTTAGCCAAAAGGTCTAGATTTTGAGCTATTTGACTGGCCTTGACGGCTTGTTAGCCAAAGAAGCTTGAGATTCGACTTTTGACTGGCCTTGACGGCTTGTTAGCCAAAAGATGTGGGATTTGACTTTCTCTTCCTTTGGAACGAGGGTCTCTTTTTTTTGGGGGGGGGGGGGGGGGGTTCTCCCTCTCTCTCTTTCTTCGAGCAGAGTTCGAACTTTCCACATTTCTTATAAGGGCGGAAAGACACAATCATCATTGTCTCGATTGTAGTCCCTGAATTTGATTATTCATTTGAATGAACTTATGGGTTGTTTCGTCATTGACAACTCTTGTGTCTTTCCTTTTAAAAGGAATGCGGGATAACTCAATCACGCTCTTAGAAAGGTTGAGAGAGTACCCTTTTTTTTGTTTTTTTGTTTTTTTTTAATACATCAATTGTGATGCCCTTTTTTTGGGTTTTCACCACAATTAGCCCCTTCTTTCTTTTGCCTGCACGCCCTTTTGAGTTTTCATGCAGCAGGATTTCCCATTTTTGTCTGAAGCGCCATTTCGGATTTTCACCTCAGCTGCATTTTAGGCCTGTTTGCCCTTGATCCTTTTTAAAAGAGTAATGGATCAAGTCTGCCGGGCACCTCGTTTTTAAGCCCCTTTTCTTTTTGTTTTTTTCTTTTTTTTTTGTTCATTTGGAAGATCTTGCAGTGAGCTCACTTCTATATCTTCAGTGTGTACCGACGTCGGAACCACCTGTTGCATTGTGTAGACGTACTCACACTCGGGAGTATGGTACAATTTCATGTGTTTGCCATTTAAAGGTGAAAACATAACATTTTCTTTTTGGTCGACTGCTGTGTAGGCGCCACCTTCAAACACTTTGTCGACCACAAATGGGTCAAGCCAATTGGCTATGAATTTGCTTTTGGGACGAGAGGCCATGACGTCTTTTTGCTTGACCATGACAAGATCTCCCTTTTTAAAGGCTCTTTCTTTCACTAGCTTGTCAAAAGCGCGGGAAATCCGTGCTTGATAATTTTGAAGGTGTTTGGTATGCAACCAAATATTTTTTCTTCCAACTTTGACAACTCTTCAAGCCGTTTTTCAATTTCACTCCCCTCGTCAGTAGGGAGCCCGTAGTGGAGAGCTACCATATAAGATGAGAGCTCAATTTCAACATGGATGACTGCTTCGGTCCCATAGACTAGGGAAAATGGCGAACATCCTGTAGGAGTTTTGTAGATGGTGCGATAGGCCCATAGAGCTTCATGCATCTTTTCGTCCCAAACGCGCTTTCGGCCATTTACCAATTTGACCATGAGCTTGCATAAAGTTTTGTTGAAGGCTTCGGCTAACCCGTTGGCTTGAGGGTAATACACCGTTGATGTCCTCCACTCAATATGGAATTTTGCTATCAATTTGTATATTGTCTGATTTTTTGAATGGAGTGCCATTATCAGATATGATTTGACTTGGAACCCCGAATCGATATATGATGTGGTGTCGGACAAAGCGAGCCACCGCTTCTCCAGTAGTTTCTTTCAACGGTATGGCCTCAGCCCATCATGAGAAATAATCTGTGGCAGCCAGTATGTATTTATATCCCTTGAATGATGTTGGGAGGGGACCCACTATGTCCATTCCCCATTCAGCAAATGGCCATGTTGGCGTTGTTGGATGGAGTTTGCTTGGCGGTTTTCTTGGCACGGGCCCATAGGCCTGGCATTGGGGCTAGGTTCGAGCAAACCGCTCGCAATATGCAAACATGGTTGGCCAATAGAAGCCTTTGCTTTTTATGTTGATTTTCATTTTTGAGCCAGATTGATGGGCTCCACACAATCCTGCATGTACCTCCCGTATGACCATTTTGGCTTCTTTCGGAGAGGGGCATCTTAGCAGTACCGACTTGTCCTTTTCAGGTGTGAACTTATATAATGTGTCATTTATCAATTTGTAGGAAGCGGCTCTTCGCAGCAGTTGCACTCGCTCCCCTCTTTTGTCTGGTAGCCAACCATTTTTTATTTTGATGATGGGAATACGTCAATCATCTTTTTCTTATCTTTCATTTTCTTCCAGTACATTTGCCTCAAAGGTTGTCGAACCATCATGGCGATTCATGGTGCTTGGAAGTAATCTTCTATTTTTTATGGTAATTCCCAATTCACCTTCGGGGGGAAGTTTAAGGGCAGATGCGAGCTTGGTCAATGCATCAGCCTGCGAGTTTTGACTTCTTCTGACATGTTCTATTTTGAAGTGGTAGAACCTGTCACTGAGTCTTGTGGCTGCCTCAAAGTAGGCTTTCAATTCTTCTTTTCGGACTTCAAAAATGCCCAACATTTGTCTGATGACCAGCAATGAATCGCCTAACATTTCAATGCATCTTGTGCCCATTTCCAGGGCGATTTCCAAGCCAACTATGAGGGCTTCATATTCTGCTTCATTATTTGTGAGGGATTCCATGAGAGCACATGAACGATGCAATATCCCTTTTTCTGGGGTTACGAAGATAATTCTTACCCCCGCCATATTTGTTGATGTGCCATTAGTCTTCAAAGAAGCCCGTGCAGCCCCATCAAGATATATTTGTCAATATTCAAGTTGAGTTTCTTGTGCTTCATAAATTTCTTGAGCATGTAGCACCTCCTCATCAATCAATTCTGTATTCAGAGGGGAGTCTTTTGGCACTAGATAGGTTGTTAAGCACTCTGCCATGCGTTGCCCTTTTTTTTTTCCTCTTTTTTTTCTTTTTTTTTTTTTTCTTTTCTTTTCTTCTTCTCACTTTTTCCTTCTTTTTATTTTTTTATTTTTAAAGCTAGTAACACCCCCAGTGATGCACACATGGCCGCAATTAAAGGCTTGCCTTCGATAGGTGCCCCCAGCATAGGAGGATTGAGCAAATATTGATTTTGTCCAGGGTTTTCTGACATTCCTCGTCCCATATGAATGAGGCTCCTTTCTCTGTCAATTTATGTAGAGGTTGATACTTTCCATTCTTGCTCTTGGAAGGATAAGCCTTTTCTTGATTTTTCTTTGGGGTTTTGAACAACCCTTATTTCATTTGTGGAGAAATCATTGTCCGTCTAGACGTCATTCTCACCCATCCTTGTTTCAATTATTGGAAGCTTTATGCTGACCATATTTACAACATAGTGAGCTGCGGGACCCTCCCGTGTCTCCTATCCGAGACCTCTTTTGTCGTTGTGGGGGAATGATGGTTGTCCCCTGACATTGGTAGGGTACCCCATTGCTTGATATAGCTTGGCTTTCGTTTGACTTTGAACTTGAATATTTTGCTTCTGAGATTTTGCCTTTATATGCTCTGGCATGTCTTTCAGATCTTCGACCATTTCCATCAACTTAGTGGCATCTTTTAGCCAAAATCATTTAGAGGCTGTTTGGGTACATGCTTCCCTTTATAGAACACCATTGGCTGACCTTCAGCATGGTAAGCCAAAAAGAATTTCAGAGGCTCCAGTGTGTGGACCTCCTGTGGATTGTCGTTTGTATATGATTTAATGGCAGTGGTATGCCAACTTCTCTTACTTGGATGATGGCATTAGTTCCAAGCTTGACAATGGGCCTATGCAGCTGTAATGGCCTTCGCTCAGGATCCTCCAACTGCATGCTGAGCTTTAATGTCGTTGTTGCTTCTTTGTTGACAGTGATTTTTCCTTTTCTTTTTGGAGATGCCCCCATTATTTCTTTGCCTTTGTTTGTCTTGTTAAGGGGGCATCATTTTGCTAAACCCTTGCATGTCTATGGTGGAGGGAGGATTGCGGCATTGTCGCCCATTTTCTGCTCTCATTCATTTTTTTTTTAGAGGAAGTTGTTCAGCTCCGAGGGGTACCAAACCTTTTTCCCCCTCCTTAATTGGTGTTTGAGATGGTTTCTCATTTATTGCCACTACGGACATTGACTTATTTATTTCAACAACAGATTCCTCCTCTTCTCATTCTTCTTTTGATCCCTTTTTTATGATTTTTTTTTCAAGACGGCCAATTCTTGGAGGATTGTTTCTTTTACTGTTTCCTTAGGTGGGGTGACGCCACCGAGGTATGACTTTCTAGGTTGCTCTTTCTTTTGGAGTTTCTTAGGGGTTGGCCTCTTGTTTGTATTCACCAGGGTCCAACTTGCTTCTTCTTGCTTATGGTGGAATGTGGCCTGAATAGCACATTCCATTATCTCCCTCGGGAGTCATATGCAGCAACTCTGGACAGCTCATCTAGCCATCCAGCTTGCGCCATTTGTGCTTGGCCCATTGGGACCTAGCTTGGGTCATAACATTGATCACATTAGCAGAGAATGTGAGTTTTGGTTGTTGGTGTGGCTTCGGTGGATTTACCAAGTGCTCAACCATGTCAATAATTCCTGCTTGAATTAGCTTTTCTGCCCGATTTTTGAACAGATAGCAATTTTCTAGAGCGTGACCCAGCACACGATGATATAGGCAATAATTGGGCTTGTCCACCATTGGCTTCTTCTGGACGCTTGGGCTCTGGGAGTGTCATGAGATTCTCTTGGAGACATGTCCAACAATTCTCTTGTATGCTCCCTGGTAAATGAATAAGGAGTGTTGAGCCTCTCACTTAGGGTGGGGGCAGATCTCCTTTCTTCTTTCTTTGAATTTGAAGAGGCAGAGGTATCTCCCTTGCCCCCAGTTTTCCCCAGGGCTGCCGAAAAGTCCACGGTATTTACTTCTCGTGACCTGGTATTTTCGTCTTTAGGAGATTTACCCCTTCCATATAAAGAAGTGGGGTTTTCGGCAAAGAAGATTTCTATCTCTGCTATTGTGTTGTTGAGATGTTCAAATGTCAGAATATTGGCCCCTACGAGCTTTTCCTTGATTTCTGGCTTCAGACTTCTTTGACATAATTTCACCGCATCTTCACATGCTGGTGGTTGCTCACATTTCATGCTCATGTCACGCCATCTTTTGATGAATTCCAGAGCAAACTCATTTTTTTTTTGCTTTAAGGATATAAGTTCTGCTAAAGTGACTCTTCTTTCTGTCACTCTGAAGCGTTCATAGAATTTTCTTTGCATATCTTCCCAACCAACTATTGAGTCGGGCTTCAACCGGGCATACCATTGAAAAGCTGGCCCAGTAAGTGAGTTTGAAAGTACCTTAAAAGGTATGACTCTTCAGTTGCCAGTTCTGCCATGCTGCTCATGTAATGAGCTATATGTTCATGAGGTGACCCATCCCCATTGAATTTTGAAAATTTAGGGACCTTTGGGTGTTCTGTTGGGAGCTTTTTGAAGAGATGATGTACAGAGTATGGTACCCTAAATAGGTCATAGGTGGCAGGCCCCTCATTCTGCTCAGCTATCTTTGCTTCAATCATTTGTTCAATCATGGCCCTCTGAGAGACCCTTGTTCTTTCAAATGTAGTATTCAATTGCGGCGCATCATGCCTTTGTTCTGCAACATGCACCTCTTGAGTTTCTTCATGGTATGAATTTGGATTCATGAATTCTGCCCGGGGTGTGCTTGGTGGCTTGTTCCCAGGCTGGGGTGCCACTGTAGGCAATGTTGGCTGGCTTATTTTTTGAACTTGCTGAGGCTGCAATAGTTGTTGTGCCTGCTGTGGAGACTGTATTGATGGTGATTGTTGTGGTGGCAATGGTGCCGCCATTCTCAATTGTTGCATGAGGCTTTCCAGCATAGCCTTTAGCTTTTGATTTTATTGCATTACCATTTCTAAATTTGGCAATGAGGGCACCCTGACATTAGGGTTTTCAGCAGATTGAGTCTGACCCAGAGGGTAGTTTGATGTGGTAGCCATGTCGGTAGCCCCCATGCCTTCTTCATTTTGAGGTGATAAATCCACTTCCCCATTTGCCCGGTCAAACCAGGCTCGAGCTTGCTCCCTTCTGCGGCTAGATATTGCCGGATGCTGCTCCATATTTGAAGTTTCTGCCTGGTCAGCTGTTACATGCAAATTGATGTTAGAGGCATAGCATGTGTATATCCGCATGCCTTCTTTAGTGATTTGTACTGTTCTTCTCTTCTTCTGCCTAGGGCGTACAGTGGTACTCAGGCGTTCGAAAACTGATCTTCTGGGGATACCATCATCCCCTTTATGTTCTTCAGACTTGAAGTTTTGCCCTGTCTCCGGATTTGCTTGTCTTCTTTCTTTATATACCCCTTTTCTTTTAGATCCTCTTTGCAGATCAGCTGGTAAAGGAGGGGTGCTTCCTTTAGTCCGAGACTCCTGGGAAGGCTCCCTTTGTCTTTCTTGGAAATTTCTTCTCCCGAAGGTTTGCCAGTTTGTCGGGTCTTGCTTCATGACCATTCTTGCATTGTTTCGCCCTATTAGAGACTCTAGGGCCCTTGTTCTTCGAAGTTCTTGAGCTTCTTCTTTAGTTACCCACATCTGTTTGACACAAGGTGGAACATACATCTCATCCCTCCCAACATTGGCTTTGTATTTCTTGAAGCCAAAATCGTTAGTCTGGTGGTTCTTAGCTTTTGCTCTCACCCGTTGTTTCTTCACTTCTTTTACTTTAAGGCTTGGCTTGTCCTGCCGCACTTTAGGCAGTATGTCGAATTTGTTCCTTAGCGGAATGGTAGCCACATGACGCTCCGGTATCATCATGGTTTCACTGCCGTCCACGCGGATCCGGAGCTCGCCAATGCGAACAGTCTTTCCAGAACTTGAAATGCCACGAGTTGTGGGCTTCTTGCCAGACTTGCGCTTTCTGTTCTTTCCATTAGTTGGAGTGTTGGTGAAGTTGATAGCATATGTGGTGAACATCTGCATCAAGTTAGCCTCCTGAGCTTGAGGCTCTTCCTTTGTTTTGCTTGTTTCGTAGGCCTTAGCAGCAGGTAACACAACCGGTATCACGCCCAAGAAGTATGGAGACTCCACCACCGGGGGAAAGGCTCCAAACCTGGTTGATGTAGTGAGGTAGCCGTTCCTTATGTGGTTCTGGAGCACAAGTGGGCCGAAGACTACGCCCGGAGTATAAGCGAGGGCCGCCATTGCAAGACCTGCACAAAAAAGGTATGATGTGAGTACATCTTATTGTTAGGGTATTGTCTGATGGAGAGATGAAGGGAAGGGAGGTCCCCAGTGGAGTCGCCATCTTTGTGAGAATATTTTTTAACACTTTAAAAATTTTAAATTTATGTTTGGATTTGATTTATTTGGATTTTTATTTATTTACAAGAACATGGTCTTGTTTAGTTCATTGACCTCCCTCACTAACCGCGGTTAGTGTTAATTATATCAGCGCAAAGGGCTGAATACCCTTGATTAACCATCAGACAAACCCTTAGAAAAAGAACATAACTCACATTTGCATGAAATGAATTGTGCGTGAAGGGAAACACAGTTGAAGACATGCAATCTATTTTTTTTGTAATTTTTGATATTTATTTCATTTTTATTGATTTTAAATGCATTTTTCTCATTTTTTGGTATTTTAGAATTATTGATTTCATTTATTTATCTATTTTAGTTATTTATTTATTTACATTATGATTATGTGAATTAAATTAACATTTTCATTTATTTATTTGATTTAAAAGGTGTTTAACTTAAGGTGGATTAAAATTGATGTGAAACATAACTTGTTTGTTGATTTTATGTTATTGAAAATTAAATAATAATGTTTGAAAAATATTTCGTTAATGTTTGTCGAAAACTTAGTTGATTTTGGTTAAAAAATTAAGTAGTGCAGTGTTTAAAATAAACGTGACACTACGTAAAATAATTCGTATAACGTATGATTAAATGATTAAAAATAGCCCAATAGGCCCATTAAATCACACGAGAATTTGTCAAATGTCGGCCCAATTAAGCATCATTAGGCCCATTAAGAATGAAACATCATAATCATTTGCATGAAAAATATAAGTTCGGCCCAATAAGCAATTTGAGGCCCAATAAAAAAAAGTCCAATGGACCTTGCTTAAGATTTGAGAAAATTCAAATTGTGCCTTGCACAATGTTCTTTAGGGCTGCCTTGGAGACCCTTTTTCCAGACCGCCTTGCAGTCTCAGAGCCTTGCTCTGTGTTCAAACTTCAGAAATCCTCCGCTGGGGAGTCCCAGCGGCAGCGGCGGCGGCGAGGGAGGAGCCCAGTGGCAGTGGTGGCAGCAAGGGACCCTTCCCGCGTGGAGGACCCCGTTCTCCTCTTCCTCTCCTCTGCGGCAGCCAAAACAGGGGTTTCCTTGTGTGGAGGCCTCTTCTCCTCCTCTTCCTCTTCCTGCGGGCAGGACAGCATCGAAGCAAAGGTTTGACAGGTATGTATTTTTTTATTTTTTTCTTTTCACCCAAGGCCCAGGATGGTCAACCCTCACCCTCGGACCATAGGTATGTCTTTCTCTTTGTCTTCTTTTTCTAAACTTGTCAATTTCTGAACCTCTGTTCGGCGGCCATGCCTTTGATTTAAGATTTGCATATATTATCATCATTATTTAACCTTTATTTTCTGGTTCAACAGGGCCTTTATTGTGGAAGGCAATTCTTAGATTGCCAAGTTCATGATGGAGAGAGTCAGCAGGGTCGCGAAAAAGATCAAAGCGAAGAAGCATTTGCTTCCAAACCCATCTAGAGTAAGAGCATTGAAAGAAGAGATGATCATTGGATTCCTCCTTATTGCAGCAAAGAACACATCTATTGGCTAAATGACAACCCTTTCTTTGAAGATTATGCAAAGTAGGAAGTTTGCTAAGGTAGGCTTGCTAGGTGCACAAGGAGGCTCTCTGAGAGGTAGGTCTATCCCAGATCCAATCACACACATTAACTTTCTGATTTTTTTTTCTGATTTCATTCCAAGCTGAGGTGGCACTAAATTTGCCATTATCATGAATCCAAATGATTTTGTCAATCCCTGAACCGTTAATAGTGATGTTGTTGATGATAGGTCAAAGGGAAATCATGTCAGGAGTAGTAGGTGTGGGGAGCGCCCATCTGCCATTAGAGATAAATGCATCCACAGTTAAATGTTTAGGAGCTTCAAGGGTCCCCCTAATCCTATCACCAGTCAAATCAAAAATGCTATTCCCATTGATCCAAGGGTCAAACCACATGCTAGTTGTAGAACCAGTAGATATGGAGTATCTAATATGGTTTTTGATCCAGTTTTCACATGAAGAATTCCTTTCCATGCAGCAGAGTGATATGATTTAGATTGCACCTTCCAAATACTCTCTCTACTAAGGTATCTTGACCTTACCCACTCAACCCACAAGCTAGACTGATCATGCAAAATGTTCCAGAACTGCTTGGCCAAGCAAGCGTTATTCCAGTCAGCAATTTTGCGCAAACCCAGGCCACCTTCTTCCTTCGGTCTACAAATGGAATCCCATTTCACCATGTGCAAAGATTTATTCATGCTAGATCCCTCCCAAAAAAATTTGCAAAGAATTCTCTCTATTTCATCAGTTAAACTGGCAGGGAGAAGGAAAGCACTTGACCAGTAAATGGAGTAAGATGAGAGAACCGACCTAATGAGTTCAAGTCTACCAGCCTTAGATAGTAATCTGGTTTTCCAAGAGTGCAGCCTTTTTTTAACTTTCTCAATAATGGATTGACAATGAATCTTTTTAATAGAGGTGGAGATAAGAGGTAGGCCAAGATATGGAACCGAAAGAGCTCCCTCTTCAACTCCAAGAGTGTTGGTAATGATGTCTTTCTGAGTAACCCCTCCACCAATGTAAACCTTGCCCTTAGCACAGTTGATCTTAAGTCCAGAAGCAGCACCAAAATCATTAAGCAAATTGGAAAGTTTCTGAATGGATGACAAATCATTAAGAGTGAAGATTATGAGATCATCAGCAAAGATGATATGAGACACTGAAACATTTCCCATTTTGGGAACAAGGATCTCTTTTCTATCCATAGCTTCATTCAACATACAACTAAGCCCTTCCATAACAATTGTGAAAAGATAAGGAGATAGTGGATCTCCTTGTCTAAGGTCATTAGAGCTGTTGAAAAAACCAGCAGGGGTGCCATTGAAAATAATAGAGAACTTTGGAGTATCAAGGCATTCCCGGATCCATTGTATCCCGTTAGAAAGGAAGCCCATTCTATCCAACATGTAGTAAAGGAATTTCCTATTAACCGAGTCAAAGGCTTTTGTGAGGTCAGCTTTAAGACAAATTTTATTCCCCTTAGATGAATGGATGTCTCTAACAAGATCATTAGCTAGCAAGATATTGTGGTGAATACTCCTGCCTTTAATGAATGCAGTTTGGTTTCTGCTGATGATTTTAGGCATGATTTTCTGAAGTCTATCAGCAAGGATTTTAGAGATGATCTTGTAAAGGAAATTACAAAGAGAAATAGGCCTGTACTGGTCAAGTCTATCAGCCCCCTCAGATTTAGGAATCAGAGAGATGAAAGTGCAATTGATTTGCTTCAAGAGGTGGCCTGAAGAGAAGAAGTGTTGGACAGTTTTGATAACATCTGGGCCAACAATGTCCCAAGCAACCTTGTAAAAGTCAGCAGGAAAACCATCAGGCCCAGGGCTTTTGTCTGAGGGAGAGTTAAAAACAGTATGTCTAATCTCCTCCTCTGTGACAGGAAGGTTGAGAATATTAATGTCATTGTTGTCAAGAGTAGCTTTTGGATTGATGTTTAGGGTGAAGTCCTGCCTATCCTGATTTAATAGAGACTGGAAAAAATGGATGGTGTGAGTCTTGACCTGATCAAGATTATCAATGAGAGTGTCGTTGCCACCTTTTTATGTGTCTTTAAATCAAACTGAACATTGACGTAGTTACATCATTAAAATATGAAAAGCCCTCTTTTTTTCTGGTGAAGAGAAACTTAATAGAATGATATTTAAATTTAAATAATATATGAAATACTTAAGTTCATATCTAACAGTTACTTAACTAACAATATTCTTTTTTTTACTAAAACTAAGAAACTCTGAACTCACTTCAGATATAAAATAATCTAATATGTTCTTTGCTAAACAACTCAGGTAGGGTGTGGAATAGTCGGCCACATTTTCTTACCAGCTATCACCTCGTACCCAGATTTTGCCCAAAAAAATAAAAAGGCGAAATCAACTCCCGGTCCAAATCTTGACCTACTACTTATTTTTAAATCCATTGACTCAATTTTTTTGACATCCGATCCATTAGAAGTGAATCTTTATTTTTAGATCCAAAATGTGACTCTACCGTCAGTTAACTGACGATGGATGCCCTTCCGTCACCTTCTCTGCGTCCCCACCCCCCGCGCTGCCTCCTCTCTCTCTCTCTCTCTCTCTCTCTCTCTCTCTCTCTCTCTCTCTCTCTCTCTGCTCTGTCCCTCTCCTCTCCCGCTCTTCTCTCTCTCTCTCTCCCTCTCTCTCCTCCGTCGCTCTCTCTCTCCCTCTCTCGCGGCTTCTTCTCTCTTCCCCCCTCTGTCGTGCCCTCTCTCTTCCCTCGCGCCTCTCCCTGCCTCTCCCGTTTCTCTCTGTCTGTCTCTCTCGTGTGTTGTCTCTCTCTCTCTCTCTCTCTCTCTCTCTCTCTCTCTCTCTCTCTCTCTCTCTCTCTCTCTCTACACACACACACACCACACACACCACACACACACCACACACACTTCTCTCTCCCCTGCCACCTTCTCTCTCCCTCCCCGCCGTTGTCTCTCTCTCCTGCGCCCGCGGCTGCTCTCTCCCTCCCGGCGCCTTCCCTCTCTCCCGCGCTTCTCTCTCTCCCTCTCTCTCACTCCCGCACCTTCTCTCTCTCCTCCGTCGGTCTCTCTCTCCCTCTCCCGCGGCTTCTTTCTCTCTTCCCCCCTCTGTCGTGCCCTCTCTCTTCCCTCACGCCTTCTCCCTGCCTCTCCCGTTTCTCTCTCTCTCTCTCTCTCTCTCTCTCTCTCTCTCTCTCTCTCTCTCTCTCTCTCGCACTCTCGCGCACTTCTCTCTCCCCTGCCACCCTCTTTCTCCTCCCCGCCACTGTCTCTCTCTCCTGCGCCCGCGACTGCCTCTCCCTCCCGGCGCCTTCCCTCTCTCCCGCGCTTCTCTCTCTCTCTCTCTCTCTCTCTCTCTCTCTCTCGCTCTCTCTCTCTCTCGACTTCTTTCTCTCTCCCCCTCTGTCGTGCCCTCTCTCTTCCCTCGCGCCTTCTCCCTGCCTCTCCCGTTTCTCTCTGTCTGTCTTCCTCTCTCTCCCGGAGCCCACTCTCCCTTTCCCTCGCTCCGTCCCCATCTCGCTCCTCACATTCCCTCTCTCTTGTCGGCGCGAACGCCCGCGACTCCAACACCCCCCCCCTCTGTCGTGGCGCCCCTGCGAGATCTCTGCCGCATGCCGCCGCCTAGTCATCGCGCCCCTTCCGTCACTGTCACGGAGGTCTCACGGAAGGAGACGGAAGGACCTACACATAATAGAAATTGGATAAATGGATCTAAAAATATCTTTTCTGGTCAATGGACCTAAAAATAAATAGAAGGTCAACAAATAGACCTAAAATAAAAAAACCCAAAAAAAATGGAGCGTGAGGAAGGGGTTAAGGAGAGGGAGAGACAACGCCACTCACATCACATCATCACGATGGACGTGAGACTCAGATGCCCCGTCAATAGAGAGGCACCTAGGTAAGATTACTACCCGGTCAACTATCTTATACTGTGTGTATTAGTTGGACACCCGCACGATGTACGGCGATTGTTTCAAAAAAAATTAAATTTTACTTTTTAAAAATATATAATATTATGAGATTTTAAAAATATTAGACTTTTCATAATTATCTTACTATTTTTTTTCAGAAGTTCTATAATTAAAATATTTCAAATTTTGTTTCATCATCGTAAAAAAAAATTTAATTATAAATGACTATTTTTCTAAAATATCTAAAATATATTCAATTAAAATATCTTCTTGATAGAAATGAGGGAAGGAAGTCCAACGAAGAAGAGAAAATAAATTTCAAAAAAATACTGAAAAGAATTAACACAACAAATCTAACTAAACTAAATTTTCAGAAAATATACTTTCACTACTACAGTTGCAAAACAAAGGTATGTTCTTAACAGCATTTCAAAAATATCACATTGGAAAGTAACCCTACAAACCACTTTACTCTATGTTATATTTTGATAACAAAAATCTATTGTTAATACCTTATAAATTATAATGTTCATATTCTTTCACATTTACTGGAATCTCAAGCATAATAGTTAATTTAATTTATTTCTTTATTTTTTATAGCTAAAATTCAATCAATCATGGATTTGAAAATAGCTTTATAAAATAATCAGATTAACTGAAAACTCAAAATCTCCAAAGATTTGAACAGAATTCTCTAACAAAAAAATTTAAATCCAAAAATTCATTCAAACAATTGCATTATAAAATATTTTCATAGAAGTTGAAATTTAAGTAGAAATCAAATCTAAAGCTCAGACAATTCTAATAACATAAACACAATCACATGAAATTAAAAAATTGTAATTAAAAAAATCAACAGTAAAATCAGATCTACCACAGGGTACAATTGTTGTGGCCAAACTCTTTGATTCACAGAGAACTTGGTGATACATAACAATGGCATCAATTTACTCAAATCTTTTGTAAGAACATACAATTTATTTTGAATGAAAAATAATTTAAATCACTACTATAAAACTTGGGAACACAAGGGGCAAAGCTTTTTGACGGCGATGTTGTGATAGTCTTTGTAGATAGAAGGTCCCAACAAAGTGGATGTTGTACCGTTAAGAATGCTCAAGTCTTTTGGATCTTGACAATCTGTAAAGAAAAGGAAAAAAAATGTCAATCATATAAAGCTCACATGAAAATTTACTGTAGCTACATTTCAACACTAAAATGCACTATACAGTAACATCATGTACTTGTTTTTCTTTGCCTGTGTTAAAGGATAGTTGAGAAAGTATATCAAAATCATTGCACACTGTAGTAGAATACCCAAAATATATGGATAGGAGCTTAGATCTGGGAAGAATCATTCTATGCCAACATGGTGCCTGTGAAGGTTGGTGGAAGCTTACTGTTTCAAAAAGTTGTTGTCTAACACCATTAGAGGCAGGGATGGGGTTGGCTGCTTGAAAGTAGGGCTATTATATGAGTTTTTGTTAGCAAATGCAGATACCTCTAGAATACATTTTTTTGTACTTCTCAGAAATTGTGATGATATTATTAATTTTATGATCCTGTTCCCAAGCTGTGGGGGATTGCCTCCTGTTATGATGTTCCAGAGGTTGCCATTTAACTTCTATGTTAAAAGGAATGGGAAGCAACTTATGGAGTATTGATATCTTCCCTGCCCTTGAGAGTGGAGCTGGTGTGGTATGGAATTTGATTTTCTACTGAAGATTGGATCAAAGGGTTGGAAGAGTTGATTATGTTCTTGAGGGAAATTGAACATAGTTTTTATTGATGACTGACTGACTGATTGAAGTTGGAGTAAATGTTGTTCTTACTTTAGTCATTTCTCTGATGTGAGTTAAAGGAAGCTTGAAGCAGCAGGACTTTATGTTGCCAGTAAGTGTGGGGGTCTTTGTATGTAGAGTTGCTATAGTTTGATTATGTTCTTGAGGGAAATTGACTGATTGATTGAAGTAGGATGAAATGTTGTTCTTGGATCTCAATCTCTGACGTTTTGGTTTCCTGTGTTCATATTTGGATTATCACCTCTTTTCAGCAATACTAATGATTGAGGATATCATCTCCTCTAGGAAATGCAGACAATATACCAAGACTTCCTATTACCAAGGAGGAACCACCTAGAAGACCAAAGCAACTATAAATGATTGCCGATTCATCTTTTTACAGAAGTTTGGACATTACCATCACCTACATACCAGCGGGGGAGCTCCAAGCAGCACAGCCTAGCAGCTTTCACAACGAATCCGTGTAGCCCTCATTGGGATATGAGTGAAATACCATATTTTGTCTCTTAAATCTATCTGCATGTAAAAGGACCCGCCTTTCAGCATCAACTGCCAAAAGTCAAAGATTCTTGTTCAGTTATGGTTGCAGAGGTCCCCGGATTGGATCATCAGAGATTCCATAGGCACAGTCTATCCATGCCCATCCAAAGGAATATGTGCTATTAATCTCCTCTGACATTTTCCAGGTGATGCTTATAACTGGGAACATTTTGCTTCTCTGTCTTGTATTTTGTGTCCCTTTTTTGGATTATGATGATTATTCACTGTGTTGGAATTGGTTATGTTATTGCGCAATGATGTGAAAAAAAATTTCTTTTGGTTTTAAATGCTCTTCACTACACTACTGCCTTGTAAATTTAGAACTTTGTGATGCTTCAGATTTCATGCACTTGGGATAGGGATACTGGGAGAAAGGGGCTGCACCTAATACATGGGCATTCTATCGTTGTTTGATTGCTCAGGGACTGCAATGGATAATCAATTTTTTTGATGATAGTCTTTAATGAAGCAAGAGCAGGTCACAGGGAAACCTTTGGACAGTGCTGCCAGCCTGAGATGTCCTCTGGAAGTTGTTTAATACTTTTGAAGTGCTGCTGATACTGAACAGGCTAAGCTGTGTCAGAGCACACGCTTTCAGGTTCTACAATAATGGCTTTCACTTCCCAGGAAATTTGTCTTTTGCCATTTGATGATAGTCTTGAAAACCTTAAAAATCTTGTGGTGACCTATATGCCTCATTGGTTCTCTTTTTTGATGTCTACTTACCAGTTTCTGGATATTTATAATGTCTAAACACAGTGATCATTGATGCAGTACACGACACTACATATCTGGGGCTGTATGATAGATCTCTAATTTAGCTAGACCTAATTATTCTGTAGCTTGCTCAATTTGACGTTGACATGTTCCTTGGTTGCTGAGCCAGAATGCACTCATCAGTGTCGGAAGAAATCTCAAAGTGGAAGTTTATATGGTTTGAAAGTATCTCTGCATGGATTCATCATTGATTCCTCTACTATAACCTCTACAGGCTCCAATCTAAATCTAGCTGGCCTAGTTAAATGTTGAATGTTTTGGTGCAAAAGGAAGCAAGGACATGTGCCCCTACCTAGTACATGAAACTTATGGCAGACACCTTCAAATGGTTAAGAACACAGTCTCATATGTAATGATACTGTTGAGGGAGGTGCTATTCCTCATTGGCGGATAAATCTGTTGGCTAGATGCCCAGCCCCAACCTGGTAAATCTATACTTCACTTAACTCCCATTGAAATCTATACATAGGAAAATGAAGCTGGATGGCTGGATTGTCTTTTTTCCTCCCAACCAACCATGCCTCAGATATTATAATTGTCTATGTCAATGTGCACATTAAAGCCTATAACCATAAAACTATTGTTGACAGGAAACAACTTGAACTGCTTTAATATGTTAATATGCACTTTAAAACCCAAAACCATAACATCTCAGCTTTTAAAACAAAAAAAATGTTTTTCTGACAGGATAACTCCAACCTTGAGATTAGTGTCCTAAATTAAATAATCATTTATGGAATTACAGTTCCATATGTACATTAAAACCGTAAAGCATAAAACTGAAATCTACTTTTCTGTTAATCTGATAAGCATAAAACTTTCAGGTTCTCTACTCTCTGAAATCAAATTATTTCATTGACAGCCCCCGGTAATACATAAAAAGTTCAGAAAGCCATGTCATTTTTGAGAGATTTGGCTATCCTTTTATCTTAGATAATACAATCTATCAACTGGCAGAAGATGAGGATTTCAGAAAAACTAATTCACATGAATATCTAATAATATATATAGTTGCACAGGGGGAATATATAACTTATATGATAATACAATCTATCAACTGGCAGAAGTGACAAACGAAGGGAAAAAAAATGCAAAACTTGGGATTGGGTTTCCTCTGCTTACCGGAGTGGATGATCTCTCCGACAATGCGTTGGTAGCACCCGCTTCGACATGCGCCTTGCCATTGTGCTCTCTCCCCTCTCTTGCAGAGCCTATAGTCCCAGGCTGCTGCCTGCTCTTGGAGTTCCTCTTCGCCAATGACACCCGTGCGATGCACGACAAATGTTAAAAAATATATTAATAGATTAAAATAATATTTATAAAATTATATAAGTTTTATTATAAATAATTTATTATAATCCAAAGGGGTCGTTTCTGTCAATTAATCTAGCTACAAAAAAGAAATTAAATAGATTTTTCAGTACCATAAACATCTGTCTATTGTAAACCTATAAGGATTAAAAATTTGGTCTCCAGACTATTGCAGTACACCGGCACAGTGAAGGGAAGCAGATGGAGACAATAGCGGAAGCAGAACCTGCTACTTAAAAATCTAATAAACCTGCTACTAACTTATATACTTTACATTGCAGATTACTTATAGACCTGCTACCTTAAGAACCTGCTACTTAAAACTTTATAAACCTGCTACTAACTTTAGATTGCAGATTACCTTATAAACCTGAAAATTAAATTAATGATCACATTACTAATAATACTTTAGCCCATGTAAAATAGAGTCCACACAATATTATTATGATCACATTACTATTAATAAAGAAAACTAACCTTTCTCAGGAGCTGCAAGAGCATCTATATATGAAATTCATAAAATCTTAACACATTAACATGAATTCTATATATGCTCATAACTGCTTATCATATCCAAAAAACTCAAAAGCTGAAACCAAATGCTTTGGCTCTTAACACTTAACAGACCTCATACATTTTGGTTCCACATAAGGTCAAAAGAAGTTGCAGGAATCATAAAACCAATCCTTTCTTTTCAAAAGGACATTTAAATGATTAAAATGAAATGAACCTATGAAACTGTGGAAATATTGAATCAAGTGTTATGCAATAGCATGTTTTTTTCATGATTATGACGACATGTTCTTGAATATGGATAGAACCATAGATTATGTTAGCTAAATATAAATGCAAACGATGCGTCAAATCCTTCATTACCAACATAGATTATGTGATCAGAAATATATTTTATGCTCCCGCCCGTCTGGGTCAAGAGTAAAAGGCTACATTGAGGAAGAGAAAAAGTTTTTATAAATCCAAAACACACACACATGCACAGAGGGGAACCTATGAAATTCATAAAATCTTAACACATTAACATGAATTCTATATATGCTCATAACTGCTTATCAAATCCAAAAAAATCAGAAGCTGAAACCAAATGCACTCAAGTTGTTAATCACTCATTCGATAACCAAATTTAAGAACTAACTTATTATTCTGGAAGTTTGTATAGTTTAATATGCACATTAAAACCTACAAGTATAAAAATAATCCCAACAGAAATTTACATAAAGCATAAAATAGTCGAAACATGGAGCGAAAGTTCGCCTTAAGTTGGTTGGCTCACCTCTCTGGCTTCTCCTCACCATGGTGGTTCCTGTTTTCTGCTTTCTACCTGGAGCTTCTATAAGTGTTGATATTTCACTTCTATTGCATACATATATCTCCTGTGTTGGGTACTGGGGGTATGGGTTCCTATCATTTCCCCTGCAGTTTTCAGATCGTGCACAACATGGTCCTTTTTACATATTGTACACCATGCTGCCTTGTACTCCCTTTTTTCTGGTCAAAATAAATAAATAAATAAAATAGTCAAAAAAATATGATATCAAATGAACTAATGGGGACAGGAAACACCTTAAAGCATATTAAAACAAATATATGAACAATGAAAAGAGATGCTATTTAACTGCAGGTAGATGAGCAAACAGAGCAGATGGAATCAATTGTTATCTTTGTTCAGGAGCTATGAAAATCAGTTCAAGAGTTCAAAAGCATAGTCATGTGAAATATTGAAAGAAGAAGTGCCAGGTCCTTGTTTCATGATTGTTACTATGTTTTTCCTATAACTTTTGTCACTTGCCAATTAGCAAAATATCAAATCTGTACTTCTTCCAAATTGTGATTCTGCTTATTATTATTTCTAAAGTCATCGGTAATTAATCAATATTGATGGGATGAATCTCTTAATATGGACAATGTATTAGCTTTGGAAATACTTAATCAATATTTGCTTTGAACACAAGCTATCCAGTCAACTAGGATAATGGTAGACCAAAATAATTGAAAAACAGAAAGTGGAAATATGCAGACTTGAGGGAGGGATGGGGAGAGATGAAAGGACGAAGCAGTGAAACAAAGAGATAATGGGAGAGAGGTGGAGAAAATGAGAAAAAAACACATTAATATGAATTCATGAACGCAAATATAAATAATTATTTTTACGAACAAATATGTAAAAATATATACAAAGACTGTTATTAAGAAAATCATTGCTACCTAAGAATGCAATGAATAATATCAGATTACAGATACATGTTGCATATTAATGTGAATCTTCAATGTGCATCAATCTATAAAAGATGAAAATAAATTTTATACTCTACTGTTATGAGTTATGCTCATAACAACTCTTATTTCTATGTATGCAATGTACACCTTCTTCTCATAACAAATGAGTTATGCTTGTAACAATTTGAAGGGGCAGACTAAGGTGCACCTTCTTCTTCTCATAGTCTGCCATAGCCTACTGGTCTTGTTCACATAAGGAGCCTTCTTTTGCAATAGTTGGAAGCAGATATCTTACAATAAGTAGAACAAAAGCAAAAGATCGAACACCGGGCATATGGTCGTGAATGATCTTAACAGCTTCAGACATGCTCTTCCACTTGGCACCCCCAGTCTTGCCACCCAGTTGCGATTTCAGGGAACCATATCACATGAACAAAAAAAAATTAGAACAGCCCGAAAGCATCAAGAGAAAAAAGATGCAGCATAGAAAAGCATGATCTGAGGGCTCATAGCGGCAACTAATTAGGGTTCTTCTCCTGCAATTGCTTCATGAATTTCTCCCTTCAAAAACAAAACCAAAAGCAACAGTACAGAGAGAAGGAATATGCTGATGAGGCCTAGAGAGAAAGAGAGAGAAAGAGAGGGAGGAATGCCATCATATAAGAAGACGAAAAAGGCACTCGGGGACCTCTTGGGCTTGTTGGGCTCCTTCCCAACCTTTTTCGCCGGCTTCTTGCTCCCCTTCTCTGACCCATTCCTCATCACATACTTGCCGTAGAAGAAAGAGTGCTGGCATGTCGCTGGACAGAGCAGGGGGAAACGGCGATGGAGATCGGGCTTGCCCTCGTGAAGAAGCAGAAGCTGCGAGGAAGAGCCGAAGCAGAAACTGCGAGGAAGAGGACTCGAGCAGGTGGAAACGACGATGGAGATCGGGTTTCCTCTCGTGTGGAAGCAGAAGCCAGCAGGAAGAGCAGGAGTTCATCCCCAAGCACCATCTTCATCTGCCGTAACTGGAAGGCGAAAGTTCGCCGGCCCTTTGGCTTCTCCCCGGGAAATGAAACCGCAGGATGGAGAAGATTGGGCACAGATGGGGAAGAGAAAGAGAAACGGGAGCAAGGACACGTCTCCGAGACAAAAAATGAAAGAGTTTTAGATTTATGCCACGATTTAGTTTAGGCGGAAAATAAAGAACTTTGTTTTAATAGTATAGATATAAATATATAGATATTAGTTCTTTGCTCGTGCCATGTACAGAAAGTTCTTAAATATTAAAATTTTAATAAAAAATAATATCTAAGAAAGTTAACATAGTTAGTTATTTTTGTATATAAATATTTTTTATTGAAATTGGATTGAATTATATGTTTAGTCTGAATAATTTTTTTACGATGGGTGTAAAAAAATTTGTCCAAGATTCTATATGAATATAAAATTTCAAGTTAGATATCAAGAAAATACAACTTCTTCAACATCTTTATCTATATAAAAAAGAAATTTTTTTAACAAAATAGTAAAAAGCATCAGAAATGTATATAGTGATAAATCTGAATTGTCAGTAAATAAAAAATATTTACAAAATGTATATAGGGGGTTAAAAGTTTAAAAAAGAAATCTCAAAGGAAAAGTCCATGCAAATCTTTTAACCTGTGTGAGAAAACTCTAAACATTAAATTATGGGTTTCACCATTAATAGTTCAAAAATGAAAGAATATGGGAGAAAGGATAAGGCGGCAGGGCAAGACATGCACATGTTCCACATGGTCACATACACTTGCTTTCAGCAATTGTAATGGTATACCAAATGGTCACATCCACATGCTTTCAGCAGAATTTGTGGAGAATACATCTTCAAGTCCTTTCTCACATCTCTCAGGTAACTACAGTATCAGTGTAAACTGAGGCAAGAAACTTGCAAATGAGTTTAATTGCAAACCTGATATCAGAAACAGAAAAGTAGGTGTGCTAAGCAAATGTAAAGCAAAAGGGTTTCCCATCCATGCCAGTATCCTAACCTCTGGAGAGAAAACAACAAAATAATTTAAGAACAATCTTGGGAAAATGGAACAACTGGGAGCTAAAGATGAGCCCAGATTAACCGGACATGTACACTGTCCCATCCTTACTATCGGAAACAGATTATGATTTATTGTTCTATGAGAAAAAAGGTTAGAAGTGTGTTTCAGAAAATCTGAATTTGGTAAGTTTGGCTATCATTTTATATGATCAATTTTAATAATGTGGAAGCATCCTCCAACCTACCAAATTCAGATTTTCTGAAACACACTTCTAACCTTTTTTCTCACTGCTCGCCAATCTGGTTATTCCAACAGGTTATTCCAACTAGTGGAACCATTTTTCTCACACATTTTTAAAGCACACACAGTTGTGTACCATTAAAGGAACCTGCTGCATAGTTTAGTACTGCAGGCAGGGCATCAATTTGTGAGTGGGTTGACAATGGTCTCAAAGCGAAAAGACCACATAGCAGCCACCTGGAGCAGGACTCCAGCTTGGCTATTTCATATCAATATATAGCAATGATGGGATCCAAGGGTCTCACAGAAGCATCAAAGATTGCTATTTTGAATGCAAACTACATGGCAAAACGCCTAGAGGTTTGTTTTTTTTCTAAGCCTAATTTATTGGCATACTTTTCAAGTAGATATGATTAGAGTTAGATATCTAGATGTTTCTGTAGCTTCATGGATTATGTATTAAGAATGTCAACCATCAGTTTTGTTTCTAAGGTAGGCTATTAGATGCAAGTTGTAGTCTTTCCTCCAATCTTGGCAAGTTGCAGTCTTTTAAAAAAACGGGTTTCTTAGAAAATTCATAAATTGTTAGCACATTAAAATGACTTCTATATATGCTTATATTTGCTTATGATATCCAAAAAAAAAACCTGAAACAGTTTCATATGCACATTAAAACAGTAAAGCATAAAATTTTTGTTGTGAGGAACATAAACAGAAATTGGTAGGAATTATCAATCAAAATGAATAGTCAGAAATCAATTAATTCTAAAAACTTTATACTTTGCTAGAACAATTTGCTAAAAACAGAATTGAGGTAAAGAACATAAGTACATTTAAACATATAGACATTAAACAGTTAGGGACTATCAATCATTAAAGCACCACAAAAATGAATAGTCATAAATTTAATAATTATGTCCACTTACTTTGCTGAAAGGAAAAGAAAATGGTCTTGTTAAAGCAAATATACACCAAACTGGTATGGATTAGCAAATGTACCTTTTGTCAACACCTTACCTAAGGCAAGATCCAGCAAGGATAACCCTTTGACTTTTAACATGCACATTAAAAGGCCTCAAATGAAATTTCATACTTTTGATGTAAAGGGCAAAATTAGTTGATGATAATGACATTTCAACCATTGTGAATAATATCCTAACCTCTGGAGAGAAAACAGCAAAATAATTTAAGAACAACCTTGGGGAACTGGAACAACTGGGAGCTAAAGATGAGCCCCGATTAACCGGACATGTACACTGTCCCAGCCTTACTGTCGGAAACAGATTATGATTTATTGTTCTATGAGAAAAGGCAGATATGGGGGCATTCAAATAATAAAATATTAAAGTGAAAAAATAAAAGAGAAAGAGGAATGCTTTACAATTAACTTATATAGCTTAAGATCTTGGTGGATCAAGTGGTTCTAATGCACTAAGTTCATTGATTTATCCTTTGACACACATTGCACATTTGAAGTGTCCTGATGTGCAAAAGCAACCATGCCCTCATATGCATGGCTGCAAGAACTGGTTGGCAAACCCTTTTTTATGACATTTGATGATTTGAATGAGAAGAGATGGTGAAGAACTGTAAAAAGAATGTGAGAAGGTGATGTGATGTGCAAAACATGAGGTGAGACATAAGGAACACAATAATATATTCCAAGAACAGATGCAGAAGAACGAACAACTGATGGACAAATATACATTGGATGACCCATAAATAGAAACTAAACGTTTAGACATAGATAACATTAAAAAACAAATGGGCAGAGCCAATTAATTGCGCCTTTTTAAAAAGCCTCAAACTTTGATGTTATAATTTCAGTAAATCTGTTGGGAGGTTAACATCAATAATTTAAAGAAGGGGGTTGCAGGAAAAATTATAACCAATAACAAAGAAAAGCAAACCATACAAACTATATATATAGCTCTTATCAATCAAAGTAAGTGAACAAATCATGAAAAATAATAATCTTAAAACTCATAACATTAAAAAAACAAATAGGTAGAACTAATTAATTGCTCTGTCAATTAAAAAAACAAATGAGCAAAAATCATAATATTAAAGCTCGTACATTTAAAGACTACCCATACCCCCCTAGCAGTGCACTTAATTTTGATGTCTTAACTAATTATGGAATAAGAGAAAAACTACTTCTCCATGAATCTATTTATATGAAATGTAAATGTTTGGAATAAGAGAAAACATCAAAGTTAGAACATTTAGAATGCATCAAACATTTGTTCTTTCTATGATTTTATCAATTGAACCAAATCTATAACTGCACAGGTTGTATTCCAGTACATAAATTCCTAGAAGAGATACTGTAAATAAAGAATCATAAAATATCATAAAAATGGTTTAGCTTTTCTTCACAAATTCTCCATGTACAGGCAAAGCCACTATATAATAGTGTATTAATAGATATGGAAGACGGTAGAAAATGTGTACTAAAATCTGAATGAAAAGTTAAATATGCGTCCATAAACACAATTAGATGCAATTCTCCAAGACTCTTTATTCTTTGTGTCAATATAGAACATTATTTATGCAACTTTTAAAAATATTAAGTATCATGTAAGTTGTAGGCCTACAACTTAATGATTTAGCAAAGTTAATGGAACTTGATGTTATAATTTCCCAAATGCTACTTGCAAAATATTTTTTATAGTGCACTTTTCAGATGTGATGCACAATTGCAAATGCAATATTGAGACCTATCCAACATAACATAAAGCGGGACTTCTCACCATGAATATGACAGAAATAAGAGCTTGACATTCAATCTTACCAATTAAATATGATAATCACACAAATGACTATGTGAAATACATGGGCAATGAGTGAAGATTTAGAAAGAAACAGAAAAAGAACACATTCCTAAAACTTCCACATGCATTACTCTATATTGCAAGTGTAAGTCAAAATTATCTGAAGTGACAATTCTTATTTGTGCATCAACTATGTCAGAGAAGTGGTTGAGAAAGTATGGCACTATTATTATAACTTCCAGCATAAATCATCGACTTCACCAATGAAATCAAAGTTCAATGTTTTATTGATTTGAAGAAGTTAGTGACAGGTTCAACATGTACATCAGCATAATAGTTAATGTGCTACATTGAAATCATTAATCAGACATTCTAAAATAATACATGTTATTATTTTTCAGCCAGGGAGCCAATGCTTACACCACTAATCTGTGATGACAAAGGCCACACTGAGAAAGTTGTTCCCACGAAAAAAAGGTATAGTAAAAAGAAAAAAAAAACTCATGCACCATATGAAGCTAATAGGAACTGCAAGTAGGGCACTATCTAAAGAAAAAAAAACTTAATGCAAGGTCACTGTGAGTAGGACCCTATGTTGTTTTTCTTTAATAATTTAGCAAGGAAGACAAAAAATGCCATTTCCCTTTTGCATATATAAGTAGACTAACTGGTTCCCATCCTCCATTTTTTACATCATTCGCATTGTTTCCATGGCTCTGACTGGATCCTGGTCTGGGCTTCAAAAACTACAGGAAGGTTTTGAAGGCTTGGACGTGCAGGCCATGAGAGCAGAGAAAGGGTCTCATGCTGTGTGTGTGTGTTCCCACTTCTGCACAGAAGAACCTTGCTTATATCCTTCATTCCCAGTTTAAAAATGGAGTTGCCCACGTGATCTCCTTTCCTATGTTTCTCTATGGTTTTGTGCAAGATTGAATATACGTTTGTTGGGTTATTCAATTCTGCCCTCTAGCTAGCCTTCTAAAAATATGACTAATCTTATCAAGATCACCTGCTCCAGATGGTGTGAGAGGATGTATGCTTGTTGTGCCCAATTCACTAGAGAGGGCAAGGTGATGGGAACCTTCGATTTCTCTTTTCATTATTGGATTGCTGGCTCATGTGGGCTCCACACATACATATATGCATACATACATTTGACGGACATATGTGATATACGTACATCTATCGGTTTTCTAATCCTGATACAAAAGGGATTTTAGATTTTCAACACCTAGATTCTTAATTATTTAGGAATCAGCCCTTTTACACATTAATCTGATGAATGTCCTATTGAGGATTTTCTTTCAAAATTGTGGCGAGCTATATGGATAGATATCAAAATTTGATGGCGAATCCCTGAATATGGTAGATATTATATAAACTTTGATGCCTTGAATAACATTCAAAAAATTAACGGCTATTGTCATGTTTTTTAATTAGATCTTATGTGATGGGGATCGAAGAGCTGAGAAAACGAAGCCAAACGTCTATTATTTATTTTATTTGGCTTAATAGAGACCCGATTGATGTAATTTTATGTATTTGAGTAGTCTTAGTGAGATTGTAGGCCCAATAAGAGCCCAATAGGGTCTTTTCTATTTTTCTGTAATTTTTGGTACAAATTTCGTACTATTTTAGGTCTGAGGGTTATTTTAGTCAATATTGAGTAATTTGGAGTCTTTAGGGTTTATTGCTTATAAAAACTCATGTAAGTCTCCAACAAGGGGGATTGATGTTATTGAGAATTAAAGAATCCTTGTGAGCCGCCACCTCCCCTCCTCTATCTTCCTCTCTACGTCTCTCTCTCCCTGCGTTCCTCTCTCTCTCTCTCTCCTTTTCCCTCTGCCTCCCAGCGATACCTCACCTTCTTCCCGCTTCGGTCTTCCTCTTTTTCCCTCACGTTCCGCATTAATTTGGTATCAGAGCCCCAAGATCCCGATATCCATCTACAACCGCCCCTGCACACCGGAGAGTCCCAGAACCGCCTTTCGCGCGAAGCCCTCCTCGGTCCCGCTGTCGTCGCGGCCTTCCGACCGCACCCTCGTGCGAGCAGACAGCCCGCGGTCGCCGCGCCCCTGCTACCCCCGCGCTGTGTCCGCCCCCGCCTCTGCGAACCCTCCGCGGCCCCTCCTCGCTCGCACCACGAGCCTTTCGCGGGTGCTGCGACCCCGCCCCGCGACCCCCCCCCCTCCGCGCCGCGAGCTCGCCCTGCGCCCGCCTCTGCCTGGCCACGCGAGCTCCCCACCACCGGCCTCTCGAGCTCGCCTGCGCCTGCGTCAGGCCCCTGGCCAGCCGCCTCCACCCTCCCGAGACCGTTGCGCCAGCGGCCACCGCACGCGTCCACCACGCCCTGTAGCACCTCGCCGCCCGCAGCCGTCCCCGTGCGCCCAAAGCAAAGCCCTGCGCGACCCGCCTCACCCACCGGACGAGCCCCCGCGAGACCGCTGCGCCTCCCTGTGGGCCCCACGGCCTCCCCCGCACGCCCGGAACCACGTCGCGTCGCCTCCAGCGACCCGCCGGGCACGCCCCCGTGCTCCCCGAGCACTCTGCAGACACCCTCGTGCCCTGTCGCGTGACCCAGGCACCCTGCCGTCGCCGCCCCAGTCGGCCACCCCGACCATGCACGCGTGCCCGACCGCACCGGCGTGCGCGGCTCCCCGACGCGAGCCGCACCCCACGACGGCCGCCCTCCAGCGACCGAGCTCACCAGCTCCGCGCCCCGCCGGTGACCCAACGCATTTCCCTAGGTGGCCGTCGTGTCCGCTTCGCCCGCAGCAGCACGCCGGTCATCGTCGCGTCCTCCTGCTGCTCCCCGGGCTGCGTCGCCTTGCTGCCTACGCCCAGCCGGCACCGTCGCCGTCCTCTTGTTGCCCCGAGCCACGTAGCCCTGCTGCTGTTTCACCGCCAGCGCCGCAAGCTGCAGCTGCAGTTCCGCCGCTGCTACTGTTTCGATGCCGTTGTTGCCATGCTTCGGTTTGCTCGTCTCTCCATATCTGAGTAATTTGGGGCACCATGATTTCTTCTGCATTTCAGACATTAGTTCGATTATCAAATAGAAAGGTTATTTTGCTAATAATCGATCTGCTCTAATCAAGCAATTATGTATCTCAAGCCGTCGTGGATTCCCTTTCTCAAAGTGGATAGATTATTGAATCTGACAGTGGACGCATCTCCATGTCATTTTCTCTAAAATTCAGCGCATATTTGGAACACAAGGATCTTGTCTATCATTCTGGAGTTTGGGCTACAATTCCTTCACAACACTCATCTATCTTGCCCACCTACAAGTTTTACCTCATTGTGGGTCGGGAGTGGTTACAAAGGAAACATGTGGCGGTATTTAATGAAGGAAGTTATTGTATCCTCCGAGATTTTGATTATCCTGGGTGCCAATTCAAGTTTCATGCCTTTGCACTTAAAGTGGCACGACAACAAAAGTTAGAGTCCACAACCTTGTCAACTGTGGAAAATGCTCAGGTAGGGGTGCACTGCACACCTACACCTACTATGGCAGCGTCCGAGGAGACAAATGAGAATGTGGCTGTGATTGACTCCTTCGAAGTACGCGAGACAGCTTCTATAGTGGAGTCATGGGATCACTCTTTGATGATTGAGGCCGGTTTTGCCGCACTCTCTGATCATTTGTTCGAGATCTCGGCACTCTCTTGTAGTCATCCTTCCCTGACAGATGTGCCTATTAGCATTGATTACAGTGACTTTGATGTTGTGTGGCACGGTTTCGAGTTACATTGCCGACCCCAAACCCAGCTGTCCAGTTTGATTAGATGTGTGGATATGGCAGTGCTCCATTGGCTAGTTGCTCCCTTCTCTATCTTGCGAATTCTCCAACATTTCAAAACTCGAGGACGAGTTTTTTTGAACCAAGGGAGAATGATGGGGATCGAAGAGCTGAGAAAACGAAGCCAAACGTCTATTATTTATTTTATTTGGCCCAATAGAGACCCGATTGATGTAATTTTATGTATTTGAGTAGTCTTAGTGAGATTGTAGGCCCAATAAGAGCCCAATAGGGTCTTTTCTATTTTTCTGTAATTTTTGGTACGAATTTCGTACTATTTTAGGTCTGAGGGTTATTTTAGTCAATATTGAGTAATTTGGAGTCTTTAGGGTTTATTGCTTATAAAAACTCATGTAAGTCTCCAACAAGGGGGATTGATGTTATTGAGAATTAAAGAATCCTTGTGAGCCGCCACCTCCCCTCCTCTCTCTTCCTCTCTGCGTCTCTCTCTCCCTGCGTTCCTCTCTCTCTCTGCTTCTCCCTCTGCCTCCCAGCGATACCTCACCTTCTTCCCGCTTCAGTCTTCCTCTTTTTCCCTCACGTTCCGCATCACTATGGAAGCATAAAAATGAAGATTCTAGACACAGTCACATGTCATTAATTTGTTGAGAAAACGATCATCTATTTATATATACACATGGAAAGATGTCACCATGTTGTCATCATATAGCAAAAGTGAGAGTACTTTTGAATTTTACATTAATAGATCTCCTGGATTAAGAAATGGGGACAGATCCTATGAACACATAAACTATTGATATCACCCCTGGATTAAGAAATGGGGACAGACCCTATAAACACATAATTCTATTGATATATAATGGAACCTTAATTGTTTGAACATTCGGTTGGTGCAGTGTATATATATATATATATATATATATATATATATATATATATATATATACCTTAGATGAGGTGGATGGGCCAATGTTATATAGATAGTCTCACCTTGGAAGAGGCTCTTGTCCAGCCGGCTGAGGCTCGTCGGAATAGGACCTTCCAGATTGTTGAAAGACATGTTCAAGGCCAGCTTACCCCCCTGGTCGAAGTCAGGCAGGGTGCCGGTGAGCCCGTTCTCTGCTAGGTTCAGCTTGATCAGCCTCGGCGCCAGCGCCAACGACGTGGGAATGGGCCCGGTGAAGGCGTTGTCCACCAGGTGGACGACCCTCAGCGTGCCCATCCCGGAGAAGGAGTCGTCGGCGATTGTCCTAGAGAACTTGTTGTGGGCCAGGTAGAGGAGCCACAGCCGGCTGAGGCTGTGCACGTTGGGAAGGGATCCCTCCAGGTGGTTGTTCATGAAGCTGACGCTGCGCAGGGCTGTGAGGTCGGCGAGGGCGTCCAGGTCTAGGGTCCCCTACAACGACTTGTACTCCAGCTTCAGCTTGATCACCTTGCCGTCCTTGCAGTAGATGCCCGTCCAGTTGCCCGCACGGCCGCCGAGGCAGGGTCCGCCGCCGGCCCAGTTCTTGAGGGCGCCGGCCTCGTCCTTCACCGTCACCTTGAAGCTGAGGAGCACGTCGGCCTTCGACCCCGGCGCCGCCCACGCCGCGAAAGGGCTTATAGTGTTGTGTAAAACCCCTAGAAAGGGCTTACAGTGTTGATACGTCGGCGTCACCTCAGGGAGAGGTCGCGGAAGCGGGGGAGAAGGAAGGCGGCCCTGGCCGAGGTGAAATGTTAAAAAGGAGTTGGGCTGTTCGGAGAAAATGGCTGAAGAGTTTTAAAAAAGCGGGTTCTGGGGAGTTGCGAGTAGTAAATTAAAGGGAGAATTAATTTCAGGTACCTGGCAGGAATCTGACATCAATTTTAGGTCCATGTCAGCTTTTCCCAAATCATGTGGTCCTTATTTTATGCAGAACTTATTTTTAAGTCCCTACTTTTTGTCTCCGTTATCCTCCCCCGTTATCTCAAAGTGTGTAATCGTTATCCCAAAAGTGTGTAACTTGTTACCCAGTTACACATGTAACTATGTTACCCAGTTACCCAGTTACATACTTACACAGTTACACGTGAAACTATGTAACTACATAGAAATTTTATAAGTTTGTAACTCTATAAATAGGGCTTACCTAATTACATAGTTAAATAGTTTTAGAAGGATTTACCTAATTATTTTATAACTGTTATCCCAAAAGTGTGTAAGTACTTACTTACACAGTTACATATAAATCATGTAATTGTGTAACTTATTACCAGTTACACATGTAACTGTGTTATCCAGTTACATACTTACACAGTTACACATTAAACTATGTAACTACATAGAAATTTTATAAGTTTGTAACGCTATAATTATGGCTTACTTAATTACATAGTTACATAGTTATACATGTAAGTATATGTAACGCCCCCGAAAGTTTTAATTGTAAGAAATTATGAATAATGTGGTCATTATACATTATGATTGACATTAAATTGAAATAATTAGAATTTGGGCTTAATTAGTGGTAATATACGTTACCTTAGTGTCGTACATAGAGGTGTGCGCTCCGACAGGGCGACACCGAAAAACTGTAACGAAATAAAAATCCGAGGACACCATAATTTTTAGAAAAAATGTGGAGATATCAGAAATATAAATATCCAGATTTGTTGACGTACAGATTTCGAGATTAAGCCGACGCAACTATTTTTCGGATAATTTAACACCCTGTGTAAAATAAAATCTAAAAATTAAACTAAAATTACCATAATTTGTAAACCTATCACATTAGTCTACGGTTAAAATCTTAACATAAAAGGACATCGTTTGAATATATAAAAATATGGACAATTAGACCAGCCAAATTATTATCTAATTACGGTTGAGAATTTCTGAGAATTTTGGACACGGCACCTGTGCTGTCGACAGGGCCAAATCCCAGAAATTCTGATGTGGCAAATATCAAGAAAGAGGCACCCATGTCTTTGCAAGTATTCACTTGTGGCATAGACCATTCCAATTGCTATAGCAGGCAATAAAAAGCTTGATCCATATTGGCAGGGACTGGATATAAGCGTTGCATTGTGTACAATGCGTATAAAGCCTTGTGTTTTCCACATGTTCTCTATATGTATATTGATGTATGACCAAAGCTCTAAAACAGTATGACCAAGAGGTATAAAGAAAATATGAGATGAGTATAATGCCGCCCAGGAAATCTGAAGAAATCTGGCCAAGAGTATAAAAGCATCTCGAGTACAGTGATGTTCATTGGGACTTGGGAACCAGATACACACTGTCACCCCTATGCACAAGCTCAAATCACTAAAGGAAGCAATAGTAGGGCTAGCCTAAAAAATAGCAAATAGTTATAAGAGATCTGCTAGTTACCGTGCGCAAGATAGAAGACCCCGAGAGGTCCCGCAACCCTTTGCGCATGGGTAATTGGTATTTTTCTTGTTACAACGTTCAAGACATCTAATGGAAAATTATGGCCAATACAATTTTTTTTTTCTTTCGTTATTGGATTTTTTGGTATTTTCACATGAAAGAACTGATAGACTTTGCTACAACTAACCAATGTTTTAAATATGGAGCAGGTTAGATTTGAGAGGTTCAGAATTTCTGGGATTTGGCCCTGTCGACTGTCGACAGGTGCTTTGTCCAAAAATCTCAAAAATTTCCCATCGTAATTGGAGAATGATTCGGCTGGTCTAATTGTCCACATTTTTATATATTCAAACGATCTCCGTTTATGTTAAGATTTTAACCATAAACTAATGTGATAGGTTTACAAATTATGGTAATTTTAGTTTAATTTTTAGATTTTATTTTACACTGGGTGTTAAATTGCCCAAAAAATAGTTGCATCGGCTTAATCTCGAAATCCGTACGTCAACAAATCTGGATATTTACATTTCCGATATCTCCACATTTTTCTAAAAATTATGGTGCACTCGTATTTTTATTTCGTTACAATTTTTCGGTGTCGCCCTGTCGGAGCGCGCACCTCTGTGTACGACACTGAGGTAACGTATATTACCACTAACTTAGCCCAAATTCTAATTATTTCAATTTAATGTCAATCATAATATATAATGACCACATTATCATAATTTGTTACAATTAAAATTTTCCGGGGCGTTACATATACTTACATATATAACTGGGTAAGTTACATAGTTATAGAATTTACATACTTACATGATTACATACTTACATGTGTAATTGGGTAAGTTACACAGTTACAGAATTTACATACTTACCCAGTTACACATGTAACTGTGTAAGTACGTACTTACGCAGTTACACACTTTTGATATATTACGAATTAAAATAATTAGATAAATCTTTCTAAAACTATGTTACTATGTAATTAGGTAAGTCCTAATTATAGAGTTACAAACTTATAAAACTTCTATGTAGTTACATAGTTTCATGTGTATCTGTGTAAGTATGTAATTACATACTTACATGTGTAACTGAGTAACACAGTTACATGTGTAACTGGATAACCTACACAATTACAGGATTTATATGTAACTGTGTAAGTACGTACTTACACACTTTTGGGATAACGGTTATAAAATAATTAGGTAAATCCTTCTAAAACTATGTAACTATGTAATTAGGTAAGCCCTATTTATAGAGTTACAAACTTATAAAATTTCTATGTAGTTACATAGTTTCACGTGTAACTGTGTAAGTATGTAACTGGGTAACTGGGTAACACAGTTACATGTGTAACTGGGTAACAAGTTACACAATTACAAGATTTATATATAACTGTGTAAGTACGTACTTACACACTTTTGGAATAATAGTTATAAAATAATTAGGCAAATCTTTCTAAAACTATGTAACTATGTAATTAGGTAAGTCCTAATTATAGAGTTACAAACTTATAAAATTTTTATGTAGTTACATAGTTTCACGTGTAACCAAGGTTTGGCGCATCGCCGATTCGAACCGGATCGGGATTATCCTGATCCGATCCGATTCGGGCGGATCGAACCGATTCGGTTCGATCCGCTTGGATTCGGCCAGAACTTGGTCCTGTTCAGGCAGGGTTCACTGGACTCAAGATCTTGTTCAAGCAGGGTTATCAGGATCTCCTTATTTACCTGAATATCATTTAAGTAAATGTTATAATTTGTTGTTTCATTTACTTAAGATATTACATGTAAATAAGGAAGTACCCCCCATTTGAATCCAATAAAAATATCAAAAAAATCATATCTCTTACCAATAAAAAGTCAACTCTCCCATCGAAGAACAAAATCGCGATTTTGGTGATTTTAGCGAAATGCTAACTTTTTAATCTCTCATAATTTGGTCTATCTAAAAATTTGATAATTCAAATAAACCATATGGAATACTAAAAATCTAAAGTCCGGTAAAAAAAGTCAAACGTGCATGTGACTTCTCCAAGGGAGCCGCTCTCCTACTGACAGTACTTAGTCTGCTCGAGGCATCTCAGGATTTGGTCAAACTTAAGTTATCATCACATAAACTCATGAGAATTTTCACTTTCTAATTGAAAAGAAACTAGAAAGTGACAATTCTTATGAGTTTGAATGATGATAACTTAAGTTTGACCAAATCTTGAGATGCCTCGAGCAGACTAAGTGCTGTCAGTAGGAGAGCGGCTCCCTTGGAGAAGTCACATGCACGTTTGACTTTTTTTACCGGACTTTAGATTTTTAGTGTTCCATATGGTTTATTTGAATTATCAAATTTTTAGATAGACCAAATTATGAGAGATTAAAAAGTTAGCATTTCGCTAAAATCACCAAAATCGCGATTTTGTTCTTCGATGGGAGAGTTGCCTTTTTATTGATAAGAGATGATTTTTTTGATATTTTTATTGGATTCAAATGGGGGGTACTTCCTTATTTACATGTAATATCTTAAGTAAATGAAACAACAAATTATAACATTTACTTAAATGATATTCAGGTAAATAAGGAGATCCTGACAACCCTGCCTGAACAGGATCCTGAGTCCAAAGAACCCTGCCTGAACAGAACTAGGCGAATCGGACCGAATCGCGAATCGGATTTCCCCTGATCCGCACCGATTCGCCCGAATCGGCCCGATCCGATCCGGCACGCCAAACCATGCGTGTAATTGTGTAAGTATATAACTGGATAACTGGGTAACACAGTTACATGTGTAACTAGGTAACAAGTTACACACTTTTGGGATAACGGTTACATACTTTGAGATAACGGGGAGGATAACGGGGACAAAAAGTAGGGACTTAAAAATAAGTCTTTCATAAAGCAAGGATCGCATGACTTGGGAAAAGCTGACAGGGACCTGAAATTGATGTCAGATCCCTGCCAGGGACCTGAAATTAATTCTCCCTAGATTAAAAGGTAATAAAATTGAATGGGATTCAAATTCAAATGGAGAATTTTTGACATATGTGAAAATAAAGATGGTGGTTCCACATGTCCTGTGTCAGATTTGGGCGGAAAAATAAAAAATTCTGGTGCTATCATATGTGCTTTTAAAATTAAGTTATATTATAGTAGTATAAATAAAATTTGAATTTTAACTCCTTACATACATTATGAGGTTATTGAGCTACCCATTCCAGAGCAATTAGCCTAGTGGACCATTCCGCTCTCCCGAGTCCCCACTTTTCCTTCGTCCTTTAAATGTCTCCTCTGAATTTATTTTCTCGAGAACTTGTTGCCCTTCAGCGGGCCCCACAGTAACTTTAATATTTGAAAAATTCTGACTCACTTGCGTATTTTCGGGTGGTTCATCCCCGGCGCTATGTTTTGAGACTTTGCGCTCGGGAAATTATAACTACCTGGCCGGCTGGCCGCACGGGAGTGGCCGGATAGTTTAGATGAGGGGGGTGGGGCCCACACCTTTACTCTTGGTGCTCCTTTGCCCTTTATTATGTACAAGTGCAAACCACATGAATATTTTGTCCATGTGACATCATGCACATGAATTTTTTACCTATGTAACACCATAAAAATTGGTGTCACATGGACAAAAAATCCATGTAGATTGCACTTGTGTATTTTGCACAAGTACAATAAACTTTTCTCTTATGTAATTTAGGCTGCTCTTAGCCATAATGCCCGAGCCAAGCAGCTGTCGCATGTAAGCAATCTCCGATGTTGGAGGACTAGATCTCCTGATGTGATGGTGAAGCAAGTTGCTCTTATTCTAGATATTGATGGTAATCGTGGCCTCTCATGTTTGACTCAAATACAGTGCCACAATAAAGCATGTATCCGTTAAGTGGCGCAAGTTGGCGCAGGGGGTCTCGTTCCAACCACACCTGGAGAGCTCCTAATTCAGGAGTTGACATTTATCATGTCAACAAAGAGAAAGGTTTATTGCACTTTCACATTGTACTTTAAGTGTAATGTGACTTGACATAAGACTTATGTGACATCCAACAATTAGATGACCACTTTATCACTCCTCATGTGAAGAGTGCCACATGAGCCTTATGCCTAGTCACATTGCACTTAAAGTGCAATGTGCAAGTGCAATAAACATTTCTCGTCAACAAATGTACTTTTCTTGCTCCTTTTAGAGTAACCGCATGATCTGGTGACAACGGTTAGTTGCCCTACTTGGCATGATGATTACTAATATACAGGCATTAACGAAACGTTTGCATAATAACAAATCCTCTTTCGGCATGGTTACTTCAGCACTTCCCCCCTCACAAAGATGAAAAAAGGTACTAGTGTTTTGTCCCGTCACTTTCATTTCTCAGCTTCCATTGATAAACAAATATAAAGGGAAATGAAAAGTGACGATTTTCCCAATGATGCTTGCAAAATATGAGCTAAACACTCGCACATTTGAAGATTTTTTCCTTTTGGTTAGCATTTCAGTGCCCACCGAAAAACCAAGTCCCTGACAAACAATGGAAGATGATAGAAGATGGAAAATAAGGTTGAGAGATGCCCAAAAGCGAAGTAGGCAGGAGGATTCTTCTTTAAAACAATGGCCACAGTCTTCTTTGCGAGATCCTCTGCTGGCGTAGACCTGGGACCCTGGGAGAAGTCAGTCCTTGAACGGATCGCAGACTCAAATTTTTTGTAGAACCTCCACTCAGGCATATGATTATAGATAGCTGTGGAGCTGTTCCCTAAGTTCGATCTGATTGAACCAGGAACCACGCTAATAACATCAATGCCAAAACTTCGAAGTTCCAATCTGTACAAGTGGAAAGAACGTCTCAGAGAAACATGATGGTTTTCTTTTCTTTTTCTTTTTAATACAATGCAAAATTGATTCAGCAGCTTAAGATATCTGGCCTGTGGAATACTCGGATAAATATTAATGGTCCCCTCTCCCACCCAATTTCTGTATTGTTTTTGGATTATAGAACATTGAAAAGAAAGCTGACAGAATTATGGAAATAGGTATATCTCAAAAGAAATGAATCACATATTTCATCAAGAGCACAAATAATTTAAGTGTTGAAAAAGAAGATATACTTCGGGGAAGCAAGGATCAAGTGTGAACCTTAAGCTGTCAGTCAAGGCATGAAGAGCGGCTTTCGATGCAGTGTATGTCCCAGACCATGGTCCAGGTGCCAGAGCAGTAACACTTCCTACATTTACTATCTTACCTTTTTTCCTCATCACCATGTGGGGCACAACCGCTTGAATTAGTCTCAGGGGCCCTTTAGAGAGAGAGGATACAACAGAAGAAGTTGCATCAGTGACCAGTGAGTTCATGAAATATTTTGATAACAGCAACACAAGAACTGAGCTGCTCAGCTGTCAATAATGATGGACGAACATTTTAATTGGAAGTCAACTGCACGACAATCACTAATGCAACAAGTGTTTTGTGAATCAACTTTGGACTCGTTGATTAGAGAACACTAGTAAATGCAAAACACAGAATAAATAGAAATTCCAACAAATAAGGAAATCTCATCTCACTTTTTACTGTCATTCATAAGATTGATAATATCAACAACAAATAGCACATTTTTTGAAGTGAGGAAAACAATAACCGATTAAGATGCTAAGAAGTAAATATGGGAAAGAAAATGCTATAGCCATTAGGCAGATCACCAACAACAGATAAATGCTACAGTATTAGGTTGCTCAATAATAGAAAGGTGAAATAACATAATTGCACATCAAACATTAAACAGAAAAGAGAGACCAACTTCACAGAGAGAATCCAAGCACATCCATTGTTGTTTTAGAAGGTGGACACAGCGGCATCTCAGATAGTTGATGATGAATGATTACTTCTCCAGTCCGTTTTCTATACGCCCTTAGGATATCATTTACAAGGTGTGAGCTTGATATTCTCCTTTTTCTTTTCTAAACATCGAAAACTTGTGTTTCTAGCCAACCTGTTGGAATTGAAGATTGAAGTACTCTTTTCTATTTCCACTGTTTATCAACATCGCATGCATTCTATCTGTAGATGTGAGTGTAAGGTTTCAAGTTTGCTTCCCTCTTTCTATCTTCTATAAGGACATCATATTTTTTTTTAGATCTTTGCGCTTTTTCCTCCTCATGTTTTTCATTTCCTGAAAAGAATCAATTGTTGATTATGACGCTTTCAAATTAATTTTTCATGTGAAGCCTACTTATGTGCTTTCTGACTTTCTTATTAGAGCAATGGAACCACAAATTAGTCAAAGTACCATGTAAGATACATTAGATTTTGTTAACAACAATCCCATCATACTATGAAACAATATTTGCAATAACCTGGTGCTGTAACATTCCCATAACTATGGTTCTCCACCATGTATTCTACTTTCAGTCCTTTCATACTGCATCTATGAGGAGCAAAGAGAATAGCGACTCTTCTTTTTATTGTGTATATATAGCCAGACTTTGAGGTTTTCATAGCAGTGAAAATACTTCAGATAACACATATGAGAACTTAATAAACTTCGTGCGAAAAATTGCCCTGCCTTGAAGGCATCTGCTTTGCCATGTGGACTGCACCTAGCTAGAGCATCTACTGCCTTTCCCTGCCTAAATGCTTTCAGAAGATAGACATTAATCACACCAATGTAGTGAGATTGCAATCTGATTCTATCAGAACCAATCTCATTTAGGGAGACCATGTAGAGTTATTTGTTTAAATTCCCCATTAAGTGGCACAATAGGTTATTCAACTATTAATATCTAGTGGAAGTTCAAAGATGGAAGATACAAAACTCTCTCTTAAAGTGTGCAACATCTAGCCATATGGTATCTCCTCTTTGATGGTTGAGAAGAGTAACCATAAACCCATTAATGGCCAAGGTTCCTCTCTTGCCTATAAAAGGTGGTGGGTTCCCCATCTTTCCACTGAAGTTCTAGCACCATAAAGAGAAGAGAGAAGAGAGGAAACCTTCGTACCACCTTTCTCTCCCTTGCCTTCTAGTACTTCTCTATAAAGGGTCTTTGCTATTCTTTCATCTCCGCACTAAGTTGACATCGTCTGACTAAAGGAGGGACTTTGTCAGAGTCTCTCATGGTCTAACAGTCTGTCATCATCCTTGCTAATGGCACTTCATACCCCGATCCTGTGGCATCATATTCCACTTCGTGTGGATAAAAGTTTATCAATTGGAATCAGAGCCATGGGGCTCTGTTGTCCGATTCCATGCGCACACATGCACTTAGGACTGGTGGCATTATTTTATGATGATGTGGAGTCCATGCAGTGTAGCATGCTTTACATGGAAGACAGGATCGGGATCGGGATCGACCCTGGTCGATCCGATCCTGGATCGGATCGGATCGAAGATCCTCTGGATCCCAGGGAAGTCTGGCCGATCCTGGATCGGCCAGACTATAAAATGTTTATTTTTTTGGAAAAAATGCAGGAAAAATCAGGAAAATTCAGGAAAAAACAGAAAAAATCTGAACTCCTGAAAGAACTAAGATTTGCATCAAAAATCAATTATACATGCATTCATAGTACATAAAACATGAATTTTAAGACATTGTACATGTAACTTACATTTGATAGAAGACTAATAATCTTTCCATCCACTTCCAGACATAGATGAGCCACTATCATTTGGGTTTTGATAGCTATGACCAAAGAGGGAATTTGCTAAATCATGCATACCCATTTGAATCCCTCTTGGTGTAAATTGTTGACTTGAGCTTTCTCCAGATTGTGATGGAGCTGGACACCATATACCAAGCGGTTTGTATGTACTTGTTGCTTCACTAGGGCTACTAGGCTCTTGTTCTTGTGAAGGCCAAGGTCCCCATCCTCCTTGTACTCCATAAGGTGAGCTACTAATATCTGAGTACGGTAAAATGGGAGGCTGAAATGTAGGTATATGAGTAGACCCTGAACTATAGTTTGGCTCCCAAGGTGGCCACTCATAGGCTGCATGATGTTGTTGTCCTTCATATCCCCCTTGTCCATGCCCTTGTCCTTCTCCTCCGCCTCCCTGATGTTCTGTTTCTGGTACATAACTTTCAGTAAGCCCTACACCTGTGGCCCCAGTATATCCTGCTCCTGCATATCCCTGGCCAGCTCCTGTGGCCCCAGTGGCAGCCCCATCATCATCATCATCATCATCATCATTTGGATCTTGTGTGGTGTCATCACTACGAATTGGTTGCTGCACTTTCCTCTTTTTTTGCCTGGCATATGTTATTTTTTCTAACTCTAAGGCTTTTGAACTCTTCTCTTTTTGTGTTGCAGCTCTTCTTAATGCAGGCTGAGTGGGAGGCACTCTAGATGTCTCTGGCAAGATAGCTGAGTGTCGTGGCAAAGAGAAGAGAGGACCGAGGGTGAGAGGTTGGTCCTCACTTACCCTAAGCTCTGGATCTCCAGCCTCTACTCCATCCAATTCTCCTTCCGCCCATGAGCAATCACGAGGGTCAAATTCTGGAACATCCCTTTCCTGTCTTGTTTCCACCCATGCATTTAGTGGGTGTTCCTCATCAAATAACTCATCAACATCAATTTGAGATGATAATGCTTCCCTCTCTGCAAAACGTTGCTCCCAATGACTACCTGCAAAAGTCATTAGCCTTGCCTCGCTCTTCTTTTGTCTATCTTTAATGCATTTCAGCTTCAACCTCATATTGTAGTGGCAATAGACCAACTTCTCTAGCCTAGTTGCACTCAACCTGTTCCTCACTTTTGTGTGAATAAGTGAGAAAGTGCTCCAATTTCTCTCACACTGGCTAGATGAAGTGGTCTGACTGAGTACTCTAATAGCAATCCTTGCAAGTGGACTTCTTTGACCAGTCTTGTAGTCTAACATAACCCACCACTCACCTACAAAAAAAAAACATACAATGAATTAGCACATAATACAAGTGATTTGTCATTTTGTTATGAAGTAAGCATGAGCTTAAGTCTGAAGGTTCTTACCCGGACCCATTCTGGTCACTGCTTCTTTAACATCATAATCTCTGTAGATGTCCAACTTCAGTTTAAATCTGTCCATCTACAGTATAATACAGTTGCTAAGTGTAACTCCAAAAGTATATTGAATACATGAAAATGGAATGAAGTTTTTAACTTGGCCGTACCTCTATCATAGCATCTATTCTTTCGTCCATGCTCCTAGATAATCTCCCGATGACATTGATTGTCCCCTGGAGCACCTCACCATCATTGTGAGGGGAATCACTATATTGATGCCTAGGGTTAAAGAAATACCCTATATGTACAAAACATGTGTAGTAAGTTAGAAATTCAACTCATGCTAATAAGAAATATGCACAATAAGATATAATACATTTACCTGCTGCATGTAAATCATGGTGGAGTGTTGACTCCCATCTTGCATCAATAATCTTCCACCATTTTTTATATGCTTGCGGATGCTTCTCTCTCAACCTTTCCTTGGCTTTATCCATAGCCTCATATAAGTAACCCATGTCATTCTTGTCCTCTCCATCAACCATCCTCAGCACCTGTACTAGAGGCTCTATTAGCTTCAAATAATAGTGGATTTTCTCCCAAAAACGATGGTCACTGACCAAGCAAGAAATCTCATGTGCCACATCTCTGGATTCCTCTCTCAATGTAGCCACATGTGCCAAGTACTCGGAACTGTGTATGAGAGTGCCCAACTCATGTCTAAACTGATGCAGACTCTCCAATGCAATAAATTGTGAGGCAAATCTTGTTGGGCCAGGACGAATTATGTCATGTCCATCTGTGCACTCTCTCATCATATGTAAGATTCTATTGTGTCCATAAATAAAAGTAGTAATCATTTGCGACTTGGACACCAAGTCATGCACATGTTTGTCTTTGCCAATATCCTCCATCATCAAGTCTAAGGAGTGGGCTGCACAAGGGACCCAATAAAGATGATGTCGTTTTGCCATCAATTTTCTTCCAGCTGCCTTGTAACTTGGTTCATTATCAGTGACAACTTGGACTACATGTTCCTCGCCAATTTCATCAATCATCTCATCCATGAGCCTAAACAAGTAATCTGCATTTTTTATTTGCCCACTTGCATCTATAGATTTCATGAACACTGTACCCTCACTGCAATATACAAGAAAGTTAATCATGGACCTTCTTGTTGTTCCCGTCCATCCATCACACATAAGAGTACAACCTCTTGCCATCCATATATCTTTGAATGACGCCACCCAATCCTTTATCTCAGTCAATTCCTCTTCAAGATATTTGCCATAAATCTCCTTTGGTGTAGGAGCTTTCAAACCTGGGCCTGCCTCACCAACTGAATCTATCATCGTTTGGAAATAAGGACTAGATGCTGTATGGGCTGGGACCCCTGCATGCAAAAACCATTTTACAATGTTTTTAACTGCATGTTTAGCGGAAGCAGCTGTGGCCTTTACCCCTTTCATTGCATGCTTTATGCCAGGCTGTTTTGATGAAGATTTCCTTCCCAAAATTGTGTCAACCCCACTAGTTGGTCCCGTTCCCCTCATTGAACCACCTCTCCTGATAGGTGGTGCCGGTGGCCGTGTGACACTAGCCCCTGATGATGATCCTTCTCTTGTACTATGGAACCTCCGCATGTCACTTTCCAACATGGCAGCACGCCGACTCTGCCGTAGTCCTTCTCGCCATTCTCTCTCATTAGGTGAGAGATCCTCATAATCTGTATCATCTGAGTCCTCAACATCAACAGTTCTTGTAGCTGCCTTACTTTTTCCCTTCCCAGAAATCTCTTCATGCAGTTCTTGTTGATGTTGAATACGTATGCCTCTTTGTTGTTGTCTTCCAGCCATGTAGTCTTTCATCTCATTCACTAACTCCCGTGGACAATGCTTGCATTTTACTACATTTGTTCCAATGCCTGCAATGTGTTGTTTTAGGCGGTATACACCTCCATTCATTTCCTTACCACAGTGGTTACACCGCACTCTCTTAGAGGCAGCATCAATAAGGACACCGTGTTTCCATCCAATGTCTACTTGTGGTTGCTCTTCCTCGTGTCCCTCATCAGCCATACTTGCTAATCCTATAACAAATTAAGAATACAAACACATTCATGTGTAAGTATACAATTATAAACATAATTACATCTAATATTAACCCTAATTAGGGTGAAATTTAGAGATTTTCTCTAATTTCCCGAAATGAAATAGTTCCATTATCATAGAAAGGCATGATTAAGTCAATTAAGTGATTGGAACACTTAATTGATCTCTAATTGTGCTAATACAACATAAGCCCCAAATATCAAACCCTAATTAGCCAATTAGGGTGAAATTTGGAGATTTTGTCTAATTGACAAAATGTAAGGGAAGAATAAGAAGATATAAGAAGATTAAACATGTGTACATGTGTTTTCATTTTTTTCAGAATTTATAACTGAATTTCGAAATTAAAAAATGAAATATACCTTAAGAAGAACAACTTCTTCCTTGCTTGAGTAAGATCTCTTGAGATCTACTCAAGAAAATCTCCCTTGGATGTGCTCCTTCTAACCTCTTTCAAACTTGAAAGAGAAGATAGGGTTTAGAAGAAAAAGTAGAAGAGGAAGGAGAAGAGGAAGAAGAAGAAGAAGAACAAGAACAAGAAGAAGAAGAGGAGGAGGAGGCCGGCTGGGGAGGACGCCGGCGGCGGTGGAGGAGGCCGGCGGCGGCGGTGGAGGAGGCAGCCCGAGCTGGGGGGGGGGGGGGAGCACCTTCCTTCCTTCCTAGGACACCAAAACCTGCATCTTTTGGTGTCCTCGGGTGGGAAGGGGCCGAAATAAGGGGGATCGACCGCGGATCGATCGGGATCGACCCTTATCGGGTCGGATCGACGCCGGATCGATCGATTCGACCCGATAAGGGTCGATCCGGCGCCTTAAGTTCAAATTTGAACTGAACCCGGCCGGATCAACTGAATCGAGCCGGGATCGATCGATCCCGGTTCGACTCAAGCGATCCAACTCAGATCCTACTGAGCTGGGTCGATCCAGCCGGAAATGTGGGGTTTTGGGGTTCTTCAAGGGGGAATCGACCCTTGGGGGGTCGATCCGATCCGGGATCGAGCGATTCTGGCTCGATCCCGGCGATTCTTCCTTCCATGATGCTTTAACTATATGAGTAGGCTTAAATGACCAGATTTATAAGCATGGTCTTTGCCTATAGCAGGAAGATGCATAAAGCCATTTTCTTGAAGCATGCATCCTTCGCAATAGTTTTACCTTCAGCTGACCATGCACATGTATATAACTCAATTTAGAGTATAACCATGCACATGATGAATCTAATAATAATAATAAACGAAGAGACCCTTGTGGCCTTTATTTTGTATTCTTGTATTGCGTTGATTTTCTAGATCCATCATGGCTAATAAAGTTATCTAGTGGGCTTAATTAATAGGTAGGTGAAAACCAAGGATCTTCTATTACTTCTTACTTAATAACAAGTTTTATCCCTTATAAGGTTATTCCATGGGTTTAATAATGTTCTTGTTATTGGAACTAGTGGATGAACCTCCAACTTTAAGATGAATGAGATAAGCCCATTAAGTTCTTGGGTTTCAGTCCATTAATAGTTGCCTTAAGATCCCATTCAAGATCCATAACAGTAAGATTATATATGGTTTTCTTATTATCTTTATGCCCAAAACTTCTAAAACATTTGCTTTGAGTTCTGTCCAATTAGACCCATTAACATTTTGGTGGGGACTCACGTGCGCGGGTCCGGTTCGACCCTGCTTTGGTCTATCGTCGTCGTCGGACTGCTCGACCGACGTCCTTGTGGCTTGACGAGTCATTGATGGAGATTTGAGACATCTTAGTAGTTTATTGTGGACTGGCCCATTTAGGGCCCATTATGTTGTCTTTATTTATGTTATTTCAGTATTTTAGGATGTAAGGTTATTTTGGTCTTTTTTACTTGGCCTTTAGAGAGGCTATATATATGTACCTGTTGTCTTCCCCACGAGATGATGAACAGTTGAAGTTTTTGAAAGAATGAACAGTTACCTTGGAGTTTTGGGCGGTTACCGTGTTGCAGGCCCTGTGCGATTGTGTTTGGGGATCCCGTGAAGGGAGAGCGAGAAGCTTCACCGCCCCGTCCTTCTCTTCCCTGCCTCCTTCCCCGGCCTTCTTCTTCCTCCCCCTGTTCTGCCTTTCTTCCCCTCCGTGCCTGTGCTTTCTCTCTCTCTCTACCTGTTCACTCCCATTTCCAGAGCCCCTGTTTGAACTTTTCTTTGCCGAACACCAGAACCCCCACTGCCAAACCCCACGCAACACCCAGCAGCCTTTCCCCTGCGCGCAGCCAGTGCTTCCACATCCCTGTGTGTGGCCAGTGTGCCCAGCCCCCCCCCTTGTCGTGCTACCCCGCTCCCGGATCTCCACTTTCCCCCCCCCCCTGTTCGCGAAAGTCCCAGGCGCGGTCCACCTGCACACCCACGCGTGCGGACCAGTCCGCACCTCCCTCCCCGGCACCCAGTCGCGCTCCCTGCGCGCGGACACTCTCCGCCGCCTCGTCGCGAGGCCCTGCCAGCCACCCCGGTTCCGCCTTCGCGCCAGCCCGCGCTCAGCACCCATCCCCCTGCTCGTGAGCAACCGGCGCCCCTGCCTGTGCAGTTCCTTCGTCGCAGGGTCCCCAGCCAGCCGCCAGGTCGCGAGTCCCCTGCACCCGGCCGCCCTTCCCTGTCCGTCGCCCCGCGCCCAGGACTCAACCGCGGGCCCTTCCCCCCTGCACCCGACCGCCTTCCTGCTCACCACCCCCGCTCCTGCTGCGTTTCCCCTGTAAGCGCCCAGCGTACCCAGACCCCATCGCGGGGCCCAGCAGACCGCCCCGGCCTTCCGGCGCGCCAGCGGCCCAAGCTGCACCCCCCCCCCTGCTCGCGACTATCCGCTCAGGTCCCACTGAACCAGCCGCCTTCTTCCCGCTGCTTCCCAGGAAATAGTCACGTCTTCGTGCAATTTCCTTGAAGCCCCTTCGGCCAGTCACTGCAGCAACAACAGTGTTACACGACTGTTAGATGAATCTTCCGGAGTTTGCAGTTAACAACGAAGTTGAGCCGCTGCACGTGTACCCGCCATTTCTTCCTCACGAGTTTGCATTGCCGAGACGACCGAGGACTCCCCCGCGCCAGCATCCTCGACGACCAGCTGTCTCACCACTTCGTTTACGGTTCGTGGATCCAGTGATCACTAAGTTTGTCGGACTATCTTTGGGTGATCCTGAAGCTAGTAGCAGCAGCCGCCTACCAGTGTCACCTACTGTTGTCCCCGGTACGGAACCCCGTTCTTCAACGGGTCGGTAAGTCGCAATAGGAACATCCCAAACTTGCTGGTTATTATATGACGTATTTGTTCCCGTGCATGAGAGATTAGGTTGACTAGCCATTTTTAAAGTATTAAAAATCATTGCTGGTTGTGCGTTGTGAGATCCTACCTGTACATCTACTAAGTTTGCGATATTTGAACGTATAGCTATCGTCCTAGACTAGCGGTAGTTCTCACTACCAACGATCCATAACGTTTCTTTGTTGCGATGGACGACTCTAACGACTAGTTTCTTGTTATTTTACGTAATTTATCTTCTTGTTAATCCTGTGGAAAACGTGTGAAAACCAATAACTTAAATTGTTCATTGCTGAAATCATTTTGGGTCAGTTTGCATCCACGTGTGTCAGTTGTCCCGCATCAATTTTGGTATCAGAGCATGGTTTTAGACTGTCTAGGACTGTTACTCTGTGTCTGTTGTGTTCATTAAACTCATGCATCAAGTTCATTAAATGGGTTACACATCTAGGAGAGTCCACTAGTTCATGCCCACCCGTAGTGGTGTCGAGTATCACATCTCGTCAACAATGTCTGGTTCTCATGCAAATGCCCCTGGAGCACCTGATGTTGCTCAGAGACTTGATCAAATAATGCATCGTCTGGATCAGCTTGAGCAACGTATGGAAAGTGGGTTCACCGAGTCGGGACGTACCGTCCAAGGTATAGCAGGTCGAATAGCTGTACTAGAGGGACTCCCTACCAATGCAGTTCCTGAACCTGTCCGTCCACCTGCCCCATTAAATCCCCCTAGAGTTGACCGAGCTGTTGCCCGCCCAGAGGCGGAAGATGACCTTGGGTTCGAGTCTTTTGATGAGGTCGAGGACATCCCCAGACCCATTGTCCACCCACGTAGGAGACCTGATAGACAGAATGACCATGAGTGGGAGGGTGATCGGAGACCTCCACGTATCCCGAGGGATCAATTTGGTCGATTCGAGCATGGCGGTCGTGCGAATCTTAGGCACGACCTGGGGAGAGATCGATATCCTAGAGGTCAGGAGGATCTTGGGTATGCACCTCGGAGGTATGAGTACCCGAGAGCGCGAGAAGAGCGTGGTGACCCTCGTTTTGACCAAAGGTATCAGCGGAACCCAAGATACCGTGAGGGTCAAGAAGAGTTTGAGGAAGGTTGGAGACCCCAACCTTTCCATGGGGATCAAGATGATCGTAGAGTTGTTCGTGCCGACGCACCCACATTTGATGGATCTTTGGATCCAAAAGTCTATCTTGATTGGGAAGCGAGCATGAACCGCTATTTTGATTGGATGGGTATGTCTGATGCTCGCCGAGCTCGTTTCGCCATGATGAAATTAATTGGCCAAGCTCAGACTTACTGGATGAATGTTGAGACCCTCCTTGAGCAGAGAGGGCAGGATCCCATTGAATCTTGGGAAGAAATGAAGCTCAAACTTCGTGAGAAGTATCTTCCTGCATCCTTTCGACAGCGTCTCATTGATCGTTGGCAAAACATCTTTCAAGGTAATCGTTCTGTTACCGAGTATATTGCCGAGTTTGACGAGTACCTGATGAGGTGTGGAGCCCGTGAGGAAAGCGCGGTAACCCTGTCCCGCTTTCGGAAGGGCCTTCGCCCAATATATCAGCATGAGTTGTTCCGTCAGCACGTCATTACCATTGAGCATGCTTACCAGGTTGTGCGTGAATTGGAGCAATTCGAGCCTAGGACGGACTCCTTACCTCAGGCTAGGCCGACATACTCACGTCCTACTGATCAGCGTACGGTGCCTGGAGCTCCTCAGCGAGGTCCATTGGTTAGACCTGTGGAGCCTGCACGTCAGGGTCCACCCCCTCGTCCTCGATTTCCACCTCCTGGGGACTCTACTACAGCCCTACCTATTCCTCCTTCTAGTACCCGTCCCCTTCAGGGTACCCCATCATTCAAACGAGAGGATAAGGGAAAGGCTCCAATCATGGGAGAATCATCTCGAGGTGTTGGTTCCCGTGATCGATGCTATAAGTGTCAGGGACTTGGTCATTTTGCAGCCCAATGTCCATCCAAGACTCTAGTAGTGACGGGCACCATTTCTGAGGATGCCCCACCCGAGCAGCATGTCACTTATGAAGCTGGAGTTGATATGGCCGAGCAATATCAATTCGAGGAGGAGATAGTTGATCATGTTCAAGAAGAGCCCCTCCATTATAACAACACTGAAGACCTTCCTCATGGAGGTGAACTTGGGGTTGTGCGTTGTAACCTAGCACAGCCTAGAGGACATGATGATTGGCTCCGTACTTCCATCTTTCACACCTTCTTTCGCCAAGATGGCAAGGTATGTAAAGTTATCATTGACAGTGGGAGCTGCATTAACGCTATCTCTCCTCAGGCCATTTCAGACCTTGGGTTGACAGCGGTTGACCACCCCCGACCCTATCTTGTCTCTTGGGTGAACTCCACCTCCATTCCCATTCGAACAATGTGCCACGTTCCAATTTCCTTCCCACCTTATGCGGAGAAGGTTTGGTGCGATGTTCTACCTATGGAGGTTGGGAGTATCATTCTAGGTAGACCCTGGATTTTTGATGTGGACGCCACTCTCTATGGTCGGTCCAACGTTTGGGCATTCTCCCATAATGGCGTACGCATTACGCTTCAGCCATCCCGTCCTTTACCCCCTACCCCGCGAGGGACTTCTACTTCCAGTGTCCCTTCTCCTGCGAGGTCTTCTCCTGCTGGGCTACCTCGTTCCCCAGCCCATGCTTCTTCTAGTGCCTTGTCTTCTCCTTCTTCTACCCCAAAAGGCACTAGTTCTCATCGGAAAGATGTTACTCCCGTCCCTAGTGGTAGCATCTCCCCTGGTAGCAATACCACTTCTACGGCATCCATTCTTGGGACTCCACCCGTTGTGACCCTTCAGTTGATTAGTTCCCAAGAATTTGACCAGGAGCTTGAGCAGTTTGAATATCTCTGTGCTCTTATGGTTCGGCCCACTGAGGGTGAGAGTCTGAGTAAACATACTCCTGAGATCATCTCTCTTCTTGAGGAGTTCTCAGACGTCTTCCCTGATGACCTCCCCGATGGTTTACCACCTATGCGTGACATCCAACACGCTATAGATTTGGTACCAGGATCCACCTTGCCGAACTTGCCCCATTTCCGCATGAGTCCTGCTGAATTCGCGGAATTACAGAGGCAGATTGAAGAGCTCCTTAAAAAGGGTTACATTAGGGAAAGCTTAAGTCCTTGTGCTGTACCCGCACTATTGGCTCCAAAGAAGGATGGAACGTGGAGAATGTGTGTGGACAGCAGAGCCATCAACCGTATCACCGTGAAGTACCGTTTTCCAATTCCCCGTCTGGATGACATGCTTGATATGATGGCGGGAGCCACTATCTTCTCAAAGATAGACTTGAAGAGTGGTTATCATCAGGTCAGAGTCCGACCTGGAGATGAATGGAAAACTGCTTTTAAGACGAAGGATGGGTTATATGAGTGGTTGGTCATGCCATTTGGGCTCACTAATGCCCCAAGTACCTTTATGAGATTAATGACCCAAGTGTTGAGGCCGTTTATGGGGAAATTTCTCGTAGTTTACTTTGATGACATCCTCATTTTCAGCCACTCCAAGGACACTCATTTAGACCACCTTCGCCAGGTATGCCAAGTGTTGCGCCAGGAAAGCTTATACGGGAACCTCAAGAAGTGCGACTTTATGACAGATCGAGTAATCTTCTTAGGGTTCATCGTTTCAAGTGAAGGTGTCTCCGCTGATCCCGAAAAGATCAAAGCAATTATTGATTGGCCTGAGCCGAAGACAGTGCACGATGTGCGCAGTTTTCACGGCTTAGCGACATTTTACCGTCGTTTCATTCGGGGATTCAGCACTATCACGGCTCCAATCACTGATTGCATTCGCAAGGGAGCCTTTATCTGGTCGAAGGCCGCTGCTAAGGCCTTTCAGGAAATTAAGGAGCGCATGACTCAGGCTCCTATCCTTCGATTACCCGACTTCTCGAAAGTATTTGAAGTAGCATGTGACGCTTCGGGAGTCGGCATAGGTGGAGTATTAAGCCAAGAGGGCCACCCAATCGCCTTCTTTAGTGAGAAATTGAATGATGCTAAATTGAAATATTCCACCTATGACAAGGAATTCTATGCGGTAGTGCAAGCCCTGAGATATTGGAGACACTATCTACTGCCGCAAGAATTTGTTTTGTTTTCGGACCACGAAGCTCTTAGGTTTCTCCATGCCCAGAAGAAGCTTAACCCGAGGCATAGTCGGTGGGTTGAGTTCATTCAGGCCTACACCTTCGTCCTTAAACATAAGGCCGGTGTGGAGAACCGTGTGGCTGATGCGTTAAGCCGTCGTTCTTTCCTCCTCTCATTGGTTAGCGCTGAAGTCACTGGATTCGAGAGACTTCGTGAGGGGTATCCCAATTGCCCCGATTTTGGTCCAGCCTTCTTAGCTCTACAAGATGGCCCATCTAGAGAGCATCCTGACTACATTCTTCAGGAGGGCTATCTGTTCCGAGGTGATCGGTTGTGCGTCCCGCGGACCTCTGTCCGTGATTTTCTGATTTGGGAGTTGCATGCCGGAGGCTTAGCTGGTCATTTCGGTCGTAATAAAACCATTGAATTGGTGGAGCATCGTTTCTTCTGGCCCAGTTTGAAACGTGATGTGGCGCATATTGTAGCACGATGTCGTACATGCGCCCTAGCCAAGCAGAAGAAACAAAATACTGGATTGTATACTCCTCTTCCTGTCCCGGATCGTCCGTGGCAAGACGTTAGCATGGACTTTGTCTTGGGATTGCCACGAACGGTTCGAAAGAATGATTCGGTCATGGTCGTTGTCGACCGGTTTTCCAAAATGGCTCATTTTATTCCCTGTTCGAAAACTTCGGATGCGTCTCGGGTAGCTCGTCTATTTCTTGAGGAAGTTGTGCGTTTGCATGGACTACCCAAGACTATTGTCTCCGACAGGGATGTACGCTTTGTCAGTTATTTTTGGAAGACCTTATGGCATCTTTTGGGCACCAAGCTCAAATTCTCTACTGCTTACCATCCCCAGACCGACGGTCAAACTGAGGTAGTCAATAGGAGTCTGGGAGATTTGTTGCGCTGTCTAGTGAGAGAGCATGAGCGTGGTTGGGATCAGGTCTTGTCTCATGCCGAGTTTGCATATAATAATTCTGTCAATAGGTCTACAGGCAAGAGTCCATTCGAGATTGTCACTGGTTATAGGCCTAGAGGACCTTTAGACCTGATTCCTTTACCCAATCAAGCCCGTGTGTCAGAGTCTGCCGAGTCTTTAGCTGAACATATTAGGAGTCTTCATGAAAACATTAGGCAACGTATTGAAATCAGCAATGAACATTATAAGAAAATGGCAGATGCACGTCGACGACCACAGGAATTTCAAGAAGGAGAATACGTAATGATCAGGGTTAGGCCTGAACGGTTTCCTTCGGGAACCGTGAAGAAACTACAAGCCCGAGGAGCAGGTCCATTTCAAGTATTGAAGCGTGTCGGATCGAATGCGTATGTGGTAGACCTACCTCCTGACTATGGTATTAGCTCTACGTTCAATGTTGCTGATTTAGTAGCTTATCGGGATCCAGCAATGATACCCAGTGATCCGTTCGAGCCTTCTTCCCCCCTTGAGAGTGACACTACACCTGAGCGCCCACCTCCGCCCCAGTTACTGCACGGCGAGAACAGATTGATCATATACTAGACGAGCAAGTTATTACATCTAGGGATGGAGCCTATCAGCGCTACTTGATCCGTTGGAGAGGGAGGCCATCGACCGAGGACACGTGGGTTACACGTGAGGAGCTTCAGCGACTGGACCCAGACCTGCTTGAGAGGTACCAGAGCGACTGCGACCCTTACTCGACGGGGTCGAGTTCCTCCCAGCCGGGGGGAATTGGTGGGGACTCACGTGCGCGGGTCCGGTTCGACCCTGCTTTGGTCTACCGTCGTCGTCGGACTGCTCGACCGACGTCCTTGTGGCTTGACGAGTCATTGATGGAGATTTGAGACATCTTAGTAGTTTATTGTGGACTGGCCCATTTAGGGCCCATTATGTTGTCTTTATTTATGTTATTTCAGTATTTTAGGATGTAAGGTTATTTTGGTCTTTTTACTTGGCCTTTAGAGAGGCTATATATGTACCTGTTGTCTTCCCCACGAGATGATGAACAGTTGAAGTTTTTGAAAGAATGAACAGTTGCCTTGGAGTTTTGGGCGGTTACCGTGTTGCAGGCCCTGTGCGATTGTGTTTGGGGATCCCGTGAAGGGAGAGCGAGAAGCTTCACCGCCCCGTCCTTCTCTTCCCTGCCTCCTTCCCCGGCCTTCTTCTTCCTCCCCTGTTCTGCCTTTCTTCCCCTCCGTGCCTGTGCTTTCTCTCTCTCTCTACCTGTTCACTCCCATTTCCGGAGCCCCTGTTTGAACTTTTCTTTGCCGAACACCAGAACCCCCACTGCCAAACCCCACGCAACACCCAGCAGCCTTTCCCCTGCGCGCAGCCAGTGCTTCCACATCCCTGTGTGTGGCCAGTGTGCCCAGGCCCCCCCCCTTGTCGTGCTAACCCCGCTCCCGGATCTCCACTTTCCCCCCCCCCCTGTTCGCGAAAGTCCCAGGCGCGGTCCACCTGCACACCCACGCGTGCGGACCAGTCCGCACCTCCCTCCCCGGCACCCAGTCGCACTCCCTGCGCGCGGACACTCTCTGCCGCCTCGTTGCGAGGCCCTGCTAGCCACCCTGGTTCCGCCTTCGCGCCAGCCCGCGCTCAGCACCCATCCCCCTGCTCGTGAGCAACCGGCGCCCCTGCCTGTGCAGTTCCTTCGTCGCAGGGTCCCCAGCCAGCCGCCAGGTCGCGAGTCCCCTGCACCCGGCCGCCCTTCCCTGTCCGTCGCCCCGCGCCCAGGACTCAACCGCGGGCCCTTCCCCCTTGCACCCGACCGCCTTCCTGCTCACCACCCCGCTCCTGTTGCGTTTCCCCTGTAAGCGCCCAGCGTACCCAGACCCCATCGCGGGGCCCAGCAGACCGCCCCGGCCTTCCGGCGCGCCAGCGGCCCAAGCTGCACCCCCCCCCCCCTGCTCGCGACTATCCGCTCAGGTCCCACTGAACCAGCCGCCTTCTTCCCGCTGCTTCCCAGGAAATAGTCACGTCTTCGTGCAATTTCCTTGAAGCCCCTTCGGCCAGTCACTGCAGCAACAGCAGTGTTACACGACTGTTAGATGAATCTTCCGGAGTTTGCAGTTAACAACGAAGTTGAGCCGCTGCACGTGTACCCGCCATTTCTTCCTCACGAGTTTGCATTGCCGAGACGACCGAGGACTCCCCGCGCCAGCATCCTCGACGACCAGCTGTCTCACCACTTCGTTTACGGTTCGTGGATCCAGTGATCACTAAGTTTGTCGGACTATCTTGGGTGATCCTGAAGCTAGTAGCAGCAGCCGCCTACCAGTGTCACCTACTGTTGTCCCCGGTACGGAACCCCGTTCTTCAACGGTCGGTAGTCGCAATAGGAACATCCCAAACTTGCTGGTTATTATATGACGTATTTGTTCCCGTGCATGAGAGATTAGGTTGACTAGCCATTTTTAAAGTATTAAAAATCATTGCTGGTTGTGCGTTGTGAGATCCTACCTGTACATCTACTAAGTTTGCGATATTTGAACGTATAGCTATCGTCCTAGACTAGCGGTAGTTCTCACTACCAACGATCCATAACGTTTCTTTGTTGCGATGGACGACTCTAACGGCTAGTTTCTTGTTATTTTACGTAATTTATCTTCTTGTTAATCCTGTGGAAAACGTGTGAAAACCAATAACTTAAATTGTTCATTGCTGAAATCATTTTGGGTCAGTTTGCATCCACGTGTGTCAGTTGTCCCGCATCACATTTAGGCCCAGAACTATGCATGTATTTAGGTTGTTTATTATGGGATCATGTTATGGACTTATATTCAGATTGCATGAAGTCATAAAGAAGTTTTCTTATTAACTTCATGCCCATAATTGAAATAATTATAACATCCAAGCCCATTAAGTTAGACCACTTAAATTCTGATTTTCTAGCCCATCTAGCTTAAAAGTACCAATTTTTCGAAATTGCATTATTTAGGCCCGTTAAAGCTGTTTTTGGACATTTTCATGAAATTTTTTGTGTTAGGAAAACATACATACCCCTGAAATACATCATATTTGAATGGATACCCCTAAAATCTGTATACTATATCCTATACCTCTGAAATCCATGTATTTCATCATGTATACCCCTACCGCTTGATTCCATCCATTTAACTCAATGACCATTGAGTTGAGAGGGCAAAAAGACTAATTTGCCCTCTACAACTCTAAAAAATCATTTTTTATAACACCCTCTCTCTCTCTCTCTCTCTAGCAGCAAAGAAACATAGTCCCCAACCAGGGTTGGTTCTATGGCGGGTCCTCAACCAACAGCTCCCCAGTCCACAGCCGCTGACCTCCACATTGCTGCGGACTAACAAAGTGGATCTACTGCTGCAAATGGAGCCATTGAGCGAGGACAAGTTTGAGGGATGGTGTCCATTCACATGGTAGCAATGATGGTGGGCATGGCCTGCTGCTGAAACATGGTTGATTGGCAGGGAAACCCCATTGTCCCCAGCCAAGAAAGCACCTCATGTCGGCCCCTGTGGTTGACCAGAACTTTCTCTTCTCTCTCTCTACCCTATTGAGCCCTTGAAAACCCCCTCCCCACCTCTGGCACCCCATGCACTCTCTCTCTCTCTCTCAGCCGGCACCCCCGGCCAATGGTGCCACCCTCATCTCTCTCTCTCCCGCTCCCTCCCAGTGCTCTCTTTCTCTCAGACGAGCCCAATCTGGTGGACTGGGCTCTCTTTGCCAACTATGCCCTCACCTTTCTCTCTCTTCCTCCCTCTCTCTGGTCTCCCCTCCCACATCTCTCTCTCTCTCTCTCTCTCTCACACACACACACTTTCCCATGCATGTGCCGGAGGAGAGAATCCCCCTCCAGTGCCCCCTCCCACCTGGCGCTCTCTCTCTCTCTGCGTATGTGTGTGCGTCTGCGTCCGCAGAAACATCCTCCCTCTCTCCCTCCAGCATCCCATGCACCCCTGCCTCTCTCTCTCTCTATGCAGCCCTCTAGCACCCGCACTCTATCTGTCTGTCGGTGATCCCCACTCTGGCACCTGTTCTCTCTCTCTCTCTCTCTCTCTAACCTACACCGGAGGGGGAGACACCTCTCTGGCACCCCCACTTCCCCTCCGCTGCCTCGCCTCTCTCTCCCTCTCCCCCTCATCCTCTCTCTATGTTCTCTCTCCCCCCCTCTATCTTCTTAAGAGGGATATTTTAGCAAAGTCATCCATCATTTAACAGTTCCGTTATAGTGATAGCGGAATGTTCTTGCCATTTTGACGACCAGCTAACCATAGGGATATAACTGACTAATTTTTTGGATTTCAAGGGTATAGAATATAATATGCAAATTTTGGGGGTATATATACGAATACGATGTATTTTAGGGTATGTATGTAATTTTCTATTTTGTGTTCATATATGCATGTATATCATGAATGAGTGGCCTTCCATAAATATTATATGAATATGAATGCGAATGGATGTTACATGGTCACAAAGGAATTAGCCAAGGTCCATATTTTATTGTGATTAACAAGGTCACATCATGGCATAAGGATGATCCTATGGAAAAAAAAACAGTATTTTCTTTTGATTAAAAGTCTAATACAGTCTGTAATTTATTTGTAGAACCTTACAGTAGGTTATGAGCTATTGAGGTCCATAATGTAATAAAGTTTTGTTATATGTCAAGGACTATAAATGGACTATTTTTGGAGTTGAGTTTATTGGTTAATTATTTATGGTTATGGTGGCACTAACTGTGACCCTGACTGATCAGGTGACTGATCACTCCTTTGATAAAGTATGACCATTCATTAATTTGTTGTTGATTATTATATGCATAGAATTCATATCTAGTATGATGGTTACTTTATGCATATTAGAAGTTTGATCATTATATATTGTGAATGGTTGTGAATAATCACTTATTTCATGTAGTACATGCCAAAGCAGTCACATATCTTAGGTAAATTATTTACATCATGTAAAGTCATAGTGATCAAAATAATGCAACTTATGTTTTAACATAAAGGCAACTCCCAAAGGAAAGCTAATATGGTAATGAACTTAAGCTGGATGGGGCTAGTTGAATACATGCAGTACTAGATATCTTGGATTACTTATTGCCCAAAGGCTTTAGAATCCTTGAATCTAGTTGGCCGGATTGCTAGACATATATGGTTCATGCCATCAAGTTGGGTGTTAAACTTAATAATAGTTGTAAGCTCAATCCCAAAAGAGGGGCTTACAATGTTACGTGACTTAGTTGCCCACTCAGACTTGTTAAATTCTAACAAGTTTTAACACCCCTTAGAATGCTATAATATAACCGGGAACAGTAGGTGATGCATGCAATTTTATTTGTTGATGAGGTTATCCGTAAATTGCTTGATATAGTTTCATCTTAATGTAGCCATTGTTGCTGCAATGTTAACAAACAACTCCAACATCCCCATCCTTAGCGGATCCAACTTCATGGAATCGAAAGAGTAAGTGATGATTAGCGTAGGTTGGATCATGGTTAGCCGAATTGGATCGAATCGGTCTGATTCACCTTATATATATATATATGTATTATATGTATGTATGACATACATATACCTGATTGTCTTGTCTTTGTATATGTATAATTCCTTATTTACCTGACCATCATTTAAGTAAATGTTAACATTTACTTAAGATATTATATGTAAATAAGAAAGTACCCCCTATTTGAGTCCAATAAAAATATCAAAAAAATCATATCTCTTACCAATAAAAAATCAACTCTCCCATCGATGAAGAAAATCACGATTTTTGTGATTTCATCAAAATATCGACTTTCTAATCCCTCATAATTTGGTCTAATTAAAAATTTCATAATTCAAATAAACTCAATGGAACACTAAAAATTCAAAGTCCGGTGAAAAAAATTAAATGCGCATGTGACTTCTCCAAGGGAACCACTCTCCTACTGACAACTAGTCAACTGTGCATGTGACTTCTCCAAGGGAGTCACTCTCCTACTGATTAGGACTTGCTGACAGTAGGAGAGTGGCTCCCTTGGAGAAGTCATATGCACATTTGACTTTTTTCATTGGACTTTCGATTTTTAGTGTTCTATTGAGTTTATTTGAATTATAAAATTTAGATGGGCCAAATTATAAGGGATTAGAAAGACGCTATTTTGATGGAATCACCAAAATTGTAATTTTCTTCTTCGATGGGAGAGTTGACTTTTTATTGGTAGAGATATGATTTTTTTGATATTTTTATAGGATTCAAATGTGGAATACTTCCTTATTTACATATAATATCTTAAGTAAATAACATTTACTTAAATGATGTTCACGTAAATAAGGTGTTTCACATGGATAATATATATACATATACAATATATAATATTGTTTATATAATATATCCACATCCAAGTGAATTGGATCGAATTAGGGAAAATCCGATTCTATCCGAATCGGCGATGCGACAAACCTTGGGTTGGATAGACCTTGATATTGCTCCCTGTTTGACAACTAAGTAAGTCCTGGTAAGATAAAGTAGGTTAACATGGGTTAGCAGCATTTTTACTTCGACGCAAAAATAAGATAGCGCCTGATAACTCTAGATAAGCCTAGATAAACTTAACAGGCCCTTTAGGCCCTGGTAAGTTAGCAGGGGTCATGGTAAGCAATCTCGCGAGATCTCGCAAGTATCTTGGTCTCGGCCCCTTCCCGAGAAACGAGAAGGTCGAGATGAGTAGTCAGGGTTAGGATCCTCTTCAGGCAGGGTTGTCAGGATCCTCTTATTTACCTGAATATCATTTAATATCATTTAAGTAAATGTTAGTATTTGTAGTTTCATTTACTTAAGATATTACACGTAAATAAGAAAGTATCTGCCATTTGAATCTACTAAAAATATCAAAAAATCATATCTCTTACCAATGAAAAATCAACTCTCTTATCCAAGAAAAAAATCGTGATTTTGATGATTCCATCAAAATAGCGTCTTTCTAGTCCCTCATAATTTGACCTATCTAAAAATTTCATAATTCAAATAAACCTAATAAAATACTAAAAATCAAAAGTCCGGTGAAAAAGTCAAACATACATATGACTTCTCCAAGGAGCCACTCTCCTAGTGATAACAACTAAATCTTAGTCATGGTCCACTGTGATATTCAGATAAGTAAGATATATTGCCATGGGTTCCCATGTCATGAATTAAATTTTTTTTATGCTTAAAGTAAAATCCTACGGAGAGAAAAATGAAAATGCACATCCTGAATCCCAATTCCCACACTCTTGTTGTATGATATATGTGAACCTATGTCATCCATGGTTGAGGCTTGAGAATGTAAACAATTATCTATGTTCCTTAAGGAATTATCTATGTGAACCTATGTGATCCACACTTTTATGTTATCTTGATCTCCCGAGATCTTATTGAGATCTCTTCGAGACCTCTTCTATTTGAACCTCCCGAGACGAAGCCGAGATCCGATATGGCAAACCTTGGCAGGGGTTAACAACCCCTGGGCCCACTTACCAGGCGGATAGGGTACCTAGAGTATCAAATTGCTTTTGGGTTTAAGAGGGTTGATAAATGCCCTTTACCAAGACCTACCGGGTTACCAAACAGGCCCTAAAGAGGATAAACCTACATCCCTTATGAAGGTGAGCACCCAAGACAAAAGGTCAAATATGAAAAATGGGAGTGCTCTGATAGGCAATTTTTTTGCTTATGAAGGCACATGTCAGTAGAAATATTTGGTTCCATTCCTGAATGTGAGACTACCCTTAAATATTTGAACCATATTGAGAAGCAATTACTAACTCTAACAAAGCCCTTGCTAATACATAAATGGCTAAGTTGTCGTTGATGAAGTATATAGGTTTAGGATTCATTCATGAACATATCATGGAAATGAGGGATCTCACTGCTCTACTAAATACAATAGAAGTGGCTATTTCAGACTCCTTTTGTTTCACTTCATACTGAACTCTATTCCTACTGAATATAATACTTTCAAAGTTTCCTATAACACACAAGGTAAATTGGCCGGTCAATGAATTATTGACCATGTGTGTACAAGAAGAAAGTAGGCTGACGCAAGAGAGAATAGAAAAGATGCATTTTGTGACTCAAGTCAAGAACACCTTAAAACCTAAGGGTCGTTCTTTTAAGAAGAAGAAAGGTTCTTTTAAAAACCAAGCTGATAAGGAGGCAACCAATAAAGTCAATGCTGGCAAGCCTAAGTTAAAGTGCTTCTTCTATAAGAAGAAAGGGCACATTAAGAAAGAGTGCTTGAAATACAAGACATGGTCAGCCAAGAAAGGTCAGTTTCCTACTCTTGTATGTGAGGTTCTGCATTCAACCATAATTTTTCATGATATCTGGTGGGTAGATTCCGGTGTTACTAACATAATCAATTATGTTCAAGGGTTTCTATTTAGGAGACATGCAATTGATGTTGAACGATACATCATATAAGGAAATGGTGCACTCTAAAGTTGGAGGCTGTAGAAACCTAGTCTGCAGACCTTAATTCAGGCCATATTTTGAAATTAGATAATTGATATGGGATAGAGAGGGAAGGGGGAGGGGGGGCATCGGAGGGAGGAAGAAGGGAAGCCGGAATCCACTGGGGAGGGGAGGGGGAGAGGAGCTACATCTCGGAGGGCTTCCACCTTTTTCTTCATTTCTTCAAAACGTGGGGTACATGTGCATTTAAAGAGAGGGGACTCAGTGTCCCCTCTCACCTACCCAAAGGCCAAAAGACCAAAATACCCCTTTTCAAAGCAAAAGGCTAATCTCAAACCTAAAATAATAATAAAAAAAAACATCGGCCCCTAATCGGCCAAACAAAATAAACAAGAGGCCCTGGGCTCCTTAGGTGCGACTTTTTGATTCCCATCAATAATACTTTTCACATTCCTGGCTTCAACAAGAAGTTAGCTTCAATTTCAATTAGATAAACAAGGATACATGTTCGAGTTTGAAAATTGTGGATTCACATAATTCCATATTTCTAAGTTAGTAGGTTTTGGTATTATAACAAATGATCTTAATCTACATTGTTTACATTTAGATTAACCTAATCAAACCTATTTAATTGAGCACAAAATGGTGAGCATCAAACATAGAAGAGTAAATGTTAAATCTTCCACATTATGGCACAAGAGATCAAGCCACATCAGAGGAAAGGATGCGAAGAACAATGAGAGAAGGGTTATTACCTACCCTTGACTTCTCAGATTTCGACATTTGTGTGGGTTGCATCAAGGGAATGCAAATAAGAATTTCAAACAAAGGTATTATAAGAAGTAATGGGAAATTGGAAGTGATCTATATAGACATATATAGGCCATTTCCTCCATGCACAAATAATGAACGATATTTCATCACTTTTATTGATGATTGCTCTCGGCATGGTTATATTTACCTACTTTTTGAGAAATTGGAAGCATTGACTGACTTTAAGGTATTTAAGGAAGAGACAGAAAACCAACTAGGGAAGAAGATCAAAGTTGGTTAGGTTAGATAAAGATGGTAAACACTATGGCAGACATATAAAATCTAGTCAAGTTGCTGGACCTTTTAGATGATTCCCCGAAGAGTGTGGAACACAAGATTAACATTCCATGCCAGCCTTCTGATCGCGACAGAGGCCATGACCGCCTTCTGATCGAGACGCCACGATATGTCGCGATAAGAAACCCTGTCACGACGGGTCGGCCTGTCGCGATCTGGTCGCGACAGCAAGGTCCGTCGCCTTCTCAGGCGAAAACCCTAATCCGGGAACCGTCTCCGGATTTCCATGCAAACCACCCTAAACATGATTTCAACCCGGTTTTCATGCTCATTTCACCTCCTAAACATGGTATCTACTGTTTTTAAAGCAATAAACAAACCAATATGCAATCCACGTAACAAATCAAGGTAGAACTCCCTACCTTCACGAAGAACGCGCAATCCACGCATGGCGCGACGTTTCTCCCACTCCTTGCGACGTCCTCGCGTCGAGAGCGAGACGAGAACTCCGCCGAAACGCCAAATTGCCCAACAGAGCCGCAGCAGCTTCTTCCCTGGTCGAGCAGAGCTTGTGAAAGCTCTGTTCGGCCAGCCTGCTTAAAAACCGCACAGCGGTTAGGATCGCGACGTACCTCCCCGTCATGACCTGATCGCGACGAGCTAAGGCGTCGCCTTCCCACTCCCGACGTCAGCAAACTCCACTCTATGCGCAACACACGGCGCACATGCAGACGTCGACCCCAGCAGCGGCAACCAGAACGCGACCCCTACTGCTGTCGCGTTCAGAACGCGACCTACACCCCCGTCGCGTTCACATTCAGTGAGCCAACAGGCACCATGGGCCTAACCTGCCGGCCCACTAAGCTCCACGCAGCGCGCGGAAACCACAACCAAGGCCCAATGACCCCATATTGGTCATGAGCACTATACCAAAACCAGTAAACACAGATCCGAACTACCACTAATCAACAATCCGCGAAGATCCGAAAAACACACTACGTTACATATGTCACGAGGCCACATCACACGCAATATGGCTAAACAATTTTATCATAGATCTCAAGATTGTGGACTCAATTTTGAGGCCAATACAAATTTCCTGTGATAATATTGCAACAATTCAATTCAGCAAATATAACAAGATATCTAAAAGGTTGAAACACATAGATATCACTGTTTTGCTGTTAAAGAGAGCATTGATATGGACCTAGTAACAGTAGATAACATAAAAATAGATGCTATGATTACAGACCCTCTCACCAAAGGACTAGTACCTAATGTGTTAGGACGTCATGTAAAGAGTATAGGTCTGGATCATAGTGGGAATGACTTGAGATCATTGTCATGCATTCACATTCTCTTCTTCTTATTATGAATTGGTGATGTTCCTTGTGAACAATAAAGTTAGACCTATTAGAAATAGATCTAAGAATCTCTATCTATCAATTCCCCATAAAGTCTTAACTTTAGAGAATAGTGGGAGTGTAATTACATGGAACCACTCCATTATCAGAGAGTGGAACTATTATAGTTCTTCCCATTAGAATCCTTAAGGGTAAATGAGGTTTCAAGGGAGAGTAAATCCTTTCTATGTTTTTAAACTGTGTGCATATAGATTTTAAAATCTACTCAACCCCACTGTGTTACTTATTTATTCACTTATTGGCCAAGTGGGAGACTGTTAGAGTTATTTATTTAAACTCCCCATTAAGTGGCCCGATTAAGTTATTAAACTATTAAAATCTAGTGGGAGTTGAAAGATGGAAGGATACAAAACTCTCTCTTAAAGTGGGTAACATCTAGCCATATGGTATCTCCTCTTTGACGGGTGAAAGGAGTAACCATAAACCCATTAATGGCCAAAGTCCCTCTCTTGTCTATAAAAGGTGGTGGATTCTCCATCTTCCTAGAATGTAAATTTCTAGCACCATAAGAAGATAAGAGAAATGATAGGAAACCTTTGTGCCACCTTTCTCTCCCTTGTCTTTTGATATTGCCCTCCATATAAGTCTTCCGCTGTTCTTTCGTCTCCGCAATAAGAGGGCATTGTCCGATTAAAGGAGGGACTTCATACAGCGTCTTGTACGGTGTTTTGTCATCCTTGCTAATAACACTTTGTAAATCCTTGATCCTGTGGCATCATATTCCACCTCGTGTGGATATAAGTTTACCAGACCATTGACAACATGGAAAAAAGGATCAAGTCAGCCTAGGGATCAGCCTGGGCCAATCCTGATTCAATCTGGATCAGATCAGCCTATCCATCTGATCTGTAGGAAGTTTGGCCGATCCAGATCGGCCAGATTAAAAATGGTTTTGTTTGAAAACAAATCAGGGAAAATCGGAAAAAATTAGGAAAAATGTCTTCAATATTTGCATATATATATATATATATATATATATATATAGTATGTTTTTATGATATATGTATCGTACTCATAAATTTACTCATTAATATATATACATATAAAAATGTATATATATAATCATACACTATATACATATCATATTAATGTATAACATAATAATATGTATATCCTTATAAATGCATACATCATACAAATATCACAATCTAATGATTGGGAATAGTGTTGGAATATGGAGCACTTTATATATATATATCTATATATATATATATTGTATTGATGAATATATATATGTATATATATAGATTTATGCTATGTTACAGTGGGGCCGCATGGTGCAGAACCGTCGGATTGAAATCCGACGGGGCCGCATGCACGCGCCCGCTGTGCATTTTGGCGTACAAAATGGGCAGGGCGTGCACTTTTTAAAAAAAAAACTTCCCGCTGTTGGATCGCACCGCAGCGCCATACTGTAGCATCACTCTATATATATATGTGTGTGTGTGTGTGTGTGTGTTTAAAGTACATACAATCATATATTCATGTAAATATTAATAACAATATGCACATATATATAATGTATATAATGACCAATCTGGGCCGATTTGGCCCAATTCACCGGAATTTAAACGATCCAGGGGCTTCCCCTGGAATCAGAAATTCATCACCTGGAACAACTACAAATCCAAGAAGGACAAAATGCAAGGATAAACTTGGTACTACACCTTTGATTGACTCTCAGATCTGAGAACTTCTCAAGCAGTTCAATCATCTCTATACCATAAGCACATCTCTATATACCCTTCTTATCTTTATTAGTCTGCTATAGCAAATTTTAGGGAAGAACAACAAAGTTAAGAAAATTTACACTCAGCAAATTCCAGAAGTTTCTTTTTCTTTCTGTTCTTCCTGAAACAGGGGTCAAACAACATCAGAAAAAAAGGGCAATAGATAGTTTGACAAAAGATTGAGTTATGACAAGAAGACGGGGAACTTTTTCTCCACTTCTCAGTTTAAAAGTAAGTTCTATTAACAACTACGAACAGGTAGTGATCTAGTGGGTAAAAGATCCTCGAACTTCCCATCTAAATCTTGCAAGTTAAATACATCAAATTCAAAGCCAACTTAATGAAATGAATGTTTAAGGAACCAAATACTGATAATCCCCATCATAATTGGCTGAAGCCAGCTTCTGGCCAACAAATCAAATTTTGAACGACTATTGAGCCAGTTTATCTGCAATATGAATAATGTACTTTCATAAGGATCACTGTCACAAAACGTCCAGTTACACTCTTCATGAGGGAAGAAAAACCAGTTAAATTGTGGGTCAACAACGTGCATACCATCAGGCATTACAAACAGAGTTGAAAGAAAAAAAAGGAAAAACAAGAGGAAAACTTGCAACCGAAAAACGTTAGTACTTCATGATCTTTCACACACTCAAGAAAAAAAATCCCAACAAACAAAACCAGGACCAAACATCCATGCCACAAAACAAGACAGGCAACGCGTAGCAGCTCACCGTAGACATTGGTATTGAACACCTGCTCGACGGAGGCCATGGGGACCTCGGCGAGCGGGGCGACGCAATGCATTCCCGCATTGTTCACGAGTACGTCGATGCGTCCGAACCGCTCTAGCGCGTCGGCCACGGCGTCCTGGATGCTCGGGTCGCTGAGGACGTCGACCTCCCGCAAGAAGAACCGGGCGTCCCCCTCGAGACTGCTCATCGAGCTCGCCGACCTCGCCGTGGCCACCACCAGGCAGCCGGCCGCCGCGAAGGCCCGGGCCAGCGCGTACCCGATGCCCCCCTCGGAGCAGCCGGTGATCAGCACCACCGGCGGCTCCTCCTGAGCCATCTTCGCTGCCATCCTCCTTGGTGAAAACCCACAAAAATTTCTCACTTGCTCTGCTGGGTTTGATCTGGGTCCGGAGAGGGATCCCCTTCCTATGCCTCTCACAGCGCCAGAGAAGAAGGGGAAGCCGAAGAAAGTGTGAAGGTCCTCGCAGAGAGAAGAAGAAGACGGCATGTCCGTGAAATAAAGAGTCGGGAGCAAAGCTGTGCCGCGTGGAGGGGGCGGCCCCAGCTATATTAAATATGTTTTTTTTTTTTACATAAATGATGTATTTATATACATAAATAATATATTTATGTACACAAATACATCATTTGTGTGCATAAAAAAAAAAAAAACCGCATTCGCGGGAGCCCCAGCTCAGCCTAGGCCTAGCATTTCTCTGAAATAAATTATAGGAGGGGTTGGGAAGGTTGCCGGTCTTGGTTACGGAAGAGAGTTGGATATCATAAATTTCAATCAAACTAAAATTAATATAAATTATATGAAAAAATATGGTGAATGTCTTTTTTTTTTTACCGTTAAGATAGAAGTAATTTATTACCAATTAGTAGAGATTACAAGAGTAAAACTGTAAGCAGTTAAAACATCATAAGAGATGACATTAATGTGTCATACACCACTAAGAGCATGTTTGGTATTTGGATAGATCGAGAATAAAATGATCTTCACTATTTTGAGGATATTCTCGTTCTATCTCCAATCCATCTAAATACCAAACATGTCTTAACAGATTGACAAAATACATACTTGACCAGAACATGTGTCGAGAGAGTAAAGTGCCTAGGAGAGTAATTCACTTTAATCTAGGTGTATGAAATTAGAAAATCTATACAATCCAACAAAATAGAATTACATCTCTAAAGGATCTTCTGTTGATCATTGATTGTCAAATCAGCACTAAAAGCATCACTATATAGAGTGATATCATCATTTAACTCTATGGCTCACATAATGCCTTGATAAATGGCCTGAGTAATAAGGGGAGAGGATGTCTTGAAGATAGAAGATGTACAGTCCAATAATAAGATATTATGAGTTATTAGTACTTGAGCACCAACAGTTTTTCCCTCTCATGCATGTTACAGAGAGCCTCAATAAATGTGGAAGTATGCGTCCCTATGTGATTCAAAAAAGATATGCATGTCAATTTTTGAGACAATTAAAATGTTTTCTTTGAAAATTTTGTTAATAAATACTATATATAAGAATATTTTGTTTTGCTGTTTAAAATTTGATAAGGATCCTTTTTACGTGTTTGTGATTGGATATCCACCACCACTAATTAATGTGGATAACTTGGTATCTTATGGTGGCTAATTCAAAGAAGAACTTATTACACTCGAGAGATTATCCGCAAGTGCAACAAGCTTTGCAATATTGTCCATCAATATTTGGCAAAAGGTCTTGGAGTTTAATGTGTGGCTATAATAAATTCTAGATAGTTACACTAGTCAACTGTTCATAAGGATCACACACAAATAGTTCGTAAGGACTCAAATTGGAATTTTCTATATCCGAAGAAAAATAGGGTTGGTACATAAAGATTGATTATAGAAGAACCCTTTTTGTTCAAAGAGGAAGCAATAATAAACAAGTAGTTTTTTTGATAACGAGAAAATCCCACTCCGTGTGATTTTGTGGGCTCAAGAATTGGTATTCGTGAACTCCAAATCAGGATTTGACAGCTCCTACTTTCTGTATACCCGTATTGTCTTTACTTCACTTGATCGAAAAAATTTCGAATTTACGCACCTCGAGAATTACATGTAAATCAGGTAACCCCCCCCCCCCCCCAAGAATCGAACTCAGGATAGCTCTGAGATATGTCAGATATGCTGTCCTTTAGATTTTTTTAGTTCTTCGTGAGAATCTTTATTGGTGTGAATTGTAAGAAAACAATCTTATTATTTGAGAAAACTTGACAAGACTATTTGTTTTTTTTCTCTCTCTCTCTTTCAACTGATAAAATTACTTTTTTCCTGTAATACTGAGCCTCTTAATAGATAAAAGGAACACAAGGAAAGGATGAGGCCATGAGGGTGGAAAAATAGCAATGATGGTGTGCATGCAGCTGAGGGTATATGAAGGGAGTGAAACTGTATATATGAGATGGTGATGGTGAGATTGCTGATGCCATTTCACCCTGTCTCTCCCTTCAGGATGTTTTTGGGAAGCAGTAGATAATTCCAGGTAACTATTTTCTTTTGTCTGTGTGTGTGAGAGAGAGAGATGATTAATTAATTAATTATTGTGAGAGTTTCACATGATTATCCAGAATGAATTAAAATTATTATTCTTAAAGCTTCATACCGAAATGAAAGCTAGAAGTAACTTTTCAATTGAAAACTTCACCAAACCTGCACTGCAAATTCCTTAGTTGTGGGATCAAAAGGAGAACATATATTTGAGAAAAAATTCAGTCGATCATAAGATAGATAGATATTATGCGTTCTAGACATATATATATATATATTATATATATATATATATATATATATATATATATAATATTATTGTGTGGGGGAACTCGTGCTTGCAGTGGACAGTGATAGAAGAACATTTCTCCTCACATTCTAATCATGGGATCCCAAGGATTGGGATAGGTGATTCCACACACAACATCATCAGACAACTCTAATTTGTAATGTCTTCTGCTGTTGTGACTTCCAACTTTACAGGATAAGCACATACCAATCACTTTCTTAATTACACAAGAGGAAGCTGGGAAATCATGTGGAAACGTGAGGCAAGTCGAGATGTCTCTGGAGTCCAAATAGCAAATACTCTCTCTCTTCTCCTTCATCTACTCCTAACCCTGATCTTTCTTTAGTTGTCATCTTCCATATTCCTTCTATATATGCTCTAAAAATATTAATGTACTCAAAGACCAATTAATACTATGTCAAAATTAATGCTCAAACCAAACGGGAACTAAGATGCTGTTTTGATGTGCAACAAAACGATGCAAGACCATATCGTATCCTGTTCTCCTAGCGTTTGGTTATACGTTTAGGATATTGTATAATTGAGCCGTAAAAAATGGTCAGCTGCCCGTAACACAAATTTTTTCGGAGTACATTAATATTGTATGTGGATGGGGGACAACTGGACAAGCAGATTGGATATATTGGGCCCTTTGAAGAACACAAGAATGAGGAACCAGCACAGGAAGTTGCAAACAGTGACATAACTAACCAGTCAACGACGAACGACTTCAGGAAATTAGGTGGCAATTTGGAGAACAGCAATGCAATTAATTAAATGAGCTACTGATCAGTTGAAGTTGCAGAAAAGAAAAAAAAAAAAACAATAGAGAGTTGGTGGAATGACATAGTACGAGTCATTTTATTTATTTATTTAAAAGACTTGATTTGGCCATTTTATTAATGAAAGTGAAAGATGCTAAATCACGATGCCAAAGTCAAATACAATAATTTCAATTTTGTTAAATGTTTGGAACTTATTTCGGATCGGTCTCGGCCCAAACCGATAAATTTTGGCCGAAACTAACATCTATTTGAAGACCACCTCGAGGGAGGCCTCGGCAAGCGGGGCGACGCCGCCGTTGTTGACGAGCACGTCGATGCGGCCGAACCGCTCCAGCGCGGCGGCCACGGCGTCCGGGACAGGACGTCGATCTCCAGCAAGAAGAACCGGGCCGGCGTCCCATTTCAGGCTCCTCACCGACCTGACTGACCTCGCCGTGGACACCACAACGCAGCCGGCGGCGGCGAAGGTAACCGAGACCCCCCTCGGAGCAGCCAGTGTGATTGGACTTGGCACGAGTAGCTGTGGGTGGCCATTGCATGGGATATACATACACGAACCCGGGCCGGGGGTGGCGCAGTTAGGAGTTGGGACGTTACAGAGGTTGAGGGGCTTATTGGGGGCAGTTGGGTTTGGTGGGTGGGCCTTGGGGGCAGCTAATATATTTAGGATGCGTTCGATAACTCTTTATAATATCTAAAGTGATAAGACATTGTTTTTTTTTCATATTATTTGATAAAATATTTAAATTTATGTTTAAATGAACATATATTTTCTTAATTTTCTTTTTTAAAAAATGAAGAATATGTCAATTTTTTTTAGGCATTTAAGACTCGACTTTCGGCACTTGACAGTCGACGACTGACATCTGGAGTCCAACGATTGGCACCCAATAGTCTGACAGCCAACGTCCAACGGTACAACAGTCAGTGCTACCATCGGACGCCAGTTGTTGACTGTCAGAAATTGGACAGGTGCCGACCGTCAGGCGTTGGGAAATGACCGTCGGGCACTGGGCCCCAGTTGGGCGCCAATTGTCGGCTACTGATCGCCATCGTCAAACATTGGATGGGCACCGACCGTCAGACATTGGAAAATGACCGTCGGGCAAGGCGCCAGTTTTCGATTGCTGATCGCCACCGTCAGTCGTCAACTGCTGATTATCGGGCGCCGATCACTGGACCGACCACCGACCGTCGGGCATCGGCCATTGGGCCGAGAGCCGACTGTCAGACCATCGAACGCTGACCGTTGACTGCCGGACCATCAATCGCCGATCACCGACTGTCGAATGTCGACCGTCGAAATATATCTCATTATCTTCAGATATTATTCAAGTTAGTTATCGAACAACTCTTTTTTCAAATCTTAATATATTTAAGTAGTTTTTAAATTTTATATTTAAAGATTAAATGATAAATTAAATTTTAAATATTTTAAATAATTGTTATCAAAGCCACCTTAGTCTCTCTTCTCCCCTCTCTTTTCTCTCTCTTACTCAGATATTTATAAGTTCAGTTCTTATATTCTTTGGTTGCATTGGAGGAAAAATTGTTATATGGATTCAGAGCTAAAAAGATAAAAGCAAGATAAAAACGCTGTGAAAGGTGAGAAATGATATCCTATTTAGAGACTAAACTGTGGATTCCATGGAAGAAAATTGGATTTTAAGATTTGGGTTCTTCCCGTTAAGAAGAGTTATAAATAGTTGATCCATACTGAGTCTGCTCCACTTTCTTATAGTATATATATATATATATATTAATAAAAATTAAAAAAATTTTAAAAGTCTCTGACTTTAATAAAGAGATCCTTATTATAACATGATTTAATGTAAACTGTAATTAAAGATAACATTTACTATAATGAGTTACAACTCTGTTAAAGACTAAAAATAAATTAAATATCTGTTTAAAAACTCTTAATTAATTTATCCTAAAGACTACTGCCCAATTAATCTTATTCAGATGGCCGTCCATTAAAAGGCATTCAAGCCCCACGTCTACTGTGATGGCGTGACGCGTAGACATCCCGCCTATGACAAAGCTCCCGGAGCCTTTGCTACTCATTTGAGCATTCTTTTTTTTTTTTTAGAAGTGATGTTCACAAAAAAAAAAATTATATTATTTTAAAATTTTAAATCTCTATAAAAAATGAACATCATATTTTTTTACTGCTATGTCTGCTCCCCTCGCAATACTATTACCAGGGGTGCTAGAATTTCGTTTATGACAGTTGAGCTTCTGGCCTTCTAGATTTATGTGAATCCTTTCGGAGCAGGAGAGGGTATGAATCTTTAAGCCTGTTTAGTAGGAGGTTAAGTAAGGGCTAAGGGTGAATCTTATTTTATTTTATATTGGGCATGTCAAAAAAAATATGGATAAAGATAGTTTAGATATTTTAAGGATATATCAAAAAAATATATATAAATTGGAATAAGTTATCTTATATTTTTCTTGAGATAACTTATCTCCAATTCCATCTCTTATTCTCATTTCCTCCTCTATTTTTTATTTTTATTTTATATTTTTAAAATTTTGAAAAGGGGGAGGGGGTCGACTTTGTTTCTTATTATTTTATGTATTCTAGAACTATTTTAGTGCAATATACATTTACACTTCAAAAACAATGAAAATTTATGCATCAAAAAATTCAATGAGACTACTAAAATATAATATATATATTATCGAATCTAAAAAATCACTACAAAAATATAAAGAGATTGTACACTTTTTATCTTAACTTAAAAATAGTTCTGGATGACAATAGAATGATGAAAAAAATATATCCACCTAACACCATTTCTTCCAAACGAAGAGAGTATAATGGTAGAAAACAAATGTTCGATTTGTACACTATAACATCATTTCTATCAAACAAAGAATGATGTTATCTTTAAAAATCTATCTATAAAAATATCAAACAACAGATGAATTAAACAAATCGATAACATATCTCTAAATTAATTTACCTACATCTTTATTTTTTCTATCCTCGTACCAAATAGAACCTTAATTGTTGGGTCCTTATTATTGCACCAACTTATCTTAACTAGGAAGGATCCAAGGTCTAGGACAGGTGATTCCATGTGATACTATTGTGCTATCAACATGTGATGAGTAGATGAGTTTGGGCGAAATTTTAAGTTTTGGAACTTGAGAAATAGAACAAGGTTATCTTTTTTGCGACCTGACGTAAAAAATATCATATTTCATGCATCAGATGAACGTATTATTTACAGAAGAAAAATGCTTATTACTTAGGCTACAGGATAAGGGCTCTGAGACTCACGTTCCTAGAGCGAGTCCTACGCTCATGTTCTGTATCTGTCAGGCACGGATAGTAAGATCAATTATTAATTACTCACATTTCTTATAGATTGATGATCTCATCAATCTAATTAATCACTTGACACAAGTATCATAGTAGGTGGAATGGTATATTTGCTACTCAAATTTTGCAACTATACTTTGTACAATTTTTTTAATTTTGTTCAATAATTAACAGTAACACTCATTTGCTAATAAAATTTAGTGAATGATATTTTGCACGTACCTGAGTGGATAAGTGTTACTCTAGACATAATATTTTGGTGTGATGTTTAGCAGATCTCAAACATGAGAAATATTTGTTGTCAGTTTGGTCTGACTACAAATCTAGGTTATTAAGTAGAAAATAGAGAGAAATAAAAATCTGACAAGATCTTTAGTCAATAAACTTACTTAACAAGTAATTAACTCATGTCTTATTATCAACCCAATCTAGTAACAAATATTTGTTGTCAGTTTGGTCTGACTACAAAATCTAGGTGGTTTGCTTGATAAGTAATTTTATTAAGTAGAAAATAGAGAGAAATAAAAATCTGACAAGATCTTTAGTCAATAAACTTACTTAACAAGTAATTAACTCAGGTCTTATTATCAACCCAATCTAGTAACAAATATTTGTTGTCAATTTGGTCTGACTACAAAATCTAGGTGGTTTGCTTGATAAATAATTTTATTAAGTAGAAAATATAAAGAGAAATAAAAATCTGACAAGATCTTTAGTCAATAAACTTATAACTTAACAAGTAATTAACTCAGGTCTTATCCGTGCAGCTATTAATATAAGCATTACTCTTTACAGAATTTTACAATGACAAAACAAAAAACCATATTTAAGCGTAATAGCAGGTGCTCCACCGTGAAAATTTATGAACATGAAAAGGGATCATCTTCAACTTGTTGAATATAAAACGTGGAACAAGACATATCCATGGCAACAATCGGATATAAAGATATGCATGCACAACCATAGCAAACAGATAAATGGAAATCGTTCAAATGACAACAACCAAACAGTAACATACATGAGATGAACTGGTGAAATATACATGCTTAGAACGACAGTAAAAAGTGCAGTAGAAGCGTCTCTAAGGAGACTCCCCTTAGAGAAGATATCGCCTCCACAGAAGTAGTGCGACGGGCAAGGCGATCTCCTCCCAGGATACGACTACCACCACGAAATTAAGAACCGCACTAATCTTAATTTCGCAAACAGACCTACGCTAAGCCTAACCCTCGATTACAGGAAAAAAGGAACGGGAACAAAGAGCATGCACCGGTCACCGGCGGGAGAACGACGCAGCGGCGACGGCCGGAGGCGCGGTCGACGATGCCAGAGCAGAGCGGTGCAGCGCCGGAAAGGAAACGGGAGACGAGCGGTCGGACGGCGAGCGGTTCCTCCGTGCGAGTCGAAAGGGCGCTTCGGGTTTGCAGAACAGAAGTCTAACCCCGCGATTAGGGAACCTAATCGCCATATGAAGCACCCAACGCCCGCGCAGATCGGGATAATGGGCCGGTTCAAATAACAGGCCCAAACAGGTCTAATCTCCCCAAGAAAGGCTCAAAATGCAAAAATAATAAGAAGTAAAAAGGTGCCAAGTCAAGCCGGCTGGACCGCGTCATCACACGCGCGCGCCCGCCCAGCCCGGAGGCGCGCATGTGTGATATGGTCTAGCATACCTCCATCTTTGTCTATAAGACATAGTCCTATAGACACTAGGGGTTATGAAGCCCTTAACTCCTTAGGGGTATCCCATGTGGGACTAAAGACCCACATATAAAGACAACCCCACACAAGAGGACAACATAGCACAACTTTTGAGGTACCTTTTTATTCTATCAACCTTGAGTTTCACCTTTCTTTATAAAGCCCCTTCAACACCTTTTATTTCCAACATTCCCCCACAAACTCAAGGTTTGATAATGGGGAATAAACAGAAGAGGATAAACATACCATGCTTTCAGTAAAAGGTACCTTTCGGGTTTGAACCTTCACCTGAGTATTTTCAACTTTTACCCTCACAGAATCGAAGTGAATTAAATCTTGAACTTGATTCTTTTATGTGAGGATTACTTGTCAAAAAACAACATGATATAAGGCTTTTTGATAGCAATCTATAAACTTGGCACTTTAAAGGCCATGCGCCCAATCCTGTATCATAAGTACATTCAGGAACAACCCAGTTCCTTTAACTGCGGCCCCACAGTAGTACTCATTTAGGTGGGCTTCTCCAAGGATATACTGCTAATATCTTGCCTTACTAGGCTTGAACCCATTCAGAGTAATGAAACTCTTCCTATACAGCAGTTTCAGGCACTTGGTCAGGTTATCAGGGGATAGACACAGATACAATGTATCAAAATAGTAAGTGCCTCCAAATTCTCTCAGCAGATTGTTGTTACCACATTGAACCTACTTTGTGGGGTCTCCACTCAGATAGGTTGGGTTGCCTCTGCAGGAGAATAAATGATGGGTTTCAGTCCCATCCCCAACCTGAATTTCTGGGCTTTCTTTTTATCAAGTCCTTTAGTCAGAGGATCAGCTAAATTGTCATTGGTACCAATAAAATCTACAGCGATCACTCCCTGAGACACTAAATTCCTTACAGATCTCAATCTGATTTGGATGTGTCTCCTTTCCTTTTGGTTGTACTTTGAACTCTTGACCTTTGCAATTGTGGTCATGTTATCACAATGCACAGAGATCGCAGGAGAAGGCTTACACATTAGGGGAAGTTCTGATAGAAGACCCCTAATCCACTCAGCCTCCAACCCAGTGGTATCAAAAGCACACAACTCAGCCTCAAAAGTAGACCGAGATAAGATGGTCTGTTTAGAAGACCTCCAGGTGACTACACTACCTGCCAGAGTAAAGACATACCCTGAAACACCATTACTCACTGAGTTTTCAGCTATCCATCTTGCATCACTAAATCTTTCAAGGACAGCAGGGAATCTCCCAAAATGCAAGCCTAGGGCAATAGTACTTTTAGGTACCTCAAAACCCTATCTAGCCCATCCCAATGAGTTTGGTCAGGACAGCTTGTGTATCTACTAAGTTTAGACACTGCATATGAAATGTCAGGCATAGTACAATTAGCTAGATACATCAGGCTTCCTATAACCTGAGAATATCGTAACTGAGACACAGAAATCCCACTCTTATTCTTGCAGAAGATTCTAGAAGGATCATAAGGAGTGCAGACTGACTTGCAATTCTCATAGCCAAATTTCTCTAAAACATTCTCAACATAGTGAGATTGAGAAATTGCTATTCCATCAACTGATCTAGTAAGAGTCAGCCCCAGAATTACATTTGCCTCACCCATGTCCTTCATTTCAAAACTGCTATTTAAGAATGACTTAGTCTCATTTACTATTCCCAAAGTGTTGCCAAACAGCAAGATATCATCTACATATAGGCATAGAATTATACATTCATCACCCTTAACTTTGTAATAAACACATTTATCGAACTCATTGACCATAAAGCCAAAAGATATGATAGTCATATCAAATTTTTGATGCCACTGTTTAGGTGCTTGTTTCAAACCATACAGAGACTTGACAAGTCTGCAAACTTTCTTTTCACTACCTGGAGCCACAAATCCTTCAGGCTGATCCATATAAATCTCTTCATCAAGATCACCATTAAGAAAGGCAGTCTTGACATCCATCTGATGGACTTTCAGATTATATATGGAGGCCAATGCTATAAGCACTCGGATTGTGGTCATCCTAGTGACAGGGGAATAAGTATCAAAATAGTCTATTCCCTCTAATTGTTTGAAACCCTTGGCAACAAGTCTGGCTTTATACTTTTCAATGGTTCCATCGGGTTTAAGCTTCTTCTTAAAGACCCATTTGCATCCAATGGGCTTTGAACCAGGAGGAGGATCAACTAACTCCCAAGTACCATTAGCAAGAATGGAGTCCATCTCACTCTTAATGGCATCCTTCCAATGCCTTGCTTCGGATGAAGCCATGGCATCCCGGAAGGTTGGGGGGTCACCATTGATCTGGTAAGTGACAAACTCACTTCCAAAATCCTTAGCAACCTTTTGTCTCTTACTTCTCCTTGGTTCAACTTCTTCTTGATCACTGGAATCAGAAGAAACTTTGGATGCAACAGCCCCCACATTTGTCATTCTTTCCACATGTTCTGGAATAGAATTAGATGTAGAGGCTACAGTCTCAGAAGACAGATGTTGAGGTAAACCAGCCTTCATGGGAAAGACATCTTCGAAGAACGTAGCATCACGAAGCTCGACTATGGTGTTAACATCTATGCCAGGAATTTCTGATTTAATAACCAGAAACCTGTATGCATAGCTGTTTTCAGCATAGCCTAGGAAAACAACATCAACTGTCTTAGGTCCCAGTTTCTTTCTCTTGTGCTCAAGGACAAGTACCTTTGCCAGGCACCCCCACACTTTAAGAAATTTCAAACTAGGTTTCCTACTTCTCCAAAGTTCAATTGGACTGCTATCTTTATGTTTTCGGGGAACATGATTCAGAATAAGACAAGCTGTATTCAATGCTTCCCCCCACATATACTTAGGTAGTTCCGAACTCTGCAGGAGAGAGTTGACCATGTCAATGAATACACGGTTCTTCCTTTCTGCTATCCCATTAGACTGAGGAGAGTATGTGGCAGTTGTTTCATGAACAATGCCATGTTCTTGGCAAAATTCCACAAACAAACTAGAAGTATACTCTCCTCCTCTATCAGACCTCAACCTCTTAAGAACCCGACTGGTTTGTGTTTCTGCTTCCTTCTTAAAGATGATAAACTTTTGTAAAGCCTCATCTTTAGACTTGAGCAGATACACATAACAGTATCTACTACAGTCATCTATAAAGGTAATAAAATATTTCTTATGATCCCTGGTTAGCACACCATTAAACTCACAAATATCTGAATGCACCAGATCTAGAATCTCTGAATCTCTAACTACAGAATGAAAATGTTTTCTAGGTAGTTTGGTCTATACACAGATGTCACATTTCTTTGTTTTATCAATAGTGTGCTCAGGAATTAATTTCAGGTTCATTATGCGTTTCAAAGAATTGAAATTAAGATGACCTAAACGTCCATGCCATAAGTTAGATGAATCTAAAACATTATAAGCAACAGAAACAGAAACAGAACTAGAAGCAACAACATCTAAATTTCTGTTCAACACATGATCCACATAAATTTTAAACAATCCATCAGAAAGATAGCCTTTACCAATAAAAGACTTCAAATAGAGTATCACAACTTTATTACATTTAAAGTTAAGTTCATAACCCTCTCTTACTAAAACAGAACCAGATAAAATGTTCCTTCTAACACCAGGAACATGATGTACTAGGGAAAGAGAAAGAACACGTCCTGAAGAGAACTTCAAGTCCACTCGTCCAACTCCAAGCACCCTAGCAGTGCTCCCATTCCCCATCGTCACAGAATGATCATGGGAGGCCTGATAAGACACAAAGTTAGACCTGTCAGCACACAAATGTACATTGGCCCCAGTGTCTACCAACCATTCATTTGGTTTATAAATAGTAAATAGTTGAGGATTAAGAGTAACATACTCATCAGCAGAAGAGGGTCCAGCAGTCACTACATTGACCTGTGCTGGATTCTGACCGGTCTGTTGGGTCTTATTCAGCAACTTTTCTTTCCTTTTGGGACAGTCATTGCGCATATGACCCTTTTGACCACAGGACCAGCACTCTCCAAGTACCTTCTTCTTCTTTATCTTTCCTTTGGGTTTCATCTGTGAAGTGGAATCAACTTTGGTTTTGCCCTTAAATTCTTTCCCCTTATGCCTCATTACTAGGTTTGCACTTGCATCAACAGGCATACTAGGCTTCTCCTTTCTATGCTCCTCTTCTATAGCTATAGCCCTCATCAAGTCATCAAGAGAAATAGTCTCCTTACGGTGTTTAAGGGACATTCCAAAATCCTCCCAGGATCTAGGCAATTTCTCTATGATGCACATGACTTGGAGCTTTTCAGGCATTTTCATGTCTGCCTCAGCCAGACCTTGGAGCATAAGAAGAAGTTCATGCGTCTGCTCCCCCACAGGTTTATTTTCAGCCATTTGGAACTTGAGAAACTTGCCCACAGAGTATTTTTCCAGACCTTGGTCCTCGGTGTTATACTTGCGGTCAAGTTCATCCCAAAGTGCCTTAGTGGTTTTGAAGGTGGAGGAACTGTAAACATCAAAGAGGACATCAGACAGTGCAGTGAGAATGCACCCATGCCCTAACCTGTCCTTTTCCTTCCACTCTTCAACCTTCTTGGCACTGTCAGGAACTTTCTCATCCAAAACAGGGGGATCCGATTCAATCAGTGAAATTAGACCGACCATGGTGAACCACACTTTCATGCGTTGTTGCCAACGCTTGAAGTGCTGCCCGGAAAATTTTTTGGGCATCCCAGACAAGGTCCACCCTCGCTCTAAAACCCACTGACGCAGTTGCCCTGGGGGCGATATCTTCTCTAAGACTGTTGAATATAAAACGTGGAACAAGGCATATCCATGGCAACAATCGGATATAAAGATATGCGTGCACAACCATAGCAAACAGATAAATGGAAATCGTTCAAACGACAACAACCAAACAGTAACATACATGAGATGAACTAGTGAAATATACATACTTAGAACGACAGTAAAAAGTGCAGTAGAAGCGTCTCTAAGGAGACTCCCCTTAGAGAAGATATCGCCCCCACAGAAGTAGTGCGACGGGCAAGGCGATCTCTTCCCAGGATACGACTACCACCACGAAATTAAGAACCGCACTAATCTTAATTTCACAAACAGAGCTACGCTAAGCCTAACCCTCGATTACAGGAAAAAAGGAACGGGAACAAAGAGCATGCACCGGTCACCGGCACCGGCGGGAGAATGACGCAGCGGCGACGGCCGGAGGCGCGGTCGACGATGCTGGAGCAGAGCGGTGCAGCGCCGGAAAGGGAACGAGAGACGAGCGGCCGGACGGCGAGTCGAAAGGGCGCTTCAGGTTTGCAGAACAGAAGTCTAACGGGAACCTAATCGCCAGAAGCACCCAACGCCCCCGCAGACCGGGATAATGGGCCGGTTCAAATAACAGGCCCAAACAGGTCTAATCTCCCCAAGAAAAGTAAAAATGTGTCAAGTCAAGCCGGCTGGACCGCGTCATCACACGCGCGCGCCCGCCCAGCCCGGCGGCGCGCGTGTGTGATATGGTCTAGCATACCTCCACCTTTGTCTATAAGATATAGTCCTATGGACACTAGGGGTTATGAAGCCCTTAACTCCTTAGGGGTATCCCATGTGGGACTAAAGACTCCACATATAAAGACAACCCCACACAAGAGGACAACATAGCACAACTTTTGAGGTACCTTTTTATTCTATCAACCTTGAGTTTCACCTTTCTTTTATAAAGCCCCTTCAACACCTTTTATTTCCAACACAACTAGCCAGCTTCACTTATTTTTCACACAGAATACACATTCATTAATTTGTTTGCTGCTATCCATTTTTTTGCTACGTAAATGGACAGACGGACGACCACATTATATCCGGAGCCGCACCACCCCCGCCCCATGGGAGGTTGAAGTTTAGGGTTTAAGATTTAGGAAAGATATAAATCAAATTAATGATCAATCCATGTTTATTTTATTTTATAACTCTTCTTAATGGGAAGAACCCAAATCTTATAATGGATTGATCATTGATGCAATAAATTATTGTAGATATAAATCGAATGGGTTTATTTTAACGATCCATAAAATAAAATAAAATAAAAATTTCTCAAATCATAAGTACTCACATTGCCTTAAAATGGAAAAAAAGATTTTCATAATAAATAAATTAGCAAGCATAATTTATATACAAAAGAATTGTATGTGTGGTACTAATTAGAAAAAAACTTTATTAGAATATTACAAAAAACGTTATTAGAATATTACACTAGTTTTTTTTCTTCTAAGGTCAATTTTTATTAAGAAAGAAAAATAAAACAGGGTGTTAAAAGTCACATATAGGGCATGGTAAAACCTTTCTAAAGATGTTAAGGGTAGTTCAAAGAAAGAAAAAAATAATCAAATTAAGGAACTATACGAGAAATACAAATAATATAAAGATGAACAATCTTAAAAAAAAATTACGGTGAAGAAGAGAAACCGATAGAAATACCGATCTTTTTTGTCATATTCTTCATCCGTCTTAATAGGGAATTTTGACTTCCGATCTAAAAAATATATTTTGAATTAATTTTAAGTCCAACGTTTTAAAAAATTAATTTTAAATTCAATTTCTGTTAACTTCTTATTTTTAATTTTTTTTCCTGTTATCTCTCACATATATTTTTCTAAAATCCCCATTCTACCCCCACGTAAGGCCTAAATCCCAACCCCACTTTCCCTTTCACGCAGCCTCGCCTGGCAACCTCACCCCACAGTCTCGCCCCCCTCACCACCTAGGTTTTCGACGATCCATCTCCGGCGAACCTATTCTCGGCTCCTTCCCTGCCCTCTCGTCATCGCCGCAAGCTCCCCCTCCCCCGATCAGTGCCTCCCCCAGCATATATGCCCAGGCACACTACCGCTCCCCCTCCCCACTACTGCGGCATCCGCTCCTCCCGCATCGATCAAAGGAGCAGCAACGAGTTGCCCAACGCAACCATACTCCTTCCCAAGCCACTCCACCCGCACGATCGAGGAGCCGTGACTGCGCCATCCACTCCTCCCGCACCAGTTGAAGAAGCAGTAGCGAGCTGCGCGCCCTCCTTCTCGAGCCACTCCACCCGCGCGATCGGGGGGCCGTGGTGGGCACCTAGTGCTCTCCGCCATTGCGGAAGCAGAGTGGGGGGTACAAACTTAGTGAGGGGGCTACGGCGGACATGTGGCCTGCGAGGAGGTCGGAGGGGAGCCGTCGGCGGGGAGGGCTATGTAGCGACAGCGCGATGCCATGAGCAACTAGGGGAGGGGAAGGGGAAGTTGGATACTTGGATCCCTTCCCCTACCTCCCTCTCTACTCGGAGCAAAGAAACACTTGTGGGAGGGAGGGAGGAGACCGAAAGGAGGTGGGAGAGAGGTGAGAGAAGAGGATGGGGTGGGGCCGCGGAGGCGCACGACGGGAGGCCGTGGGTCCGGCAGCCGTCATTTGTCTGATAAGGAAGGGGAAGGTGGAGGGGCCACGCCTACCACTTCCTGCTAACTGTGTGAGGAGGCCAAGAGGGGTATTTCGGTCTTTTAACTATAGAAACCGTCACCACAAGAAAATGCGACATTTTCGACGGCCTCTTTCCATCGAAAATCCGTCGGAAAATAGATTTTCTGACAGCTTCCGTCAGAAAGTCGTCGGAAATGACCCGTCGGAAATAGTTGGTCGGAATATTACCGACGGAAAAGAATTCCGTCAGAAATCGGTCGAAAATTTTGATAATTACGTCGGAAATCGGTCGAAAATCCGTCGGAAATTGGTATTTCCGACGGATTTCCGACGGAATTTATATCCGTCGATAAAATCACTTTTTCTAGTAGTGCGTGAGGAACTAATAGTTAGGCCTAGTTTTAGACCGGACATTAATTTTCTCAAAATTATGGACCTAAAATTATATTTGACCGATCATAGGTCTGAAAATTAAATAGGAAGGTAAAGGACCGGGTGTTGATTCCATCTTAATATTACACTCAACGAATCCATAGCCAAGAATCGCAAAAAAAAAAAATTGAAATATGAATGCTGCACATCTCTAATAGTCAACCGCAACATCCAGTCATCCCTGCAGATTTTTATGAAAATATTGATTTATTAAAAAAGATTTTGATTCATGAAGTTTCGTGTTCATACTGTGCCTTAAGATCATATTTAATTTATACTATTATTATAATACTCAGTCTTAGACATACACGTGGCAGCACCAAAATTGCTTATTTTCCCGCTCAAACTGAGATAGGGAGTTTTAGTGCTGCAACGTGGCAGTAGCACCCTTTCTTCTCTATTCTCTCTCTCCCTCCCGGGAGGGCGATACCAAAACTGAGATATGCCGATGCCAAACTGAAGAATGCTCCTGGATCCCTCCCGCCCGTCCAGCCCAGCGTGTTCGCCTCTTCGGCGATCCTTCCTTATGTTCTACCAAGGATCCTGTTTCTTCCACATGCCATGCCCAGGATCCTTCCTTATGCCATACCCAAGACCTTCCTAGATTTATGTTGTTTTTTTTTTGGGTGAAACCAGTTTCCTTTTTTGGTTTTCCCTTCCAGGCAGCGTCAAAACTGTGGTCTCCCTTTCAAAATCTCCACCAAAATCTCCGCGATCCTCTCCCGCCCCTCCCGCCCACCGCGAGGGCCAAACCGAAGGTTATGCCCTAGGGAAGGTTCTTTCCCTGGTGAAATCTGTTGCTTTTTTCCATTTTTCTTTCCTTATGTGCTACCCAAATTCTCCACGTCAATCCTTCCCTGGGCGACCAAAACCTTCCTTATGCTGATGACTGAGGTATGCTCCGCCCACCCTCCCGCCCGTCCCGCCCACCGCGTCGCCCTCTTCGCCGATTTGATGAGGAGTTCTACCCAGGATCTTAAACCCTCCTTATGCCCTACCCAAGACCTTCCTCCTTATGCTACCCAGGTTTCCTCTTTTGGTTTTTCCCTTCCGTATGTTCTACCCAAGCCCTTCCCTGCAGTACGCAGGGCCACCTCACACCCAAGCCCTCGCATACTCCCCATCCACGCAGCCTTGACCTCGCAAGCAATAGCTCGAAGCTTCGCCGTCGGCCGGGTAGCACGCTTTCTCAAGACCGGCCGAGGTTATACCCAAGCCCTTCCCTGGCAGCCTTGACCTCGCAAGCAACAGCTCGAAGCTTCGCCGACGGCCGAGTCGCACGCTTCCTCAAGACCGGCCAAGGTTCTTCCTTTCCTGTTCTCATTTTTTACTCCTTTCTGTTGTTTTCCTGTTCATGTTGTGCTCTATTGACAGTTTAGTACACAATCGATTCACAGGGAAACTACAAGGTATGAAGAAACGTTCTTGATCCTGAAACACTGAGAACCAGTCAATCTTCCTGTTTAACTGTCTCATATAATTTTGAGGTATGTATCCTTTTCTTAGTAGTTTTGAGTTAACTCTTCAAGAATTTGGTGAGGGCAGAATATTTTATGTTTTAGAATGTTTTCTTAGGGCCGGACATTGAGTTTTGAACAAACCTTCTGTTCCTCGATTAAATGTTTAGGATGTTTTAGAATGTTTAAGAATGTATGCCAGGCCTGTTTTAGAATTTGGTGATAGGGTCGGACATTGAGTTTAGAATGTTTTAGAATGTGTCATATTCTGCTGTTAGAAACACATACCTGATCATACTCTTAATTGCACCTTTTAAATATATCTTTTCTATTTGAGGTATGTTGTGCAGTGTACTATAAGATTTATGTAATTAGTTTTAGTGCTTTGTCATATCTTTCATTATATGCTCTGTTTTGTAATCTTTTCATAGGTAAATATAGTTTCTCCATTATATAATCTTCTATCTATTATAATTGTCTATTACATGTCTGTTTATAAAAAGGACCGAACCATTCATATGCTTAACATATATCATAATTTGACATATCAAATGATAACTTACAAAATTAACATGAAGTTATAGACGTTTTAAACATATAACATATGCAAGGAAATATGGCTGAAATAGATGTGCATATATATTGAAGCATACCTGACAGATTACAAGCACCAGACTACAATTAAATATCTTGCTAGCAGGAAAAGAAACCATGAAATATGTATTGTGGAGGAATGTATTGTTATGGTGACATATAAATATAAAGTGGCCAGAAAAGGAGGAATGTATTTCTTCATATAGTTTACTTCCTTTTATTCCCAGTTTTTTTTTGTTTGTTTAAAGTGGCCAGAAAAAACGTGGCACCAGCAGATATTTCTGTCCTTTTATTTTCCCCCTTTTCTTTTTGCATAGGATAACAGTGTGAAAAGGAAAATTTTTTTTGTTTATGTTGTTCTAGGTCCATCTTTTGTTTCTCTCACCTATGATATGATCCAGTTTCAACGGGAAGTCAATCAACATGGTGGAGAAATAATAATCTCCTCTTGGTTCTGCTTTAAGTGAACTAATCTACTGGTAATGGTGGAAAATGGGCTGGTACATATCATCACAGAAGCCAAAAAAAAAAAAAGTGCAAGCACAGTGCAAGAACCATTTGTGCACAAACACAAACCAAATGTGAGCCTGCTACACCCAAGCAGGACAATTTTTAGGAGAAAAGACAACAACAGGACATATTAACCTCAATACAGGCACACATACCCTCTTATGCTGCTTATAGAACTTAATTTTAAGCACATTATCCATTGGGTTTTATCTTCTGTTGGAAAACATTTTATATTGAAAGTTATCAAAGTGAATTAATATAACTTTCTGATGTGCATGTTAATTTGTTTTATGCTTATGTTCCTAAAAATATAAATTTTCTCTATCTATTTTTTAGACAGTGCTGTTGCATTGAAATTTAAAAGAAAAAGGGGGGCGGCTGGATGCTTATAGGAAAATCGATCGATCGAAAGGAGCGATCACGAAGCTTAGGCCTGCATTGATGGTATATTCCTGAGGAGCAGACGATTAGAATCTTGAATTTTCAGGTATTACTTGACTTAAACATGGGGATTCAAGGGTATCTATATATCTGGAAGTAGTTGAACATCGGATTAATGTCCTATGCCGGAATTAAAATGGTTAGAATCCAACTTTGGTCGATGGGACGAAACTGTCATCCTCGATCGCTTCCAGTCATATCCCCCACCCCCCTAACTTTGACCTCCTTAACTTTGAGTTGAAAGAAAAGTTATTACCTGTTTCTGTTGGATTTCTGCACACAGTATGTATGTTGTTTAAATTGCAGTATATATATAGCGGGAGAAGTGAAGTTTGGATTATGGAATCACTGGTTTGAAGGACAGCATCAAAGCATTTGCCACAGGTGAGGACAGCATCAAAGCATGTGGATTCAGGGGATCTATTCCCCTGTCAGGTATTATCAGGGCATCTGCACCAGCAAGCCCGTTCTCTCAATCTTGGCACCTGCAACCCTCCATCCTTTGCCCGTTCTACCCAGGTGAAGGTTGCCTCGGAGCTTTTTGAAATGGCATTCAGGAGGGTGTTCTGCTACATCTGTTATTTTCCTCGATACCGGACTCAACACTCCATCATTAGCTTATTTCTTCTATTTTTTCATATACTTTTCCCACAAATTGTTGATATCCTGATCCGTGTGTACCATTTCGTGAACCTAGCGTTAGCTAGCTGTTTGAGAAACCTGCACCTCCTCTCACCTTCTGCCGATGTAGTCAGAAACAAACTGCTCCATACAACAACGATTTTTGCTTTCCCATCCTTGCGATTTATATTCCTTTATATATTATTTTTTATTGATGAATAACATGGGTCGTGTTATACTTTACAGACTATTTAGATCTCGAATTTGAAGGTTGGATCGCCGTGAGATTTTTTTTTGCTCATATCGGAAGCCAGGTTTATAGTGTTGACTTTTTTTAAAAAAGTTAAATGAACTTTGTTTGTTGTTACAAATTTCATTTACTAGACTGACATCAAAATATGTTAAGTAAAACACCCGACCATTGTTTTGTACCTGTAAATTTCTCTCTCTTTATATTAGTACATTTAGTTGCATTGAATTGATAATATCCAATTTACCATGTATGTGAATTATAATATAATTTGAAAAAACAATATCAAACACAGTAGAAACAAGTCTATATAGTATAAGCACTGGGTAATGTAGTGTTTTCCTAACATATTAGTTGATTGGATAACATATTTTAAAATAAATATTTTTTCTCACCTTCTCAATGATATACATATTAGTTGATTGCATATATTTTTCTCTGTTTTTGAGAATGTCTGTGAAAAAGTTGATAGATATTATCTTTAGAAGATAGATATTAAAACAGAATAAACAATGGAAAACCAAATCAAAAGGTACAAAGAGAAAGCTTCAAGCAGCAATTAACGATGTAAAATCGATGTCTAAGAAATAAGCACTGAAGTGTTGAGAACTATGTAATTTATTTACAGTCAGAAGGAACACTTGAAAAATTAAGTGATGAGAACTGTGTATTTTGCTTTCAGTCAGATAGAATAATGTATTTTCTTTCACCCAGTAACATGTTTTTTTTAATGTTCATTATATATGCTTATGGCCTAGAATTTCAGATTCCTATTTTTTTTATGTGCATAGTGGTAGTAGAAGATATTTTTTAGTAGATGTTATGTGCAGGTTCTTATTCCAATCTTCTTCGATACCACAGCTCCTCTTTGAGCTAGAATCTTAGTTCCAAACTTGACTGAGAAAATGACATCTAGCTCCCACCTCCAGTCCCTTTTATCATAGCTCTCCAATGCCATCATCTCCGTAAAAAACAATGGTATGACAAACTGACTTCAATTTCATGCAAATTTATGAAGAATCTCAGGTCCCAGTAATTTCCTCCATACAAACTACTGGTGAGAGGAGCAACCCGTGAAATTCTTTGATTAGATCTTATAGAACTTTGGTTAGATCTTTGAAGCATGTCAATTATAATGGCCAGTTCTTAGAGAAGAACTGGATGCTACTAAAATTTTAATGTCATGGGCAAAGAAGGAAGTAGGCATTGTCATGTATAATTGCCTAAAAGGGAATCTATTTTTTGATTGCTTTGCATAAATGGTAAAATAAAAAAATAACCATGTTCTCACCAAATTACAGAATGTTTTAAAAGCTGTTTTGTCTGAGAACATAATTGACCATAGATTCAGATGTTGCTGCTTAGCTGCAGCTTCACAGGTTAGCATCAAACTCAGGGTTAGCAGCAAAGTTCGTTGTCCTTTTTGGGGGTCTTATTTTTTTTTTGGGAGGGGGGGGGGGTGTGAGGGGGTGCTCGCATGTGTATTCATGAATGAGAAATGTGCTTTGGGGCATTTAACAGTGCATTCACATCCTTTTTGTGTGTATTCATGCACATGCTTTGTTATGAGAACTTATGAAAACTTCTTTTCAGAAAAAAAAATAATTCTGTAGATTATTTAGGAATTCTTAGGAGCACATAAGAGAGAAAGATTTGAAGGAACCTTGATGTTGCGTTGTGCTTGACCAAAGTTAATTTCACACTTAAATGGATAAGTGCAGCATTTCCATCCTATTTTGGCATAAAATCAAGATGACACTTTGGCATTGTAATGCATGTTATCTATGCAAACCTGTTGATCTTGCAGTGAGTTATTCTGTGTTAGGAAAGACATGTTTTTGCACTTAAATATGTCATTTCTAATATCCCTGAGCCATATAATGTGGGAGACTCCAAATCAACAAAAAGATACATCTTTGTAGACTCTCAATGATTATAATTTTGTATATTTTTCTTCTTTCAATGTATCTTTTCTATAAGACAGATACGAAATGGATCTGTCAGGAGATGGACATTATTGATGGATTAGGTTTAAAGTTGCATTAATGATGTCAAACATTCAACCACACCCTGAGGGGTCATTGAAGGGATATTGGAGGAAGATTGCAGAAATCAATAGGACTTTGAGAAATCCCAAATATGAGTGTAACATTTATGAATTGAAGCATTACCACTCAATCATAATATGTTTGAAATTCTGGGAAAAGTTGTAGCATTTCCTTTGGGCACTAAACAAAGCAAAGCTCCTCACAAAGGGCTGGCACAAAAACATTACAAAACTTCTCCATGTATTTTAAACTGTCATTTAGGAAATTTACATTCTTTGATTTCTCTTGAATTAAATCACTTTGTTCCATCCCTACAGTTCAATATTACAAAAGCTCCCAAATCAGCCCTTTTTGCTTCCATTAAATACGATTATAGGTCATTTTTTTCCTCCACGTTGGCAACATACTATTGCTCCTATGTACCAGCAGAATTCTATTGGCTTTAACATGAACAGACCAAACAAACCCTTGAAAGTGCTTACTGTGATGATGTGTTAGCTTATACCTGAGATTACACAATACAAATTGGGCTATTTGTGTAAACTTATAGCACACTCTTCCACAAGTTACTCATTCATTTCACCAATTGGCACGAGTTTAAAAGTGCCCCAATTTCTTTTCCAAGCGTGGAAAAGTGAAATTGAATAGGACGTGGTTAAGTAGGGATGATGAGCCCCCCCCCGGGAGTTTTAAAACAAAATCTGGATATAACAATTCACAAAAACCTACACAAAAGGATAATCATGTATGGAATGTCATTGGACAAAGAATAATAACCTTTTCAAAAACAGACCACTTATTGATGTGTAAGACAAAGTAATACAGACATTTAATTGGTTCTAAGAAAGTTGAATAAGGTTATTACCATTGGGAATGTCATAAGCACCATTCAATTTTCTTGCCACATGGGGCTATGTTTTTAAAGTTCTTAAGTTTTTAGAATTTCTCTCACTGACTCCAAAATTTTTTCCTTTATTGAAATATTGGTTCATATGATCTATCTTCCTCAAAGGTTTTTCGAGTAACTAGAAAGTTTCTCCAATTAACTTTTATGGTTTAACATGTGCTTCTCATTCAACTTTTAATGATTATTCATGATCTGTGAGTGTTTGATAGTTGTAGAATTTATTGATCTGTGATCAGTAACCGGACTTCCCAATGTCATTGCCTGCTGTCCATGGAGCAGGGAATGCTGCATATTCCCTTGAGTATGGGAAAGTCCACGTGTCATCCATCATCAAAGATGGACGGGAAGATTTTTCTAGGCTTCACTGAGTTTTGATTTTTATAGGTTTCATTGAGTTTTCTGTCTCTAATCATGAATAGAAAGAAAGGATATGTGTCTATTGTGTTTTTTAGTGGAAGGTTTATTAGGAGTTTTCCGTCTCTAAATCATCTCCTTGGTAAATATGAAATTGAAGTAATTGCTGAATACTCTTGAGTTAATATCTATATGTTTTATAGGCTTCACTGAGTTTTCTAATTAATATGTGTCTATGTGTGTTTTTTAGTGGAAGGTTTATTGGGGGTTATTTTATTTTAAAACATTATGAGGCAGAGAAAGATATCATAAGTTTATATGTTTCTCAAATGTTGTGCCTTAGTTTATCTCTGTGCCTTATGACTGATAGCCTGGGTAGTGACTGATAGCTTGCTACACAAAACTTGCTCTGATGGTTATTTTTTGATAACATGACTGTCATCATTGCCAGCTTTAATGAACTAGAAGAAATTAGTATATTTTTGCTGGGTGTTTCAGTAGATAATGATATTCAGTGTGTTTTTTTTTTCTGATTTCTAAAACCAAAAGAAAATCCTCAAATAAAAGGGCTAATTCCTAAATAATTAAGAATCTAGGTGTTGAAAATCTAAAATCACTTTTGTATCAGGATTAGAAAAATGATAGATGTACGTATATCACATATGTTCGTCAAATGTATATATGCATATATGTATGTGTGGAGCCCACATAAGCTAGCAATCCAATAATGAAAAGAGAAATTGAGGGTTCCCATCACCTTGCCCTCTCTGGTGAATTGGGCACAACAAGCATACATCCTCTCACACCATCTGGAGCAGGTGATCTTGAAAGGCATGGTTAGTCCAATAATGAAAAGAGAAATTGAGGGTTCCCATCACCTTGCCCTCTCTGGTGAATTGGGCACAACAAGCATACATCCTCTCACACCATCTGGAGCAGGTGATCTTGATAAGATTAGTCATATTTTTAGAAGGCTAGCTAGAGGGCAGAATTGAATAAGCCAACAATTGCATATTCAATCTTGCACAAAACCATAGAGAAACATAGGAAAGGAGATCACCTAGGTGCTAATACAGTTTCCCTTTCTATCCATTACCTTTGCAATCACTTTGATGCAACTTCATGGTTTATACTCCAATTAAATATCTTGCTAGCAGGAAAAGAAACCATGAAATATGTATTGTGGAGGAATGTATTGTTATTGTGACATATGTATTGTTATGGTGACATATAAATATAAAGTGGCCAGAAAAGGAGGAATGTATTTCTTCATATAGTTTACTTCCTTTTATTCCCAGATTATTTTTTTGTTTAAAGTGGCCAGAAAAAACGTGGAAATAGCAGAAATTTCTGTCCTTTTATTTTGTATCTTTTCTTCTGCATAATTCATCAGGCTGGTGTTTCTTCATGTTGATCTTCGTAAAAACCTGACACAGATGCCTGTTTATCAGAGTTTTCTTCGTGTTATGATCCAGTTAATATCCAATAAGTCATTTTAATGTGCTAACATTTTAGGTTTTCAATGTTTGTATGGTTTCCTTTCCTTTGCTATAGTTTGTATAGAACACCTACACATCTATGGGAATTGTGAAGGGGAATAATATACTCTTATTTCCTATTACATTTCTTGGACCTTTACTTTTTTGTTTAAGTTTTTTTTTTAATATCATAAGCAGTTATAAGCATATATAGAAGTCATTTTAATGTGCTAATATTATGTGAATAGTAAAGTGGATTTTGGACCATGGTAGTGCAACTGATATTACATTATGTGGGAAAATGTGGCTTTCAGTATGGAAGATCATCCATTTTGTGCACTTAGGCAATTGTTCAAGGTTTTGGCGGATTTCTTTGATGGTGTTCTCTTGATTTCTTTTATAGGTAGGTATTTGACTGATCTGGCAACAACCCTTTACCCCCAGAGATATGGCTGCTTTCATATTTCCTTCCAATTCATCCAGGTCTTAACTACATATGTATATGTGTTTGTATACATACTACAAATTTTCCTTTGGCACTTCAACATTCTTAAGATATCAAGAGCAGGCACTGCTGGATGGTATATTTACCAATGTCATTCCTGGAAGTGATATACTGATGTTGTCCTTTTGCTTTGCTATGCAGGACGGATGTGGTGTCACTGCCGGATGGTCTACTTGCCAATGTCATACCTATACAGTAAGAGGTTTGTTGGCCCAATCACGCCACTAATATTATCATTGAGGAAGGAGATATATATGGTTCCTTTTGACAAGGTGGACTGGAACAAGGCACGGAACTCGTGTGCAAAGGTCAGACTATTCTAAAATATTATATTCCTGCTATAATATGCAGTCCAGAGGATTCTCTATCTGTCTGCTGTGCTATAAGATAGTTATCTTAGATTTCTGTTTTACCCCTTACTCATATAGGATTATCCAACAACTATGCATTTAGAAGTGTAATTGAGCTGCTCATTTTGTTGTTCTTAGTTGCTGATATTCACTCATGGTAGTTCTATTTTTTTTTTCTTCTCATTCCCAAATTGAATTATATGTTTGATGTGGATAGTGACAGTAGAAGATTTAAGGTTAATTACATTTTTATTGCTTTGTTTTTTGGCTACCCATTCTGTAATCACTTTTAAACAGAATGCTTTCATAGTTGTTTTGTTTGAGAACTTAATTGACCATAGATTCTCCAAGTAACTTTGGCCCACTCTATTGTTTGAATGATTCAGAAAAGATTCTAAAAGTAACTTTTCAACCTAATATATGCTTCTCCGGCAGCTTTTAGTGCTTCTTCATAGATATATATGCTCTGTTATGTTGCTTTCTAATATACAACTTTTAATGATTATCCCCTGATGATACAAAATTTCTTCGGAGCAAGTTAAAGAATGCTCTCTCAACAAGCCCAACCTATGTGTCTGCCTATAGCTCTCTTATCAAATTTATATTCCTATACAACGTTGGACAATTTTATTTGCAGCCATCGTAAAAGTATTATTCATATTAGACATGTATTTCAATCCAAATTCAAGATAAAAGATATCTGTATAGAGAAACACCAGACTACGTTAACTTTTTTAGATATTATTTTTATTAAAAATTAACAATTTAATAACTTTCCGTGGATCGCACGGACAAAGAACTAGTATTTAGATAAACCGAGGTTAGAATGTGATTATTGCTAAATCCTCGAAAGTGTTTTATGTCTGCGTAGAATGCGGACGCCCGTACCATGTTTTGTGACCGTGTGTGGTTCCCACCGACCTGGGTTCTCCCCCTCTTATTTTTTTTTTCTTTTACAATACTATCATCTAGCCGTGCCATATATCAGATGCCAATAAACAATTAATTGTTTTAAAAACTTTTATTTTTCTATCTATTTTCATACTCCTGAAAATGCCACATTTTTTACTCAACTATAATATTTTGACACCATTGCATCTTCGTACGTTGCCAACGAAACCCAAATATAAGACAATATTATACTATATCACGATCATATATATATATATATATTAAGATTCATAATTCATACAACTACACAAATGCACCCTATAAATGATCGTTTCTCTCATTTATCAAATAAATTGGGAGTGACATAGTCAGCCAAAAAATGAAATTTGATTATCATTTAATCTCAATATTTACTTATCATTTTATACTCTAGGGACAACCTCTTATATAACGTACATGCATACCCTTCACAGCCATGCCTTCCCGTCAATATCACAAATGTCCTTCCAAACCCCAAAATTGTCACAAATTAATCCCTTAAAACTATCCTTCACATATCATCTTTTCTGAACATTTATTAGGGGTTCAAAGGATAAAAATTAGGAGGAGTGTATTTAAATTAAGAGAAATATTTTTTAACGAATAAAAAACTTGTCAAACTCGGCACGGGAGCACCCACATCCTAAATTAGTTTTTGGTGTGCGGGGTTTTGGCATGCGACCAATTTTCTATTGAGACGGATAAAAAAAAAGAACCACTAAATTTGTAAAAAATATTTCTCTTAAATTATATAATTTAATGGCGAATGTGATATTATATATATAAATATTAGAAAAAGGAACAAAAAATCTTTTGTATCAAAAAGGGTTGACTTTGTTGTTGGCCTGAGTGGACTTGGCAAGCAATTGACCCTGTCCCTTTCTAGCTTCACATGTTCATGCATATTTTTTCACCTACCAGTTGACATTTTTTTTTTCTGAGGTTATGAGAGAGAAGTCCGGACTCTCACCCCCCATAATCTCTATATCGTCACTCCGATTCCTGTCTCCTTATCCCCCTCTCCACTGTGGGGTCATGGCAAAGGAAGGGGGAGAGAATAGATGGTGGAGAGCACTGTTGGAAGATCCAGCTCCTTGTCACCTTGTGGTTTATTGTTCTTGTTGGCTTCCACAGCTGGGTGGAAGGCTTCCAGAAGAAGCAGCGAGGCACCACCTGGCAGCCAATCATGGAGTGGGCAGTTGCACTCGTGAGAGCAGCCGGCCCTCATTTATGGCAGAAAGGAAAGGCCCCCCCCCCCCACGTTGGAAAGTGACAAGCACTTAAATGTCTACTAAGGTTCTTACCGAATAATCTGGGCACTCATATTCTGTAATGCATTCGAAAATTAGTGGCCCTGATCAAGTGATCCAACAAACCCTGGTGGTCTGTGAAGAAGCCAAGTACTGTTATAAACTTGCAAAGTAGTAAATGATCATGATTAAGTGGATTTGTCTCAATTCCAAATGACCCAAGTTACCTTTTCTGGAGTCCGGCTGTCATGGCTCAGGGTAATCAGAGTTGCTAAAACTGATGCTATATATGATAAGAGTATGGTGGGATCTCTTATATACGTTGCTTGCGGGGGCCGAGAGGATCCCGTTGCTTTGAGGCTTTGAGACATTTATTTCTCATAAGAGAAATGCTATATGGACGTGGAAGGGCTGTGCCTCTCCACCCGCGCGTCGCGTGGAGGGGCGCCCCCCGCATTAAATGTATTTAATTTTTTTTTTTACAATTTATATATATAAATGATATATTTGTGCACACATGCACACACAAAAAATGTAAAAAAAAACGCAACACGGGGGGCCGCGCGGCCCCTCCACGCGTAGCATTTCTCTTCTCATAAATATGGGGTTTTCCAAATTTCGAAATGAAGAAAGCGTGTGCTAGTATTCACAGTCTAAGTTAGACTCTTCAGTCTTTATTGTGATGCCCAGAAGAGATCTTCAGCAGTGTCTAATCTCTTCTTCAGATCTACAAACACCTGTTCGTCCTCCCCCAGGAAGATCAGCTAGAAGAAGTACAAAACTGAGACATGAATCTACACTGGGTTTCCATCTGTGACAGAAACTACAGATGGGGAAAGCTCGTTTTTTTTTTCTTCGTCCCACAAAACTGGACCTTTTTGCTGGGGGTCGTCCTCTCGTCGCCTATATAGCTTCAGCTGTGCACCGGAGGCATCCTCGCCGCCGCCATCATCCCGAACAGGGAGTCCGGCCTCGCGTTCGCGTAGCATCCCATCGTGCTCGCCTCCGGCAGCGATGAGGACAGCGTCGCCAGCGATGACGCCGCCAACGTCAGGGCTCCCCGGCGCCGCTGCACGTCGACTCCGCTGTCCTCTCGGCTCCAGACTGGTCGCCAAGCCGCCCTCACGGGGTTCCCTGTTCTTCCCACCTTCTCAGACGATGAGCGCGGAAGCGTCCGTGGCGACTGCATTGCTAGAGGAGGGATTGCCGTGTGGCCGCTCCGGGGAGTACTGGACGCCCGCACGGGGACTGGTGCAGTTGGGGACTTTGCCTGAGTGGGCGTCGAGGGGGAAGAGGTGGCCGATGGCTCTGGTTCCTGCAGGTGGATGAGCTTGAGGGTAAGCCTCCCGCCGGCCCGGCATGGCTTAAGGTACTCCTGGTTCTCCACCTTCACCTCGCGCATCACCAGGCGGCCGCCCACCTCGTAGCTGCGGCGCAGCACCCACGGCATGAGGCACCTCTTCTCCCCCGCCTTCGCCAGCACCGAGATGGGGGGCGGCAGGCGTCGGACGCCGCTGCGCTTGCCGTATGACGCCCAGCAGAACCTCTCGTCGTCCTCGTCGCCGCCTCCTTCTTCTCCCTCGTCTCTCTCTTCTTCCGTTTCTCCTTCTTCTTCTTCTTCCTCGGTGTTACCTTTCTCGCTGTGGTTATCTTCCTCGTCCACCTTGCGGTCCAGTACTGCGCTGAGGTCGCTCCTCGTGGGGGAGGGAGTCGACATGAAAGAAGAAGCGAAGGAGGAGGAGCAAGCAGAAGAGGAGGAAGAGAAGTAGACGCTGCTGCCCTTGACGCAGTGGTGGCCGTCTCCTCTGAGGATGTAGGCGTCGGCAATTGTTTTAAGGCCAAGAAGCGGCAGTTTGGTGAAGGCAACTGCAGGCAGCAGGAGAGGAGGAGGAGGGGAAGCCCGGTGCATGAGCTGTTGAGGAGGCTTGCTGGCGCTAGCGGCGTCTGGTTTCTTCCTAAAGAGGAGAGACGAGAGGGGCATATCGGTGTTGGGGGGTCTTCTCTTCCTGCGCGCCGGCTGGTGTGGACTCTCTTCTTTGACTGTTGCTAAGTTAAGCAAAGGCCAGTGGGGAGGGGGGCTGTCTACTTTGATGGAGGAGGAGGAGGAAGAGGGGAAGAGGAGGTTCTCGAGGGCGAGGGTGGTCGGGGTAAGATGTGGGTGACAGGTAATACGTCGAGTTATGAGTTAGATAAAAGGAAAGCGTTTTGAGAGAGAGAGAGAGAGAGAGAGAGAGAGAGAGAGGGTGTATCGAGAAGGGAAGAAGGATGGCAGTGCCAGCTAGAAGGAAAGAGTGTTTTAATGAAGACCGGAAACGTCGTCACAAGAGGAGAGAGAGAGAGAGAGAGAGAGCTGCAAGTACAAACACAAAAACAAATAGGTTCTCAGTTCTTATTATTCTGCAAGGGTCGCCATGCAAATTTTGCTGTTAGACAGGGTTGGCCTTAGCACGAAAATTCCGGTTCTTTTCTGTGTCCAATATGAAGTGGATTGCATGATGATAGCCCTTCGTCAAATTCTGCCTATTATTCCGAGTTACCCCCAAAATAAGGATTCAATTATTTTCGGAGGGATAAGGGTTTGTGGTTAGTCGATTAATCAGATAAGGATGCACCCCATGCCCCATTTGACGAGATAAACAGGCAGATGGAGTGAAAGATATCTGCGCTACGTACGTACTTCCCAAACAAGTGCATCGTAGATTGGTTTTGGGAAGGTGTCCAATTGTTGACGATTGCAAAGAAGGGAGGCATTCATATGAAACAAAAAAGACCCATGTGGCTATATATGGTTCAACTTTTTTTTAATTTATTTTAATTCAATGTCAATTAATTACCTGATTTACTTGAACATGTGGGTTTAACTTGGTTTAATAATTAATTAACTCTTTCACAGGTGTTATGTTAGCAATAAAACATAGCATCTAATGACCCATGTAATTATTCACATGACAATTATTATGATGAGTTATGCAACATAAGATTACAATTTCAGTGTCATGACTCATGTATACATGCCCAATCTTTAAATAAAGATATTTGTCTATGGCAACTCGTCCAGAAAATATTTCTACAACCTAAGTGGGACTCTGCTGCGTGTGTAAGTGTGTTTTTCTGTGCCAATTGCCAAGCCTTAATTCTTCATCAGGCAAGGCACCCCAAAAGAGATCTTTTGAGTGTGGCGGCGCATGGCTGGCGCCCTCTCTTCTGCTTCGCCTTCTGCTCAACAGATGGCAGCCAAATAAATGGAAACCATGCAGTAATCCCCACCAAATTAAACTCTGATTTTAGAAATAACAATTTTAATATTTTTGAAAATATTAATTTCAATGATTTGAGACGGAAAAATTGAAACAAGCAAAGAATATCACATGTACCCGACAATATTGAAATAAAAAAAACATACAAAAAGAAAGACCATAAAGTAATATTCTATTTAAAGAAGTGCATACATGTATTTTTGCATTGCCTTTTCCGTAGTTTCTCCTTCCCTTGTCCAGCTAGAAATGTTGTCGTGTTTGTGCAAAAACTGCCAGAAAACAAAGGCTGTCGAGAACAACAGGTTGTTGTGAGCCGTTATGCCATCATTGGACGGCTGTATAGAGACGATCACAACGGGAGGGCAAACATATAAATACCCATTTCAATGTTCAAACACCCCCCACCTCTAAAGGAAAAGAGAAATGTTAGTTATTCGGGCGCCCGCATAACCAGCATGACATGGAATGACAGCGCGGTCGATTTGATTGGTCGGCTGTGTGTTCGTGGGGCCCACGCAACCGACCAATCAAATCAGCCACGTTGCCATTTCAGGTCGGCTTGTTATCCGGGTGTCCGGATAACAAATATTTCTTAAAAGAAAATAATTGCCCTCTTAGCGTGCAATCTCTATCTTCTCCAAGTTTTTATTTTTTAGTGTATTATGAACAGTGGTGGAAGAGATGGCTACCCGTTTAAGAAAAGACTGTTTGACAAAAAGGTCAGTTTAGAATCACCAACGGAGTTACCATTGCGTACAGAATTGGATAGGAATTCGAATGAGTTGGTTTAATCTCATATCGAAAATAAAGAGAATGTCACTGAATCATATATGTCAGGGTTGTGGTCCATAATTTGTGAAACGTTTTTTGATATGTGCAGATTTCTTCTAAAACAAGTAATACATCACAAAAATTGAATCACTCTGACATTATAATATCAGAACATGACCCATCTAATATGATATTGACTAATTTGGAGACAAATTAGAAAGAAGCTGATCATGAACTTGTAGTGATCTAGTCATGAGTCATGTAAGAGGAGAATATTACTTCCTTAAGAAATGATTACCTGATAAAAAGGTCAATGTAGAGCCGCTAATGGAATGAACAATCACTGTATATATAGAAACAATCACTGTATATAGGGATTGGGGCGGGAATAAATTGAATTAGCCTATATAGAAAATTGAGAAGATGTTATTAATATATGTGGAGTTATGGATCATAACTTATAAGACATCTTTTGGAGATAAAACTATGCAGGTTTCATCCAAATGGGCAATATTTCCCGAAGGTTGGATCAGAGTTCATTACGTATACCCATCAAATTTTAAATTCCTCACTCTCTCTCTCTCTCTCTCTCTCTCTCTATATATATATATATATATATATATATATATATATATATATATACGCACACAGGTAGATGTTCACAGAATAAATCTTTATACTCTCTTTTAACTGAAACAAGGATGATCAGTAGAAGTCTGTGGTGGCATAATAGGTCATGTACTCATGTCTGCATATCCACAGTGACATGAAAGAACATGCATTAGGAAATATAATTTTCTTATCAACATTAAGTATATTATTTGAGAGTCTGAGAAGAATATTCATATGTGTGATAAAATAATAACCAGAATGATGAACAAGCGGATGATAAACATCTGCAGGAAGGGGGAGTTCTTACAAGCGATGGACTACAGCCCCACAAGCGGTTTCCTTGGCGTCAAAGGGCAACCTGGAATACTTTGTAAGCCTAGACACGTAAAATTATACGATAAAACAACAACATCAAGAGAGAGGTAACTAGCAGAACTAAACAATCATGAATACTCACACTTGACTGGGTGGTTCCTTATTTTAAGCCCCTCATATAGCCCGAACATTAATGCAGGTAAACAGAAGAACACAACTGACAACACATCAGATCAAACATGGTATTGCATGGCATGACATCAGATACATAGACATGCCAGTTGCATGGAAGCCATGCACATCTTGTCATCTAATCATGCATGTGAACACAAGACCAACTGATCCGATGGCCTAGCAAATTAATTAAGCCAGTTAATTATGGCATTCCACCATGGAACAGTGGACACAGCGAGTGCGAGAGTCATAAAGATGGAGATAGGAAAGATGCATTGGAACAGAACACAACAGAGCGGTTCAAATCAAAATATATAGAAAGGAAAAGTCGTTATCTTAATGGGAACAACAACAATACTTCAAAGATTCATCATTCATAAAGCCAAACCCAAATATTAGAAAAGGAAAGGGATCATGAACGGAAAAGAGGAACCGCTCTGCGCGATCATGCGAGAATGCAATTTATAAGGAGAAGGGGGAGAGAGAAGGATCGCTAGCTACGTACCTTAGACGAACAGGCAGATATATATGGCTCAGGACACAGTGAGGTGTACTGACGATTAATCTGCAGACACCAGGCCGCCGATGCAGAGAGGAGGGAAGCAAGAGAATGCCTTCAAGGACGTTAATTTCTTCTGCGTCGCCCTCACGGCCGGCCGTTCCCCGGTTCCCTCCCTCCCTCGCGCACACTCTCCAGACTCCTCACTCCCCTCCTGCTCTAATGGCTTCCTTCCTCACTGTGTCTGCGTGTGCGCGCTGCCGCCATCCATAATTATATGCTGGCAGGGGAGAGGGGAGGCTGGGTGGCGCCTTCCGGGGGACCGCTTCGAGTTCCTGCCACGCCGAGGAGAGAAAACAAATGGCACAGGAGAGAAAGGGGATCGCAGTTCACAGGAAACGGTAAGCACGTGTTAGGGCGAAAAGCGAGGGAACAAAAAAAGGCCAGGGTTCTTGTTGGGGAGTTACCGCCCCGTGCGAATGCCTCGCGCCTCGCACCAATGGGCGGACCAAGGGGAGACTGTTTTGCTAACGTGGCGTCGTCCTATTGGTTGGGCGCAACGAACCAGATCTTCCGGAGTTCACAGCGGGCCCGCTCGAAAATTTTCAACTTGGGCGGGGTGTCAGAGGCAGGTCTGTTCCGTTCCGTTCTGTGGAGGGAAATCTCGTGCATCCGCTGCCACCTTGCTTTTGGGGCCCCCGTTTTGATTAATGCTTTTCTGTGAAAATTATTCATATATGTTGCCATAGATTTGAAAAAAAAAATTTAAGTAGTAAAAAGAATGCTGACGGAAGTTGGAACACAGATCTTGGGCTGGGGCTGTTTCTTTGAAAAATGTTTGGAGAATTAGATAAAAGTGAGATGCATGTTTCAAATGGAAAATTATAAGCATGCAAATGCTGGCCAAAATTTCACAAATTAATGATAGATTTTTCTTCTATATTATGGTTTCTATGCTCCTCCACAACCAAAAAAGTGAAGAAGAAAGGGAGCGCCTATATTAGACATACATAGGTTTCTATGCTCCTCCACAACCACAAATTAAATATATGGTTTAGTCTATACACCACATATATTAGACAAAGTGAGAGACAAAGATGCTATTGTTGATTAATTATTAAATGAGATAGATAACACTATAATAAATGTCACTCAATATGAATAAAAGTGTATAAAATATATTTCTTTCAAAAATTTCAGAGAAAAAAGAATTCAATATATACAAACAATCATGTGGCATTTTCGCTATGTAATCTTAATTTTAAATAATTATTAAAGTTGTATGATTTTTTTATTTTATTTAAAAAATCATAGAATATTTGTGACGGCCCACAACAATCGCCAAAAGGTGGAGCCGTCGCAATTTCACAATTTGCGATGGTTCACGTTCGTTGTAAATAATCTATATATGATCAACATATTTCTTTCTTAGTATTTAGGTTGATTATTTGCTACTTTTATCATTTTTTATTATTATATTATTATTATTTATTAAAAGTGTATTTGCAACGACTTCAAACCTTTGCAAATACTGCAATGAGAGTATTTTTCTCCATCGCATAAATCTTTATTTCATGTTTGGTATTAGAATAGATCGGAGATAGAATGAAGATATTTTTAAAACTTTGAAGATTTCTTTAAAATTTTAAAGATATTTCCACTCTATCTCTGATCTATCTTGATATCAAATATATCCTTAATTACTAATGACAGTTGCATGTCGTTGCAAAAGGTTTTTCTCTTGAATTTTTTATTTCCAAAAAATAAATATTTGTGACGGCTGTGACCGCCACAAAATAACTTATCTTTGTGTGACGCCTGGTCGATCATCGATGGTCGCAAATGATTTTATAACTTTCTATTTCTTAATTATACTATTATTTTTATTAAATAAGTGTAAATAACTCATTTTGCGATGATCGACTGTGTAGTCATTGCAAATGATTGTTCTCAATAATTTTTATTGTTTGATATTTATTTATAATATTATATTTGGAATGTGTTTATATGAAAAAAAAATTAATTGTAATTTTTTGTTGTAAAAGATGAGACATTTACGATGTCGTATATCAGTCGTCACAAAAGGTTGTTATTTGTGACACATTTTATAAGTCGTCACAAATACTTCAATTCTTGCGACAATTGTTCCGAATCGTTTCAAATACCTCACTTTTTGCAACGTCTCTTATAGCCATCGCAAAAAATATGATTTTATGATGAGTTTTTACCATCGTCGCAAAAAAATTGGTCGCAAAAGACCCTCTCTCTCGTAGTGAGATAAAGCCACGTTGTAGACCAATTACACATTGTCACTTAGGGGTTGATGAAAGACATAATAGCATGTCCAATGAAATTTTTTGCTCTATTTAATTTCTTTGTGAAAGTCTAGATATTGTATTTATATATGATATTGTTGTGACATGAAGAAATTTACTTTAAATAGCTTAGATTTCATTATTTACCATGTATAAAATGTCCATACATCTAGAATTAGGGTTCCAATTACTTCTCACCATGTTAAAATTACCTTCGAAGATTTGTTAGATACTTTGTCTTTATTAGGCAAAATCAAATTATGACAAAGTTAGAGAAACAAATGTACGCCATAATTAGTTAATTAGATTCAAGGAGTTCTTGTTTGTGGGATGACCTTGACTCACAGTTCTCACAATTCATAGGATGTGCCCATGTTTTTGCATAACGCGACAACTTATAATCATCTAAAAATTGAAAAAAGATAATTAGATTTAAAGCTTAAGCAAAAGCTTAGCCATCCTAACTGTTGCAAATTTTGATTAACTAGTCTACATAATCATAATAACCAAGGTTATTCATGATGTGATCAGAATACAAAGAGTGTTGAGCAACTACCCCTAAGAAATTTAGAGATTTTTTTAATATTTATAAAGAATGTTTTTGCTATGACAAATCGTTAAATATATATTTTTTCAAAGAAGATATACCACAAAATTCTATACAGATAAAATACATAATTTCTAAGGCCACAGACTACTTCTATAGCCTACTGAATCCGACTGATGCCTTTGACTGCAAAATCCGACTCCTTCAGAAACTCAGTCAAAAGTCTTGAAAATCTTCTAAATCCACAACTTTGCATAACATTCGACTCATACAGCCGAATGTTTCCCTACTCTGTATTCGACTCATACAGCCGAATGTTTCCCTACTATGTATTCGACTCATACAACCGAATGTTTCCCTACTCTGTATTCGACTCATACAGCCGAATGTTTCCTTACTCATTATTCGACTAACTCATACAACCGAATTCCTTAGAAATCACTACATAGTATTCGACTGCTATAGTCGAATTACTTTGTTCTTTTCCTGAAGTCGAATCACTTGAGCTTTTCTTTACTGAAGTCGAATCACTCCTATTTCTTGAGTCGAATTATCTGTTCTTGTACATTCGACTTCATTGTCAATTTTGTACTTGAACTTTTTACCTCATTGTCAGTTCTGTATGTCTTGAAATATAAAAGACTATCAAATCTATTTTGATTCTTAAGTATCCTAGACATAATTTCATTATAAGATGTTTGTTGTATAAATATCTTACTGAAACATTAGAATATTATTTTCTTCTGACATGACATGACACATTATATTTAAAATATTCATCCTGTGCAAAATCTTGTCTTAAATGCTCTATAAGTCTTGATGTCCTTGCTTCAGTTTATTAGACTAATAAGACACAAAGCATTTATGAATATCTCAGCGCATGGCATCTGACTGTCTCACCTACCTCTGACAGACCCATGCTTCACCTTTTTAGAATAATCTGTCTGTCCGCTTTTCTTTTATGAAAGGTTTGTGAGATACTAGGTTCCATACTTTCTTTTGTCCTAAAACTGACCCACCTACCACAGAGGTATGGAGATACGTTTCTCTTTGTCTTGTCCTTATAACATGCATTAATTGGAGCATGTGTTTAGCATGTCTTTCTCTCAGACCAGCTTTACAAGAGCTTATCTTCTAGCTGTAGACAATTGCTTCTCGTCTGAAGACCTTGGGAAGATGCAAGTTTCAAGATCTCCTGGACAAAGTCTTCAAGATCCAAAGGATCCCAGAAACTCTCCTCAAATGGCTAAATTGCAAACAGTCACCAAACTCCAACGGCTATTTCTTCAAACGGCTATAAATTGAAGATTATAAAAGAAGCTCAACAGAGAGACTACAAGGAATACACACCATATACACAGAAGTGCATACAAGCCAATTCTCCTGAAAAGCTTCATTCGAAACATTCAAAGCTCTCTCTCAAGCCTTCCTGCTAGCAACAGTTGGAGAGCTCCACTTCAGAAAATTTTCTTCTGAAGTTCTGTGTTGGGTGGAAATTGTAATTATCATATTTTCTTCAGTCCACCCTTGTTGCTTCAGATAGGATTTAGTTTTATTTCTTGATCCTTTTATCCTACTGAAGTTAGTGTGGGTTTGTGCTCAGAATTGAGGCAAACACACAAGTGTTTTAATTCTTCTTTCGTTGTAATCTCTGCAGAAAGTAGTTCTGCATTGCCCCTCCTGTGAAGGGAAGGCCTTGTGAAAGGCAGTCATTGTACCCCTGTTTAGGGAAGACTTGCTTGGGAGCAAGTGTGTTTGTAATTCCTCTCAAGGGTGAGAGAAGGCCAATTTGTTGGCAGTTAGTGGAAATCTCAAGTGGTTGACTTGAGGACTGGATGTAGGACTTCCATGTGGGAAGGGCCGAACCAGGATAAAATTCTTGTGCATTTCTTTGTGTGATTGTTTCCGCCTAGTTTACACTTGAATCACACACACCACACTAAGTACTAACATATCTATCTAGTGTTGTGTTTTTCAGAAGAAAGTTTTAAAGTTAAAAAGTCCTATTCACCCCCCTATAGGGCTCTTTGTTTGCCATTTCGATCCAACAAGTGGTATCAGAGCGAGGTCTTCTCAGAAGAATCTAAGAGATTTGAGAAGAAATGGCATCCAAAGCTCACAACTATGAATGTCAATCTATCACAAGGCCACCATTCTTTGATGATGAAGATTATCAATACTGGAAGATGCGAATGGAGTGCTTCATCAGAGGTACTGACTTCGACTTATGGCAGGTAATAGAACAAGGTGACTTTCAAATCATTGGTGAAGCTTCTTCCTCTGGTCTTTCCATTGCAGACAAAAGAAATATGTCCTTAAATTACAAGGCAAAAAATTATCTTTGCTGTGCTTTGTCTAAAAGAGAATTTAACAGACTTTCAGCATGTAAAACAGCTAAAGAAATGTGGGATAAACTTCAAGTAACCTATGAAGGTACAGATAGGGTTAAACAAACAAGAATATATATACTTGTATCCTAATATGAACAATCAAAATGCTTCCTAATGAAAATATAACTCAAATGTATAACAGATTTTCAAACATAATTATCGGACTAAGTTCCTTGGGAAAAGTCCTAACTAATGAAGAAACAGTTAGAAAAATTCTAAGATCTCTAACAAATGTATGGACCCCTAAAGTTACAACCATAGAGGAAGCCCATGACTTAACACAATTATCTATTGATAAATTAATAGGATCCCTTATGGCTCATGAAATTAATATGGAAAGATTCTTTGAAAATTCTTTGAAAAAAAAGTCAAATGTTTGAAGATTGCAGATTCCTCCTCATCTGAAGATTCCAAAGAAAAATCAGATGACAGTGATGATGAGGTAATGCTCTCAAGAAAGCTGCAGAGAATTCTGGCAAAGAAAAAGAAGTTTGGGTCGAAGAGGTTCTTCAAGAAAGAAAAGAAGAAAGAACCTACTTGCTATGAGTGCAATCAACCAGGACATTACAAGTCTGAATGTCCCAAGGTTAAGAAGAAGGATCAAGCAGAAAAATCAGATAAGAAGAAAGGCAAAGAAAAGAAGTTCAGAAAATTTAAAAAGAAGGCTATGGCAGCAACATGGGACAATGAAGAAGGAACCAGTTCAGAATTAGAAGAAGAAGAAAAGGCAACTCTAGCCCTCATGGCAGGACTAGAACAGGTAACTTCAGAAACCTCTTTCACTTCCTGTTCTGAATCCGATTCTGATAGTCTTGAAGATGCCTTCAATGAACTTTATGAAAAATATAAGACAGTAGTAAAACAAATAAAAATAGTTAAGTTAAATCTACTGAACCAAGAAAAGGCTAACACCTTTCTTAAAAATGAAACAGAAAGATTAAACAAATGTTTAAGTGAAATAAAAAGAACTAATGAATTACTATGTGAAGACTTAAAAAATAAAAACAGTAAAATCCTGGAAATTGAATCAAATCTTAAGTAACTTAAAGATGAAGAAAAATTGCAAGAAGAAAACAATTATCTAAAAGCCACTATTGAGAAAATTTCCAACTGCAAAACCTCATTATTTGTTAGAATCAAAGGAGCTAGGTCAGGAAAGAAGAAGTATGGATTATGATATACACTGTAGCGACCCTCATTATACCGGTACGGTTATACCAACCCACGTCGGTATAGCGAGCGTTGTCACAGTGGGACATTTACCCAACAATGACATTCAGCTGAGATACACGTGAATATAGAACAGAGTAGCGGAAGTAAAAGAACCACTGTCTTAATTCATTCATTCATTATCCACATTTAACATACATGATTCAATAACATTTAAAGAACTAAAAGTCCACATAATTCAAATTGCTGAAAATTTAATACATAAGTGTCCACACTCATACATTCTTCCATAGTAATTCTAATACAATGTTGCAATTACATACTATGAAAATCTCAAAATGTCACAAGCACTCCAACTGTCTAATCCCCACGCTCGGAGTCGGTCTCCAACGCCTCCTCTGCAAGCGTGTCGTCACCAACTACACCTATACGCCGAAGCAAGTAATGAGTCTAAAAGACTCAGCAAGTATTCTACACATACCGCACATGCACATATCATGGTAGGTTTTTTCATACACATTCATAAGACGCATCATGTAGCATGCTCGATATTAAACTTTTACAACCTATCATGGTGAATCTACAATTTAACACATGGACTATGCTTTCAGATTTACGGAAATAGAATCACCTATCACATGCTTTCTATTCATTTCTCACATGAAAGTCTACCTCCAACCAACTAAGACATGAAAGCCACGAACATACATTTCCGAACATGCATGAAAGGAAACACACCTAACATGAAATCTACACATTACTACGCATATACATGACCATTTTTCATACTTTAAGCTTGCTGATTTTACATACTTTAGCAACCATAATCTAACACATGAGAACTACAACAACGATTTAAATCACAACATGTGAACAGTCGATTATGGAAGTTGTTTGTACATACTTAACAATTATCCCTAGCATGGATTCTAGTCATTTTGTATACATAAACATGATCATAACATCGTAAAGTTACTGTTTAAGCATGATTTCAGATTTGTCATAACATGGATTACACACTCACATCCTCACATTTTGGTTTCACATTTTACACAATTTCAAATTCGCATATTTTACACTTTACACACACTTTTACACATTATTCACATTCACATTTTTCACATGAACACATACACATTTACACATTCACATTTAGTGCCGTGACACATAGTCCAAACCACCAAAGAAGGACACAACACATCACATCACATAGACGCCATCTAGGCAATACAATGGCGACTCTTGGACTGCGCAGACCGAGAGAACAAGTCTCCACCCTAACCAGTGGTACTTGTCCACCTCCAGGATTTCCCCCTAATGCCCTTAGGGTCACTTACACATTGAACCTTCTCAGGGAGACTTTTCCCTGATACGGTTCCACTGCCCTCTACGGAAGCAGTGTCACATTTGGCACAAGTTACACATTACACATTTTTACCGATTTTAACACATAGGTTTACACATATCATTCTTATTTCATTCACTTTCTCACTCACATGCACATTTCTCTGTTTTTCCTAACATGGCACTACAATTACAGAATCTTAGCACTCAGAAAATTACGCTAATCAGGTGGCTATACACAAAACCAATCATTTTACAACGGCATGCATTAGTTTCACAATTTCACATGGGAAATTCATATTGTATTATCTACTGATCCAAATGACCTGAAATTTTAACCACAAGCTATTTTCGGGTTTAGGATCCTACATGCAAAATTTCAGATTTTTCTGAGCTAAAATGAAAATGGTAAGCACATACACATGTACATTCTTCCACATGCTTTTAAATATATAAATAAGTTCTACCATCCACAAAATAAATGTACATTCACATTCCCATCCATCACATTAGCTAATATACATAGCATATAAGAGATTACATTATATCCTCATCGTGAAACATATCGAAATTATCCACATAGAAGGGCAGATCAGCTTGCTGTTCTGCTCAGATGAACTTGGCGGCGGTCTCTAGCCGCTAGTTCAGTGTCAACGGCATAATCGATGGACGCTAAGCATGATCTTAGCGGCAAGGGACATTGCCGTTAATGTCAGGTCTGTGCAGAACACAGACCCGAGCTCCAAAGATGGGGTGAATGTGGGGGTCTAGGACATGAGGAAAAATGTATAAAAATGGTAAAACCATCCTAGACACATACATGAACACTATGGGTAGGGTACTTGCCTCTTGTAAAAACTCCAATGGATCTAAATGGGTCGGAGAAGCTCTCCTTGGGCAGTCCCAAGAAGCCTCCAAAAGAGCTCTCCTCCGGGTTCTAGGTCGATGCAGGTGCTAAGTCAGTGGTGGGGAAGCCTTTTCCTTGGTTCCCTCTAGCCTCCAGTTGCAGAAGAACGCCGGATGAAGCCTTGGATCGCCGGATCAAAGCCTCCAAAGCTCAGTCTTTGCACAGCTCCGAACTAGGGTTTTTTTCTCTCGTCTTTGCAAAGAGTCAAGAGGGGTTTTCTGGTTGCAAAGGAGGTTTGTATGTAGAGGAGAGGAGCTCTCCTCTCTCACAGGTCGGACAATAGGGCCATCAGACCGTTGGAGATAGCTCCCCAATGGGTGAGCTAGCTTGCTCCCGGAATTCTGGGCTCTGCAACGCATGCAGGTCAGAGAAGTTGGCATCCACATCGCTGGACGCTGGACTTAGTGCTGGCGTCCATGGGGTTGACGCCTACTCAACTCAAGCGTCCATGGATATTGACGCCGATCTGGCCTTCGGCCAGAACTTCAAAACATGCAGAAACCATGCATATTTTACACCTATATACATGCCATATATATACGTTATCATGTACACATTACTATCATACAATACATACATTACTTATACCTAATTATACACATGCACACATAGGTATACTAATTAATACACACGTAGATACGTACCTACATACATTCACAACATGAATTATTTACATACAATACAATAATGTAACAAAATTCGAGGGCCTTACACCCTCTCCCCCTTAAAAGAAACTTCGTCCTCGAAGTTAGAACGATACTACTCAAACAAAAGGGGATACTTCCTCTTCATCGCATCCTCAAGCTCCCAAGTAGCCTCCTCTCGTGAAAAGTTCCGCCAGAGAACTTTCACCGACGCAATACTCTTGTTCCGGAGATGCTGAACATTCCGGTCAAGAATAGCTACTGGTTGCTCGACATACGACAGATCTGGCTGAATCTCTACTGGCTCATGACTAATCACATGAGACGGATCTCAGACATACTTCCTGAGTATAGATACGTGGAATACAGGGTGAACGCTAGCCAAAGCTGGGGGTAATGCTAGCTCATATGCCACACTGCCCAAACGTCTGAGAATCTCATATGGGCCAATGAACCTAGGGCTCAACTTACTATGCCTGCCAAATCTGACAACACCTCGAGTAGGCGATATCTTCAAGAAGACATGATCACCAACCTCGAACTCCAAATCCTTCCTCCTGTTGTCGGCATAGCTCTTTTTCCTATCCTGTGCCGCAACAAGCCTCTTCCTGATAAGCTGGACCTTATCCGAAGTTTCCTGAACTAACTCCGGTCCGATCAACTGCCTATCACCAGTCTCCTCCCAACATAAAGGAGATCTGCAGGGCCTACCATACAACGCCTCAAATGGAGCCATACCAATACTCGCATGAAAGCTGTTGTTGTATGCGAACTCCACTAGAGGTAAGTGACGCTCCCAATCATCCTTCCAATCCAGAACACACGCTCTCAACATATCCTCGAGCGTCTGGATAGTCCTTTCAGACTGTCCATCAGTCTGGGGATAAAACGTCGAACTGAGCTTCAGCTCTGAACCTAAAGCATCCTGAAGACCCTTCCACAACCTCGAAGTAAATCTCGGATCTCAATCCGAAATGATCGACTTCGGCACACCATGCAATCTAACGATACCACTAACATACAATCTAGCTAGACTCTCTACTGACTGCTTCTTCTTTATAGGCAAGAAATGAGCAGTCTTCGAGAATCTATCTACAACTACCCAAATCGAGTCATTGCCCCTTCTAGATCGAGGCAAACCCGAAACAAAGTCCATAGTGACAACTTCCCACTTCCACACTGGGATGTCCATCCTTTGCATAAGGCCGGATGGTCGCTGTCGCTCGGCCTTCACTTACTGGCATACTAAACACCGGGATACATAATCCGCTACATCCCTCTTCATGCCAGACCACCAAAAGGATCTCTTCAAATCCTGGTACATCTTTGTGTTACCCGGATGAATAGAGAATCGCGATCTGTGAGCCTCTGCTAACACATGCTCACGGAGATCTGCTAAATCGGGGACACAAACACGGTGCTGAAATCTAATCACACCGTCCTCATCTCGAGCAATGCCTGTCTTGCCCACTAACTCTAAGAGTCTAGGGTCGGCTCCCTGTCGCTCGATCACCTCATCCAAAACGAGGACCTAAGAGATAACTGAGCTACAAAAGCCTGACATAGCGATGGCTCTAACTCAGTCAACGCGCAAGCCGCATCCTCCAACATCTTCCAGTCCTGCTGGAGAGATGGCCTCTTTCTACTCAGCGCATCCGCTACAACATTCGCCTTTCCAGGGTGATACTGAAGGTCGAAGTCATAGTCCTTCAAGAACTCAATCCATCTTCTCTGCCTCAGGTTTAATTCCTTTTGGGAGAAAAGATACTTTAAGCTCTTGTGGTCGATAAACACCTCAAATCTGACACCATAAAGATAGTGCCTCCAGATCTTTAGTGCATGAACCACTGCCGCGAGCTCCAAGCCATGAGTCGGATAGTTCTTCTCATGCTCCTTCAAGTGACGAGAAGCATAAGCCACTACCCTTTCCTGCTGCATTAGCACACAACCTAACCCAATCCGAGATGCATCCGTGTAGATAGCAAAACCCTCTACACCGCTCGGTAAGACTAGCACCGGGGCTGTCGTGAGCTTAGTCTTCAATAATTGAAAACTACTCTCACACTTCTCAGACCAAATAAACTTCACTCCCTTTCTGGTAAGCTGAGTCAAAGGGGCGGCGATGGATGAAAATCTCTCAATAAATCGCCGATAATAACTAGCTAAACCAATAAAACTACGAATCTCCGAAGGGGTCTTGGGAATCTCCCAATCCATAACTACCTGGACCTTTGCGGGATCAACTGCAACACCAGCGCCGGAGATAACATGCCCGAGGAAATGAACCTCGCGCAACCAAAAATCGCACTTGCTGAATTTTACATACAGCTTGTGCTCACGAAGAACCTCTAACACTAACCTTAGATGCTGACGGTGCGTGGCCTCATCCGGAGAGTAGACCAACACATCATCAATAAACACCACGACAAAACTATCTAGATAAGGCCTAAACACCATGTTCATGAGATCCATGAACGCTGCAGGGGCATTGGTCAATCCGAAGGGAAGGACCAAAAACTCATAATGTCCATAGCGGGTTCTAAACGCCGTCTTGGACACATCCTTACTCCGAATCCTCAATTGATGATAACCAGATCGCAAGTCAATCTTAGAAAAGACTGATGCATCTCGCAACTGGTCAAACAAGTCATCAATACGAGGTAAGGGATACCTGTTCTTCACAGTCACTTGGTTCAACTTCATATAGTCAATGCATAACCTAAATGACCCGTCTTTCTTCTTGACGAACAATACAGGTGCGCCCCAAGGGGAAACACTAGGGCGAATAAATCCCTTATCAAGCAACTCCTGCAACTGCCTCCTCAACTCGGCTAACTCCGCAGGTGCCATCCGATATGGAGCCTTCGAGATAGGAGAGGTGCCCGGAAGCAACTCTATGGTAAACTCTATCTCTCTATCCGGTGGCAATCCAGACAAATCATCAGGAAAGACATCTGGAAAATCCTGCACTACCTCAATCTCCGCAAGAGTAGGTGACTCATCATGTGACGGATCGCCTCGGTCAAGCCCGTTAAACCGATAACGTACTTGATCCGAGTCCGCCTCCCGCGAACGGGCCGAAGCCTCGCAAGGGATACCAAACCACAGTCCGTGTAAACATAAAGGAACACACCACATTTCATATATATTTCACAAGTTTACATAGCCAAATTTCCACAAAAACTGAAAAGAAGTACAAGAGCCTGGGGCATACCCCGAGGTACAATTGAAGAAAGTAAACAACTACAAAACTACACTGCTGGAGCTACTCTGCTGGAGGTGCTGACCCTGCACCGCTACGACGCGGCCCTGAACTGGACGTCGGACGAGAGACGTCCTCCTCGCTCTCACCTGTGGGGGTAGGGGTGAGCCTCTCTAGTCACTGGCTCAGTAGGGAACTCCCCCAAAACCGAGCAAAACAAACACCACGAGTACGAATAGTAAATAGCACCAACAATTAATATAACAGCTAAGCAGGTAAGTAAAGCTGTAAAAGTACTCACCATCTGCCGACTACGAGAAACAACAGTAATAATTAAACGGCAAACCAGTACATGTGTACAAGCTAAAGTAGAGACAGCCAACACGAGCTGTAACGACCCAAGAATCCGATACTCGGAACCCTCCAAGTACCCGACCCTTGGACCGCCACCCACGGATCCGAACACCCGGAAGGGTTAGAAATATGTCTAGTGAGATATACAACAAGTTACAATGGCTAAACAATTAAAGAAATGTAACAGCGGAATACAAATAATACACACAAAGTCCCAGATAATAATTCAAGTGCAAAAAGAAAAATACTAACCATTGCTAACGCTGCTGACCACAAGCGGCACGACGCAGACAGAACGAACACGAGCACCGGCTCCCTCGAGCACAAACCTGGAAGGAAGTAAGGGGGGAATGAGCTTCGCAAACGAAGCCCAGTAGGGAACCCAACCCCTCACCGGTTCGACAGCGGAAACAAGAACGACACAACTAAACTAGGCGGGAAGAACAGTGCTACTGAAGGAAACAAGCTAGCTACACCAAGCGGAAGGGCGGCGGTAACTCAAACAACAAAGTCTACTAACTAAGCAGGTGATATAATAAAGCAATAACCCAACTGAGCAAGTACTGAAATAAATAAACGGAAAGTACACAGGTCCACAAGTATCGCCAACACGGCACAACAACACACAGACTCAACCTCAGTAAACGTGCTCCGAGCACGCCACACAACTGCACAAGCAGACGGTAAAACCCTCGTCTGGACAAAGCCAAAACCCAACACAAGCAGACGGTAAAACCCTCGTCTGGACAAGACACACTAGCCACACCCAGCCTCTACTAGTCAGTGGTCAGCTGCGCCCACCGGCGTCTTACCACTCGACCACGAGTCCAGGTCTCCCCTCCCGTCGGAGTGAGACGCGTGGACAAACACAACCACAAGCCGTAGTCTGGCCGGACTACGGTCCCACGCCTGTCCTCCCGACACGGCTCCAGAACCGTGTAAGGCGAGGCAGTGAGAACGGACTAGCTGGCCCGCACCGCGACACTCCAAACTCCGCGGGACCCGGACCAACTAAGTGAGCTCAACAAACGACTCAACGCCGCTGTCCAACACCGTTTTCCCCTTCGTCCGGAGAAACGCTCGACGGACGCACTCGTGGCTCGGAGACCACCCTCAACGGGCCCACGAGGATGGGGGTCCCGGGGAACGGTAACAACCCGAACGCGCACCGTGCGCTGGGACAAGCCCTCAAGTGTCGCAACACCGGGCGAAGACTAGTAAGGCACAGTGCTAGGGAGTCAGCACAAGCCTCACAAGTACGGAACAGAAACTCGATGCAGAAACGGATTCGCTAAAGTACCTGATTGACAGTCAACCACGAAAAGCTAAAATTACCACCCGGACAGTTGGTCGGCCCTCGAAACTCACCCCACGGGTGCCGGAAACCCCAACACGACTGTTCGGGTCAAACGGTCCAACGGCCCTCAACGGCCCAGTCGGAGCCGACCCAGGCAGGCCCAGAAACCGAGGAACGCAGTATGACGACTCAAATATATATTACTATACCCGAGACAGTCGTCAACCCTCGGAACACCCCCGACGGGTGCCGGAAACACTGCACGACTGTCCCGGTTGACCGTCTCAACAGGCACTACCGGCCCGGTCGGAGGCCGACCCGAGTGGGCCCGACCACCACGCGGCTCGGAAGACGGCCACCAACCCCGGAGGCACGCCGGCACGACACAAAGCGACATCACACGAAAACGGCTCGAAAACGGCGCGAAAACAGCGCGAATCGGAGCTCAAATGACCCAAAGAGGAGTCTGCCGGCACAGTGTGGCCGCAGAGGACCCAGGACACTGCCTGGCGCAACGCGCGGGGGCGGGGGCGCAGTGTGCCACCCAGATCTGGGACAGATCTGGGCGCACTGTGCCACAGGGGGGATCTCCTCCTTCCTCCCGTCTCCTTCTCTGCGCGCAGGGAAGAGAGGAGCGAGGGGGGGGGGGGGGGGCCTGGCCGGCCGGCCACTGCCGGCGCCGGCGGGAGGGGGGGTCGCGGACGGCGCGGCGGCCGCCGGCGGCGCTCCCCTCGCCGGAACCACCTCCGGCCGGAGGGAACGCACAGAGAGAGAGAAAGGGAGAGAGAGAGAGAGACGGGAGCAGGGAGGGAGAGAGGGGCGGGGGTCACGACGGCGCACAGGGGGAGGGGGGAGTCCGACCGACGCTGGAGAGGGAGAGGGTGGTCCCTACCTCGACGGTAGGACCGCCGGCGGCACGAACAGCGCGGGCTCTTCCACGGGCGGCGGCGGCGCGACTACACCGCGCACGGCGTCCTCCGTGCGCGGCTCCGGGCGGTGGACGACGCGACGGCCCTCTCCAGGCAGCGAACAGGGCAGTGGAGGCCTCCTCCTCCACGGCGCAGCCCCGGCGACGGGCCCTCCAAGGTCGCCGGCGGCAGCGGCAACGCACAGAGAGAGAGAGAAAGAGAGAGAGAGAGAGAAACCGCCTGAGAGAGGGAGAGAGAGAGGGAGAGTAGCGCGAGAGAGAAGGAGACAAAGAGAGCGGCGAGGGAGGGAGGAGGAAGAAGAGGGTGGGAGAGGGAGAGGGCAAGGCGGAGGGGTTCTCCCCATTACCAGAAATGGCCAGCGGCCCTTTTCTGGCTTCCCCTGCACACCGCGTGCATGGGGAAAGGAGGGACCACTCCCCCACCCCTCCTAATCCTCACATCCTACCCCACTTAAAACAATTTCGCCCTCGAAATTACAAAAAAAGCCGAAGCACGGAAGTAAGCAGGGGCAGGAACAACTCACTCGAATTGATCTGACAACTCGAGGGAAAAGAACACGACAAGAAACAGCCAGTGCGAAGAAGGCCACTAAGTCTCACCACGCCTTCCTGGTGGCCACAACAGCGACACAGCCACGCGTGGAGTGCTCAACCAGGCAACCGACAGCCCACACAGCACACCCCAGACGGGGACGGAGCACTCAATCGGATGATGAGAACTCCACAAGCATGGCACGCACCAACCAACCGAAGACGAACAGAACCATTAGCCGAAAACTACGTGGCTGAAGTCCTCAACAGACCTTGCTGCTAAAATCAATCCGGTCAGCAACCCACTCTGCCACCAGCAGAACCTGACAAAAATCACAGTGACTGGTGACAACTCGGAAGAAGACCTACGAGTCAACCACATGGCTCAGAGGAATGGCCTCACGCAACTAGCGACAACTAGTATCGACCATTCAGCCAAATGGATGTCTCGTAAAGGAAAACCAGAGTCTAAGCGGAACAGAGACGTGGAAAACCCCTCAACACGTGGAACGACATCCACAACACCACTCGGTCTCACCCAGACCTTCCTCGTGATCCGACAAGGACACCAAACGAATGTGGAGTCACAGGAAAACCAAAAGCAGAACACGCTCCACAAGCACAACCCACACAACGACAATGTCGAAAAGACGTCTAAGGTTTGGTCAGAACCAAGCAACCCAAGACGTCAGCGACTCACACGGTCAAGCACTAGCAAACCGATAGACCTCACTGCCACCAAGGACACAGACAGAAGTCCCGCTATCGGCTTCCAGACTCACCACCTGGCACAGAAACGAACACACAATGGTTGGCAATGCACCCACCACGAAATGTGCAATGCCAAGAGCGAGTGCCACAAAACCAACCGCAGAAAAACACTCAACCACCAGAAAAACGGGGAAAACACAGGAGCCAAAATGGCACACTGACCCGAGTGGAACGTAAACCAACACAAGGTACCAAAACTCAACACGCACAAGTGAGGGAACACTAGACGTGGCCACAACTAAAATCCGGCACACCACCACCAGGGCTACAAACAACAAGGTAGCTACCACACTGTGGTACGGCACGACTACAAGGAACAGGCCACCACACGCGCCCCAGAGGCGGAACACTCAACGCCTCGAGCACCTCACAAATCGCAAAACAACGCACAAACTCGATGTCAGCGCACACAGGCACAAGCACACGGCGCAACCACAAGCACCAGAACCACCAGGTGTGGTGCACATGGTCATACCAACAGCCCCAAAACGGCACGGGGCCAACCAAAGGGATTCCCTACCGGAGACCCACCAAGAAGAGGAAACACACGGAAGGTCACGAGCTTCGAAGAGCACAACAAACATGCTGGCTCTTTAGAAGCGCACCACACAAGGCATCGGCCCTACCACAACAAGTAGTGAGGGCCACACACTGAGAGGCGACAAAAGCCTCCAAGAGCAGAAAGAGGCACAAAGCAGAGCACATGGGAACAAACCCAACACGAGCAAGCTAGGCGAGAGAGAATCGGGGAACCCAGAGCTGATCAAGTGGAAACACACTGTCCCACATCGACTAGTCAGGCACAACACAAGCCCTCACAACAAAACATAGTAGACCAGTAGGTTCACAAACCTACAGCGCCAAACGAAAACGACGACACGAGGGGAGCAACCCGCTCAACCCTAAAACAACTCGAGGTAAAAGACCTTTGGCCAAGAAGGCCACAACAGCATGCACCACAACACCAAGGCACAAAATCGAAGCACCACCACCTCGAGCAACCCACAAAAAGGAGGATGAAAAGCACAGCAGGCCTCTTCCGCACGCAAGATAGGAGATCGAAGCACAAAACTAGCACATCCGCAAGAAGTACCACTAGCCACATGGCCATGGCACACACCACATCACCAGCTACAACGGCACGATGAGCACAGGAAAAACGAAGCAGGACCATCCGAGCTACGGGGACACCGCAGTCCTACCAACGCAGCCAGGAAAATTGGAAACAAACAACAAGGCACCTGGCCAACACAACAACTAGACACACGGTCAAAGGTACCGCACCTTGACCGACAATGCTCAGATAGACTGTAACACAGACAGTCCAACTGGAAACAATGACAGCTCATCTCTACAGAGAGAGCAGCAACAAGCAAATCAAACACTAGGCAGCTATGGAAAGGACCTCCACCAAGAACGACAGAGAATCGTCCAAGGAGAAGTCCACCGGAACAAACAACCCAAACAACCAACCCACACAAACCTTCAGGGAGAGCACAACAGCAAGCATAAACAATACAAGACAGTTCTGGGAGAACCTCCACCAGAACGACCAAGACACCGTTCTGGGAGAGCCCACTAGAACGCACCAGCCAACCAACAGCACACTCAACCTTGAGGCAGCACGACAACAACTAGAAACAAGCACGGAGCAGTCCTGGGAGAAACCCTCACCAAGACAACAACAAACAGTTCTGGGAGACCTCACCAGAACACAAGGCCAACCAACAACGCACCTCAACCCGAGGTCAACAAACAGAAACGAGCACGAAAAAGTTCTGGGAGAACCTCCACCAGAACAAGCAAGAAAGAGCTCTGGGAACACCTCACCAGAACTCACAACAATTAGCACAAGGCCACCAAGCAAACACAACAAGTGACATAACACGCAACCAGCAACATCACAAGCACACATGGAGCAATGCTAAGTCGAGAGAAGCAATGCCAACCTAGCAGAACACAAGCACCCACAACCACCTAACAGGTGAGGCAACATGCCCAAGCAACCAAAGCACAACAAAGCCAAGAGCAAACATAAGTAGGAAAAATAAGGGCACCTTCCACTGAACCCGCAGACAACAAATCTGCACCAGTGGAAGCCACACCACAAACAGACTCTCTCAGCCACCACAGAACACATGCAGCCGAAAGCGCAGCCAACGATGACCAAGAGCACCGCACCGGACCTGTCTGCAACAATCCTCCTCACAAGGAAGACCTCCACCAGCAACTCCATCATCAACAGCACCAACGGCACGAACCAATTAGCGATCACGCACCATGCACGCAGCACTGCAACGACAACAACCCTTCTACGACTCCCATAGAATCTTGCTGAACCCAACCTACCTGCAAAATATGATCAAGGCGCAAACCTAACACTAACACACACGGACGGTGCCAGCAACGCACTTGAACTATTCTGGGATAGCCATAGCCATTAACCCATTGTAAATCTCAGAAGACATTTCTCTGATACCAACTGTAACGACCAAGAATCCGATACCCGGAACCTCCAAGTACCCGACCCTTGGACCGCCACCCACGGATCCGAAGACCCGGAAGGGTTAGAAATATGTCTAGTGAGATAACAACAAGTTACAATGGCTAAACAATTAAAGAAATGTAACAGCGGAATACAAATAATACACACAAGTCCCAGATAATAATTCAAGTGCAAAAAGAAAAATACTAACCATTGCTAACGCTGCTGACCACAAGCGGCACGACGCAGACAGAACGAACACGAGCACCGGCTCCCTCGAGCACAAACCTGGAAGGAAGTAAGGGGGGAATGAGCTTCGCGAACGAAGCCCAGTAGGGAACCCAACCCCTCACCGGTTCGACAGCGGAAACAAGAACGACAACTAAACTAGGCGGGAAGAACAGTGCTACTGAAGGAAACAAGCTAGCTACACCAAGCGGAAGGGCGGCGGTAACTCAAACAACAAAGTCTACTAACTAAGCAGGTGATATAATAAAGCAATAAACCAATGAGCAAGTACTGAAATAAATAAACGGAAAGTACACAGGTCCACAAGTATCGCCAAACGGCACAACAACACACAGACTCAACTCAGTAAACGTGCTCCGAGCACGCCACACAACTGCACAAGCAGACGGTAAAACCCTGTCTGAACAAAGCCACAACCCAACACAAGTAGACGGAAAACCCTCGTCTGGACAAGACACACTAGCCACAACCCAGCCTCTACTAGTCAGTGGTCAGATGCGCCCACCGCGTCTTACCACTCGACCACGAGTCCAGGTCTCCCCTCCGTCGGAGTGAGACGCGTGGACAAACACAACCACAAGCCGTAGTCTGGCCGGACTACGGTCCCACGCCTGTCCTCCCGACACGGCTCTAGAACCGTGTAAGGGAGAGGCAGTGAGAACGGACTAGCTGGCCCGCACCGCGACACTCCAAACTCCGCGGGACCCGGACCAACTAAGTGAGCTCAACAAACGACTCAACGCGCTGTCCAACACCATTTTTCCCTTCGTCCGGAGAAACGCTCGACGGACGCACTCGTGGCTCGGAGACACCCTCAACGGGCCACGAGGATAGGGGTCCCGGGGAACGGTAAAAACCGAAACGCGCACCATGCGCTGGGACAAGCCCTCAAGTGTCGCAACACCGGGCGAAGACTAGTAAGGCACAGTGCTAGGGAGTCAGCACAAGCCTCACAAGTACGGAACAGAAACTCGATGCGGAAACGGATTCGCTAAAGTACCTGATTGACAGTCAACCACGAAAAGCTAAAATTACCACCCGGACAGTCGGTCGGCCCTCGGAACTCACCCCACGGGTGCCGGAAACCCCAACACGACTGTTCGGGTCAAACGGTCAAACGGCCCTCAACAGCCCAGTCGGAGCCGACCCAGGCAGGCCCAGAAACCGAGGAACGCAGTATGACGACTCAAATATATATATACTACCCGAGACAGTCGGTCAACCCTAGGAACACCCCGACGGGTGCCGAAAAACACTGCACGACTGTCCCGGTGACCGGTCAACAGGCACTACCGGCCCGGTCGGAGCCGACCGAGTGGGCCGACCACCACACGGCTCGGAAGACGGCCACCCAACCCCGGGTAGGCACGCCGGCACGGCCAAAGCGACAGCACACGAAAAAACGGCTCGAAAACGGCGCGCAAAACAGCGCGAATCGGAGCTCAAATGACCCAAAGAGGAGTCTGCCGGCAGTGTGCCGCAGAGGACCCAGGCCACTGCCTGGCGCAACGTGCCAGGGGGCGGGGGCGCAGTGTGCCACCCAGTCTGGACAGATTCTGGGACAGATCTGGGGCACTGCGCCACAGAGGGGATCTCATCCTTCCTCCGTCTCCTTCTTGCGCACGGGAAGGAGGGAGCGGGGGGGGGCCTGGCCGCTGGCCATGCCGGCGCCGGCGGGAGGGGGGTCGCGGACGGCGTGGCGGCGGCGCGGCGCTCCCCTCGCCGGAACCACAGGAACGCACAAAGAGAGAGAAAGGGAGAGAGAGAGAGAGACGGGAGCAGGGAGAGAGGGGCGGGGGTCACGACGGCGCACAGGGGGAGGGGGGAGTCCGGCCGACGCCGGAGAGGGAGAGGGTGGTCCCTACCTCGACGGTAGGACCCGCCGGCGGCACGAACGGCGCGGAGCTCTTCCACGGGCGGCGGCGGCACGACTACACCGCGCACGGCGTCCTCCGTGCGCGGCTCCGGGCGGCGGACGACGCGACGGCCCCTCCTCCAGGCAGCGAACAGGGCAGTGGAGGCCTCCTCCTCCACGGCGCAGCCCCGGCGACGGGCCCCTCCAAGGTCGCCGGCGGCAGCGGCAACGCACAGAGAGAGAGAGAAAGAGAGAGAGAGAGAGAGAGAGAACCGCCTGAGAGAGGGAGAGTAGCGCGAGAGAGAAGGAGACAGAGAGAGCGGCGAGGGAGGGAGGAGGAAGAAGAGGGTTGGGAGAGGGAGAGGGCAAGGCGGAGGGGTTCTCCCCATTACCAGAAATGGCCAGCGGCCCTTTTCTGGCTTCCCCTGCACACCGCGTGCATGGGGAAAGGGGGGACCACTCCCCCACCCCTCCCAATCCTCACACGAGCCACGTGAACTGGTTCGCGACACCAGAAACTGACTCGGACAACTAACACAGGTCTACCTCTCAGTCTCGCAGCCACGACAAAAGGTCCAGCTGCCGCTCCACGTAAAAAGGTCAAGCAACTGTGGAGACCAACTAAACACCACCACCACCTGCAGACCACACGGTCACAGGCCCATGCCTGGCACCTCCAGAGACCTTGGCCTGGGCTCGCTAGAGTGAGGCACTGGAAAAGAACTAGCTGGGGTCCAGTACGTCTACTGATGTCCGTACCCCCAACTACGAGCGCGCTACAAGTGACTAAAAATAAACACAAGTGTCACTGTTCCACTGTCGTCTTTCCCTCAGCCGGACGTACAACTCTAACACAAGAGTGAGGGTGTCCAGGTCAGACGACATAGACCTCGACGGTACAGCACAAGTACCGGGACAAAGCCCCGAGCTAACAGCTGGCTCACAAAGAACCTGGGGCACCCAACTGGAGAGGTAACCACGGTAGGCGTCGTACTACTCGCCACGTACACAGAACCACGTGCACGTCACACACAAATCACGTGAAACCTTACGTAAACCACAAGTAACCACTGGTCCACTACACGTGAACCCAACTGACTCACATACACAACGCGCAGTCACCGAAGTAAACAACTAATAGCATACCTTGTATGCTAAACACGTAAACCAAGTGCACTCAGTGCACCTCATGCGTTAACACACATGCATTATCTATAATTATTGTACTTAGTCATTTCTGCTCAAATAGAAGTAAGCGGCCACATCGATTGCCGCTTACTGGGAGTCAACGGCAAGGGTCCTGGCCGTTAACCTCCTGGCTGAGGATCTTGGCGGCAAGCGATGTTGACGCCAAGTTCTCCGGCCATAAACCCTGCAGAAACCCTAATCCGGCTCTGCGGGTTTTCTAACTGTTCTAACTACTGAAAAATATGCAAATGCAATTCCTTTAACATGCTAGAACCCATTACAACCCACTAAAACATGCTCTGAACATTAAATAACTCAAACCACCCTTTATCCCGCATGATGCAACTCAATTCAAACGTGGATTATCATGCTGGTTCAAGTGGTTATGATGTGTTTTAATGTCTCTATGAAGCTACCAGGGTTCGTCCCCTACCTTAGAACGCGTTAGAATCTCCTGCAATCCCCCGGTTCACGCCGAGCCCTCCGCGAGCTCCCACGCGAATTGCACCACGCCGCGACGTTTCCTCGCGTAATTAAGCGACGCCACGTGTTCCACGATTGTCCAACTACTCCTCGGTACCTGTTGGAAGCTTCAAAGACTCGGGGGCAGCAAGCTGGGGCATGAGGGAATGAGTGAGAGCTGTGAGAACTGCCCTCGGGTGAGCCTATAACCTGCACCATTCTCAGGTTGGCGTCAACCCCCATGCCGCCAACAGCAACCGCCACCCTCTGCGTCCACATCTACTGCCGCCAAGTTCATGCAGTAAACGTCCACTAAGCTGGACGCCAACAGGTCAACGGCCACACCTGGCCGCCAATTCCAACAGGACAGCAGCATGTCCCATTCTATTTTCGGACCAACCCTGCGCTGCACCTGGACAAACTACACACCCATACCATGCCTTTCACACAACCGACTCACACTGGCCTCATAACGGCCGCCACAACCACAACACACACGATCCGCATGGATCCGAAAAGCACGCGACGTTACACATCAGCCTCTGGCACTAACACCACGCTGGAAAGAAAAGCGTCACAACCCTTGTTCACCATGCGCATCGCCTTCATGGCAGAGATGACCATCTTTCCGCCAAGTTCCTTGGCAAGGGGTGAGAGAACTCATCCTCACCAGGAATGCGGAAAACGATCCTCTTCCGATGACAATCCACTAACGCATAATGCTCCTCTAGCCAATCCAGACCAAGAATAGCATCATAGTCCTTCATCTTTAGCAAGAAGAAACACCTATCTAGGACTCTATCCTCAATGCACACAGGTAACGATGGAATGCACTTCCTAGTCGATACCGTACCCGCTTAAAGAAGGATCTAATTAGATCTTTTATCTTATTCCAACGCTTTGATAGATCTTCCGCACTTTAAACTTGAGGAACATAGTCCTTACTCCCCTTGAAGTTATCTAACTATTTTGAGATAAATTCTAGAGTCCTCTCATATGATTGGGGTGGCTTATCATCAGGATGAACCTTTATAGATTGCTAGGTAATGCTTTTATACATGAGGTCATAAATTTTGACCTTCGATGGGTAATAGCAAACTGCAATATTGTAAGTTTGTAACCATAATCGTGATTCTATAGTTTTTTTTTTACATCCCTCTTTTGAGGGTTGACTTTATTTTGGTAAATGTATGTGGTAAAGTTATCATCTTTTGCCTTCCAAGCACTTGAAATTTAGGTCGGCTAAGGCTTTTCATGTTTTTTTCTCCTCTCAATTTGACCGCACTTCTTAGATTTTATAATCACTACAAGAAAAATAGAATTTATCAACGACTATATATCAATGACTACAAATAAAATATGGCCGTTTTCTTCCCCCTTCGCCGTCTTATTCTTCCTCCTTCCCCCCCCCCCCCCCTCTGTTGTCTCATGCTCCGCCATCAACCTCATCTTCAGCGGTCGCCCGCCATCTCCCCCTTCCCCAACCCAGACCTCCCCTCTTCTCCAAGCCCCGACCTACCTTGCCCTCCCGCAGCTACCCGACTAGGAACCTCCACCTCACCCTCACGTCATCTAGCCCCGTCAAGGGCGCCACAGAGCTGAGCCTCCTCTTCCTCCATCCTCCTCCTTCCTCTCGCTTTCCGCTCACCCACCAACACATCCTCCCCATCCTCTTTCTCCCCTTACTGTCTAGAGGGCTGGGCGCAAACATCTTCGGCCTTCAGAAGTGGCGACAGTGGCAAGATTACGCCTCTGCGTCTTCAAGATGGCGCCCCCTATTTGCATCTTCTGGTTGCGGGGGTAGTGCACCAACCGCCTCTGCCATTTCCTCCACCAGTAGGATCCTCAACATCCGCCTTCCTTCTTCGCCATGGCACAGGTGAGAAACCAACAGACGCAGCCCCGCCAGAAGAACATGTGGAGTAGACTCCATAGCTTTGCGGAGGACGCCGCTCTTTCTTCTCAAGCAGGCAACGGCGATGAGAGCACAATGATCTTGCTAGATGGAGGGAACAAGAGCAAAAATGCGAGTGCCACCTGGGCTGGCGGCAACGACAATCCCTCAACTTTAGTTCCCCCGGCTCCACGCCTCGTCGTCGACAGATATGCAAGTAGGAAGACAAGCTTGTGGTAGTGGTCTTGCTGGGGCGTTTGGGATCAAAATCGCTTCTCACATCCTTCTCCTCATCTTCCAAGCAGAGGCGTCGGACAAATTCTTGATAGGCAAGGTGTGTTCCACCCGCAAGGTCTCTTACCTGTGCCTCCCCCTTGCTACAAGCCTTGGCGTCGATGTCTACGCCAAAAAGAAGAAGAGCTAGTAGTTGGCGACTATGGTAACCAGAATGAAAGGCTTCGCCACCTAATACCATTGAGGGAGGAAGGTTGCAGGGCTGAAGGAGGCGATGAGGGATTTTTTATTTTTTATTTTTAAATAGATCTTTGTCAGCGACTGAATAAAGTCGGTGACATATTCTTAATATGTCAGCCACCAACAGCCGTTGACATATGTTCCATATGTCAATAACTACAATCCATTGAGATATTCAATGTATGTCATTGACTTTTAACCGCTGACATATGTCTCATATGTCAACGGTTAATGATGGTTGCTGATAAATATTAATCGATGATTTATTTGTCAACGGGTTTATCAATAGTTATGGAGCCGCTGACATATACTTATGTCAACGACTTTACCTATTTTGTCAACAGCTTTTAACCGCTAACATATGTCCTGTTGTAGTGAATGTTGGAATCCCATTTTTCTCTCTCTCTCTCTTTCAAAGTAAGATTGACTTTTATCTGCCATGGATTTTCTTGAAGTATTTGTATATTGCCTTTAGCATCTAATTAAGCTTAGATTAGCTGAACCAACTTTTTATGAGGCTTTCTCCCATAGGAACAAGGGAACTTGGTACCTCTGAGTCTTTCACTCAAGTTGGTAACAACCACATCTGAATTTCTTAAGAAACTTTAGCATTAGAGAAACCTATGAATGGGGCATAATATCTCTTCATTTCATTGCCAATTAGCATGTTGAGGTCTTATTCCCCAGTTGGCTATTGATTGCTAGCTCAACTACTTGCACTAGTTGATAGGCTGAAGTAATTGAAGACTCCAAAATTATGACCTTATTGCTTGCTTCAAGATGATAAGAAAAGATGGGCATGAGTACTAGGCATGTGTAATCAATGCTTTGAAGTTTTGGAATAGATCCAAACTTGTCCAAGGTTTTATTGTACATCTCGGTAATCAACTTATATGTGAGAGGGAAAAACTTCTATACTAAAGAGGAGATTAAGCGAAGAGATCTTCTTCCTCGATAATGATGGTGCCCCTTGCATAATTCTAACTTGAGAAAAGTTTATTGTATTAATTTAGGAATTATATTTTCTCATGTACTTTGACATTTTCATTGGTTAGAAGCACATTATGTCCATCCAATGAAAAACAAGAAGAGCATAAAAAATTACAATTTTTAAGTGCAGTAAAATTTTCTCTTTCAACTTAGAGACTTACAGACTTAAGGTATTTGACAGCTTTTTAGTAATGATTTGGAGCGATTTCTCTTCAATCTAAATAGTAGTTTGACCAAATATGCTAGTATTTTTATGGAGCATAATTAAACAATTATTAGTGACATCAAAATTTAACATTACTAGAGCTTCTTAATATTGCAACCAAAGCCCAGAGAACTATTGTGGTGGTCCAATCTATTTTGACATAAAAAGGATTGTGCCCCAATCTTATATATTATGGGCTTAGGCCCAATAAGAAATATCCTAATTGATCAACAATTAAAGCCCTTGAGAGTTGTTTTCTCTTATTTCACCGCTTATATCTTCAAGGCTTTGTGAGAATCAAAATTGGAATGTTTGACAAGCTCTCTTACTTATCCATCCAATGCGGAATAAATCTCAAGAACCCTAAAAAAGTTGAAAACATAATTCAACTTGGCCTTTTAGTTTGGTCCCAAAGGAAGAAACTTTGGCTTCATCCTTGGTCTTCCTACACATGCATGGCTATGTAAGAATTATGTCTGATATTATCATGCCGCCATCAATATTTCCAAATATTCTCATTATCATGATGGACATATGTTTCAACTTGAATTGAATAAAACTGAAAAAATGAATTATATCTATTGGACTCTGAATCTCACATTTCTGAATTGTATTCTTTGTCATAGAAAAAAAAGAATTTTATTTTTAGTCCCTATAAATATGTATATTTTATTAATCATTCAAATTAGATTATTATCATATTAGTCCCTCAAAATTTTTAAAATTTTGTAAAAAAACCCAAGACTAATGTACAATATTTAGAGATTTTGAGAGATTAATATGATAATGATGAATTAAAAAGAAAAATATGGAGGACTAAAAAATAAAAACCCCCAAAAAAAGTAAATATGAAGTCCTAGACTAGTTCCTCATCAAATCATATTCCCCCCCCCCCCCAACCTTTTCTTTGACTGTGAAATTATATATTTTCCCAATGATATTGTTAACATTATTAATGTTCTTGATATGCTTCCATTTGATAAGTCTCTATCTCTTGGCGGCATTTTCCAGAATGATGGGCGCCACCAAGTCGACGGTCGACGGCTGCTGCCCCTCTTCCACACTGGGGATCAACAGAGGTCGCTGTTGGGTCTTGCACTCTCACGCTGTCTTCATCCTCTCAAGTGAAGAACGTTTTTTCAGTGTTATCCTGAGGCGAAACAATTGCAAACCTACCGTTCAAAATTATATATATATAAAAAATATATATATATGAACTCTTGCAAGAGGTAACACTTGATCGACCCAAAAATCCGACCCACCTTTCTTTCTCTGAGAAAAATCCAACTAGCAGAGAAGACGCAGACCTAACATATCAGTGGACCTAAATTCGGTTCGGACACGGGTCCGGATCCGATCCGCTCACGCATCACGGCAGCCATCCTGCGAACGTTGCGGTATCCTCGTGGGCCACTGACGCCACAGATATCTCGTCACCATCTTCCTATTCTTCGCGGGCTTCCACGTCACCGACACCGTCCCCGTCGTACCCGCGAGGTGCGTGCACTCTCGTCCGATCTCCAATTCCCACGACTCCAGAACCTCCTGCTCCCGTAAGCCCAGCCAATAGGAGCGCCTCAGGGTCATGTCTCTGTCTTCCCATTGGCGGCCTATTACTCCAACGTCCACCGCGATGCCCCCCCATCCGCCTCACAGTCCATGGCATGAGGCGCGCCGCGGGCTGCCGACTGTGCCGGATGACGCGCCGGCTCTTGGGTGCCGTCGGATCTGGATCGGGCGCGGACGCGGACACGTGGAGATTTTAATATTGGAATAAATTAAATGGATTTATGTGCCTGGGCAGCTAAAGATGACCGTAAGCTCCACGCCAACTGAGTGCGTTGCTTTCACAGTGCGGAGAGGAAGAGGAGAGGAAGACGAAGGGCGCGCTTTGTCCTCCCCTCGGTCTCTGGGGAGTGGGGAGGAGAGGCCCCCCGATGCAGGTTCCGTCTCTTGTGTCCAATCGCTTGATCCCTCATCCGCTCTCGAATGAAGGATTCTTCGGCTTTTCTTGTGGTTTCTTTTTAATTGTTGTGTTTTCGGATTGGTTTCCTGTCTTCTTTTTGCCTGTTGGGTAGAGAATTCGGAAGAGTTTTTGGTGATTTTTATGTTTTAGGGGTGGACTTGGATTCGATTATGGCGGGATTGCTTTGATTTACGGGGGATTTGTGATTGCGGTGGCGTGGGTGGAGAGAATTTTTATGTATACGAGGGAAGGGGTGTGGAGGAGCGCGGGGGAGGGGGGGGGGGCCCTTTCGCGCGTGGTTTTGGATTTACGCGCTCTGTTTTATCCGGGGGATTTTTTTTCTTACATGCCTCTATTTATTCGTCTTCATAAGGTGGAAATTGTGGACGACTTGTCATGGTTCTGCAGATATCATCTAGTTCCGGATCGACGGAGCTGTCGGATTTCGCGCCCTGAAGCTTTTCTTGGATATTCTGTATTTTAATTCTAGTGGGCAAGTTTTAAAGGATGTCTAGGTGTGCTTTGTAAAATCTCACTTTGGGAGCGGTGTAGATAGACTGGAAAAGATACTACCTGTCTCGTCCCCTTTTTCTTCTTGTAGTTTCTAGTGTTATGGCACTCATGATGATTCGTGAATTCTTTGATCATTGCATTAAACAGTCGAACTAGTAGGAATTTGGGTATGGTTACCGTCACTTGGTGTTTGGTCATATTCTATCAGTTTTGATACCCGTCGATTCTCTGTATCTACCATTATGATACTTCTAATGCGGACATTAACTAAAAAACTTTTAGCTCCCTTGTGTTGTTACTGACATGCATTTTGTTTCTGGTGCAGTTCTCTTTTTTATCCGATCTTTTCAAGTTAGTGCTGAAATAGGAGAATATCGGAATCCTGATTCGTCAAGGACATGAAGAGATTGCTATAAGTTCATGTTTATTGTACGCCTGAAGTAGAGCAGCTACAAGGATTCCAATGGGATCATTCTTGAGTTTGCCAGGTTCTAAGACCAGTGTGGGAGATCAGTGTGAGCTTCCCCAAAATGAAGGCTGCAAGAGGCTGAGGATGTCATCCAGCTGCTGTGATGAGAATCCAAGACTGATTTCCAGCCTTCCTGATGAGATCTCATTTCAAATTCTTGCAAGAATCCCTAGGATCTGCTACTTGAATCTGAAACTGGTATCCCGTTGCTGGAGAGACGCCATCACAAGTAATGAAATTTTCCAACTGAGGAAAGAACTAAACTCCACTGAGGAATGGTTGTACCTTCTAACAAAAATGGAATCAGAGAAACTGCATTGGCATGCTCTGGACCCTCTGTCAGGAAGATGGCAAAGATTGCCACCAATGCCCGATGTTGTTTATGATGAGGACTCAAAGAGAGGCTTGTCTGGGCTACGCATGTGGAATGTAGTTGGAACTAGCATTAAGATTGCAGATGTCATAAAGGGTTGGCTTGGACGTAGGGATGTGCTGGATCGCATGCCTTTTTGTGGCTGTGCAATTGGTGCAGTTGATGGCTGTCTCTATGTGCTTGGGGGTTTCTCACGGTCCAGTGCCATGACATGTGTTTGGAGATATAATCCCCGTTTAAATGCATGGCAAGAGGTCAATCCCATGAGTGTTGGCAGGGCTTACTGCAAAACTGGCTTGTTGAACAATAAGCTCTATGTTGTGGGTGGGGTGAGTCGGGGTAGAGGTGGACTAACACCTCTGCAGTCTGCTGAAGTATTTGATCCCAGATCTGGGTTGTGGACCCCAATGCCCAGCATGCCATTCTCAAAAGCGCAGGTGTTGCCTACTGCCTTCTTGGCTGACATGCTAAAGCCTATTGCCACTGGAATGACGTCATACAAGGGAAGGCTGTGTGTACCACAAAGTTTATATTCATGGCCATTTTTTGTTGATGTTGGTGGTGAAATATATGACCCTGAGACAGATTCTTGGGTCGAAATGCCTGCTGGGATGGGAGAAGGTTGGCCTGCGAAGCAGGCAGGGACTAAATTAAGTGTAGTTGTGGATGGAGAACTGTATGCTTTGGATCCTTCCAGTTCCTTGGACAGTGGCAAAATCAAAGTCTATGATGAGCAGGAAGATGCTTGGAAAGTTGTAGTCGGGAAAGTTCCGGTCCATGATTTTACTGATACTGAATCACCTTATCTTCTTGCTGGATTTCTTGGGAAGCTTCATATGATCACAAAAGATGCCAATAATCACACTGCCATATTGCAGGCAAACCTGCCAAAGCATCTAACCACTTCCCCCTGTTCTTCGGTATTGCCTGCTTCTAGCTCGACAAGCGAAAACTTGAATTCTTCAGCAGATACGGGAATAGAAATTTGGAACGTCATTGCCACCAAGAATCTTGGGATAGCAGAACTAGTCAGCTGTCAGGTCCTGGAAATTTAGCTTGTACTTAACTAATGTGTATTGTATGTAGTTGCGTTGCTATTCAGTTTAAAATGTATGCCAATATTAGTTGATCAAATGAAGTTCAAGTATTTCTCTTCTCCTTATCCTTCTGTGTTGGATTTCCTAAATAATGGTGGTGCACTATTTTCTACTATGCCCTCTTCTTCCACCCATACCATCTAACAGCCATCCCTCACTCACCCAACTGCTTCTTTTTTTCTTGCTTGCTTTTTTTATTAGTTAAGGCTACTTCCTTAGTGGCAGCAAGCTTAAGGCCTACCTTCAGCAGCCTGGTCTGAATCCAGGTAGCAGAACCCATCTCTGGTGTCTGGGCCACTAGGGATAAATAATTGGGGAATGATGTAAAAGTATTTAGCACTCTTGTTTGGGATGCATAACTATTTGTCTCCCTGAGTTGATTGTCACTTTGTCACCCTTAACACTTGACAGGTTAAGGGTGATAGGTAAGGGTTATAAATAACTTTATGAAGAATAATGTAAGATCATTTAATGGTCATGTTTGGATGATGCAAGAATATTTAAGAGCATCAAATGTTCTTGCTGGGTGGCGTCTGGGTAACTATTACTCGTGCAGCCCTGTAGCTTGCATTTCTCAAAAGAAGAAAGCATCCGACAGACTCTTCATGTTTGCTTGAAAGGATACTACTGCATCTGTGGAATCTGAGTTGGTTAGTATTAGTATCATGTACTTAGGGAAGGAGTGCTATTTAGGATACTGGAAATTCCCAGACCTTCCCACTACAAGTGTAGTGATCTGTGTTGTAAACCTAGAATGCCTTCATAACTTCGAATGAAATTAGATTTGACACATACATTCATGAAATGAAATTGGGGGACTTTGACACAATTTTATAATCTGCATTTGGAGGTAGTGTATCTTTCCATGGTAAAAAACGTTTATCATATGACATTGGCAGAACCTGTAAGTCTTTAATGGAAGATCCGGCCTTTTTTTATCAGAATGCTGGTTTGAATGTTAGTTACTTTTGATGCAATTATAGAGGAGCTTGGTTCTTTTCTAAGACATTATCACGTCGAACAGATCTATGTTTTGAATGAAGAAAAGCATTAAAAAAGAGAAGAAACTGCGTCCGGGGAGAATCCTAATTCCATTGAACTTGAATGGTGTTACAAGGTGAAAGTGTGATCCCATTTTTAATGCTAATCAAAATTTGGAGGAGGTGGGTTTGATTTAGTGGCCACTAGTCCCTAACAAGAACATTCTTCGTCCATATAAATTCTTGAAGTCCAAATTTCATGAGCAGATTGAAGTATTTTGATGTGGGACAACCACGATAAGTCAAGATTCTTAAATTGGATGCCAGTATGAGACAGTGGCTTGAGGAGAGGAAAAATAGCAAAGATTAGGATAAAGAGAGAAAAGGATGGCGGTGGGCGGGCAGAAAAGGAGTGGAGAGAGAGAAGGAAACAAGAGAGATCAAAATAAATAGATAGAAAGAGAAAAAATTGGGAGAGCTTGGCCTGCTTTGTTCTGGCGCAGTGACAGAAAGAGAAGAAAAAAAATAGGGATAGAAGGTGAGAAGGTGATGGGGAGGAGAGAGAGAGAGAGAGAGAGAGAGAGAGAGGGAAGAAAGCAGTTGCTGCTGTGTTTTGAGAAGAGAACATAGGAAGAAAGAGAGAACAAGCGAGAGAGAAAGAATGCAAGGGAAATGAGAACCGTTTGGCTGTGTATTTGCCTCCTTGGGTCTCTCTCCTCACCTCACCCGCTTGGTGTTCAATATCTCCCTCTTGGAGTTCTAACAGTGGACAAACATTTTCTCAGTTCTATTCAATCAAAGCCTTGGATTACATGTGTATTTGTAGATTAAAACCATAGAAATCCACTCCTAATTGCAATTGAACTGCTAATCAAACATTCATATACACAAGAGTCTCCAAATACCCTGCCCATTGTAGTAGATACTTTGACCAGTCTGGGTGCTCGTATGCATTTTTTTGGGTAGCCCTCGAATCTCTTTGCTGTATGAATCTTTAAGTCCCTGGAATCTCTTTTTTTATTATGAGTATTGGAAAAAAAATTTCAAACTTCTTTGACAAATTTGTCAATTTCACTTTGGAATCTCCAACGCTGATGAGTTATGCACTCACTCTCTGTGTTTCTCTGCCGCTTTACAGTTGGCTTGTTTTTCATGTTCTCACACCGGAACCTTCTATAGATAAAACATGTTCAGGCTATATGGGACGCCGGGAGTTCTTCTTACAAGTGGTTTAGGTGCTTTTGATGTAGAAGAGAGTCATTTCCTAGCAATCTTTCAGACTCCTCAAAATATGATAAGATTTTCTTCAGCATCTTTTGGAACTAATCTTTCTGCAGATATTCTATCCGAAAGTAAAGCCAAAAGAATGAGAAGACGACTGTACCATAAATATTTGCTCCTAAAATCATGTTTGTGACAACAATTGCTATTTTGTAATAGGATCTTTGCATATAAGCTGCTGTTAGAAAAAAAGAATAGAGATTTATCACTCATGCTTTTCTATTTGCACACGTCATTGAGAAGAGAGCAGATCCCTTGAGTACAGGGGTGGAGGGGGCTCCCTCAGTACTGAGAGGGCATTTTGCATAAAAATCTATTTTCTGAAACTTTATCATTTTTCAGTTTGGAATTTTATGCAAAATACCATTTCTCCTCTTAGTACTGAGGGAGCTCCCTCCACCTCTGTACCAAGGGGATCTGCTCTCCATTGAGAACGTCAATAGCGTGCAAAAAGACTATTCCATGATCTTGTTGGCCTGAATAAGGGCCACTACAGTGGTTAACTAAACGATGATGTATTATCAGTGGAGTTCAATTCTTTTAGCGTTGTAATTGGTATAATTGTAACTCATAAAGCTTTGTAATTTATTATCAATGGCTGGCTTTTCAAAAGAATCAACCGAGGGCAGGATGTTATTGTTGGTGCAAAAGAGGAGAGAGAGTGATGAACTCATGAGTCAGAATACAGTCAATTGAAAGTTGTATCAAACCTCAGTTCTTGAAATAATCTCAGGAGATAAAGAATGATAGTAAGTGGTCTGATCCACCCATCCAGATTGCAAGTGGTCAAAGTAGTAGGTGCTCTGAGTAGTCAAAGAAGGATATTTGGAAGTTATTGGTTGATGAGGGAATTGCACCCTACCCTGTCTTAAGGCTCATCTTCTCCATCACAGAGAAATAAAAAATAAAAATAAGATAAAATTCATAGTAATATTATTCATTAATTGAAAAAGAATTTCTTACATCAAACCTTATAGTGGTTAGGCTTAGGCTAATCCTAACCCTGTTATGACTCCCAAATGAAATAAGACTAAAATAACTCAAAACTAAAATCCAATCATGACTCCTTAATAAAACTAAATCTTTGCATACTAACCTTATTAGGACTCTTAAATAAGATAAGACTAAAGATCTTCTAATTTATCTCTATTATGACTCTTCAACTAGTATTTGACCAGAACCCCCCTAAACTAAAATAAACAATACATACTTCGAACTGAAAATACATAGAAAATATATAAATAACTCTATCAACCATCTCCCATCAAATTGCGTTTTCAGATTCTGCTCCTGCATCAATCAGCCATCAAACAACATGCATTTGCCACTCAATGTTTCTTTCATCTTGTATGCGATGCTGATGTCTTGGATGCTAGTGCCCATCAATTTGAGCCATCCAGCAGATTGCAAGAGAAAATGAGTGCAGAGAATTTCTGGGTAATATGGTCGTGGATTTAAAAAAAAAAGATATTGCAAATTTGTGATACTTTATACACAGGGAGAAACAATTCACTGGCATGACTGGGTTGTGATCTTTTGCTGCATTGACATTTTTATTTTTTGATTAAGGTAACGAATAACATTCACTCGCAGTTAATCTAGTGTTCCACACCATTAAAACTAATATTTATGGTAGTGTTCCACTTGACAGACTGAGATATTGCACATACCATTTAACTTCCTCTGGGGCCCATGCAGCCCCCTACGCTGATTCAACAGCAGATGTTATAGGATGGAGGACAACCTACTGTTTCAGGGAGTAGCTCAAATGAGATAGCATAGGAGCTGAAAATTGCTTCTTCATTAGGATTAGTTGACAGTTCCTAAAGGCACCTTGGCCCTTCTGAAGCAGAAGGTAAAGATTTTCGGCAGTGTTCACCACACAAAACCTTTGATAGTTTTAAAAAAAAAAAAAAAACATACCACTATAGGTTAGTGTGATGATCAAAAAGTCCATGTCAGGAGAATTTCATTAATCTAAAGGATCTTGACTCCAGTACGCACCTTATATTTCTCCTGAAGGTCAGCATCTGATTTTTCCATTCCACCTTTGAGGTATCTGTTTCTTATGTTATTTTGTGGGAAGACGTGTATCTAACGTAAGTGAATGGCTCGTCTCCCTGACATAGAGAGTAACTTTTGTTCCAGTTCAATGAATGAGTGCTCCATGTTACACTAAATGAACACAAGTTTATTTGCTTTACATCTTTTATTCACATGTTAGTTCATTCTATTTTAAGTTGGTTCTGCTTAATTTATGGTTTATAAAGTTTTCCTCCCGCTCGATGTCTGATGTGTTTTTATTTTCTTTTTCTTTTTTTTGGGGGGGGGGTTGTAATTATCAATCACAGAGACTTAATTTTTCACATTTGCGACCCACTTGTGTAAAGTCTCCACTTTTGTAAAGTCATAGTAGTCTATAAACTGTGCCCTTGTCCAGAAGTCTACTTACTACTCAGGTTGGGCATGCATCTGATGGCTTGGCATAGTATTTGATTCATGAACATGTACAAGTGAAAATGATGTCAAGTCAGATTTAACGCAGGAGAGCATTTTAAACAAGCCTCTTCTTGAACTATTTTCCACCTTTTCTGGCTTCCGTGGTGGCAGTGACATCAAGTTAAACAAACTGATTTTATTTTCTACTTTCTGGTTAGATTGATGCTTGGTGTTAGGCATCTTTCCTTTTTCTCCTCTTTTTAACACAGTGGGGTCCATAAAAAGGACAGTTCCCGGCTGCCCATATCAATGATATCTTTTAGTGCCAGTGGGACACTGCTGCATCTCCACCACATCCTGCCCGGAAATAATGCGCTTGTCCAGGTTCCACTACTGCAATCATTTAGTGACCCAGGAAGTTGATGCTCCAGTTGCATTGTGCATAATATCTGAGAACAAGACCCGTCGCTTTGGCTGAGCCAGGAAATTCCCCACCCCCTCTTCTTTTCATGTGCTACGATCTTTCCTGCAGATCCAGGTAGGCATAACATTCTCTGGCTTCAGTCGCCGCATCCCAGATTAATTGACTTGCTGGACCTGGTCGTTTTCTTTTTCCACTACCGAATTGATGCTTGATCCTTTATATGTTACATAACTCGCTTTCTGATTGTGAGTGCATGGAATGAGGTGTTTTGCCGAAGTTGAGTCAACCCATGTTTAGATTAAGCATATGGTTCCGTTGTGATTTTGCTTTTGCTCCTTTTGAGTCTTGACGGAAGTGAGATCTAATGTTCGATTCAAGACAGCTTTATCATATGAAACTGCAGGTTCAACAGATTGGGTATTGACATCATCTGCAAGGCATGTGAGATCAGGTCAACGTCTTGAATCGATCTGGCCATATCTTGATCCAAGCAAGATCTGATTCAGCTTTCTAGGGGGACCCCCCACCAACAGATGAGCTGACCCAGACCTTTATACCAAGTTTTGATCTACTGTTGGATCGAGCTCTGTACTGTAGGGTGATAAAAGCTGCGGTTATAGATGATGAATCTAGGGAGGAGCAGAGCCTAAAATAGCTGCCACCCATGACATCTCGGATGACGTTGCTGCATGTGACACCTCGACATCTATTTAGGGAATCTATTGGTGCTGAAGTTGCTCTACACCCACTGTGGAAAGAATAAAGGAATTGGCGAGAGGCCTTTAGATTGCAGGACTCTCTCTCTCTCTCTCTCTCTGTGTGTGTGAGTGGGCGCACATGCGTGCCTGTGTGGGGGAAATAGTGTGGCAACTCCGAAAGTGGGCAACTTCTCATGCTGCGCGGGAATAGATGTCAGAAACTGGACTTGATTCATAGTTTTAATGGAATGGGTGATCGAAGTAGTCGTCTCTTGAGATAACATAAGAGAGTGGGCTTAACATGCAATTGATGGATTCTGGAGTGCAGTTTTGGACCCGCTTTGATAAGTGGATAAACTCAGACGAAGAGTGTTATCCAGGCGGGTATCTCTTATTTGGTTTTGATGTGCCAATTAAACGAACCACTAATACATTAACATAAATAAGTCCGGTTCACTTTATCCGACTAGTTGTGGGTGGATAAGTTTTAACAAGTGGATATAAGTGAATAAGTATAAACGTGTCAGAACAGTTTAGCAGGGAGAGTCGAAGCTCCACTGCATATGTACCTTGTTGGATGCATGTTGAAGTATGTGCCATAGGCAGAGTCTACCGGCGGTGTAGACTCTTATCTTTACTAGTTGTGCCATCCTAACCATTGAGTAAGTACTAGGGCTGTCAATGGGCCAGACTCGGACTGGACTTAGATGAGTCCATCTCAGATCCGACTCATCAATATAAAAGTCCAAGTCCGACTCAAACCCGAGCAATGTCGGGTCGGATCCAATATTTTTATAAAATTATAAAGTCCGACTAAGGCCCGGTCTGATCCGAATACTTAAATAAAAATTAAATTAATAATAAAAATAATATATTTAATAATATAAAAATTATAATCTCATTCAATTAAGTAGAGTATTGATGTTCCTTATTTAATTTGTTTGAAAAGAGAGTTTTTAACTTTCCTTATTTAATTTGTTTGAAAAGAGAGTTTTTAACTTTTAAATAAGTAAAATAACATAATTTTAACTAAGTAAAATTTAAGATTTGAAAAGAAAAAAGAAAAGAGAACGGGTCGGGCCGGCCCATCGGGCCGAACTCAAAGCCCAAGTTCGGCCCATGAGCTTAGTCAGGTTGGGCTTTTAGGCCCTACTAAAAACCCACGGGTCGAAAAGAGTCTTGCGGTCCGACCCAAAATCGGGCTAAGCCCGCAGGCCTATCGAGCCGGCCCGGCCCATTGACAGCCCTAGTAAGTACCTACCTGATCGATTGCATGAACAGGCGTGGACTCCTCTTACCACGAGCACTTGCTGTAAGATTCTCCTTGCAGATTTGGATTTGTCATATGATTTGGATATTGATCTTTTTTTTTATGCTGATTCTTGTCTTGTTTGACAAGAAAACTAGTGATGCATATCTAGTTATGGATATCATAATTCCTGTCATCATCCCCACAGTGTTTTTTAATCTATATCTTTAAATATTGATGGCCTTGTAGAAGATTTGGTAGAGAACAAAATATGGTAAGCTTACCTGTAGCTTTAACTTGCTCTACAACCCACAGACCAGATTCTCCTCCTGTGTGTGCACAAAGCAGCCGACTTCAAAGTTCAAAGCAGATACTTCCCATTTCAAACATTCTTTTCTCTTCCCTCTGTTGTTTGTCTGATATTTGATAAACGTGTACCTTCTGGACACAGTCTCTAGTACTAATAGCCAGCACTCTCTGGTCAGTTTTCTTCCCAAGAAAGAGTATTTCCTCTCTCAAATGCCAATAAAAGTTTGAAGTACATCAAGTTCATGGTTTACAGGCCAGTTTGGCTGACCTCAAACCTATCTTGCTATTCAACAGATCAGATAATAAATATTTCACTATTAGTGAAGGGTGGTTTCAACAAGTATAATTGACATCAGCATCTTATGATTCTCATCAATGATGAGTTGGGGTTAACTTTGGGTGAAACTTATCAAAGTCAGCTACCGATGTTGTCCAGGACATAATACTGATGATGGCAGCTGGCTGGTGCCCAGTCCCATCGGCTATCAAAATAAAAAAACTTTAGATTAGTTGACCAATTAAGAGCAATTGCCGAGGGACAGGATGCTACTGTGACATTTTCTTTTATGATTTATGTGGTTAAGAACGAGGGGAAGTGTGGAGGAAGACACCAGGAAGGCAGCATTAGATTCCTCTCACGTTATTGCGCTAATGGAGAATCCGGATATTTGGTTACTTGGTGATTCCATCTTTGAACAGTACTGTATAAAAAAGGCTGCACGCTGGCATTTTTTTTGGGGGGGGGGGGGGGGGGGGGGGGGGGATTTCAAGGCTTCATATCTGGCGAGAATTCCATATTGTGGCAAAAAAAAAGATGATGTTTTTTTTTGATAACGGGAACCTCAGCCCCGTGTGATTTTGTAATTCAGTGATTGATATTCGTGAATTTTAAAATCAAGATTTGACAGCTCTTACTTTTCGTATATCCGTATTGTCTTTATCATTTGATCGAAATAAACTCTGGACCTACACATCTCGAAGATGTTGTTGATTAACCCAATTCGAAAATATGGATCAAAACCTATGAGATAATTTAAAGCATCATGAAATTATCTTTCGATTATTCTCTTACGGCATTTTATCCTTATGTTTCATCATGATCCTGGGATTTTCTTATTTGAAATTTCAAGAATCTTCCACCATTGTAAAGAAAACAAAACAGAAAAGGAAAAAATGGCTGGAGAATTTGGTATACGCTAGTTTCGCAAACATTATGGCCAAAAAAGATGGTATCTCAAGGTTACACATTTAACTTATCCGTTCCATTCGTTGGTACTCTTCAAGAGGGTGGAAGTGATGATTTCTGGCCAACTGACCTCCTACTCCATTGACCAAAAGAGTTAGGCAAGAATAAGGAGTTCCAATATTAAAGAAAAATATTTGTTATCCATCCAATTTGAGTGCAAGTTTTATTTGAATTATTTGTCAACCAATCTCATTATCTAGGAAAGAGAGAGAAAGAGATCCTTAATCAATAAAATTAATTGACAAGCAATCCGCGTGGCATTTGTTATCAAATTAGACTGGTAACAAGTATTTCTCAATTTCAAACTCCATATATTGATATCAGGCAGACAAGTATGTGGGTCAACTAGGTTTCAGCTGTTACGCTGTTGCGTCTGATCAAGAGTCTAAAATTGATGATTAGGTGTATAAAACACCCATCTTTTCGGAAACTTCAGCGATCTTCCTCCTGAGCATGCGATTTCATCAGATTATTAAAGTTAATACTAGTAAATTAACGATCAAGAGATTGATCTATCTCAACAACATCACAGTTGTCGCATCAGTTTGATAAATGTCATTGTGGAATAAAAGGAGCGACGTTCACAGCTTACGAGTGTTTTCTCCTGTTTTTCTCAGTGATATCGGCTGGGTTTGGCCCAAAAAATTGTCCTAAAAGAGAAGATGCAACCTGAAGAGGAGGTTTTTAGTTCCATACTGGAAGATGCATTTCACTTTACCCCTTAGCCACCTTTAAAAAAGGTTAAAAGTTAGAGGTAAAAACAAGTAGAAAATGCGTCAACTAGATATAGTCTATTGACTTGGTCGTTTGGAGGGTCTATACTACGAACTTCTGGAGATTGATTATGCTGCAAGTCAGAATAGAATCAACAGTCAAATAACACTTGTTCTCTCTCTCTCTCTCTCTCTCTCTCTCTCTCTCTCATCTAAACTACTTGAGGGCCAAGCTCGAATTATCTGTGGTCAGCCACCTCTCGAAATTCATTTGAATATGGCCGATCACATCATTGACGCTGTCTGTGAAAATAAAAAAGTATCATGCTCCTCCAAAAAGTAAAGATACAGCCCGATTAGAAGACTTGGAGAACTGAGAGGCCAAGCTGACAACTAGGACCTTCAACCAGGCCACCATAGTCTCTCTGGATAAGTTTCAGGCTCTCCCCCCAAGATGCTAGCTGTCGGGTTAGTGTTGGCATCCTCATCTCAAGTTGGAGAAACCCCTCTAGAGCCACCTCAAGTAGTGCTAGCCATCCCAAAGCCTCCTCAGATGGTGATGCCTCTGAGATTAACATGGGAGCTTCCAATAGCATGTCATCATAGTCCTTGGTCGACGTCCAGTAGACAGCAGCCACTGCACACCGCCTGCCCTTGGCCCTTGTTGGCACCAGGGGGCTCGAGAAGAAGTTGGAATAGGTCTAGAAGGAGGTTCAGAGACTGGCCAGGCAAATTTCGAACTCGGCCATTGCTTCTGTCACCTACCTTTGGTCACTCTTCACTGAGGAAATATTGACGGTGGCACGTCTAGGTCGGTTCAAGATGCTGAATTTGAAGGCATATGATCGGACCTTGGACTGTCCAACCACTTGGACAAGTTTAACACTCTCTTGTCTTTCCAAGGGACCTCGGATGAAGTCAAGTGTAGGGCCTTCCCCTACTTAAGGGGAAGTGGTGGCATGGTTCAAGACTCTCCTTTTGGGTCTATCTCCTCTTTATAGATGCTTGGGGCCCACTTGTTGGATCACTTCTCGAGCTATATCCATCTAGCAAAGGCTGCCTTCCTCCTTTCCATCCAACAACAACTTGGGGAGTCTTTTTAGGGGTATATAGGATGCTTCCATGTTGAGGCGTTGCAGATCTCAGGACTTAACATTGCCACTGCCATTTTAGCTTTGATGGGAGGGACCACCGACCTCGACCTATGAGGTTAATTGGCCAAGAAGCCTTCAACCACCTTCAAGGTTCACAACCCCTCCTTTGTGTTCTCCGATGAGAAGAGGGGTCCGACCCATTCTACCCATGGGAGGATAGAAGGCTGGGAAGGGAGGACTAACATAAGTTCCCCCTGAGAAAGGCTCACTCTCTAGTTTCGACCTTTGTCGTACCTCCTTAGATCCTCATAGAGATTAGGGATAAGCCCTTCCTACGGTGACCTGAGAAGTTGAAGGGAAACCTAGACCAATGTGAGAGGACCAAGTATTGTGAGTTCAACTAAGACCAATGGTCACATGACCGATGAGTGTCGATAGTTTTGGTATGAGATTCAAGCTCTCATTTGGTGGGAGGTCATTGACAAAAGTGTTGAAGGGTGATGTCGCCAAGATGAAGAAAGGAGAGCATTGAGTCTAGGTCGAGATGACAACCCCGTTAAGAGAGTAGTGATAATGATCATGAGAGGTACCTCTGTGGATGATCCGTTTCCCGTGGCTCCTCGGACAACCGTGGGCGTCGGGGAGTCCTCTGGAAGTGACGAACGTCGCTGGCATCCCTCGATGGCGATGAGTGGATCTCTAGTTGGCCCTATTGACTCCTCGGTTGACTAGTTTGACTGAAGAGAAAACAAGGAAAACCAGAAGAAAGAGGGGGAGTTTTGTGATCGCCAGGGCCTTACCTGTGCCCAAGGAATGTGTTGATCACGTTCACGCAGCGGCCTCACGCAACGGACGGAGACGGGGGCTTCTCCTTCGGCCGGCCAAAGAAGAAGAGCTCCGCGGTCTTCTGCGAATTATTCCTGCCACAAAGAGACACTCTATAAGTCTAAAGGAAGAGTAGTAAATGTTCAAAACAGAAAGAGACAGCCTAAAAGGTGAGTCCCGTACCGGTTGCAGACTTGAGAAGAGGGGTGGCCAAGTGCTATGACCACCCTTCTTCCCTCCGTTTTTGGTTGGGAAACCCCTTTCTAGGTGTGTAGGGAAGTGACCTACGTGCCTAGAGTGTATGGGAAGGTGTGTGCAACATGCAACTATTAAGGAAAGAAGAAGTGAATGAGAGGAAGAGGGGGAGTTAATCCTCGTTTGCAGGCGATGTAGCTTCCTTGCAAGGCTCCTCCAGCTTCAAAAGAAACCTCCTGAACGTCCCAAGTGTTGAGAGGAAGAAGAGTTGGAGTTGTGGAAGCTTGGGTGCAATTTCTCTCTCCTCTCTCAAAGCATCAGCATGTGGACGTCCAGCCTCTCCCCCCCCACTGGCTCAGAGGGCTCAAGGGAAGGTTATATAGACAGTGGAGCTCGGGGTTAGAATGCCTAGGATGCTAAGTGTGAAGAAACACACTTGCACACATGGCAATCCATGTATTAAAGCTCCAACCAATGGGGGGAGGCCAAGTAGGCTTTTTACTGAGTCAAGGGGGTGCCAAGGTGGCCCATATGCCCGTTGGGAATGGTCCCATGCGGTGCATGGGCGAGAGAAAGGCGCAAGTGGGCTATATTCTCGGGGTTGTTGTGCAGACCAGGTAAACTAGGTTAACGTCCAGTGATCCTGCCGCCAACCACATGTAGACGTCCAGGGATGTGGACGTCTGTATGGGTCAACGTCAAGGGGGATTGCCTCCAACGAGTAGTCGGCGGCCATCGATGCTGCCGTCTACATGGCCTCCGAGGCAGGTCAACAAACGGTCAAACGAGGCTTAATGGGCCAAAGAACCACGCGGGGATGGGCCAAATCTCGCGTCTACAACCTCTACGGCTAGATAAGGCTCAAGAAAAAGGAATGCCAACTTTCATGAAGTTTATTAAATATACGACAAAAAATATAACGACCCGACCTTCCAGACCCCCTCCAGGGACTCCGAAGTTCGCTTCGCCACCCACGGATCCGAAGATCCGGAAGGGTTAGAAGAAATAGTCTAGTGAAATATGTACTGAATTTAAATAACTATAACAATATGTACAATATACAAAGGTCTGTACAACGTGTCCCAAGCAAAAGTATAGGTACAAGAAGAAAGGTGCAGTCCTTAAGGGGCATACCCTGAGGACTTGTAAAGCACAACTCTCTACTCACTTAAGTACAAGAGCTCACAACACTCAGCTCTCACTGCTGCTGACAACACACGGTGCCACAGCCGCCTCCGCAACCCATCCGACACCGAGCTCCCGCAATGACGAGCCCCTAGCTAAGGAAGTAGGGGGGGTGAGCCTCGCAAACAAGGCCCAGTAGGGATTACCAATCCCTCACCGGCCAAAGTAGTAGGAACTCCGAAAACAGGAAACTACCTTAGAAAGCTATAAAGCGAGTAACACCTACAGTAGGGTACTACTAAGCAGCGGAAGAGAACATCGCAACACCACGACCACCAACCGAGTTCGGGCCACACACACGACTCCCGCAGAAACCAACGGAGTCGGGCACAAAGCGGAAACAACCCTCGACACACCTGCCGCGACCATGGAACAACTAAGTGAGAACGACGTCTCACCTCAAGCACGGCTGTAACGACCCGAGAACCCGACCCTCGGCCCACGCCGAGGACCCGATTTTCACGGTCGCCGCCCACGGGTCCTGGGACCCGGAAGGGCTATAATCTATGTCTAACAGGATATGTAACGGAAGTAAACGTCAACTGCTAAACTAGAAGCGTACAAGTGAAAACATAAAAGAGAGCGAGACCGCTGCGTACTGCTCTAAGTACAGTCCCAACGCACGCACGCTAGTACAAGTAAAAGGCAGGGGAAGAACAAGTCCCTTAGGGGCATACCCCGAGGGTGACGTACATTGAAAAAGGGGAACCACTGCTAGCTACGGGGACTCTAATTACTGCCCCATCTCCTCCGCCCGGCGCGTGCCCTGCTGCTGCTGAGAAGTTTCGCCTGGAGAAAAGGAGGAATGAGCTTCACAACAGAAGCTCAGTAGGGACTACCAATCTCCTACTGGCCCTAAACAGGCAGGAGAAACATAATTATCAAATGAATGACAACAGTTTATATCTTCTCCCTACAAACGGAAGTGCGGAAGCGGAACTACAACTAGCACGGTATGGAAAGTACACACGGTCGGAAACTCCGTACGACTACTCATCGTGACCACCACACGGCTAGTAAACACAGACGGAGGGAACTCCGCCTGGACAAGGAACACTAGCTACGGAAACACTACCACTAGTCAAGGTCAGGTGCGTCCACCGACGTTTTATCCTCGACCCAAGTCCTGACCCTTACGTCTCGTCAGAGCGAGGTAGGACACAAGTAACACAACAGTAACCGCCGTAGTCTGGCCGGACTACGGTCCCACGCCTGGCCTCTCTAAGTGGTTCCGGGGCCGCAAAGAGCGAGGTAGTGAGAAGAAGGACTGGCTGGCCTGCGCCGGGTAGAACTCCTAACTGTCCTCGGCGTCCCAGACCACCCACGAGAGCTCTGCAAGTGACTCACACGCCACTGTCCCAACCACCGTTTTCCCCTAAGCTCCAAAGTCCGCCTGGTGGCTGCCAACTCGAGCGCACTCGTAGCTCGGAGTACTCCCTCAACAGGCTCCCGAGGATGGGGGTCCCAGGTAACGGTAACAACCTCTCACACGGGACAGGCCCTCAAGTGCCGAGCATCGGGCGAAAGACTAGTGTAGACCGTACTAGGGGACTAGCATAGGTGCCACAGTACAACAAAGCAAACCGAAACAGTGTCAGGCGAAAATCTGTCTCTCGGTCGATAACGTGACAAGGCGGACCGTCGCGACCATGTCGCGACGCCCTAGCGTGTCGTGACCTTAATGCGACGCTCAGGAGCGTCGCGACCGGGCGCGCCGTCGCGACATGATCGCGGCCTCCGAGGCTGCCGCGTTTCCAGCCGAGCAGGGTTCCGGAGCAGTCCCTCCAGGAACCCTCCCCAAAACACGAAATACATTCACAAGGGGGGAAAAGGGATCATGCACAACATGTATGAAAATCTATAAATCCACCAAACCACCCACAATCCCTCAAAAGCATGGATCTATGCTCGAAGGAAACCTCACTCAACTCGAGCATGGAGTTCTCACACTCCCAAGCCCCAAACCACAAGGAAACCATGGTCTAGAGGGGAGGAGATCATGCTTAGGGCGAGAGGGTCGGACGTCCCTACCTCCACACGAAGAACGCACCAGTTGGGGCCTTCTCGTAGGAATGGCCGTCTCCTCCTCGCACCGCACGCCACAAGCACGACCCCTGCACGAACGGCACGTCCACGCCTCAGCACGAGCACCACGAGCAAGGAAAAACATCGAGAAACCGCGAGAGAGCTCGAGAGGGAGAAGAAGAGGAAGAGGAAGAAGAGGGGGAAAATGGGGCGCGCTGTCAGTTTTAAACCGATGGCCCTCAGACGCTGTCGCGACACCCAGGAGCGTTGCGACCATGTCGCGACCGCCCGCCACGTCGCGACACAAAAGGCACAGTCAAACCTCGAAGATTGGAAAAGCAAATGCGGCGGCCTGGCAGGTCGCGTCAACGCTGCAGACACGATCGTTCTGACAGACATGACAGTGGTCAAGCCGTGTCAGAACATAGTCGCGATAGCCAGGGGTGACGCGACAAGGACGCGACGCTCATCCCCGTCACGACACGAACCGCCAATCCTGTCGCGGCAGGCCGCTCTGGCATGAGCATGTTGCGGCCAGGGCGCCTGTCGCGACCTTGAGGACGGGGCCAAGGGCCCAAGGGGGCCGGGTCTTACATCCCACCCACCTTAAGACATTTCGTCCTCGAAATAAAAACAACTCGATCTCAAACTGGAAAGTAGCGAAGGGGAGATAACAACATACTGATCAATCAAACAAATAAGGGAACTGCTCCAGCATCTCATCCTCGCGCTCCCAGGTGGCCTCGCCACCAACGTGGTTCTGCCAAACGACCTTCACCAGAGGAATCTGCTTTCGACGCAACTGCTGAACTCTGCAGTCGACAACACTGACTGGGTACTCTGGCACTGACAAGTCTAGCGCTACCTCCAGCTGTGAGTAGTCCAACACGTGCGAAGGATCTGCGACGTACCTCCTGAGCTGTGAAACATGAAACACACTGTGCACACCTGCTAGCTCTGCCGGAAGACTCAACCTGTAAGCCACCTCGCCGACCCTTTCGGTGATAGGGAAAGGCCCGACGTACCTCGGATTGAGCTTTCCCTTTCTGCCAAACCTCATGACGCCCTTGGTCGGAGAGACCCGCAAGAAAACAAGGTCACTAACACTGAACTGTAACGGTCTCCTGCGGACGTCTGCATAACTCTTCTATCTGCTCTGCGCTGTCCGAAGTCTCTGCCTGATCAGACTGACTATATCTGCACATTGCTGCACTAACTCTGGCCCCAAAAGCTGCCTCTCACCAACCTCAAACCAGTGAAGTGGAGTCCTGCATGGGAGACCATACAAGCCTCGTATGGTGCCATTCCGATGCTCGAGTGATAACTGTTGTTATACGCGAACTCCACCATCGGAAGATGCGACTCCCACGTGCCGCTCCAGTCTAAACAGCACGCTCTCATCATGTCCTCCAGTGTCTGAATGGTCTACTCTGACTGTCCATCTATCTGAGGGTGGTACGCTGTGCTGAACCTCAACTCTGTACCCAGTGCTCTCTGAAGACTGCCCCAAAGCCCTGACGTAAACCTCGGATCTCTGTCGGAGACGACTGAAATTGGGATCCTGTGCAACGAAACAACTCTGTCCACGTACAGCCTGGCTAACCTGTCCACTGACCACTGCCTCTGCGGGGTGCGGGGCAAACCAACCACAAAGTCCATGGTGATGTCATCCCACTTCCACTCGGGAATGGGTAACGGCTGCAGCTCACCACCAGGACACTGATGCTCGACCTTCACTTGTTGACAGGTAAGGCACCGGGCATCAAACTCTGCTACGCCCCTCTTCATCCCTGGCCACCAGAAGGACCTCCTCAAGCAATGGTACATCTTGGTGGAGCCAGGATGAATAGCATACCTCGATCTGTGAGTCTCTGACAAAACTGCCTAGCGCGCCTCCTCAGGAATGTACAAGCGGCCTCTGAATCTGACCTCGCTGTCCAAATCGAGCTCAACATCTGGCATTTGCAGAATGTCTGCCAACTGAGGGTCTGCCTGCTGTGCTTGCAACACCTACCTGAACACTGAGGGCCGAACCGACAAACTGCTCGCCACTGCACGGTCTCTGGTCCTCGACAGAACGAACACTCCCTGGGACAGCTCCTCGAACAGCCTCCACTCTCTGACCATCAGCGAACTCAAGCACACACGCCTACTCAAGGCATCGGCTACGTCGTTAGCCCTTTCTGGGTGATAGGAGAGGGTTAGGTCTTAGTCCTTCAGATACTCCATCCATCGGCGCTGCCTCAAGTTCAGATCCCTCTGGGTGAAGATATACTGCAAACTCTGGTGATCGGTGAAGATCTGAAAAGCCTCGCCATACAGGTAGTGCCTCCACAACTTGAGAGCGAACACCACTGCTGCCAGCTCCAAGTCATGGGTGGGGTAGTTCTCCTCATGCTTCTTGAGCTGTCGGGAAGCATAGGCAACAACCCCACCGTGCTGCATCAGCACGGCACCCAAACCTGACCTCGACGCATCGATATAGACCACAAAACCTCCGCTGCCCGACGGCAAGACTAACACAGGCGCTGAAGTCAACCTCATCTTCAGCTCTTGGAAACTCTGCTCACAGTCCTCTGACCAAACAAACCTGACGTCCTGCCTAGTCAACCTGGTCAACGGCGCTGCTAACTTGGCAAAATCCTGAATGAACCTCCGGTAGTAACCGGCCAAACCCAAAAAATTACGGACCTCTGACACCGATGTGGGCTGCTCCCACGACAACACGGCCTCCACCTTGGCAGGGTCCACTGCCACACCAGAACCCGAGATCACATGCCCGAGAAAGTGCACCTCCCTCAGCCAAAATTCGCACTTGTCGAACTTGGCATAAAGGTGGTGACTCCGCAGGGTCTCCAGCACGATCCTCAGGTGCTCCTCGTGCTCCTCTTCAGAAGCCGAGTAGACCAAAATATCATCAACAAAAACAACCACAAAACGATATAGGTACTCACTGAACACCCTATGCATCAGATCCATGAATGCTGCGAGTGCGTTCGTCAGCCCAAATGGCATCACGACGAACTCAAAGTGACTGTACCTGGAATGGAAAGCCGTCAAACCGACATCTGACTCTCTAATCCGCATCTGATAGTACCCGGATCTCAAGTCAATCTTCGAGAAAACTCGGGCCGACTGCAACTGATCAAACAAATCATCGATCCTCGGCAACGGGTACCTGTTCTTCACAGTAACCTAGTTCAACTGCCGATAATCGATGCACAAACGAAGACTGCCATCCTTCTTTCTCACAAACAAAACAGGCGCGCCCCACGGCGAACGACTCGGGCAAATGAAGCCCAACTCAAGAAGTTCCTAACACTGGCGCTTCAACTCACGCAGCTCCACCGGGGCCATCCGGTAGGGTGCCTTAGACAAAGGTATCGTACCGGGAAAAAGCTCGATGGAGAACTCTACCTCCCGCTCAGGCGGAAAACCAGGTAGATCCTCCGGGAAGATGTCAGAGAACTCAGAAACAACCGGCACGTCAAAAACTGAAGATCCGCTAGGCTCCAAAGAACAAACTGAAGCAAGGTACGCCACACAGCCATCGCGGATCAAACGGCGAGCTCTACACAAAGAAATAAATGGCCGACGGGTAGACCGGATACCTCGGAAGCAGAGGACGGGCTCTCCAGGTATCCTAAACCGAACGGTTTTCTGCTGGAATCAACAACGGCTGAGTGAGCCTCCAACCAGTCCATGCCCAGGATGACGTCAAAGTCACAAAGCTGCAGTGCGTACAACCTGGCCTGCAACTGGTGCCCCTCAACCTCGACTGCCACACCCTCCAGGTAACCAAAGGAACGCATATAGTCACCAGATGGGAGGTCGACCATCACGTCACACTGCCTCTCAGGAGCGTGACAAGCAAGGGACTCAGAGAATTCCTCGGAAGCAAAACACAAAGAAGCACCAGGGTCGACCAAAACATGAGCAGCTCTGCCAAGGATAGGTAGAGTACCTATAACAAGTTTTGACGCCTCTTCTTGCTCCCGAGTGAGCGCCATCACGCGACCACGACCACGCCCATGCTGCGGCACCTGCTGGGGTTGCTGCTGCTGTGGCGGCTGAGGCTGAGGGTACTCTACTGTTGCTGGTACGGCTGGTACTGCTGTGGCTGCGGAAACTGCTGAGCCTGCTACTGGTACTGTCCCCACTGCTACTAACGCGGCGCCTGCTGCTGAGGAGGGTACTGGTTGTGGCGGAACGCCTCGGCCAAGCCCATTAAACCAATAACGTACTTGATCCGAGTCCGCCTCCCGTGAACGGGCCGAAGCCTCGCAAGGGATACCAAACCACAGTCCGTGTAAACATAAAGGAACACACCACATTTTATATATATATCACAAGTTACATAGCCATATTTCCACAAAACTGAAAAGAAGTACAAGAGCCTGGGGCATACCCCGAGGTACAACTGAGGAAAATAAACAACTAACTACACTACACTGCTGGAGCTGCTACTACACAGCTGGAGGTACCGACCCTGCACCGCTACGGCGCGGCTTAGAACTGAACGACGGTCGTGAAACGTCCTCCTCGCTCTCACCTGTGGGGGTAGGGGTGAGCCTCGCTAGTCACTGACTCAGTAGGGAACTCCCCCAAAACCGAGCAAACCAAAACCACAGGTACAAGAGCAATAAACAGTACCAACAATTTATAGAACAGCTTAAGCAGGATATAAAAGCTGTAAAAGTACTCACCGTCTGCCGACTACGAAAAACAACTGTAATAATTAAATGGCAAACCAGTACAGGTGTACAAGCTAAAGTAGAGACAGCCAAACACGAGCCACGTGAACTGGTTCGCGACACCAAAAACTGACTCGGACAAACTAACACAGGTCTACCCCTCAGTCTCGCAGCCACGGACGAAAGGTCCAGCTGCCGCTCCACGTGAAAAGGTCAAGCAACTGTGGAGACCAACTAAACACCACCACCTGCGGACCACACGGTCACAAGCCCATGCCTGGCACCTCCAGAGACCCTGGCCCGGGCTCGCTAGAGTGAGGCACTGGAAAAGGACTAGATGGGGACCAGTGTCGACTACTGGTGTCCGTACCCCCAACTACGAGCGCGCTACCAGTGACTAAAGACAAACACAAATGTCACTGTCCCACAGTCGCCTTTCCCTCAGCCGGACGTACAACTCAAACACAGGAGTGAGGGTGTCCAGGTCAGACGACACAGACCTCGAAGGTACAACACAAGTACCGGGACAAAACACCGAGCTAACAGCCTGGCTCACAAAGAACATGGGGCACCCAACTGGAGAGGTAACCACGGTAGGCGTCGTACTACTCGCCACGTACACAAAACCACGTGCACGTCACACACAAACCACGTGAAACCTCACGTAAACCACAAGTAACAACGGTCCACCACACGTGAACCCAACTGGACTCGCGTGAACAACACGCAACCTCGAAAGTAAGTAACTAACTGCATACCCCGTATGCTAAACACAGAAACTATGTGCACTCGGTGCACCACAGGTGCCAACGCACCACTTATTATCGATAAATACCATAAATAGTCATTTCTTCTTATAACAAGTTAGCGGCCACATCGATTGCCGCTTACAAGAAGTAGACGGCAAGGGATCTGGCCGTCTATATCCCGGCTGATGAGCTTGGCGACAAACGATGTTGACGCCAAGTTCTTCAGCCTCTATCCCTGCAGAAACCCTAAACCGATTCTACAGGTTTTACAACCGTTAAAACACCGGTAAAACATATAGAAACAGTTCCTCTAGCATGCATGAATCCTAAACAATCCAATACAACATGCTTTACTGATTGAATTCATCAAACCACCCATTAACCCCGCATGGTGCAACTTAATCCGAAAATGCATTTAACATGCTGATTCAGGTGGTTACGTCGTGTTTTAATGTTTCTACAGAGCTAACAGGGTTCGTCCCCTACCTCAGAACACGCTTAAACCTCCCGAATCTCCTGGTTCACACCGAACCCTCCGCGAGCTCCCACGGGAATTGCACCACGCCACGGCGTTTCCTCGCGCGATTTGGCAACGCCACATGTCCCACGATCCTCCAACCACCCTTCAGTACCTGTTGGAAGGTTTAGAAACACGGGGACATGAAGCTGGGGCAAGAGAGAAAGAGAACCAGGTAGAAGACCTGCTCTCGGGTGACCCTATAACCTACAGAATTCTCAGGTTGGCGTCAACCCCTCTGCCGCCAAGGACAACCACCACCCTAAACGTCCACATCTAATGCCGCCAAGATCATGAAATCAACGACACCTTACCTGGACGCCAACAAGTCAACAGCCACTTCTGGCCGCCAACTCCAACCCAACTGCAGTAGGTCCTATTTCATTTCAGGACCAAACCTGCACTTCACCTGAACAAACCACACATCCACACCATACATTCCACACAACCAACTCACATTGGCCTCACAACGGCCGCCACATCCACAACACACATGATCCGCATGGATCCGAAAAGCACGCGACGTTACATTACTATCATCTAAAAAGAAAATTTCGACCTCGAAATTCATAACACAATTCACAATTAAACAACTTAAACATACACACCTTTACTAGCACTATCATCTAAAAAGAAAATACAAAGGCTTATTCAAACAGATAGGGATACCCTTTAGCCATTTCCTCGGCTAACTCCCAGGTATCCTCACCACCCAACCTATTTTCCCATCTCACTTTAACTAGCTCAATTTCTTTATTTCTCAGCTTCTTTATCTTTCGATCAGTGATTTGCACCGGATACTCTGGCATAGTCATATCTGGTCTCAAATCACCACCTTGATATCTGATTATTTGAGCTGGATCTTCAATGCACTTTCTTAACCTAGAAACATGGAAAATATCATGCACATCTGCAAAATCTGCTGGCAAATCCAGCGTATAAGCTGTTTCCCCAATCCTTTCTAACACTTGAAAAGGTCCCACATACCTTGGACTCAACTTTCCAGTCTTGCCAAATCTCATAATACCTTTACTCGGGGAAACTCTCAAGAAAACAAAATCTCCCACTTCAAACTGAAGTGGTCTCCTCCGAACATCTGCATAACTCTTTTGCCTGCTCTGAGCTGCCTGCAATTTCTCTTTAATAAGCTTCACTATTTCTGTGGTTTGCTGAATCAATTCAGGACCCATTAACTGCCTTTCTCCCACTTCATGCCAATTCAATGGGGTTCTACATGGCCTTCCATATAAAGCTTCATACGGTGCCATCCCAAGACTGGTATGATAACTATTATTGTAGGCAAACTCAACCATTCCCAAATGATGCTCCCAGCTACCTCCCCAAACTAAACAACAAGCTCGCAACATATCTTCAATCGTTTGAATAGTCCTCTCTGTCTGACCATCTGTCTGGGGATGATAAGCGGAGCTATACCTCAACTCAGTACCAATTACTTTCTGCAAACTTCTCCAAAAACCAGAAGTAAATCTTGGATCTCTATCAGATACAATAGTCTTCGGAATACCATGCAGTGGAACAATTCTTTCAACATAAATATTTGCCAATCTGTCCACTGTCCAAGACATACTCACTGCCACTAATCTGCACACCTTGGTTAGTCTGTCAACAAACACCTATATTCCATTATGCCCGGAACTCGATTTTGGTAAACCTGCCACAAAGTCCATAGCAATATCATCCCACTTCCACTGTGGAATGGGTAATGGTTGCAATAAACCTCCAGGCTTCTGATGCTCTGCTTTAATTTGCTGACAGATAGTACATCTTGCAACAAACTCTGCTATTTCTTTCTTCATATGAGGCCACCAGAAATGCTTTCTTAAATCATGGTACATTTTAGTACTACCCGAATGGATAGTGTACCGAGATTTATGAGCCTCTTCCAATACTCGCTGCTTTACCTCTCTTTCAGCTGGAACAAACAACCTGCCTCTGAGCCAGACCACGCAATTCTCATCAATGGTAACTCCTTCCATTTTCACAATTTCAGCTAAACTTACATCTGCTTTCTGAGCCTCAATAATCTGCCAATACAAAGACGGCTCTACAGCACTAGCAGCTAGTACTGCCCGTCGCTGACTACTGGGTACATACAAGGAGTTCTCCACTACCTCTTCATACAGCTTCCACTCTTTAATCATCATTAGATTCATATATGCCTTTCTGCTCAAGGCATCTGCTACAACATTGGGCTTGCCCGGATGGTAAGCCAAACTGAAATCATAATCTTTCAAATACTCAATCCATCTGCGCTGGCGAAGGTTCAAATCTTTCTGCAAGAAAATATACTTCAAACTTTTATGATCTGTAAAGATCTCAAATCTCTCGCCATACAGATAATGCCTCCATATTTCAAGGCAAACACAACTGCTGCCAATTCCAAATCATGAGTGGGGTAATTTTCCTCTGCTGGCTTCAATTGTCTGGACGCATAAGCTATCACTTTACCATGCTGCATAAGCACTGCGCCAAGTCCTCTCCTTGAAGCATCAGTATACAACACAAAACCACCACTCCCTGCCGGTAATGTCAATATAGGTGCTGATGTAAGTCTCTTCTTCAATTCCATAAAACTTTTCTGACATTTACCGGACCACACAAATGGCACCCCTTTCCTAGTCAATTTAGTCATAGGTGCTGCAATCTTAGAAAAATCTTGAATAAAGCGCCTATAATAACCTGCCAATCCCAGAAAACTTCTAATCTCGGTTATTGTCTTAGGCACTCCCCATCTCATCACTGCTTCCACTTTACTTGGGTCTACTGCTACTCCTTTAGCTGAGATAACATGACCCAGAAACTGAATTTCTTTCAACCAAAATTCACATTTACTGAATTTAGCAAACAACTAGTTTTTTCTTAACAACTGCAGAGTAAACCTCAAATGAGCTGCATGCTCCTCTTCAAATGCTGAATAAATCAGAATATCATCGATAAAGACCACAATGAATTGGTCTAAATATGGATGAAAAATTCTATTCATCAGATCCATAAAACCTGCAGGAGCATTGGTCAACCCAAATGGCATAACCACAAACTCAAAGTGACCATATCTGGTTCTGAAAGCTGTCTTATCTATATCCTCCTCTTTGATTCTCAACTGATGGTACCCGGACCTCAAATCAATTTTAGAAAATACCTTTGATGATTGCAACTGATCAAACAGATCATCTATTCTCGGCAACGGGTACTTATTCTTAATGGTCACATCATTCAACTTTCTATAATCAATACACATCCGAAAACTTCCATCTTTCTTTTTCACAAATAATACCGGCGCTCCCCACGGGGAATGACTCGGTCTAATAAACCCTTTCTGCAACAACTCTTCTAGTTGCTTTTTCAATTCTTTAAGTTCCGCTGGTGCCATCCGATATGGAGCTTTAGAAATCGGCATGGTACCTGACAGCAACTCAATGGTAAAGTCCACCTCTCTATGTGGAGCTAAACCAGGCAAATCTCAGGAAAGACATCAGCAAATTCCCTAACCACGGGAACTACTTCCACTGACTGACTAGCTTCTACCAGACTTACCGAGGCTAGATAAGCCACACATCCAGCATTTATTAACTTTCTAGCTTTAATTGCAGAAATTAGAAACTTAGAGGTATAAAAAGGTATACCTTGATATTCAAATACTGCACCATTAGGATGACAAAACCTGATCCTTTTCTTTCTGCAATCTAACATTGCTCCATACATCTCGAGCCAATCCATACCCAAAATAATATCATAATCTGACAACTGCAGGGCATACAACCGACCCGGCATCTGGTTCCCTTCAATCATAACAGGAGCTTCATCTATATAACTTGAAGTGAGTAGGAACTCACCCGAAGGAACCTCCACTACTAACTCACAAGACTTTTCCTCTAAAAGATGAGCTATACAATCCAGAAATTCTTCGGAAATTAAAGAATGAGAGGCACCCGAATCAAATAAAACTCTTTCTGAGTAATTATAAAGAGGTAAAGTACCTTCTATCATATTCGATGCCTCCGCCTGGGCTCGGGTGATAGCCATAACCCGGCCTCTTCCTCGCTGCTGCGGTACTCCTCTGCCACGACCTGCCTGTAGCTGCTGAAACTGCTAAGGTTGCTGCTGCTGCTGCACACCTCTTCCATACCCATATTCTCTCGAATAGGGACAATTGCGGATCAAATGTCCCGGCTGATTACAATTATAACACCGATACCCTGGTGGAGTAATAGGCTGCCTGACAGTACTCTGCTGCGACTCCTCCACCTCAGGCCTACCTCGGCCCTGCTGAAACTGCTGACGACCTCCCCATCCTCTTCCTTTGCCTTTAAATGCTTGCTTTAATTTTTGGCCCCATTTACCAAAGCCTGATGAAGAAGGTCCTGCTGGTGCCTTACCCTTGCTTGCACCTACTGACTGCTGCGGTAGCTGAAAACTACCTGAACCTGACTCGCCCACCTGACGAGTCCGAATAGACCTCTCCAATGTAGCTGCCCTCTGAGCTGCTTCTTCCACTGTCTTGCACATGAGAGGTACTATCGCATCCTGCAACTCCACTCTCAAACCTCTAATGAAGTACTCAACCATCATATTATTATCTGAAACCACATAAGGCGCATAACGGCTAAGTGCCATAAATCTCATCTGGTACTCTAAAACTGAATAGTTACCTTGCTGGAGCGTCCGAAACTGCTCTCTTTTCACTTGCTGTACTTGAATCGGAAAGAATGTATCGTTAAATACATCGAGAAATTCCGACCAAGTAATGGCCTCTTCTGTTCTGCCTGCAAAGGTGGTCTGCATCTTCAGTCACCACCATTCTAATGCAAAACCTCTCAACTGATAAACAGCTAACACAACTCTATCTGCTGCCGGACATCTCATAGTTGCAAAAACTCTTTCGATTTCATGAACCCAGTGCTCTGCTATATCTAGATTCGGCCCTCCTGAATAAGTAGGTGGCTGCAATCTCAGAAACTTTTCCACCTGCATCACTGGTTCTTCTGCTATCAGCACTGGTGGTGGTGGTGGCACAGGTGCTGCAAAAGGCACCTCTACTCTTGGCGGGACTGGAGCTACAGGTACAGCCTCTCCATCCCCAAGTGGCACTGCAACCGGTGGTACCGGCGCCTGCTGATCCATTCTCGCCTGAATATCCGTGAGGCTTTCCCAAATTCTTTCAATCATACGTTGAGTGCTTTCCTCCAGATCATCTCCTCCACCACCCCAATCTCTTCTATCAGCCATTCCAGAAATTTCTACATAAACAAAACACCAAACAAAAATCAAACAACAAATTATCAAAAACCAGGGTCCCTACCAGCAGTGTACAAAGACCGAAATAAGGCTATGCATCTTACTAATTCCCTTATATTAACACGGACCTTGCTCTGATACCAAATGTGGCGGAACGCCTCGGCCAAGACCAATAACGTACTTGATCCGAGTCCGCCTCCCGCGAACGGGCCGAAGCCTCGCAAGGGATACCAAACCACAGTCCGTGTAAACACAAAGGAACACACCACATTTTATATATATATCACAAGTTACATAGCCATATTTCCACAAAACTGAAAAGAAGTACAAGAGCCTGGGGCATACCCCGAGGTACAACTGAGGAAAATAAACAACTAACTACACTACACTGCTGGAGCTGCTACTACACAGCTGGAGGTACCGACCCTGCACCGCTACGGCGCGGCTCTGAACTGACGACGGTCGTGAAACGTCCTCCTCGCTCTCACCTGTGGGGGTAGGGGTGAGCCTCGCTAGTCACTGGCTCAGTAGGGAACTCCCCCAAAACCGAGCAAACCAAAACCACAGGTACAAAGCAATAAACAGTACCAACAATTTATAGAACAGCTAAGCAGGATATAAAAGCTGTAAAAGTACTCACCGTCTGTCGACTACGAAAAACAACTGTAATAATTAAACGGCAAACCAGTACAGGTGTACAAGCTAAAGTAGAGACAGCCAAACACGAGCCACGTGAACTGGTTCGCGACACCAAAAATTGACTCTGACAAGCTAACACAGGTCTACCTCTCAGTCTCACAGCCACGGACGAAAGGTCCAGCTGCCGCTCCACGTGAAAAGGTCAAGCAACTGTGGAGACCAACTAAACACCACCACCTGCGGACCACACGGTCACAGGCCCATGTCTAGCACCTCCAGAGACCCTGGCCCGGGCTCGCTAGAGTGAGGCACTGGAAAAGGACTAGCTGGGGACCAGTGTTGACTACTGGTGTCCGTACCCCCAACTACGAGCGCGCTACAAGTGACTAAAGATAAACACAAATGTCACTGTCCCACTTCGTCTTTCCCTCAGCCGGACGTACAACTCAAACACAGGAGTGAGGGTGTCCAGGTCAGACGACACAGACCTCGACGGTACAACACAAGTACCGGGACAAAACCCCGAGCTAACAGCCTGGCTCACAAAGAACCTGGGGCACCCAACTGGAGAGGTAACCACGGTAGGCGTCGTACTACTCGCCACGTACACAAAACCACGTGCACGTCACACACAAACCACGTGAAACCTCACGTAAACCACAAGTAACAATGGTCCACCACACGTGAACCCAACTGGACTCGCGTGAACAACACGCAGCCTCGAAAGTAAGTAACTAACTGCATACCCCGTATGCTAAACACAGAAACCATGTGCACTCGGTGCACCACAGGTGCCAACGCACCACTTATTATCGATAAATACCATAAATAGTCATTTCTGCTTATAACAAGTTAGTGGCCACATCGATTGCCGCTTACAAGAAGTAGACGGCAAGGGATCTGGCCCTCTATATCCCAGCTGATGAGCTTGGCGACAAACGATGTTGACGCCAAGTTCTTCGGCATCTATCCCTGCAGAAACCCTAAACCGATTCTACAGGTTTTACAACCGTTAAAACAACGGTAAAACATACAGAAACAGTTCCTCTAGCATGCATGAATCCTAAACAATCCAATATAGCATGCTTTACTGATTGAACTCATCAAACCACCCATTAACCCCGCATGGTGCAACTTAATCCGAAAATGCATTTAACATGCTGGTTCAGGTGGTTACGTCGTGTTTTAATGTTTCTACAAAGCTAACAGGGTTCGTCCCCTACCTCAGAACACGCTTAAACCTCCCGAATCTCCCAGTTCACACCGAACCCTCCGCGAGCTCCCACAGGAATTGCACCACGCCACGGCGTTTCCTCGTGCGATTCGGCAACGCCACACGTCCCACGATCCTCCAACCACCCTTCAGTACCTGTTGGAAGCTTTAGAAACACGGGGACATGAAGCTGGGGCAAGAGAGAAAGAGAACCAGGTAGAAGACCTGCTCTCGGGTGACCCTATAACCTGCAGAATTCTCAGGTTGGCGTCAACCCCTCTGCCGCCAAGGACAACCGCCACCCTAAACGTCCACATCTAATGCCGCCAAGATCATGAAGTCAACGGCACCTTACCTGGACGCCAACAAGTCAACGGCCACTTCTGGCCGCCAACTCCAACCCAACTGCAGCAGGTCCTATTTCATTTCAGGACCAAACCTGCACTTCACCTGAACAAACCACACATCCACACCATACATTCCACACAACCAACTCACATTGGCCTCACAACGGCCGCCACATCCACAACACACATGATCCGCATGGATCCGAAAAGCACGCGACGTTACATTACTATCATCTAAAAAGAAAATTTCGACCTCGAAATTCATAACACAATTCACAATTAAACAACTTAAACATACACACCTTTACAAGCACTATCATCTAAAAAGAAAATACAAAGGCTTATTCAAACAGATAGGGATACCCTTTAGCCATTTCCTCGGCTAACTCCCAGGTATCCTCACCACCCAACCTATTTTCCCATCTCACTTTAACTAGCTCAATTTCTTTATTTCTCAGCTTCTTTATCTTTCGATCAGTGATTTGCACCGGATACTCTGGCATAGTCATATCTGGTCTCAAGTCACCACCTTGATATCTGATTATTTGAGCTGGATCTTCAATGCACTTTCTTAACATAGAAACATGGAAAATATCATGCACATCTGCAAAATCTGCTGGCAAATCCAGCCTATAAGCTGTTTCCCCAATCCTTTCTAACACTTGAAAAGGTCCCACATACCTTGGACTCAACTTTCCAGTCTTGCCAAATCTCATAATACCTTTACTCGGGGAAACTCTCAAGAAAACAAAATCTCCCACTTTAAACTGAAGTGGTCTCCTCCGAACATCTGCATAACTCTTTTGCCTGCTCTGAGCTGCCTGCAATTTCTCTTTAAAAAGCTTCACTATTTCTGTGGTTTGCTGAATCAATTCAGGACCCACTAACTGCCTTTCTCCCACTTCATGCCAGTTCAATGGGGTTCTACATGGCCTTCCATATAAAGCTTCATACGGTGCCATCCCAAGACTGGTATGATAACTTTTATTGTAGGCAAACTCAACCATTCCCAAATGATGCTCCCAGCTATCTCCCCAAACTAAACAACAGGCTCGCAACATATCTTCAATCGTCTGAATAGTCCTCTCTGTCTGACCATCTGTCTGGGGATGATAAGCGGAGCTATACCTCAACTCAGTACCAATTACTTTCTGCAAACTTCTCCAAAAACCAGAAGTAAATCTTGGATCTCTATCAGATACAATAGTCTTCGGAATACCATGCAGTGGAACAATTCTTTCAACATAAATATTTGCCAATCTGTCCACTGTCCAAGACATACTCACTGCCACTAATCTGCACACCTTGGTTAGTCTGTCAACAAACACCTATATTCCATTATGCCCGGAACTCGATTTTGGTAAACCTGCCACAAAGTCCATAGCAATATCATCCCACTTCCACTGTGGAATGGGTAACGGTTGCAATAAACCTCCAGGCTTCTGATGCTCTGCTTTAATTTGCTGACAGATAGTACATCTTGCAACAAACTCTGCTATTTCTTTCTTCATATGAGGCCACCAGAAATGCTTTCTTAAATCATGGTACATTTTAGTACTACCCGGATGGATAGTGTACCGAGATTTATGAGCCTCTTCTAATACTCGCTGCTTTACCTCTCTTTCAGCTGGAACAAACAACCTGCCTCTGAGCCTAACCACGCAATTCTCATCAATGGTAACTCCTTCCATTTTCACAATTTCAGCTAAACTTACATCTGCTTTCTGAGCCACAATAATCTGCCAATACAAAGACGGCTCTACAGCACTAGCAGCTAGTACTGCCCGTCGCTGACTACTGGGTACATACAAGGAGTTCTCCACTACCTCTTCATACAGCTTCCACTCTTTAATCATCATTAGATTCATATATGCCTTTCTGCTCAAGGCATCTGCTACAACATTGGCTTGCCCGGATGGTAAGCCAAACTGAAATCATAATCTTTCAAATACTCAATCCATCTGCGCTGGCGAAGGTTCAAATCTTTCTGCGAGAAAATATACTTCAAACTTTTTTGATCTGTAAAGATCTCAAATCTCTCGCCAAACAGATAATGCCTCCACATTTTCAAGGCAAACACAACTGCTGCCAATTCCAAATCATGAGTGGGGTAATTTTCCTCTGCTGGCTTCAATTGCTGGACGCATAAGCTATCACTTTACCATGCTGCATAAGCACTGCGCCAAGTCCTCTCCTTGAAGCATCAGTATACAACACAAAACCACCACTCCCTGCCAGTAATGTCAATATAGGTGCTGATGTAAGTCTCTTCTTCAATTCCATAAAACTTTTCTGACATTTACCGGACCACACAAATGGCACCCCTTTCTTGGTCAATTTAGTCATAGGTGCTGCAATCTTAGAAAAATCTTGAATAAAGCGCCTATAATAACCTGCCAATCCCAGAAAACTTCTAATCTCGGTTATTGTCTTAGGCACTCCCCATCTCATCACTGCTTCCACTTTACTTGGGTCTACTGCTACTCCTTTAGCTGATATAACATGACCCAGAAACTGAATTTCTTTCAACCAAAATTCACATTACTGAATTTAGCAAACAACTAGTTTTTCTTAACAACTGCAGAGTAAACCTCAAATGAGCTGCATGCTCCTCTTCAGATGCTGAATAAATCAGAATATCATCGATAAAGACCACAATGAATTGATCTAAATATGGATGAAAAATTCTATTCATCAGATCCATAAAACCTGTAGGAGCATTGGTCAACCCAAATGGCATAACCACAAACTCAAAGTGACCATATCTGGTTCTAAAAGCTGTCTTATCTATATCCTCCTCTTTGATTCTCAACTGATGGTACCCGGACCTCAAATCAATTTTAGAAAATACCTTTGCTGATTGCAACTGATCAAACAGATCATCTATTCTCGGCAACGGGTACTTATTCTTGATGGTCACATCATTCAACTTTCTATAATCAATACACATCCGAAAACTTCCATCTTTCTTTTTCACAAATAATACCGGCGCTCCCCACGGGGAATGACTCGGTCTAATAAACCCTTTCTGCAACAACTCTTCTAGTTGCTTTTTCAATTCTTTAAGTTCTGCTGGTGCCATCCGATATGGAGCTTTAGAAATCGGCATGGTACCTGGCAGCAACTCAATGGTAAAGTCCACCTCTTATGTGGAGCTAAACCAGGCAAATCCTCAGGAAAGACATCAACAAATTCCCTAACCACGGGAACTACTTCCACTGACTGACTAGCTTCTACCAGACTTACCGAGGCTAGATAAGCCACACATCTAGCATTTATTAACTTTCTATCTTTAATTGCAGAAATTAGAAACTTAGAGGTATAAAAAGGTATACCTTGATATTCAAATACTGCACCATTAGGATGACAAAACCTGATCCTTTTCTTTCTGCAATCTAACATTGCTCCATACATCTCGAGCCAATCCATACCCAAAATAATATCATAATCTGACAACTGCAGGGCATACAACCGACCCGGCATCTGGTTCCCTTCAATCATAACAGGAGCTTCATCTATATAACTTGAAGTGAGTAGAAACTCACCCGAAGGAACCTCCACTACTAACTCACAAGACTTTTCCTCTAAAGGATGAGCTATACAATCCAGAAATTCTTCGGAAATTAAAGAATGAGAGGCACCCGAATCAAATAAAACTCTTTCTGAGTAATTATAAAGAGGTAAAGTACCTTCTATCATATTCGATGCCTCCGCCTGGGCTCGGGTGATAGCCATAACCCGGCCTCTTCCTCGCTGCTGCGGTACTCCTCTGCCACGACCTGCCTGTAGCTGCTGAAACTGCTGAGGTTGCTGCTGCTGCTGCACACCTCTTCCATACCCATATTCTCTCGGATAGGGACAATTGCGGATCAAATGTTCCGGCTGATTACAATTATAACACCGATACCCTGGTGGAGTAATAGGCTGCCTGACAGTACTCTGCTGCGACTCCTCCACCTCAGGCCTACCTCGGTCCTGCTGAAACTGCTGACGACCTCCCCATCCTCTTCCTTTGCCTTTAAATGCTTGCTTTAATTTCTGGCCCCATTTACCAAAGCCTGATGAAGAAGGTCCTGCTGGTGCCTTACCCTTGCTTGCACCTACTGACTGCTGCGGTAGCCGAAAACTACCTGAACCTGACTCGCCCACCTGACGAGTCCGAATAGACCTCTCCAATGTAGCTGCCCTCTGAGCTGCTTCTTCCACTGTCTTGCACATGAGAGGTACTATCGCATCCTGCAACTCCACTCTCAAACCTCTAATGAAGTACTCAACCATCATATTATTATCTGAAACCACATAAGGCGCATAACGGCTAAGTGCCATAAATCTCATCTGGTACTCTAAAACTGAAGAGTTACCTTGATGGAGCGTCCGGAACTGCTCTCTTTTCACTTGCTGTACTTGAATCGGAAAGAATGTATCGTTAAATACATCGAGAAATTCCGACCAAGTAATGGCCTCTTCTGTTCTGCCTGCAAAGGTGGTCTGCATCTTCAGTCGCCACCATTCTAATGCAAAACCTCTCAACTGATAAGCAACTAACACAACTCTATCTGCTGCCGGACATCTCATAGTTGCAAAAACTCTTTCGATTTCATGAACCCAGTGCTCTGCTGTATCTGGATTCGGCCCTCCTGAATAAGTAGGTGGCTGCAATCTCAGAAACTTTTCCACCTGCATCACTGGTTCTTCTGCTATCAGCACTGGTGGTGGTGGTGGCACAGGTGCTGCAAAAGGCACCTCTACTCTTGGCGGAACTGGAGCTACAGGTACAACCTCTCCATCCCCAAGTGGCACTGCAACCGGTGGTACCGGTGCCTGCTGATCCATTCTCGCCTGAATATCCATGAGGCTTTCCCAAATTCTTTCAATCATACGTTGAGTGCTTTCCTCCGGATCATCTCCTCCACCACCCAGAAATTTCTACATAAACAAAACACCAAACAAAAATCAAACAACAAATTATCAAAAACCAGGGTCCCTACCAGCAGTGCACAAAGACCGAAATAAAGCTATGTATCTTACTAATTCCCTTATATTAACACGGACCTTGCTCTGATACCAACTGTGGTGGAACGCCTCGGCCAAGCCCGTTAAACCAATAACGTACTTGATCCGAGTCCGCCTCCCGCGAACGGGCCGAAGCCTCGCAAGGGATACCAAACCACAGTCCTTGTAAACACAAAGGAACACACCACATTTTATATATATATATCACAAGTTACATAGCCATATTTCCACAAAACTGAAAAGAAGTACAAGATCCTGGGGCATACCCCGAGGTACAACTGAGGAAAATAAACAACTAACTACACTACACTGCTGGAGCTGCTACTACACAGCTGGAGGTACCGACCCTGCACCGCTACGGCGCGGCTCAGAACTGAACGACGGTCGTGAAACGTCCTCCTCGCTCTCACCTGTGGGGGTAAGGGTGAGCCTCGCTAGTCACTGGCTCAGTAGGGAACTCCCCCAAAACCGAGCAAACCAAAACCACAGGTACAAGAGCAATAAACAGTACCAACAATTTATAGAACAGCTTAAGCAGGATATAAAAGCTGTAAAAGTACTCACCGTCTGTCGACTACGAAAAACAACTGTAATAATTAAACGGCAAACCAGTACAGGTGTACAAGCTAAAGTAGAGACAACCAAACACGAGCCACGTGAACTGGTTCGCGACACCAAAAATTGACTCTGACAAGCTAACACAGGTCTACCTCTCAGTCTCGCAGCCACGGACGATAGGTCCAGCTGCTGCTCCACGTGAAAAGGTCAAGCAACTGTGGAGACCAACTAAACACCACCACCTGCGGTCCACACGGTCACATGCCCATGTCTGGCACCTCCAAAGACCCTGGCCTAGGCTCGCTAGAGTGAGGCACTGGAAAAGGACTAGCTGGGGACCAGTGTTGACTACTGGTGTTCGTACCCCCAACTACGAGCGCGCTACAAGTGACTAAAGACAAACACAAATGTCACTGTCCCACTGTCGTCTTTCCCTCAGCCGACGTACAACTCAAACACAGGAGTGAGGGTGTCCAGGCCAGACGACACAGACCTCGACGGTACAACACAAGTACCGGGACAAAACCCCGAGCTAACAGTTTGGCTCACAAAGAACCTGGGACACCCAACTGGAGAGGTAACCACGGTAGGCGTCGTACTACTCGCCACGTACACAAAATCACGTGCACGTCACACACAAACCACGTGAAACCTCACGTAAACCACAAGTAACACCGGTCCACCACACGTGAACCCAACTGGACTCGCGTGAACAACACGCAGCCTCAAAAGTAAGTAACTAACTGCATACCCCGTATGATAAACACAGAAACCATGTGCACTCGGTGCACCACAGGTGCCAACGCACCACTTATTATCGATAAATACCATAAATAGTCATTTCTGCTTATAACAAGTTAGCGGCCACATCGATTGCCGCTTACAAGAAGTAGACGGAAAGGGATCTGGCCGTCTATCCCGGCTGATGAGCTTGGCGACAAACGATGTTGAGGCCAAGTTCTTCGGCCTCTATCCCTGCAGAAACCCTAAACCGATTCTACGGGTTTTACAACCGTTAAAACAACGGTAAAACATACAGAAACAGTTCCTCTAGCATGCATGAATCCTAAACAATCCAATACAGCATGCTTTACTGATTGAATTCATCAAACCACCCATTAACCCCACATAGTGCAATTTAATCCGAAAATGCATTTAACATGCTGATTCAGGTGGTTACGTCGTGTTTTAATGTTTCTACAGAGCTAACAGGGTTCGTCCCCTACCTCAGAACACGCTTAAACCTCCCGAATCTCCCGGTTCAAACCGAACCCTCCGCGAGCTCCCACGGGAATTGCACCACGCCACGGCGTTTCCTCGCGCGATTCGGCAACGCCACACGTCCCACGATCCTCCAACCACCCTTCAGTACCTGTTGGAAGCTTTAGAAACACGGGGACATGAAGCTGGGGCAAGAGAGAAAGAGAACCAGGTAGAAGACCTGCTCTCGGGTGACCCTATAACCTGCAGAATTCTCAGGTTGGCGTCAACCCCTCTGCCGCCAAGGACAACTGCCACCCTAAACGTCCACATCTAATGCCGCCAAGATCATGAAGTCAACGTCACCTTACCTGGATGCCAACAAGTCAACGGCCACTTCTGGCCGCCAACTCCAACCCAACTACAGCAGGTCCTATTTCATTTCAGGATCAAACCTGCACTTCACCTGAACAAACCACACATCCACACCATACATTCCACACAACCAACTCACATTGGCCTCACAACGGCCGCCACATCCACAACACACATGATCCGCATGGATCCGAAAAGCACGCGACGTTACACTGGTACTGAGGCTGCTGTTGAGCATACTGAACTGGCTGCTGTTGCTGAGGGACTTGCCCCATGGGGCAATCCCTCCTGAAGTGTCCTGGTAAGCCACAAGTGTAGCACACTGGCTCCTGACTGCTCTGCTCAGCTCCCTGAACATCCGACTGCTCTGCAAACCTGGACTGGCGCTTCTGCTGCCGGCTCCGACCGCCCCTACGAGTAGACAACTTCCTAAACTGCGAGCGAATCCCGGCGCTGCCGGAACTGCCCGAGCTGGAGGAAGAGAAAGTCGCACTACCGCGGCTACCCGCTGGACGCTGGTAAGGCGAGGACCTGGAAGAGGCTCCTCCCTACTGCTGCTGCTACTGAGGCTGCCAGGTCTCTCTGTCCAAGGCGGTGGCCTTTGCTACGGCCTCTCCCAAGGTGGTACACATGTGTGCCGTCACACCCCACCTCAGGTCTGGTCTCAGTCTTGCTATGAACCTCTCTGCACACGCCTGATCACTGCCTGCGACATGAGGCACATGCCTCAACAACTGGACAAACCTCTGGTGGTACTGCGAAACTGTGAGGTCGTCCTGAACCAGCGTGTGGAACTGGTCCTGTCTCTCACGTCGAGCGTAGTCAGAGAAGTACTCGCTGTGGAAGACCTCCGAAAACCGCTGCCAAGTGATGTGATCCAACCTCTGCCCCTGGAAGTGAGTCTGCCTCTGAACTCTCCACCACTCATGGGCTGCTCCCTTGAGCTGGTACACTGCCAGTCGAACCTGGTCCTCCTCAGCGCACTCCATCGTCTCAAAGATGCGCTCTAACTCATGGGTCCAGCTCTCTGCCTTGTCTGGATCATACTCACCATGGAACATTAGTGGCTGAAGGCGCAGGAACCTCTCAAGGAGAGCGGTCCTGTCCTCCGCCGCCCGGCCCGGGTACTCCCAGTGCCCGACCGCTGCTGACGCTCTGGCTACTCCACCTCTGGCTCTACCTGCTGCTCTGGCACTACTAGAGGAGGTACCGGGAACTGAACACCTACTGCTGCCTGCCCAGGCTGGTACGCTCCCTGGTACAAAGTTCCTAAAGAACTGCTCTGCTAAGGGAAACCAGTTTGTGTACTGCTGCGGCTGAGGCTGGTACTCCTACTGCTGCTGCCCACCTGCCGCTGCTGCTGCCGCTGCACCCTGAGGCTGTGCCACTGACTCATCCTGCTGCTCGATCAACTGTCTAGCCTGACTGCGCCTACGTGGAGCCATGTCCTACACGACACACAACCAATCAAGGGTTAACAATACCACTCGGGCGGCCAGCAGTGTACTTGTACTACTGTTGGGACTTCCCGTTGCAGTTCAAATCCATTACAAGTTCTATCAGACTCTCGCTCTGATACCAACTATAACGACCTGAGAACCCGACCCTCGGCCCACGCCGAGGACCCAATTTTCACGGTCGCCGCCCACGGGTCCGGGGACCCGGAAGGGCTATAATCTATGTCTAACAGGATATGTAACGGAAGTAAACGTCAACTGCTAAACTAGAAGCGTATAAGCGGAAACAGAAAAGAGAGCGAGACCGCTACGTACCGCTCTAAGTACAGTCCCAACGCACGCACGCTAGTACAAGTAAAAGACAGGGGAAGAACAAGTCCCTTAGGGACATACCCCGAGGGTGACGTACAATGAAAAAGGGGAACCACTGCTAGATACGGGGACTTCGACTACCGCCCCGTCTCCTCTGCCAGGCGCGCGTCCTGCCGCTGCTGAGAAGTCTCGCTTGGGAAAAGAAGGGATGAGCTTCACAACAGAAGCTCAGTAGGGACTACCAATCTCCTACTGGCTCTAAACAGGCAGGAGAAATATAATTATTAAATGAATGACAACAGTTTATATCTTCTCCCTACAAACGGAAGTGCGGAAGCGGAACTACAACTAGCACGGTACGGAAAGTACACACGGTCGGAAACTCCGTACGACTGCTCGTCGTGACCACCACACGGCTAGTAAACACAGACGGAGGGAACTCCGCCTGGACAAGGAACACTAGCTACGGAAACACTACCACTAGTCAAGGTCAGGTGCGTCCACCGACGTCTTATCCTCAACCCAAGTCCTGACCCTCACGTCTCGTCAGAGCGAGGTAGGACACAAGTAATACAACAGTAACCACCGTAGTCTGGCCAGACTACGGTCCCACGCCTGGCCTCTCTAAGTGGTTCCGGGGCCACAAAGAGCGAGGCAGTGAGAAGAAGGACTGGCTGGCCTGCGCCGGGTAGAACTCCTAACTGTCCTCGGCGTCCCAGACCACCCACGAGAGATCTGCAAGTGACTCACACGCCACTGTCCCAACCACTGTTTTCACCTAAGCTCCAGAGTCCGCCTGGTGGCTGCCAACTCGAGCGCACTCGTAGCCCTGAGTACTCCCTCAATAGGCTCCCGAGGATGGGGGTCCCAGGTAACGGTAACAACCTCTCACACAGGACAGGCCCTCAAGTGCCGAGCACCGGGCGAAAGACTAGTGTAGACCGTACTAGGGGACTAGCACAGGTGCCACGGTACAACAAAGTAAACGGAAATGGTGTCAGGCGAAAACCTGTCTCTCGGTCGATAACACGACAAGCCGTCGCGACATGATCGCGGCCTCCGAGGCTGCCACATTTCCAGCTGAGCAGGGTTCCGGAGCAGTCCCTCCAAGAACCCTCCCCAAAACACGAAATACATTCACAAGGGGGGAAAGGGGATCATGCACAACATGTATTAAAAGCTATAAATCCACCAAACCACCCACAATCCCTCAAAAGCATGGATCTACACTCGAAGGAAACCTCACTCAACTCGAGCATGGAGTTCTCACACTCCCAAGCCCCAAACCACAAGGAAACCATGGTCTAGAGGGGAGGGGATCATGCTTAGGGCGAGAGGGTCGGACGTCCCTACCTCCACACGAAGAATGCACCCGTTGGGGCCTTCTCGTAGGAATGGTCGTCTCCTCCTCGCACCGCACGTCACAAGCACGACCCCTGCACGAACGGCACGTCCACGCCTCAGCATGAGCACCACAAGCAAGGAAAAACACCGAGAAACCGCGAGAGAGCTCGAGAGGGAGAAGAAGAGGAAGAGGAAGAAGAGGGGGAAAATGGGGCGCACTGTCGGTTTTAAACCAATGGCCCCTCAGACGCTGTCTCGACGCCCAGGAGCGTCACGACCATGTCGCGACCGCCCGCCACGTCGCGACACAAAAAGCACGGTCAAACCTCGAAGATCGTAAAAGCAAATGTGGCGGCCTGGCAGGTCGCGCCAACGCTGCACGACCCTGCCACTTGACACGACCGTTCTGACAGACAGGACAGTGGTCAAGCCGTGTCAAAACACAGTCGCGACAGCCAGGGGTGACACGACAAGGATGCGACACTCATCCCCGTCGTGACACAAACCGCCAATCCTGTCGCGGCAGGCCACTCTGGCGCGACCATGTCGCGGCCAGGGCGCCTGTTGCGACCTTGAGGACGGGGCCAAGGGCCCAAGGGGGCCGGGTCTTACAACAGCCACCTCAGACCTCTACAGGGTCGAGGGCCCACAAGTCGATGCCACCACGGACTGGCACCAAAGAACGGAACTACGGAACCGAGAAAACATCGAGCAGAAACCACCAAAAGCATAGGTCCGCACAAGGCCAGACCAACGACGCCCACGAGAACTAGGCACGACCAGGCTATAACCGCCGTGCAAGCTAGAGCAACGGATAATGCTTAGAAACGTCGTGGGGAAACGCCGTCACAACAACATCAACCAAGCCACCACCGCTAGCAGCCAAGAGGGGGACCCGTCGTCCACACGCTCTGCTCGCTAGCCTAGCTCCTGCCTTCGCCCCCGCGAAAGGGTGAGACAGAGCCGCCACAGAAGCACACCAACGCATGCAACACCGCAGCCTGGCCAAGCTGCGGCCTCACGCCTGATCTCCCTACGCGGCTCTAGAACCAACGTAGAGAGAGGCAGTAAGACAAAGGACTGGCTAGCCTGCACCGAGTAGAACTCCGGCCGTCCTCGGTGTCCTAGGCCTAGCCAAGAGAGCTCTACAAACGACTCAGCGCCGCTGTCCAAACCACCATTTTCCCCTCAGCTCCAGAGTTGCCACACTAGGCTGTCGACTCGAGCACGCTCGTCGCCACGAAACCTCCCTCGGAGGTGCCCGAGGATGGAGGTCCCAGATAACAGTAACAACCTCTCAGATCGGGGACAAGCCCTCAGGTGCCAAGCACCGGGCGAACAGGCGGGGCAGCACAACAAAACCACGCCGAATTGCTGGCTTGTAACACACGACAAGCCCAGCAAGCGAGAGGCATGCACGGACCCTCAAGAGGGCTATTAGCCAACCAAACATGTATGGAAAAGCCGGAGCCTTAGAACACCACCTGCCAGCACAGAAACCCATCGCTTTGCTAATAATCGATTGACCGCCAGTCAATCGATTATTAGACAGACGCTGTAGACACCGCCGAGGGTTCGACAACACGTACAAAGAGGGACTGGCGTTAGGTGAGAAGAGGATCGTGATCGTCAGGTGTACGTGGGCATCGAATGGAGAGTGCACGGCGAGGGGTGCGGGATGGAAGAGTGATCGCGAGCGTACCTTTTTAGCAGGAAGATTGCGCGGGGGATGATGTGGGTTCTATCTTCCTCTACAAACACGGTAGAGGGCATTTTCCTCATTTGATTACCCTGACAAATAAATAAAGAAAAGAAAAGAAAGAGGGGATTAGCCACGTGTAGTATACAGTCCTAAATAAATGAAATGAAAAAATAAAAGAACATGGAGGCGTACTTACCGGATGGTGGCTTTTAAACCCCTAAATGTAGGTGTGTGTGTGTGTGTATGCATGCATGTGTGTGTAAAAGGAAAAGGAGGGCCACGTGGGGCCTGGAGGAGGTGAAAACGTAAAGAGCCACGTGGGGCCCGGAGGGAGTGAAATGCAAATAAAAGAGAGAGAGAGAGAGAGGGGAGGGGGGTGCTTCCCCAAGTGTTGATGCAACGTGACGGGCCGTTGCTGGTTGGACGGAGTAAGGAGAGGAGGAAGACGCTTCCGCCTCGCGCGTGGAATGGAAGGAGACAACGGCGTCGGACTCTGAGGAAGAAGAATGGTTTGGCGAGGAATAGCTCGGAGTCGAGGCGAGGATCCGGTAGGGCTTCGCCGCTTCGTGGAACCCCCCCCCCCCCCCCCCTGAACAAATGACCCTCGGGTCCAATTTATGGGCATCACATATTCAAATCTCATCCAAACAGGAAGCCGCGATTATGAATTGAATCGCGTCTGGGCGGCAGGCCGCGACTTGAATCGCGTCGGGTTTGGGCGCCGCAACAAGGGTGGAATCGTGTCTGGGCAGTAGACTGCGATTCGGGAAGTCAACTTGATGACACAGACGTCTGACTTCCGTCAATGTCTCTGAATCGCGTCCTGTCAGGATGCCGTGATAAGGAACGGAATCGCGTCTGCTATGGCTGCTGTGACTTGAAATGCGGCGGCCATGGCCGACGCGATTACCTTAGAGGCAATTTCCAAGGCAATCAGCTCATCTGCTGGTATGAAAATTTTTGACCTTTCTGAATCGCGTCTGGGTGGCAGGATGCGATTACAGGATCTTCTGATGATTTGTCGGCGTAGGCTCTCAAGTGCGGCGACTTCCGGAGCATAGCCTTTTTGACTTTCAAATCGTGGCGGTCATGCTGGACACGACTCCAATATGCTGGTAAATGCGTCCGGTATGCCCGACACGTTCATGTTGCGCCCCCAGAGGCCGTCGCATTAAGGTTGCACCTGTTATAGCCGTCGCGATAAAATCCTAAATCGCGTCCAGTATCTTGGACGCCTTTCATAATGCGGTTACCATACCCGATGCGACAAGGAATTGAATGCTTATAGTGCCTGAGGGGTTTCAGAAATGAAGAGGAAGCACCGAGGAAGAATGAAGGTGATCCAAAATGATGGGGAAAATACTCTTTCAAGGCAAAAAGAGGGCCATTTGTGGCATTATGGCACAACATGAAATTTTCCCCCGGCAGAGCCAAATTCACATGTCTATAGCTGCCACGCCTTGGCGTCTGCTTTGCAGGGGAGCGAAGCGAAGAGACACAAAGTGGAGCGAAATGGAGTATAATGGAGTGTGGTGTAATGAAAAGAAATGCAGTATAGCGAAGTGGAGTGTAACGAGAGCGGACTGAAAAGTAGACACCAAGGTGAAAAGTAGACACGCGTAATCATTGGGGACTGCCACCTGAGAAGAATCTTTCACCAACACCCAATGAAGTCACCAACAGGAAGAAAATCTAAAGAAACAAATGCTTAGACAGAGGAAAAGGATAAGAAAGGAAAAGACCAACTTCCAGTGTCAGGGAAGTACCTAAGGACACAATCTGTTAGGTTGCACCATTGGGGGCATCTGCCACTACCGCAAGTGGGTCTTGGGAGAGAAGGAGGAGAGATCAACTTCCAACGTCGGGGAAGTACCTAAGGACACAATCCGTTAGGTTTCACCATCGGGGGCGTCTGCCACTGCCTCAGGTGGATCTTTGGGCGAAGGAAAATAAAAGGGATAAGTCCAAACAAAAGGATTCTTAAGGAAATCGGCCCGGAGCGACAACAAAGGGAGTTGGGTATTCGACCCGTAATGGAATATTTCAAGGTTGCTTTTGAATTTGAGGCGCGGATTGCCCTCAAATTGACTTGGAAGAGTGGTTTTCCACTGAGATTTCAATATGCATGTATGCTGGGCTAAAAGAAAAATAAGATTAAAAGAGGAGTAGAAAATAACCAAGGATAATATTATTACGCCGGTGAGTCAGGACCGGGGTTTTATGCATGAGTTCGTCGTTCTCATATGCCAAGCGTAACGGCCTATCCGTGCGGCTACAGATCCTCTGGGATAATCATTGTTTTTGATAGAGGGGAACTCAAATCCCAGATTCCTCAGAGCCACAAGGTTCTTGGTGTGCTCTAGAGGTATAACATATAGTAGATGCAGATAAGTGATGGTGAAGGCAACAGTAGCTTGATGTAGCGCCAGATGAGCTAACTCAAATCTTACACTCAAAAACTCGTTAGCCAAGATAATAAACATCATGGAATCAACACATTCATTCATAGCAGTGAGCATGTATAAAATAGTCAACAACAGATGTAGCTCAAGTGATTTGTTTGTTTTAAGACCATGAGGATGAGTGATCCTGGACCAAAGAGTTTGGAGCGTGAGGTGGGAGGAACCCATGATTGGAAGAATTGATGCGTTCTGGCGCAAGCAGGAGGCAATGTGCTTGCCATGTGCTATATCATCATGAATTTTTGGGATTTTTGAAGGATATTCAAATTTTTATGGAGTTTTGAAAAGTATTTAAATTTTTGTTGTTTTTTTTTGAAAATATTTGAATTTTTGTGGCATTTTGAAATATTTGAATTTTTTTATATTTTGGAAGTATTTGAATTTTTTGGATTTTGAAAATATTTGATTTTTGTATTTTGAAAATATTTAATTTTTGTATTTTGGAAATATTTGAATTTTTTTAGATTTTGAAAATATATGATTTTTTTGTATTTTGGAACATTGTCATGCCATGGCGGCATTAGAGTTATGAAAACTAACTGGTAAGGGGTCCTTGTTGACTCCCGTGTCATTAAAGAAAGCCCAGAGTAGGGCGTGCATTTTAAGTGGTGCCTAGGGGCTGATTGCTTGTGGTTAACAGTGCCACTATCAAAGCCATGCCTGAATAGGCGACTAAGTCTAGCAGGGAGAAGAGAAGAAAACTTGGAGATAAGCTTGATATGGATATTCGAGGATTTGGGTTTTGACTTCCTTCCTTGGCACAACCGTCAGAAGGTTATGTCTCATTTAATTATTGGGGCTTTTCCAATTATTTTAGAATCTTGAGTGATGACCACTTGATTGTAGGGACATGCGTACGACCGGGTCCATTTGGATCTCCGCGGGGACTTTGCCACTCTTTGCCATGCCCTATTATCATTGATTTGGTTTTTGATTTTGCATGCACATGACCGGGTCCATTTGGATCTCCGTGGGGACTTTGCCACTCTTGACATGCATTTGACTTGAATTTTTGTTGGTCATTTGATTTACCCATTTGAAGGACGTCCTCTTATGATAGAGTGCCTTTGGTTGGTTGCCTTGCCTAGACTACCTCTACTACCCATACTTTGGCCGAAAGAGGGGAGAAACAGACATTAGTGCCATTCAGGCGTGGCTGTGACGGTGACGGTGTCTACCGGGAGCAATCGGCTTAGGGCGCCGTGAAGTGTGTGCGGTGCCCATGCTAAGGGCAAACCTTAATGACCCGGGAGGGAATTTCAGACTCCTGGCACGGAGTTCTCATAGCAAAAATGCCGTGATAGCATGGCAATGCCGAAATATTCATCTTTTTATGGATTTTTTTGACACTGATAAATATAGTAAGAGTTTGGAGGGTAAAGGAAGGACGAATGTCCTGCATTGGGGCGAGACTCAGAGGCTACAAAGAATTTATATTTTTTTGTTTTAATTAAAAAGACGTGGGGACTGAAGCCCCGAAAACAATGCGAGAAGGGTCAAAGAACCCGATTAAAGGTGGCGCGGAGAGAGTGGAGGAAAGATTTTAGAGACTCCGGTGGGGCCAGAGGGGTTTGGAGGAGAAGGAGGGCGTGATGCCCTGAGAGAGGAAGAGAATCCGGATGAGCCGAAGGAGAGAAGGAAACAAGAGGGCCGTGAGGGGCCAAAAAGGGAGATGCGCAGCGTGGGGCACGAGATGGAGGCGTGCCACATGGGGCACAGGAAGGAGATGCGCCACGTGGGGCACTGGGAGGAGATGTGCCACGTGAGGCACTGAAGGGAGATGTGCTACATGGGGCATTGAAGGGAGATGTGCCACGTGGGGCACAGAAAGGAGAATGAGGAATACAAAAAGGGGCGCAATGCCCGGTGCAAGAGTAAGGATTATACAAAAGATGAAAATAAAATGCCTCCCGTGGGGAGGGAATGTGGAGAACCCACGGGAAGGTGCTGAGAAGCACAAAAGATGATTGAAATGAAAAGGAAAAAGATGGAGAAGATCCCCTGACCTTTTGCCTTGCCCAGCATTTGGGTTTCCGCTTGGGAGTTGGCGTTCTGACCCTCAGGTACTTCCTCATGAAATGTGCCCAGCGGGCAGAAGGTCTTGCTCTTCTCTGAGGGATTGAGCAGCTCTCAATCATTGGATTGTTGATTTCCATCGGAGTTTCAAACGGCAGTGGCAACTCCCTTAGAATGTAGCTGAATGAAAGGGTGGGGAGTTCCACCGGTAGAATTGGAAGCAACAACGAGGGGACCGTGCCCAAGGATTGTATAATGTGTGATATGGAAGGGGGAACGATCCCTTGAACAATAGATTGTGCCAATGATTTGGCGTTGGAGTGCGTGAGCATAATCTGAGAAGCTGACCCATTCACTAGAGTAGGAAGGTTCACAATAATTGTGTGAGGGGTCATGAGAGCTTGGAGGGAGAAATTCCCTATGATTATTTGGAAATGACACCGGCTGGCAACTGGAATGATTGGCATTTGATTAGAAGGCCTCTTGATGGCCATGATTGGAGGGGAGGACTCCTGCTCAGTGAATGTGCCCGGTATTTTGATAATGACCGGCATGCGAGGAATATAATCTTGGATTTTGAAAAGCATGCCCGGTCCACTGATCCATTCTTTCTCGGTTTAATTTGATCAAATAGCTCCGCGATCGAGGAGTCCATTAAATGGGCTTGAATGTAACGTCCCCACTCGTAGAGCTCCTCCATGGAGGTGATTTGATTCATGGCCAGGATGTGTCTGAACCTCGGAGTAGAGTTTGAAATGATTATTTTAACTTACTCTGACTTCGAGAGCTCAAACTGCAAGCACATGGCCATTGACCTCCAACGGTCAGCAAATTGTACAAAGACCTCGTTGGCCCCCATCTTCTCGGATGTTAGGTCCGTGACAAAGAGATAAGGGCTGACGCGATCTTTGTATCTTTGAAGGAATTTTTTGTGCAGAGAGTGGAAGTCTCCTGCCTCACTTGGTTCTAAGGAGTAGAACCATTCGAGCACAGGGCCGTCAAGAGATTTTCTAAACAAAAATGCCAATGTGATGGGATCACGTTGTCAATGGGAAGACTCATAAAGGAATTCTTTGATATGAAGGTAGGGATTACCCGTGCCATTGTACAGTTGGTACGTTGGCATCTCTAAAGGATGAATATAAATTTGTGGGAGAGCCGGGATGGCAGCGATGGGGTCACCCATAGGATTTGAAAGCTTGTTTATTTGATTCTCCAGATTGTTGAATTTCTGGAGAAGAGCGTTTTCGAGTGGAGTGGGTTGCCGCTGGGCAACTGAGGAAGCACATGGGGGGTGGCCTTGAATGAGTGGGCCTTCCCAAGGGACGATCTGTACGGACCAAAACACGGGAGTGCAAATGGCTAGGGGGCCGAGGTGATGGAGAATGTGCAGGGGTATGTGGCGAAGTCGCCGGAATGTACAAAGGCGGGTGCCTGGGGGACAGAGAAGGAGAAGGAGAGGGAGAAGGAGTCACACCCTCAACCGAAGATTGGATCATATTTAAATGTTGAGGAGTGAGTTGATCCAGTGCATGCAGAATAGTTTGCACTGTGGAATCATGGTGGGAGGAAGGCTCTCGCCGGGTTCTGATTGGAGGCATATGTGAGGGGACATCGAATTGGTTAGTGCGCGGTGTGCGCACATAACCATAAGAAGTGGAAGGCTGTCCCTCACAGTGGTGAGATGGACCGACATAGGACTGGAAAGATGGGGATGCGACATTATCCTCATAGTCCTCATAATAAAAATCAGAGATAATATGGGTCCATTTTTAACAAAGGAATAAGCAAACAATGTTGAACAAAGATTAATCAATCGACATGTGGTTCAAACAAGTTGTAATGCTTAACGCTTGTTTTTAAGGAGTTTCACAATTATTTAAATGGATTGAAGAATATTGTGTCACACTCCAGGTGAGACCTTAGTTGGGTAGAAGATGTATACTTCGGGGTACAACTAAGCTCACCCTCACCACGCAATGGGATAGCTAAACCTGGGTCAATAGAAGGGTACCTCCAACTCGGTCCACCGTGAGTGAATCCACGGGGTACGGAGTCTTACGGGGCCCTTGGCAAAGGTTCACTAGTCCAAAGGGATGGAATGCCCAATGGAGAGTTTGCCCTTACCAAGAGAGGTGTGTGGAGCCTAGGATATGAGGGAAGGAGGTCCCCTGACCAATGCAAAAATGCCCTGCATGTGACAGTTATAGCAAGAATGGCTGAAAGGGCGCGTTCTATTAGCACTCTGAATCGCGTCAAACACAGGGGCTGCGAATTAGTAATCGCGTCCAGTCACCTGGACGTGGAACCGAGAGCCTCGGAAGGCTGTCAGCACCGCGTCTGGTCCCTGTGGATGGTCAGTGTCAGGTAGAAACGCGTCGGCTCTGGCCGCCGCGACAAGAAATAGAAACACGTCCGATATGATGGCCGCGTTATCAAGCAGTGAATCGCGTCCTCTGTGTGGAACGCGATTCCAAACAGGCACCCGAGAGTAGGAAAGAAAGCAGTAAAACACAGGGTATGTATAAAAGGAAAAGGAACGAAATGCGTCGGCCTTGGCTGCCGCGACAACAGAATGCGTCGGTCAAGCCACCGTCACAGGAAACCTAAACGCGTCGGGTACACCGACCGCGATAACGAGACTGAATCGCGTCCGATGTGTTGGACGCGATACCAAAAGCAAGCTGAGACAAAAAACAATGCAGGGAAAGGCAACTAAAAATAAAAACTAACACACAACATGATTTTAAAGTAAAAAAAAGAAAGAAGAGTGCCACGTGGGGCACGGAGGGAGGAGGGTAATCAAAAGGGAAATGCGAAAAGAAGTCCCACCGTGATCTCCAATTTGTAGACACCGCCGAGGGATGAATGTTCGACGATGCATACAAAGAGGGAGTGGCGTGAGGTGAGAAGAGGATCGTGATCGCCAGGTGCACGTGGGCACCGAATGGAGAGTGCACGGCAAGGGGTGCGGGATGGAAGAGTGATCGCGAGCGTACCTTTTTAGCGGGGAGATTGCGCGGGGGATGATGTGGGTTCTATCTTCCTCTACGAACACGGTAGAGGGCATTTTCCTCATTTGATTACCCTGACAAATAAACAAAGAAAAGTAAAGAAAGAGGGGATTAGCCACGTGTAGTATACAGTCCTAAATAAATGAAATGAAAGAATAAAAGAACATGGAGGCGTACTTACCGGATGGTGGCTTTTAAACCCCTAAATGTAGGTGTGTGTGTGTATGCATGCATGTGTGTGTAAAAGGAAAAAGAGGGCCACGTGGGGCCCGGAGGAGTTGAAAACGTAAAGAGCCACGTGGGGCCCGGAGGGAGTGGAAATGCAAATAAAAGAGAGAGAGAGGGGAGGGGGTGCTTCCCCAAGTGTTGATGCGGTGTGACGGGCCATTGCTGGTTGGACGGAGTAAGGAGAGGAGGAAGACGCTTCCGCCTCGCGCATGGAATGGAAGGAGACGACGGTGCCGGACTCCGAGGAAGAAGAATGGTTCGGCGAGGAATAGCTCAGAGTCTAGGCGAGGATCTGGCAAGGCTTCGCCGCTTCGTGGAACCCCCCCTCTGAACAAATGACCCTCGGGTCTAATTTATAAGCATCACGGATTCAAATCGCGTCCAAATAGGAAGCCGCGATTATGAATTGAATCGCGTCTGGGCGGCAGGCCGCGACTGGAATCGCGTCGGGTTTGGGCGCTGCGACAAAGGTGGAATCACGTCTGGGCGGCAGACTGCGATTCAGGAAGTTGCGGCAGCTATGGCCGACGCAATTACCTTAGAGGAAATTTCCGAGGCAATCAGCTCATCTGCTGGTATGAAAATTTTTGACCTTTCTGAATCGCGTCTGGGTGGCATGACGCGATTACATGATCTTCTGATGATTTATCGATGTAGGCTCTCAAGTGCGGCGACTTCCGGGACATAGCCTTTTTTACTTTCAAATCGCGGCGGTCATGTCGGACGCGACTCCAATATGCTGGTAAACGCATCTGGTATGCCCGACGCGTTCATGTTGCACCCCCAGAGGCCGTCGCATTAAGGTTGCACCTGTTATAGCCATCGCGATAAGATCTTGAATCGCGTCCAGCATCCTGGACGCCTTTCATAATGCGGTTGCCATACCTGTCGCGACAAGGAATTGAATGCTTATAGTGCCCGAGGGGTTCCGAAAATGAAGAGAAAGCACTGAGGAAGAATGAAGGTGATCCAAAATGATGGGGAAAATACTCTTTCAAGGCAAAAAGAGGGCCATTTGTGGCATTATGGCGCAACATGAAATTTGCCCGCGGCGGAGCTAAATTTGCGTGTCTACAGACGCGACCCTCCTAGCACCACTGCCAAGACACGACCACGAAGGTGTCACCTTCGGTCGCTGAATGCAGGGAGGTAATCTGCCGTGTTCCCTACCAGAAAGTCCTAAAGGCAAAGCCTACCCTGGGGCACACGCCGACACACAACCGGGCCCACGGAAACACCCGAGGCAACACAGTGACTGTCGCGACCCCCAAAGCCGTCGTGACGCCATCGCAACGGGGAAGGGCACCGTGACAGCCACCCTTTGCGACGGAGCAACGGTCCGTGACCGGAAAGCGCGTCACGACAGCAACCCTTATTGCGACCGCCAACCGCGTCGCGATAAGGTCGCGCCCGACCGGGCCGACGCCTCTTCTGATGTCGCGACACGCTGAGCCGTCGCAACATCAGCAGAGAGGCAGATCGACGGGATCCTCAATCTCAGGGCCGCCCACGAGCTACAACACAACCACAAGGGGGAGGGGAGCATGGAGAAAGCAGTAAATCTAGCTACAAAACACCGAGGGCTCCCGATCCACCCGGATTGGGAAGGGTACAAGAAATCCCTACCGGTTACGAAGGACGAACCCCAAAGAGGGCCTTCACGATGGCATGACACCTCCTCCTCGCTCCACGACACCGCTCCGCCACTCCGCCACGAGCCCACCGGCGCCACCACGCCCCGATCGTCGGAGGGGAACCTCCCCATCACCGGAGAAGAGGGGAAAGGGAAGAAGAGGGGAGAAGGGGGAAAGGGGCGCCGGCCAAGGCTTTTAGCCTTCGGCCCCCGAGACGCGACGGACTGTCCTGTCGCATTAAAAACCTTAACGCAATGGACCAATGGACCGTGACAAGAATGCATCCTTCACAGACACTTGCGACAATGCAATAGGCCATACTGACGCTCCTACCACTCTGACAGGCGTCAGACGACCGCACAGCGGAACACGACAAACACTGTCGCGACCTGTTGACCTATCGCGACAAGAACACGATAGGCAAGCAGGGTGCGACAAGAACGCGACGCACACCCTCGTCGCGACAAGGATGACTGTCACGTCGGACACCCACGATGCGACACTAACACGTCGCCCAGCCTGAACGCGTTAGTGGCCAATCATCCAGGACATCGGACGGAAAGCCGGGAAGCCGGGTCTTGCAAAAAATGCTCTCAACTTGATAGCAAAGTTGTAATCTCCTTCTCAAAATCCAATCTAGAGGGCGTCAAGTCCTCCAATGATGATGCAATGGTTGTGTCAGCCACCAGCAATCAATATTGTATAAAGAGAATTATAGAGGATAATAAAAGCACCCCCAATATCTTGTTTTATAATTGTTTCTAAAAACTTGACATACCTCTGAGTTAGGTCTGACCCATCCACGCTTCGATCTATGGCTTCAACCGAGCACTAGCTAATGTTGAGAGGGTGGTCACCCTACCTATCTCACTCGAGACCGAGCTATGTTGTGCAACCATTCAAGTCGACTTCACGATAGTACTCATCATCTCGACGTACAACACTATTATCGACTGAGTCATATTGGCTTAGACTAATAGTGTCCCTTCAATAGTCCACTAGAAGTTGAAGTTCCTAACTCGCTCCAACATCGATGAGATGAGTGGTGACCAAACTGAAGCCCAGAAGTGCTACTCAAAATCTCTCTGAGCCCCAATGCCCTAAAACTATGAGAGTGGCAAAGAAGATGGAGGTTGAGGTCCCACCTTAGATCGAGCTGGCGGTCGAGCTTGTTGTCATCCATCTAGTCGGGCACCCTAATGGCCCATCAAGGTTGGTGCAGCTGTAACGACCCGAGAACCCGACCCTCGGCCCACACCGAGGACCTGATTTTCGCGGTCGCCGCCCATGGATCTGGGGGACCCGGAAGGGCTATAACACGCGTCTGACAGGATATGTAACGAAAGTAAACGTCAACTGCTGAGCTAGAAGCGTACAAGCCGAAACAGGAAAGTAGAGCAAGACCGCTGCGTACCGCTCTAAGTACAGTCCCAACGCACGCACACTAGTACAAGTAAGGAAAAAGGGGAGAGACAAGTCCCTTAGGGGCATACCCCGAGGGTGATGTACACTGAGAGGGGGAACCACTGCTAGCTACGGGGACCAAGACTACCGCCCCGTCTCCTCCGCCCGACGCGCGCCCTGCCGCTGCTGAGAAGACTCACCTGGAAAACAGAGGGATGAGCTTCACAACAGAAGCTCAGTAGGGACTACCAATCTCCTATTGTCTCTAAACAAGCAGAGGAACATATACAACTATTAATAAAGGAAAGGCTGCAGTTTATATCTTTCTACCTACAAAAGGAAGTGCGGAAGCGAAGCTAAAGCTAACACGGTACGGAAAGTATTCTCGGTCGGAAACTCCGTACGACTGCTCGTCGTGACCACCACACGGCTAGTAAACACAGACGGAGGGGACTCCGCCTGGACAAGGAACACTAGCTACGGAAAGCACCACTACTAGTCAAACGGTCAGGTGCGTCCACAGACGTCTTATCCTCGACCTAGGTCCTGGCCCTCGCATCTCGTCAGAGCGAGGTAGGACACAAGGAACACAACAGTAACCGCCGTAGTCTGGCCGGACTACGGTCCCACGCCTGACCTCTCCAAACGGTTCCGGGGCCGTAAGGAGCGAGGCAGTGAGAAGAAGGACTGGCTGGCTTGCACCGGGTAGAACTCCTAACTGTCCTCGGCGTCCCAGACCAACCACGAGAGCTCTGCAAGCGACTCACACGCCACTGTCCTAACCACCGTTTTCCCCTCAGCTCCAGAGTTCGCCTAGGTGGCTGCCAACTCGAGCACACTCGTAGCCCGGAGTACTCCCTCAACAGGCTCCCGAGGACGGGGGTCCCAGGTAACGGTAACAACCTCTCGCACGGGACAAGCCCTCAAGTGCCGCGCACCGGGCGAACGACTAGTGTGAGACCGTACTAGGGAACTAGCACAGGTGCCACGGGTACAATAAAGCGGAAAAAGGAAGCGGCGGAAGCACAACCTGCCTCTGGACTGAGAAGGTGACATAGGGCCTGTCACCTTCTCAATGCGACATAGGCCATGTCGCCTTCTGAATGCGACATAGCCCCTGTCGCATTCTCAATGCGACATAGCCCCTGTCGCATTACCAGTCAGAAGGCGACACAGGGTATGTCGCATTCAGGCCAGTCGGGGGTTCCAGAGATTCTTCTTCCGGGAACCTCCCCGAAACGGGAGAAACACTGCACGGCGAGGGAGGGGAGCATGCTTATCATGCTAAGAAGCTAGTAAAGCATTCAAACCACCCTCAAACACCCAAGAACATGGATTCCACGCTCGGAGGAAAACCTCACTCACACGAGCATGGGAACTCACACTCCCAACCCCCAAACCACAAGGAAAACACGCTTTGCAGGGGAAGGGGAGCATGCTTAGGGCGAGAGAATCAAGAGTCCCTACCTCCACGCGAAGAACGCACCCGTTGGGGCCTTCTCGTAGGTAGAAACGTCTCCTCCTCGCACCGCACGGCACGAACGCGACCCCTGCACGAACGGAGCGACACCCTCCTCAGCACGGCCGCCTCAACACGGGGGAGGCACCCCCCAACACCGCCGGAACTCCGAGAGGGCGAGAGGGAGAGAGGGGGAAAGGAAAAACGCGAGAGAGGGAGAAGAGCTCAGGCTCCCGGGCTTTAAGCCCGGATCCTGAGAAGGCGACACACCTTGTGTCGCATTGGGAACCAGAAGGCGACAATGGGTGTGTCGCCTTCAAGAAGGCGACATACCCCCTGTCGCAATGCCACTGACAACGGTCAAATCTCAGAATTCGAAAAAGTGAAGGCGACAGCCATCTTGTAGCGTTCACCCGACACCGCTAGAGCCGTACTGACACAAAGGACGCCTGTCACGTCTGTCAGACTGCGTCTAGGGCGACGCGATGGGAAGGCGACATAGGCCATGTCGCCTTAAAGAAGGCGACACACCCTCTGTCGCAATCCATCAAACCAGAAGGCGACATAAGGTATGTCGCATTCAAGAAGGCGACACACCCCCTGTCGCAATATGAAGCAGAACCAGACACCGACGCGATCGGAACCACGTCGCGACAGTCGCCCTGCCGCGACCCAGAGGACGGGGCCAAGGGCCCAAGGGGGCCGGGGTGTTACAGCAGCCCTCTCAAAGGAAGCTCGACAGCTGCTCTGCTCTTTCTTTGAAGAGCATGTCAACATCTTGGCATGGCTGGAGGATGACCTATCTTAGGCTAACCCAGAGGTCATCACACATCAACTTAGCATTGATACTTTGGCTCCCCTCGTCATGCAGAAGTAGCCATTGCTCAGCAAGGAGTGTCAAGAAGTCATCTATGAGGAACCCTAGGCAGGGAGATGGACCAAACTCTTCCAAGAGGTCTAGTAGCCAACATGGATGGTTAACATCATCCTCGTGAAGCTTCATGCAAGTGGCTGATGTGTGTGGACATTACATGACTCAATAAAACTTGCCCCAAGGATAGCTACCTCCTACCTCAAGTCCACTAGCTAGTCGACGCAACCTTGGAGCATGAGCTCTTAAGTTTCCTCAAAACCTATTTTGGATACCACTAAATCAGGATGCATCCTACTGATGAGGAGAAGACAAAGTTCATTGCAAACCTCGGCATCCACTGCTACACTCGTATCATTTGGATTGAAGAATGCTAGGGCAACCTACCAATGCCTGGCCAATAGGATATTCGAGTCCCGACTTGGATGGAATACATAGGTCTATGTAGATGACATGGTGGTAAAACTCTTGCGGTCTAAGGAGCACTTGGATGACCTCATACAAACATTTGCCACTCCCTAGAGATACAAAATTCAGTTGAATCTTGACAAGTGCACGTTTGGAGTCACCTATGGGAAGCTACTTGGCTTCCTCATTACCCTAAGAAGGTTCGAGCGGTCTTAGATAGGCAACTAATGTAGACTATAAATGTAACGTCACACATTTTTTGGATCCTTACGGATCCTTCGGTTGGTGGTTGAGGTGGCCAGTGTGTGGCCAATGTGGCGTGTTCCAGGTGTGTGTGCAGGTTTCGGGTGTTTGTGGGCTGGTAGGCTGGGCCCAAAACACCAGCCTGTTCACTGTCTGTGAACGCAACAGTGAGGAACGTCGCGATCTGAACGTGATGGTCCTGCATGTCGCGTTCCAGTTGCCACTGTTGAGCAGTCGTCGTCTGCATGCGCACCGCTTGTCGCGCACTGGGCGGCATACAGACTTCAGCTTTGTGAAGGCGACGCCCTGAACCGTCGCGTTCAGGTCGCGACGGAGGGGTACATCACGTTCCCAACCGTTGTGCATTTTTATGTTGTTTTGGCCAAGCAGAGCTGCAACCAGTTCTGCTCAGCCAGGGGAGGGAGTTGCGGTGATTTACTGGGCGATTTGATGGGTTGATAGTGTTTTTGGCGTGTTCTCGCCGCGAGGACCTTGTGTGGAGCGGGAGAAATGCTGAGTATTCATTGTTCTTCACGTTCTTCGCAAAGGTAGGGGAATTCTACCTTTTTTACACCATGAGATTGCATGATTTGCATGTGTGGATGGTTACTTGGCTTTAAAAATGTTAGATATCATGATAGGGCATTCATTAAAGCATGAAAATTGAGAATTAAACGTGGTTTGTGTGGTGTGGGGTGGTGATCCGGAGTGAGCAATCTGGATTAGGGTTTTCTCCTGTGAAGGCGACAGAGCCCCTGTTGCATTTAGAACGCGACAGGCTGATCCGTCGCGTTCAGGTTATGAATGCGACATATCGTTCTGTCTCTTTTTGAAGGTGACACTACCCCACATCATGACCTCAGTCGAGAGGTCATCTTGTGCATGGTTTACACGGCAGAATTATCTGTTTATTGGTATTTTATGTTTCTGATAAGTATGAGCGGTGCATTAGCACCTGTAATACCCTGTGCGGATGATGTTTACGTGGCTAGCGTTCTGTTTACGAGGCTAGCAAGTGGTTTATGTGATTGGCATGGTGTCCACGCGGTTAGTGTACTGTGTTCACGTGGTTGACGTGAGATTTCATGTGGGTCGTGCGGTGCGCACGTGGTTTGTGTGTGCATGGCGAGTAGTACGACGCCTACCGTGGTTACCTCTTCAGTTGGGTGCCCAGGTTCTGTATGAGCCAGGCTTTGCACTCGGGGCTTGTCTCGATACTTGTGTACCATCGAGGTCGTCGTCTGTCCTAGACACCCTCACTCCGTTGCTTGAGTTGTACGTCCGGCTGAGGGAAAGATGACAGTGGGACAGTGACTCGTGTGAGTTTGTTGTTTGTCGCTTGTAGCGCGCTCGTGGTTGGGGGTACGGACATCAGTAGATGTACTGGGCCCCAGCTAGTTCTATGTTCAGTGCCTCACTCTAGGGAGCTCAGGCGAGAGTCCTTAGAGGTGCCAGGCATGAGCCTGCGGCAGTGTAGTCCGCAGGTGTAGTGTTGGTTGGTCTCCACAGTTGTTTGACTTGTTCTAGTGGAGCGGTAGCTGGACCTTTCGTCCGTGGCTGCGAGGCTGAGAGGTAGACCTGTGTGGTTTATCCGAGTCAGTTACTGGTGTCGCGAACCAGTCTACATGGCTCGAGTGTGGTGGACACTACTTTAGCGCATACACCAAGTTGTGGTTTTTCCGTTTACTTATTAAGGTTGGTTTATGTTAACGGCATGTGGTAAGTGGTATTTACAGCTTTAATATCCTGCTTGGCTTACTCTATAAATTACTAGTGTAGCCTCTGGCTTTTGTACTTAAGTTGTTTTGCTCGGTTTTGGGAGAGTTTCTCTACTGAGGCAGTGACTTGCGAGGCTCACCCTACTCCCTACAGGTGAAGGAGAGCAGGAGGTTTCTCTTCCATCTTCCAGTTCAGAGCCGCATCAGAGCAGTGTTGGGCCGATGCCTCTAGCAGTGTAGTTTCTTTTCCTGTTGTACCTCGGGGTATGCCCCAGGCTCTTGTACCTTACTTTGACTTTTGTTGAAATTTGGCTATGTAAATCCAATGTAAATATGTGTGACATTGTCTATATATATATCAGTGTGTTCCTTTATGTTTTCACGGACATGTGGTGATATCCCTTGCGAGGCTACGGCACGTTCGCGGGAGACGGAGTCGGGTCAAGCTCCTTCCTAGGTTAACGGGTTTGAACAACGTGGTCTGTCACAGTTGTTTTCAAAGCAAGGTCCGTGTAATTATAAAGGAACTGGGAAATTACATAGCCTTATTTCTACACTAGTCCACTGCTAGTAGCTGACCCTGGTTTTATAATGATTTGTTGGTATGTATGTGGTTGGAATGTTGTTTGTGCAGGAGTCTGAGATGGCTGATAGGAGGGATTAGGGTGGTGGAGGAGATGAACCAGAAGAGTCTACCCAGCAAATGATAGAAAGGATATGGGAGAGTCTTACGAATATTTGGATGAGACTGGACCAGCAGGCACCAGTACCGCCAACAGCAGTACCACTAGCTGTAGAAGAGGCCGTACCAGTGGCACCAGTTCCACCACCACAGGAGTGGAGGTACCTCTTGTGGTACCCATACCACCACCACCATCAGTGAGGGCAGTGGAAGAGCCGATGTTGCAGGTTGAAAGATTTTTGAGATTACAGCCGCCTACCTATACAGGGGGACCGAATCTAGACACAACTGAGCACTGGATTCATGAGATTGAGAGGGTTTTTGTGACTATGAGGTGTCCTCCAGCGGATAGAGTAGTTTTGGCTACCTACCAATTGCGGGGTCTTGCACAGGAATGGTGGAGGTTAAAGATGCAGACCACTTTTGCAGGCAGGACAAAGGAGACTATGACATGGCCGAAATTTCTAGAAGCATTTAATGACACATTCTTCCTAATACAAGTGCAGCAGGCAAAAGAGAGAAATTCCGGACTCTTTAGCAAGGGAATTCTTCTATTTTGGAGTATCAGATGAGGTTTATGGCACTTAGCAGATATGCGCCATATGTTGTATCAGATAATGCTATGATGGTTAAGTATTTTATTCGAGACTTGAGGACAGAATTGTAGAATGCGGTGATACCGCTTATGTGCAGAACTGTAGAGGAGGCAGCCCAGAGAGCAGCCACATTAGAGAGGTCCATTCGGACTCGTCAGGCAGGAGAGTCAGGTTCAGGTAGTTTTCGGCTACCTCAGCAGTCCTCGGGGATTAGCAAAGGAAAAGCACCAGTGGGACCATCTTCCTCAGGTTTCAGTAAGTGGGGATCAAAGTTGAAGAAAATATTCAGAGGACGTGGAGGAGGTCGCCAGCAGATGTTTTAGCAGGGGCGTGGCTATAGGCCAAAGGTGGAGGAATCTCAGCAAAGTACAGCCAGGCAGCTTACACTTCCACTAGGCTATAGATGTTATAACTGTGATCAGCCGGGGCATTTGATCCGCAATTGTCCCTATCCCAGAGAATATGGTTATGGAAGAGGAGTTTAGCAGCAGCAGCAGCCCCAGCAGCTAGTAGGATGAGGTAGAGGAGCACCACACTGTAGACACCACCAAGGGGTGAATGTTCGACGACGCGTACAAAGAGGGTGGCGTTAGGTGAGAGGAGGATCGTGATCACCAGGTGCACGTGGGCACCAAATGGAAATGCACGGCAAAGGGTGCGGATGGAGGAGTGATCGCGAGCGTACCTTTTTAGCGGGGAGATTGCGCGGGGGATGATGTGGGTCCTTTCTTCCTCTACAAACACGGCCGGCCACGATAGGGGGCGTTTCCTCGTTTGATTACCCTTGCAAAAAAAAGACAAATAAGAGAGGAGCGGATTAGCTGGATGTAGTATACAAATCCTCAAAATGAATGAAATGAATATGAATAGAGGGAGAAGAACACACCTTGTGGTGGTTTTTAAACCCCTAAAATAGGTGTGTGTGTGTGTGTGTGTGTGTGTGTGTGTGTGTGTGTGTGTGTGTGTGTGTGTGTGTGCATGCATGTGTGTGTATAAGGAAAAGGAGGGCCACGTGGGGCCCGGAGGAGGTGAAAATGTAAAGAGCCACGTGGGGCCCAGAGGGAGTAAAAATGCAGATGAGGAGAGAGAGAGAGAGAGAGAGAGAGAGAGAGAGAGAGAGAGAGAGAGAGAGAGAGAGAGAGAGAGTGTGTAAGGCCCCGAATTTTCTTTCCCGCTTATACTTTATGTATATGTTGTTTGCTTGTTCTTGCATAAATGGCGTGCATGAAAATGGTGCATATTATAGATATAAATTTTGCATGGGTATATGCGAGGATGTAAACTATTATCGTGAAGATGAGTAATTGGCTAATTTTGAGTATAAAATATCTATTTAAATACTATGCATGTGCTATCTAAATATTGAAGTATACCTTATATTGCCCATTTCATGAATATTGTGTGTGAATATATGAAGTGCATACGTGTATGCACGTATGTAGATTATCATATGCATGTGATAATTGTGTACTTAATTTTACACATGTAACACCTTGGTATACTTAGGTATGCATGAGTATACTTAGTTGTAAACGTTGTTCGTTTGCATGGTATAGTTAATGTGTACATTGTACTTTGTACATTGCATGTATATATATATATATATATATACATTGTATGCGTATGAAGATATTCATGTACGTGTTATTATCTTGATGTACCTATGTATGTATGTGTAGAATTAGTAGTAAATTTTGGATGGTTACATGGTGTAGTGGTGTATACACTATACTACATGGGTTTCATGTGCATATAAGTGTGGATTAAGCATGGTTCTGCATGATTTTAAGTTCTGGCAGAAGAAAGTCTTGGCGTCAACATGGATGGACGCCCATGATATGTCAGCGTCCATATCGACTGACGTCAACCCTAAGGTAGCCGTCCATATATGTGGACGTTAATATCCCTAATTTTTTGTGCGCTGCAGACCCAGAATTTTCGGGGCAAACAAGCTCACTGGTTGGGGAGATGTCTCCCAACGGCTCTCAACTCACATCAGACCCTGCCCACGCATGCCCCAAGCCTAGATCTATGTAGAAACACCCTTAGCAGCTGGAGGTGATTGCTTTTTGTCTCTTGGCCAGGAAAACCCTAGCTGTGAGGAAACTAGAAGAAAACCTGATCTTCCCAAGCTTTAATCCGGCGATTGGGAGACCTTCTGAGAGATCCATGAAGATGGGAGCGTAGTACAGCTGCCCAAGAAGCATCCCCAGACCCTAAACCTATGAAATACCCAGCCTAGATTGAGGAGGAAGCTTTGACATTTGGTGAACCCTTGGACCCGAGTTGCAGAAAAGCTGAACTTAAGGAGCTCTAATTCGTCGATTGGAGGAGGAAACCAAGGAGCTACCACGTCTGGGAGACGGCCAATACATCCAAGAAGAGATCCCAGCTCCGAGGTGCCATCTACATCGACAGGAGATGAGGATCGAAGGAGTTTCTGAACACCTTTTTGGCAAGGCCGAGAAGGGCTTCATCAGCTTATTCCAATCTTGTAGATTTAATTGAGAGGCAAGTAACCCATAGATCTCAATCCCATACATGTTCCCTAGGTCCCAGTAATTTTTATGGATTTTAAATCGTGTCCTGGACCCTCCTTTTCACTAAGTATTTGGAGTTCGGTCTGTGCTGTTGCACAGACAGGAACTTGGCGTCATACCCTTGACGCCAAGATCTCCATAGGCGTCCAGCGATCATGCCGTCGAAACTCTTGAACGGCCAGAGGCTGCCGCCAAGTTCTTCAGGACAGAACAGTGAGCTGTTCTTCCTGATAAATGATTATTTTCGATATGTTTTCACCATGAGGATATAGTGTAAATCCTATATGCTATGTAAAATAGATAATGTGGTGTGTGTGTGGAAATTTCTGCATTTTTCTGTGGATGGCATGAATTCTTTTGATTATTGAAATACATGTTGGAAAAAGATGGATTATGCATGATCAGCTGCTGTTTACCGAATTCCTGAGAATTAAATGCCCTAGATTTTTCTATACCATGTGTATATGTATCAGTCCATGCCCTGAAAATTTGAGAATTTTTCCATGACTGTGGAATTTACTGAAAATTTCTGTTTTGGAAATAGGAGACATGCATAGGAATTGTAAAATCTATAGTAAATTGTGTATTGTGCAATAAATTCGAGGAAAATTTCTGTGATGACAAATATGTTAGGATCAGGACGGTGAAGTGTTAAACCCGATGTTCATGTTATGTTCCATGTTAAATCAAATTATGAACGGCATGAGATTGCATGTTCTAATTTCTGTAAATGTAATATGGTTCAGAAAAATATGAAAATTTGCGTGTGTGATTATAAACCTGAAATGTGTCTGTGGTTAAAATCTCAGGTTGTTTTGATAACAGTAAGTATCGTTATGGATTTTAATGAGAAAAACAACTATGTGAGCATGTTAATTGTGATTTGATGTGATTAAGTGAATTCCAGTATGATTAAATCTATATTATGATCATTTGGAAGTTGCAACAGTGATGTTAAAAATCAGTGAATGATGACTTATGTGTGTGTGAATTATGTATGAGTGTGTGTGCATGAGACATAAGAAAACAAGTGGTATAAGTGTGTAAAACGGTTAATGTGATAAAGATAACCAAATATGCCCATAAGACACTGCCACCTTAGAGGCTTGGAGCTGTACTGTAGTAATGCCCCTACGGGAAAGCTCAATGTGTTATGAGATACCCTAGGCAAAGGGTCTTGATAAAGTGTATACCCTGGCAAAGGGTCTTGTAAAATCCTGGAGGTGGACAAGTTCCACTGGTAATGGTGGGAAGGGCTTTCCCCGGTTTCTGCAAGGAACTAAGACTTATCACTGTGCCGGTGATTAAGTAAGTGAAAGTGAATGTGTGTGTATGTGACCGTCTAATGGTGGTTTGGGCTGTGTCTTGGCATTAAGTAAAATAACCATAAGTGTGATGTGAAAAGTGACATGTGTTCATAGCACAAGGTATGTGCATGATAAGTGTAAATGTGGCACATGTTATGTGCAAAAGTGAAATGATAAGAAGTGTGTGAATGTGAAAGAGGAATTAATGGGAAATGTGTATGAGTATTGTGTGATAGAACAAAGTGAGTGTATGCGAAAGCCAAGGTTCATCATATGGTTGTGTGAAATGAGAAAATAGTATAAGTGTAAATGACAATAGTGTTAATTGATAAATTGTTTATTGATGTGTACAATTGTGTGTGTGTATGTGCTTATGTATAACTTGTTAAATTGCTAAGAGTGATGTTACCATTAGTACCAAAATGTAAGTATATGCTTTCATATTCATGGAATTTGAATGGTTGGATGCACATGTGTTTAGTATCATGTTGTATAGTTAAAAATGATCCCTATGCAAGGGTAATATGAATGTCATAAAAATTGTAGAAAATCAGCAAGCTAAATGTAAGTAAATTGTTACGATTGCATGCAAAGTGAGTTAGAAATCATGCTAGCAATGAAACCTATCTTGTATATGTTTTTCCACGACTTAGTTATGAAGTTTTACAATGATGTGAGTAAAGTGTGAAGGTATGTGAATGTGTATTTTGTACCTATGATAATGACGCCATGTTATTAGAAATCTTGTTTAGATTATAGTTTTACATGTGTTAGAATAGTTGTTTAATACAATTTCATGTGAAATTACTTGTTATGGCATAATCATGTATGATTTAATTGCTGAAATTCTATTGAGTTAAATTGTTGGAAAATATGTATGTATTGAATCTTGAGTTACTTGCTGAGTCTATTGTGTAGACTCATTCTTGCTAAACATTTCAGGAAATTTGTAGCGGAGAAGCTAGTAAGGCTTGAAGTGGAGTTAGACTAAGGGATTGAAGACTTGTAATTTATCTTTCATAGTATGTAAAGCTACAATTGAAATTTGAGTTTTGTTCAAATGTACTTGGAATCGGCTATGTATTTGGAACATTTTGTACTTATGTTATCTCTTGTTGAACTATACAGACTGTGGTATGTGGATTTAAAAGTTGATGGAATGAGATTTATTTAAATTCCATTGCATTTATTTAATTCTATTTGTGTATATCTCAGCTCATTTGTTACTTGTTGGGGTATTCTCCCCTGTAGCGGCTTGCTCTCATCCGACGTGGGTTGGTATAACCGTACCGGGTGGAAGTGGGTCGTTGCAGAGAGAGAGAGAGAGAGAGAGAGAGAGAGAGAGAGAGAGAGGGGGGGTGCTTCCCTAAATATTGGTGCGGCGTGACGGGCTGTTGCCGGTTGGATGGAGGAAGAAGAGGAGGAAGATGTTCCCGCCTTGTTCCGCTTCGGTACTCGTGGAAGAAGGCGACAATGGCGTCTGACTCCGAGGAAGAAGAATGGTTCGCCGAGGAATAGCTCGGAATTGAGGTGAAGATCCCGCAGGGCTTCGCCGCTTCGTAGAACCCCCCCCCCCCTAACAAATGACCCTCGGGTCCAATTTATAGGCAACAGATTCTTGAATCACGTCCAAACAGGAAGCAAACGTGGTCAATCCGAAAGGAAGGACCAAAAACTCATAATGTCCATAACGGGTTCTAAACGCCGTCTTGGACACATCCTCACTCCGAATCCTCAACTGATGATAACCAGATCGCAAATCAATCTTAGAAAAGATTGATGCCTCTCGCAACTGGTCAAACAAATCATCAATACGAGGTAAGGGATACCTGTTCTTCACAGTCACTTGGTTCAGCTTTCTGTAGTCAATGCATAACCTAAGTGACCCGTCTTTCTTCTGACGAATAATACAGGTGCGCCCCAAGGGGAAACACTCGGGCGAATAAATCCCTTATCAAGCAACTCTTGCAACTGCCTCCTCAACTCGGCTAACTCCGCAGGTGCCATCCGATATGGAGTCTTCGAGATAGGAGAGGTGCCCGGAAGCAACTCTGTGGTAAACTCTATCTATCTATCCGGTGGCAATCCAGTCAAGTCATCAGGAAAGACATTTGGAAAATCTTGCACTACCTCAATCTCTGCAATAGTAGGTGACTCATCAGCCTCTGGCACTAATACCACGCTGGCAAGAAAAGCGTCACAACCCTTGTTTACCATGCGCATCGCCTTCATGGCAGAGATGACTATCTTTCCCGCCAAGTTCCTTGGCAAGGGGTGAGAGAACTCATCCTCACCAGGAATGCGAAAAACAATCCTCTTCCGACGACAATCCACCAACGCATAGTGTTCCTCTAGCCAATCCAGACCAAGAATAGCATCATAGTCCTTCATCTTTAGCAAGAAGAAACACCCATTTAGGATTCTATCCTCAATGCACACAGGTAACGACGGAATGCACTTCCTAGTCGATACCGTACATGCAGGGGTGTGTACAGACAAAGGGACCTCTAAATCCTCAGACTCTACACCTGACTCTAGGGCTAACTGCCTAGTGAACTACTCGGAAATGAACGAGTGAGTAGCACCCGTATCAAACAAAACCTGAGCGTGCACACCTAAAAGTAAAACCGTACCTTCGGTGACATGCTCCGCCTGCTCGGAGTCCTCGCGCGCTAAAGCAAACACTCGAGCTGGGGCTCGAGGCCTTCCTGGTCTTCCTGTAGATGGCGCCACTGCCGCTACTTCTGCTGGGGATGGCGCTCCGCGCTGGACTCCCTGCTGAAGTCTTGGGCAATCTTTGATCTTGTGGTCGCTGCTTCCGCACTTCAAGCACTTTCCGTAATCATCCAACATTCGGTACCACCATGTGTCTTCCACAGTGGGGACACTCTTTCTTCACACAGGGGAACGTATAGAAGGTACCTGAGAACTGTCGACTGCCATGGATCGCTGCGGTGTCTGGTACACTGCTATTCTTCTTGTCTTGCCATTGGAATGTCGCTGTTGGCCTCTTCTGCGAAGCTTTCTTCTCTTCAAGGTATTGCTCCATCTCTCCCTCCTGCCTACAAGCAGCACTAAGGGCCTCGTCCAACGTGCGGTGGTCAAATGTCACGAGTCTCGTCCGCAGTGATGGCTTGAGTCCCATCACGAACTTCTTTGTCTTCTTGCGCTCATCTGCCACGATATGAGGTGCATACTTAGAGAGTTCAGAAAATCTTGCCTCATACTCTAGCACGGTCATGGAGCCTTGAGCCAAAGAGAGGAACTCCTGCTCCATCCGATCTTGAATATGCTCGGGGACGAACTTGGCCCTAAAGAGCCTCACGAACTCGTCCCAAGCAACATCAACAGCTCCGTCCTCAAACCGGGTACGCAGCAATGAAGCCCACCATACATCAGCTCTTTCCTGCAGTACACCGCTCATAAGCACCATCTAAACAAATCTAACTTAACAAAACATACAAGCATTAACTAAAGCATACCTGTAGCATGTAGGTGGCTAATGTAACCTTATCCTCATCTGCACACCTGATGGCTCGGAAGATCTTTTCTATCTCCCTCATCTAGCTTTCAGCCAACAATGGGTCGCTCTCCCCCTTAAAAGAGGGTGGCAGCATCCTCTTGAATCTTTCCATGGTAGAAGGTCCACCATGGTCCTGAGCTGGTACCTGCGCCTGCTACAGTACACAGCAAGCAATACACAATCAACATAATATCGCACAATCAAATAAAATAGATAATAATTCATTTTATTAGTCTAACCTGAGCCTCCAACTGTGCCTGGAGTGCTGCCTGGGTATGAGCCTGCGTCTGCATGGCTTGCACCAGACCTTGCATGAATACTCCATAATCCACAGGCGGCGGTGGAGGAAGTACAGGACCTTGCGGTGCCGGGGCCTGCTGCTCCGCCCGCTCGTCACGTCTCGGCTCGTCCTCATGGGCCAGCGCTCCGCCACGCCTACCTCTCAAAGCCATGGCTGTAATAAATTTCAGCCGCCATTAGAGCTAGGTTACTAAGTTTTCTAACCATTGTATTATCTATTTTCCACTCGTTATTAGTGATTTCTACACATGTGGACATTCCTATGTAGACTTAGCATGTAATGGGGATGATGACTTATGTATATCCATGTGCAATCTCAACCGGTCTCTCTAATACCAATCTCTGCAACGACCCTCATTATACTGGTACGGTTATACCAACCCACGTCAGTATAGCGAGTGTCATCACAGTGGGACATTTACCCAACAATAACATTCAGCTGAGATACACGTGAATATAAGAACAGAGTAGCGAAAGTAAAAGAACCACTGTCTTCATTTCATTCATCATCCACATTTAACATACATGATTTGATAACATTTAAGGAACTAAAAGTCCACAATATTAAATTGCTGAAAATCAATTACATAATTGTCCACACTTAAACATTGTTCTCCATAATAATGCTAGTACAATGTTGCAATTACATACATCAAAATGCCAAAATGTCACAACTAAGCTCCACCCAAGTAGCTACTCCCTGCGCTCGGAGTCGCTTTCCATGGTCTCCTCCAAAGGTGTGTCACCTACTACACCTGTACGCCGAAGCAAGTAATGAGTCTAAAAGACTCAGCAAATAACTCTACACATACCATACATGTACATGTCATAGCAGGTTTTACATACACATTTGCAAGACACAACATATAGCATGCTTGTGATTGAAATTAACAACCTATCATGGTGATTCTACTTATTAAACACATGATTCATGCTTTCAGATTTTCTAAATCAAAATCTCCTATCACATGCTCTCTAATCATTCCTACACATGAGAGTTCTACTTTCATTTAAACTAAAACATGAGAGAAATCTAGCATGACTAGCTTACATACATGAAAGAAACACATTACTAACATGGTACTACTCATTCGTACACATACACATAACCATTTCACATGCTTTAAGCTTGCTGTTTTGATGTGGTTAACACTTTACAATCTAACATATGAAAGCTATGTTCTCATTCAACCCACAAGTGAGGGCATACACACATGGAATGGTTCACACATACGTAAGGATTGTCCCTAGCATGGGTTCACGCATTGTACACATATAGCACAAAGTCATAACCACATTTATGTTGTTGTTCTAACATGATTTCAGATCATCATATCATGGGTTTTCAATTTCACATCCTCACATTTTGGTTTCACATTTTTACACAATTTCTAATTCACATACTTCATGTGACGGACCGGGGTATTTATGCCCATTAAGGCTCCATATCCAGATCCGCCTCCCGCGAACGGATCGAAGTATCGCAAGGGATAGTTCACACAAGTGTCCAGTAAGAATATAAAAGACAAACCACAACAGTATAAGACACAAGAAAGTACATGTGCTCATACCTGCATATAACAATTTACAACTATCCCATTACATTAATACATGTCCAATTAAAAAGTACAACTACCTGGGGCATACCCCGAGGGAGCACAAGCTCACACAACACGAACTACTACACAACTGCTGGTGGTACAAGTCTGACACAACGCCGCTGCAAGCCAAACACTCGGCAAGCCCTGAAAAGAACTGTAGGGGAGTGAGCCTTAACAAGTCACTGGCTCAGTAGGGACTACCCAAAACAACACCGTAACCACGGACACCTCAACCCCAATGGGTCTTACTGGCAGCACCAATAACCAAACCATTTCATGCTCACAACATTTATATTTAAATAACACTTTAAACAGTAATTAATAAACAAATGCATATTCCTTATAAAGAAAGAGGAATCATAGGCTAGTCCGCTCAACAACTGAAATGCCTAGGCTGCAAGCCTCATAGGCACACCACAGTCACAACCAATCATTTAAGCTATAAGCCGCACAAGCAAATCACTGCCTAGGCTATAAGCTTCACAGGCAAATCTCAAGTACGTGGGTAACAGAGCTGCTAACCAAAAGCTGGCCCTTTATACCCAAACCACAATATGTCGGAAACCACATACACCAAGTAACATGATCGGCTACAGCGGGCCAATCCATCACACATGAAAACCATATACGGTAGCTTACCCGAGGGAGGGTGAAGCACATTGTGTGGAAGGTCACACCACACGACCTCCACGAAACACAGTTCCACGTGAACACCAGAAAGACTGGTATACGACGTGCCACCACAAACCATTACCCACACAGGTACAGGTACCTATTACCACAAGGCACCAGCACAGAAACCGCAAGTAAACCAGTGTCGTAACAGGGCACACCATAGCAACAAACCACACTTTTGTGTGAGTCAATACTCACATCTATAGCTGAAACTGTGCCAACACTCGAGCACACCACAAGCCACAATCGCAGTCACAACTGTGCCAACACCAGGGCACACCTCGAACGAGACAAACCTTGACTACAAGTCACAAACTCACGAACCAGAGCCAGTGGCAAAGCACGAGTCGGAAAGGAACGACGTCACCACAACCACAACTGGAGCTAACAAAGCACGAGTCGCGAAGAATGACGCCACCACACGGGAACGGTCTACTGGCTGATCAGGCCAGATCCAACCCGGACAAACAAACACAAGAACAACCTCTCAGCCTCGCAGTCACGGACGAAAGGTCCCACTGCCGCTCCACGAGAACAAGTCAAACAACTGTGGAGACCAACCAACACCACACCTGCAGACACACAACTACAGGTCCATGCCTGGCACCTCTAGGGTCTCTGGCCGGAGCACCCTAAAGTGAGGCACTAGAAATAGGACTAGCTGGGGACCAGTGTCGACTACTGTGTCCGTACCCCAACTACGAGCGCGCTACAAGCGACTGCACACCCACCAACACAAGCCGCTGCCCTACTGTCGTCTTTCCCTCAGCCGGACGTACAACTCAAACACAGGAGTGAGGGTGTCCAGGAAGACGACACAGACCTCAACGGTACCACACTGTACCGGGACAAACCCGAGCACAACAACACACGTGCCTGGCTCACAAAGAACCTGGGGTACCCGACTAGAGAGGCATTTCGGAATAGGCGCCGGACCACCACACTCGGCAAGCTCAAACCACGATATATACACAAACACTTTCTATTATCGATCACGGTACACAAATTACCATAAAGGATAGCTTGTCCTAGTCACCCTGTGACTCACAAGCTAACTTGCGCAACTACATACACTAACCATATTAAAGATAACACCGCAGTTTATCATTGGTCACACGGTGACCTCCAAGCTAATTCACACAGACACACATATAAATCACGATAGCCAATCATACTTGGCCTATCATTGAACATCTTGTGACAATAGAGATCACATTAAACATTGACCACAATATTTATATCATAATCATACTTACACTTTACTAATTATCCATCCAGGATAACCTATAATAGATCCTAAAGGATCAAGGCTAGGTTCAGACCTGAACCTCATCGCCACAACACACAGACTAACCTTACTAATTATTAACCACAATAACGCACGGTATGCCATGAACACACAAACCATATACATGCATCCAAACCTCGTAGATATCACGTGTAAATACTTCACGACGAATATATCACACATTATCTACGTAACAAGATCCAACACATGGAAAATATACACATACTTAAACCACTACGTACATCACACATCATTCACGTAAAACATGCCCATTACATGAGCAGTATGCTCCAAGAGCGTAACAAGTGCACTGGCTCACACCGGTCATCGCCATGCACACACAAACACGTAAAACATACAGTGCTGACGCATGCACAGGTTGGCGGCAATATCGATTGTCGTCTAAAGGATATAGACGACAATGTCCCTTGCCGTCAACACCAAGTAAGTGACCACCACTTGGCCGTTTACCCACAATCAACAGCTAGATACCTAGCCGTTAATCTCCCAACGAAGAACTCTGCGTCAACCGATGTTGACGTCAAGATCTTCACTGCAGAACCCGCCAGAACACCACAATGACTCTAGGCCGATTGCACAGGCAATCTAGCCATAAATACAATAGAAAAAACAAGGGGAAACACTCCCCCTTACATGTATATACCATAATTAAACCAGAGAAGCAAGATCCAATACTTGGATCGATCAACCACCCATTTCCCGGCATGAAGAACCCTTAATCCCAAAAATTCAATTAACATGCAATCTATTCAAAAAAACCTAACCAATCAACCATGAGGAATCCAGGGGTCCAGTCCCTACCTCAGAAACGCGATTAAACTCTCCGAAAAACCTTGAATCAAGTCGAAACCCGAGGAACGCCCCGCGAACACCGCACTCCAATTTGTCTTCCTCGCCTGATTTGCCGCTACCACAGGCACCACGGCTGCCCCTCGTACTCCCGTCAACCACCAGAACTCGTAAAGAAGCTCAAGAGTGAAGGTGGGCGAAGAGGAGGGGAGAGAGTGGGAAGGAACAGGGCTCGGGTCAGCCCTAAAACACAGGTGCGTCAGGTTAACGTCAACCTCTGTGTCGTTAACCCCACCGCCACCCAACTAGGCGTCCACATCTTTGGCCGCCAAGTTCATGCAACGGAACACACTAGAACCATGATAGACGTCCACATCGATGGACGCTAAAACCATGTCAACGGCAACCCACGGCCGCCAATACAAAGTCGACGTCACCCACCTGGACGCCAACCCACTGTTGATGTCCAGCGTACTGAACACCAACACAAACCCATAACCAAACCCGGTAAGGATCTAATAAGAAACCCACAACACTAATGGGCCTCACATTGGCCACCAAACCCGCTAAACCTGGATCCACGGGGATCCAGAAAACTCGCGACGTTACACTTCACTTTTTACACATTACACATTTACACATTCACATTTACACATTGTTCACACTACACAATTTGCACATGATCACAATCACATTCACATTTTACACTTTAGTGCCGTGACACATAGTCCAACCACCATAAGAAGCACATCACATCACATACACATAGACGTCACCTAGGCAATACAGTGACGACTCTTGGACTGCGCAGACCGGGAGAACAAGTCTCCACCCTAACCAGTGGTACTTGTCCACCTCCAGGATTTCATACTAATGCCCTTAGGATCACAACACATTGAACCTTCTCAGGGGGACTTTTCCCTGATACCGTTCCACTGCCCTCTATGGAAGCAGTGTCACACTTTGCACAATTTACACATTTACCGATTTTTAACACATATCTTTACACATGTCACTTGCCTCTCATTCATTTTCTCACTCACACAAGGGCTCTATTTCCTAACATGATTCTACAGTTAACAGGGACTACATGTTCATAAATTTGCATGAATCAGATCACACACACACACGTCGCATTATTCCCACATTAGCATGCATTTTTTTTTCACATTTCTCGCATGGAAAATTCATATTTCACTATATAGTTGTCCAAACGACTTGAAAATTTAACCACATGCTGATCTCAGGTTTATGATTCCACATGAAAATTTTCAGATTTTTCTGACTCAAAATGAAGTTACAGAAAATTTAACATCAATCTCACATTACTATTCATAATGCAATTAACATGGAGTTGAGCATAATCACAAATTTAACAGCTCACTGTCTGCACCCTAGCATGCACAGGGTCACAGAATTTATTCCCGAATTTACCGAGCAACACGCAATTTACTGGAAATTTAACATGACCTACGCATGATTTCTATTTCCCAAAACAGAAATTTCAATAACCATACAAGCATGGGGGAAAAATGTCAGAAACTCAAAGCACAGACAGGACTATACATGCATGGTCTAACAAATTTGGGCAACAAAACTTTGCCACGGATCATTAGGATCATGGTGAACATACATTGCCATTCATTTCGCATACACATTAGATAGACGAATAAACTCAGCCACCCACAAAATAAATGTTCATTCATTCTCCCATTCATCACATTAGCTAGTATATGTAGCATATAAGAGTTACATTATATCCTCATCGCAAAACACGTCGAAATTAATCAAATATGCCAGGAAGAACAGCTCACTGTTCTGTCCTGGAGAACTTAACGGCAGTCTCTGGCCGTTCTAGGAGTGGACGGCCAGATCGCTGGACGCATACCAGAGATCTCGGCGTCAAGGGCATTGACGCCAAGTTCCTGTCTGTGTAGAAACACAGACCGAACTCCAAATGCAAAGGTGAAAGGGGGATCTAGGACACGAGGAAAAATACAAAAATTATAAAACCTACTTGACATCTACATGGACGGAGGGTGAGGGTTACTTGCCTCTGAAAAATACTCCAAGGGATCTAAAATGGCGGTGAAGCTCTCCTTGGGCAGTCCCAAGAAGCCTCCAAAGACACCTTCCTCCGGGTTCTTGACTGATGTAGACACCAAAGCGAGATCGGGAAGCCTTCCCTGATGCTCCAGCTATCTCCTAGTCGTTGTAGATGGCCGGATGAAGCTCCAAATCCCCGATCTAGGCTTGCAAAGTCAGGTTCTTCTCACAGAAACTAGGGTTTGTCTTCTTCTCCTTCCTCTCCTCTTGCAAGGAGAGCCGAGAGAGGGCTGAGGGTTGAAAAAGGGGTTTGTATATAGAGGAGAGGAGCTCTCCTCTCATGTAGGTCAGACAAGAAGGCTTTCAGACAGTTAGAGACAGCTCCCCAATGGTTGGGGTAGCTTGTTCCCAGAAATTCTGGGCTCTGCAATGCATGCAGGTCAGAGAAATTGGCGTCCACATCGCTGGACGCTGGGGTTAGTGTTGGCGTCCATATCGTTGACGCCGACACAACATCGACGTCTATTGATATTGACGCCAAGCTGGCCTTTGGCCAGAACTCTAAAACATGCAGAAACCATGCACAACTTACACCTATATAATACCATATGTTACTATTATGTACATATTACCATCATACCATTCATACATTATTTACAACTAATTATACACATGCATACATAAGTATACTAACTAGTACTTACGTAGATATTTACATACGTACATACACAACATGAATTATTTACATGCAATACAATAATGCAACAAAATTCGAGGGCCTTACACCCTCTCCCCCTTAAAAGAAACTTCGTCCTCGAAGTTAGAACGATGCTACTCAAACAAAAGGGGATACTTCTTCTTCATCGCATCCTCAAACTCCCAAGTAGCCTCCTCTCGTGAGAAGTTCCGCCATAGAACTTTCACTGATGCAATACTCTTGTTCCGGAGATGCTGAACCTTCCGGTCAAGAATAGCTACTGGTTGCTCGACATATGACAGATCTGGCTGAATCTCCACTGACTCATGACTAATCACATGAGACGGATCTCGGACATACTTCCTGAGCATCGAAACGTGGAAAACGGGATGAACACTAGCCAACGCTGGGGGTAAGGCTAGCTCATACGCCATGGTGCCCAAACGTCTGAGAATCTCATATGGGCCAATGAACCTAGGGCTCAACTTACTATGTCTGCCAAATCTGACGACACCTCGAGTAGGTGATATCTTCAAGAAGACATGATCACCCACCTCGAACACAAGATCCTTCCTCCTGTTGTCGGCATAGCTCTTCCGCCTATCCTACGCCGCAACAAGCCTCTTTCTGATCAGCTGGATCTTATCCAAAGTCTCCTGAACTAACACTGAACCGATCAACTGCCTATCACCAGTCTCCTCCCAACATAAAGGAGATCTGCAGGGCCTACCATACAACGCCTCAAATGGAGCCATACCAATACTCGCATGAAAGCTATTGTTGTATGCGAACTCCACAAGAGGTAAATGGCGCTCCCAATCATCCTTCCAATCCAGAACACACGCTCTCAACATATCCTCGAGCGTCTGGATAGTCCTCTCGGACTGTCCATCAGTCTGGGGATAAAACGCCGAACTGAGCTTCAGCTCCGAACCTAAAGCATCCTGAAGACCCTTCCACAACCTCGAAGTGAATCTCGGATCTCGATCCGAAATGATCGACTTCGGCATACCATGCAATCTAATGATACCGCTAACATACAATCTAGCTAAACTCTCTACTGACTGCTTCTTCTTCATAGGTAAGAAATGAGCAGTCTTCGAGAATCTATCTACTACTACCCAAATCGAGTCATTGCCCCTTCTAGATTGAGGCAAACCCGAAACAAAGTCCATAGTGACAGCTTCCCACTTCCACACTGGGATGTCCATCCTTTGCATAAGGCCGGATGGTCGCTGTCGCTCGGCCTTCACTTGCTGGCATACTAAACACTGGGATACATAATCCGCTACATCCCTCTTCATGCCAGACCACCAAAAGGATCTCTTCAAATCCTGGTACATCTTAGTGTTACCTAGATGAATAGAGAATCGCGATCTATGAGCCTCCGCTAACACATGCTCACGGACATCTACTAAATCAGGGACACAAACACGGTGCTGAAATCTAATCACACCGTCCTCATCACGAGCAATGCCTTCCTTGCCCACTAACTCTAAGAGTCTAGGGTCGGCCTTCTGTTGCTCGATCACCTCATCCAAAACCGAGGACCTAAGAAATAACTGAGCTACAAAAGCCTGGCATAGCGATGGCTCTAACTCAGTCAACGCGCAAGCCGCATCCTCCAACATCTTCCAGTCCTGCTGGAGAGATGGCCTCTTTCTACTCAGAGCATCTGCTACGACATTCGCCTTTCCAGGGTGATACTGAAGGTCGAAGTCATAGTCCTAAAGAACTCAATCCATCTTCTCTGCCTCAGGTTTAGTTCCTTTTGGGAGAAAAGATATTTCAAGCTCTTGTGGTTGGTAACACCTCAAATCTGACACCATAAAAATAGTGCCTCCAGATCTTTAGTGCATGGACCACTGCTGCGAGCTCCAAGTCATGAGTCGGATAGTTCTTCTCATGCTCCTTCAACTAACGAGAAGCATAAGCCACTACCCTTTCCTGCTGCATTAGCACACAGCCTAAACCAATCCGAGACGCATCCGTGTAGATAGCAAAACCCTCTACACCGCTCGTAAGACTAACACTGGGGCTGTCGTGAGCTTAGTCTTCAGCAATTGAAAACTACTCTCACACTTCTCGGACCAAACAAACTTCACTCCCTTTCTGGTAAGCTGAGTCAAGGGGCGGCGATGGATGAAAATCCCTCAATAAATCGCCGATAGTAACCAGCTAAACCAATAAAACTACGAATCTCCGAAGGGTCTTGGGAATCTCCCAATCCACAACTGCCTGGACCTTTGCTGGATCCACTGCAACATCAGCACCGGAGATAACATGCCCGAGGAAATGAACCTCACGCAACCAGAAATCGCACTTGCTGAACTTAGCGTACAGCTTGTGCTCACGAAGAACCTCTAACACTACCCTCAAATGCTGACGGTGTGTGGCCTCATCCGGAGAGTAGACCAGCACATCATCAATAAACACTACGACAAAGCTATCTAGATAAGGCCTAAACACCCTGTTCATGAGATCCATGAATGCTGCAGGGGCATTGTCAATCCGAAAGGAAGGACCAAAACTCATAATGTCCATAACGGTTCTAAACGCCATCTTGGACACATCCTCACTCCGAATCCTCAACTGATGATAACCAGATCGCAAATCAATCTTAGAAAAGACTGATGCCTCTCGCAACTGGTCAAACAAATCATCAATACAATGGTTACTTGTGGTTTACGTGAGGTTTCACGTGGTTTGTGTGCGACGTGCACGTGGTTTTGTGTACGTGGCGAGTAGTACGACGCCTACCGTGATTACCTCTCCAGTTGGGTGCCCCAGGTTCTTTGTGAGCCAGGCTGTTAGCTCGGGGCTTTGTCCCGGTACTTGTGTTGTACCGTCGAGGTCTGTGTCGTCTGACCTGGACACCCTCACTCTTGTGTTAGAGTTGTACGTCCGGCTGAGGGAAAGACGACAGTGGGACAGTGACACTTGTGTTTGTTTTTAGTCACTTGTAGCGCGCTCGTAGTTGGGGGTACGGACACCAGTAGACGTACTGGACCCCAGCTAGTCCTTTTCCAGTGCCTCACTCTGAGAGTTCCGGGCCAGGGTCTCTGGAGGTGCCAGGCATGGGCCTGTGACCGTGTGGTCCGCAGGTGGTGGTGTTTAGTTGGTCTCCACAGTTGCTTGACCTTTTTTACGTGGAGCGGCAGCTGGACCTTTCGTCCGTGGCTGCGAGACTGAGAGGTAGACCTGTGTTAGTTGTCCGAGTCAGTTTCTGGTGTCGCGAACCAGTTCACGTGGCTCGTGTTGGCTGTCTCTACTTTAGCTTGTACATATGTACTACTGTTATTTCTCGTAGTCGGCAGACGGTGAGTACTTTTACAGCTTTACTTACCTGCTTAGCTGTTATATTAATTGTTGGTGCTGTTTACTATTCGTACTCGTGGTGTTTGTTTTGCTCGGTTTTGGGGGAGTTCCCTACTAAGCCAGTGACTAGAGAGGCTCACCCCTACCCCCACAGGTGAGGGCGAGGAGGACGTTTCTCGTCCGACGTCTAGTTCAGGGCCGCGTCGTAGCGATGCAGGGTCAGTACCTCCCGCGGAGTAGTTCCAGCAGTGTAGCTTTGTAGTTGTTTACTTTCTTCAGTTGTACCTCGGGGTATGCCCCAGGCTCTTGTACCTCTTTTCAGTTTTTGTGGAAATTTGGCTATGTAAAACTGTGAAATATATATATAATGTGGTGTGTTCCTTTATGTTTACACGGACTGTGGTTTGGTATCCCTTGCGAGGCTTCGGCCCGTTCGCGGGAGGCGGACTCGGATCAAGTACGTTATCGGTTTAACGGGCTTGGCCGAGGCATTTCCGTCACAGTTGGTATCAGAGCAAGGTCCGTGTTAATATAAGGGAATTAGAAAGATACATAGCCTTATTTCGGTCATTATACACTGCTGGTAGGGACCCTGGTTTTTAATAATTTGTGGTTTTGATTTTTGTCTGGTATTTTGTGCATGTAGAAATTTCTGAAATGGCTGATAGGAGAGATTGGGGTGGTGGAGGAGATGATCCGGAGGAAAGCACCCAGCGTATGATAGAAAGAATTTGGGAGAGCCTCACGGATATTCGGGCGAGAATGGATCAGCAGGCGCCAGTACCATCGGTTGCAGTGCCACCTGGGGATGGAGAGGCAATACATGTTGCTCCAGTTCCGCCGAGAGTGGAGGTGCCTTTTGTAGCACCTGTGCCACCACCACCACCAGTATTGTTAGCAGATGAACCAGTGATGCAGGTGGAAAATTTTCTGAGATTGCAGCCGCCTACTTATTCAGGAGGGCCGAATCCAGATACAGCCGAGCACTAGGTTCATGAAATAGAAAGAGTCTTTGTGACTATGAGGTGTCCGGCAGCAGATAGGGTGGTATTAGATGCTTATCAGTAGAGAGGTTTTGCCTTGGAATGGTGGCGATTGAAGATGCAAACCACTTTTGCAGGAAGGACGGAAGAAGCTATCACTTGGCCGGAGTTTCTTGATGTATTTAATGATACATTCTTTCCGATCCAAGTGCAGCAAGTGAAAAGAGAGCAATTCTGAACTCTCCAACAAGGTAACTCTTCAGTTCTAGAATACTAGATGAGATTTATGGCACTTAGCCGTTATGCGCCATATGTGGTTTCAGATAATAATATGATGGTTGAGTATTTTATCAGAGGATTGAGAGTGGAATTGCAGGATGCGATAGTACCTCTTATGTGCAAGACAGTGGAATAGGCAGAGGGTAGCTACCTTGGAGAGGTCTATTCGTACTCGCCAGGCGGGTGAGTCAGGTTCAGGTAGTTTCCGGCTACCGCAGCAGACAGTAGGTGCAAGCAAGGGCAAAGCACCAGCGGGACCTTCTACATCAGGCTTTGGTAAATGGGGCCAGAAATTAAAGCAAGCACTTAAAGGAAAAGGAAGAGGATGGGGAGGTCGTCCGCAGTTCCAGCAAGGCCGTGGTAGGCCTGAGGTGGAGGAGTCACAGCAGAGCACTGCCAGGCAGCCTATTGTTCCTCCAGGGTATAGATGTTATAATTTTAATCAGTCGGGACATTTGATCCGCAATTGTCCCTATGCAAGAGAATATGGGTATGGTAGAGGTGTGCAGCAGCAGCAGCCTCAGCAGTTCTAGCAGCCACAGGCAGGTCGTGGCAGAGGAGCACCGCAGCAGCGAGGGAGAGGCCGGGTTATGGTTATCACCCGAGCCCAGGAAGAGGCGTCAAATATGATAGAAGGTACTTTACCTCTTTATGAATATTCAGCAAGAGTCTTATTTGATTCGGGTGCCTCTCATTCTTTTATTTTCGAAGAATTTCTGGATTGCATAGCTCATCCTTTAGAAGAGAAGTCTTGTGAGTTAGTGGTGGAGGTTCCTTCAGGTGAGTTCTTACTCACTTCGAGCTATATAGATGAAGCTCCTGTTATGATTGAAGGGAACCAGATGTCGGGTCGGTTGTATGCCCTGCAGTTGTCAGATTATGATATCATTCTGGGTATGGATTGACTTGAAATGTATGGAGCAATGTTAGATTGCAGAAAGAAAAGGATCAGATTTTGTCATCCTAATGGTGCAGTGTTTGAATATCAAGGTATGCCTTTTTATACCTCCAAGTTTCTAATTTCTGCATTAAAGCTAGAAAGTTGATAAATGATGGGTGTGTGGCTTATTTAGCCACGGTAAGTTTGGTAGAAGCCAGTCAGCCAGTAGAAGCAGTTCCCGTGGTTAGGGAATTTGTAGATGTTTTTCCAGAAGATTTGTCTGGTTTAGCTCCACATAGAGAGGTGGACTTTTCTATTGAGTTGCTGCCAGGTACCATGCCGATTTCTAAAGCTCCATATCGGATGGCACCAGCAGAACTTAAAGAATTGAAAAAGCAGTTAGAGGAATTGTTGCAAAAAGGTTTTATTAGACCGAGTCATTACCCGTGGGGAGCGCCGGTTTTATTTGTGAAAAAGAAAGATGGAAGTTTTCGGATGTGCATTGATTATAGAAAATTGAATGATGTGACCATCAAGAATAAGTACTCGTTGTCGAGGATAGATGATTTATTCGATCAGTTACAATCAGCAAAGGTGTTTTCTAAGATTGATTTGAGGTCCGGGTACCATCAGTTGAGAATTAAAGAGGAAGATATAGATAAGACAGCGTTTAGAACCAGATATGGTCACTATGAGTTTGTGGTAATGCCTTTGGGTTGACTAATGCTCTTGCAGGTTTTATGGATCTGATGAATAGAATTTTTCATCCATATTTAGATCAATTCATTGTGGTCTTTATTGATGATATTCTAATTTATTCAGCATCTGAAGAGGAGCATGCAGCTCATTTGAGGTTTACCTTGCAGTTGTTAGAGATAACCAGCTGTTTGCTAGATTCAGTGTTTGCTAGATTCAGTGTGAATTCTGGTTGAGGGAAATTCAGTTTTTGGGTCATGTTATCTCAGCTAAAGGAATAGCAGTGGACCCGAGTAAAGTGGAAGTTGTGTCTAGGTGGGAGTGCCTAAGACAATAACCGAGATTAGAAGTTTTCTGGGGTTGGCAGGTTATTATAGGCGCTTTATTCAAGATTTTTCTAAGATTGCAGCACCTATGACTAGATTGACCAGGAAAGGAGTGCCTTTTGTGTGGTCCGGTGAATGTCAAAGAAGTTTTATGGAATTAAAGAAAAGACTCACATCAGCACCTATATTGACATTACCGTCAGGGAGTGGTGGATTTGTGTTGTATACTGATGCTTCAAGAAGAGGACTTGGCGCAGTACTTATGCAGCATGGTAAAGTGATAGCTTATGCATCCAGGCAATTGAAGCCAGCAGAAGAAAATTACCCCACTCATGATTTGGAATTGGCTGCAGTTGTGTTTGCTTTAAAAATGTGGAGGCATTATCTGTATGGCGAGAGATTTGAGATTTTTACAGATCATAAAAGCTTGAAGTATATCTTCTCGCAGAAAGATTTGAATCTTCGCCAACGCAGATGGGTTGAATATTTGAAGGATTATGATTTCAGTTTGGCTTACCATCCGGGTAAGGCCAATGTTGTAGCAGATGCCTTGAGCAGAAAGGCATATATGAATCTGATGATGATTAAAGAATGGAAGTTATATGAAGAGGTAGCAGAGAATTCCTTGTATGTGCCCAGCAGTCAGCGACGGGCAATTCTAGCTGCTAGTGCTGTAGAGCCATCTTTGTATTGGCAGATCATTGAGGCTCAGAGAGCAGATGCAGATTTACCTGAATTGTAAAAATGGAAGGAGTTTCTATTGATGATAATTGTGTGGTTAGGCTCAGCGGCAGGTTGTTTGTTCCTACAGAAAGAGAGGTGAAGCAGCGAGTTTTGGAAGAGGCTCATAAATCTAGGTACACTATTCATCCGGGTAGTACTAAAATGTACCATGATTTAAGGAAGCATATTTGGTGGCCTCATATGAAGAAAGAAATAGCAGAATTTGTGGCAAGGTGTGCTATCTGTCAGCAGATTAAAGCAGAGCATCAGAAGCCTGAAGGTCTATTGCAACCGTTGCCTATTCCACAGTGGAAATGGGATGATATTGCGATGGACTTTGTGGCAGGTTTACCAAGGACGAGTTCAGAGCATAATGGAATATGGGTGTTTGTTGACAGATTGACTAAGGTATGCAGATTAGTGGCAGTAAGTATGTCTTGGACAGTGGACAGATTGGCAAATATTTATGTTGAAAGAATTGTTCCACTGCATGGTATTCCGAAGACTATTGTATCTGATAGAGATCAAAGATTTATTTCTGGTTTTTGGAGAAGTCTGCAGAAAGTAATTGGTTCTGAATTGAGGTATAGCTCCGCTTATCATCCCCAGACAGATGGACAGACTGAAAGGACTATTCAGACAATTGGAGATATGTTGCGGGCTTGTTGTTTAGTTTGGGGAGGTAGTTGGGAGCATCATTTGGGAATGGTTGAGTTTGCCTACAATAATAGTTATCATACCAGTCTTGGGATGGCACCGTATGAAGCTTTATATGGAAGGCCATGTAGAACCCCATTGAACTGGCATGAAGTGGGAGAAAGGCAATTGGTGGGTCCTGAATTGATTCAGCAAACCACGGAAGTGGTAAAGCTTATTAAAGAAAAATTGCAGGCAGCTCAAAGTAGGCAGAAAAGTTATGCAGATGTGCGGAGGAGACCACTTCAGTTTGAGGTGGGAGATTTTGTTTTTCTAAGAGTTTCCCCGAGTAAAGATATTATGAGATTTGGCAAGACTGGAAAGTTGAGTCCAAGGTATGTGGGACCTTTCCAGGTAATTGAAAGAATTGGGGAAGCAGCTTATAGACTGGATTTGCCAGCTGATTTTGCAGATGTGCATGATATTTTCCATGTCTCCATGTTGAGAAAGTGTATTGAAGATCCAGCTCAAATAATTAGATATCAAGGTGGTGACCTGAGGCCGACATGACTATGCCAGAGTATCCGGTGCAGATCACAGATCGAAAGATAAGAACTGAGGAATAAAGAAATTGAGCTAGTTAAAGTGAGATGGGAAAATAGATTAGGTGGTGAGGATACGTGGGAGTTGGCCGCGGAAATGGCTAAAGGGTATCCCTATCTGTTTGAGTAAACTTGTGTAATTTCTTTTTTAGATGATAGTACTTGTAAAGGTGTGTATGTATAAGTTGTTTAACTTTGAATTGTGTTATGAATTTCGAGGTCAAAATTTTCTTTTTAGATGATAGTAATGTAACGTCGCGTGACTTTCGGATCCATGCGGATCATGTGTGTGTTGGTTGTGTAGGCCGTTGTGAGGCCATTGTGAGCTAGTTGTATGGAATGTGTAATGTGAATGTGTGGTTTGAACAGGTGAAGAGCAGGGTTGGTCCTGAAATGAAATGGGACCTGCTGCTGTTCAGTTGGAGTTGGCGGCCAGGGGTGGCCGTTGACTGATTGGCGTCCAAGTGAGTGGGCGTTGACTTCTTAAACTTGGCGGCACGTGGTTTTGTGTACGTGGCGAGTAGTACGATGCCTACCGTGGTTACCTCTCTAGTTGGGTGCCCCTAGTTCTTTGTGAGCTAGGCTGTTAGCTCGGGGCTTTGTCCCGGTACTTGTGTTGTACCGTCGAGGTCTGTGTCGTCTGACCTGGACACCCTCACTCTTGTGTTAGAGTTGTACGTCCGGCTGAGGGAAAGACGACAGTGGGACAGTGACACTTGTGTTTGTTTTTAGTCACTTGTAGCGCGCTCGTAGTTGGGGGTACGGACACTAGTAGATGTACTGGACCCCAGCTAGTCCTTTTCCAGTGCCTCACTCCTGAGAGTTCCGGGCCAGGGTCTCTGGAGGTGCCAGGCATGGGCATGTGACTGTGTGGTCCGCAGGTGGTGGTGTTTAGTTGGTCTCCACAGTTGCTTGACCTTTTTACGTGGAGCAGCAGCTGGACCTTTCGTCCGTGGCTGCGAGACTGAGAGGTAGACCTGTGTTAGTTCTCCGAGTCAGTTTCTGGTGTCGCGAACCAGTTCACGTGGCTCGTGTTGGCTGTCTCTACTTTAGCTTGTACACCTATACTGGTTTGCCGTTTAATTATTACTGTTGTTTCTCGTAGTCGACAGACGGTGAGTACTTTTACAGCTTTACTTACCTGCTTAGCTGTTATATTAATTGTTGGTGTTGTTTTCCATTCGTACTCGTGGTGTTTGTTTTGCTCGGTTTTGGGGGAGTTCCCTACTGAGCCAGTGACTAGAGAGGCTCACCCCGACCCCCACAGGTGAGGGCGAGGAGGACGTTTCTCATCCGACGTCCAGTTCAGGGCCGCGTCGTAGCGGTGCAGGGTCAGTACCTCCCGCGGAGTAGTTCCAGCAGTGTAGCTTTGTAGTTGTTTACTTTCTTCAGTTGTACCTCGGGGTATGCCCCAGGCTCTTGTACCTCTTTTCAGTTTTTGTGGAAATTTGGCTATGTAAAACTGTGAAATATATATAAAATGTGGTGTGTTCCTTTATGTTTACACGGACTGTGGTTTGGTATCCCTTGCGAGGCTTCGGCCCGTTCGTGGGAGGCGGACTCAGATCAAGTACGTTATCGGTTTAACGGGCTTGGCCGAGGCGTTTCCGTCACAGTAGGTGACTCATCAGCCTCTGACACTAATACCACGCTGGCAAGAAAAGCGTCACAACCCTTGTTTACCATGCGCATCACCTTCATGGCAGAGATGACCATCTTTCCCGCCAAGTTCCTTGGCAAGGGGTGAGAGAACTCATCCTCACCAGGAATGCGGAAAACAATCCTCTTCCGACGACAATCCACTAACGCATAGTGCTCCTCTAGCCAATCCAGACCAAGAATAGCATCATAGTCCTTCATCTTTAGCAAGAAGAAACACCCATCTAGGATTCTATCCTCAATGCACACAGGTAACGACGGAATGCACTTCCTAGTCGATATTGTACCTGCAGGGGTGTGTACAGACAAAGGGACCTCTAAATCCTCAGACTCTACACCTGACTCTAGGGCTAACTGCCTAGTGAACTGCTCGGAAATGAACGAGTGAGTAGCACCCGTATCAAACAAAACCCGAGCGTGCACACCTAAAAGTAAAATCGTACCTTCGGTGACATGCTCCGCCTGCTCGGCGTCCTCGCGCGCTAAAGCAAACACTCGAGCTAGGGCTCGAGGCCTTCCTGGTCTTCCTGTAGCTGGCGCCGCTGCCGCTACTGCTGCTGGGGCTGGCGCTCCGCGCTGGACTCCCTGCTGAAGTCTTGGGCAATCTTTGATCTTGTGGTCGCTGCTTCCGCACTTCAAGCACTTTCCCGTAATCATCCAACATTCGATACCACCATGTGTCTTCCCACAGTGGGGACACTCTTTCTTCACACAAGGGGAACGTATAGAAGGTATCTGAGAACTGCCGACTGCCATGGATCGTTGCGGTGTCTGGTACACCGCTTTCTTCTTGTCTTGCCGTTGGAATGTCGCTGCTGGCCTCTTCTGCGAAGCTTTCTTCTCTTCAAGGTATTGCTCCATCTCTCCCTCCTGCCTACAAGCAGCACTAAGGGCCTCGTCCAACGTGCGGTGGTCAAATGCCACGAGTCTCGTCCGCAGTGATGGCTTGAGTCCCATCATGAACTTCTTTATCTTCCTGCGCTCATCTGCCACGATATGAGGTGCATAGTTAGAGAGTTCAGAAAATCTTGCCTCATACTCTAGCACGGTCATGGAGCCTTGAGCCAAAGAGAGGAACTTCTGCTCCATCCGATCTTGAATATGCTCGGGGACGAACTTGGCCCTAAAGAGCCTCACGAACTCATCCCAAGCAACATCAACAGCTCCGTCCTCAAACCGGGTACGCAGCAATGAAGCCCACCATACATCAGCTCTTTCCTGCAGTACACCGCTCATAAGCACCATCTAAACAAATCTAACTTAACAAAACATACAAGCATATAACTAAAGCATACCTGTAGCATGTAGGTGGCTAATGTAACCTTATCCTCATCTGCACACCTGATGGCTCGGAAGATCTTTTCTGTCTCCCTCATCCAGCTTTCAGCCAACAATGGGTCGCTCTCCCCCTTAAAAGAGGGTGGCAGCATCCTCTTGAATCTTTCCATGGTAGAAGGTCCACCATGGTCCTGAGCTGGTACCTGAGCCTACTACAGTACACAGCAAGCAATACACAATCAACATAATATCGCACAATCAAATAAAATAGATAATAATTCATTTTATTAGTCTAACCTGAGCCTCCAACTGTGCCTGGAGTGCTGCCTGGGTATGAGCCTGTGTCTGCATGGCTTGCACCAGACCTTGCATGAATACTCCATAATCCACAGGCGGCGGTGGGGGAAGTACAGGACCTTGCGGTGCCGGGGCCTGCTGCTCCGCCCGCTCGTCACGTCTCGGCTCGTCCTCACGGGCCGGCGCTCCGCCACGCCTACCTCTTGAAGCCATGGCTGTAATAAATTTCAGCCGCCATTAGAGCTAGGTTACTAAGTTTTCTAACCATTTTCTTATCTATTTTCCACTCGTTATTAGTGATTTCTACACATGTGGACATTCCTATGTAGACTTAGCATGTAATGGGGATGATGACTTATGTATATCCATGTGCAATCTCAACCGGTCACTCTGATACCAATCTCTGCAACGACCCTCATTATACCGGTACGGTTATACCAACCCACGTCAGTATAGCGAGCGTCATCACAGTGGGACATTTACCCAACAATAACATTCAGCTGAGATACACGTGAATATAAGAATAAAGTAGCGGAAGTAAAAGAACCACTGTCTTCATTTCATTCATCATCCACATTTAACATACATGATTTGATAACATTTAAGGAACTAAAAGTCCACAATATTAAATTGCTGAAAATCAATTACATAATTGTCCACACTTAAACATTGTTCTCCATAATAATGCTAGTACAATGTTGCAATTACATACATCAAAATGCCAAAATGTCACAACTAAGCTCCACCCAAGTAGCTACTCCCCGCGCTCGGAGTCTCTTTCCACGGTCTCCTCCAAAGGTGTGTCACCTACTACACCTGTACGCCGAAGCAAGTAATGAGTCTAAAAGACTCAGCAAATAACTCTACACATACCATACATGTACATGTCATTGCAGGTTTTACATACACATTTGCAAGACACAACATATAGCATGCTTGTGATTGAAATTAACAACCTATCATGGTGATTCTACTTATTAAACACATGATTCATGCTTTCAGATTTTCTAAATCAAAATCTCCTATCACATGCTCTCTAATCATTCCTACACATGAGAGTTCTACTTTCATTTAAACTAAAACATGAGAGCAATCTAGCATGACTAGCTTACATACATGAAAGAACACATTACTAACATGGTTACTACTCATTCGTACACATACACATAACCATTTCACATGCTTTAAGCTTGCTGTTTTGATGTGGTTTAACACTTTACAATCTAACATATGAAAGCTATGTTCTCATTCAACCCACAATGTGAGGGCATACACACATGGAATGGTTCACACATACGTAAGGATTGTCCCTAGCATGGGTTCTACGCATTGTACACATATAGCACAAAGTCATAACCACATTTATGTTGTTGTTCTAACATGATTTCAGATCATCATATCATGGGTTTTCAATTTCACATCCTCACATTTGGTTTCACATTTTTACACAATTTCTAATTCACATACTTCACTTTTTACACATTGCACATTTACACATTGTTCACACTACACAATTTGCACATGATCACAATCACATTCACATTTTAAACTTTAGTGTCGTGACACATAGTCCCAACCACCATAAGAAGGACACATCACATCACATACACATAGATGTCACCTAGGCAATACAGTGACGACTCTTGGACTGCGCAGACCGGGAGAACAAGTCTCCACCCTAACCAGTGGTATTTGTCCACCTCCAGGATTTCATCCTAATGCCCTTAGGATCACAACACATTGAACCTTCTTAGGGGGACTTTTCCCTGATACGGTTCCACTGCCCTCTATCGAAGCAGTGTCACACTTGGCACAATTTACACATTTACCGATTTTTAACACATATCTTTACACATGTCACTTGCCTCTCATTCATTTTCTCACTCACACAAGGGCTCTGTTTTCCTAACATGATTCTACAGTTAACAGGGACTACATGTTTAGAAATTTGCATGAATCAGATCACACACACACGTCGCATTATTCCCACATTAGCATGCATTTTTTTTTTCACATTTCTCGCATGGAAAAATTCATATTTCACTATATAGTTGTCCAAACGAATTTAAAATTTAACCACATGCTGATCTCAGGTTTATGATTCCAGATGAAAATTTTTAGATTTTTCTGACTCAAAATGAAGTTACAGAAAATTTAACATCAATCTCACATTACTATTCATAATGCAATTTAACATGGAGTTGAACATAATCACAAATTTAACAGCTCACTGTCTGCACCCTAGCATGCACAGGGTCACAGAATTTATTCCGAATTTACCGAGCAACACGCAATTTACTAGAAATTTAACATGACCTACGCATGATTTCTATTTCCCGAAACAGAAATTTCAATAACCATACAAGCATGGGGAAAAAATGTCAGAAACTCAGAGCACAGACAGGACCATACATACATGGTCTAACAAATTTGGGCAACAAAACTTTGCCACGGATCATTAGGATCATGGTGAATATACATTGCCATTCATTTCGCATACATATTAGATAGACGAATAAACTCAACCACCCACAAAATAAATGTTCATTCATTCTCTCATTCATCACATTAGCTAGTATACGTAGCATATAAGAGTTACATTATATCCTCATCGTAAAACACGTCGAAATTAATCAAATATTCCAGGAAGAATAGCTCACTGTTCTGTCCTGGAGAACTTAACGGCGGTCTCTGGCCGTTCCAGGAGTGGACGGCCAGATCGCTGGACGCATACCAGGGATCTCGGCGTCAAGGGCATTGACGCCAAGTTCCTGTCTGTGCAGAAACACAGACTGAACTCCAAATGCAAAGGTGAAAGGGGGATCTAGGACACGAGGAAAAATACATAAAAATTATAAAACCCTACTTGACATCTACATGGACGGAGGGTGAGGGTTATCTGCCTCTGAAAAATACTCCAAAGGGATCTAAAATGGCGGTGAAGCTCTCCTTGGGCACCCAAGAAGCCTCCAAAGACACCTTCCTCCGGGTTCTTGACTGATGTAGACACCAAAGCGAGATCGGGGAAGCCTTCCCTGATGCTCGAGCTATCTCCCAATCGTTGTAGATGGCCGGATGAAGCTCCAAATCCCCGGATCTAGCTTGCAAAGTCAGGTTCTTCTCACAGAAACTAGGGTTTGTCTTCTTCTCCTTCCTCTCCTCTTGCAAGGAGTGCCAAGAGAGGGCTGAGGGTTGAAAAAGGGGTTTGTATATAGAGGAGAGGAGCTCTCCTCTCACGCAGGTCGGACAAGAAGGCTTTCAGACCGTTGGAGACAGCTCCCCAATGGTTGGGGTAGCTTGTTCCCAGAAATTCTGGGCTCTGCAATGCATGCAGGTTAGAGAAATTGGCGTCCACATCGCTGGACGCTGGGGTTAGTGTTGGCGTCCATATCGTTGACGCCGACACAACATCGACGTCTATTGATATTGACGCCAAGCTGGCCTTCGGCCAGAACTCTAAAACATTCAGAAACCATGCACAACTTACACCTATATAAGTACCATATGTTACTATTATGTACATATTACCATCATACCATTCATACATTATTTACAACTAATTTATACACATGCATACATAAGTATACTAACTAGTACTTACGTAGATATTTACATACGTACATACACAACATGAATTATTTATATGCAATACAATAATGCAACAAAATTCGAGGGCCTTACAAAAATGATGGGGGAAAATACTCTTTCAAGGCAAAGTGAAGGCCATTTGTGGCATTATGGTGCAACATGAAATTTGCCCGCGGCGGAGTCGAATTCGTGTGTCTACACGCACCAGCGAGGTAGGGGTCAGGTTATGGCTATCATCCAAGCCCAGGCAGAGGCATCAAATTTGATAGAAGATATGCTACCTATCTATGACTTTTCAGCAAGAGTTTTATTTGATCCGGGTGCTTCTCATTCTTTTATTTCCGAAGAATTTTTGGATTATATGGTGCATCCATTAGAAGAGAAACTGTGTGAATTGGTAGTAGAGGTTCCTTCGAGTGAGTTTATGTTCACCTCTTGCTATGTGGATGAGGCTCCTATTGTGATTCCAGAGAATCAGATGCCAGTTAGATTATATGCTTTGCAATTGAGGGATTAAGATATTATTCTGGGTATGGATTGGCTGGAGGCTTATAGGGCAATGGTAGACTACAGAAAAAAGAAAGTCAGGTTTTGTCACCCTAGTGGAGCAGTATTTGAATTCCAAGGTATGCCTTTTTATACTTCTAAGTTTATAATTTCAGCAATTAAAACTAGGAAATTGTTGAATGCGGGTTGTGTAGCGTATTTAGCTTCGGTGAGTCTAGTAGAGATTGGCAAGATAGTAGAAGCAGTTCCAGTGGTTAGGGAGTTTGCGGATGTATTTCCGGATGATTTGCCAAGTTTGACTCCACGTAGGGAGGTGGATTTTATCATATAATTGTAGCCAGGAATTATGCCAATATCCAAGGCACCGTACAGGATGGCACCAGCAGAGCTTAAGGAATTGAAGAAGCAATTGCAAGAATTGCTAGAAAAAGGTTTTATCAGATCGAGCCATTCACCATGGGGAGCCCTTGTATTATTTGTAAGAAAGAAGGATGGAAGCTTTAGAATGTGTATTGATTATAGAAAGTTGAATGATGTGACCATAAAGAATAAATATCCATTGCCAAGGATTGATAATTTATTTGATCAGCTTCAGTCAGCTAAGGTGTTTTCTAAAATTGACTTGAGATCAGGGTACCATCAGTTAAGGATCAGAGAAGAAGACATTGATAAGACAACATTTAGAACTAGGTATGGGCACTATGAATTTGTGGTTATGCCATTTGGGCTAACCAATGCACCAGCAGCATTTATGAATTTGATGAATAGAATTTTTCATCCATATCTGGACCAGTTTATAGTGGTTTTTATAGATGACATACTGGTTTATTCAGCATCTGAAGAGGAGCATGCAACTCATTTGAGGTTTACATCGCAGCTTTTGCGAGACAATCTGTTGTATGCTAAGTTTAGTAAGTGTGAATTCTGGTTGAAAGAAATTCAGTTTCTGGGTCATATTATTTCAGCAGAGGGAGTTGCAGTTGATCCAGCTAAAGTGGAGGCAGTTATGAAGTGGGAAGCGCCAAGAACAATTACAGAGATTAGAAGTTTTCTGGGCCTAGTAGGTTACTACAGGCATTTTATACATGATTTTTCCAGAATTGCAGCACCTATGACCAGATTGACTAGAAAAGATGAACCATTTGTGTGGTCAAGTGAATGTCAGAAAAGTTTTATGGAATTAAAGAAAAGACTTACAGCAGCCCCAATATTAACATTGCCAGCAGGCAGCAGTGGTTTTGTGATTTACATAGATGCATCCAAAAGAGGGCTTGGAGCAGTACTAATGCAACATAGTAAAGTGATAGCATATGCATCCAAGCAATTAAAGCCAACAGAGGAGAATTACCCAACTCATGATTTGGAGCTAGCAGCAGTTGTATTTGCTTTGAAGATGTGGAGGCACTACCTATATGGTGAGAGGTTCGAAATATTCACAGATCATTAAAGTCTGAAGTATATTTTCTCCCAAAAGGATTTGAATCTCCGTCAACACAAATGGGTAGAGTATTTGAAGGATTATGATTTCAGTTTGGCTTACCATCCAGGTTAGGCCAATGTGGTAGTTGATGCATTGAGTAGAAAAGTATATATGAGTCATATGATGATAAAATAATGGAAATTATACGAGGAAATAGTAGAAAATTCATTGTATGTTCCGAGCAATCAGCGGCGAGCAGTACTAGCCAGTAGTGCTGTAGAGCCATTTTTGTATTATTATTGAAGCCTAGAGAACTAATGGAAGCTTAGCAGAAATTGTGAAAATGGAAGGTGTTACCATTGATAATAATTGTGTAGTCAGGCTCAGAGGCAGGTTATATGTACCTGCAGAAAGAGAGGTAAAGCAAAGAGTTCTAGAAGAGGCCCATAAATCCAGGTATACGATTCATCAAGGCAGTACTAAAATGTATCAAGATTTGAAAAAGTATTTTTGATGGCCGCACATGAAAAGAGAAATAGCAGAGTTCATTGCTAGTTGTATTGTTTGTCAGCAAATAAAGGCAGAGCATCAAAAGCCCGGAGGTCTACTACAATCGTTACCCATTCCACAGTGGAAGTGGGATGACATTGCTATGGATTTTGTGGCAGGATTACCAAAGACAACTACATGACACAATGGAATATAGGTATTTGTTGACAGATTGACTAAAGTATGCAGATTAGTAGCAGTGAGTATGTCCTGGACAGTGGACAGATTAGCAAGAATTTATGTGGACAGAATTGTTCCATTGCATGGCATCCGAAAGACAATTGTTTCTGACAGGGATCCCAGGTTTACTTCTGGTTTATGGAGGAGCCTACAAAGAGTCATTGGTACGGAATTGAGGTACAGTTCAGCCTATCACCCACAAACATATGGTCAGATAGAAAGAACAACACAGACAATTGAAGATATGTTACGAGCATGCCGTTTAGTATGGGGAGGCAGCTGGGAGCACCATCTGGGCATGGTAGAGTTCGCTTCTAATAACAGTTATCACACCAGTATTGGAATGGCACCATATGAAGCATTATATGGAAGGCGGTGTAGAACACCACTGAATTGGCATGAAGTGGGAGCAAGACAGGTAATGGGTCCTGAGTTAATTCAGTAGACTACAGAAGTGGTCAGGTTCATTAAGGAAAAATTACAGGCAGCCCAGAGCCGACAGAAAAGCTATGCAGATAAACGTCGCAGGCCACTTCAATTTGAAGTTGGAGATTTTATTTTTCTGAGAGTTTCTCCTACTAAAGGTGTTTTGAGGTTTAGTAAGATAGGAAAATTAAGCCCAAGGTATGTGGGACCCTTCCAAGTGTTGGAAAGAATCGGGGAGACTGCCTATAGAATTGATTTGCCAGCTGATTTTACTGATGCTCATGATGTTTTCCATGTTTCCATGTTGAGGAAATGTATTGAAGATCCAGCACGGATAGTCAGTTATTAGCGGGATGATTTCAAACTAGATATGTCTATGCCAGAATACCTAGTGCAGATCACAGGCCGCAGAACACAAAAGTTGAGAAACAAAGAAACTGATTTAGTAAAAGTTAGATAGGAAAACAGGCAGGGAGGAGAAGATACCTGGAAGTTAGCCTAGGAAATGGCTAAGGCGTATCCTTATTTGTTTGAGTAAGTTTTTAAATCTTTTTAGATGATAGTACGTGTTGTGGTGTTTAAAGCTTTAAATATATAAATTGTGTTTTGAATTTCGAGGTCAAAATTTCTTTTTAGATGATAGTAATGTAACGTCGCGTATTTTTCATATCCTTATGGATCCTTCGGTTGGTGGTTGAGGTGGCCAGTGTATGGCCAATGTGGCGTGTTCCAGGTGTGTGTGCAAGTTTCGGGTGTTTGTGGGCTGGTAGGCTGGGCCCAAAACACCAGCATGTTCACTGTCCGTGAACGCGACAGTGAGGAACGTCGCGATCTGAACGTGACGGTCCTGCATGTCGCATTCCTTTTGTCGCTACTGAGCGGTCGTCGTCTGCATGCGCGCCACGTGTCTCGCGCTGGGCGGCATGCAGACGTCAGCTTTGTGAAGGCAATGCCCTGAACCATCGCGTTCAAGTCGAGACGGAGGGGTACGTCGCATTCCCAACCGTTGTGCGTTTGTATGTTGTTTTGGCCAAGCAGAGCTGCAACCAATTCTGCTCGGCCAAGAGAGGGAGTTGCGGCGATTTACTGGGCGATTTGGCGAGTTGATAGTGTTTTTGGCATGTTCTCGCCGTGAGGACCTTGCGTGGAGCGGGGGAAACGCCGGGTATTTGTTGTTCTTCGCGTTCTTCGCGAAGGTAGGGGAATTCTACCCGTTTTACACCATGAGATTGCATGATTTGCATGTGTGGATGGTTACTTGGCTTTAAAAATGTTAGATATCATGATAGGGCATTCATTAAAAAATTGAGAATTAAACGTGGTTTGTGTGGTGTGGGGTGGTGATCCGGAGTGAGCAATCCGGATTAGGGTTTTCGCCTGTGAAGGCGACAGAGCCCCCTGTCGCATTTAGAACGCGACAGGTTGATCCGTCGTGTTCAGGTTATGAACGCGACATATCGTTCTGTCGCTTTTTGAAGGCGACACTACCCCACGTTGCGACCTCAGCCGAGGGGTCATCTTGCGCATGGTTTACACAACAGAATTATCTGTCTATTGGTATTTTATGTGTCTGATAAGTATGAGTGGTGCATTAGCAGGTGTAATACCCTGTGTGGATGATGTTTACGTGGCTAGCATTCTGTTTACGAGGCTAGAAAGTGGTTTATGTGATTGGCACGGTGTCCACACGGTTAGTGTACTGTGTTCACGTGGTTGACATGAGATTTCACGTGGGTCGTGCGGTGCGCACGTGGTTTGTGTGTGCGTGACGAGTAGTACGATGCCTACCGTGGTTACCTCTTCATTTGGGTGCCCCAGGTTCTGTGTGAGCCAGACTTTGCACTCGGGGCTTGTCCTTGTGTACCGTCGAGGTCTGTGTCATCTGTCCTGGACACCCTCACTCCGTTGCTTGAGTTGTACATGCGGCTGAGGGAAAGACGACAGTGAGATAGCGACTTGTGTGAGTTTGTTGTTTGTTGCTTGTAGCGCGCTCGTGGTTGGGGGTACGGACACCAGTAGACGTACTGGGCCCCAGCTAGTCATGTGTTCAGTGCCTCACTCTAGGGAGCTTAGGCCAGAGTCCTTAGAGGTGCCAGGCATGAGCCTGCGGCAGTGTAGTCCGCAGGTGTGGGGTTGGTTGGTCTCCACAGTTGTTTGACTTGTTCTTGTGGAGCGGCAGCTGGACCTTTCGTCCATGGCTGCGAGGCTGAGAGGTAGACCTGTGTGGTTTGTCTGAGTCAGTTCCTGGTGTCGCAAACCAGTCTACGTGGCTCGAGTGTGGCGGACACTACTTTAGCGCATACACCGAGTTGTGGTTTTTCCGTTTACTTATTAAGGTTGGTTTATGTTAACAGCAGGTGGCAAGTGGTATTTACAGCTTTAATATCCTGCTTGGCTTACTCTATAAATTGCTAGTGTAGCCTCTAGCTTTTGTACTTGAGTTGTTTTGCTCAGTTTTTGGGGGAGTTTCCCTACTGAGCCAGTGACTTGCGAGGCTCACCCCTACTCCCTACAGGTGAAGGAGAGCAAGAGATTGCTCTTCCGTCTTCCAGTTCGGAGCCGCATCGCAGCGGTGTTGGGCCAACGCCTCCAGCAATGTAGTTTCTTTTCCTGTTGTACCTCAGGGTATGCCCCAGGCTCTTATACCTTACTTTGACTTTTGTTAAAATTTGGCTATGTAAATCTAATGTAAATATGTGTGACATTGTGAATTCTATATATATATATCAGTGTGTTCCTTTATGTTTTCATGGACATGTGTGTAATATCCCTTGCGAGGCTACGACACATTCGTGGGAGACGGAGTCGGGTCAAGCTCGTTACTGGGTCAACGGGATTGACCGACGTGGTCCGTCACAATAAAGGTGATCCAGTGCCTCAATTGTCGGCTGGCTGCCCTTAATCGCTTCTTGTGAAAATTGACCAAGCAATGCCTACCCTTCCTCATAGTGATGAAGACCAATAAAGCCTTCAAATGGATAGAGGACTAACATAAAACTTTTGACAGCCTTAAGGTCTACCTATCTGCGGTACTTGATCTATCTAAGCCAATCTTTGGGGCCACCCATCGAACCATCAACTTCGTACTTGTGCGAGAGGATGGCCGAGCACAACAACCTGTCTATTTTACTAGTAGGGTGCTACATAAACCAAAGCTTAACCACCCCCAACCTGACAAAATGGCGTTAGCACTGGTGACTGAAGCTTGAAAGTTGAGACCCTGGTGGGTTTGGTAACGTGATAAGAGGGTTTATCCCTCTTTTATCACCAATTTTATGTCCACAAATAATTTGGAAATATGTTTAGTTTTATCCTTGGGTGATAAAAGTTATCCAAGATAAAATGGTGATAAAGGGGGTGATAACTATCTCTCTTATATGGGGGTGATAAAAGTTATCCCTAGGGATAACTCATTAAATATTATTATTATACTCTTGAAAATCGTGTATATATATATATATATATAGGTAAATGATGTCAAATTAGGGATGAATGGGTGATAACTATACATAATGTGTCACATCACATCACATTAAAAGTTATCCCCTACATAAGTATCCCTCATTTAAATCATCTCAAATAAAAAAAGCCTCTAAACACAAACAACCTATACCTGATTTACTTATACACGATCCCCTTATCTCATTATCAAAGAGGCCCTACTTCCAATCACATACCATCTCGATGTTGATCAACCTTTTGCTAAGGCAAATTCTCTAGAAGTTGGACATCTCGATTGGCTACTTAGATGGGCGGTCGAATTGGGCGACTTCAACAACTTCCTGTCAAAGACCATGTTTAAGGGTGTTTTAGGTTGCACTATAGTAGTGTCCCTAAAAATACTTAGTTTTAAGTAATTAACAAGACACTCATATTAGCAATTAAGTGATAACAAACTTTCTATACATAAATATCATGTTTATCAAATCAAATTATTCATGATCAAAGAATTAAGTTTTATGTGATTTGATTGCTAAATTACTTATCATCTATTTCATGCAAAAAGATGTTGTATTCTAAAGTTATTTGTATGCATGTCTATGATGATAATATATGATAATAATTCAATATTCGGATTCAATTTTTTTGCTAATTAGTTTTAATAATCCGTACATCAATTATGATTCAATTTCAATTGATTAATTGATTTAATTATCGATTTCATAATGCTTGCAAGTTTTCTAAATAATTTCGTTGATTCAATTTTTTATTGAGCTACATGACTTCATATTTTTCTATGAAATATTTCATCTTTAAATCAGGTGGTTAAAAAAGGAGGTGACAACAAGATAGTACAAGAAAAGTCATCTTTATGCACGTACCTAATATCCCAGTTTACAGGGTACATAAAGAGGAAAACAAGCACTAATATTATTCATAAGATTTCTTTAACAATCTGCAAAGGATTAAAATCTTTGTCAAATATCTTTTTTTCTTGTATCAGATATCAAGCAGGCCAAGACAAGTTGGAAGCCATCAACCAGAAAAGAATACAATGGACCTGATCATCTACAAGACAAAACGGAAAGATCTAAAGACTTACTAAAGTAGGAAGTGGACAGTGTACCAACCTAGAAATGCTTCAATAGCTATCTTCACTCCAACGATCATCAAGCTCAAGCATATTAGGCACTTAATTGATTATGTATGTCCTGATAATCGATTATATCTCTACTAAAGTTTTGTTTTCTGCAACTAAGTATCAGACAATGAGAACATAATCGATTATGTGTGTTCTGATAATCGATTATGCGTGTACTGTGATATTTTGTTTTGGTCTATGCGTCAAGTCCTTGTAGGCATATAATTGATTAGTTGATCTTGATAATCGATTATGTCCTACTGATGCTTTATTCTGATTTTGTGGTTCAGTACCATACCATGTGAATATAATCGATTATATGTTCACAATAATCGATTATGTCCTGCTAAAAAGTTTTGATTTTTATGAGTAAGTATTATACAAGTGCTATGTCAATCGATTAATTTTCATTTGACAATTGATTAAGTATACTAGATGATATGTTTTGGCTTTCAATGATGGAATATTATTGTTAGATAATCGATTACTGAGCATCAACCTGATATATAGCTATTAGATAATCTATTAGCCCCTTTTGGTAATCGATTATTAAGTGTATTGTTTCAGTGGTTAACTAAATGTGTTTGTTTGGTTTTTGGTGGTTTCCAAGCTCTGTAGCCGATTAAGTATGTGTACGGGGTTTTCTTTTCTATGATTTTACCTGCTGACAATATGCTTATAGTTAGGATGTACAAGTAAATGAAAAACTTAAGCAAAAGATTGAAAATGTGCTTTTGACATTGTCCTGAAGGGAATTTGTGATTTTGTCTCATTAAAATCACACATGTTTTTCAAGAGACCTAGGTGATGGTTTATGTGAGGATTTCATTTCTGGTACATGTGGATTAGTTATAAGTTGAAGAGATTGTCTAACTAGTCATAGAGCATCTGATTTGTGGGTTGGACATAGAGAAGACATATCTCAAAAAATTTGGTTTGTTATTCATGCAGATCTTGAAATTTTTGATTTGTCATTCCACTTCCTTCATCTACAAGATTTTATTCAGTCAGTTTTGATCTTGGCTTGATTTGGTCTGAGTTTGGGGGTGTGACATTTTGGGTCTCTACAGTGTGGCCAACAAAGGGGCAAACTCTAGCCAACTTCATGTTGGGACCATGATCCCAAGCATAGGCACAAGGCCTAAGAAGACATCTATTCTGACCTGCTAATGATTGTTTGTCAACAGGTCCTTGTGCTCGACAGGTAGTGGAGCAGGCTTGGTGCTCAAAAGCATGCTAGAATATTCCTTAAGATATGATTCCCATCTTCGAACAATATTGTGGAATATGAAGCCTTGATCATGAGACTCTCTATGACTATTCATCTCGGCATGGAGGACCTCAATGCCAGTAGTGACCCCCAACTCATTGTTGGCCAAATATTGGGAAACTATGAGGCCAAGGATCCTAGCATAGCCAAATACCTCGTGGTAGTGAAGAAAATTTCATATAGACTATATGTAATGCCGCGTGTCTTTCGGATCCATGCGAATCATGTGTGTGTTGGTTGTGTAGGCCGTTGTGAGGCCAATGTGAGCTAGTTGTGTGGAATGTGTGATGTGAATTCGTGGCTTGAGCAGGTGAAGAGCAGGGTTGGTCCTGAAATGAACGGGACCTGCTGCTGTTCAGTTGGAGTTGGCGGCCAGGGGTGGTCGTTGACTGATTGGCGTCCAAGTGAGTGGACGTTGACTTCTTGAACTTGGCGGTAGTTGTTGTGGACGCTAAGGGTGGCGGTTGCTGTTGGCGGCATGGGGGTTGACGCCAACCTGAGAATGGTGCAGGTTATAGGCTCACCCGAGGGCAGCTCACTCTCTTCCCCTCTTGCCCCAGCTTCGCGCCCCGGTGTTTCTGAAGCTTCTAATAGGTTCTGAGGAGTGGTTGGTCGATCGTAGAACGCGCGGCATCGCCGAATTACGCGAGGAAACGTCGCGGCGTGGTGCAATTCCCGTGGGAGCTCGCGGAGGGCTCGGCGTGAATCGGGAGATTACGGGAAGTTCTAGCGTGTTCTGAGGTAGGGGACGAACCCGTTTAGCTCCGTAGAAACATTAAAACACATCATAACCACTTGAACCAGCATGATAATGCATGTTTGGATAAAGTTGCACCATACGGGGATAATGGGTGGTTTGAGTAGTTTAATGTATGAAGCATGTTGTAATGGGTTGTATTGAGTTCTGGCATGCTAAAGGAACTATATTTATATATTTTTCTGTAGTTAGAATGGTTAAAGAACCCGCAGAGCCGGATTAGGGTTTCTGCAGGGTTTATGGCCGAAGTACTTGGCGTCAACATCGTTTGTCGCCAAGCTCCTCAGCCAAGATGTTAACGGCCAGGTCCCTTGCCGTTGACTTGGTGTAAGCGGCAGTCGATGTTGCCGCCTATTGGCTATGAACAGCAAAGACTGAATTGTGATATTTATCGATAATGCATGTGTGTTGACGCATGAGGTGCACTGAGTGCACTTGGTTTTCGTTTTAGCATACAAGGTATGCAGTTAGTTGCTTATTTCTGTGACTGCGCGTTGTTTACGCGAGTCAGTTGGGTTCACGTGTGGTGGACCGTGGTTACTTGTGGTTTACGTGAGGTTTCACGTGGTTTGTGTGCGACGTGCACGTGGTTTTGTGTACGTGGCGAGTAGTACGACGCCTACCGTGGTTACCTCTTCAGTTGGGTGCCCCAGGTTCTTTGTGAGCCAGGCTGTTAGCTCGGGGCTTTGTCCCGGTACTTGTGTTGTACCGTCGAGGTCTGTGTCGTCTGACCTGGACACCCTCACTCTTGTGTTAGAGTTGTACGTCCGGCTGAGGGAAAGACGACAGTGGGACAGTGACACTTGTGTTTGTTTTTAGTCACTTGTAGCGCGCTCGTAGTTGGGGGTACGGACACCAGTAGACGTACTGGACCCCAGCTAGTCCTTTTCCAGTGCCTCACTCCTGAGAGTTCCGGGCCAGGGTCTCTGGAGGTGCCAGGCATGGGCCTGTGACCGTGTGGTCCGCAGGTGGCGGTGTTTAGTTGGTCTCCACAGTTGCTTGACCTTTTTACGTGGAGCGGCAGCTGGACCTTTCGTCCGTGGCTGCGAGACTGAGAGGTAGACCTGTGTTAGTTGTCCGAGTCAGTTTCTGGTGTCGCGAACCAGTTCACGTGGCTCGTGTTGGCTGTCTCTACTTTAGCTTGTACACCTGTATTGGTTTGTCATTTAATTATTACTGTTGTTTCTCGTAGTCGGCAGACGGTGAGTACTTTTACAGCTTTACTTACCTGCTTAGCTATTATATTAATTGTTGGTGTTGTTTACTATTCGTACTCGTGGTGTCTGTTTTGCTTGGTTTTAGGGGAGTTCCCTACTGAACCAGTGACTAGAGAGGCTCACCCCTAACCCCACAGGTGAGGGCGAGGAGGACGTTTCTCGTCCGACGTCCAGTTCAGGGCCGCGTCGTAGCGGTGCAGGGTCAGTACCTCCCGCGGAGTAGTTCCAGCAGTGTAGCTTTGTAGTTGTTTACTTTCTTCAGTTGTACCTCGGGGTATGCCCCAGGCTCTTGTACCTCTTTTCAGTTTTTGTGGAAATTTGGCTATGTAAAACTGTGAAATATATATAAAATGTGGTGTGTTCCTTTATGTTTACACGGACTGTGATTTGGTATCCCTTGCGAGGCTTCGGCCCGTTCGCGGGAGGCGGACTCGGATCAAGTACGTTATCGGTTTAACGGGCTTGGCCGAGGCGTTTCCGTCACAGTTGGTATCAGAGCAAGGTCCGTGTTAATATAAGGGAATTAGAAAGATACATAGCCTTATTTCGGTCATTATACACTGCTGGTAGGGACCCTGGTTTTTGATAATTTGTGGTTTTGATTTTTGTCTGGTATTTTGTGCATGTAGAAATTTCTGAAATGGCTGATAGGAGAGATTGGGGTGGTGGAGGAGATGATCCGGAGGAAAGCACCCAGCGTATGATAGAAAGAATTTGGGAGAGCCTCATGGATATTCGGGCGAGAATGGATCAGCAGGCGCCAGTACCACCGGTTGCAGTGCCACCTGGGGATGGAGAGGCAATACCTGTTGCTCCAGATCCGCCGAGAGTGGAGGTGCCTTTTGTAGCACCTGTGCCACCACCACCACCAGTATTGTTAGCAGATGAACCAGTGATGCAGGTGGAAAATTTTCTGAGATTGCAGCCGCCTACTTATTCAGGAGGGCCGAATCCAGATACAGCCGAGCACTGGGTTCATGAAATAGAAAGAGTTTTTGCGACTATGAGGTGTCCGGCAGCGGATAGAGTGGTATTAGCTGCTTATCAGTTGGAGGTTTTGCCTTGGAATGGTGGCGATTGAAGATGCAAACCACTTTTGCAGGAAAGACGGAAGAAGCTATCACTTGGCCGGAGTTTCTTGATGTATTTAATGATACATTCTTTCCGATCCAAGTGCAGCAAGTGAAAAGAGAGCAATTCCGAACTCTTCAGTAAGGTAACTCTTCAATCTTAGAGTACCAGATGAGATTTATGGCACTTAGCCGTTATGCGCCATATGTGGTTTCAGATAATAACATGATGGTTGAGTACTTTATCAGAGGATTGAGAGTGGAATTGCAGGATGCGATAGTACCTCTTATGTGCAAGACAGTGGAAGAGGCAGCGCAGAGGGCAGCTACCTTGGAGAGGTCTATCCGTACTCGTCAGGCAGGTGAATCAGGTTCAAGTAGTTTTCGGCTACCGCAGCAGACAGTAGGTGCAAGCAAGGGTAAGGCACCAGCGGGACCTTCTACATCAGGCTTTGGTAAATGGGGCCAGAAATTAAAGCAAGCACTTAAAGGAAAAGGAAGAGGATGGGGAGGTCGTCCGCAGTTCCAGCAAGGCCGTGGTAGGCTTGAGGTGGAGGTGTCACAGTAGAGCACTGCCAGGCAGCCTATTGTTCCTCCAGGGTATAGATGTTATAATTGTAATCAGCCGGGACATTTGATCCGCAATTGTCCCTATGCAAGAGAATATGGGTATGGTAGAGGTGTGCAACAGCAGCAGCCTCAGCAGTTCCAGCAGCCACAGGCAGGTCGTGGCAGAGGAGCACCGCAGCAGCGAGGGAGAGGCCGGGTTATGGCTATCACCCGAGCCCAGGCAAAGGCATCAAATATGATAGAATGTACTTTACCTCTTTATGAATATTCAGCAAGAGTTTTATTTGATTCGGGTGCCTCTCATTCTTTTATTTCCGAAGAATTTCTGGATTGCATAGCTCATCCTTTAGAGGAGAAGTCTTGTGAGTTAGTGGTGGAGGTTCCTTCAGGTGAGTTCTTACTCACTTCGAGCTATATAGATGAAGCTCCTGTTATGATTGAAGGGAACCAGATGCCGGGTCGGTTGTATGCCCTGCAGTTGTCAGATTATGATATCATTTTGGGTATGGATTGTCTTGAATGTATGGAGCAATGTTAGATTGCAGAAAAAAGGATCAGATTTTGTCATCCTAATGGTGCAGTGTTTGAATATCAGGTATGCCTTTTTATACCTCCAAGTTTCTAATTTCTGCAATTAAAGCTAGAAAGTTGATAAATGATGGGTGTGTGGCTTATTTAGCCTCGGTAAGTATGGTAGAGGCCAGTCAGCCAATAGAAGCAGTTTCCGTGGTTAGGGAATTTGTTGATGTTTTTCCGGAAGATTTGCCTGGTTTAGCTCCATACAGAGAGGTGGACTTTTCTGTTGAGTTGCTGCCAGGTACCATGCCGATTTCTAAAGCTCCATATCGGATGGCACCAGCAGAACTTAAAGAATTGAAAAAGCAATTAGAAGTGTTGTTGCAGAAAGGTTTTATTAGACCAAGTCATTCCCTGTAACGTCGCGTGTCTTTCGGATCCATGCGGATCATGTGTGTGTTGGTTGTGTAGGCCGTTGTGAGGCCAATGTGAGCTAGTTGTGTGGAATGTGTGATGTGAATTCGTGGTTTGAGCAGGTGAAGAGCAGGGTTGGTCCTGAAATGAAACGGGACCTGCTGCTGTTCAGTTGGAGTTGGAGGCCAGGGGTGGCCGTTGACTGATTGGCGTCCAAGTGAGTGGACGTTGACTTCTTGAACTTGGCGGCAGTTGTTGTGGACGCTAAGGGTGGCAGTTGCTGTTGGCGGCATGGGGGTTGACGCCAACCTGAGAATGGTGCAAGTTATAGGCTCACCCGAGGGCAGCTCTCTCAGCTCACTCTCTTCCCCTCTTGCCCCAGCTTCGCGCCCCTGTGTTTCTGAAGCTTCTAATAGGTTCTGAGGAGTGGTTGGTCGATCGTAGAACGCGCGGCATCGCCGAATTGCGCGAGGAAACGTCGCGGCGTGGTGCAATTCCCGTGGGAGTTCGCGGAGGGCTCGGCGTGAATCGGGAGATTGCGGGAAGTTCTAGCGTGTTCTGAGGTAGGGGACGAACCCGCTTAACTCCGTAGAAACATTAAAACACATCATAACCACTTGAACCAGCGTGATAATGCATGTTGGATAGAGTTGCACCATACGGGGATAATGGGTGGTTTGAGTAGTTTAATGTATGAAGCATGTTGTAATGGGTTGTATTGGGTTCTGGCATGCTAAAGGATTGCATTTGTATGTTTTTTGTAGTTAGAACAGTTAGAAACCCGCAGAGCGGATTAGGGTTTCTGCAGGGTTTATGGCCAGAGAACTTGGCGTCAACATCGTTTGTCGCCAAGCTCCTCAGCCAAGATGTTAACGGCCAGGTCCCTTGCCGTTGACTTAGTATAAGCGGCAGTCGATGTTGCCGCCTACTGGTTATGAACAGAAATGACTGAATTATGATATTTATCGATAATGCATGTGTGTTGACACATGAGGTGCACTGAGTGCACTTGGTTTTCGTGTTTAGCATACAAGGTATGCAGTTAGTTGCTTATTTCTGTGACTGCGCGTTGTTTACGCGAGTCAGTTGGGTTCACGTGTAGTGGACCGTTACTTGTGGTTTACGTGAGGTTTCACGTGGTTTGTGTGTGACGTGCACGTGGTTTTGTGTACGTGGCGAGTAATACGACGCCTACCGTGGTTACCTCTCCAGTTGGGTGCCCCAGGTTCTTTGTGAGCCAGGCTGTTAGCTCGGGGCTTTGTCCCGGTACTTGTGTTGTACCGTCGAGGTCTGTGTCGTCTGACCTGGACACCCTCACTCTTGTGTTAGAGTTGTACGTCCGGTTGAGGGAAAGACGACAGTGGGACAGTGACACTTGTGTTTGTTTTTAGTCACTTGTAGCGCGCTCGTAGTTGGGGGTACGGACACCAGTAGACGTACTGGACCCCAGCTAGTCCTTTTCCAGTGCCTCACTCTGAGAGTTCCGGGCCAGGGTCTCTGGAGGTGCCAGGCATGGGCCTGTGACCGTGTGGTCCGCAGGTGGTGGTGTTTAGTTGGTCTCCACAGTTGCTTGACCTTTTTACGTGGAGCGGCAGCTGGACCTTTCGTCCGTGGCTGCGAGACTGAGAGGTAGACCTGTGTTAGTTGTCCGAGTCAGTTTCTGGTGTCGCGAACCAGTTCACGTGGCTCGTGTTGGCTGTCTCTACTTTAGCTTGTACACCTGTACCGGTTTTCCGTTTAATTATTACTGTTGTTTCTCATAGTCGGCAGACGGTGAGTACTTTTACAGCTTTACTTACCTGCTTAGCTGTTATATTAATTGTTGGTGCTGTTTACTATTCGTACTCGTGGTGTTTGTTTTTCTCGGTTTTGGGGGAGTTCCCTACTGAGCCAGTGACTAGAGAGGCTCACCCCTACCCCCACAGGTGAGGGCGAGGAGGACGTTTCTCGTCCGACGTCCAGTTCAGGGCCGCGTCGTAGCGGTGCAGGGTCAGTACCTCCCGCGGAGTAGTTCCAGCAGTGTAGCTTGTAGTTGTTACTTTCTTCAGTTGTACCTCGGGGTATGCCCCAGGCTCTTGTACCTCTTTTCAGTTTTTGTGGAAATTTGGCTATGTAAAACTGTGAAATATATATATAATGTGGTGTGTTCCTTTATGTTTACACGGACTGTGGTTTGGTATCCCTTGCGAGGCTTCGGCCCGTTCGCGGGAGGCGGACTCGGATCAAGTACGTTATCGGTTTAACGGGCTTGGCCGAGGTGTTTCACAGTCAGAGCAAGGTCCGTGTTAATATAAGGGAATGAAAGATACATAGCCTTATTCGCTGGTAGGGACCCTGGTTTTTGATAATTTGTGGTTTTGATTTTTGTCTGGTGTTTTGTGCATGTAGAAATTTCTGAAATGGCGATAGGAGAGATTGGGTGGTGGAGGAGATGATCCGGAGGAAAGCACCCAGCGTATGATAGAAAGAATTGGGAGAGCCTTACGGATATTCGGGCGAGAATGGATCAGCAGGCGCCAGTACCACCAGTTGCAGTGCCACCTGGGGATGGAGAGGCAATACCTTTGCTCCAGTTCCGCCGAGAGTGGAGGTGCCTTTTGTAGCACCTGTGCCACCACCACCACCAGTATTGTTAGCAGAAGAACCAGTGATGCAAGTGGAGAAATTTCTGAGATTGCAGCCGCCTACTTATTCAGGAGGGCCGAATCCAGATACAGCTGAGCACTGGGTTCATGAAATAGAAAGAGTTTTGCGACTATGAGGTGTCCGGCAGCGGATAGAGTGGTATTAGCTGCTTATCAGTTGAGAGGTTTTGCCTTGGAATGGTGGCGATTGAAGATGCAAACCACTTTTGCAGGAAGGACGGAAGAAGCTATCACTTGGCCGGAGTTTCTTGATGTATTTAATGATACATTCTTTCCGATCCAAGTGCAGCAAGTAAAAAGAGAGCAATTCCGAACTCTTCAGCAAGGTAACTCTTCAGTCTTAGAGTACCAGATGAGATTTATGGCACTTAGCCGTTATGCGCCATATGTGGTTTCAGATAATAACATGATGGTTGAGTACTTTATCAGAGGATTGAGAGTGGAATTGCAGGATGCGATAGTACCTCTTATGTGCAAGACAGTGGAAGAGGCAGCGCAGAGGGCAGCTACCTTGGAGAGGTCTATCCGTACTCGTCAGGCAGGTGAGTCAGGTTCAGTAGTTTCGGCTACCGCAGCAGACAGTAGGTGCAAGCAAGGTAAGGCACCAGCGGGACCTTCTACATCAGGCTTTGGTAAATGGGGCCAGAAATTAAAGCAAGCACTTAAAGGAAAGGAAGAGGATGGGGAGGTCGTCCGCAGTTCCAGCAAGGCCGTGGTAGGCCTGAGGTGGAGGAGTCACAGCAGAGCACTGCCAGGCAGCCTATTGTTCCTCCAGGGTATAGATGTTATAATTGTAATCAGCCGGGACATTTGATCCGCAATTGTCCCTATGCAAGAGAATATGGGTATGGTAGAGGTGTGCAGCAGCAGCAGCCTCAGCAGTTCCAGCAGCCACAGGCAGGTCGTGGCAGAGGAGCACCGCAGCAGCGAGGGAGAGGCCGGGTTATGGCTATCACCCGAGCCCAGGCAGAGGCATCAAATATGATAGAAGGTACTTTACCTCTTTATGAATATTCAGCAAGAGTCTTATTTGATTCGGGTGCCTCTCATTCTTTATTTCCGAAGAATTTCTGGATTGCATAGCTCATCCTTTAGAGGAGAAGTCTTGTGAGTTAGTGGTGGAGGTTCCTTCAGGTGAGTTCTTACTCACTTCGAGCTATATAGATGAAGCTCCTGTTATGATTGAAGGGAACCAGATGCCGGGTCGGTTGTATGCCCTGCAGTTGTCAGATTATGATATCATTTTGGGTATGGATGGCTTGAAATGTATGGAGCAATGTTAGATTGCAGAAAGAAAAGGATCAGATTTTGTCATCCTAATGGTGCAGTGTTTGAATATCAAGGTATGCCTTTTTATACCTCCAAGTTTCTAATTTCTGCAATTAAAGCTAGAAAGTTGATAAATGATGGTGTGTGGCTTATTTAGCCTCGGTAAGTTTGGTAGAGGCCAGTCAGCCAATAGAAGCAGTTCCCGTGGTTAGGGAATTTGTTGATGTTTTTCCGGAGATTTGCCTGGTTAAGCTCCACACAGAGAGGTGGACTTTCTATTGAGTTGCTGCCAGGTACCATGCCGATTTCTAAAGCTCCATATCGAATGGCACCAGCAGAACTTAAAGAATTGAAAAAGCAGTTAGAGGAATTGTTGCAAAAAGGTTTATTAGACCGAGTCATTCCCCGGGGGAGCGCCGTTTTTATTTGTGAAAAAGAAAGATGGAAGTTTTCGGATGTGCATTGATTATAGAAAATTGAATGATGTGACCATCAAGAATAAGTACCCGTTGCCGAGGATAGATGATTTATTTGATCAGTTGCAATCAGCAAAGGTGTTTTCTAAGATTGATTTGAGGTCCGGGTACCATCAGTTGAGAATTAAAGAGGAAGATATAGATAAGACAGCGTTTAGAACCAGATATGGTCACTATGAGTTTGTGGTAATGCCTTTTAGGTTGACTAATGCTCCTGCAGGTTTTATGGATCTGATGAATAGAATTTTTCATCCATATTTAGATCAATTCATTGTGGTCTTTATTGATGATATTCTAATTTATTCAGCATCTGAAGAGGAGCATGCAGCTCATTTGAGGTTTACCTTGCAGTTGTTAAGAGATAACCAGTTGTTTGCTAAATTCAGTAAGTGTGAATTCTGGTTGAGGGAAATTCAGTTTTTGGGTCATGTTATCTTAGCTAAAGGAATAGCAGTGGACCCGAGTAAAGTGGAAGTTGTGTCTAGGTGGGGAGTGCCTAAGACAATAACCGAGATTAGAAGTTTTCTGGGGTTGGCAGGTTATTATAGGCGCTTTATTCAAGATTTTTCTAAGATTGCAGCACCTATGACTAGATTGACCAGAAAAGGAGTGCCTTTTGTGTGGTCCGGTGAATGTCATAGAAGTTTCATGGAATTGAAGAAAAGACTCACATCAGCACCTATATTGACATTACCGGTAGGGAGTGGTGGATTTGTGTTGTATACTGATGCTTCAAGGAGAGGTCTTGGTGCAGTGCTTATGCAGCATGGTAAAGTGATAGCTTATGCATCCAGGCAATTGAAGCCAGCAGAAGAAATTACCCCACTCATGATTTGGAATTAGCAGCAGTTGTGTTTGCCTTGAAAATGTGGAGGCATTATCTGTATGGCGAGAGATTGAGATTTTACAGATCATAAAAGCTTGAAATATATCTTCTCGCAGAAAGATTTGAATCTTCGCCAACGCAGATGGTTTGAATTTGAAGGATTATGATTTCAGTTTGGCTTACCATCCGGGTAAGGCCAATGTTGTAGCTGATGCCTTGAGCAGAAAGGCATATATGAATTTGATGATGATTAAAGAATGGAAGTTTATGAAGAGGTAGCAGAGAATTCCTTGTATGTGCCCAGCAGTCAGCGACGGGCAATTCTAGCTGCTAGAGCTGTAGAGCCGTCTTTATATTGGCAGATTATTGAGGCTCAGAGAGCAGATGCAGGTTTACCTGAAATTGTAAAAATGGAAGGAGTTTCTATTGATGATAATTGTGTGGTCAGGCTCAGGGCAGGTTGTTTGTTCCTGCAGAAGAGAGGTGAAGCAGCGAGTTCTGGAAGAGGCTCATAAATCTAGGTACACTATTCATCCGGGTAGTACTAAAATGTACCATGATTTGAGAAGGCATTTTTGGTGGCCTCATATGAAGAAAGAAATAGCAGAATTTGTAGCAAGGTGTGCTATCTGTCAGCAAATTAAAGCAGAACATCAGAAGCCTGGAGGTCTATTGCAACCGTTGCCTATTCCACAGTGGAAATGGGATGATATTGCGATGGACTTTGTGGCAGGTTTACCAAGGTCGAGTTCAGGGGATAATGGAATATGGGTGTTTGTTGACAGATTGACTAAGGTATGCAGATTAGTGGCAGTAAGTATGTCTTGGACAGTGGACAGGTTGGCAATATTTATGTTGAAAGAATTGTTCCACTGCATGGTATTCCGAAGACTATTGTATCTGATAGAGATCCAAGATTTACTTCTGGTTTTTGAGAAGTCTGCAGAAAGTAATTGGTTCTGAATTGAGGTATAGCTCCGCTTATCATCCCCAGAATAGATGGACAGACTGAAAGGACTATTCAGACAATTGAAGATATGTTGCGGGCTTGTTTTTAGTTTGGGGAGGTAGTTGGGAGCATCATTTGGGAATGGTTGAGTTTGCCTACAATAATAGTTATCATACCAGTCTTGGGATGGCACCGTATGAAGCTTTATATGGAAGGCCATGTAGAACCCCATTGAACTGGCATGAAGTGGGAGAAAGGCAATTGGTGGGTCCTGAATTGATTCAGCAAACCACGGAAGTGGTAAAGCTTATTAAAGAAAAATTGCAGGCAGCTCAAAGTAGGCAGAAAAGTTATGCAGATGTGCGGAGAGACCACTTCAGTTTGAGGTGGGAGATTTTGTTTTTCTGAGAGTTTCCCCGAGTAAAGGTATATGAGATTTGGCAAGACTGGGAAAGTTGAGTCCAAGGTATGTGGGACCTTCCAGGTAATTGAAAGAATTGGGGAAGCAGCTTATAGACTGGATTTGCCAGCTGATTTTGTAGATGTGCATGATATTTTCCATGTCTCCATGTTGAGAAAGTGTATTGAAGATCCAGCTCAAATAATTAGATATCAAGTGGTGGACCTGAGGCCGGACATGACTATGCCAGAGTATCCGGTGCAGATCACAGATCGAAAGATAAAGAAGCTGAGGAATAAAGAAATTGAGCTAGTTAAAGTGAGATGGGAAAATAGATTAGGTGGTGAGGATACCTGGAGTTGGCCGCGGAAATGGCTAAAGGGTATCCCTATCTGTTTGAGTAAACTTGTGTATTTCTTTTTTAGATGATAGTACTTGTAAAGGTGTGTGTATAAGTTGTTTAACTTTGATTGTGTTTATTAAATTCGAGGTCGAATTTCTTTTTAGATGATAGTGTAACGTCGTCGTGTCTTTCGGATCCATGCGGATCATGTGTGTGTTGTGGTAGGCCGTTGTGAGGCCAATGTGATAGGTTGTGTGGAATGTGTGATGTGAATTGTGGTTTGAGCAGGTGAAGAGCAGGGTTGGTCCTGAAATGAAACGGGACCTGCTGCTGTTCAGTTGGAGTTGGCGGCCAGGGGTGGCCGTTGACTGATTGGCGTCCAGAGTGGACGTTGACTTCTTGAACTTGGCGGCAGTTGTTGGACGCTAAGGGTGGCGTGTTGGCGGCATGGGGGTTGACGCCAACCTGAGAATGGTGCAGTTATAGGCTCACCCGAGGGCAGCTCTCTCAGCTCACTCTCTTCCCCTCTTGCCCCAGCTTCGCGCCCCGTGTTTCTGAAGCTTCTAATAGGTTCTGAGAGTGGTTGGTCGATCGTAGAACGCGCGGCATCGCCGAATTGCGCGAGGAAACGTCGCGGCGTGGTGCAATTCCCGTGGGAGCTCGCGGAGGGCTCGGCGTGAACCGGGAGATTGCGGGAAGTTCTAGCGTGTTCTGAGGTAGGGGACGAACCCGCTTAACTCCGTAGAAACATTAAAACACATCATAACCACTTGAACCAGCGTGATAATGCATGTTGGATAGAGTTGCACCATACGGGGATAATGGGTGGTTTGAGTAGTTTAATGTATGAAGCATGTTGTAATGGGTTGTATTGGGTTCTGGCATGCTAAAGGGATTGCATTTGTATGTTTTTTTGTAGTTAGAACAGTTAGAAAACCCGCAGAGCTGGATTAGGGTTTCTGCAGGGTTTATGGCCAGAGAACTTGGCGTCAACATCGTTTGTCGCCAAGCTCCTCAGCCAAGATGTTAACGGCTAGGTCCCTTGCCGTTGACTTAGTATAAGCGGCAGTCGATGTTGCCGCCTACTGGTTATGAACAGAAATGACTGAATTATGATATTTACCGATAATGCATGTGTGTTGACACATGAGGTGCACTGAGTGCACTTGGTTTTCGTGTTTAGCATACAAGGTATGCAGTTAGTTGCTTATTTCTGTGACTGCGCGTTGTTTACGCGAGTCAGTTGGGTTCACGTGTAGTGGACCAAGGTTACTTGTGGTTTACGTGAGGTTTCACGTGGTTTGTGTGCGACGTGCACGTGGTTCTGTGTACGTGGCGAGTAGTACGACGCCTACCGTGGTTACCTCTCCAGTTGGGTGCCCCAGGTTCTTTGTCAGCCAGGCTGTTAGCTCGGGGCTTTGTCCCGGTACTTGTGTTGTACCGTCGAGGTCTGTGTCGTCTGACCTGGACACCCTCACTCTTGTGTTAGAGTTGTACGTCCGGCTGAGGGAAAGACGACAGTGGGACAGTGACACTTGTGTTTGTTTTTAGTCACTTGTAGCGCGCTCGTAGTTGGGGGTACGGACACCAGTAGATGTACTGGACCCCAACTAGTCCTTTTCCAGTGCCTCACTCCTGAGAGTTCCGGGCCAGGGTCTCTGGAGGTGCCAGGCATGGGCCTGTGACCGTGTGGTCCGCAGGTGGTGGTGTTTAGTTGGTCTCCACAATTGCTTGACCTTTTTACGTGGAGCGGCAGCTGGACCTTTCGTCCGTGGCTGCGAGACTGAGAGGTAGACCTGTGTTAGTTGTCCGAGTCAGTTTCTGGTGTCGCGAACCAGTTCACGTGGCTCGTGTTGGCTGTCTCTACTTTAGCTTGTACACCTGTACTGGTTTGCCGTTTAATTATTACTGTTGTTTCTCGTAGTCGGCAGACGGTGAGTACTTTTACAGCTTTACTTACCTGCTTAGCTGTTATATTAATTGTTGGTGCTGTTTACTATTCGTACTCGTGGTGTTTGTTTTGCTCGGTTTTGGGGGGAGTTCCCTACTGAGCCAGTGACTAGAGAGGCTCACCCCTACCCCCACAGGTGAGGGCGAGGAGGACGTTTCTCGTCCGACGTCCAGTTCAGGGCCGCGTCGTAGCGGTGCAGGGTCAGTACCTTCCGCGGAGTAGTTCCAGCAGTGTAGCTTTGTAGTTGTTTACTTTCTTCAGTTGTACCTCGGGGTATGCCGCAGGATCTTGTACCTCTTTTCAGTTTTTGTGGAAATTTGGCTATGTAAAATTGTGAAATATATATAAAATGTGGTGTGTTCCTTTATGTTTACACGACTGTGGTTTGGTATCCCTTGCGAGGCTTCGGCCCGTTCGCGGGAGGCGGACTCGGATCAAGTACGTTATCGGTTTAACGGGCTTGGCCGAGGCGTTTCCGTCACACTATAGCATTTCAACATCACTTGAGTGCCCATGTCAAAGAATGCCAAAGTCGTCACCTTGTCCCGCCTCACCTCCTCCTTTGAACTCGGACAATGGCAGTCAGTCTTAGTTGAAGAAATTCCCTCACCCAACTATGAGGAGAGGTGTTAGTTGGTGAGGATGAGGCCTCCCCAACTTGGAGGGACACCATAAACAAGTTCCTCTGGCTCAAATCCCTTCTGGCTGACGAATGACTAACCCAGGACATCAAGCACCAAGCTGCGAAGCTCATTGTAACATCCCTGTCCCCCCTTGTGTGGGTTTGCCCTCTCGGATGAGGTCACGACAGAGCGACCCGTCGCCTTCTGAAGGCGACAGAGTTGACCGTCGCGTTCTAATTATGAACGCGCCGGCCGCCCCTATCGCGATAGGACTCTGACAGCAGACAGTTCTTTTGTCGTCTTGCTGTCGGAGAGGTGGTGACACCTGTGGCTTTGCATGCATGAACGCGACGCTCTGGTCTGTCGCGATCAGATGTCAGTGTTGCATGCATGCCACGTGGTGGCTTTGACCGTCAGGGTCGCAGATGTTAAGATCACGACGTAGTAGGGCGTCGCGTTAGCATTGCTAACGCGACGACCAAGGCCGTCGCATTCTCAACGTCTGTGTTTAAGTTGCTCTAGCCGAGAGCAAAAGCCCCATTTGCCTCTTTTCTCTGTGTTTTCTTCCTCCGGCAATCTCCCCTTTGTGTGTGCTCCGTGGGAGCTTGGGAAGGAGGCTTGTGGCTTGTCTTGGTAAGTGTTGGTTGTGCTTGTAAGGGTTGTGCAATTTTTGGGTTTGATTGTAAATATCTCCTCTTCTTTCTCTCCTCCTTACTGTGTGTTCTTCATGTTTGGTGTGCAACTTCTACATTGGCTCAAGGAAGAGGTGCTCAGCTCGCGAGAGGTGGATCTTGGAGTGTTGGAGCTCGGAGGTGGAGGGGTGCTAGCCTACGAGAAGGCCCTAATTGGATGGATCTTCACATTGAGGTAGGGAACCCAAATCCTTCCCCTAGCTCTAACATGATAGGGCCAAACCCCCTTCTCCAAGCCTAGGATCCTTGCTTAGGATGTGCACTGTGCTTCATAATCCTTGTGTGATGGTTGTATGATGCTGGTTTGGTTGAATTCATGCTTGGATTGGGGTGTCCATGAAGAGTGTTTCATGTTGTGCATGTGAGGTCTAGAGTGTAGCCTTACCTCCCTTGGCATGCATAGGGTTGTTTGGGGTGGTTTGGATAGTAATTAGCATGTTTCCCATGTTTCCATGCCTCCCTCCCCCATGTTGTATCATTTTGTGGTTTTTGGTTGTGTGTGGTGCTCTGTTTAGGGCACTCGGCTGTGGTCGCGACGGGCTTCCCAGTCGCGACCAGGTCGCGACGTATCATTGTGTCGCGTTCTCTTGAACGTGCCCCGCACTCGTCGCGTCTAGCAAACGCGACGGGTACATGGCCGGCGGTCAGGAGTTCGAGGTCTGGTCAGATCGCGACCGCCGACCCCGTCGCGATGAGGTCGCGACGGGGTACGTGTCGCATCCAGTAGACCTAGGCTTGTTGTGGCACCCATAGCCGTCGCGATCTTATCGCGACAGGATCAAGGGTCGCCTTCGTGTATCCTTGTCGCGATAGTCAGAACCGTCGTGTTCTGGTCGCGACGGGTCGATATGTCGCCTCTCTGACCGAGAGCTGATTGTCGACATGCTGTGTTTCCGTTTCCGCTGCGACTCTGGTTTCTTGGCACCTGTGTTGTTCCTAGTGCAGGGCTACTCTAGTCTCTTTTCCCGGTGCTAGGCACTTGAGGGCTTGTCCACGAGACATGTTTGTTACCGTTACCTGGGACCCTTGGTCCCCGCGTGCCTGTGTCAGAGGGGGTTGCTCCAGGCGGCGGGGTTTGCTCGAGTCGTTGACTCTCATAGCAGTAGGGGAAAACAGTGGGGCAGTGATGTGAGTCGTTTGTAGAGCTCTCTTAGATGAGTCTGGGACGCAGAGTAGTTGGTAGCTCATACGGTGCAGATCAGCTAGTCATTTCTTACTGCCTCACTCTACGTGGTTTCGGAACCATTTAGAGGGGTCAGGCGTGGGACCGTAGTCCGGCCAGACTATGGCAGTTGTGTTTGTTCTTAGTTCCGCGTCTCACTCCGACGGGAGGTGCTAGACATGGACCGTTGGTCGAGGGTAAGGAGCGTGGCGCACCTGACCAGCTGACTAGTGTAGCATTCTGTAGCTAGTGTGTTTGTCCAGGTAGTGTCTACTGTCTTGTGGTGCCTTGGTTTACACGGGTTTTCCGGTCCCGCTGTGTAGCCTAGACCGACGACCGTGTACGCTTCCGCACTTGAGTCTGTTTAGTAGAATAGATTTTACTACTTTATTTATTTATTGCACTCAGTTCTATTTTGCTGTTAGAACCAGTGGGAGATTGGTAGTCCCTACTGGGCTTCTTCGTGAAGCTCACTCCCTATTTTGTAGGTGAGACTTCACAGCAGCTCCCTCCGCGGCGGACTGAGGAGACGGGCCCGTAGTAGTCGGCATCTCTAGTGAGCAGTGTTTCCCCAGTAGTTGTACTTCACCCTCGGGGTATGCCCCTAAGGGACCTGTCTTTCCCTTTTTTTATTCAGCACTTGTACTTTATTTACTTTGGGACTGTACTAGACTGTTACTTAGCGTTGGACATTTTTTGTTCACTTGTGGTGCACTTTAGTATGTTTGTTGTTATTTATCTCTATTACATATCTTGTTAGACCGATCCGTTAGCCCTTCCGGGTCTCCGGATCCGTGGGCGGCGGTCCCGATGTTCGGATTCTTGGTGGGAGCCGAGGGTCCAGGTGCCGGGGTCGTTACAGCTCATCCTCATTCAAAGAGAGCTTTATCAGAGGGTGCATGTATGGCTTACATACCTCAAATGCCTCACCCCTGTGGAGGCCGATTACACCCTCCTAGAACTACATGAAGGAATATACAAAAGCCACATGTGTGGACGATTCATGAACAGGACAACATGGATATTTGTAGCCAACTCTATGGCCCAAACAACATCAACCTTGTCAAGCAGTGTGAGTGTGTCAGGCTTATGCCAAGACACCCCACATGTCAATTGTTGAGCTCACCACCTTAGCCAAGCCTAGCCCATTCGCCTGATGGGGGATCGGCATCCTCAGCCTATTCTCCCATACCTTGGGGTAGCACTAGTTGATAGTTGTCGCCATGAATTACTTCACAAAATGGGTGGAGATTGAGCCCCTAGCTTGAATTATCGAGAAGGTAGTATGTAACTCTATAATCACCTTCTTTGGGTTAACCTGTGTCCTGGTCAGCGATAATGGGACATAGCTTGCTATGAAGCTATTGAAGTTGAGATTTACCCATCATGACATATCCTAAAACTTCACCTCGGTCGCACATCTCAAGTCAATAGGATCACTGAGGTCTCCATCAAGACGATCCTCCATGTATTGAAGACTTGCCTCGGGTAAGCCTAGGGAATCTAGGTCAATGAGCTACCTTCTGTCCTCTAGTCATATCATACCATGCTGAGATCAACGATGGGAGAATCTCCTTTCAACATGGACTTTAGAGTAGAAGCCATGGTTTCTGTCAATGTTAGCAAATCCTTACCTCAAGGTTGCAGCCTATGACCCTGACCTCAATGACAAGTGAATGCTCAAAATTATAGAGTCAATTGATGAAGTTAGAGAGAAGGTGATGCTTAAAGTCGAGGCCCTCCAATAAGCAACAACTTGGTTCTACAACCAAAGGGTGTGAGATTGGCAATCCTCTTTGACGACCTTATGCTCAGGAAGGTGGAAGCATCTAATTCAGCTTGTGCCGTAGGAAGCTTACCCCAACTTGGGAAGGCCCACATTGAGTGACTAAGGTGCTAAGACACAATGCATATCAAGAAAGGGGGTGAGGGGGTGGTGGTCTAGCTCGGGGCCTACTCTTGGCCAGCACCCTCAGCCTCCTCACCTTCATGGGCATTCTTGGCAACACCCTCTTCCCCATCTTCCTAGATAGTCGCAAGAAGCCGAAGTTGAGCTTGGCATACCACTCTTGTACAACACATGCATAGTTGGACATCCCTACCTCATAGGAGGTGATGCCAGCCTCCGCAAGAAGCTCCTCGAACTCCTTGCTTGACTTGAAGGCTTCGATAGCCTTGGCCCGAGTTGCTTTCACACACTCCTAAAGCTATGCCTTCGTCCCTCTACCCTCTCTTCGGCCTTTCAAAAGGTGGTCATCAGATGGGAGGCCTCCTCCTTGGCACGAATCTCACAAGTGCAGGCCTTCTCATCTAGCCAGGCCATCTCTTCAAATTGGCTACCAACCATGCGAAACATGGCCAAAAGCTTCAGTAGCCCCCCACATCTTGGTATGGAGGAGCCTCATAGTGGGCGTTCCTTGCATTGTCTCCCAATGATGGGGATTAACGTGGTATGCTATGGAAATCTCCAAGGGTGTGCTCGTCAGTGATGTGCCAATGACGAGACCATGGTTGAGCTTCCTCCACCAGGGCTCTCCAATGGCCACACACTCAGGTCGGGAGAAGGGTTATCCCTCCTAACAACCAACCAGTTGGTCATCCTATGCCCCCTAGAAGCCGAGTCTCCCTCTACCCCCTTCTTGTCGGATGAGGAACCCCTCTCCTCAGGAAGGCACATCTTTCCGTGGACCCTATCAAGGTTCGCCATATCTTCTACACAAAACCAATAATAAGAGTTAGCATCTTACATAATGACAACAACATGAAATTATCGCTCGAAATTTTCTTTGGTTAGGAGCAGGCAAGCTGACATCTCCCTAGAAAACAACACCTCTATAATGGAGAAGTGTGCTAGGTTATACTTGAGCACCAACAAGTGATTCCTCGAGACATCCTCGTTATACCACATGGGGAGTGGGAGTACCCCACCCAACCTCGGGTTCACAAAGAAAAATCGACCTTTCCACCAATGGATTGAGGTTGGGAGGCCTATCACTAAGATTCAACATGCCTTTGTGGCAACGTGGAACTAGTCCTTATGCATCGGGTTGCGCCTAAAGGAGTAGCATTAGAAGAACAGACTGATAGGAGGCATGCTCAGGCTGGCCCGATGACATATGACAAGAAAAGCAAAAATCACATGCTAGCTATTTGGCATGAGTTGGGCGGGAACAAGGCCCATGTAGCTGAGAAGCTCGACCACAAAGAGCAATGCCTGGAAACAGAAGCCAGCCTGAATGACCTCCTCATACACGCCCAATGAGCCACCTAGGATAGTATATGCATGCCCCCCAAATTGAGGTACAATGAGCTCAATCTCATTTTGCATCCAGTACTAATCATGGAGCACTACCTAATCCACCTAAATGATGCTAGACATGGCCTCCTTGACCATCTAAATAGAATGGCAGGTCAGCCTTACAAGCTCCAACTCCTCTCCATCCACCCTAGCCCCTACCTCAATCTCATCCCCCTCAAATGGTTGAGCCTCGCTCACAAGTTCTACCACGGTAACTTCTTGCCCCCAAACATCTCTGATCCTTGACTTGGAAGAGGATGATGAACTCGATGCACTACTTGACGACCATCTCGTCATGCTGCCCACTGCCCCTAAATGAAAGCTATTGGAACTGGCACTCTCACCTAACCCCTACATAGAACCCTCACTAGATGACATTCTCTCGCAAGGGGACACTCACCAATCAACAACACAATAATATATGGAAAGCATCGTGCCATGACGACTTGAGCGAAGGATGCCCAGCACACTGAGCTCTCACAACTTCTCTTGACTTCTACAGTCGACCTCCCTTGACCCCACGACACGGGAAACAAGCAATGGTGGGTAATGATTATCCACCACCCATGCCTTTTGTACACCCCTCGAAGGCTCGAGCACCGCCTGATGCATGACATCTGTCACCCAAGAGAAATGTGCATCCTAATAGCAATGCCATTATGGCAACTCGTATGCAAGACTTCACTCTAACTTGGCATTGGTGCCATCATGATGATGCTAGCAAGACGGCACAATGCACCACCTTTGAGGTGCCCTATCATGTCAGATCCCTACGCGTGGTCTCGAGGGTGAAGTCAGCATGGCCACATAATGTGTGACATGCGACCGCAAACCCAATCCCACTCCGACTCATCAAATCTCTTGCCGATCAACATAGGTATGGCTCCCCAAATAGAGAGGCATCGCAGAAGACTGATAAATATTGCAAGGCGTAGTGGTGACTCCAAGCCCTAGACTTGCTAAACCAATTACGGTGTCAACCCCACTTGCCCGCTTAATGGGCTCAGCGCAAGCCTAATGGTCCTGGAACATAAAATTTACCTGAAATGAGAAAATGCAACAAGAAGACAAGGCCTTATAAAGAGGTTTTTAGTCCCATATCGAAAGTAATTACACTTCACCCCACCCTCTTGCCGTCTTCAAAAGAAAGCCAACAATCATAGATAAACGCGACCAGGGCACGTGTCAACTAGACATAGTCTAATGGTAACTTCTCCTACCACTAAACCTCTATCTCCTTTCTTGGATAGAGCTTGATAAATCTACTGACTTGATCATCAGAGGGTTGATCACAATAGCTCTTTTTTGGGATCGACTATCTTATAGGTTGAAGCAAAACCAATAGCTGGTAAATACATGTTCTCTCTCTTGTCTCAATTGTCCGAAGGCTAAGCTATGGACATCTATAGTCGGCCACCTCTCAAAACCCATTCAAATCAAACGGATCACATCACTAAATCATCGTGGATATAAATTATTGTAGAACATAAGAATCTCAATATGTTGTTTTTCTTTCTTTCTGTCTCTTTGTTTTATGATTTCATGGTGAAATATTCGAATAAATATTTTACTTTGAATCGATGCAAAATATCGCAATAAAAATTCTGTATCAACAACCTAATTTCCCACAGAACTTCTGATTTATTTTTTTTTCTTGAAAATGACTTAAACCAAAACCTATAAATTTGTGTTTCTGTTTGCTTTCTAACAAGTGACCCTCTAAAAGTTCAAGAAATTTCACCATATATATTACAAAAACCTAAACAACCTTTTCAGTGTCCTTCTCGTCCACATGAGAATGCCAGTACCCGAAGACTTGAGTTCTGAAGGGCATACATCTGAACTAAAGAAAGAATAAAAAGGTAGACGCAATAGGTTTGACCACATGGGGGGATCAACAAGTGGCAAAAGAAAGATCAACTTGTGCAGTGTGAGTTTGAGGACGAGGAAACCTCGGGAAGTTCTTAATTTCCCACTTGGTTTTGAAATATAATAATAACTTTACATCCCAGAAAAGAATTATATGGCACCTTTATTTTGGAAGTAAAGTAATAGTTAATCAATACATAAGAAATAGTTTAATAGTTAAGACACTCTTCGTCCATCTAAGTGATCAAGATACAAATCCTTGCTCCTTTTATTACATACCCAAAAAATGTAGTAGCTAACCTTGTGAATTATTGTGAGATTTAACCACAAAATTGAGAAAGTTATCGATCACCATTTACATCCCTAACCATTAGCATCACAATACTATTTTTTTTTTCTTTCTAGACTATAGCTCCTCTTGCATAAGAAATCTTGGGTTATTGGACCCTTCCTCAATAAGGGATTGTGACACTTTCTTATTAGGTAACGTTTGTAAGTTAGGGGCAAGGCACCCACCTAAAGGAAGGCCACAACCTCCACACTACGTAAACTACAAGGAGCTTTGTTTACATAAAAGCAAAAGGGAATTCCTTCTACTGAATTGGAAGGACAAAGAATTTCTGTCTTTTCTAATTCTCTTTTTCAAACGGATAATTGTTAAAAGTTGGCAGTCCCCCAATTTGCTTGCAACAGACGAAAAAAAGGGGAAATTGAAAAGACTTTGGGCATCTTCTTTGCAGGGCAGCCCTCAATTACACAAGGAGCGTACAAAAGTATGCTCCAGAGGTTTGAGTGTACGGGAAAATATTTAAAGAGGGAGTGGTTGGGGGACGGAGGCCGCTGTGGAGGGGCCGCGGGTGAAAATATTCTAGACAGGGGAGTTCTTTCTCGTCGGTTCCGTTAACAAGCTCAGTTCCATCCGCCGGATTCATCTCTGTTTGGCAGAATTTTCATCTGGGTTTCCCTCGTTGAGGCGTGCTGGCCGAAAAGGTTCAATCTTTTGCCCCAGATGAGGGTAAACATTGATCCGTATCCGCCTGCCGTGTCGTGATCTCTGCGGCTCTGGAGATGATATGAAAGTCGGGAAGGCATAAGCTGTCGGATTTTGTTGTGGGTTCTTCTTGTTGGTCAGGGTTCTTGATTGGTTTCGCTTTGTGGAGAGAGAGAGAGAGAGAGAGAGAGAGAGAGAGAGTTCTAGTCGAGAGGTTCTGGGCCTGCAAAATTGTGGTGGTGGGGGCTGAGCGGAGGTAAGATGCTGCCGGTGGGGATTTGAATTGGCCGGTGATTGGGTTATCGTCTTGGGGATTCCATCTGGGATGGCTGGGGAAGACCTGATCGAGCTCAAGTTCCGGCTGTTTGACGGCACCGACATCGGACCCAGCAAATATGATCCATCCACCACCGTCGCCTCTCTCAAGGAGGTCATACTGGCCAGGTGGCCCCAAGGTGTATAACTCGGCTTACTTCACTTGCGATTTCTGTTCTCCTTTTCCTTTCTGTTTTGCCTTACCTGGCCGGTTTGAATTTTCTTGATCATCTGTTTAGAGGGGCGCCTGTTTTAGTGTAGTGATTTTGATGTAAATTGAGCATGTACTGGCTTTTGCTTATCCAATTTTGCATCGTCTTCTTTCTATCTCTTTCTTTCTTTCCGTCTCTGTTAGATGCCCTTTGTTATTCTTCCCCACCTTTTTGACTATGTTGTTGTTAGATTTCACGACACCCTAGCCTTCCTCGGCGTATGTTTTGAGCCTTGGCTTGTTCTCGGTTTCTCTGCGGCCGCAATTGTTTTGCCTCCTTGGGGTATTTGTGTTGCTACTTTCCACTGATCACTTTGCCTGAGATATCTCCTAGTCTCGGTCTTGGAAAAGTGGGTTTTGGTCGACCTTTGTTCTACGGCAAGCTGATAACTGTTGTGCCTGAAATGTCTCTTTATGTTTCCATTTCTTCTAACCTTTTAGATGCATTAAATTGAAGTCGGAAGTCCGGTGTCACTTCGTAGTTTGTGTTACACTAATACTATCATATTGCAATCAAAGGTGCGCAAAAGATGGCATTTCTGTGGTTCAGGAGTTAGAAAATAATCATTTGCCAATCACAAACTAGAGTCATGTGTTTGCTCCAAACAAAAAAAAACTCTTCTTTTTCTTCTTCTCATTGTTTAAAGATTCTACTGCCTCTTCAGATACTAAACACCTCATGTGTACAACATTCTTCTTATGCACTCATTTCTTCTGTCAGCGGTAAAAATATTATGTCTTATTTTTTTTACTCAATATTTATAAATATGTTTCATGACAACAACTGAAATGGATGCTTGTCTTACCAAACTCTTATTGATAACACTACTCATCCAATTACTGAACATAAAATAATCTGTGACTCTTCCGTTTCTACATGTCAAGCATATCTTTTAGTCAGGAGAGTGTTACTTTTGGATCAGGAGGGCACCATCTTGGTGGAGTGAACTCAAGTTCAAATAAATCTGCCAATTCATGTCATTCCACATAAGTCTGCCAACTCGTAGACACTTGTAATTGTGAGAAGGATGCACTTACTAGAGACTCTTTACGTCCTTCTCAGTTCATCTGGATGGTCATAGTAACTGTCTTGGGGATTTTTTTCCTCAAAAAAGTTTTGTGTTATAAATGAAAAGGGTTTTTTTCCTGATCTAGATAGGTCATGGTGTCCTGTTTCTTTACCTTTTGATGTCCTTTTAGTGTTTATGCCTCAGCATGTCAATGATGTCAAGGCACTTTTACTTTGCTTCTGCTGATGCATTTCCTTCAGATGCTTTGGCCACTACATCCAAAAATTTCTTCTTGAGCTTTATTCTGCTTCCTTCCTCCCTAAAGTCTGGATATGTGCATGTTAGCTGCTAGAAGGTGACCAAGTGCAACGTCAGCACCAAATGAATCAATGCCAGGAGATCAACAAAATCTTCAGTTTCTTGACAACATGGATATTGAATGTCTTATTGTAATTGTTTTCCTTGTTTACACACACTTGTCACTTCTATTCCAATCTCTATCTCGTTTCATATGTCATAATTAAATTAACTGGCCAATGACAACCAGTCTCTTTATAATGCACAAGTTATCATTCTTGTTGGTATGAACACTAGATGCACAATTTATCATATTTGTTTGGATGTACACTAGGTGCACTTTATTGTTGTGTGTATGATTCATTGATTCCTCGTTAGATTAAAAAATAAAAATAAAAGTATATTTCTTTGATGATTTGTTCATGGCCATGATTTTAGCTGTTTTGATGTATGGGAACAATCTTTTGGGAGACCGTGAATATTCAAACCAAATACACCTTGTTTTAATCATTTCTGAAGTAATCTTATCTTCTGTAGACAAAGAGATTGCTCCAAGGACAATAAATGATGTGAAGCTAATCAATGGGGGCAAGATACTGGAGAACAACCAGACACTTGCAGCATCCAGAGTACCAGTTGCAGATCTTCCTGGAGGAGTCATTACCATGCATGTGGTTGTGCGACCACCAATATTTGATAAGAGTAATGGTAACCCCATTTCCTGAAGATAATGTCATTTCATCTTCTTTTGGCACAGTTGACTAATGTACTCCATAATTTCAAAATAAAAGCCGCCACCCAATTCCCGTGTTGTTATGTGTCTGATGAATTCAACCCAGAACACGATATAGCTATGTGACATAAAGCAGCCGATTGCAGAGAAATTTGGAGTCATTTTGTTCAGTTTCTTGGGTTTTAGCATGCCTGTGGAACTGGGGAAACCAAAATTTTGGTAAGATCCTAACAGTGCAAGTGGTGAAGTGTGAATGTGTGATCGTCACAATCTCAATTCTGAACTGATTCCCTTACATACTCTCCATGTTATTTATTGAATTTTTTATGTTATTGCTTAAGGATTGTATTTTTATTGCAGAGAAACAACTTGCTGTTAAACCCAAGCAGAGTAGATGTGGATGCTCCATTCTGTGATCGTTTGTGGTTCTGGAGTTGTCAGTCAGCTTCTGGAATTTGCTTCACGCCAGTACTTCTGCCAATTGATCAGAAGCATAGCTACGTGTGGAGGAGATCCAGTTGGCCTCCTGTAAACAGTTCAGAAGCTAAGTCTATTGCAGCTGAAATTCAATTGGAGCTTGTTTCACACGTATGGACTCAGTACTTTCTGCATCTCAGTTTTTTCCTCCTTGGCTACTGATCCAGATGATGTAACAAGGGAATTTGTCACAGCATTCTTATTGTTCTGATGGTTGTATAAATGTAGGAGATATTTGTGCTGAGAAGTTGGTCTTGTTTGTTGATTGGATTGTTCTCCCTGGAGAATGCTCTGAAAGGAGGGGGGAACAGTCTTGTCATCAGGGCTTGGGCATGGGACATGAAGGGTGTTTCTGCTGTTGATGTTTTGTACATGTTGGAAAATCAAGGCACATATCACAAAGCACATATTGAGTCTAAAGCAGGAGCTAGAAACAAAAGTCTAAAAACTCGATATCCCCCCTGTTTTCCTGCATTTCTGTCACTTTTATGGAATTCAGATTCTGGAACCCCGTTCTTCATGTCTTCCTGCATCACCCTCCTTTAGTTGGCCAACCTGTTAGAAAAGAAACTGGGGTTGGCGCAAGAGAGTGGCAGGATTTTCAAATTTTGTGCAGCGTGACTAATTAAAAGAGAGGCTTTCATAACTTTTCCATGGCTTATCACTAGAGATCTTTTCCCTCCTCTTTTGTTAGCCATGTTCGTCCACAGCTTTATCCGCCACAATAATGATGATGAGTTGACAAGATGAAAGCGTTGACCAGAATGATACATCAGAGCTCTTTTAATTAATGTCGTTGCCCACTTCATTCCTTTGCGTGTAGGGGTGGGGGCAAAAGCTGGTCAAGGAAGAAATGGGGAATGGGATTTTCTATTTTCCTTAGCATAGTGCAACACCTGTACATGGGGCTTCCACATGAATAGGCGATTGGGTATAAAAGTAGTCTCGTGGTATTCATGTCCGACCAATGAAGTCGACATCTGAACAATCTATTTTGTGAGACTCAACACTCGATCGATTAATAAAGTCGGCATCCTAACAATCCACCTCGGCATTAGTACCCGGTCTTCGAGTATTAAGCATCTCTTCTTTTACATATCTCGGATGAGCTCATGAGTACTGTTCTTTTACATCCTCTGCTCGGTTATCAATGAATATTGGGGCTATCTATTAGATAGAAGGAAGAACAGAAGCTGCTATCAAGTGATATGAAATGTTTGCCAAAGACTTGGTGAAACCTTTGGACAGAATCAATTAAACATAGTTGTTTTTGTTTGTCTTTTAAGCTTTCGACTAAGTTTTGGGGTACGGTGTGGGCATCTTTGGTATAACTTTTAGTTGGAAGTTATTTTTAGATGACCTTTAACATGGAAAATGTAAACTATAAGTAATCGTAACTAGTTTTATATAGTTATGGAAATCGTATTATCTAATAATTTCAATTTTTTTCATCCAAGTTAAAAGCAATCTTGGAAATATAGATTGACATGTGAAGCCTATCACGCTCCTCTCAAAATAACGGTGCCAAAAATTCATGAAAATCTTAAAGATATACTTTTACTTAGAAGCGTTGGCAAATACAGTTGTAAGTTTTTTATGCTATATCCGCCAAGTAAACTGTGGATTAAATGCGAAATTTAAAAAAGGAAAAACACAGAAGTGGCACAAGAAGAGTTCGACAAAATGTGAGGAGTGAAGAATATGAGCAAGAACCAAAAAAAAAAAAAAACCCAAAAAAAGTGACAATTCACCAAGCGGAAGCAGTGGTTGACATTGATCCTCCCAGACATTGATCCTCCATTAGTATTTCTCTCCCTGAATGTGTGCATGAGGAGTTTTAGAGACAAACTTCATGTGTTAAACATATGGTGCGACAGTCCAATATTTATATCCAGGCAAAAATAAATGAAGGATATTATTATAATATTTATCCAAAAAAAGGCGTTCACATAACGAAAATTCCTGCATGTTTGATGCATGTAGGGGCGTGCGGTGCCCCTCGGTGGTGGGGGGTGGAGTTGACCGCCTGCTTTGTAGTGGTTTCCTTTTAGACGGTGCTCGGCCTCAGCCCACATGGGCAACCCAATAACCAAAGCCAAGAAGTAGAACTTACGCCCATATGTAGATTCCTCGTCTCTAGTAAGTTTTGCCCACCCTATGTATCATTTTCTTATGTGCTCGGTGTCTACACTGCAATCTCTTGCCACTTTGTCGGCTTTGGAACCACTTTTTAATAATAATTCTGTGCTGAAATTATTGGGCTTTAGCGGATACAACTTAAAATCATAAGGCAGAGAGTGGTATTAGAACATCATTACTGTAGATGTAATTTAATTTTTACCTCTATTTATGATCAGATTATTGTTGCACACACTCTCATGTGTAGTCTAATTTGGGCTATGTCACGTACTCGATAGCAGAGAGAGCACGGAGAAGCATGTTTAATAAGACTGCAAGCGAAATTAAAAAATTCGATTTGATTTTGAAAAAAAAATTACTAACTTTAAAATTAAAAAATAATAGCAATAATTTATCAAAATTGATATCAATTATTCCGATATGTCATCAGAATTAGAATCTAAATTGAAAAATAATCAAAATTGATATTAACTATTTTGATAAATTATTCATAAATTTAAAAGATAAAATCACAATAAACACCTTAACTTATCAGAATTTTGATTCCGATAATGTAATCAAAATTGGATCAAAATCAGAAATAACTATTCCAATTATATCGGAATCAGAATCAAAAGCTTTAAACAAGTATCCTAATCGGTATCAGAAACTCATGTTTCCGATCCGACCCGATTGCAGTCATAATATTTAGGGAGTCTAACACGAACACGTGGGACAAATATCCAACTATGCAAAATACCAACATAGTGCCAGAATAAAGTCCAACAAGAGTTTTGCCTGAGATGGACGGACAAGGAGAATTGCTGATTTCTGGCAATTTCATATCATGTCCTTACAAGACCGTTCAAAATTGTAAAAGGGAAGTTTTAAAAAAAAAAGTGTCCGACCTTGAGCATCACAAAGGGATTAAGGATTTAGCTACAGAAAAGATATTTAATCAATGTGAGTTTGTGGAATTAACTGGAAAAATCATATCCAATTTACAACAGAAGAATTGCTTCTCACAGCAGAAGATCCATATAAAAGTGGAATATACAATATAAGGAACAGGAACAAGGTGCCGCGGTGCACAAAGCCACGGCCCAGGCTCTTCTAAGATTGTGTGGCTAGTGAAGAAAATTGGCTCTATTTGTAGATCATGCACAAAGACATACGACGGATTCTAGATATATACACTCGTATAGAATACACCTATCCGGCATCATTACCACAGCTCATGCTCATTCACAGGGATCTCGTTGTTGCTGATGCTCTAAACTCGTGGGAGCGGAGCTGTACCCTTTTCGTCCCACACTTGTTCCTTTATCCCTGGATGGTATCAAATTGAGGATTGTAGAACGTAACCATCTGCTTTCTCTTTGTAAACAACTGTTGTGAATTGCATGTCAGGAGATTCAGGACTGAACTTTCTTTGGGGACCTAATATTCTTCAGTGTCATAATGAGTTTCTGCCTCTCGCCTTCAACCTCTGCAAACTGTAGGCTCAGTTGGGAGTAACGGCCTTGCATCTCTTTTAGCTCGGTCTCCACTGCTGCATACTTCCCTTTCAAGTCAAGCATGTCTTTAATCAGTTCATTGATGTCTCGGAAACTCTGGAATACGGCTTCTTCATTGCTGTGTTGCCTTAGGAATGAACTGGAAAGAAATATGAAACAGTAAGGCTGCTTACAGCAGCTTTGCGCCAAAAGAAGGTACCGGAAGAATTTGACTGAAGAAAAATACCGATATAACATCAAAGTTTCATGTGCAGACTACAAAGAAAGATTACCTCCATCTGAATGGCATCCATGATGCTGTCATTTAGTGCAATAGGAAATAGTGATCAGAAAATCTTTTTATATATCTCGTCCTGGGCAAATTTAAGTTTTTAAGTGGGACTGTCCGAGAGACATGGCATTCAAGAAATGGCCTGATCACTGACAATATTTATGGTCATCTACTCTCATCCGTTAAAGGACAATTTTGACCACCGACCTTATCAGGAAATCCTAGAACGATCATACTCATAATTTGATGATACCAAACAACATATGCTTCTCGTATCCTTCTAGATAGAAGTATTGGTAAGAGGTATAATGAGGTGGGACTTTTAGTCAAGTTGTGGTTCTGTTTTGGGGATGTAGGGTTCGAAAAGCTGGGATTGTAAGCGTTGTTTTGGGTTTTCCTTTTTGCTCCCTTGGTAGACTGTGGTTTGCCATCTTTTGTTTTGGGGGAGTTTTTGGGAGTTCTCCCCTCTTCCTGTATATATTTATATTTTTTTTCCTTTTATAATACCAGTGGTCCTATCCACTTTTCCAAAAAAAAAAGTATTGGGAAGAAAAACAAATACCAAATTGGATGACCATCTAATTGCGCAGCTAAAACTCATAAACATCATATGACTATAAAAAATCAAATGCTTTTTATTTCAGAATTCAAGAGTAACTTTAGATTTTCATTTCTGAATCGACCTCTATCAAACAAAACAAACATCCTGGAGAAGCTATATGATATCATACCTCTGAAAAAGGACCTCTGTTTTCTTCTTTGCTTGCAATGATTCTGCAAGTTCAAGTTCCAACGCAAGCACCCTTTCCAAGGCATTCCCACTTCCAGGAAGTTCCTTAAATGAGGGGAATATCGTCCCCAAATGCTCATTTGCCTGAAGAAAATGATTTGGCCAGCACAGTTGTTCATGTGATACACGGAAAATATATATATATATATTGCAATTCTTTTGGTACAAAAATGTACTGTTTTTCCATACCACATCAAGTTGCAATAGCCCTTTCTCCAGTCCTTGAAGTGATGGATCACTATGTTGTTCATCTATTGGGAGAAGAGAGGCCAAATTCTCATTTTTCATCTTCTCCAGCTGTTAGGTTAAAGGCAGGTTGGGTTGCAATTATTATATTATTTGTCCAACATAAGCAGCCTTATAGGCAGAATGTGGCTGAGCAAATAAGCACTCCAAAAAATTGTCAATATTGAAAGAATACCTCTTGATGTAGGCGTTCAATGCTAGCCTGTAGGCTCTGTTGCTCCTTGGTCTGCTCCTTGGTTGCAGCAATATACTTTGAGTTTTCTTGCAATAGATTGTCTTTTTCTGTGGATCCTTGCCTTGATATTTCTAGTGTACCTTTGGGTTCAGGGCCATCCTGTTCAACATCAAAGACAATGAAGAATCACAAAAACAAGTGCGGAATCCTAGTATAAAAAGGAAAGGCACAAATAGCTGAGAGCAACATTGCGCACTCCGTATGGACTTTATTCATGAAGTATGTAAATACAGCAGAGTCCCATCTTTAACAAGAAAGTACGAGAGTTATGTTACCAAATGCATGCATAAGATAACACCCATGTTATCACAAAGTACAGAGACTGACCAAATTCCATAAAGTTTAAACAGACAGTGGATCATGTCGCATCAAGAATGTGACTGAGTTCACTGCTCTTTGGATGACTTGAGGAGCATGGATGTTAAGAAGATCAACATAGAGTTGCCACATATGGGATCTTGAGAAAATCATCTCACTCAGACAGCTATCATAAATATCAGTTCCTTATCCCATTTACTTAGAGTTGGCGACATGAATATTCTCAAAACACTTCATTCTTTCCAGTCTCATTCACTAATTTGAACCATCTTATTGTAGTCCTTATTCAAGTCCCTTATTATCTTTCACGTGACTCCAATTGCATCTTTTAGCTGCAGCTGAACCTAGACAATGCCTGCAGATGCTTAAAACATCTCGAGACTCTTTTCTAGATACAATTTTGAGGGAAGTTTGGAAATGTAACCCTCTTATGCGAATAACTGCAGAATTTCCACTCTTAGATACATGTTGATATGGTGTGACCTCAATACATAAAGATATTTAAAGAGCTCTTACAATCTCAGATTCTCAACTTGTTATTGCAAAAAAAATTGTGTTACTGTTGGACCCCGGAAATAGAAAATTTTTTGTTGTCTTTCATAGACATGCAAGTTCAGACAAAAATAAAATCATATGTACGGTTATTAATGTTCATAGCATCCAGAATAAGATAAAGAGGGGGAGAAAAACCCCCTGGTGCATGCTCAGGGTGGGGTTTGAGGAAAAGAAAGCCAGACCCCACTAGAATCCCCACCAATGGGATTTCAGGGGTGAGGCCCCACTTCCTATTCCCAGGAGAAAGAAGAGAAACAAAAACCCCATAGGTGCATGTTCCTAGTGGGGTTTAAGAGAAGAGGAGGCGGGCCCTACCTCTTGCTCTGATAGGATGAAGAGAGAGAAGAATTGAGAGAAAATGGTGCATGTTCCCAAAGCAGTTTTAGAAGAAAAAGGAAATAAATTCCACTGGTGCATGTTCATGGTGGGGTTTTAGAAAAAGAAGCAAGGATGGCAGTGTCTGTTTCGATATCGAGATTGCGCAGGTTTCAAAGCAAAACTGTTTTGTTTTCATTTCGCCCAATTTCAGGTGTCTCAGGCAGCCTTAAGAGGGGAGTAAACAGACAATTTCAGTCGTATCGAACCAAAACTGGCCGAAACCGACTGAAAACCATTAAAATAATATTTTTAAAAGTATCAGATAGGTTACAGTAAAATGAGCCGATTCCCGATTGCCCTGGTTCAAAATTGAAATGTTTCGATTTCGGACGATACTGCCATCTATGATAAGGGGAGAAAAGAGAATCCCACCAGTGCATGTTCCCAAAGGGGTTTTAGAAGGAAAAAAGAAATGAACTCCACCAATGCATGTTCCTGGTGAAGTTTTGGAAGAAAAAGGAAATAAACCCCACTGGTGCATGTTCCAATTGGGGTTTAAGAGAGGTGGAAGGGGGCAGCCTCCACCGCTTCCTTCGATAGAAAGAAAGAGAGAAGAATGCATGTTCTTGGTGGGGTTTTAAAAGGAAATAAACTCCACCGGTGCATGTTCCTGATAGGGTTTTAGAAAAAAAGAAATAAACTTCACCTGTGCATGCTCCCAATGGGGTTTTTAGAAGAAGGGGAGGAAAGAGAAAACCTCCACCAGTGCATACCCCAGTGGGGTTTATAAGGGGGTGAAGGGGCAGGAGAGCCCCGCTTATTCATCCGACGAAAAGAACAGAGAAGGAGAGAAGAGAAAAGAAACACCCACCAGTGGGGTTTTAAAAGGGAAGAAGAGGCTGACCCCACCTACCACATGAAGAGGGAATAAAAAAAAAGGAAAGAAACTCTACCAGCGTATACTTCCGATGGGGTTTTAAGAGAGAAGGGTGCCATCGCCACCCCCTACTGCCTTTCAACTCCAATAAATAGGAGAGTAGCTCCTCCATTCCAAGAAAAAACAAGAGGAAGAACAAGAATAAGAGAAGAAAAAGGAAAAAAAAAAGAGAAGAGAGAACAAGTGATAAGAAGAAGACACAAAAAGCAGAAGCTAGAAGCTCAGCCAACACAAGGAGGAAAAAGGGCTTAGCTCCAAGCTAGCAAGAGGAGAAGAAGAAACTAGGAAGATCAGCTCATAAGGGACGAGAAAGGGGAAATCAAGAATTACAGAAAACCCGTGGAGTTTGTCTTATACATCCTCTTAATTTCATCTTGTGAACTATACACATGTTTGAACACACATAAACATGTAGAGCTAACAGGAAAATTAAAACAAGGCAACTCTCAACATGGGAAAAGCTTTTTTGGGGAATCTCTTATTGTGAATAAAACATATTTGCAGTTACACCCAGAACCTTTTTTGTTTGCAGTTATATCAAGAACCATTTTTCTGTCATACCCATAACTTTTTTATTTGCAACTATACCTAAAACATTTTTCTTCGTGGTGATATCCAAAAGGGATTTTTACATATTAGTCCATACAATCAGAACCCGGATGAAATGATAAATGAGCAAGGGTTGGCTAGGGTGTTCCCCATAAGCGACGCGCCGCAATGGCGCCCGATTGCAGTGTCAAGTAGGCAAGGGTTCCCGTGTGGGGTTGGGCTAACACGAGTAAAGAAGTTAGTCAAAAAACATAGGATCTGTCTAGCTACTTGGAATATAGGAACCTTAACGGGCAAGAGTTTAGAGTTGGTTAAGTTAATGAAGGATGGGAGGGTTAGCATAGCATGTCTACAAGAAACTAGGTGGAAAGGATCTAAAGCTAAAGATATTGATGGTTATAAAATTTGGTATGCAGGAACTAGTAATTCTAGAAATGGTGTGACTATAATAATAGACAAAGACTTAAAAGAGAAAGTTGAAGTTAATAGACTGGGGGATAGATTTATTTGGATAAAACTTATTGTAGGTGAGGTTACTATGAATGTAGTTAGTGTATATGAACCACAAGTGGGTTTAAAAGAGGGCATTAAAAAGCAATTTTGGGAGGCTATTGATAGATTGATCCAAAATAATATCCCTAGTGAAGAGAAAAATTTTATCGGTGGGGATCTTAATGGCCATGTGGGTAAAAATAATAGAGGATATAAGAGGATTCATGGAGGATTTGGCTTTGGCGAGAGAAATGGCATGGGCACTAGTATTCTTGATTTTGTTATGGCCTATGATCTAGTAATTGCTAATACATTCTTTAAGAAGAGAGACGAACAACATATAAGAGTGGTATACATAAGAGTCAAATTGATTATTTTCTTATTAGAAAGATTGATAATGTTTTGTGTAAAGATTGCAAAGTTATCTCCGGAGAGAGTATAGCCCCACAACATAGGTTACTAGTAATAGATGTTCTTATCCCAAAATTTAAAAGAAAAAGCATTATAAATAATTGCTCTAAAATTAAATGGTGGAATTTGAAAAGTAAAAATTTGAAAACATTTAAAAATCATCTAGTAAAAGAAAATGTTTGGAATTTAGGCCAAGAAGTTAATATAATGTGGAATAATGTTGTAAATTATATAAAGAATGTAGCAAAACAACTCTTAGGTGAATGAGTGAATCTAAAGGCAAAAAGAATGTACAAAGAGAGACTTGGTGGTGGAGTGAGGAAATTCAAAATACTATTAGAGTTAAAAGAGATCATGGTTTGGCGTGGCGGATCGAATCGGTCTGATTCGGCCGAATCAGATCGAATCAATAGAAACCCGATTCGCCAGATTCCCATCGAATCGGACCGATTCCCATCCAATTCCCATGTGAATCGGCCCGATTCAGGCGAATCGTGGCGGATCAGGAAAAACCCGATTCGTCCCGATTCCCCGATGCGTCGAACCTTGAAAGAGATTGTTTAAAAGCTTGGCAAAGTAGCAAAAATAGTCAAACTTTAGAAGCTTATAAAACAGCTAAAAAGAGAGCTAAAAGAATAGTTAGTGAAGCTAAATCAAAGGCGTTTGAAGAATTATATAACAAACTAGGAATCCGAAATGGTGAAAAAGATATATTTAAACTTGTTAAATTAAGAGAAAAGAAAAGTAGAGATCTAGATCATGTCTGTTGCATTAAGGATGAAGATCAAAAGATTTTAATTAAGGATCTAGATGTTAAAGAGAGATGGTATAGCTATTTTCAGAAATTACTTAATAGAGATTGCTTTAAGGATGTCTCTTTAAATGAGAATCATGAGTCAACAAAATGAGATAAATATCAATATTTTAGGCATATTAAGATGTCAGAAGTAGGTAATGCTTTAGGAAAAATGAAATTGTACAAGGTCTTAGGACCGGATGGCATACCTATTGAAGTGTGGAAAGCCTTAGGAGACATTAGTATTAAGTGACTAACTAAATTTTTCAATAAAATTTTGAAGGAATGAAGCATGTCAGAAGAATGGAGAAAAAGTGTTGTGGTTCCTTTCTATAAAAACAAAGGGGATATTCAAAACTATAATAATTACTGTGGAATTAAGCTTATGAGTCACACTATGAAACTTTGGGAAAGAGTAATCAAGAAACGAATGCAATGTATGACTACTGTATTAGAAAATCAGTTTGGTTTTATGCCAAGTAGATCTACTACAAATGCTATTTTCTTATTACGACAGTTAATAGAGAAGTATAGAGAGATGAGAAGAGATTTATATATAGTTTTTCTTGATTTGGAGAAGGCATATGATCGAGTACCGAGAGACTTAATTTGGTGGAGATTAACAAAGAAGGGAGTTTCTCAAAGGATATGTTGACTTGATCCAGGATATGTACGAGGGTGCCACTACTGGTGTGAGAACTATTGCTGGAGGGACTTGTGAATTCTCGGTCACAGTAGGCTTGCATCAAGGTTCTGCTCTAAACATGTATCTCTTTGCTCTAGTTATAGACAAGGTAACTAAACAATTGCATGATGATATCCCTTGGTGTATGTTATTTGCAGATGATATTGTCTTAATTGATAAGAGTGTTGATGGTTTAAATGTTATGTTAGAAAGTTGAAGGCATGTCTTGGAATCTAAAAGTTTTAAAATCAATAGAAGTAAGTCAGAGTTTATGCAATGTAATTGTAATAATAAGAGGGTGTTACAGGAAGATATGGTTCAAATTGATGGACAAGACATTCTAAGAGTAGTAGCTTTCGATACTTAGGGTCCATCATCCAAGAGAATGGGGAGGTTTATGACGATGTGGCACACAGGATTAAGGCAAGTTGGCAAAATTGGAGAAGTGCATCAGGAATTCTCTGCGATCGTCACATACCAGTGAAACTTAAAGGAAAATTTTGTAGAACAACAGTGAGACCTGTTTTATTATATGGTACCGAATGTTGGGCAGTGCGAAATGAATACATTAACAAAATGTGTATGGCGGAGATGAGGATGAAGAGATGGATGTTTGGTAAGACTAAGAAAGATAAGATTAGTGATGAGCGCTTCCGTGAGGATTTGGGGATAGCTCCAATTGATAGAAAAATGAGAGAAAATAGACTTATATGGTTTGGACACGTGCACTGTCACCCTAACTCAGCGCTGGTTAAAAGATGTGACAAAATTTTAGTGAATACCAATAAAAGAGCTAGGGGAAGAACTATAATGAGATGGTGCAATGTTATTAGGAAAAACTTGGACTTCTTGAGTTTAAACACGACTATAGCACTTGGATAGAAATTTTTTATAGAAAAGAATTCATGTAGCTAACCCCAATTAATAGGATAAGGCTCTGATGATGATGATGATGATGATGAGTCCATACAAACATCGCTAATTTGAAATTAGTCCCTCAAATCCAACTATTTTCATATAGACCCCTCAACACATTGTTGTTAAACATATTAGTCCTCGTTGTTTCTTCCTGCAGACGAAATTAAACCTAACATAGGTTAAATTGACCATAGTTTGGGAAAAAACCAACACAACCATTAGTTTGGGTTCACGGGCAATGAATGGCTCTGTTCCCTACTGCCACCATCGATTTGTCCTCCACTTCCCTAATTAGGAAGGCCATGAAGCTCGCCTCAACCACCTTTGACGAGGGGAGGATCACCATGAGGAGGTTGGTCGGCAAGCCCCAACCACCTCTGGCAGCCCCTTGTGCTCACCCTCTATGGGAGTCCCTAGCTTGGGTTTACGGTCGCCTGCCACTCGTCCTCTTCGACACCCTCGGCGCCAACGGCCCCGAGATCATGTTCAAGGACAATCTGGAGTTGTTCTCGTCACTACTGGCAGATCGCAGGAGAACCCTATTTCACCTCTTTGTTGGCTTCAATATTTGGCATGGGTCTGGTAAGGCAAGAGGCAGAAGAAGAGAAGGGGACTAAGGAGAGGGTGAGGAGGTTGATGCTGGTTCCCACTGGCTTCTCCATTTTCCCTTGAAGAAGCCTTGGGCGGGGCTCTGCAAGGAGCATGGAAGGCAGGATCGGAATCGGGATCGGGATCGACCAGGCTCGATCCGATTCTGGATCGGATCGGATCGCAAGATCCCATGGATCCAAGGGAAGTCTGGCCGATCCTGGATCGGCCAGTTTATAAAATGGTTTTTTTGGGGAAAAAATTCAGGAAAATTCAGGAAAAAATAGAAAAAAACAGCAAAAATGAGGGAAAATCTGATAAATTGAAAGAACTAATATTTGCATAAAAAACCAATCATACATGCATTCATAATATATGAAACATAAGATTTTGTGTATTATTACTACTATAATAATACAAGAAAAGTATAAAATATTAAAGACTTGGTGTATTATTAACCTAAATACCATTTAAGTAAATGTTAAAATGTGTAGTTTTATTTATTTAAGATATTACATGTAAATAAGGAAATATCCCCCATTTGAATCCAATAAAAATATTACAAAAATCACATCTCTTACTAATAAAAAGTCAACTCTCCCATCCAAGAAGAAAATCGCAATTTTTGTGATTTTATCAAAGTAGCAACTTTCTAATCTCTCATAATTTGACATATTTAAAATTTTATAATTCAAATAAGTCTAATAAAATACTAAAACTCTAAAGTCCAACAAAAAAAATCAAACGTGCATATGACTTCTCCAAGAAGCCGCTCTCTTACTGACAGTACTAAGTCTACTTGAGACCTCTTAGGATTTGGTCAAACTAAGCTATCATCACCCAAACTCATGAGTGTCATGAGTTGGGTGATGGTAGCTCAATTTGACCAAATTCTAAGAGGTTTGGATGATGATAACTTAAGTTTGACCAAATCCTGAGAGGTCTCAAGCAGACTAAGTGCTGTCAGTAGGAGAGTGGCTCCATTGGAGAAGTCACATACACGTTTGACTTTTTTTACCGGACTTTGAATTTTTAGTGTTCCATGTGGTTTATTTGAATTATCAAATTTTTAGATAAACTAAATTACGAGAAATTAGAAAGTTAGCATTTCACTAAAATCACCAAAATCGCGATTTTCTTCTTCGATGGGAGAGTTGACTTTTTATTGGTAAGAGATATGATTTTTTTGATATTTTTATTAGATTCAAATGGGGGGTACTTCCTTATTTACATGTAATATCTTAAGTAACATTTACTTAAATGATATTCAGGTAAATAAGGAGATCCTGACAACCCTGCCTGAAGAGGATCCTGAAGGTAGCCTGAGGGAATCGACCTGGATCAGTCTGGATCGACTGAATCGAGCCGGGATCGATCGATCCCGGTTCGACTCGAGCGATCCAACTCAGATCCTACTGAGTTGGGTCGATCCAGCCGGAAATGTGGGATTTTGGGGGGCTTCAAGGGGGAATCGGTCCTTGGGGGTCGATCCGATCCGAGATCGAGCGATTCTGGCTCGATCCCGGCGATTCTTCCTTCCATGGCATGGAGAGGCCCAATTAGCTATCTTGTTGGCGAGCAAGGGGAGGGAAACGTCAGGGGAGGGCAGGCCTCTTCTAGGACGCGACGCGGGCGCACTTGACATGAGTACCGTGTGGCCACTCTTTCACGACCTGGAGACTCTGGGCTGCAAGTGGTGCAGAGATAGCTGTTGCTGGAGAAGGAGGTGGTCTTGAGGTGGTGGAAAGGCCTCGCTCTGAGATGGCACTAGCGTTGATAGCCGATGGAGTTGGGTCTTTAAGGCCAACAGGATGCCCTCGGCAAGGTGGTATATGTAGCCAATGGAGCTAGCTCACCATTGGTGCCACCTCGGAGCTATAGATTATTACGGTCCAGTTGCACAGACGGTAGTCCCCGGCAAAAAAGTTCTAGGACCAAAGGGCCTCCTTTGCTCCCCGCATGGTTACACTATCCTCAGAGGGTGTAGGTGAGGTTGCAGCGATGTGGGAGAGGGCCAACGAGAAGTCGGCGTTGCTTAGGTGGACCTGGACGGTGGCGTGCACACGGGAAGCGACCCCGAGACATTGGCAGGGTTGGTGTGAAGGTCAGTGATGTCGAGCAAGTCTTCAGGTGGTCTCTGGACGTGGCATGCTTACACTGTCGTCCAGGGCCTTCACACAGCCTTCACATACTGGGTGGCATCATCCTCAACAGTTCTCTCTCTCTCTCTCTCTCTCTCTCTCTCTCTCTCTCTCTCTAGGCTCCGTCATAGCTCCTCCAACTCCTTGTTCCTCTGACTCACGTCCCTCTCCAACCCCCTTTAAAGTTGATACTGGTGTCAGAGAGTAGCTAGCAACAAATAACGATAGCGGTGTAAGGTGATCCTGTAGAAGATTGGGCGTTGGGGACGACCGGCAGATGGTCGGTGCATGGGGCGGTGACGAGAAGAGGGTTTAAAGGTTCTCCATCGGAGGGGGTGAGAGTGAAGATGAGGGTAGTTTAAGAATTTCACAAGGCTTTTAACGAAAGGATGGAATATTCTATTGAATATCCACTTTCTTTGATGTCATCGAACTAGATGGACTTTTTGCAAGAGTTAGACGTTTCGAGGGGCATATATGGCAATAGTCAGATTTGAGGGACTAATCCCAAATTAGCGATATTTGTAGAGACTAATATATGCAAAATCCCTATCCAAAAACTTTTATTTGCAGTTATACATCTTCTAGAATGGTTCATATACCTGTAAAATTATTTAAAATAAAAACAAAACAAGAAGAATGAATAATAAATCACTGTCAAGGAAAATTCCCAGAATAAAAATTAATAAACAAAGGGCATGAAATACTTTAATAAAAACTGAATTGCAGCCATGTCCTGTCAAGAATTTATCAAGAAAACTCTCAAATCTTAAGAAAGGGTAAATTAAAGGCAAATAAAAAATGAAATAATAAACTCCTGCAAACTAAAAGAGGCTAAAAGAACAAAGAAGACCAATTATCATCTTACAAAAGTAATAATGATAAGCCTAAAATCAAGACCAAACTCATTATCTTTACTTGAATTTTGTTGTGTACAAAGATTATTATGATCATAATTCTTTTGGACATCTTGTGGTGGTCAATCAGGGGTGTTTGTAGGGGTGTCAATGGGCTGGGTTAATTTGAAGCCCAATGGGCACTGGCAGTCCACTCCAGACTCAATTTGGGTTAAAATATGATGGCCCATGAATCTCTTTTGAAGCCCATTTGTCAAACCCATCACTTGATGGGTTGGACTCGAGTTAGCCTATTGGGCTAAGAGACATCAATAACCACCATACCTATCAATAACCATCATACCTACACATGCATTAAAAACATGCTTAAATAAAGAAACTGGTTTCCACCACACCAACAGTTCCCTTTAAATTAAAACATACTTGAATTAAAATAGTGAATCTATCTACATATTAGCTTGATGGGCTGAAACGGGTCCCAATGGACTACCATGGGTTTGTTTTACTTTGATCCATTAAATTTGGATTGGATTTGGGTTGGGTTATTTTAGTGTTAGGCTAAATTGGTTTAAATTGGGCCAGCCCAAGCCCACCCATTGACACCCCTAGGTGTTTGGTCATTGGGCCACCAACCAAGGTTGGTGGGGAGAGGTGGACACAAACTATGGTCTTCAACCTGATCCAAGACATAAAACACACATTCCCTAATGCTTTACATCATCGGAGTTCCCACTATCTAAGTGGCGAGTGGAATGTAACACACATAAATAAACCCAAAACAATAAATAAATAAAACCATCATGAGATTTTTTTCTTTCGTGAAACCGTGAATAGAAAAACAAAAATAAACTTATTGCATAAACACTGTGTAAAAATACCAATCTATTAATACACCTTGCCTTGTGTATTTTGATGACAATTAAACACTGATAAATGTTTGCACTGATATTTAAGGATGGAAGAGGGTTATTTTTTTGAAGGGTCTACCACAGTTGCAGAACCAATTCAGTATTAAACACAGAAAATCCTCACCACCCAGGTTTGAACCTGGGTGGTACCCTCTTAGCACCCCCGCCCATCCCATGACACTGGGCCACAGCCCACGGGCTTTGTAAGAGGGTTATTCTAAGTGATATGCATATAAGAGTGGCATTTCTGCAACTATGCATATAAGAAGGTTGTTTTGTGGTTATCCCTAATTTCACTTAGGATACTCTTAATCGGTGTATTCATTCAATCCTATTTTGTTTCATCTTTCCACCCATCCATCTCAGTGTTCCCACCTTTGCTGCAGAAGTTTTACTTTGTCTACTTCCCCTCCAACATTCAATCCCATGGGATTTGTAAGAGGGTTATTCTAAGTGATATGCATATAAGAGTGGCATTTCTGCAACTATGCGTATAAGAAGATTGTTTTCTGGTTATCCCTAATTTCACTTAGGATACTCTTAATTGGTGTATTCATTCAATCCTATTTTGTTTCATCTTTCCACCCATCAATCTCAGTGTTCCTATTTTTGCTGCAGAAGTTTTCCTTTGTCTATTTCCACTCCAGCATTCAGTCCTATATATCAAGCTGCAAGCCTCATGACAATTTTAGAACTTCGAGCCTTAAGAGTATCCAATGTTCACAGGAAACTTCAAGTGCACCTCACATAAAACATTTATAGTCTCATCAATTAAGATGACAATGCCCATGAACGGCATGCACCAATAGCTTTCATCATGAGCGTTCTGTAAATTTTAACAGAATGCTAAGGGTGATGGCAGTGGTATTTTTGCAAATATTGCAGCCTAATGAGTAATGAGGCCAACAAAACCATAAAAACAAATGGACAATTCTGCAAATAAACTTATTAAGGAAAGTATTTTTTGCAAAAATCCCTTTAGTCTAACACCTTTTTAAGAGGAGGCCCAATACTTGCAACTTTAATGAATGAGAAGTTTTTTTAAAAAAAAATTATTGGAATACTAGGCTATTAGATCATCTGTTGGGAGTTGTACTCTTGACATTATCCTTAGAAAATTCTTTGCAAATTCCTTGTAAACCTGCTACCGATGGAAGTTGAACCCTTGACCTCTTCTTGGTGTACATGGAGGACTGCAACTAAGCCACTCCTTGAGTATGCCAGTCAGGGCATACCCAATGGACAAGGCTCCCGCCAGCGCGGGATCTAGGGAAGGAACAATGTACGCAGCCTTACCCTGACAAGTCGAGAGGCTGTTTTCAGTTTCAAACCCATGACCTCCAAGTCACGCAGGGGCAACCTTACTGTTCTTCCTAGGCCCACCCTTTAATGAAAAGGTCACGTAGGGGCAACCTTACCGTTACTCCTTGAGTTTGCCAATCAATGACAAGTAAAACAAGTTGTTAACATGCAATAGAGGTGGTGCCTAGGTCCAAAGATCTTGAGCCATGTTACTAAATTGATTTGCAAAACCAAAACTCAAGGTTATGTGTAGAGGTTAGAACTGATATAGACATGATCTGGCTTATACAACCAGCATGGAACGAGACAGCTTTTCCAACATGTCTAATCTTGATGCTTTCTACATACCCTCTGATATGTGCCATTGACCATACCACATATCCAGGAAGACCATGATCCTTTGATGTCCTCCATGTACTTTACTCTTGAGGTACTTGACCATAGCCCTTCTCTATACCTACTACCTAGAGGCGTCCCAGGGTGTCACACATGTTTGTTACTCCTATTTGCTATCCACAAAGGACAAATATCACGAGTTTATTAATAGCCCCCATGTGGTGACAGCCCTAGAGAGGAACAATGTGGCATTTCTCTTTTTGTGGATGGCAAATAGGGATGCCAAAAAAGTACAGCACCTTACCATTCCTCTTATGTTAATATCTCTTTTTCTTGACAGTTATTTGTTTTACCCCACATTGTGTCTATATTTCTTCTTCCAATAGATGTTTGTGAATTTTATATAGATTTCCTCTTCTTAAATTACACCATTTGACAAAATTTCTTAAATACTCAATAATATCTCTTCTCTAAATTGACGCTACTCCTTTTACATGATTAGTTGTTTAACAGATTGTTTTACATCGTTTAGTTCCATATATCTTCTTTCACTAGATGTTCTCTTAAGTTTATTTTCTTTTTTCTTTTTTACATTCCACATTTTTAATCTTGGGAGAATTATTTCTTCAACAAATGTAGAGTTCAAATTTTCTTTTGACAACATCTTTGATTTCTCTTGTGGGCTTCCTTAGTTTGAGAAAGTTTTATGAAAAGGAAAAAGAAAAGCGACTAAACATCTGCAAGAGTACATAACCTTATTGGTTTATGAAATTCCAGAAGTTCAGGAAAATCCATGAAAGATCTCTGAAGACAGATGCAAAAGTAGCAAATGAGATAAATTTCCCTAGCAAGCAAGATTACCTCCGGAGATTGCACATTCACCTGACTATCCAAATGTACATAGCCACCAAAGGAAATCTGCATGCCACCTCTATCTGCAATGGCTGCATCTTTTCTAGGAGAATTACATTCCATTGACCGAATTTGGTGCTTTACTGACTCAGAATTTTGTTCTTCCAGGAGCTGTCCAAATGAAGTAGACTTGGAGATTTCAGGTTCATGACTTACTTGACTCTCAGAGATAGATGTCAAACTCTCCAATCGGCGTTTTGTCAAGTCAAGTTCAACTCTGACCTTTTTCCTGTCCTCGTTACATTCTTTCAAAGAAGCTTCTAGCTTAACCTTTTCTTCTTTGCAACAGTCGAGGTTAATAATGGAGCATTCCAGTTCAGCTTGAATTTTGTCATGAACCTTAAGTAAGTCATGTCTGTCCATCACCACCCTCTGCAGTTTTGCCTCCAGTTCTACAACCTTGATTGATAGTTCTTCATTTCTTTTGGCATGAGATGCTTCACTATTTTTTCGAATCTCAACCTCATCAAGAGCATTTTGCAGTTTCAGTAATATCTCTTCTCCATGTTTTCTGGATATATGTAACTGGCTCAATAGCTCTTGCAGCTTTGTCTCATATTGCTCTTTGATGAAAGCAACTCGCAGTGACTCTTGCGTTGTAAAAGATGGCCCTTCAGTCTCTCTTTTGTCACGGATTTGATGGCACTCTGCATCTGCCTTATCCTTGAGTTCCTTTAGATGGATAGATAAATTCTTGAACTCCTCTGTCTTCAAAATTTGTTCACAAAGCCTATGTGTGAGCTCATTATGCTGGTCCTGCAAGTTAATTAATTCAGTACGACATTCTTGCAGTGAAGTGATCTGTTCCTGGTGCTCATATAATTTTGATCTCAGGATAATCCCTGTGATTTCATGTTCATCCTTAGAGAACCTTAGATTCTCCATCTCTTCTTCAAAACCTAGCGGCAACTTTATTTGCTGAATTTCCTTTTGGATATGATGTTTCTGTTGGACTCCATTGTCTCCCATCTCTGAGGCATTTATCCTGAAGTTCACTTTTTGTTCTGATGTCACAATGGTTCTTGAATCCATTTGATGAACGCCTATCCTTTTGTGAGGAAGTCCAGAATCAGACTTCAACAACTGTAAGGTCGTTGATAGTGTTTCATTTTCTCTTACGCACTGTTCCTTGCAGACTATACAATTCTGCAAATCTGCAACCACATCCAAGTGATTCCTAAAAAGCTTATCATGCTGCTCTTCCAAGTTCTTGTATTTGTCAAAAAACTCCTTCATATCAGTTTGGTACCGACTTCTTACAACAGTGGCTGCAATATCTGCACTTATCAAGAGGTGATGCAATTCTTCTAGTTGAGTTTCGAGTTCAGTAACTTGAGCAAGAAGAAATGAAGTTTCACCACATGTATTACAGTGGAGTTCATCTCTCTGGAACAAAAGTTGCTGTAGTTCAGATTTTTCTGATTCTAGATCTGACACATGCTGCTTGAGAAGGATCAACTCAGCTTTTTCTTCATCAAAGGATGCTAGCTGCTTCTGCTTTTCATTCAGCACAGATGTAAGGTTCGAAACTGTTGCTTCCAGTTTTACTCTAAGGTCCCTTTCTGATTGCAATTCCCTGTCAGTGGATCTCAAATTTTCCCTTGAAGTGCTTATGTCGGAGTGTAGACTCGTAATTTGGGAACTAAGGACTGACATCTGAGTGTCTAGTTCACTAATTCTTGCCTTGCTGCTCAATAAAAGATTTGCCACAACAGACTTTTCTGATTCAAGATCCAATACTTGTTGCTTGATGTTGGATAATTCAACTTTCTGTTCAACAAAATGTAACAGCTGATCCTGTCTCTCATTCAAAAGAGATGTAAAATATGATACTTCAGCCTCTAGTTTCTCCCTAATCTCCCTCTCTGAATACAATTGATTGCATGTAAATCCCAAGTTTTCCTTTGATTTGTTTAACTCAAAATCTAGACTAGTAATCTCTGTCTTAAGGATTGATACCTGAGCATCTACTTCTTTTCTGCATTTTTCATTGTCCAATAAAAGTTGTTCCAAGGTGGACTTCTCTGATTGTAGGTCCAGTACCTTTTGGCTGAGACAAGCTAATTCAGATTTCTGTTCATCAAGGTATAATAGTTGGTCATTTTTTTCATTCAGCTGTAATGTAAGATCTGTTACCTTATCCTCCATTTCCTTTCTAAAATTTCTTTCAGTATGCAAGTCATCCTGCTTTGATTTTAAAGCTTCCTTCTGACTGTTAAGTTCATTTTCTAGATCAGCAACTCTGTCATGAAGGGATGACATTTCAACATGTAGATTTCTTTGGTGTTCCTCATGGTGCAGTAATAGATGCTGCAACCCAGACTTTTCAGACTCAAAATCAAATATCTGTAGCCTGAGATGATCCACCTCAGATTTCTGCCCATCCAATGACATTATCTCTTCATTCTTCTCATTTAATTGCAAGGTAAGATTAGTAACAGTCCTCTCCAGTTTCTCTTTACTGCATCTCTCTGTCTGCAATTGAACATTACTATGAAATAATTGCTCTTTTATCTTGTTAAGTTCTTTCTCCAGTTGAAAGTTTGCTTCATGCACAGACTGTAGGGAGAACATCAAAGTTTCTTTTTCATTCAATTGTAATGTAAGATCTGTTACTTTACCCTCCATTTCTTCTCTACAACATCTTTCAGCATGTACTTCATCATCTTTAAATTTTAAGGCTTTCTTCAAGCTGTCAAGTTCATTTTCTAAATGAGCAACTTTGTCATGAAGGGATGACATTTCAACATCTAGATTTCTTTGGTGTCCCTCATGGTGCAATAATTGATACTGCAATGCAGATTTTTCAGATTCAAGGTTAGACACTTGTAGCCTGAGATGAACTAACTCAGAATTCTGTTCATCCAATGACACAATTTGCTCATTCTTCTCATTCAATTGCAAGGTAAGATTAGTGACTGTCTCTTCCAGTTTCTCTTTACTGCCTCTCTCTGTCTGTAATTGAACATTACTACAAAGTAATTGTTCTTTCATCTTGTTAAGTTCTTTTTCCAGCTGACGGTTGGCTTCATTCAGAGTCTGTAGAGAGGACATCAAAGTTTCTTTTTCACCCCTGCAATTAACAACATCCAGTCTAGCCCTCTCAAGTTCCTCACATATTCTGTCAAATTCAAGTAGCCTCTGTGCAAAATCTTTATTCTCATTTGCAGCATCTTGCAATTTATATTCCAATACTGTGAGCTTTGATGTCAATTCTCTGTTATTTTCGACAAGCATTTGTTCAGATTCAGCCCTAGCTTCAAGTTTCCCTTCAACATCCTGTAGTTCTGACTTAAGCATTTCCACATTTGAATTAGATAGACCTAATTTTGTCAATATATTCACTAGCTCTGATTCAGATTTCTGCTTGATAGAAAGAATTTGTGACTCTTTATCTTTCAATCTAATCTGAAGTGCATCTTTCCCTTCCTCTATCACCTTCTTGTCTTGACTCAGTTCAAGAACTTTGTTATAAGCTGCAAGTTGAAGCTGCTCAAGATGTGACATTACAGCCATATAATCTTTTTTCTCTAACTTCTGTTCTGGAGATATACTAGCAAAGCCAGGCACATGCACTTGCTTGCTGTAAGATTCTATATTGGAATATATGCATCTCAGCTTTTCCCCAAGAAGATCAACTGTTCTCTCAAGATCATCTCTTGCAGAGGACTTCTTATCCAGTTCTACCTTCAATATATTGTAATTGTCAATCACAGACTTCAGTTCACTTTGAAGACAAGTTTTCTGCAGGCTTTCTTCATTTAGCAAATTCTGGAGATTTAGCTTCTCTTCATTGCATTCATTGTAACTGCTTTCATAAACTTTTAGCTCTGTTATCAATCTTTCAAATTCTGCAAGTTTTTGTGCAAGAATAGAAATTTCATCACCAGCATCCTGAAGTTTTGCTTCAAGAATATATTTCTCCATTGTTAGATCATCACATTTACCATTGAACTTAACCACATCCTTCCTAAAGGTTGTAACATCATCCAATGCAGCTTGTAGTTTAAGCATCAACAATTCCTCGGACTTACTGGAACACTCTAGTTGCTGCAAGAGTCCATCCATCTCTTCTTTCATGTTTATTAGCAAATGTTTCTTTTCATGCAGTGTTTCTTGTAGAACTTTTGAAAAAACTTCCAGATGCACATTCAACATATGCACTTCAAAAAGTTCTACTTCCATTTCCAGACTATGTTTCTCCTGGAGACAAGGGGACACCTTTGCTTCCGGTTTTGTTCTGGGGTTTTCACTATACAGAACAACTCCTTTGGACTCTCCAGAGTCCATTTTAGGATAATGAATTGGGGAATATCTAGCAAAATCATCACTTTTCAGCATGCCTGCAAATTCCTCATTAAAGGGAATCAGATTCCTTTTTCCATGGATGAGTGAGTGCGATAACAAAACCGAGCAAGTCTTCCCTGCTTTTGAGCCATTCACATGGGGGGGACCAACATCCATGTTACCTTGCAGTTCTTCATATATAGGCACTCTTGGAAAGAATGTACCTTTGTTGTCAGATTTGATGTCAAAACTTTGACCCAGTTTATATTCCAGTGGGATACCACTCAAAATTGGGGAGGCTCTATTCTCATGTATCGGCAACTGATGATGCACATCACTAGAGTTATGTACTATTTGCTGGGAAGGAGGTCTCGAATCATTCTTCATGGTTGATTGAATCAATTCAGGCTGCTGTTCAGGATGACCATCTAGAAAGAGTCTTGATGCTTCTGCAAATGCTTGCTTTGCAAGGTTTTCATTTGTCTCAAACATGGAGAGTACCTGGACTGAGAGTAATTCAAGATCCTTCTGTAGTCTATCCACCGCCATGGAATAAGTCCAGCGAACCCTCTTGAGTGCTGTTTCTGAGGCCACAGCTCTTTTTTCAAGTTCTTTATTGAGAGATTCCAAGTACCACTTATCTTCAGCTAACTTCATCAATTGCTCATTCATCTCCTGATGCATCTTTTCAGCCTGACCATGAAAAGCCGAAATTGTAGAATAGCATGAATGATGTTCAGCTTTGATGTTCTCCAACTCATTTTGTGTATTTTTGTTTCTCTCCTCTAGTTCATGAATTAGAGTTTCATAGTAGCATCCCATCTGGTTCATTTTCTTTGTTAAAGCTTCCTGCTCAGCTTTGGATTCTTCTAACTCGGTGAGAAGTTTACATATTTTTTCCTTCATCATATTTTTCTCATCTTGTTCTTTATCTGGCAAGAATTGGATGGGAACAAGTTGTTTCATACCAGTCGCCTGAATCACCTTTACATCATTTCCCTCCATTGGCATCACAGAAGCTAGTTGTGTCATCCTTTTATGATTTCTCAGTGTTTCAAGTTCACCCTTGAGGTTTAAACACTCAGACTTCAGTGTAGAGACTTCTTTGGCCAGCATCTCTCCTGAAGCAAGCTCTGAGGAAAATTGATGGGTTAATCTCTGTGTTTCAGTGCCTAATTCATCTGCAAGGCATTGCAAGGAGTCAATTTCCATTTTCATCTCCAAAAGAGATGACTCTGTTGTCTCAAGGCATCCCTTCATTCTGATATTCTCATCATAAACAGAAATAGAGGACAAATCATTGTCCACAGAGTAATCAGAGCTCCATCCATGAGCCCATTCACTGCTACCTTGTGCCAGAAGATGATACTCAGCCTTCTCCTTGTTGTCAGGTTGAGTGTTCTGAACAGGATGAATTCCACCTACTTCACTAGAGACAGTGGTTTTCATGGTTCCACTTTCATGAATGCCAGAAATTTCAATCCTTTCAGCACATACACTATCTGAAGTACATGATGAACCATCAAGTCCAATAGCAGAATCATCAAAATCTTCATTTAGTCCACCCGCATCTTCCAGTGAATGAAGCTCCATAGACTCTGGCTTGAATCTAACTCTTGCATTCACCTGGTTTCAACAAGAAAACAAAAGGTTTCTTTAAAAAAAAGAGTTGGTTTTAGACTTCTAGTGCCTTATCCACAATATGAAACTATGAAGACATGCATTTAACCAAAAACATAAAACAAAGCAGTTTCAAAAGCAAACTTGCTTCTTCACAACTTTCAAGCATCACGAAATATTAACGTTTAATTTCAGCAGTTAAAATTGCCTAATCTTTTTTTTTTACTTTTTTTAATGGATTATGTTCTCCTTTTTGAAAATGGATAATACCACAAAAGTACTATGAAAATTTCAAAGGAATGTACTTCCGTTAATGAACTATTATATGGTAGATAAGGTGAATCTTTGGTCCAGAACCCAGAATTCTAATATCGATTCGTATTAAGTTTGTCGGGTTCCTAGTCAGGCTCAAGCAGATTCATGGCTCTTTTGTCCATTAGAAGATAGCTCAAGCTTCCCACTAATCGAGTTGCAATGCAGAAAAAAAATGGAATGAATTCTAATACCATAGTTGTTCCATCTAAATAATATATGAACAACCTCTAAAGAATAAGCTTGAGTGGAGTGAAGACTAAAGAGCATGAAGATTCAATTCATCATAGAATCTGATTTATTGGCAAGATGAACGAAAATAATCATTTTACGTTCCTCTAAATGATTTTTTTTTGGACAACAACTTAATGCTAAATGTAGTCACAGTGGTTGTTAGAGGGGCAATTTTGTCCCTGTTAGTTAAGTAGTAGGCATGGCTGGGTTTGTTATTTTTGCTTTCTTATCAAGGGTAGATTAGTTTGTAATCCTTTTTTAGTGTTAACCCTAAACAGTGATATAAAAGGGGTGGCCGCGGTTCTCTTTGGATAATACAGAAGCCACCATGGCTTCCCAGATCATTCACCTTCTCTTCTTCCTCCTCTTCCCTGTGTGATAGTTTTACATCATGGTGTCAGAGTGGTACTGCAGACTGCTCCTGGTGGGAATCATGGCATCAATACCCTTCTCTGCTGCTCTCCTTTAGGGATACAATCCCCTGTTCAAAACAGGGGAACAAGGGATCAGCCAGCGGGCATTGCACCCCCTTTTTGGTGTCCAGACGAGACTGGTTGGTGGTGTTTTTTGGATTCGGCAGGCCTCCTCACCTGTGCAGTTGTCTTGGTGGTGAGTTCTGATCGGTCAGAACACCTCTTCGCTATTGTGCCTCTCTCCTCTTGGTGTTGGGCATCAGTTGCTGTATCGACCTTTCCTGTGGAGTGCTCCTCTTCCTTTTCCAAGATGTCAACCAGTGCAGAATCCTCAAATCCTAGGCAGTTACTGAGGCTTCACCAACTTCTTCCGTGGGTTCGTCCAATCACCACACTCTTCAAATGACTACAGTGAAGTTAACATCTACCAACTATCATCTCTAGGATGTTTCTGCACATATATTTCTTGGAGGAAAAGGGAAATTAGGGTACATTGACGGTACTATTCAAGCTCCTACTGATGATGACCCAAAGCGCTTTGCTTGGGCCATTGAAAACAGTCTCGTCATGGGATGGATTATCAATTCTGTCACCCTAGACATTCAGCATCTCATTATGTATGTTGCCACAGCATCTGAAATGTGGTCCTTACTGGAAAAGTTATATAGCCAACAAAGTAACCTTACCCATACATATCAGCATACCAGCGAGATACAGGCACTGAAATAAGGGGGCGGTCTGTCACAACTTACTTTAACAACCTTAAAGTCAAATGGCAAGAATTGGACTATTACAATGCATATAAATGGATGTGTAATTCTGATCAGGCCATCCATCTGAAACATGTCAAATCGACAAAATTTTTCCAATTTGTTGCTGGTTTGGATTCTGTTTACGATGCCTTGAATGGTCAGATTCTCTCTGCAGATAAGCTTTCACCCTTGGAGATGGTTTTCTCTAAAATTCTTAATGAAGAAGGACAACATAATGTGATGGCTTCTTCCTCTTCACTTCTGCCTGCTCCTAGTGGTGGAGAGTTTGCTGCACTTGGTGGAGAGTTCGCTGCACTTGCGAATAAGTCTTCTTCCTCTCCTCCACTCTCGAAGCCAAAGTCTAAAAACAACCGATACTGCACACACTATAAAAGGGATAATCATGATGTTGAGTTCTACTTTGTGCTGCACCCTGAGAAGTCACAAAAATTCAAAAATCCCAAGGGAAATCACTCGGCAAAAGGCAATGCTGCTATTTCACAATCTACTCCTGCTGAACCTTCTTCTGCTACTGAGGGCATTTCCGCTACATCTCCAATCACAACAATCTCCACTTCTAACATTGCATGACTCCAACAGGTTCTCTCTTAGTTTGGTCATCTTGGTGCCTCTACTTTAGGTACTACTAAGACAGAGTTCACACTGCCCCTACTTCCAGCTTGCTTCTTCAACCCCGGCAGTCTTGCTTCAATAGCATCCAGTATTAGGCGTCTTCTTCGCATAGGTCCAGCAACCCAGAAGTTGGGCCAGATCAGTGCCTCTGCCATGGCGGGGTGGACATCGGGTATGGGTGGGGAGGGAGGGGGCCCAGGTTCGAACCCGGGGCAGGGCAAGGTTTCCCAGTGGCCTTGGGCAAGGCCACTAGGCTATACAACCATAAAAAATATTTTAAAAAAAAACATCAGAAGTTGGGTCAAATTGATGCTAAGTACTTTCACCTCCTCTCCATCAGCCTCCTGGGTCATTGACTCTGGGGCAACGGATCACATGGTTGGCATCTCCATTCACTTCTCTTCATATACCTTGTCTTCTGGTCAAGACAAGGTGACCATTGTTGATGGTACTCGAGCCATAATTGCTGGCAAAGGTACCATCCGTCTCAATGATCACCTTGTTCTACCCTCTACTCTTCACGTTACTACATTGCCCATAAACTTGCTTTCAGAGAGTAGTCTTACAAAATCTCTAAATTGTTCTATAACTTTTTTTCCTACTCATTGTGTTTTTCAGGACATGCGGACACAACGAACGATTGTGACTGGGTGTGAGATAGGCGGCCTTTACCTGTTCAAGCATAGTAGAGTTACTGCCTTATGGTCATCCAAGTGTCATTCTTTGGAAGATGTTCATTGATATTCCTGTCTTGGTCATATTCATTTTCGGTCTCTTAGAGTACTTTTTCTAAGTTGTTTGAGTCTGTCTCTCTTGAGTCATTACAATGTCAAGTGTGTCAACTTGCGAAACATTGTAGAACCAATTTTCCAAATTCGATAAAACACAGTAACTCTCCTTTTGAACCTTTTTTTGAAACTAACTCTCCTTTTAAACTTGTGCACTCTGTTGTGTGGGGACCTTCCCCAGTCCTATCCATGGATGGTCATAAGTATTTCAATTCCTTCATTGATGACCATTCACATTTTTTGTTGGATTTATCTTATACATTCCTGTAAGGAGGCTCTTCGACTGTCCAAGTGTCCTGTAAGATGGTGGAAAGTATAATCAGAGGGTTAAGGTGTTCAAATCTAATAATGCACGTGAGTACTTTCGAAATAATCTAAATTGTTTCTTGGAGGACTCTGGCATTCTTCATCAATCATTGTGTACTTGCACTCCACAACAAATGATGTGGCAGAAAGAAAAAATCGCCATCTTCTTGATGTCTCTCGTCCAGCATGATCTTCCAAAAAAATACTGGGGTGTGGCTATTCTTCATGCAATGTATTTAATCAACAGGATGCCACCTTAGACATTGAGCAACCAAGCTCCTATCCTTGTTTTACATCCGTCGGATCCATTGTTTGAGTTACCACCTCGTGCATTTGGGTGTTTATGTTTTGTTCGCAATCTTGCTCCAAGTACTACCAAACTCGATCCTCGTGCTATTCATGCCATCTTTTTGGGATACACTTCTCTCTAGAAGGGCTATACGTGCCTTAATCCCATCACACGGCAACGATATGTCATAAGGATGTAACATTTTTTGAATCACAATCTTATTTCTTTCCTTCTTTGTCACACAATGGGACCTCTTGCTCTTCTCCTTCTCTTGTCCCACTCTTATCTCCAACATTAGAATCTTCCCCTATGCTGGTTGATGCCACTGCACCTCCTTCCCAGCAGGTTTTACAGCAATACTCTAAGGGAGGATGAGAAGACTCTTATACTCACACACCTCCGAATTGTGATGTGTTTGTAGGTCGGCCTCCCAATTCTGCTTCAAGTGAGACTACCTAATTTGAACATTCCCATTGCTCTTCGTAAAGAATCTTAAACTTGCACTCATCATCCTGTTTCTCAATATGTATCCTATTCTCATCTTTCTCCTACTTATTGTTCCTTTTTATCTACAATTTCCTCTTATCATGTTCCCACTTCTTATTCTGAGGCGGTAAAAGACCCAAAGTGGGTGCAAGCTATGAATGAAGAATTAAGTGCTCTTCAAAAAAACTAGGACTTGGGACTTAGTGGATTTGCTTCCCGATCAAAGTGTAGCAGGTTCTAAATGGGTATACACCGTAAAGTTCAATACAGATGCTTCCATTCAGCAATATAAGTTTCGGTTGGTTGCACGTGGTTTCACCTAGACCTATGGCATTGATTATTCTCAAACTTTTGCTCCTATTGCTTGTTTCAAATCTGTCTGCGCTGTTTTGTCCCTTACTGTCCATTTTTCATGGTCTCTTTATCAATTGGATGTAAATAATACTTTTGGTTATTTACACGAGGTGGTTACATACAAGCCCCTCCCAGACTTGATGTAAGGGGGAGAGTTTGTAAGCTCAACAAGGCCCTTTATGGTCTTAAACAGTCACTGAGAGCTTGGTTGGAGAGGTTCAAGAAAGCTCTGCTGAACTTTGGCTACTCGCAAGAAAATTCTAATTATACTCTTTTCATCAAATGGCAAGATAAAAAGCTTGTTGTACTGCTAGTATATGTTGATGATATGATAATTATTGATGATCACATAAAGGAAATTGTCAGTCTAAAGGGGAATCTTGCACAAGAATTTGACATGAAAGATCTGGAAGAACTTTACTTTCTTGGTGTTGAATTTGGACATTCCAAGAAGGGAATATATATCAACCAAAGAAAGTATGCTTTTGATCTCTTGAAGGAAACGGGTAACCTTGAGTGCAAACTAGCAGACACACAAATTAAATCTAATCATGGGTTGAGTGACTCCGAAGGTGAATTGTTATCTAACCCCAAAAAAAGGGAAATATCAAGGTGAATTGTTATCTTGATCTCTTGAAGGAAACGGGTAAGCTTGGGTGCAAACTAGCAGACACACAAATTGAATCTAATCATGGGTTGAGTGACTCCAAAGGTGAATTATTATCTGACCCTGAAAAAGGGAAACATCAATGGATGATTGGGAGTTTACTTTATTTGGGACTCACCTGACCTAATTTAACTTGTGCAGTCAATGTTGTAAGTCAATTTATACATGCTGCTCGAGTGCCTCACATAAGAGCTATTAAGAGGATACTCCAGTACATCAAGTCCTATCCTGGCAAGGCTCTTCTATTCTCTAAATCAAAAAGATTAATTGTGGAAAGCTATTCTAATGTTGTTGGGCAGGTTCGAAGAGTGATCTGAGATCTACTACTGGTTATTGCCTTTTCCTAGCAGGGAATCTTGCTTGGAGAAGCCAAGAACAGACAGTTTGTGCACGATCTAGTGCAGAAGCGGAATACCGAGCCATGGCTAATTGTATCACAGAGATGATATGGTTAAAACTTTTCTTAGCTGATATTGGTATGGAGGTGTGTCACCCTATGAAGTTGTACTATGATAACAAGGCTGCCATCAGCATTGCCAACAATCTAGTGCAACATGATCACACAAAGCATATTAAGATCGATCGGCATTTCATCATGGAGAAACTAGACTCAGGAGAAGTTTGTCTGCCTTATGTCAAATCCAAAGATCAAGTAGTTGATGTGTTTACAAAAGAACAATATGCGGATCAATTTCCCTCCTGTTTAAGCAAACTGAGCATGCTCGATATCTATGCTCAATTCGAGGGGGAGTGTAGTTGCAGTGGTGATTAGAGGGGCTGTTTTGTCCCTGTTAGGTAAGTAGTAGGCATGGTTGGGTTTGTTATTTTTGCTTTTTCACCAAGGGTATATTAGTCTGTAATCTTTTTTATTGTTAACTGTAAACAGTGATATAAAACGGGTGGCTACAATTTTCTGTGGGTAATACAGCTGCCATCTGTAACGTCGTGATATTTCAGATCCGTGTTTAATAGTTTTAGTATGGTGTCGTGGGCCAATGTGTGACCATTGGACCTTAGTTGAGGCTTTGGTGTGGTGTGTGGGTGTTGTGGGCTGGAGATTTCAGCCCAAACAGCCATTGGTTCTCTGTTTGAGAATGTGATGGGGTTGGACGACGTGTTCTTAACGCGGCAGTCCCCTACGGCACGTTCTCATTGCCACCTTTTCCGGAGCTTTGTCGGCTTGTGCGACACACGGCGCGTGTCGGGCTGACACGTGGTAGGGTGTTTGTGAACCCTCCAGGTACGACGCGTTCTGAATGCGGTGGTCTCCTAGGATGCGTTCTCGTTTCTGAGCTTTTTGTGAGTGGTTTGTAAGACAAACAGAGCAAGGAGCTCTGTTCGACTGAGGGGAGCTGTGCTGAGGATGGCTTTGGCAATTTCAGCTTGGTGGAGATGCATTTGGTGCAGTTTCCATGCGAGGAGGATGTTCAGAGCATGGAAACGCCGTTGGTGCACTGTTCTTCGCATTCTTCCGCGTTGGTAGTGAGGCTTTCTCACTTATTTGCATTGTTTGATCATTTTAAAAGCATGAGTTAGTGTGTATATGTGATTTCTGAATGAGTTAATTGACGTATGTAATCGTGGGTTAATGAAATATGAAAGTTTCTGTGCAATTTCTTGTTGAGCAGTCGAGGGTTGGTGTCCTGTCTGAGAACGCAGCAGGTCGGGGCGACGCATTCATGACGCATTCGCCAGCCCCGACGCGTTCTCACTGTGAACGCGGCTTGTCAGGCGGATGCATTCCTAACGCACCCTTGCCCCAACGAGTTCATCTTCCCTAAGTGCTTTGTGCTAAGATTAGCAGTGCGAGTCCTGTGTGAACCTAGTTTTGTTTATTGAATGACTGTTTAAGATGTTTAAACATTGTTAATGTTAGTAAGGCATGTATTAGGATTAATGGATCAAGTTATGGTCAGTTAGTGTTCATGTTTACCATGTTAATTATATTAAGTATGTGAGAGGCGTATGGTTTATGCGTTTAACGTTACAGTGGTGTTCATATAAGTTAGAGGTTATGCGTTAGCTAATGATAAGTAATTGTGGACTGTTATGGTTTATGAATGAAAAGATTTAAGGTGTGCTATGTGTTCAGCGTGACTTGTGTGATTTGCCGAGTTTGGTGGTCCGACATTTACTCCGGAATACCTCTCCAGTCAAGTACCCCAAGTTCTTTGTGAGTCAGGCACGTGTGTGCTCGAGGTTTGTCCCAGTACTGTATGTACCATTGAGGTCTGTGTCGTCTTCTTAGACATCCTTACTCGTTTGCTTGTGGAGTTGTCGTCCGGCTAAGAGAAAGAGGGCAGCGACTTGCGGTGTAGGAGTGTGATCGCTCATAGCGCGCTCATGGTTGAAGGATGGACACCAGTAAATCTACTGGTCCCCAACTAGTTCAGTGTTTCCACTGTCTCTCTCTAGGGACTCCGAAATCCCTAGTGGTGTCAGGCGTAGGTCTGCAGCTGGTGTCTACAGGTGGTGTTGATTGGTCTCCACAGTTTCTTGCACTTATAGAGGTGGAGCCACAATTAGACCTTTCGTCTGCGACTGAGAGATGTGTCCTGTGTTGATTTGTCCGGGTTGGATATTGGCGCCATGACCCGTGTGGTAACGTCGCTCCTACCGACTCTACTTGTGGTTTCTTGTGAGCTACTTTGTAGTGAGTGTAGTGTAATTGGTTTAGTACCGCTTGGTTCTATAGTTGGTCTAGTGTTTTCTAATACATTCTCCTAGTGATTAAGCTTTGGTATTTATTCAGTTAGTAGCTCTTAATTAATTGTGTGCTTCTGGTTAGTCATGGTATTATGGTTGTTTCTGTTAATTATTCATGTTTAACATTAGTTAGATGTTTAACTATGATTAATGAGGCATTTTGTTATATTGAATAGAAAGCATGTTTAGGTTCCAGCTTTCAGTGGTTTAGTGTTTTCTTTTGTTACACATGAATTATGGCTGTTGCGGTTGTTTTGAGAAATTTCTCTGTTGAGTCTGTGACTTTGTGATGCTCACACCCCTACACCCCCCCTTTCAAGTGTTTAGCGAGTGTATTTTCGTGGAGACAGACCTGTACCAACAGCAGTTGTGTGAATTGTAGCTCCTGTTGTACACCTCGAGATATACCTCAAGCTTCTGTATCTTTCTTTTGGACATGTAACAATGTAGTGAGACAATGTAATTTTATGAATATGTATGAGATCATGTACTTTATCATGTATCTTTAGATAATGTGGTTGCCTTTTATATTATTACTAGACACGTGTGTGTGTGATATCTCTTGCGAGACTTTGGTCTGTTCATGGGAGACGGGCCTAGATATGGAGTTTTTTCGAGAATAAGTATCCAGGGTCGCTACACCACCTATGGCTTCTCTGATCATCCACCTTCCTTCCTCCTCTTCCCTGCGTGATAGTTTTACATCACTAGAAGAAGGAAGATGGTTCACAAAAAAAGGGAAACTTTTCATTACACTGGGGAATAACCTTGGGTTTATATCTATCCTGCCTACTTTCTTTGGATGTGAGACGCAGGAGGAATCCTTGACTGTATAACAATTTATCAGACAAATGACTGTGCTTTCTGAGTATAGGACTCTTTTCTCTAGCAATGTAAAGGATAAAAGATGTTTACAATTATAAAAACAAAAAGGAGTCCTAGAGCATAGGAAAATAATGATAACTTTTGTTCCAAGGCATCAAAATAAATCATTATTCTAACAGGTCATGGATCAGAGATTCAGGACCTGATCGAAGACAATCATACTTATTTAATTAGCAAGAAAGAAACTAACAACATATTTGGTTTGAAAACATCAAACCTTGTCTATCTGATTCATGACTCCCTCCGCAGAATCTCTTATTTTTCTTACAGATTCTTGGTTCTGATTTGAAATCTGATTAAAACCCTTCTCTCTGATTTCCCTTTGTTGTTCAAATTCTCTGCCATGAAGCACTAAATATCATAAGATGATATAACACTGCCAAAATGTTGTAGATAATTACTGAAATGATACCTGAATCCAGTCTTGGAGGTTAGAAGCTGGACTGTTACCTACAATGTGACAGTACAAAGCATGAAACATTGGAAATTGGTATTAAATAGAAATCAAGCTCTTATCTCTAGAAATGACTTGGCCTGAATCAGGTGCTGAAAGTCATGAAGGGGAAAAACTGTATTCTAACATAAAATGCATTTAGAAGAAAAACACAGAATTTGAGGGATATTTTCTCACCAATATGGTTTTTAGGTTAAAACTCCGCATTATTTTGATTAATCAAGCAGACTGTTAAGTAATTATTGAAATAACATGTATTATAAAATGACTTCTGACTGTAAAGAAGGTCAGACTGTAAAGAAGGTCAAGGCTCAATTTTAACTGGCAGAAGTGTCTCACATGTAAAATGGTCCCAAATTCACATCCCTCAAGAGGCAATGCGACAGAGATGGGCTTTGAAGCATCTGCATAATCAGCAAGGTTGATGTAAATTTCACCAAGGAGACTTGCCCGGGAAGTGCCCTGAGGTTTTGGGATTTACCGGAATTAGCTTCTATTCAAAAATATATCCTCATGAATAGTCAATAATGGGTAATAATAACAAAGAGGTTTTATGCAGGAAAAACTGAAAACTAAGAAAAGAACACTCAAGGAAACAAATATTCATGGTTGTTTAGGGAATAAGCCCAAAATGATGTGAAGATGATGGGTACCATTGCAACCACAAGTCTATAGAGCTTCTCATCATATTTCTTGGTGCTCGTGTCATGGAGAAGTCTTGTAGTTTCATAAATAGGATCTGCCCATTTGCAGTTTCCATTCCTCACATTTGCTTTATTCGTCTTTGCAGTTGCTTTCCCTATGTCAGCAGGAATGAAAGACACAAATAATTTGTCCCATCCTGATTGTGGAATCTGCAAAGAAAGCAAATAGTAAATATTTCAGTCAAAGGACTGACGAGCAATTTGTTTATTTCCTACAACATCCAAAAATGTCCTGGCTTTTGGCAAAAATGATGTCTAGGACTTGGGGCAGGTTTTTGTGAACATACATTTAGCTAAAACAAATACCAGAATCAACAAGTATACTGACAGGGGATTGACAGTGAGCTCTTCTTGGACATCCTGCCTGAATCCCATGGGGTACACCAGAAGAAAGTAGTAGCATATCCCGCAGTTCAAATAATTAAATGAAATTACAATTGGACACAGGGGAGACTCATCTGAACTCCAAAAAGTGCCAAAGATGGAGCTTGAAACATTCAGAAACTCGAGGCAAATAATTCCAACAGCAACCTTCAGCCACCAAGTTATGAATTAGCACATTATGCATATTTTAACACTCAGCTCGGAGGACACTTGTGGACAAGGTTGCAAATGAATGACAGAATCGGTAACGAACAAGAGGTATACAAGGAGATTTCCCTGAATAACTTCTTTCATAAAAGCAGTGCATGAAGGAAAACACAAGCATTACCAAGTACCAACTATCAGGGAAGATCACTTGCACAAGCTTCTCCAACCAAGATTATACAAGAATCATGCATAAAGGAAATGAAGCATAATGGTCACTGGTAAAAGACACCTTACTTGCCCCTTCTCTCTCACTCAAACCAACATGACGATGGAATTTGACAAGACCATGGCATGCCGTCCAAGAAAAAGAAAATTCAAGAGAAGAAAATTGGACCTTCTGAACAAGAGTCTGAAGATCATAGATACCTTCACAACAGGACAACTTTTATTGCAGATTGCCGAAGTTCATGGAATTCCAACTTGACAGGTAATACTTCGAGAAGATGAACGGCTATCACATGACAAGCAAGGAATCGAGTCCCAAAAGATCGCATGTGTAGGGAAAATGTTTTACGGATTTGCGACAGTTAAAACAACAGGACTGGGCGCACATGAAGCTGAGGATTTTGCAACAGAGGAATAAGAAGAAGGGGGGGGGGGAATAAAAGAAAAAGGAAAAAGGTGAAGTGATGGCAAAGGAAAGAGCTTACATTTGTGGCATGGAATTGCAGCCGGAATACCACTTTAACCTTTGTCTTGTTGAACTTCCACTTAGGAACCCGCGACATCGTTCAAAAGGTACTAATGATCAAAATGTAAAGATCAAATCTTGACTTCAACCATGCGCCCAAATCTTCAGTAGGAATTCTTTAGCCTCGAGCTCCTCTCTGAAAAAGGTAATGTAGAACGAAATTTCAGACGCAGAGGAGGAAAACAGTGATAAGAATGCGAAGATGTAGTCATAGAGTTTCAGCTATAGCAAGGCCACAGAAAGTGATTAAGAAGACCGTAGAGTGTTGGGGGAGTGGAGGAGGAGAGATTCTACATGCTCAGATCGCTACAATAAGAATGCACCTAAATCTTCAGAAACTGCAAGAGACAATGCCAAAGCCTCAGACAAAATTGGAAGGTACGCCCAGAGGACGAGATCCAAGCTAAAATTTATCTTCTCATAAAATGCCGGCAACCCAAACATAGTCTCCAAGAAGAAAAAACTCCACCAAAATGCCGGCACCACCTACAGTCCTCCCTTCTGAGCTCCTCGGATTCGAACAAGATGAGAAGCGCGGAAGCTGGCAGGAAATTGCTCCCAAGAACTTCAAAATGCTTAAAGGAAACGCAAAAAAGCGGCTCAGGGGGACTTCCCATGCTCGATCGCAATTCTGCGCACTGGACCGCAGATCCAGACCAGATCCCCACTCCGAATGCCACACAGATCACTGTGGGGAAAGAAGAACAAAAAGGAGGACTAGAAAGAAGAAGAGGACGGAGTGACCGTGGGACACACAAGCAAACGCATGCGCGCGCGCATACACAGAGTGCGGGAGACGCAGAGAGAGAGAGAGAGAGGGGGAAAAGGAAAAGGCGGAGCGCCGCACTGGGACTTCCCTGAAGCTTACCTAGAGATCCACTGCCGGCGTACCTTACGGAGCACGGGAAGCCATGCGATCTTCCTCGGGAAGCCTCTGGGGAGTTGGAAAGGGCAATGTACGCGGCTCCCTCCCTGGATTTGACGGCCAGCAGCACCGCCGGAGGCAGATCCCGCCCTTCCCCTCCTTCCCCTCCACCATTACCAGTCCACCCCCTACCGACCCCCCCCCAGTCCCGAGTCCAACCCAGGTCAAGAGAGAGAAAGTGTATGTGTGTGTGTGTGTCTGTGTGCGCGCGCGCGCGTGTGAGATGGCAAGTGGGGGTGCACAGGGAGCAACGGGGTGTGGTTGTAACAAGTTGGTTTTGTATATACCGACCTAATGTACTTTATAATTATTTCATTGTCCCGAAGACTCTGTATTGGTTCTTGCATCCCTAAATTCACAATGTCCTCCGGAGATCTGATGAGGAAATTTCAAGTGTATCTTCTAACCATATTAAGACATATTTAGCATCGAGATAGATCGAGAATAAAATGAAGATATTTATAAAATTTTGAAGACATCTTCAATTTATTCTCAATCTGTTTTAATATCAAACTGCCCTTATAAACAAATGGTCGTAGATAGCAAAAGAGCATGTAAAATATTTTGACAAAATGTAAGTATACGGATACTTGCTTTAATTGGTAGATTTCATATGTGGGTGACTATAAAAGAGATTAGATCTCACTCACTGAAGCAAATGATAGTAGATTGTAACCAACAAAATAATTTTTTTATCTTTTTAAATATATTTCTTATTAAATAAAATATATATTTATATTTACAATATATTTTTTATTTTATATTAGGTATCGCCTACGATTAAGTAAGATTGGAATCTTTCTTTCTTGCTAAATAGGTGAAACCATCATATTGACTCTCTTCATTGTTCATGTAAATGTGGCTTTGCATAACTCTTCATATTTGCCACCACGACCCATTGGCATTTGTCATCACCAGTCTCTACCATCGTCGTCGGACAATTTTTGTCTCTACCATTGACGCTTCGTTGTTAGTCACCATCATATGTCATTAATATTTTTTATGTCAACATCAAAGTCTTGGTCAAAGTGATCTAACTATCTTGTGTATTGTTAGACACGGTGCATGAATTACAACTACTACTAACAAATTAAGATGGTACGGATAAATATGATATTTCTAAGAGTATAAGCGCAATTGTAAAACGTAGGAGGTCAATAGAAAAATACTTATTCCCCGCCCTCCGCCAAAACCACCCGTGATTTGAGTTAAAATTTAACTTCCAAAGTCCAAACCAACCTGGCGCGGCATATATATCGACGCCATATTTAGGAGTCCGCCACTGACGTGGACAGTGGATCCAGATAGAGTGGGTAACACTCATTATCGGCGCCTAGATTCGAGCACGTCCCCGCACCTCCCGGGCCCCCGCGGGCACGACCAGCGGTGGAATTGCTCGGTGACTCTAACAAGTCCCCAGCCAATTCTCACCGCCAGTTACCACAAGGAGAGAGCCGACAGTTGATTAGACGGTTAAAACCGTTGCGCAGGGTCCAAACAGCAGAGGTCGGTCCGATCCGACGGTCCAAAGAGAACGGTGGGGCTTCCATTGAGGTCCATTGATCAGATGGGTCATACGACTTTTGTAATTTAAATTGTTTTCTATTGCAAGAAAATACAAAAGGAGAACCTAGTGATGTCTGTTTCCCGACCAGGAGATCTGTCTGAGATTTGTGATTGTTTAACCGTAGGCTTATTGCTTGGTTACGCTTGGATTCCCTTCCAACTTGTAATCTCTGTCCATCTATCTCTCTCTCTTTCTCTCTCTTAAATTCTATGCAAGTAAAGACGCTTTCGTCATGACCAGCTGGTCCATGAGCACTTTCGTCAATCTCAATCAATGTTAAGAGTGGGACAAATAAACTCTTCCACCTACCTCTCTACCAAGATTTCAAAAATATTTTTACTTCTAAAGAATTATTTGAAGATACTTAATAAATAAAAAGAAAGAATAATTTATAACCAAGGAGAGGTTTAATGGTTAAGACTCTTCATATACATCTTGTGACCTAGCTTCAAATATTCTCTTCTCCATGTTACCTATGAAATAATAGTAATAACTGATATGAATGTAGAAATCTTTTATACTGATTGTTACTGCTTGAGTAACGGGGTCGGCTCAAGCTTAGAAGACCCAAGAAAAGATGGCGCGATGACGATGTTGAAGATGCCGAGCTCTCGACCTGCAAAACCATCGAGCTTCCTCAGTAGGTAGACACTCCGACGATCAAGTCAGCTCGAGAGTTGTGAGTCAGAAGTTTAGTATTTCAGAGATTGTGTACCTTCGGATGAAGAATATCCATCCATTTTTATAGGGTTGCTTGGAAGAGGTTTCCACAGAGTGAACTTGGAAATCCTGCTAAAGATATGCCCTTGATTGCCGCGAGTTGGGATAACAACCGACAGGCCAGCTAGACTGACTCCGGCCATAAAATGGCAAGCCAACTCATGCTGACTGTGACTCTACCGGGAGCGTGATCTTCGGATCTTTCCCTCCGTGAATAGCTCCACCAGCTGTCGCGTGAACCACGTTTTAGAAAGCCTCATAAATGCGCTATCGCCACGCTTGAGGTCGAGACAAAGGTTTCCTTATTTGGTTTGGAAGGCGTGCAGCTCGGATTCGTACATGGTGCCACCCTTGCCTTCCCTGAGCTATGCCTGGCCCAGTCCGACCTGGTCGTCAGTCTTGAGTTCGCTCGGCAGACGAGGTCTAATTAGGCCGACAGCCGAGGAGCTACCTATAACACTGATAATGTCTGACACTTGTCTTTGATATTTTGCAACTTTTTGGATTGTTAATCTGACATTTTATGTCAACAAAATATTTTATTTTTGGCATATTTTCCCTCCCTCATTCTGTGTCTAACATTGTCGAAAGATCTATTATGCCTCGCTCAGATCCCTAATTCGTAATCTAAAATAATAAGGTACAATAGTCTTTTGTTTAGTTGAAAATGATTATAAATGTCTCTGTGGAGGTCATTATCTAGCTCCTAGGCCCACAAGCCTATTATGACCCAACAAAGGAGGAAAACGACGGCTGTTCAGCTATATGTCCACAGCCACTAAAGGTTTCACCCTTCATCTGTCTCTAGTTATTACTGAACAGGGCAGAGCCATCGAGCATCAGCTACTCGATAAATGACACCAAGTCCTACCGAGTAGCCCCTAGTGGTACCTGTACAGTTCTGCCAACTGGTGATCATTGTCCACAACCCTTGGAATTCCAACAGTCTATAATGATGTTGTGGCACGTCTTCTCATACGTCTTGGGCAGTCACCTCACAAGGACTGAAGAGACGCTTCTCGGGGATATCATCCCTCTTGGAAACTCAATGGACATTTCAGAGAGATACCAATCATTAGGGACATTCCAATTTCCATCAACCCCTGCGCCTATATAAAGAAACTGGGACCTACATGCGGAGGTACGTGCAATCTAGACCTCACAATCGCCCACACGCAAGAACACACACAGAGAACCCTCTCGTTCAAGCCATTTTCTACGGTCATCTCTAACTTAGGTATCAGAGGGTTCTTCCCGGTCCAGCAACCAAATCCCCCTAACCCTATTCTATCTTGCAAGTTATCTTCTGCACCGCCCATTGTTCTCTTCTAGTTCTTGGTGGGGATCATGTTTGGCCTGTAACCAAGCAGTGGGAATCGTGTCTACATTTTGGAGCCATCTGTGGGAATAAATGAGAGGTCATATGCCTTATCCGAACGTCTCATCTTCATGAGACTCGCACACCCTTATCCTCACTAGGGGGGCTATGTAGAGGCATAATTTAGTCTCACATTAATAGATAGTGAGAACAAGTGTGTGCTTATCAATAAGAGTCTCACCTCTTCTCCCAAGAGGACCCTTTATAAAAGATAAAATTCCAAACATAGAGATGATATCTCATGAGAGGCACACTTAAATCACATATCTTCAGTCACATATTATAATCTCTATGAAGAATAACCAACTGGTTTAATATTTGAGACTTAACATGGTCTTACTCTCTCTTAATGGAGAGTTAACCCCATGCTTTTTCATCCCCCCCCCCTTCCCCCAAGTATCCCCTAATAGAGCCTCTCCGCTGAACAGAGCCTGTTTGGAAAAGGGTTGGGGTTAACCCAACTCAACCTCAAGCATAACTTTAAACCGGGTTAAAGTACAATTTGATTTGGTAATGCAAGAGTTAACCTTATGAGTTAAAATAGGTTAACCTACTTGTTTTCTTAGTGGTTTGAAAGGCCAAAGTGACTAACTCATCTACTTTTGTATTATTTTTTCTAAAATACCCTTATCCTATACCCTCTATTACTTTTTTATTGTACTATGTGCTACTATATTTCTTATGCTATCTAGATACATATTAAGATTATGTAAAATATATTATAAATAAATTGTAGTAATATATTGAAATTATCATATATAATATAATTAATACACTTATCCTATACCCTCTATTACCTTTTTATTACTTTTTTATTGTACTATGTGCTACTATCTTCCTTATGCCATCTAGATGCATATTAATTTATATAAAATATATTATAAATAAATTGTAACAATATATTGAGATTATCATATATATTATTCAACATTATTATTTTTTTTATCTTGTGCTATCATCATATAGAGAAAAGTTTATTGCACTTGCATATTGCACTTAAGTGCAATATGACTAGTAATAGCTCATATATATGGCACCCCACACATGTGGAGTGATAAAGTGACAATCCAATTATTGGATGTCATGAGTTTGTTGCCTAGTCATATTTACACTTTAAGTGTAATATGCAAATGCAATAAACCTTTCTCATCATATAAATGTGTAAGGAGGAAAAAAATGTGGGTGGACGGTACAATGAAGGAGGAAGAAAATGTGTAAATAGGATATGAAAAGTGAGGGCAAAAGGGTAATAAAAAAGAGTTAAAATGGGTTAACTCTACTCCTTCTCTAGAGGTGGGTTAGGGTAACCTGGGGTTAACCCAGTTTAGATCCAATCTAATCCATTTTGACCCGGGTTAAAATTTATGACTTTTTAAATCACTTTTTAACCTAATTCTGGGTTAACCCAGATTAACTCTATCCTAACCCTTTTTCCAAAAGAGCCCGTAAAAACTGATCTGAATTAGTTCTTTGGGCCAACCCAAGGACCCCAACACCACCTTATTATGGCATTGTCGGCACCCCTTTTATTAATGGGCCCGAACCGCCGGCCCATTATCCAAGCCGCTAGCACCGGTTTTAGCCCCTCATGGGCTGTGCAAAAAAAATGGGCAAAAGGCCCACTCAAAAGGCCACCAAGGCCCATCTGAAATTAACCCTCATCTCATCCCATAAAGTAGGGGGGTGAGAGTAAGCATTTGTGACACCTCCCAAAAGGGAGTGCCACAAATGGAAAAAGGCAAGTCTGCCATTTCTGCTGCGCAGGGAGCTGGTTGGGCCTATTTTTTGCCTTTCTTCTCTTCTAGAAGGCAAGGGGAAGAGAGGAGAAAAAGGGGGCCAGCCAAGGGATACGCAAGGAGGGCTTGGAGGGGGCTGTTCTTTCACCAAGAGAGGGGTTCTCTGAGGCAACCAGCAGCAAGAAGCCAAGGGGTAGAAGGAAGCTCCTGCGTTTTTCTGCTCAAGGGAAGCTCCCCCGTGAAGAAGAAAGAGGAAAAGAGAGAGAAGAGAAAGGTGAGAAGAAAAGCAAGAGAGAGAGGGATCCTTCTTAGGGGGGGGGGGGGTTTTGTCTTGTCACATCAAGAGAGCAAGAGAGCAAGAGAGAAAGAGGCTCCCACGTTGGGTTCTTCCCCCATCTTTTCTCTGGTTTTTGCAAACCTTGTACCTCCTCATCCCTTTCTTTATTGAAATAGATCATGCTCTGTGCATATCCTCCCTTTTTTTTATGAGAATAGCTTGTCCTTAGCATTTATTGCATGCTCTCCTCTCATCCCATCTTGGGTTTTAAAAGTTTTTCTTTTCTTTGCAAATGGGGTTACGGGATGGGATGGCCTCTCTATAGAGGTACATCTCTCTCCCTCCTAACACTCCATATGAGGTCAAAAGGTCTCCCATACCTCAATACATGAGGTCATGGGGGCATGGGAATTCATGCTACATCTAATGCATGCATGGCATACCATCCTCCTCTCTATTGGGCCTTGCGTTTCCTACTGTTCAAGACCTGCAAAAAACCAGTTTTTTTCACTGCTCTACAGCCCTTCAAGAGTCCCCTTCGTGCCCAATGTGCACCCATGGCCATGGCCAAGGGGATTGAGCAAACAATGCTCACATCCCTTTGCTCAAATGCCATTCTCAAAAGACCCTTTCAAAAGAAATCATCAAGCATAGTTCGCCCTCTCAATAGACCATCCCATTGCGGTTTTTCAGCCCCCCATTGATGTGTGTGTTTCAAACCAATATCGAATAGTCTCCAAAGAGTCTCATTTCGCTATTCAAAGGGGGTTGGGCAAATAATGTCTAAATCCCCTTGCTTAGGCCATCCAAGCAATGGGTCAATGCCATCTCGATATCCAAAATCACCCCGCCATGAGCAAGGGCTTTCTTGGAGAGAGGCGTTTGTCACCCCTTTCACAGGTGACTTGCTGCGCCGATTCAGCCTGGTTCTGATTTTTGGCAGTCATGTAAACCAACAAGAGCTGCGCCGATTCGACGCTGGCCATCACGTTGGCCAAAATCACGTGAGCAAAATCATTGCTCTACGTGACACCGGCTGATAAGTCAAAAGTCATTAATGAGACCCATCCACATCCTCGGATCGAACAACATAATGTTCGTGTTCGGACGGGTGGGTTCACATGTGACTCATCGTCCCGTGGGTTTGTTTGGCCATAACATTGCACGAATCTCCGTAGGCATGCCTGGGGATCGAGGTCTTAGGCCGTCGGAGTTACGTCGTTTTACGACGTACACTCTCCTTTTTGGTGCCATCTCCGCCTGTGGTGGATGAGCATCGCGCTTTCCCCTCTATCACCACGATAAGGGGATGCTGCCGAATTTCCCCCGCGAGGGTCGAGTTGGCGCAAAACTCCTAAAAGAGGTCATTAGCTTCTAATTGAGTTGGCAACGTTGCAAACGAAAGCCATTCGATGATGTCTATGATTTCAGCCGGCTGCGCCGATTCGCCTTATCTCGTCAGCTGCGCCGATTCGAGGACGTTTGCGAAGCGCGTTGAGCCATCAAGCTCCGCCGAACGCATAGAACCCCGCTTCAAAGGCTCAAGGGACCAAACGGCAAATTAAAACCGTTTACTATAAAAAAAAAGAATCGTAAAAGCAAATGGCCTCTTTTCAAACAAAAATGGAAGAAGGAAGTAAAAGTCCATTCCATGTTGTTAAGTGACTAAGTTCAACCCTTTTCAAATGGCAAAAATCACTTCGAATTTTACAAAAGATCGAAGGGTCAAATCAAACCTTCTTTTCAAAGAGCAAGAGACCATCTTATATTTTGCAAAAGAACAAAGGGCCAACTTGGACTTTTTTTAACAAATCAAAAGGTCATCCCATGTTTTTCCAAAAGAGCAAAAGACCAATTTAGACCTTTTTCTTTAAGTCATAAAAGATTGCATTACCGTGCATAAAAGAGTCAAACCAAACTTTTCTAAACAAATAAAATGATCATCACATGTTTTTGCAACCAGAAAAAGAAACCAAATTAAAATGATTTTTTTTTATAAAAGACCAAATTGTATTCATTTCAAAAAGTAAAGAGATCACCCTTTTCAAAATTGTCTTTCTCAAGTAGACTTAAAAGACCAATTGAACCTTTTCATGGTAAAGAGGACCAATAATAAATAGACAAAGAGGTCGGTAGCAATTCGAGTGAAAGGTCTAATGGGTTCGATTAGGCGTTCGTCTTGCACCCTATATTTCAGTTCAATTGTGCTTCGCCCACTTTATCGGATGTCCCGTTTTAAGGTCCCGAGGCTTTCTACTCTGGCGATTACTCAATGATTTTCTCTTTCTAAAAGAGATGTATTAACGTCGTTGCGCTCAGGCAACAGCGGGATTTTGGTCCAGGACCCGACCACTCACTTTCGTTGACGAAGTCAGACGGCGCGCACAATAGACTTGAAGCCCTCCGACTCTCGGAGGCAAACATTGGTTGTCACTTCGGTGACTGGCACGCCCGCGCTGCGCGAATTGTCGATTCACCTCACGCCATCGTCGCTCAAATAGCGTTCGGCGGGACTTGGATTGGCAATACGCGTGCACCCATGAGAAAATGAGACAACATGATAAATAGATCTTTTTTAAAAGAATATCTTTTTAAAATAAATTCCATCTCCACAGGCATCTGCCAATTAAACCAAAGTTGAATTGGTCCCTTACCTAGATTTAAATATTGGGTTCTATATGATAGATGTTGCCATATATCTAGGAATAATTCAAAAGGACAATTGGTATGACCCATGAGTAGTTTAGGAGATCATAATTTTTAATTTATTTTCACGTTCTAAAATTGATATTTGGGAAATATTTAATACCCTCCAATTAATAAAATTATCTGGAGGGAATTCACATTATTCTTATTGCCCTCCTTAAGAGCGTATTAATATTTATCTGGTCAAAAAAATACTAAACATTTCTCTTGACATTTACTTTCACGAAAACTAAGGTACGAATGAATCAAGATCCTTCTTTTTTAAAAAAAATGGACCAGATTCGGACCGAACATGTACACGCCTTGCCCTGACATCGTTTTTTACGAGGTCCTCACAAGATCCGAGCGTGCTAAAAGAGTTATCTTAAAATAATGATGATGTGGTGTAAAAAAAATAATTTTATTGATTAAAAATAAGTGTTTCTTTCTTTTCTCCGATAAAAAAATTATTAATTACGATCCACGTAATCACCATTGCAAAATTACTATTACAATAAATGTGGTGTTGATATCTCATTTTGTCACCCTACACTCTGCCATCACAACCGAGCATGGTAGGGGGGGTTGTCTTCTCATGCCGCCCTCTGTCGTGCACTAACGTCACAATTATGTTGTCATCGTGTGGTGCGGCCCCAACCACCATGTTGCTTGGTAGGAAAAATGGAGAAGCACAGAAGAGGAAGTGGGCCACGAGTGTCACAGGTGAGGTGGAGGAGATATGGAAGACGGTAGGGTGCTTGGACATGTCGATCACCAAACTTTCCTTAAACAATCTCTCAAATTTGGCCACTTAAGTTGGTGAAATAGGTAGAGATAAACTAATATGTTACAGTGCTTCCATATGTCTTGGGCGCTCTAAATGTAGACCAACTTGATCACCAAGCTTTCAAGTTGGTTCCATTTAATTGAAACTTTGAAAATAAGATGGTACCTTATTATACATTATAAAAAGATAATCAACATTTTTTTTTCATCTCTCTCTCTCTCTCTCTCTAGATTATTGAAACGTTGGACTTTATGTGATCTAATGTATATTTTTTTGCTCATTTAAATTAATAACTTTATACTTGAAATGTCTTTTCCCTGACAACGAAATTACTTTTGAGATCAAGCAAAATCCCAATTATTGAAATCAATCGCTCCCATCATTCCTCAGTCGTAGTTTTCAATGGAAACAAAAAGTGGAGATGATTTGTCAAATGTCTGCCACATGGGGGCAGACAAGATCCACTCATTGTTTTTTTTAACATCCCCACGATATTAGAAGAAGAAATGTCGTGATTACATGCTAAATTAAACTTCAAATTTTCAGCATTTCATGTTGTTTCATAGAAAAATATTTATTGTAAGAATGGGTTTGCAATAAAGCTGAAGCAGATTATATAAATGTTTTATGATTTGAGAACTTCTCACAAGTATTTTATTTTTAGTACTTGTCATCTTTCCTTTTAATTCACCCCAATTTTATTGCAAGATCTTTTTAAAATAAGCATTTCTATATATATTTCATATCAATCAAACACCTCCTCAACTTGTCTACTCACATTGACAATACAAAAAAGACAACCCCAATATATCAATTTATTTTTCATGGCAGCTCCTTTCCAGGAACAGTATGTCCTCCACTCCTTTGTGAACGAGTTATTCACGAACTTGTCGGGGTTACTCTCTCTAATCTAGTTTAGAGAGAGAAGCTTCAAGTGTCTATGGAGATCTCTTTCCCCATGCTGTCCTCGGTTCCTCTAGTGACACCTTCTCATTGGGGAGGGTCCCCCCATGGCACTGTCTCGGATGTTGTCTATATAGATCTTTCCCCGTTGGAGTTTTTGTCTGAGATTCTTCAAATTTTATTTTCTCCTCTTCGTAGGAGAGCTATCGCATCTTGTTCGGCGGTGCTCTACGACATCGGCAGTAAGGTGGTCTCTTTGGTCGGCGTCGTTGGACTACGACATAGTAGCAGGTGTGTTATTCATTTTTTTTTGTGGTGGTTCCCCTTGCTCTGCAGTATGTAGAAGGTCGTCGAGTTGGCGCCGCTTCCGATTAGCCAACTCCTCAAGCCCCGCTTCAAGTCTGGTTGCTCTAGAATGGTGGTCTTCTTCAGGTCAGCGACGTCGAACTCCCCCTTTAGCGCGTGATCTTAGTATCTAAGAATGTGTCTCCCACCTGTCGAATCTCCACCCTTGGCCGACGAGTTTCCCAATAGCCCAATGCTTGGTCGTCCGACACCTGCAACATTTCCTTCGTGGCGTCTCTACTCGGCCTTTAATTTGATCTAGTCAATCGTCGCTCCATGACTTGTCGCCATCGTGCTCCAGATGGTCCTTCACAACCCTTGGTTGGACCTTTTCTCTGTGTTTTTGAACCTTTGGTCCTGGGACCTGGTGTATTGTGTACGGAGTTCTGTTGGTGGCATCCGCTCTGTCGCTGTCGTCTAGCATTGTCTCGTTGGTAGTTGTTGTACTATTTTCATATGAACGAAGGGAGCTTCGGCAGTAAGGTGGTCTCTTTGTCGGCGTCGTTGGACTACGACATAGTAGCAGGTGTGTTATTCATTTTTTTTTGTGGTGGTTCCCCTTGCTCTGCAGTATGTAGAAGGTCGTCGAGTTGGCGCCGCTTCCGATTAGCCAACTCCCTCAAGCCCCGCTTCAAGTCTGGTTGCTCTAGAATGGTGGTCTTCTTCAGGTCAGCGACGTCGAACTCCCCCTTTAGCGCGTGATCTTAGTATCTAAGAATGTGTCTCCCACCTGTCGAATCTCCACCCTTGGCCGACGAGTTTCCCCAATAGCCCAATGCTTGGTCGTCCGACACCTGCAACATTTCCTTCGTGGCGTCTCTACTCGGCCCCTAATTTGATCTAGTCAATCGTCGCTCCATGACTTGTCGCCATCGTGCTCCAGATGGTCCTATCACCCTTGGGTTGGACCTTTTCTCTGTGTTTGAACCTTTGGTCCTGGGACTGGTGTATTGTGTACGGAGTTGCTGTTGGTGGCATCCGCAATCTGTCGCTGTCGTATAGCATTGTCTCGTTTGGTAGTTGTTGTACTATTTTCATATGAACGAAGGGAGCTATGTTTACTGCCCCCCCCACACCCCCCAAAAATGACATCCATGTCCTCGTGACTGATGTTCTTAATGTTAGACATTTTGGTAGTTGTTGTACTATTTTCATATGAACGAATTAGGGAGCTCTGTTTACGCCCCCCCGCCCCCCCCAAAAAAAAATCACATCCATGTCTCGTGACTGATGTTCTTAATGTTAGACATTTTGGTAGTTGTTGTACTATTTTCATATGACGAATTAGGGAGCTCTGTTTACTGCCCCCCCCCCCCCCCCCCCCCCCCCCCGAAAAAAAAAAAAAAATCACATCCATGTCCTCGTGACTGATGTTCTTAATGTTAGACATTTTTAACCTGGTTTGATGTAGTGTAAAAGCTGGCAAGGGGTTATACATATAATAGTTATAAATTGGTTTGAAAGATTAATAAGTTATCCATACTAACTTGGAATAACTTCTTTATAGAGTCAATAAACGAGCTAGTTAGGATAGGGGGGAGGGAGGGACTTCGAGTTCAATCTTAAGATGAGATAGGATTTTAAAGGCCACTAAACCATACAACTAAAATAATGCAAATTAAGATACCTCTAATTAAACAATTCCAGAATGTACTTATCCAACTTAAATACGAGAAAGGTTTACTGCATTGATCTCAGTATATTAATCATAGCTTTAAATGCATTTTAAGAAATCCATTGTTCTATCGCACGTGGTTTATTACGCCGTATTGTGTCACTTTTTTTTAGAGTCTAATTTTTTATTTTAAAATCTAACCTTTTATCGTGACACTTCAACTTCTATTTTGACACTCAATGACGCTCAATTCAATACACTACACCAAAAGAGAAAACTTTGGGCCCCAAATTAGAAACTTACATGTCAAATTAAAAAGTTGAACTCTAAAATAAAAAAAAATAAGTTGCAAAAAAAAAAAATGACACACTGTGATGTGCTAAATTGCACGAGGTAGATCAATATACTTCTCAAAACACATTTTTAAAGTTGACATTACTAATGTGAGATCAGTATGGTAAACTTTTCTCCCCAAATACATCATATCCAACCATCAAACCAAGCCAAATTTATTAAGTTCTATCATGGTCCCTTTGTTGAGAGTGCATTACATCTAATGATGCCACCAAGGACAGGATAATGTTTACTTTAAGAGCACAAACATGAATGACATGCCCCACCCCACCCCACAAATACTAAATCCAGTTAATTGAGTAATAAAATTATTCGACTAGTCATGGAATTCGATCGTGTGCAGACCCGCACCTACCATATTTGCTTGACAAAGTGCGGGGGTTGCATGCCAAGTTAATATATTACGCTAATTAAGTAACTTTTTTACCTAGTCAATCAGATAAAAAGTTGTTCTCTTTCCCCTTAAATAGATGTTTGAGATGAAGTCCTCTTTCTCTAACAACTGTTACAACTCCCATATCCAGATGATAACAAATTAACATTGAATGTAATTTTTAGAAAAGACCAACTAATATATATTACAATATAGTATATTGAAAAAAATGATAAAGCTAATAACTTAGGGATTAACACCAAGATAACTGAAATAATCACACCAAGTTTTTATGGGGAAAACTCATATAAGCGCCACCCTCTTACAATCCCTGATCACTCATGTGAAAAAGCAAGATGATATTCCATAGATGAGAAGAAAAAATGTTTGGTGTTTCGTTTGAAACGTATGGGACGAGAGAAATTGAATAAAATAATAAAACTTTCTTTTAATAAAAAGTGTACTAATATAATATAATTGTGTTATCAATTAAATATAGTAGAATTAGTTGGACATCCGTACGATGCCACATCGATTATTTATAAAATATATATATAAATATATTATAATATATTGTAGATTTAAATATTTTTATATCAATAAAACTAAGGCTTACATGTTAAATGCCAATTGCGTTGATCAGAAACAATAGAGCAAATCTTTCTACCATGCTAAAAAGTTCAAGATACTTTTGCAACCATAGAGACTAAAAGTTAAAGTAGCCCCAGATGCCAATAAAAAGTGAATAAATGTAAAGTAGAGAATTAAAGTAGGGAATCTTGTATTTATGAACACAAACATCAAAGTGTTGGTTAATACTTTGTGTGAAATATGTCTCGAATTTCATATTTACCCCATCAGTCTCATTACTTCTACTAAGAGATCCAACTATAGTAATGGAGAGGAGAAAATATCATAAATAGTAGAAAAATTATATTCTCTTGGACCAAAACAAAATAGAAAAAGTCACAGCTTTTAAAACTATAACATCTCAGCTTTTAAAAACAAAATTTGACATTAACAGAGTTGCAAGAAAAATATGTTGCTCTGACAGGATAACTCTAACCTTGAGATTAATGACCTAAGTTAAAATTTTGGCATTAACATAGTTGTAAGTGATGTTAGGAGCATTCCACCAAAGTAAATTCCTTTATGTGGGTTCCAATCTCCTATAAAACCAAGTAAAATTCATCCGTAGAAAAAATCAAATTAGTTAACATTTCAAACTGATACATGAGCTATGGTAAACTAGGTTAGATCATGTAGGGGAGCTCCTGAGTTAGAAAAAAATATTGAGGCTACTTTGGTAGCATGATGTTTCAAACATTCATAAAGATAAATGTAAACTAAGGCCAATTGTTAATAAAATTCTGCCAAGAGGTCCAACTATAGTGATGGAGAGAAGAAAAAATCATAAATAGCAGAAAAATTATATTCTCTTGGACCAAAACAAAATAGAAAAAGTCACAGCCCCTTTAAACATTTTGAGAAACACATTTACAAAGGCAGCTTCATCAAAGTGAATGTCAATGTATACTTTTAACATTTGAAAATAATGGTTGAGCAATGCCATATACATCCATCTTGTCATGTGTGTGTGTGCATGGGGGGGGGGGGGTTTAAATGGCCGAAAATGGTCAATTATTTTATTAATAAAGCTGAAGGAATGAGAAACATTGTCTATAGCCCAAAATAGATTAACCCGTAAAAAATTTAAAATTCTATAGAGGATCTATCCCAGGAATGAGTTCACCGGAGAACACCCCGAGGTCGTAATCCCGGACGACGTGAACAGCGCTCAATTTGATCTTCATCTGAATCCATTTCGGATGCCTCAGAATGAAATGAAAACACAAGCATAAAGATATTCTCTGCTTTAGCAAGTTCAGCGACAGAAAGAGCCTTCTTCTGCATATCTGTAGATGGTATTAGCGGTATCATGTGAACAGTATCATTCTGCCGCACAGGACTAGGAGACTGTTCTCTATTAATCGGTAATGAGATTCTGACTCCCCCTTTGCGGGAGGGGCGAGAAATATGACGATCTGAAGATGAACCTCTAGAATTGGTGTTGAGATTCCCTTCAAAAGTAGACTTCACCTGAGAGACTGGGGATTGGCGCACAACCTGAGCAAACGTCATGGGAGTAGTTTCAAGAGCTGCAGAAGGGGAGTCTGCAGCTTCAACAACTAACCTCGAGGGAGCAACCGCAACATGCACCTCACATATAAATGTAGAGAATTAAAGTAGGTAACATGATATTTATGAACACAAATATCAGAAGTGTTGGTTAAAGAAGTAACCCTTGCATTATGTGAAGTATGCCTCCAATTTCATATTTCCCCCATCAATCTCAATGCTAAGATATCCAACTATAGTGATTTAGCGGAGGAAAGATCTGTTAGCAATGAGGTTTTTTTGTAGCATGTTGGTTTTAGATATTTGGGTTGGTTTGTTGGTAATCTATTGTATGTTTAGGAATGATGTATTTTTAGCATATTTGCCTCTTTTCGACACATCTGTTGTATCATCCAGAAAAAGAAAAAAAATCCCAAAACTGTTAATTTTCCTTCTTCTGGTAGAAATTGGGCCCTATCATATCTTTTTCATACATCCAATGTGGAGGACCGAATAAAGAAATGGGGGAGAGAAACAGAAGATGGACCTAGAACATAAACAAAAATTTCTTTCCATTTTACACTGTCATCCTATGCAAAAAGAAAAGAGGAAAAAAATAAAATGTACTCATATCTACTACTTCCATGTTTTTTTGGTCACTTTAAACAAAAAAATATTTCTGGGAATAAAAGGAAGTAAATTATATGAAGAAATATTTGTTAAGTAAGAACTGCAATTCTTTTTTCATTTCAGAGAGGTGCCGTTTGGTCATACCGCACCGTGCGAGCCATAGCACGGTCAGGAATGGGGTGACCCGAGCGTGCGGCAACGGCACGCCGCGGTACGCCACGGATTGGTACGGTCCAATCCTTGGCAGGCCTTTTTTTAACTTCTTCTCTCACATTCGGTGTATCTAAGGGATTTAAATGGTGTCTAATTGAGATGAAAATTTAAACATAAGTTAATTAAGAGATGATACAAATTATAATAATTTTAGTTTAATTTTTTAAATTAATTTTTGTAAAGTAAAAATTGTCCCAAAAATTATTAGATTGACTTAATCTCAACATCTAAGGGATCTAAATGATGTATAATTTAGATAAAATTTCAAACATAAGCTAATTAAGAGATGATACAAATTATAGTAATTTTAGTTTAATTTTTTAAATTAATTTTTTGTCAAGTAAAAAATGTCTCAAAAATTATTAGGTCGATTTAATCTCAACATCTATGTATCAATAACTCCTGATATTTATATTTTTAGAAGCAGTATATTTTTTTAGTAATTATAATGACTTCATATTTGACTTTATTTTCAGAACCAAATATCGTCATGTTGAAGTGCACAGAGGATTCATCGTACCGCGGCAAATTCTGTGTGCACTTAAGGGATCTAAATGGTGTCTAATTGAGATGAAATTTCAAACATAAGTTAATTAAGAGATATACAAATTATAATAATTATAGTTTAATTTTTAAATTAATTTTTTGTCAAGTAAAAATTATCTAAAAAATCATTAGGTCGACTTAATCTCAACATCTATGTATCAATAAATCCTGATATTTTCATTATATTTTTCTAGTAATTATGATGACTTCAGATTTAACTTTATTTTTGGAACCGAATGTCGTCCTATTGAAGTGCACATAATCAAAGATAGTACTAGAATTATATTAATAATATGAAAATATTCTAAAATTAAAGATAATTATATTTTATATAAGTGATCATGTCTTACGTATAATTTACTATCTCTTTTAATTTCTTAGTGTCATATTAATATTTTATTATAAATTTTAAGACGTTATAGTTTTGTTTCTATTTTCGGATTCTTGATGTTGACCTAATAGAATACATTAGTCATATCGTGAACAACTTTTATAAAGAGCCCAAAGATTGGATCACCCTCGTTCAGGCTGTAGAGAGGCACTCACTGCTAGTTTGGATCGTGATATGAGAAAGAAGATCAAGAATAATCCACTGTATCTTTAAGCACAGATTTTCATTTGATGTGATTCTAGTTGAAGCTCGTAGAGGAAGTCGTAGGGAACAACTTTCATGAAGAAGTCTCGAAGAGATATGCCCTCGTTTGAGATGTGGAATGTATGATAATCATGTATATGTAGATCATGATATGAGAGAGAATGTGAAGAATAATCTGCTATAACTTTGGGCACAAAGCACCAATTGAGGTGATTCCACTTCGAGGACGAAGCTGAAGAAGAATAGAACAACTTTGATGAAGACCTTGTGAACATATCAGCCTCTTTTCAGGCTGTAGAAGATGTGATATCCCTAATAGTTCTGGAGAATATGAGAGAGAAAAGGGAGAGAGAAATGGTACATGCATGAGAAGAGATGGAAAGTCTATCTTGAGTTTGGATGGAGAGTCTTCTTTTGAGGTTTACTCATTTTAAATATTTATCAAGTCACAAAACTAGAAAAAAAAAATCAAACAAGCTCTTTCCCCACCGTATCTCAGCGGTACGGTATACCGTACTACGGAGAATACGGCACGGTCGATCCGAACGATACGGCGAACCTTAGAAAATATACAGAAGTTTTGTGGTTCCCTGACCCACAGCAGTAACTAAATTAATGACAAATCTCTTTATATGTACCATCAAAGTAAAGTATAATTAAGTTCTAGAATACTTCTATGATCCAAAAAATAACACAAATAAATAGATTAGTTGGGAAAGGCAGTGATAAAATACTTTAGATTACTCTTGAAGTCATAGATGCAATAGGTTCTTGAGCCGGAGAAATTCAAAGTTAAGAAGAGGGACAGTGCCAATATATTTTTTGCAAATAGGATGGCCAATCATACAACTATGCAAGCAGCCGTCCTATCTGCTATGAAAGATTTATTGACTCTTTTTCTGTCCTAACATCAATATTTATCAAGGAATGCTTAGAAATGTTGGATGTCTTCCTCGTCCCCTTTCTTGCATTGAGTTCTTTTTCTTTTAGGAAGTCCATGTCCAGGTTTTTGGCTTCTCAATGTGCAGTCATTTTATTGTACAAGTTTTTTTTTTTGAAATATATAGATAGAACCATCGCTTATGAGAGCTAAATAGAAATAGCAATGACACATCAAGCTAAATATAGAAATAAGTAGAACCATTGGCCATCTTTTAACCTAGAAAAAAATATGACTACTTGCATAAAGAATGTCAATTAACAGGTCACCAGTCATGTACAGAAAATTTAATATTTTCTTGAAAATCCAACTACATATATTTATTCCATGTAACTATACTGAGAAATCTATATGGTACATTCAAAAAATACATATATATGTAATTACGAAAAAAAGAAAACAGTCATTTGATTTAATTGAAAATTTAAAATCACAAATACAAATACGTGTTAACTTAAATGTTATTTTTGTGAATTAATCATCACATATTATATTATAGGGAAAATTAATTAAGGGTCCCTGTCAGAGTGTTGACTTAATTTGTAGTCCCTGTCAGAAAATCAGAAGTCATAAAGTCCTACCTTTTGTGTTAGTTTAATTTCTAGTCCCTGCTTTTTGCTTCTAGTCCTTGCTTTTTTGTTGCTCAGCATTTAATGCATCTTGGAAGACGAGTCGTCCTTTTAACATCAACTTTTTCCTATTTTGCCCTTCCTTATTCTACTCGTTTCCTATTTACATTCGTTACAGTTGCCTTTGTATCAATTACAGTAAGCTTGTATGTTAGTTACAGTAAGCCTTTATATCTGTTACAGTAAGTCTTTTTTTCCTTATGCTCGTTACAGTTGCCTTTGTATCAGTTACAGCAAGTCTTTATATCTGTTACAGTTAGCCTTTGTAACTGTTACAGACCACAACTATAAGCTCTTACAAAAGAAAAAAAAACTTTATTTGTTTGCACATGCTAGGATTCGAACCCAGGTCTTCACAAAGAAGACATGAGATACCCTTACCACTAAGCTACAACTACATTTGTGTTACAACAGAACATATAATATATTTAATTAAGTATTGTAGTAAACATAATACTCTATTACAACTTATGTTAAGTCTTGTTACAGTCAATATCATTCCCTGTTACAGCATACATTAAGTTCTGTTACAGTAAACATTATCAGCTATTATAGTAAACATAATACTTTGTTACAACTTATGTTAAGTCTTGTTACAGTCAATATCATTCCCTGTTACAGCATACATTAAGTTCTGTTACAGTAAACATTATCATCTATTATAGTAAACATAATACTTTGTTACAACTTATGTTAAGTCTTGTTACAGTCAATATCATTCCCTGTTACAGAATACATTAAGCTCTATTACAATGTACATTAAACTTTGTTACAATATGCATTAACCTTTGTTATAATATACATTAACCTTTGTTACAATATGTATTAAGCTCTATTACAACTTATGTTAAGTCTTGTTACAGAATACATTAAGCTCTATTACAATGTACATTAAACTTTGTTACAATATACATTAACCTTTGTTAGAATACACATTAACCTTTGTTACAATATGTATTAAGCTCTATTACAACTTATGTTAAGTCTTGTTACAGAATACATTAAGCTCTATTACAATGTACATTAAACTTTATTACAATATACATTAACCTTTGTTACAATATACATTAACCTTTGTTACAATATGTATGAAGCTCTATTACAACTTATGTTAGGTTTTGTTACAGTATACATTAAGCTCTATTACAATGTACATTAAGCTTTGTTACAAGTACATTAAGCCTATTACTGTAAGTGATACGAAATTACATTAAGCTAAGCAATAAGCTTACAGTAACAAAGGTTAATGTATATTGTAACAAAGGTTAATATATATTATAACAAAGTTTAATGTACATTGTAATAGAGCTTAATGTATTCTGTAACAAGACTTAACATAAGTTGTAATAGAGCTTAATACATATTGTAACAAAGGTTAATGTATATTATAACAAAGGTTAATGCATATTGTAACAAAGTTTAATGTACATTGTAACAGAGCTTAATGTATTCTGTAATAGGGAATGATATTGACTGTAACAAGACTTAACATAAATTGTAACAAAGTATTATGTTTACTATAATAGATGATAATGTTTACTGTAACAGAACTTAATGTATGCTGTAACAGGGAATGATATTAACTGTAACAAGACTTAACATAAGTTGTAACAAAGTATTATGTTTACTATAATAGCTGATAATGTTTACTGTAACAGAACTTAATGTATGCTGTAACAGGGAATGATATTGACTGTAACAAGACTTAACATAAGTTGTAATAGAGTATTATGTTTACTACAATACTTAATTAAATATATTATATGTTCTGTTGTAACACAAATATAGTTGTAGCTTAGTGGTAAGGGTATCTCATGTCTTCTTTGTGAAGACTTGGGTTCGAATCCTAGCATGTGCAAACAAATAAAGTTTTTTTTTTCTTTTGTAAGAGCTTATAGTTGTGGTCTGTAACAGTTACAAAGGCTTACTGTAACAGATATAAAGACTTGCTGTAACTGATACAAAGGCAACTGTAACGAGCATAAGAAAAAAAGACTTACTGTAACAGATATAAAGGCTTACTGTAACTGACATACAAGCTTACTGTAATTGATACAAAGGCAACTGTAACGAATGTAAATAGGAAACGAGTAGAATAAGGAAGGGCAAAATAGGAAAAAGTTGATGTTAAAAGGACGACTCGTCTTCCAAGACGCATTAAATGCTGAGCAACAAAAAGTAAGGACTAGAAGCAAAAAGCAGGGACTAGAAATTAAACTAACACAAAAAGGTAGGACTTTATGACTTTTGATTTTCTGACAGGGACTACAAATTAAGTCAACACTCTGACAGGGACCCCTAATTAATTTTCTCTATATTATAGTAGTTTGTATTGTAAGTGCAACACATTTGAGTAAGTATTAATTACATAGTAAAATGCACATTCTCTCCTATCGTTTGAGCCTATGGCTATCGGACTTACCACCAACCTTCCATTAGCAGAGCCATAAGTCTGCCACCATGGAGGATCTTATGGACAACTCTAAGTTTACACCTACTGTTAAGTTGTCCCTTGGTGGCGCAAACATGTTTTTCTGTATTCTGTCAACACTCAACACAACTGTCAAAATTACATGTCTGTGCATAATAAACATCATTCAAAAAGTTACTAAAATGTAAAATGTGAATGCAGTTAAATGATGAAAACTATATAAAATGTTATCATGTTTTAATATCACCATTATTCATTTCCATCAATCAAAAGCGTATAAATAAAAATTAAGATGCATATTTTTTCTTAATGACGGATAATTTAACTAAACATGACATATTTTTATCATATATGGCGTGTTCAATGCTTCTGAGATGCCTATACAAATCAGTGGGACATGAGAAGCACATCATATATGCTTTGGATATATGTTATGCATTTGACTTACCATATCAGTAATATTGCTCATTTTGGATAAATGATATCCAAACCACTTATCATATCACAAATATCAGTGGGAAAATGAGAAGGATATGTTATATTCTTTGGATATAAATTGTTTCAAACACCTATACTTACTTACCTATGTTTTGTCTCTATCAAAAGTGTCTCCCCTTAGAAGTGGTGAGACATTGCAATTGTTGAGTCTCGACAGTAAACCTGCAATGATATAGACGGTTGAAATATCATCTAGGTCAGAGTATGAAAAATCTTAGAAACAACATATTTAATGGACTGACATTCAACAAAAGTAAAATAAAATGGATAAAACAACATTAAAAACTTAGAAAAATTCTACTCCAACGGGGGTGATTATCAACACCCTCCATTTACCATCGTCAAACCCCCTAGACGTCCAATCACTTACTTTTTTATCTATGGCGCATCATAACTCTTTTGTCTACAGGGCACCATAAATTTTTTTTTTTATCTATAGTGCAAAATCAACATTTCTTTGGTTAAGATCAGGATTGGACAACCATGAAAGTAGCTCTTTGATGTTATATAGGGAGAATTCTGAAAAGTGACTGGAATTCTATATGCTTCAGATAAGCAAAATAAAGAGATGATAATCTATTATGCTAATATGTACACATAAATAGAATGAACATTGATATAAAATTTGCCTGGTCTTTGTCATATTCTTTCCCCTTATCTATACTATTCTAATAAAACTCAGTTCTGGAGCAGCCACGTGGCAGCACCAGAAGCAGAATTTTTCCGCCTAAACCTCCCCACTAAATCTATCTATATCGCAGCTAAATATGGTTAAACAAAATCTGGGTAAACAAATCCTAACATATAGCAGCTAACATAAAATAATAAATCTATCAACTTTAACACACCTCCCGTAAGGCAAGTCTCAAACATTAATTGTCACCTAAATCAACGAAGAAATCTTTCTAAACAAGGTAAGATACTCACCATCTAAAAAATCTTGCTAAACCGAGCAGACCATAATTTTTTAGAAAAAAATTCAATTTTAAACCTACCTTCGTGCAGTCCACCTTCCTTTGTTTTAAGAACAAATTTTCCCTGTTTAGTTTAACAAAAATTTTGTAATAAAAATTATATACTTTTATAAATAATATTTTTTATTTATCTTAATATTTTATAAACAACTACCGTGCATGGATTTTCAACTAGTACATACCTATAACAGGGTTTTTTGTGCAGTTGCACGTGGTGGGTAGATAGATTGGGTTAATTCATTGTCAATAGCTTTCAAATATAATGCTCTCAAATTTTAATTTCTAGTTAAGAGACAGGTTTGGGAGTTCATATGCTAAAAGCTGACTCATTTCTTTAATTTTAATATAATGCTAATGACATTTCAGTGACTAATATGGCATGATTTATTAAAATCAAATTAGTTAACATTTCAAACTGATACAAGAGCTACCGTAAACTAAGTTAGATCATGTAGGGGAGTTTCAGAGTTAGAAAAAAATATTGAGGCTACTTTGGTAGTACGATGTTTCAGACATTCAGAAAGATAAATGTAAACTAAGACCAATTATTAATAAAATTCTTCTAAATTATGTTTGATAATAATAAGTCAAATCAGGGTGTATCCATGGATGTGAGAGTTCCTTGATCATTGAGAGTCACATTTTCTAGAAATCCATGTATTTAAGCATTCATGTGGCCATAAACTGGGGGAGATGACCAAGATTCTGCCTCCAGTAATCAGACATTCCCTTCGATAGATGAGTCAAGAATTGTCAGGGAAGTAGCCCCCCGAGATTCTTATTATTCCAGTAGATTCCAACAGGAAACAGAAGAGTGGTTTAAAATGATTTGCAAAAAATCTGACTCTTGATGAACAAAATTTGGCTCTTGATATTTGCAAAAAATGTTGAGGGTGATACAACCTTCAAATGAGGGAGGTCAGGGAGCTGGAAGAGGCAGCAGGGGGTGCTGGAGAAGGCTGCGGGGTTGGGGGGGGGGGGGGTGGCATGCTTGGCATATATCAACAAAATTTTGAAATGTACCGCGGCCTCTTGATGAACGCTCAGAATCTGGTTACAAATGTTTTATTCACATTATATTAGATGATAAGAAATAAAAAATCTAGTAAAGAGATAATGTGAGAATCTGATTCTCATTTTCATTCGTTAATTAAGTTTTAATCAAAAGATAGTATCTAGCTCTATGCCCAGAAAATGTGGTAGAATTTATTAATTTAGAGATGTGTTGTGTCTTACCTGGTTTCTTCCCCCACTTGGTGAAGTTGTCGCATGGGCGGGAGAGCAAGATGCCAACACCCCTGTGCCGCAGGACTCCCTCCTGGAGGGCAAAGTTGAGGAACATGGCCCTCATACCTGAGCAGCAATGCTATTAGATGGGTGGCCAGGCAACGACAGAAAGGTCCAGGTGACGCGCAGGTTGCCCGGCGGCGAGAACTATTCCGATACCAAGTACCCCCACCCTTGGCTCTCCTCTAGCGGCTCCAAGCTACATCACCCTATTGCTTCATCATTTGCTTCTACCTGAGTTATTGATACTTAAAGAAATAGTAAGATTGCAAGTAAGAAATTAGTAGTCTTTTTGGGAATGTGAAACTGTTATTTGAGCTGCTATCATCCGTCCTTATTTGTTACTACTTGAGCTATTGATACTGTGATAAATAGCAAGAAGGTGAGTAAGAAAAAGTCTCCCATGTTCGCAGCCATTGAAATCACATAGAATTGTTTTTCGTCACCTCAATCGTCTGCAACACCGCCTCTAGCTCCACCTTCTGTACTTTGGTGTACAGGCTGTTAGAAGTCCACATCTTGAATTCTTCCACTTTATATCCCTTCCACTTGCCATCCACCCTACATTGATAGAAAAGTTAAACGCTTTTCAGAAGTCTATCTTGGGGAGTCCAAGTTCTAGCCAAGATAGGAATCTGAAGATTGATTTGCTTGATGATTATTCAAATGCTGGGTATTAGGAGCAAGAAGTTGTCAATTAAAATTCAAATGTTTCCCTGGAAAATGGTTTGGAGGACACTACCAATTAAAATCTAAATATTTTCATGAAAATTGTCAATTAAATACAATTCGCATACAAAATTGAGATATTTCTAATCACATACTAATATAAATTCAAATTAAGCCATGCAAGTTGACAAGCTAAAATGTCAAATGGTTCATTTAAACTCAACACTATAAAACATATCATTTAACTTTCAAAAATAAATTCAAGAAAACATTATAAAAATTGGTTCCCAAAATATTAACAATATGTAAAGAAAAAACAACCCATGTGGTATTCATAAATTAAGTAGAAAGAATTGCAAAGCATATAGAGAGACAATGACAGACATAATACTATATTATTACGTGGGTTTGCAGCTTGTATTTATATGTGCTCTGTGCACGAGCATGACGAATTTGTGATACACACTAGATTTCATTGAGAAGATGCTTGCAGCATAAGATTAGTGCTCTGATCGATCTTTGTTAAACATGTGTGGTCATTTTTGTTTAGTTGGTTAATTACTTATAACTTATGTACCTGCTATCAGAACATTTCTTCTAGTTAAGATGACTGTTATATCAACAATTATCTCCCTTAAAGGTCCATGAAATTGTTGTGAATTGTATGATACTGACCTTACTCCTCAACTGTCCTCATAGAGTTCCATCAATTAAAAACCATAGTTTATTAGGGACGACTTTTGTAGTTCATCCAACCCTCAAATACCCTTTACTGGGTTATAAATTCTGAATTTGGTTCATGTTCCATATACACCTCCGCCTTTAAGGTTCTTAAAATAGATCTTCTATAGGAGAAAGCACGGCGAATGGGGACAATCTACATTTTCATGTAAAAATATACGTAAAAATACAGAGAAATCTATATGATGCATTCAAAAATACACATGTAACTTCAAAATGAAGAAAACAATTAGTGGAGAATGAGAAGCACTACAAGAAAAAGATTATTTAGCGACAGACTATATCCGTCGCTATTCGGTCGCTAAACCATTTAGCGACAGACTAGTGACAACATAGTGGCGAACATAGTCGGCAACTATATATTGGACGCTAATTAGCGGCGGGTGGGCGGCAGACGCCACGTCGTCGCCAATAGCGACGGATTAGCGACGGTAAGCGGTTGTCGCGAAAGCTGCCGCTAATTTAGGCGTCCACCAATAGCAGCGACAGCTTATATTCCGTCGCTATTCCGTCTCTAAATTAGCGACGGCTTAGTGACCACTTCGTAGCCGAACTTAGCATCTGAAGCAGATGTGGATGTTAGCGACTGATTCAATTCCGTCGCTATTCCGTCGCTAACTAAATAAAATAACATAATAATACATTTCTAAAAATATATTGATTTTTTTACACCTGTTTACGATTCATACACCTGTATACAATTCATATAACAATTAACTAAAATTTAAATATATCACAATCACCATTCACACACAACAAAATCACATAAGTAAAATTTAAACATTTCACACCAACACAAATATCTATTAAACTTTTGACAACAAATTACAAAAGTGTTTACATAGATAATGAAGAAGATAAAAATAGAAAATTCATATGACGAGACTCCTAATCCTCTACAAAACGAGTCTCGTGGCCGTCGCCATCTGCGTCGCTGCTAAGCTATTTTCCAATGGTCTGCAAGCACAAAATAATTATTAGACATGTATGTATATGAAGATTTACAATATGAATAAAATTTAAATATTTCACACTAATTTAAATATCTATCAAATATTTGCAACAAGCCACAAAAATATTTACATAGATAACGAAGAAGATAAGAATGGAGAAGTCAAATGACAAGACTCTTAATCGTCTGCAAGATGAGTCTCGTGGTCTTCGACATCTGCATCACTGTTAGCCTGTTCTCCAACGGCCTACAAGCAAAAAATAATTATTAGACATGTATGAATATGAAGAAGAAATAAGAGATTATTTCACATTAACAAACTTGTAGATTATTAAAAACTAATTCTAAAGGATTTGAGAGACTTAAAACTAAAAAGATCCTTCAAAACATACTTGTTGTCGATGTAAAATAGCAAATTAAGATGATTTTCATTATGTAATGCAAATTCAGAAGATTTTCATTATGTAATGCTATTTTTACTAAAACATTATCATGTACATTTCTAGCGGTGATCTTAGATGGCAGTTCTGTGTAAATTATTGTTACCAGTTTACTGAAAATAAATTCTGTAATTCTATTTCTCTTGCTCAGCTGTTTTCTGCTGCCTACCCATTCTTTGATATAATTCTTACTTCTTCTTCTTCCTATTGTCATAGGCCCATGAGCAATGAAAATCTCATATGCTATAACGGGATGATAAATGTAGCATCAACAAAGTTTTTTCCTACTTGTACAACTAGGTTATTACTTGTATTAAACATCTAGTTGGACTGTTGGATCCTTGGTTCTCTGGTCAGTAATTATGTCCAATGCATTGTGGTATGCACAAGAAGCACTTGTTTCTTTCTAGAATAGCATCCTGCCAGCAAGGTTTCCAGTAATGCTAAATGGGGACATTCTGGGTTTGCTCCTAACATCTTTGTTAGTTGATTGGTAATTGCCTTGTATCCTTGATGAGTACCTGTAGACGATGGGTTCGACGTTGTTTATTCTTTTTTCTTGGCAAAGATCAGATAAGTGGACAATTGAGTACGTTCCATCAGATTTGGAAACTAATGACAGAGAGATGCAGAATGAGTACATAGAAATGGCCCCAAAGTATATAAAGCAGTCATGATGCACAACATCAAAAACTTCGTCCAGATGTTGCAACTTAATTTTTTTATATTCTCTCTATGTTTGAACATTATAAAATAGAAGTAAAACATAATATACTCACCTGACCGAAGTCTGCAGCAGATGGAGGTGGAGGTGGAGGTGGATGTGGAAATGCCACCCCCATCGCATGGAGAGCTGGGACAACTGTCCGATCAAACCAGTTGTCCAACTGTTTTATAAATGCACTACAGTAGTGGTCAGGGAGCTCAGTAGGCTGCTGCGGTGGTGGTGGCGACTGTGTATAGCTGTAGGATGCCGCGGAGCACCCTGACTCCATAGTAGAGTTGATGACTCCACCAGCATCCATCCCAGTGCCAAATCCGAACACTCAACCTTTCTTTGGTTGACCGGTCGCAACCAACCAAGCTGAGGCATCGAATTGTGGATGTTGAGAGGAGTCATCACAATGCCGCTCTATTAATTGTTGCCCGTATGACTCCTAAGCAAGAAAAAAAAAATCAAATTGTTAGAATGCATTAGTTTAAAATGTTACGTTGATAAGTACCATAAGAAGAAGTATATACCACCACTTCTTTCGCCCTCTGTGAGACAAATTCTCTTGATTCCTTACGTTTATGTGTACGATGGAATAGCTCTGTGTAGGCTACAGGGCCACCTGTCTCCTCCTCCTACAATTGCAAATTATGAAAGAAAATTAATGTTATATAAATCTTATAAATTTTAAATTATAAAATTAATGATTACCATTCTTTTCTTGTGGCATCCAAAGGTGATGGAGCCACTGGTATGCAAACTAGCCTCGGGCATTTTAGCCCGATTTTGTGTAGCAATGGCCGACCGTGCTTGGTACTCTTGTGTTGCCCACTGGTCGCACATAGCATCCCAATAGTCTTTCCTGATCGCAGGAGGGCCGTGGGCCTTCCATTGGAGTGGATCAGCCACCCCACCCATTGCCCTCTTTGCCAACTCCTTCTTCTTGGTAAGGTAATCAGAAAAACGTCTCCCTGCAACCTTTTCCCAGGCTATCCACGCATCCTCCTCTTGCTTCGCAGTCGCGAAGCGATAAGTGCACTGTATAAATTGATGCTATCTTTAGTAACAAATTACTTTAAATTAAAATTAAATATAACATACCAAAAATGATTGAAAGAGGCTGTCGAGGACGTCCCTCGGATAGTCCCTCCACTGTGCCACTGGCCCTGGGAGATGGTGGAGCAAGGATTTTGTGATCCATCGTGTCACTTCTGGTGGCTCGAACTTCATGCTCGGCATTATTTATTTAAAGTTAGAAAGAAATATTGTGTTACAGACATAAATGTATAAAATGAATAATTAAAGACTTACGGGTAGCTACCAGTGTACAACAATGTGATCAAGCATCGTGTGTCGGGCTCTGACGACTGCCCAAAACCAGAATGACCTATTGAGCTTGGAGTCTGAGGGGAGGCCATAACAGTCGGTGGAACTGTAGTAGGAGGGGAGCTGTAGTAGAAGGCTGAATGGGGGCCGTAGTAGGAGGCAGATTGGGGGCTATAGTAGGATCCGAAATGGGGGTCATAGTAGGAGGCGGAAGGGGGACTGTAGCAGGGCAGTGCCCCTGAGTGGAGTGTGAACCTGTAAAAAAAAAAGATTGATTAGATTACAATAATTATAATTATAATTGCGAATAGAATTTATGTACAATGTAAACCTCTAATAGAAGGAGTCGTAATACGAGGGGGAGTGTGATGCCCCTGAGTGGAGTGTGAACCTGTAAAAAAAATGATTAGATTACAATAATTATAATTCCAAATGCAAATAAAATTTATGTAAAATGTAAACCTCTGATGGAAGGAGCTGTGGTAGGAGGGGGAAGGTGGTGCCCCGTAGCAGAGTGTGAACCTGTAAAAAAAAATGATTAGATTACAATAATTATAATTCTAATTGCAAATAAAATTTATGTAAAATGTAAACCTTTGATGGAAGGAGCTGTGGTAGGAGGGGGAAGGTGGTGCCCCGTAGCAGAGTGTGAACCTGTAAAAAAATGATTAGATTACAGTAATTATAATTCTAATTGCAAATAAAATTTATGTAAAATGTAAACCTCTGATGGAAGGAGCTGTGGTAGGAGGGGGAAGGTGGTGCCCCGTAGCGGAGTGTGAACCTGTTGAAAAAAATGAGGGATGATTAGACTTCAATAATTACAAATATAATTACGAATAGAATTTATGTAAAATGTAAACCGCTGGTGGAAGGAGTCGTAGTAGGAGGAGGAAGGCGATGCCTCTGTGCGGAGTGTGAACCTGTAGAAAAAATAAGGGAAGATTAGACTTAAGTAATAGATGTAATATAATATCAAAAAAATAATAATTTTCATATCTGAAGTATATATGACCTCTGCGTCCTCGAGCTGGTCGACCTCCGCGAGCCATACCTGTTGTTTATTAAATTAACATAAAGTATGAGACCATCAAATGATATATTAATTTCATCATTAATTTGTATCCATTAAATCAACATACCAATTTCTATTTACGTATCCATTTCATCACTGTCTAATGATGTATCATAACCTAATTCATCACTAGCTTCAGTTTCAATTTCTTCTTCTTCTTCTTCTCCTCCTCCTCCTCCTCCTCCTCCTCCTCATCATCATCATCATAATCATCTTCTTTCATAGTTCGAGCTTGCTGTGGTAGTTCTTTTGGATCAACTTCTTCTGCTTGTAATGCTTCATCACGCAATGAAATGTTGTCATACAACCCATATGCAATATCATGATCGTATGGGAGGTCATCTATATCATCTGCCTGGAAATAATCATCATTTGTCTGTTCTTCAACATTCTCATCCTCCTCTAATTGATACTCAGGAAACAACTTAGATTTGACTTTACATACAGCCCACCATTCATGTATGTCAGACCTCCTCATTGTTGGATATGTAGCATAATAGACTTGTTGGGCCTGTGCTGCCAATATAAAAGGTTCATATGTTCTCAACCTTGACTTATGCTTCACATCAACAATGTATGATATTTTATCAACTTTTGTTTTTGTGGGATCAAACCAATGGCACTTGAATAATATTACTGTATTATCTATTCCCAAGTAAGTCAACTCCATGACCTCCTCTAAGATACCATAATAGTCAAGTTCATTTTCAGCATAAGTACTACCTTTCACACACTCTCCACTGTTCATTGTCGACTTTTGTAGACCGTATTCATTTGCTCTTGATCTTCCAAAATTCGTTTTCGACTACTACCGAATGCACGCCCAGGATATTTAAATATAGACAACTGATCAGGTGCACCAAGTTGTCCCCATCATCATTGCGCGGTGGCCGGGTATACCGTGTTTGGATGTGAGGTTCAAAGTACATTGATGAGAAGTTTGAAATCTCCTCTGAAATATACGCTTCAGAAATAGAACCCTCCACCTTAGCTTTGTTTTGAACCTTCTTCTTGAGATTGAACATGCATCTGTAAAAACAACTCAATACTAAACAAGGACACACACAAAATGTAGAAATATATATATATATATATATATATATGTACATTTCAAAAGGATACATCCATCGATATTATACAGGACCACCGACTTGGACTTCATATGGTAGGTGAATGATTAAGTGTTCCATACAATCGAAGAATGCTGGAGGAAATATTTTCTCTAATTGACAGATTGTACTGATTACGGACTGCTCAAGCTTCTGCACCTCATCTACTGCAACTTCTGATGCACATAAGGTTCTAAAGAAGCGGCTCAACTCAGTTAAGGCCCCCCAAATAGGTTTATCCAACATATCACGGAATGCTAAGGGAATCAACCGTTGCATGAAGATATGGCAATCATGACTCTTCAGTCCATATAATTTTCCCTCATCTATTTTCACAGACCGAGCAATGTTGGACACATATCCGTCTGGAAATCGTAACTGTTGCAACCACTGACACACCTCCTTTACTTGTCCTGGTCCAAGCACATAAGTTGCTTTTGCTTTAAATAGTTTGTTGTTAACCTCTTGCAACTCTAACTCAGGTCTTCTACATATTTCTTGTAGGTCCATACGAGACTTTACAGTATCTTTTGTTTTCCCCTTCACATTCATCACAGTGTTAAACACATTATCAAACACATTTTTCTCCACATGCATCACGTCCAAGTTATGCCGTATCAACAGAGTTGACCAATATGGTAGTTCCCAGAATATTGATTTTTTTGTCCAATTGTGATCTTTCCCAAATCCAGGGAATGGTTGCTCATCCCTACTGTCTGTCGGTGTATGTGGAAAGTATCTCAAACGTCTCTGTATTTCTCTGCCAGACAGCCGTGTAGATGGTCCTTCTAGTTCAATTGTGCCCTTTCGAAAGGTGTTCCTTTGTCGTCGAAATGGATGATCATCTGGTAGAAATCGACGGTGACAGTCAAACCAACATGGCTTTCTTCCATTAATCAATTTGAATGACTTTGTATCCTCCATACAATATGGACAAGCCAGACGCCCATGTGTGCTCCAACCTGACAACATGCCATATGCAGGAAAGTCACTAATTGTCCAAAGTATAGCAGCCCTCATGTTGAAATTTTGCTTCCGGTGGGCATCGTAAGTGACAACACCATCAGTCCATAATAACTTCAGCTCATCAATGAGCGGCCTCAAATATACATCCAAATTTTGACTTGGAGATTTTGGCCCAGGGATGAGTAGCGATAAGAATAGATATGGACGCTTCATACACAAGTTTGGTGGAAGGTTGTATGGGGTAACAAATACCGGCCAACAAGAGTAAGGGGCTGCTCTACTACCAAATGGATTGAATCCATCTGTACACAATCCGAGCCTCACATTCCTCACCTCCATTGCAAAGGTCGAATGAGTGCGGTCAAAATGTATCCAAGCCTCAGCATCAGCAGGGTGTGTCATCTTCTCTTCTCTATGTCGAACTCTGTCTGCATGCCATCTCATGTGTCTAGCTGTCTTTGATGACATATACAATCGTTGTAATCTAGGGGTGAGAGGGAAGTAACGAAGTGACTTGTACGGTACATCTCTCCCCCTCGTACTGCCATTGCCACCTCTCTTTGGCTTGAACCGGAGATGCCCACAAAGAGAACATGATTGGGTATTTTCGTGCCCTTTGTAATACAGCATACAATGGTTCGAGCAAGAATCTATTTTCACATATCCCAATCCAAGCTCATTAACCATCCTCTTTGCACAGTAGTAATTTTCTGGCAACTTCTCACTTTTTGGCAACATGCTTTTCACCACTGAACAGAAAGAGTCAAAACAAGCCTCGCTCAAAGTGTGCTCTGATTTCAGATTCAACAGCTGAAGAACTGCGGACAAAATGGTGTGACTCTCACAACCATCCCACAATGGCTCATCAGCATCCCTCAATAATTTATAAAACCGGTTCGCATCATCATTAGGTGCTTCATTGACAGTATAATGCAGTTCAGGTCCCGCGACGTCAAACACCAAATTGGCATACTGGTTATCCTGAACAACCTCAGTCCTTACTTCTGTATGTCCCCAGAACTCCTCACCATGTGCCGTCCAATTCATATACCCACAAACAAAACCTTTCTTGTAGAGGTGTTGTGCAACATCAAATGGTTGAAGGAATCGATTGTTCTTACAGACTGCACAAGGACATCTAATACGACCTTCATGATCCACTGTACTAACATTGCTCACCGCAAAGTCAATGAACCCATCAACACCCTCTAAAAATTCAGATGACAACTCGTTGCCTACAATCTTACGGTACATCCACTCACGATGTGCAAACATTTTTCCTGTACAAATATTACACATAATAAAAGCTAAACATTGCTTTGTAGTTAGCGAACATGTACACTAATATACCCATCCTAAACCAATTACAATTTAGATACTAAGTGTATAAAGGACCTAGCCCATCTACAAATATCAGAACTTGGGAGTAATGTACATTTATGTGTGTTGCAATTTGCTCAAAATTTTGACAGCCTTCCGGCGCACTTCTCCAATATACCGCCATAAAATACTAAGTCTAAGTAATGCTCCATTTGAACATCACTTAGATTAGTATGGTATATTGGAGAAGAGTCCGGAGATGCTACCAAAATTTTGAGAAAATTGCAACACACATAAATGTACATACTCCTAAGTTCGGATATCTGTAGACAGTCCGACAATGGTCGGACTATTCAAGATTTTAAATGTATATATGCATCCCTTACTATAGAATAAGCCATGCATATATACTAATTAAAATCTTGAATGGGCATCTAGACACTGGTAAGACATCCCCAACCCTTCTATATATATATATATATATATGAAATAAAAAATTATAAACAAAGAGTCAAAACATGCAGCAAACATTATCAACATTATTAAGAGTGTCAAATAAAACAAATATAAACATGCAAAAAAATATTATAAACATTATTAAAACACTAAAAGAGTTCACATACGATCAGCTAGAATTTTAGAAACACTATCATTGACACTATGCCCCCATCTTCCTTTTTTCTCATTCTCCTGATGACCAGTATATGTAACTGCTCATCTCCCTATAGAGGAGTCATCATCTCTCCACTTCTTGATATATATATCAATCTTTTTAGTACAAGTTGAAGTTGGTGTTAAACATGTTACCACAACACATTTTCTAAGACACAAACATCAAAATCGATAAAACAGAATCAAACACCGTAATAGTGTACTGATTACTAGGCATATCAAAAACTGGGACTGGTATAGGGTTTGGTCAGTTAACTACATTTACCATCTTTCTTCAATCGCTGAAAACATCATTCATGAAGTGCTGGATCCCTGTGAGGATAAGGCCACATTCACCATGCGTATCTGGGAGAACAGCAGCAGCTGGGCGTGCACAGCTCTCCCTATCAGAATTTTAGCGTCGCTGTCATGGTCCCTCCAGAACCAGACTCCTTGCGACAGTCGGCAGCAGACGGGGGCGGCGGGCAAGGTAGCTTAATTTGACCGGAGGGACCTTGTCGGCGGACCCCCCCTACCCCCACCCCCTCTCTAGCTGCGCCTCCACAGAACAGGAACAACCGACTAAGCAGCTAGGAAAAATAAAAAAACCTCCCTGTCCATCTCCTGTTGTTAACTTCTTCCATTAAAAAAGCCTCCCACCCTGTCCCCTCAGTTTCTTGTGGCCCCTCAATCCCTATTGCCTGGTGAGCATTTCTTAAGCTTTCGGACCCATTTGCCAAATCTTAGAGATTCTGACAGGACACAAATGAACTAATCACCTGCATATATCATGTGTGTTGCTGAGAGAGAGAGAGGGGGGGGGGGCACGGTTGCAGGGTGTAGAGGGAGGGGGGCACAGGCCGACGGAGGGGAGGAGGGTGACTATGTGAGGGGAGGGGATGCTAGCGCGCGCGAGAGAGAGAGGGGGGGCGTGGTTGCAGGGTGTAGAGGGAGGGGGGCACAGACCGGCGGAGGGGAGGACGAAGACTGGGTGAGGGGGTGGTTGAGAGAGAGAGAGATTTACCGTGGATGGAGATGGCGATGGCGACGACGGCCGACGACTGGCGAGCGACGACGACAGGCCACTGGCGATCGACGATGGCCGGCGACTGGCGAGCGACAAGGGCGGGCGTGGGAGCTCCGGGAAGGGTTTTGACGGAAGAAAAGAAGGGGGAAATGGGGGGGTTTCGACGAAAGGGCGGGGGGAAGGGGAAGCAGGTTGGGCGGGATAAAAATAAATCAGCGACGGATTAGCGACAACTAAATTTTCCGTCGCTATTCCGTCGCTATATAGCGAAAGTTCCAGCGACAAACCCTCCCGAGCCGCTGGACGGAACCTAACCCGTCGCTAAGCGGTTGCTAATTAGAGGCAGATTAGCGACGACAAATTATTCGTCGTTAAATACCGTCGCTAAACCCGAATTTTCTTGTAGTGTTATGCTATAGAAGATGTACAATCAAAGAAAGCAATTTAAATACCGAACTGACTTAGAGCATATGCTTTCTCTTTGTACTAAAACACATCACCAGACATTTAGTCAAAGGCCAGCTTGCTATGAGTTTTTTTTATTTTAATTTCTAGATTCATGTTTTTATCAAAATTCAACCATCTATATTTCTCATGATATCTAGCATTCATGTTCTCTTTGTTTGGGCCAAGAGTAGACTATAGAGTACGGGGAATTCTGATAACATGAAACTAAAATATCTCAGAAATTCGAACTGCAATGAGATTTTTTCTTTGTAAAAATAGAATAATGGCACACATGAGTCTTTAGAATAATGTTAAAATGAAATGAAGCTATGATAATGTGGAATTTTCATAGGTTTAACGCAATAGCATGTTTTAAAACGACATTAAGAATATTCTTTCTCTTTGTAACTTTTGGTTTGGTTTTACATGGTTGTCATAAGATAAGTAACATAAAGAGATGCTAATCTATATGCTAAGATGTACATATAAATGGAATGAGCATTGATATAAACATTCCATTTATTCTTTTTTAATGTTCCTTTTTATTTATTTGTTCCAACACTAAATAGCTAAAATTCATAATCTCCAAAGATCTGAACAGAGTATTCTTAGAAAATAATTAAAATCTAAAAATTCATACATGCAATCACATTATAAAATATTGCCATGGAAGTTGTAATTTAAGTTCAAATAAAAAACAAAGGTCAGTGAGATCTGTTATTTAAGAACCTCTAAAACCTTAAGAACCTTAATTATAAGGGAGTTGCATTTTAGAACATGTACAAAAGAATTGCATGAAGGATCTGTTATTTTTCCTATTTCCGAAAGTGGATAGTGTCACTCTTTCTATTGAACTGAAAAGTGAAACTATATAATCTCTTTGCCAGAAGATTCATCACTGAAGACATATATACTAACTCATATCTATTTAGTAAGACTAAGAATGACATGGTTATTATAATATGTTGAGATTTTTGAATAAAAAAGTTTTAAATCTCTCAAGAATCTACCAATCAATCAGATGGATAGAACTATATATAGTTTAAGTGAGTTTAATATAAACACAAACATCAAATATGGATAGAACCATCTATGTAGAAGAGAACACTTCTTCTGAAGCAGTTTAGCCAGTGCTCCCTTCTTTACTCGTCAATTAAGACAATGATCACATTTGTCCTTACAAATATATTGTCATCAGCATGCTATATTATACACATAATTTTTTGAACATTTCTAATTAATTTGAATGCTGATTAATCATGTCCATTTATTTGAATCAGTTTGCTTATATAGAATAAATAAGGAGTGGACACCGGTGTCAAAAAATTGTAAGGACAAAAAAATAACATGCTAAGGCAGTGATTAGTGAACAAAAGTTGACATGCAGCCTCCTTTCCTTGCACATATGGTTCATAGAATATGTTGTTAGTACTTTTAAAAATAACTGGAAGCTCAAGACTACCAATTTAAAACATGCTCAAATCAATTACAAAAACTAAAATATTTTACCAACTAAAATCTAGTCAAAAATACCACATTGCATTTTTAGCGCATGGAAAAATAGATCTACTAACATATTAATCTATATATGGTAAATAAAGATAGCTCATAAGTTTATCATTGAGAGACTGTAAAAAATAGGGAAAGAAAGATACATACACCTCCTCATAGGCTAAACGCAGTAGCATATTTTGAAATGTATAATTGAATACACTGATGACAGAGCTGTGTTTTAACATGTACATCTCCTATCTAGAGTTCTCAGGTTTTAACATGATGTTGTTGACATTTTGGAGAGTTGAATCAACATGAAAGATATGAGAAATTTGTGATTAATTAACATGTGTGTGTGGTAAATATCCTTAGTAATCATAGTCTATCTTACACTCAATTAAATGTGGTAAATAAACATATCTCCTATATTATTAATCATCTACATAAAACAATTCCTCACAAACAATACATATCGATTTCATCCATGTTATATTTTGACATTGATTAGAAGCTGATATTATTGGGTTTCTTAAAAAAAAAATAGATTGGGTTACTTAAAAAATAAAGGGAGTTGCATTTTAGAACCTATAAAAAAATTTTGATTCAAAGACCTGTTATTTTTATAATGTGTATAGATTTAATGAGAAAACACTCAATGATTTTATCATGCAAATTGATATGGTAAATAAAGACAGCTCATAGATTTATCATTGAGAGACTGCAAAAAATAGGGAAAGAAAGATACACACACCCCCTCATAGGCTTAACCAAGTGGCATATTTTGAAATGTATAATTGAATACACTGATGATAGAGCTGTGTTTTAATAGGTACAACTCCTATCTAGAGTTCTCAAGTTTTAACATGATGTTGTTGACATTTTAGTGACATTTTGGAGAGTTGAATCAGCAGGAAAGATATGAGAAATTTGTGGTAAATTAACATGTGTGTGTAGTAAATATCCTTAGTAATCATAGTCTATCTTCCACTCAACTAAATGTGGTAAATAAACACAGCTCCTATATTATAAATCATCTACATAAAATAATTCCTCACAAACAATACATACCAGTTTCATCCATGTTATATTTTGACATTGATTAGAAGCTGATATTATTGGGTTTCTTAAAAAAAATAGATTGGGTTACTTAAAAAATAAAGGGAGTTGCATTTTAGAACCTATAAACAAAATTTTGATTCAAAGACCTATTATTTCTATAATGTGTATAGATTTAATGAGAAAACACTCAATGATTTTATCATGCAAATTGACTATTCTTTCTATAATAACCAAATGTTTTCACATTGTAGAAAGTTTCAAACTGTACAGGGTTTATACAAATTCATGCTTAAACTGGGACACGAGAACCTACTTACAGTAATGGGTTCCGCTTACAGTATTCTGGCTCGATAATGGAATAGAACTCTATAAGCTCCAGAGCACCTGCTTGGAAGAAAGAAAATAGACCGATTTGAGAAAGACAGATACATATGAATCAGCAAAATTTAAAAAAAAAAAGCTAAGTTGCTAAAGATACTAATAAAGTCATGTTCTATTTTTTTTAATCTTCTTCATGCCAATGAAAAAATTATAATCACAAAATTAATTTATACTAACACCACAGCGTAACCCTGTGAGAATAAAAGTAGAAGGGAATTATGTTGAACACAATATGAACACCAAATGGGGTCAAATAAGTGTCTTTGGAATCTTTTGACACCGGTGGCACCCTGACCCACCTTGTCTGGGTGAGTCCAAAGTGCGAGCATGGTGGTGGGGGGAGTTCGGCGACCATGTGGTGGTCGGGGTAGTTCGGCGTTCGTAGCGGCAACAGAGGTGAAGGGAGCATGATGGATGATGGTGGGAACGTGGGGGGTGGGGTAGGGTGGCGGCGGCGACGAAGGCCAGGAAGAGCTCGATGCCTTGTCAGACGACTTGGCGATACTCCTCTAGAGTGGTGGAGTGCGAGTATGGGCGATGCCCGCCGGACAGAAGGTCTGATACTGGTCAGACAGAAAGAACGTAGGACCACGGTGGCGATGTTGGTCGATGCTGGCCGGACAGAAGGTCCGATGCTGCCTCCAGTTTCGACGAAGGGAAGAAATAAGGTGTTAGGGCGGCGTAGAAGGAGACCGTGCTACCCTTGGGATGATGAATCGGCGGAGTAGGAGGAGGCTCCGGGAGAATAGGGAGAACATGCTGAATGGGAGGTTCGAGAGGGACTATGATACTTGCCGTAGAAAAATACATGGCACGTCGCCGGACTCGAGCAGGTGGAAACGGCGATGGAGATCGGGCTTCCCCTCATGAGGAAGCAGAAGCTGCGAGGAAGAGCTGAAGCAGAAACTACGAGGAAGAGGACTCGAGCAGATGGAAATGGCAATGGAGATCGGGTTTCCCCTCATGACGAAGCAGAAGTTGCGAGGAAAAGCCGGAGCAGGAGTTGATCCCCAAACACCATCTTCATTTGCCAAAACTGGAAGGCGAAAGTTCGCCGGCCCTTCAACTTCTCTCTAGGAATTGAAACGGCAGGATGGACGAAGATTCAAAAGGGCGCAGATGGGGGAGAGAGAGAAAGAGGAGGAAGGCCGCGTCTCGGAGAGAAAAAGTGAAGAGCCTTATAATCATGCCACATGTTTTGGGTCTAGTTTTGGCGAGAAGCAGATAACTCTGTTTTAATAGTATAATATAGATAGTATAAATGTAAGTGGTATTTTTTGTATCATAGTTATTTTTCTATTTATAAAAGGACAAGTATGATATAACCATTCTCTAAAATTAATTTATATAGAAACCAATAATTAAATTTATTTATCTATTTTTTAAAGATAATAATCTAGGATGAAAAACATGCGGCATATGTATATCCAAACTAATCTAATTAACATCAAATCGCTTCGCACGTGCGTGGCGCGGTCACTCGTACCGCACCTGGTAGATCTGCATCGTACGAATGGGGACGAGTTTTGGAATTCGGAATAGATAGAACGCGCGGCGCTGTTAGATGTCGGCGAGGAGCGAGGTACGACCATCATGATTCCCCTCTGATCGAACGTCTGCAGTCCGCTTGGTGGTTCCGTCCTACGGGATCAACGGAGGAGATCTGCCCCTCCGTCAACGACGCTCCGGCTTACGTCAGACGAATTGAATCCCGACGCTTGTACCTCGTGGTCGCCGAAGGGCGCTTCTTTTGTGATCTGCTGTGTAAATATCCTGCGAATTACGTGGCATTGATTGGTTGGTTCTCAAAGGAATCCTATGCGTCGTGATCTGATAGAGGTAGAAGAAAAGACAAAGAGCGTTGATGGGAAGCGTGGCTCGATGATGGAGTGCTGTGTGCACGTGTTTATCACGTGATGATGTGTAGTGCGTTCTTTCTGGCGTAAGTTTGTTTTACTTGTAGAAGCGGGCACCTTATAATTTTTACAACGTTTTAAAATAATATTTATTATGGGTTATAAATGAGTAATAAAATAAAAAATATAAGAAGTACGTTTAAATGATGAATATATTATCTTATCATTTAAAATATTTAGTTAGTGATAAAAATGTGTATTCTGAGTTATAGCAACTAATAAAATAGAAATAGAAAGTTACTTTTAAAAGATGATAATATTATCTTATTAATCCAAATTATTTAGTTGGTGATAAAATTGTACTGGATATATGGCACATGTGAATTTGTCAATGCTTTATCTTAAAATATATATTTTATAGCAAAATGAGATGCACTACTGAGCGGCTCGCTAACTCGTAGTGCACATCTGGCGCCGTTTGGAAGTATAGAAGAAAAAAATTTAAAATTTGAAATCTCTAACATATTATTTTGTTTCCCAAACAAAACTTGCTGTTCTCACTTCTCAGCTATTGCGTAAATACGATTCTCGGCGGAGGAGAGAGGCGGACACAATTCAGTCGTACTCTCCGTGTTTTCAAAAATAGTAAGACGTCAAAAAATTTGCAGATCTGTGTTTGCGTGGAAACACCATTATCTTTTTTTTCCAACTCATTTCCACGTCACTCAGAAAACGAGGTGCGGAAGTGCCTCCGTATGCGCTTCTGTTGGGATATCGATTTTTGCCGATTTCATTTTTTTGTTTGGCGTTTTCAAATAGGAAGGCAGTGTTCGAGATCATTTTCAGAAAAATTGATTTTATAAAAAAATGGTTTTTAACCACTTATTCAACATGTCAGAGATTAAACTAACGAGATGAGAAGTTTCCATCCATGTTTGAAAGTGTAAAGCAGAAAAGGAGTCAGCATGGATGAGTTATTTGATTGTCCTTTTGTTTTGTTTTACCCATAAAGGATATAAATGGCCTAAGCATATAAATGGTGTTCCCTTTGAAAAACACCTAAGCCACCTCAGGAAGTGATTTAGTGCTCGCTTATGGATGTAGAGAGAGAGAGAGATATCCCCTATATCTATCTCTCTCTTCTTCATTAAAATCGCACGGCACTAACTTACCACAAGAATGTTTGGAAACACGTTCCGCTTTGTCAAACCATTTCTATGAGAAATCAATTCTAACTGCATTTTCAAACGCTACCTTATAAGTAAATTGAGAGTGATACTTTATCCCATGATACAATGCTAGCTACTTTCATACTCCAATCAGTTAACACTACAATCAAATCATGTAGCTCATTTGTTTACCACAAATACTTGCAAGAACATTGGCTTTATATTACCGTTTAATCACAAGCACTTTTGAGAAAGGAAAATTCTTGGTGCAAACAGCGGTTTGCAAATGCCCTTTGTCAATTTGCAAACTCCCAATAACCTTCAGCCATTTGGCAGCTGAGCTGGCCCCCTCGGTCCCCGTCATCATCCCCGGTTTGCACCAAGAGAGAGAAGGTTTGATATGACATAAGGAGCCGTCGTTTTCCCTTCCTACCCCTGTGCAAGTTACAGTTCCCCGCGCGAACTCCATTCTTCCCCTGTGCCATTCGGCGCGCACCCCTTGCAAACTCCATCGCCATTGCTGCAGTTCCCTGCGCGAACTCCATTCTTTCCCTGTGCGATTCGGCGCTCTTGCGCTCTTCCCCTGTGCGATTCGGCGCTCTTCCCGTGTTCCCACTTCGCCGACCGTGGGCGTCGTTTCTTCGCCGTGCGACTGGCGTGGGCGTCGCTTCTTCCCCGTGCGACTGGAAGGCCGTGGGCGTCGCTTCTCCCCCGTGCGACTGGAAGGCCGTGCGAAACTGCTCCGCCATTGCTGCTTCCCTGTGCGATTGGAATACCTTCGACGTCGGGAAAATCTTCGCGGTCGGCACCAAACAGTAACCCGTGCAGTGTCGGTCCTCCAGCACTGACCTAGGTCGTGGACTTGTTCAACTGGTATTCCCCTCAACTTCCACCCCCGTCGTCGCTTTAGCGCCAACTGGAAGGCCACCTTCCCACTCATTATTCTCCACCCAAGTATACGACCACCATCGGAGGTGTTAACCCCTATTGCTGTTAGGGGGCTAATGGAGTCTAAGGCTGTTAGTAGTATGTCCCCATCTTCCCCCCCATGTGAGAACATTCTAATAGATTCTAAGGCTCATAGCATTGTGTCCCCATCTTCCCCTCCATGTGAGAACATTCTAAGCCCACCGGCATCGACCTTGCCACCTGCTTCAGTACCTCGACCAAAACGAAGGTCAAAACATTGTCGCAGAATTGAATTTAACCTGTTGGAAGCTGAGCAAGGATGCGAATTGGAAGCATCCAGAAAAAAGAGGGCTTGTGTGAGGTCAATTAAAAAATCAGGTAAGAATTCAGTGGATCTATTTATATACATATCTTTAACACATATATTTGACATATATATATATATATATATATATATATATATATATATCTTCAACACACACAATGTAGACCCTTAGCATACAATATTTTGTAGCTTAATTGAGTTATTTATCTTTTGCCAGGAAAGAAAAGAGCAAAGAAAAGGCCAGTGCACCCACTCATTAGCCGATGTTCAATGAATAGCTACTGCAGTGATAGAGACTCTTTGGAATTTCGACCATGTCATATAGAATTAATGAGGAGAACCCCTTTTTTCCCGTATGTCAATAATGTTCCAAGACTGGCATTCAACATTAGTTTTGTAGAACAGATAATTCTTGGATGGGAAGGGGAAGATCTATTCAAGTTTGGGAGGACAATTATTCCTTTCACAGCCGATGATGTCGCATTGATACTTGGAGTTCCTTCTGTCGGGCTAGATGTGCCCATTAACGGTCCAGTGCAAAAATCTGTCCTACATAGTCATTTTTCAAATACTGAAAAGTTTGATAGAGAAGGTATCAAAAAATTGATTCGTGGAATAATAAAGTCCAATGAGACAGATGACGTGGCCAATACTGTGCGGCTTTGGATTCTTCTTCATTTGAGCACCTTTCTTGCGCCAAGGACCAACTTTACATGTCCTCCCCAAATGCTTCATTGCTTAGATGATCTAAATAGAGTTAAGGACTTTGCATGGGCTGCTGGTTTTCAGAAACTGATTCTAAACAAGATGGGCGATGCCCATGAAGCAGCCATGAACAATATATGTGGTGTGAAGACGCTTGCCAAGCGAAATTATAAATTAGATTTGGAGGGCAAGCGCTTTATATATGGTTGTTCTGCAGCCTTGTGTGTAAGTTAAACTTTTTTTTTTGTCAATGTATTTTAATATTATGTTGAGATGACTCCTAACAATTCTTGTGCACAGGTTTGGTTGTTGGAGCACACAAGGCTGCAAACACCGATCAATAAAATAGTTTTCCCCCGCATCCTGCGGTGGGAAGGTCCAAAAAAGTGGAAAGTCCAACATATGGCCAAAAATCTTACAACTGACCAAGTATGATCCCCTTTCATTGTATTGCTTTTATAGTTTTATTTAATGCTCAATGTTTATGTAATGTGACTTTGGTTGATATTTTGTAGATTTTGTTAAGGTTGATTCCTCACTCTGAAGAGGAATGGTTGCTTAGTGGGCTGGAGAGCTCCACTAAGGTGGTTGAAGGGGGGGAGGAGGAGGAGGAGGAGGAGGAGGAGGAGAGGCGGGAGAAGAAGAAAGAGGAGGACATGAAGGAGAGTGAGGAGACAGGGGAGATGTCTCCATCTAAGTGGAGTACAGTCATGTCAGAAATGCGCAACGAGCTAAGAGGTGTAGTGTGTAGGATTGAGGAAAGAGATATGCAAACGAGGAGGGAGCTAGAAGAATTTGGAACAAAGCTTGACTCCCTTTTCAAGCAATTAAAGAGCTACATGGCTGAAAGGAAGTCCTCCACTACTGCACCTCAAAATGAAGGCAAAGGCATGACAAATATGGGCCAAACTGAAGAAGGAAGAGGCTCATCAACCTCCCCGGCCCCCGTGGATGTTGATGAATTAGAGAAAGTGGTACAGATGGCTGTGAATGTGGGAACTCTCAATAGGGAGGAGAAGGAAGAATATGAGGTTCTTGCTGTGGAGGAGGCCGAGGAGAACCCTGAAGCTACCATTTCAATAAAACATGGCCAGGTAATTCACTATTTTTGTAATATACTTATTTAGAAGCTACCATTCCACTTAATATAATTCATAGAACCTAATACAATTTCTGGAACCAATTCTTGTTGTAGCAACTTCTTGAGTCCAGGAGAGATTTTTGTGGACATGATTTATTGCCTGAGGAGCAAAAACAAATTATCCACTCGTTTCTTTCCCAAACTATTGATTGGTAAGCTTCACTAATTGTATATTATTGAAGTGTATGGTGAAAAATATTACTTAAACAACTTTTGTTTGTTGAATAGGTCAAAAGTCATGAACAACAGGTGGGATGGCTATGTGACTCGACAACATGTTCATGACATTCTTTTTGGAAAAGTCATTGTTGATGATGTAAGTTCTTATATATTAATGTAATATCATGTATTCAATTTGAGGTATTTAGACTCACCATTACTTGCATTTGAATTTCAGGCAATTGATATTGGTTACCAATTCCTCATCGAGAAGATGGAGAATTCACCTAATCAGTATCATACATGCACGTACACGCCTGCCCTGTTAGTGCACAGCTTTCAAAGCAGGAAGGCTAAAATTATGGAGAGGGTAAAAATGATGGAAAGCTCCCTACCTAACATTGCAAGTAAAGCAAATATTGACAAAGTGGATCTCTTATTCTTTGTGTTATATACAAGCAACCACTGGCACCTGTTAGTGATCGATGTGAAGAAGAAGAGAGCCACTTCATATAATTCAATCAAAGGGAGTTCAAAGTACATGGCTGCGGCAAGAAGATGGGTAAGTACCGAATACTTTGAACTACTCCATATTCAAATACTTTCAACTTCTCCATATGTTGGTCCATAGGAAAAATATGCTAACCTATGTATGTGTTTGTAGGTTACTCTGCTGGATGCATTTTTTAAATTTTGTGGCATTATGGATGACCCACTAGAGCTCGTATATGATGATCAGTGCCCAGACCAGTCGTATGATAGTGCAGACTGTGCGCTATTTGTGATAAAGTTCATGGAAACCATCTCCAGAAAGGGTGAAATAGAGTGGACGTTCAGTCAGGTAGACATGAAATATATGAGGGCTCAATTTGCAATAGAAATATTGACACATCCAAGTGCTAAAAGCTTGACAATGTAAATCTTTTTTTTATTCGACAATGTAAATAATCTTTGTGTATTTGACAATGTAAATCTTCTTGGTGTATATGATAGTGTTGGCTTACCACCCTAATGACCTAAGTGTGATTGAAATACAAAACGTATGTATTGTTGTAGAAGTCATTGGTGGACAAGTTGTAGTTGGGAATTTCAGCGACCCTTTTTAAGTTGAAATGTCATAACTTTGTTAACAAAAATTGGAACACAAGTAGTTTTGTACACATAATGCCAAGGTATATGACTTACCACCCTAATGAGCTATGTGTCATCGATATACAAACGTACATCCTAATATGCAGCACTTGCTGCTCACGTTAATGAACTTAACTGGCGTGTGTTGAAAGATGCCTAGCGGCTGTCGACAGCTACTGCAGCAATTCTCATATCCAGAACTGAATTCCTGAACCATAGGCTGGGTTGTCGATAGGCTCATCCTGTCTGTCGACACCGTCTGAAGCACATCTACTTTCCAGAACTGAATTCTTAAAGCTTACGCTGTGCTGTCGACAGGCGCATCCTGGGTGTCGACAGCAGGTAGAAAGAAACATGAATTTAGATATACAAGAACATATGCTAGTCTTACACCCACATATGCCTGTCTAACACCAACCTTTGCAAATTTACACCAACATATGCCCATTTACACCAACATATATCCATTTACATCAATATCATATGTTCTTGTAAAACTGGTATATGTTGGTGTAAAAGTGTATATGTTGGTGTAAATGGATATATGTTGTTCTAAATGGACATATGTTGGTGTAAAACTAGCAATAATTGGTGTTAGACATGCATATGTGGGTGCAAGGCTAGCATATGTTCTTGTAAAACTGGTATATGTTGGTGTAAACATCTATATGTTGGTGTAAATTGATATATGTTGGTGTAAATGGGCATATGTTGGTGTAAAACTAGCAATAATTCGTGTAAATGGGGCATATGTGGGTGTAAGGCTAGCATATGTTCTTGTAAAACTGGTATATGTTGGTGTAAACGTCTATATGTTGGTGTAAATTGATATATGTTGGTGTAAATGGGCATATGTTGGTGTAAAACTAGCAATAATTCGTGTAAATGGGGCATATGTGGGTGTAAGGCTAGCATATGTTCTTGTAAAACTGGTATATGTTGGTGTAAACGTCTATATGTTGGTTTAAATTGATATATGTTGGTGTAAATGGACATATGTTGGTGTAAAACTAGCAATAATTGGTGTAAATGGGGCATATGTGGGTGTAAGGCTAGCATATGTTCTTGTAAAACTGGTATATGTTGGTGTAAACGTCTATATGTTGGTTTAAATTGATATATGTTGGTGTAAATGGGCATATGTTGGTATAAAACTAGCAATAATTGGTGTTAGACAGACATATGTGGGTGCAAGGCTAGCATATGTTCTTGTAAAACTGGTATATGTTGGTGTAAACGTCTATATGTTAGTGTAAATTGATATATGTTGGTGTAAATGGGCATATGTTGGTGTAAAACTAGCAATAATTGGTGTTAGACAGGCATATGTGGGTGCAAGGCTAGCATATGTTCTTGTAAAACTGGTATATGTTGGTGTAAACGTCTATATGTTGGTGTAAATTGATATATGTTGGTGTAAATGGGCATATGTTGGTGTAAAACTAGCAAAATTGGTGTTAGACAGGCATATGTGGGTGCAAGGCTAGCATATGTTCTTGTAAAACTGGTATATGTTGGTGTAAACGTCTATATGTTGGTCTAAATGGGCATATGTTGGTGTAAAACCTGGCACCATTTTCTTGTTGCAAATTAACCTTTGGCTGTCGACAGATGTACATCGCCTGTCGACAGCATACTGTTGGTTGTCGACAGGCGCACGCTGGCTGTCGATAGCCAATGCTTTCTTTGGTTTTTTCAGAACTTTGACCACCAAGGATTTGTACATCGATACGTACATTTGTATATCGATCACAGTTTACATCAGTTTGACACTAGCATATGCCAACAAATTCCTGCTTTACACCAACATATCGATGTCCACGCCAAGAGATGCTACTGAAAGTCTAACATGCTTTTTACACCAACATATGCCAGTCTCCCCCTTTTCGACATCATTCACAAAAAAATAGAAAGTGCAAGATATCATAGTAGACAGTCTAGAGCATTGTAAAAGTTGTCAAGCACAGCCTAGAGCATTACATTGCAAAATATGAAACGTTTACATGTCAGTCCAACATTTCATTCCCAATTTCCTTTAAAAAAAAGCATCCTATACATTTCTACGGATTGTCCTCCCCAGTTGTAGTGGGACGACATGCACCTTGAGCACCAAAAGATGAAATTGTGAAGTTTTGAGCTTGAGGATCTGGAGGATTGTAGAAATTCTTAATCTGTTGAAAATCATCATGAAGTCTCGTCATGCCAGTTTCTATGCTATCCAGATGCCTTTGTAACTGACCATGACTATCCTCAATGGCGTTCAGCCTTGTGTCCACATGCTGCTTGAACTGAAGCAGTTGATCAGCAAGGAATTGTTTCAAATCCTCAACTATTGGAACTTGAGATGCATGCTGAAAGTCTGGATGAATGGGTAAATGTGGTACATCCTCATCACCACCAGACATGTCCATGTGTTCTTGGGGTTGCTCCTCTTCACTGTCCTCTTCTTCCTCTTCAGCTTCTTGCTCCTCTTCAGCTTCTTGCCCTTTCAGAGTCCGTGTGACTTTCCCGTCAATCAATTTGTATCCCATCCTTTGGGCTGCGGTTTCATCGTATGCACTTCTTGACTTGAGCTCTTCTTTCTCACCCGCAGTAAGTGGAATCCCAGCATAGGAGATGATAGAAGTGATTGGACAAGCGTAAGGCATTGATCTTTTGGGATTACTGTAGCATTTTTTGATGAGGCCAAACATAAGCATTGGCAAATTGATTTGTTCACCCAGAAGTAAGTAGTACAAAAGATTTTTTTGGAGTTCTGTTACAAGTTCTCTACTCCCATCCTTTGGAGCAATGACGGTAGTGATGATGTGATGAATCATCCGATGGAGGGGTGGAAATGTGTTTGCATTGAGCTTAGCAATTTTTTTGGTGGAGTCATAGGGCTGCTGAGTGATGACAGTGTGGTACTCAGAAGGATTTAGATGGGTGGCAAGAATATGAACCCCCCTGTTGGGTATTTGCAAGCACGACTGAAAAGATTGGGGGTGAGTTGAAAGGTAATACCCTTGACTGTGGTGTAGTAAGCCTGCTGATCTGACATCCCCATGTTGTTGAAGAACTCAGTGACAGCCTTTGGGGAATATGTCTTCTGTTCCCTCAAAAAAGGAATCCAACCTTGTTTTTGGAAGAGGGGTTTCAAGCCATCAAACATGTCTTCAAGGGAGGGAAAATCAACGAATCTCGGCTGCATGATCTTCTTGAACACCCCACGAACCCTAAGTAGATTCAGGTCTGGTGGGACGTTGAGCTCTGGGTTGCGGTCTGCCCGATGCTTGCTTCGTTGCTCTGCCGGAGCCCTAGAACTGTCGCCGGCTATTGGTGTTGATCTTCGTTGACGTGTCCGAACCATCTTCTGGCGTGTAGACGTGAAGATTGAGCGGAAATCACAGTGGAGCAGATGGATGAGAAGGGCGCAGAGACAAGAGAGATAGCAGCAGAGGGGGAGGATGGAGATGATGCAGTTGTGGACAGACGAATGTGGTTTAGGGTTAGAATAGAAATAGGCAATGTTTGGAGGAAGGTGATCGGGTGAAGGGTCATGAGATGTCTTTAGGGTTATTTAAAACCTTTATTAATTGGAAACGACAAAGCAAAACCGGCCAGAAAATAAACCGGTTCAAGTTCTGGAGACAGCATGTTGGCTGTCGACAGGTGCAATACATCTGTCGACAACCATCCCGTTTTGCCGTGCCATTGTTGCAAACTGTCATGTGTTGGTGCAAACTTGTATATATTATTGTAAACTGAAATATATTGGTGAAAACTGGCATATATTGGTGTAGACAGCATGTTCGTATAAAATTGGCTATGTGCTAAATAACAATAATTGGTGTTTAGACCAAAATATGTTGGTGTAAATTGTCATATATTGGTGTAAAGTGCCATATATTGGTGTGAACAACAAAACAATTACTTTATACCAACCCTAAGGACCTAAGTTTGATCGATATACAAACGAACGTATCGATGTACAAGTCCTTCGTAGACTTGTTGTAGTTGGTAACTTCACTTATATTTTTTGAAGTTCACTTTTTATAATTTGGTTTCAAAAAAAAAAAATAAACAAAACAATTACTTTATACCAATAATGTGAAGGGCTGTGTGACGGTCCTCGCAGTTCAGACTCGTTAACCTAATAACAGGAATCAGTGTAAATAAATAAACAGCAAAACCAAACAGGTGTACGAGCTACTGTAGAAATCTACTCAAGTATTCATAAGATCCACCAATCTCACAAATATTTACAACAGAACCAGGGGCATACCCCGAGGTGAACAACACAAAAGTAATATTACACTGCTGGTGGTGCTGACCCTCCACTGGATGACGGGCGCGAAATCTCCGGATCTCCCTCACCTGGTAGGAGGTAGGGGTGAGCCTCTCGAGTCACTGGCTCAGTAGGGAAACTCCCTAGAAACCGAGCAAACATACACAAGTAGCAAAGCAGGAAATGCTACGCTAGCAATTTATAACATTATCTAGCATGATATAAAACTGTAATTACCACTTATCCTTTGCTGCTCACACGTGCCTGGCTCACACAAAACCTGGGGCTCCCAACTGAAGGCATCAAACTACAAGCAACGCATACAGAAACCTTGTGTACAACGAACAAACCTAGGGTTTCAGTCCATTTTCATGCTTTAATGTGTTCCTACACATGCCATCTACTGTTTAGAAACTCGTCAAGCCGACCACTAACAAGCTGAATCGTCACTTATATTTTTTGAAGTTCACATTTTATAATTTGGTTTTAAAAAAAATTAAACAAAACAATTACTTTATACCAATAATGTGAAGGGCTGTGTTACCACCCTAAGGACCTAAGTGTGATCGATATAGAAACGAACGTATGCTACTCTTACACCCACATATAAGCCTGTCTAACACAAACTCAGGGTTTACACCAACATATGACTATTTACAACAATATATATCCATTTACACCAACATATGCCCATTTACACCAACATATTTTACAAGAACATATGCTACTCTTACACCCACATATAAGCCTGTCTAACACAAACTCTAAGGGGTTTACACCAACATATGACCATTTACAACAATATATATCCATTTACACCAATATATACCAAGTTACACCAACATATACCAGTTTTACAAGAACATATGCTACTCTTACACCCACATATAAGCCTGTCTAACACAAACTCTAAGGGGTTTACACCAACATATGACCATTTACAACAATATATATCCATTTACACCAATATATACCAAGTTACACCAACATATACCAGTTTTACAAGAACATATGCTATTCTTACACCCACATATAAACCTGTCTAACACAAACTCTAAGGGGTTTACACCAACATATGACCATTTACAACAATATATATCAATTTACACCAATATATACCAATTTACACCAACATATACCAGTTTTACAAGAACATATGCCAAGTCTTACACCCACATATGCCTGTGTTACACCAACCGTTGCTAGTTTTACACCAACATATGCCCATGTACACCAACATATATGCATTTACACCAACATATACTCGTTTACACCATGATGAAACTTTCATTGGTTTTGCCAGATCTGGATGGCACAAAGAAAGCATCGGCTGTCGACAACCAGCATGTGCCTGTCGACAACCAACACTATGCTTAAGAATTTCAGTTCTGGATGGCAGTTCTGCTGCAGTGGCGGTCGACAGCCAATGGTCATCTGTCGACAGCCGATGGTCAATGTTCAGAATAATTTCAACTTCTCCATTCTATAATTCATTTACATGAAAATGGTATATGTTGGGTTCAACCATACCATATGTACTTTTCACTAACATATGTTTGTACAAATGTCACCTCCCCATTTACATCAAAATGGTATATGTTAGGTTCAACCATACCATATGTACTTTTCATTAACATATGTTTGTACAAATGTCACCTCCCCATTTACATCAAAATGGTATATGTTGGGTTCAACCATACCATATGTACTTTTCATTAACATATGTTTGTACAAATGTCACCTCCCCATTTACATCAAAATGGTATATGTTGGGTTCAACCATACCATATGTACTTTTCACTAATATATGTTTGTACAAATGTCACCTCCCCATTTACATCAAAATGGTATATGTTGGGTTCAACCATACCACATGCCAGTTTTATACTAACATATGTTTGTACAAATTTCACCTTCCTCCTATCATTCATTTACATCAAAATAGTTGTAGTTGGTGCAACTATGCATATCCTCATTTGCAAGCTATCAAAAAAGGAACCACATTGGCTGCATTGGTGCTTGCATTGGTGCCTGCATTGGTGCCTGTTGTGGTGCCTGCATTGGTGCCTGCATTGGTGTCTGCATTGGTATCTGCATTGCGGTCTGCTTTGCTCCTGCCTGCACTGTTGTTGGTTGAAACATTAGGTGCAATTGTTGATGCAAGGGTGGCTGCAAGGGTGTATGCATGAGTGGCTGCATTGCTGGCTCCAAGGGTGGCTGCATACTTTCTTTTTCATTTCTGTTCTTCTTTCTCCTCTTCTCAACAGAACTTTGAATTCTCTTCTCCTTTGGTCGTCCTTTCCTCGATGCTCGAGGAGGATCACAAACTCGAATCTCCTCCCTAGGTTGCTCAGCTATATTTGCATCAACAACTCCTAACATTCTTTTAATTAGCATAGGTATTACCTCCCTTGCCACATCAAATGCAGCATTTGAAGATGCGCCAATCTCAGCAATTTTCATGTTTGATGAAGTAGGTAGCTGTAACGAGAACTTTCATCAAGACAATTGTTGCCATCCATGTTGTATTCACCAAAACTATGTCTGTACCGCATCTCTTTTGTCCATCGCTTTAAAATATATCTCTGTGGAATGCTACTTATACCAACAAGCTGAAAAGCAATTAATGCATGTCTACATAAATATCCTCTAAATTCAAAACACCGGCAACCACATATAACCACCCCAGTTTTATCACATGTCACTGTAAATTCTTTCTCAAACATCCTTTCGACTCCTTTAACTTTAATCTTATCAATAGATTTCACTCTTAGGCTCAGGCCATTTTCGTTAGCATCTAATATTGTAGGTTGACATGAAGTCATCTCAAGAACCTCTTTCTGAAAATTTTGAAAGATTCCCCTTGTGTAAATTTCAGCAGCTTGCCTCTCAAATGTACTTGAAGTTTTCAAGAATGCTATAGTCTCTAATGTCTTAACATCAGCCTCTTCTTCCGCATTCCATCTTTTCTCAAGTGCGGTCCTATATTGAAGTATGAACTCTTCAAGTGTTGTCTTAGATTGAACAAATTCATCAAAGAAATGGTTAATGCTCTCACTTCTTTGTGACGATGACATACCTATACGTAAAACAATATATTGTGAGAACAACAATTGGTCCAAACTTATGTCTATCACATATGGTAAAAAGTATGCATAATTTTCAGATGGAACTTACCAGCAAAAAAGTGATCATTTACATACACAGTAACCCATTTTTGACGGCACTGGTATATATTCTGCAGCCACTCATTTTCTCTGCATTCCACATATTCATCCATCATCACATCCCACTTTTCTACAAATTCATGAGTTGTTACACAATCATAGATGCATTTATCAAATTCTCCCATAAATTCAGGATACTTTTTACAAATATGGCCTATCTTTTCAGGTATCTTCTTCAATATATGCCACAAGCAAAATCGATGCCTAGTATTGGGAAACACTTCAGCTATAGCCATCTCTATAGCCTTATCTTGATCCGTAATAATTCCCTTTGGTGAAACTCCACCATTTGCTTCTAACCAACTCTGAAATACCCATGTAAATATTTCAATCTTCTCATTACATAGCAGTGCACACCCAAGTAAGATAGACTGTCCATGGTGATTCACCCCAACAAAAGGAGCAAATGACATTTCATATCTGTTCGTTAGATAAGTGGTATCAAATGTAACCACATCAGAGAAATAGCTACATGCTGTGCGTGATCTACCATCAATCCAAAAAATATTTGACAACTGTCATGCTCATTCAAGTCAAATGAATAAAAGAATGTTGGATCCTTGCATTTCATTTCAGTAAAATGACGAAGCATTCTTTGTGCATCACCCTCTCTCAATTTAGATTGCCGTTCTCTATTCAAAAAATTTCGACAATCTTTTCCGTAAATGATAAACTCCGTATACTACCCTTCCTTTTTGCCATGTAAGACATGACTTTTGTAGTGGATATGCCTACACTACGCATGTTCAAGATTTCAGCCTTCTCCGGGGTAGTTATCCGTCGATGCGATCTTAAATAAGCAGCTGCAACTGTGTTCAGCTCATGATTATGCTCAAGTAAAACATCAGAGAATACAAATTCTCCACTATCTTTGTCTAATTTCACTTTTATTGATGCTGTGCAACTGATTTTTGCAGAGTCTTTATGATTTTGTGAATTGGCCTTCCTCCTTGCTTTTCCATTTCTCCAACAAACAAAATGAGCAAAAACACAAACTTTTCCACTAAATTTGCTGCTAAATGTACTAATGCAAAACCCATGTGCCTTGCATATGTGTTGTAGTATTTTTTGGCATCGTTTATGGACTCAAATTTCATGCCATTGCATGGCGCTAAAGACCTCCCAATCACATTATTCTCTGTAGTCTTCGATGGAGTCTTCAATGCATCTATTCCACTTTTATCTTGTTCACCTGTAACATAAGACAATTGATGTCAGATGGACATATGTCTATTCATACAAACAAATATCTCTGAACAAACATATCTCAATTTACACCAAAAAATATCAGTTTGCACCAACAAATGTTATACTGGACCAACATATATACATTTACATATGCTTTGGGAAGCAGCATATGTCACTTTAAACCATCATTTATTATTTAACAATCATATATCAGTTTGGTCTAATATGTAACATGAACCAACATATCTAAGTTAAAACCAACATATGTCTATGGGAACCAATATGTTCACTTTAAACTATCAAATATCACTGGACAAACATATTTCACTCTCCTCTAATTTATTTCAGTTTGCACTAACAAATGCTACAATAGACCAGCATATACGGTTACACCGACATATGGCTATATTAACCAACATATGTCAGTTCTATGTCAGTTCTATGACCAATATGTACTACTTTACACAGACATATGTCAGATGTTGGCGCATTAAATACATACCTTCTTCCACAAACTTTGAAGAGGACACAAAATCCAATCCACTCATCACCGCTCCTACTTCCTCGCACGTTGGAAAGAAGAAGGTGAACAGAGTGAGAATGCCTTCTGATCGAAGAGCAAGGGACACTGCCGGAGGGAGCACGCGAAGGAGCCTTGGACACCGCCGGAGGGAGCGCGCGTTTGCACCAAGTCCTTCTCCAAAAGCAGGAAGAGGAGGAAGGGAAACTCTTGGTGCACACTGCCGGCGGGAGCGCGTTGCACACTGCCGCTCGTTGGAGCCTTGGACACTGCCGGTCTGAGGGAGGGCGCGTTGAAGCAGAGCCTTGGAGGGAAGTCTAAGTGCAGGTACACTGCAGGAGGGAGCGCGCGATGGAGCCTTGGAAAACGCCGGTGGGAGCGCGCGTTGCACTATGCTGGAGGGAACGCCCGTCGAAGTGCAGGGACACTGCCAGAGGAAGAAAACGTATCCTGCTAACTCCTTCTTGTGGGGAGAACGCCTTTCGATCGTGCAGACCACTGTCCGATCGTGCAGGCCACTGCCGGAGGATGGGAGCAAGACAACGTAGAACGAAGTGGGAGATGGGAGCAAGACAACGGAGATGGCGCGCGCGGGAAAAAAATGGCAAAGTTGTCATATCAATCACTGGAGAAGACTTGTTGGCGTAGTCGGGCCATTTGGCAGCTGACATGAAAGTACTCCACGTGAGACTATGTGAATGAATTTGTATATTGACATGTCACTAATTTGCAACGACTCTTTGAGAAAATATAGGATGAGATATGTTATGGTGGCACGAGTTTTTATCATTCATAGAAGACAAGTACTAGTACTCCATGTACTTTCTTAATAACTTTTAATGTGGGAGCAACTTTATAGAAATATGATGTGATATTTTGTGGACGGCAAAATAGAAAAATAAACTGAAAAATATAGTCTGGCATTTTACTACGGGATAAGAGATTAACAATCAAACATTTGACAATAGAAAACTCGAGCCATGCATCTTTTCCTGGCATCATAATTAATGCCATGTCATTACACTCTGCTCAGTTTCAGCGTACGAAATTTCAAGTCAATCCTGACAGCTTGTAAAGCTTCCCCAAGTGAACCGGAGTCAACAAGACAAAAGCCAGTGTCAGTTGTCAGTCGGATCACTAGTGGATCACGAAACGAGGCAAACCCTTTGGTCTCCATAATGGAGATCAGAGGACACCGTACGTACGTGATCAGTTTAATACTCCTTTGTGGATCGATCGACCAGCAACAAAATCTCACTATATCTAACTATCAAGGATTACAGAAAGGCCTCATGTATATTTATGGTATGGCCTGTTGTGCTTGAGTCCGGATCCTCTCGCAACGCGGGAGGATCGGACTCAGACAATGACCTCTAATGAGGTGACGTGTGGCCGCCCTCTTCCGCCTTCCGTCCCTCCTCCTCACTCTCGGTCACTCGGTCTCTCTCTCCCCCCCCTCCCAGCCTTCCCACCTTCTCTCCCGGTTCCCCCCCCCCTTCCCATCTTCCCATTTGCACAACAGTAATTCACCGTTTGGTTTTTTTTTCTTTAATTTTAAATTTTTGTTTTAAAATCCGATTGTGAGATATAACATTTTTTATTTTTTATTTTTTTCTTAAATATAAAACAAATATTATTAAAAAAATAATATTAATATATGTCGGATTCGAGACTGTAACACTCTAAAAAATTTTAATAGATGAAAATTATGATTAATATGGTTATTAGACCTCATTATTATTATGAGATAGAAATAATTAATATCTGAAATTAATTGATACTAATAAACGATATTTTAACGCCGTAATGAGAGATGTGCGTTCCGCACATTGCTGTTATTATGTCAGGGGTTAAGTTACCTCAGGATATATATAATGGATAGATTGAGGCGCTAAAAAATCGTTTATTAGTATCAATTAATTTCAGATATTAATTATTTCTATCTCATAATAATAATGAGGTCTAATAACCATATTATTCATAATTTTCATCTATTAAATTTTTTTAGAGTGTTACATTTTCGAATTCGACATATATTAATATTATTTTTAATGATATTTGCTTTATATTTAAGAAAAAAACTATATAGGCTGTTACGGCCTATTCCAGTCCTGTCAACCAACGTGGCACCGTCATCGAAGAGCACGCCCTCTCCAGGATGGCTCAAAGACCTCCATTGTGTGACTCCCGTGATCGGAAGCTGTCAGGTTCCGATACGGGTACCTCCGAGCAGATCAGCCGCCTCCCTTGCCGAACAGCTATGAACAGCTCCCGAGCCAGAACAGGATCTCGCTCCATGAGACTACTCTGTTACCGACAGCACGTTCGATCCCCCACGAGGGTCACCTGCTCGGAAAGCATTTCCAAAGGGTTCCGAGCATGCTCTCTGGCTTCCAGCAACGGTTGTAACCGCCTCAGGCCACGTTCTCCACCATCAAGTGGCGTGAACTGCCTGGCAGCCCAACGGGCATCGGAGTCATAACTCCTCCGTTACGCGCGGGCGTCAAAGCGCCTCTTCAGGCACGATCGCCCAACGTTACGCACGTTGGCCTCTGCACCAACGCCTATAAGGCACCGGTGCAGTACCATGCAACGGTACGCTCTCTTCCCTCGCGAACACACTCTCGCATTCCGAAACCCCCTGCTTACAAGCTCTCCACTGACTTAGGCATCGGAGGGTTTCCCCGGTCTTCACCGGGGCCCTTCTGATCCATTCTGTTTTGCAGGTTCTCTTCGCCCACCAGCAATGTCCTTCCTCTCTCATTCTAGTGGAGGCCCGTTTGGCTCAGGCCCAAACAGGATCGTACCACCACATTTGCGCCGTCTGGGGAAGCGACGCTGCCATGGCTCGAGGGCGATCATACCAGAACGTGGGAAGCAGGGCGACGAGGTCTCGCCAATCACGAGGGGCCTCTCGTCGCCAATCTCCTCCTAGGGACGTCGCCGGCGCTGCTACCGGCGCGAATCAGTATAACAGATCAAATTAGTATGATAAAATCATATAGTTATATAAATGGTTGAGTAATAGATAATCAATTATGTAGATATAAATAGGAAAAATAATTGGGGATCCTTGTCAGAGGTGTTACTTTTTTCATTGTCTCTGTTAGAATACTGGAAGACGTAGAGTCCTTACTTTTTCGTCTAGTTTAATCTGGAGTCCCTACTTTTGAGACGTCACTATTACAACTCTCGATTCACAAGTTCTGTCTCTTTTACATCCGTCTCTTTTTCCCATTCCCGACTTACCCTTCCGTCCTTTCGAATGTCATGAAGTGGCATATCTGCCTTTCTATCCGCCTCCGCCATCCATGGAAGTTGGACTTTATAACTTGTATCGCACTTACATAACATGTGTATCGCACTTACATAACGTGTGTTTCACACTTACAACAACCATTGATCACTTACACATTGTAGGTAAAGAATAATTGTAGAAGATTTAATTCATTCAGGATTGTGGGGCGGTTGCTACAAGTTCTTCTGTTTGTGACCTATTTGTTTGCACCTTGAACAAATATACGCATTTAAAAAGACGAAAAGGTAAGACGAGAATGAGAAAAAGAGACGGATGCAAAAGGAGACAAAACTCGTGAATCGAGAGTCGTAAATGGTGACATCTCAAAAGTAGGGACTCCAAATTAAATCAGGCAAAAAAGTAAGGACTCTACGTCTTCCAGTATTCTGACAGGAACGAGGAAAAAAGTAACACCATCTGATAAAGACTCCCAATTAATTTTCCCATATAAATATTATTAGAGAAAAAACTAACATATATGATGATATGAGAGAGTGACCACTAACCAATAATTGAGAGAAGAGATAGATGACATTTACATATAGATGGGAGGTGAGAGACAATGAGTTAAAATTTAAGAGTCAAAGTTTCGAGTTTGAGGTGATTTTATTATAACAATATTATATAATATATATTAAAAGTTATCGGAAACAGAAATGGAAAAGCGGATGCGGAATTGAGTGTTTCCGTTTCTGCATCCTATAAAAATTCAGATATCCATTTTCGCTTCCGCTAAACTATCGGAAAATTCTTTTCGGAGATCCGCATCCTATAAAAAATATGAAAACGGATCGGCTAAGTGAAAATCGGAGATCCATTGGCAACCCTATACACCACCTACACCTAGCATCTGATGTCTCTATTGTCCGTTGGCGGTGGTGGACCTGGTGGTGGGTTCTTGGGGGAGGAAAGTTCCCACTAACTTGTAAGGATGCCCACTACTACTAGCATGCAAGTAGAACAATATTGGGTTGTCTTGGAAGGCTCAAAAGGCCTTTGGGCCTGGCCCAAGAGGCTGGACATCCATCACATCTTTCAGTGCTGAGTCAAGACACGGGTTGCTTTGATAAGTGAGTACTGACAAGGTTGAGGTAATACTCCTTGTTTGCTCGGATAACACAAAATGTAATTTGAGGCAACGGTTAAGATAAATGTCGTTATTCGCTCGGTTAACAAATTCGAGGAAAATCGTCGGACCCAAATATAAACTTAATTTGTCTAGAAAAGTAAAAATATAAGGATTATCTTATCTGAGTTTACCCTTAACCTAATTAACCTATTCTAAAGAAACGCTTGCCAGTAACCCACTTGGCCGGGAAAGAGGGTGATACGCCAGGTGCAAGCCTTCCCCTCTTCAGTCACACGTCACATATCTACGAACATCTTTCCGCTTTATATGCGGAGGATTTTCTCAATGCAACACTTTAATTTTGTATTGGAGTTGGGACTTTTAGCATCAACTACTAAATGAGGCCACCTGTTTAAAAAAGGAACCCTTTGCATAAGCAAAATAGTATGTTTCGTATTGAAATTTTAACTAGAACCGGTCTTAAATGACATTTAACATCCGCCACAATCTAAAACTACTAAATTAACTGAAGAAGAAGAAGAAGAAGAAGAAAGAAGATAAGTCTTCTTCTTCGTTATATATACCACGTTATCTCCTAACACGAGGTACCACAGCATTCCATTGAGATCCTGAAACGACGTCAAGAGAACCAGTTAGAGTAAGCTTAGAGGAAATGCTCTGTCACATACTTATAATTCCTTAATTAGTTAATTTGTTGTCCGTATCAAAGGTCCCCAGCAGGTGGGCCTCCCATAAGATTCTGGTTCGCCGCCACGCTGGGGCGGCCGCTGGCATGGCTGCCGTGCGAGGAGGAGCTGCCCTCTCCTCTTCCTTCCCCCGCCGGGAGCTCACTGGCATTCGTTTGCGCACCCACGGCAGCTAGGGCTTGGAGGACCAGCGTCAGGCCGGCCACGTTGAAGTGCCAGTGGGTGTCACCTTCCGGGAGGGGTGGCGGCCAGTGGCCGGGCGCCATCGACCAGCCCCCCTCACCGACGCCCCTCATCGCCTCCACTGCGTCGACGACATCTGAGATCGCGCGGAGACTGGCCAGCACGTAGGGTCCCCTCTGCGCCGAAGCGGGGGAGGTGGCAGCAGCAGCACCTGTGACCTCGACGTGGAGGTTTGTGCCGACAGTGTCCGTGAGGAGGACCTTGGCTACCAGCTTGGTGGCGGCTGACGTCCTCAGGGCCCTCTCCCACTTCAGGGTCGTCTTCTCCTCCCTCGTCCCGTGGCCGTGGCCGTGGCCGTGGACCGGACGGACCGCGGCGGAGGGACCGCGGGGGGCTCCAATGGGAGGAGGCCCGAAGGAGAGCATCTTGATGTTGGCGTAGGCTGAGGCCCAGAAGTTGGCGTTGCTTCTCCCGGTGCAGAAGTCCGAGTCTGGGTTCGCCAGTTCCACGTAATTAGTACACTTGAACGGGGAATGTCGGAGAAGTTGTCAGGTAAGAAAAGATATAAAACTTGATTTCTAGAAAAATGGAGTCGATTAGGCATTTAAAATTGCATGTTTCCTAATAATTTCATAAGCATATATATGGGAGCCAACAATAAGCTTTAAACAAAAAGGTTCATCATCAATATGCCCAAAAGAACAATAGATTGCATGGGTTCCCAATAGGGCTGACAAAACGTACGGGCCCATTGACAGATCCATTAGGACAAATATTTTGAGTTTAAATAGATCTACTTATCAAACTAGAGGAAGCTTAATTAGTTTGGATTACAGTTGAATATATTTTACTATTTTAAACCTAAAATTAAACCTGTTGCTGCTCGAGCAAGCGAGATCAGCCTGGGCCGGTCGGATGGGGACTCAAGGGACGAGAGGCTGTCGGCCTACGTGATGCGATCGATCTCCAACCTGTAAGAAACCACCGAGGGTCCTCGGTAGATAAACACTCCGACGGTCAAGTCAGTTCGAGTGGTCGGAACAAGGGAGTATTAGTGCTTAGCATAGCGTACCTCTTTGGTGTGGGGTGTCTCTACCTTTTATAGGGGGCCCTGCGCGCTGCGAGCGTAAGGGCCAGTCGTGGACATGCCCATGATTTCGCCCCTGATTCTCCTCATGCAGAGTCGTGGGTGGCAAGAGTGGCTGGAGAGGGCCCAGATTCCGCGCCAGCTGTCGTGGGGTGGCCAATTGCCACGATCTCGAGTCTTACCGTTATTGGGACTTCCTTTCATGGACGCACGGTAGTTGGCGCGCATGTGGCCGCGAACCTCGGGCCCTCACGCCCACGACGGGACGGGGCCGAGTAGGGTAAGTCCAGCTAAGCATTTCCCAAATGAGATGACGCGGTTAGACCTACCTTGATCATATGCCAGACCACGTGGGTCCCTCCGAGGGCAGCAAGCTGATGGTCGACTCGAGGAGGAGTAGCCGACGCATGTGCGACGTCATGGTTGTCGGCCTACCTAGGTCGTCGGCACATCCCGCCCGGGACCAGGTCATCGTCGGACAACCGCTATCGGTGCTAATATGATGCCGACAGTCATTTCCAGGTCGGCTGGTGATGACCCGTACCATTGGCTCCCCGGGTTCTTCTCGAGACGAGTTTTTGGGTCGAGGAGAAGCCACGTAAACTTGTCGATTTTTCGGCTTGCCGGCCGTTTGCGGAAGTTCAAGCGGCGCGTACTTATTGATGTCGCTCTGCCATATCCTGGCGTACCTCATTATAGCAGAGCCGCCCTCGAATGACGTCTCTGTCATAATGACACCCGCGATCCCCTCGTACCCAGTTTCTGCCTGCCATGCTGTCAGAATCGTGACGCCGAATGTCGCGTAACCGCCTCGACCCCCGTACTCATGATGGTGCTTCCTTGATGGCCGTAAGCATTAAAGATCCGGTTGATTAACTCTTGGTCGATCATATTCCAACACGTGGCGAGATCAGGATAGTCCTGCGGCTCTTGCTATCCCACGAACCGTTGGATCGAAACTGCCCCCTTGGCCCTTGGGGCCTATAAATAGCCCGGGTCGTTGCGAGGAGGGGCACCTTTTGCTTACGCGCGAGCAGTCTCCGAACGACGTCCCAACATTCTGCCGATGACCCGACGACTTCAGTTCGTTGATCTGGGAACGTTGCCTGCTCGTTCTTGCTTGCTTCCTTTCGAGGTAAGCCATGAGTCACTTGCCCTCTTCTTCTTATGGGAGACCTTCCTTGTCTCCGGCGTCGTCCTCCAGTAGTAGTAAGACTGTCAGTGGGAATCCCAAACCTACTTGTGAGTTCCCTGTTGATGCGAGTGAGGCCCCCGATACCTTGGTGTCGGGTCCTGTCGAGGACCGATTTGTCCTGGAGGTCAGCCCTGGTAGGTACATTCCACGGGCGCCCTCAGCTCACACCTCCGGCGCCTGTCGTCAAGCCGACAACGTGGCCGAGGTGAGGTGTGAAACTTCTTCCGAGACCCTTGACTGGATTAGTCAGCACCCTGGCCTTTCTCTTCAACTAACGCCGCCATCTTTGCCAACTGAGGATTCCGAGCTCACCATGTCATGAAGGGCGGGGTCTGCGTCTATTCTGAGGCTATCCGGACAGGCTTGCTGTTCATGTTCCATCATTTCACCGTCTTTCTACTTTTAGAGCTCAGGATCGCTCGTTCTCAATTGACTCCCAACTCTTGGTGGACAATCGTCGGCTTTTTGTCCGTTTGCTTGTCGGCGGGGGTCCCTCCGACCTTGCGCCTTTTTTTCTACTGTTTCTCCGTTAAGCCTTTTGGGGACTGGCTATACTTTGCGGCCAGGTCTGGTCGGCATATCCTCGGCCATCTCCCGACCTCTGTCCACAATTGGAAGAGGAACTTCGTTTTAATCTATTGCCCCTCAGGTTAGCCTTTCCCCACCCAGTGGTCGGAAATCAACGTCCGGGATCAGGCGTTTTGTTCACCGAAGATTAGCACATCCGAGCTCGCGGACTTCTTATTTCTACAGGATGTGGAGCCTCCCGACCTGTTCGAACCATCCGAGAAGCTGTTTGGGCTGATTGCCGAGGGCACACAAGGTCATCTTCATTTCGTCTATCTCCTTGGTTTGGTAGCGGCCTAATTGTCCTGACACGATATTGCCTTTTCTTTTTCTTACAGCAATGGCCGACAAGGGAATCTCCTCGGCCCCCAAGGCACGCAAGGGGCCATCACTTGTGGAGAAGGCCCGCGACAAGGTTCTGAGGGGTAAGAAGGCCGCCCCTCGTCCAGAAAAGCGTCCCCGTGTTGCTGAGGATGCTCCGCCCTTGATTTGTCGGGCGCGGCTCGGGAGCAAGGCTCAGCCTCCGTTACTCCACTAGAGGAAGAGAGGCCAGCGAAACGTCCTCAGCCGATGACGACATCTCCGACTACCATGCCCTCGGCGTCGACGCAGACCCGTGTTCAGCTTGATCCCATCGAATGGGGTCGTCAAGCTCTTCCAGCTGAGATGAAAGCGGATGCCCTAAACAAGCCGTCCCGCCGGCTGGTGTTCGATTTCCACTCCTCGCTCTTGAGCCAGTTGGCTGCCTTCAAAGCGTTCGTTCATCGAGCCGAGGTGAAGAGGCTATGTGTGACAAACGGGTTGCCGAGGGCGAAGAACGAACTGCCTCCGAGAAGGCACTTCGACTGAAGGCGGTGGAGGAGGCGAAGAAGGTAGAGGGCAAGCTCCGAGCAGCCCTTGAGTCTGAGAAGTATGCACTTTTGGCTGAGAAGCAGGCGCTCGATGCCGAGAAGAAAGCACATGCCGATGAGATCGAAGCCCACAAAAAAACCAAGGAACAGTCTTCGCAGCTCGTAGCCGACGAACGGGAAAAGGCGGTCGAAGAGTACTGTGACTCCGAGGAGGTCCAGGAGGAGGTCGCGGGCCTTTTCCGAGAGGGATACACCGCCTGCCTTGACAAAGTGAAGGAGCTGTATCCCATCCTCGACCTATCGGGTGCGGTCCTTCCATCTGACGGCGACGACGAAGGTGGTAACCAAGTAGCGGCAGTGGCGGCGGTCGTTGATGAGGCGGTGGAGATCGCCACCAAAAATCTTTACGACGAGGCCGTCGAGAAAGTCTTAGCCGAGGACTCGCCGGCTCCTATTGGTAGATTCCTTTTTGGGCTCATCGCCGAGGTCGTCAAAAATGCTCTCTTGTGCCCTACTTTTGTTTTCCACTCATTGCTTTGTCGTCCACATCTTGTCGTCAGAAATGCTATAGTGACTTTATAACGCTTTCCGAGCAGTGTTATACGACTTTGTACGTAAATGGAGTGCCGAAGCGACTTCGCTATTAATTGGTTTATTGAGACGACCTCGTTTATAGAGTGCCAAAGCGACCTCGTTTACAGATAGTACCGACGTGACCTTGTTCATAGATAGAGTGCCAAAGCGACCTCGTTCATATAGGTAGAGTGCCGAAGCGACCTCGTTCATAGGTAGAGTGCCAAAACGACCTCATTTACAAATAGAGCGCCGAAGCGACCTCGTTCATAGATAGAGTGCCGAACCGACCTCGTTTACAGAGAGTGCCGAAGCAACCTTGTTTACAGATCTTCTAAGGGTAATAGCCTCGGAGATGCTCGACATTCCACGTTCTCGGTATGGTCGTTCCACTGAGGTCAGCCAGACGGTAAGCACCATGGCCGAGGTCCTTCATGACTCGGTAAGGGCCTTCCCAATTAGCCGAGGGCTTGCTGCCTACTTCCTTTGGATCGGAAACGACAAGCTTTCGCAAGACGAGGCTTCCCGCGCTAAAGCACCGAGGTCTGACGCCTGCGTTAAAATTTCTCTTGACCCTCCGCCTATAAGCTTCCATCCTTGCCGATGCTGTGTTTCTTCGCTCCTCAATCATGTCCAGCTCGGCGCGAAGAGAAAAATCGTTGCTCTGTTGGTTAAAACCGAGGACTCTTTCGGATGGGACGAGCATCTCTACGGGTGTAACGGCCTCTACACCAAACGACAGAGCGAAAGGCGATTCTCGGGTTGCTTCTCTCGGAGTTGTCCATTACGCCCACAACACATGGAGAAGCTCGTCGGCCCATCAGCCCTTGTGGCTCTGCTGCCTTTTCTTTACACTACAAGAAAAAACGGGAATAGAGACCGAAATATTCGGTCTCTATTCGGTCCCTAAACTGCTCAGAGACCGAATAGTGACCGAATTTGTCGGTCAAGAACTTCTGGTCACAAATCTGTGACCGCCTAAATTCGGTCCATATTCGGTCACTAAATATTCTTCCAAACAAAACCCCAGGCGTTAGCGTCAGTGATCTTTGCTAACGGTTCGGCCTCGACCCACTTGTTGAAGTAGTCGACTCCGACGATGATGAACTTCCGCTGACTTGCCGCCGGGGGGAAAGGCCCGAGGATGTCCATTCCCCATTGGGCGAACGACCACGGTGAGGTTATGGGCGTGAGATTTGAGGGTGGTTGTCGATCAATCTTGCTGAAGCCCTGGCATTGATGGCAGCTCTTTATGTACCTCTCGGCATCTTTCAACATGGTCGCCACCAATAGCCCTGTCGGTTATTCTTCGAGCGAGAGACCGAGAACTGCATGACATCCAACATGTCCCTCGTGTACCTCACTGATGATCTCTTCTGCTTTGGTAGGGCTTATGCAACGAAGGTGTGGATAACTGAATCCTCTCGAACTCCTCTCCGATCGTCGTCGCCGATGAAGAAAATCTTGCCGCTCGCCTCCTGTTTTTTATCAGCTTCTCCCCGATCGTCTTTTAGACTACCGCTTCTGAGGAATTCTATCAACAGGTCCATCCACGTGGTTCCGATGTCGGCGTAACATCACCTCACCTGGTTTATGGATGGCTCGCGAAGCTCCTCCGCTAGAACCGACGACTCCAATTCCGTCGAGGACGACGCGAATTTGGGATCGTGCGTCGCTTGGGCGTTCTTGGTCCTTGGTATCTTCTGCAGCTCGGACAACTGGAACCCCTTCATCAGCTTTCGGACCTCAGCCACGTAAGATACAAGCCAGACTTCCTTTACTTCGAACTCTTGCGAAACCTAGCTGACGACTAACTGCGAGTCGCTGTGGAGGAGGATCTTTCTCGCTCCGAGAGATTTGGTCATCTTTAATCCTGATATCACCGCTTCGTACTCGGCCACATTGTTAGAAGTATTGAAGCCGAAACAAATTGCGTACCTTAAAATAAGGTCGTTAGGCGAATGAAGGACGACCCCTGCGCCACTGCCTTGAGAGTTTGACGCCCCGTCGACGAACACCTCCCACCGTCCGACGACGTCTTCTTCTTCCTGTGGAGCCCTGGCTGTTCCTTCAGAAATGAAGTCGGTGAGAGCTTGAGCCTTGATGGCGACCCGAGGCCTGTATTCGATGTCGAACTCCCCGAGCTCGATAGCCCACTTTGCCAACCTTCCGGAGGCTTCTGGATGGCTGAGAACTTGCTTGATGGGAACATCAGTGAGGACGACGACTCTGTGCGCCTGGAAGTATGGACGTAATTGTCTTGCCGCCATGATTAGCGCATACCTGACCTTCTCAAGATCAGAATAGCGCTGCTCGGCTCCTCGCAACGCCTTGCTTGTATAATATACTGGAAGATGGTTCCTGCTCTCCTCCAGCACGAGCACCGTGCTGATAGAGTACTCCTTCATAGATAGGTATAGTAGCAGTTCTTCTCCGACCATCGGCTTTCTCAGTGTGGGTACGTGGGCCAGATGTGCTTTCAGCTCATCGAACGCCTTCTGGCACTCCTTGGTCCACTCGAACCGCCCTTTCCTTAGCACCTCAAAGAAGGGTCTGCACCGCTCCGCCGACCTGGACATACACCTGCTAAGGGCATAATCCTACCATTAAGCCTTTGTACTTCTTTTACCGTCCTCGGGGCCGTCATGTCGATGATTGCTCGCACTTTGTCGGGGTTGACGTCGATCCCTCGGCTTGACACAAGGTAGCTGGGGAACTTTCCTGCTCGAACGCCGAAGACGAACTTCTCGCGATTTAGCTTCATCCCATATCGTCGGAGAATGTTGAACGCCTCGGCTTGACACAAGGTAGCTGGGGAACTTTCCTTCTCGAACGCCGAAGACGAACTTCTCGCGATTTAGCTTCATCCCATATCGTCGGAGAATGTTGAACGCCTCGGCTAGGTCCCGAACGTGGTCTTCCGCTCGTCGGCTCTTCACCAGCATGTCGTTGATGTAGATTTCCATCGTCTTCCCAATCTGTTCCTCAAACATCTTGTTGGCAAGTCTCTGGTACGTCGCCCCTACATTCTTCAATCCAAATGGCATTCGAGTGAAGCAATACAGGCCTTTCTCCATGGTGAAGGATGTCTTTTCCTCATCTTCAGGTGCCATTCTGATCTGGTGGTACCCCGAGTACGCGTCGAGGAAGCTCATGAGTTCGTGGCCCGCTGTTGAGTCGACGAGCTGGTCGATGCGATGGAGCGGGAAGCTGTCCTTCGGACATGCTTTGTTTAGGTCGGTGAAGTCCACGCACATCCGCCACTTCCCATTGGCCTTGCGTACCAAGACGACGTTCGCGACCCACTCAAGATAAAATGCATCTCGGACAGTCCCCGCGCGCAAGTACTTCGCTAAGTTGCTGTCGACCACCGCCTGCCGTTCTGCTGACAATGGCCTTTTCTTTGACGAACTGGTCGGGCCTCGGGTTTCACGTTCAAATGATGCTGGATATCTCTTCGCTAAGTTGCTGTCGACCACCGCCTGCCGTTCTGCTGACAATGGCCTTTTCTTTGACGAACTGGTCGGGCCTCGGGTTTCACGTTCAAATGATGCTGGATATCCGGGGGCGATTCCTGGCAAGTCACGGCGAACACGTCGACGTTCCTTAAGAGAAAATCAACCATCTTTCCCTCCAAATCCTTGAGCTCGGTGCTGACCATAAGTGCTCCCTTCTCCACTACTATTTTTTTGGTTTGTTCAGCTGGTTCGTGCCTTTCAACATTCTCATCAGGATCAGGCTCATACTCGAGAACTGCTGGTTCTTTTGCCTTAATTGAATTTACATAACATCGCCTGGCCTCGGTCTGGTTGCCCACAACCTCACCAATCCCGCTAGGGGTCAGGAACTTCAACTTCTGGTGATAAGTCGAAGGGACACCCCCTAGTCTCCCCAACAGGTCCCGACCAAAGATCGCGTTGTAGGCCGACTTCACTTTTACCACAAGAAAGTCGACCTCAACCATTACATGGCGTGGTCGGGAGCCTAAAGTTACTTTGAGTTTGATGGACCCCTCGGCATTCACTGGCGTCCTATTAAAACCAAACAAAGGAGTAGCGATCGGTTTGAGCTCGGTGCTCAGGTTGGTCATCTTTGAAAAACAGTCGTAAAACAAGACGTCGGGCGCCGCTCCATTATCGACAAGGATATGATGTACATCATACCCATCGACGTTGGCGTGGATGACCAGCGCGTCGTCGTGGGGAAAACTCAGTCCGACCACATCCTCGTCGGAAAAGGTGATGACTCCTTTAGCTCCTGGTGCTAATCTGCTCGGGCCGAGGGCTGCGGCCGATGCATAAGCCTTCCGCTTCCTCCCGCTGTCGCCGCCGCTCGCAGAGCCGCCCGCTAGGACCAGGATGGTGCCTTTTCCTTCAATCGCTCCACGGTCGTCCTCCGGGGTTCGTGCTTTCGCCCTTCCATCAACGATGTCCTTCTCGATAATTCCTCGCCGTAGCATCTCCGCAATCTCCATCTTGAGGCTTCTGCACTGGTCGGTGAGGTGGCCGTACTCCTTGTGGTAGTCGCAGTAAAGGTTGGCCCCCCGCCCTGACGACGGCCTGGTCATCGGCTCAGGCCGTCGGAACTCTGGTAGTTTCTTGATGATCGGGAGGATCTCGGAAGGCAATCTCCCAAAGCAGGGGAGGTCTCGCACGCGCCGAGATTCATTAGGACGACGGTCGGATTCAGATTCTCGGCGGCGATCTAGTTCTCGGCGTCTTTCTCCGCGCGATTCCTCTCTCCTCGGCTTCTTCGTGGTTGGCTCAGAACTTGTGGATCCCTGCTCGGAAGGTCGGCCGAGCCTTCCAGCGGCGCCGAGAGTCGACTCCAGCCTCACGTACTTCTGCATTCTAGAAAGGAGGTTGGGGAGACTCACATGCGGTTTTTTGGCGATGGAGGCCACGAACCCGGCATTGGAGCACACCCTAGTAAGAATGTTGACTGCCGTCCTCAGGTCCAGGTCTGTCACCTTCATCACCTCGAGCTGGAATCGCTTTGCATAGTCCCGAAACATCTCGCCCTCTTTTTGGGCGACGAGCCATAGGTCGTCGGTGCATAGAGAGTGCTGCACCGTGTTGTAGAAATGATCCAGGAACCGCTGGGCCAGGTCTGAAAAGCTGACGACCGACCGGGCAGGGAGCGCCTTGAACCACTGCAACGCTGCATCGTCCAATGTAGACATAAAAGCACAACACTTCAAAGCGTCAGTGACATTTACCATTTCCACTTGCCCCTGGAAGTGGTCGAGGTGATGAACAGGGTTGGTCGTCCCATTATAGCGCCTGAACTTTGGTAGCTGCAACTTTGTTGGTACTGGCGCCGAGCTGATCTCCTCGACAAAGGGCGAGGTGGTGAGGAGTGTCGCCACGAAGGGGGTTCGGGTACCGCGCTGTAGTGCCTCTATCTTCCTGTTCATCTCTTGTAAGTCGTCCTTCCATCGAGGATCGACGGGTAGCACGCTCGTCAAGGCCTGTGTTGACTCTGCCGAGAAGTGGTCGGCGACGTCGGTCCTCGCTATCCCATATTCTGCTGCCGCCGTTGGTGCAACCAGGTGGGTGGCGGCCTGCTGAGGGGCCGACGAAGAAATCAGAGGCGTTGCTCGTTGGATGTCGGCATGGCTCGTTGACAAAGCTGGTGGGGCTGTTTGCTAACTGGGGACCCCTGCGTCCTCTGCGGCACCCGGAGTTTGGACTACCGGATGAACCAGGGCCTCGCCCTGGGTCGGGGATGCTTATTGATTCTGCTCCATCCTCATTAACACTTGCTGAAGACTCGAGAGCATCTGCTCGACACGATCAAGGCGCGAGGATGTCGCCGAGTCCTGGTCTCCTTCTCTGGAAACACCTCCGGCAACGTCTTCAATCACATTGGTGGGGGCGACCTCGTCGCCAGATGATCAGGCGACCACCTTTCCCTTGGGTGCCATGGATGGAAGCTTTTTCGTTCGAAGCTTCCCACAGACGGCGCCAAATGTTTCTGCTCGAGCAAGCGGGATCTGCTTGGGCCGGTCGGATGGGGACCCAAGGGACGAGAGGCTGTCGGCCGACGTGATGCGATCGATCTCCAATCTGCAAGAAACCACCGAGGGTCCTCGGTGGATAAACACTCCGATGGTCAAGTCAGTTAGAGTGGTCGGAACAAGGGAGTATTAGTGCTTAGAATAGCGTACCTCTTTGGTGTGGGGTGTCTCTTGCTTTTATAGGGGGCCCTGTCCGCTGGGAGCGTAAGGGCCAGTCGTGGACATGCCCATGATTTCGCCCCTGATTCTCCTCTTGCAGAGTCGTGGGTGGCAAGCTAAGTGGCTGGAGAGGGCCCAGATTCCGCGGGCCAGCTGTCGTGGGGTGGCCAATTGCCATGATCCCGAGTCTTACTGTTATTGGGACTTCCTTTCATGGACGCACGGTAGTTGGCGCGCATGTGGCTGCGAACCTCGGGCCCTCGCGCTCACGACGGGACAGGGCCGAGTAGGGTAAGTCCAACTAAGCATTTCCCAAATGAGATGACGCGGTTAGACCTACCTTGATCATATGCCAGACCACATGGGTCCCTCCGAGGGCAGCAAGCTGATGGTCGACCCGAGGAGGAGTAGCCGACGCATGGGCGACGTCATGGTTGTCGGCCTATCTAGGTCATCGGCACATCCCGCACGGGACCAGGTCATCGTCAGACGGTCGCTATCGGTGCTAATATGATGCCGACAGTCATCGCCAGGTCGGCCGGTGATGACCCGTATCAAAACCCAATTGTTGAGTATATTGTAGAAATTCAAGGGAAACTAATCATTTTTTTAGATTCACCTGAATTTAAATGCCCATAAATAGGAAGCAACCGAGGACTGCTTATTTTTTACCAGAAACTATTGTATTCTCGTACTTCTACCCCCTTCAAGTCTTTTTAATTAACTTTAACCCAGAACTAAAGTTAGTCCACTTTTAACTCACATTTACTTTGTTTGCAACTGAGTTAACTCATTTGACTATAGTGAGTTAACTTATTTTTCTCAAATGTACTTTGGTAAAAAAAAAGAGTTAACCTACATTGAGAAAAAAAAGTAGCAATTAATGTTGTGTACCGTGAGGGCAAAAAGCTAGTTAACTCAGTAGATTAACTCCAACCCACCTCCAGAGGTGGGTTGAAAAAATGTGAGTTAACTCACATTTGACCCACCTTTAATCTAACCCACTTGAGCTAACTTTATAACCTTTTCAAACTATTTTTTGAGTTAATTTTAAGTTAACTCTGAGTGAACTTTAATCTAATCCATTACCAAAGAGGCTTACTGTTTGGCAATGATAGTACTTTGGATGATTCCAATTGTTATTTGATAATCCTTTAGCATCTGTATAAGGGAAACTAATCATTTTTTTAGATTCACCCGAATTTAAATGCCCATAAATAGGAAGCAACCGAGGACTGCTTATTTTTTACCAGAAACTATTGTATTCTCGTACTTCCACCCCCTTCAAGTCTTGGCTTCTTTGGTAATGGGTTGGGTTAAAATTAACTTTAACCGAGAACTAAAGTTAGTCCACTTTTAACTCACATTTACTTTGTTTGCAACTGAGTTAACTCATTTGACTATAGTGAGTTAACTGATTTTTCTCAAATGTACTTTGGTAAAAAAAAATGAGTTAACCCACATTAGGAAAAGAAAAAGTAGCAATTAATGTTGTGTACCGTGAGGGTAAAAAGGTAGTTAACTCAGTGAATTAAAAATGTGAGTCAACTCACATTTGACCCACCTTTAATCTAACTCATTTGAACTAACTTTATAATCTTTCCAAACTACTTTTGAGTTAGTTTTAAATTAACTCTGAATTAACTTTAATCTAATCTATTACCAAAGAGGCCATACTGTTTGGCAATGATAGTACTTTGGATGATTCCAATTGTTATTTGATAATCCTTTAGCATCTGGATCTTCCACAGTCCAGGTTGAACTGAAATATCTCATTATAACTAGTCCAATTAGTCATTTGAAAAGTTATAAATTCTTGTAGCATGCGATAAAATATATATTCTCAATTTTCAAATTTTGATCCTAACGAAGTGACTGTACTCCTGAGGTGGCTTGCCGAGAAAGAGACTGGATACCTTCTCGGGAAAAATCTAGCTAGTAAAAATGAAGTTTTGAAGGTTGAGAAATTGACTTTTGTGATAACATTAAGATAATATAGCACACCGTTTACCTAGTCTAGACACCATTGGTGGTGTTGTGAAGGCAATAAAAAAGTTGAAATGTTTTTTTTTTTTTGGAATTGTTTTTTCGAACAATTTCTTATTCCAAGACAAATCCTTTTGTATGACTCATCTATGCAACATCAGATTTTAAAAAGAACAGGTGAAGCCGCAACGTTACCAAACGCCACCCAAGTCTACTGATCAGGTTCTGCACTATATATCTAGAGTAATGCCATAGCATACGTGGAGCGCCCCTCCACTCACGCGCGCACATGGAGGGGGGCGGCCCCACGCTATTTTTTTTTACAATTTATGTGTATTAATAATACACACAAATAAATTATTTATGTGTACAGATAATATATTAGTACATATAAATTATAAAAAAAAAAAAAAAACGGCGTGAAGCTGCCTCCCTCCATGCCGCGTGCGAGTGGAGGGACGCGACCGCTCCACGTATGCATAGCATTTCTCATATATCTAAAGTTCTGGCGACCCATTAATTCCAAATACAATCCTGTAAATTAACAGGCTTGCATCAGGGCATGTAGATTGTTGGCGAAGGTAATTAACATGCATGTCCCAAAAGAGCAATCCATTAAAACCATGGGTGGTAAACAAAGACAGTACTAGAACACCCATTCCGGTAGGTTACCTTGGTTCCTGACATGGTTCTCGTAGGAGCAGAAGGTGAGGAGGATGCACTCCAGCCTCCTGACGTCGTCGTCGAAGCAGCCCTCGGGGAGCTCCAGCCCGTAGAAGAACCCCGGGAAGGCGAAAGAGAACCGCCGGGGGCCGACCCGGAGCACGGGGGAGTCCGGGGCGAGGGGCCACTGGTGCTCCCCCACCACGCAGCTCGGCAGGGAGAGCGGGGCCAACGTCCCCCACCTCCTGACGAGCACCACGGAGAAGTCGCCCGAGTCCATGCGCGTCACCGACTCGTCGGCGCTGCCGAAGACGACGGACAGCGCGGCGCGGCCGGCAGCCCCGCCGATGCGCAGCAGCTCGCCGACGGTGCCCATGGGATAGGTCTCCGGCCGCTCGGCGGCGCCCTTACCCTTCCTGCAAGCCGATTCAGAGTTCGAGCCTTCCATGTCAGTGGACTGCCAGGGATCGGGATGCTGCGTAGACAACCCTACAGGGTGGCACAGAAGAGTCGGTGATCAGAGCCCATTTGAAAGATTAGGAGTTCAGCTGCGCAGGTTCTCAAGTTGTTGCAAACTAACATGCTACTAATTACCAAAGGAAACAGAGAGGCATGGCAGAGTGGGAAGAGAGAGAGCTGACCTCTTCGAAAACTAGAGTCAGAGAGATGAGGAAGTGAAGTTCTCAACGAAGGCAGGCAGGGGGAGAGAGGTCCCAACGAGTTGAGATTAAGTGCTAGAATGCGGCGTCCTTGTGGGGGCGTGCTGCATGCCCTGGTTCTGCCAAATGCGTGGTTAGCATGCAGTGGGGGAAGGGATCGCCACCACGCCACATGGCTCTTCCCAGCCCTGAACAGAGAGAGAGAGAGAGAGGTAACCGCCCCTGACAAGTGCCCGCTCTCTCGTCGTCGGTATTCCGTGCGGGCTCTTCATTCCTCTACGTGGCCGGCCGGCTCCCTGCCGCTGGCAACGTGGGACTGCGCTGCCGCCGCGCATATGAATATGCTTAACGGTTACGGAATGTTCACCTCCTCATCGAAGACGATGAAATGGGGAATGCGTACGGGGTGGAGGGGTGGAGGAGGAGGACAGGCGAAACTTTTCGGGTTCCCATGTCACCCATTTCTGAGAGAGAGAGAGAGAGAGAGAGAGAGAGAGTTCTTATCTTATTCACCCTCTATTGTGCCGTGTTGTGGAACTCGCCGATTTTTTTTGGTAACTTGCTGAAACTTTGATTGAACCAGGTAGGCTCGCCCACTAGGTGATCCTAATACGGTACGGTTTGGAGCTCGTCAAGTTTTTTTAATAATAAGCATAAGTATATATACTGCGTTGGACATGTGACAATGCAATAATAAAGGGGATTTTTGCAATTGATTTTATTTACATAGTAAGATTTCTTTTTCACTAATATGCGGAGACAGATTAAACCCATTTTATCGAACATACTTGGCGCACGCGAACCCGAACAGGCGGTGTTGCCGCGGTCCAAGGGTTTTAGTCTGTAGCCAATAACGCATGTACATGTGAGATAAGTGTGACATTATTATATTATTTCCATTTTATATATCTAACGGTGGATTATGATGCTTAATGGTAAGTGCATTTTCCGTATACCTTCATATAGTAAAGTGTATCTAAGAATGAGATTAGAGTCATTTTTTGAAATTATCCCAACTATACAAATTAAAAATGATGAATATATAAAGCAAGGAGAGATAGAACGGAAGCACTTGCCCTATGTGGGGGTGAGTATCGTATGTGTTTTTTTAATCCGGAACTTATCTAGGACATGGGTCTGCCCTGAAATTTTATTTCACAAACTCAAAAATATAATATCATGTGGTTTTATTTTCTTATGACTTATTTGGTATGAGATTAAAATAAATGAGAATAGAGGTAAATTAATTTGAGGATATATTATTCTTATTCTTAATCCGCCTCTTATTTGTTATTTTTAGGGTTATAAAATGGGGATAAACTATCCCACCAAAAAGGTGGGATTAGCTCACGGTTGGCCATGCACGGTCGGGTCACCCCAATGGAGTGACCCGGGTGTGCCGTAGCGGCACCCGGTATACCACGGACCGATATAGTACGGCCCGGTCCGTGGCAGATCTATTTTTTTTTTTTAACTTCTTCTCTCACATTCGGTATATCTAAGGAGTTTAAATGATGTCTAATTGAGATGAACTTTTAAACATAAGTTAACTAAGAGATTATACAAATTATAATAATTTTAGTTTAATTTTTTAAATTAATTTTTCATCAAGTAAAAATTGTCTAAAAAATCATTAGATTGATTTAATCTCAACATCTAAGAAATCTAAATGATGTCTAATTGAGATGAAATTTCAAACATAAGCTAATTAAGAGATGATACAAATGATGATAATTTTAGTTTAATTTTTTAAATTAATTTTTTGTCAAGTAAAAATTGTCCCAAAAATCATTAGGTCGACTTAATGTCAACCATGGTTCGCGCGGTACGTGCGAACCGTATCGTGCCTGGGCTCGGTAATGGGGTGACCTGTGGACCGGTACGGTCCGGTCCTCTAAATATGTTTATTTCTTCTTCTTTTCATTCTTCTCTCATATCTGGTACATTTAAGGGGTCTAAATGATGTTTAATTGAGATAAAATTTTAAACATAAACTAAAATTAAGAGATGATACAAATTTTAATAATTTTATTTTAATTTTTAATTATTTTTTTGTCAAATAAAAATTATCCCAAAAATCATTAGGTCGACTTAATCTCAACATCTATGCATCAATAACTCTTGATATTTATATTTTTAGAATCAGTATAATTTTTTAGTAATTATAATGGCTTCAAATTTGACTTTATTTTTGGAACCAAATATCGTCCCGTTGAAGTGCACAGAGGGTTCGTCGTACCGCGACAAGCTCTGTGCGCACTTAAGGGTCTAAAAGGTGTCTAATTGAGATGGAATTTCAAACATAAGCTAATTAAGAAATGATACAAATTACAATAATTATAGTTTAATTTTTAAAATTTTTTGTCAAGTAAAAATTATCTCAAAAATCATTAGGTCGACTTAATCTCAACATCTATGCATCAATAATTCCTGATCTTTTATATTTTTAGAATCAATATATATTTTTAGTAATTATGATGACTTCAGGTTTGACTTTATTTTTGGAACCGAATGTCGTCCTGATGAAGTGTACATAATCAAAGATAGTACCAAAATTATATTAATAATATAAAAATATTCTAAAATTAAAGATAATTATATTTTATATAAGTGATCATGTCTTACGTATAATTTATTATCTCTTTTAATTTTTTAGTGTCATATTAATATTTTATTATAAATTTTATGACGTTACAGTTTTGTTTTTATTTTCGGATTCTTGGTGTTGATCTAATAGAATACATTGATCATATCATGAACAACTTTCATGAAGATCCCAAAGACTGGATCACCCTCGTTCAGGTTGTAGAGAGGCCGCACTCACTACTAGTTTGGATCGCGATATGAGAGAGAATGTCAAAAATAATCCACTGTATCTTTAAACACATACCTTCATTTGATGTGATTCTAGTTGGAGCTCGTCGAGGAAGTCGTGGAGAACAACTTTCATGAAGAAGTCTCGAAGAGATATGCCCTCGTTTGAGATGTGGAAGGCATGATAATCCTATATATGTAGATCATTATATGAGAGAGAATGTGAAGAATAATCTGCTATAACTTTGGGCACAAACCACCAATTGAGGTGATTCTACTTTGGGGACGAAGCTGAAGAAGAATAGAACAACTTTGATGAAGATCTTGTAAGCATATCAGCCCCTTTTCAGGCTGTAGAAGACGGGATATTCCTAATAGTTTTGGAGGATATGAGAAAGAAAGGGGAGAGAGAAAGGGTACATGCATGAGAAGAGATGGAAAGTCTATCTTGAGTTTGGATGGAGAGTCTTCTTTTAAGGTTTGCTCATTTTAAATATTCATCAAGTCATAAAACTAAAAATAATAATCAAACAATCCCTTTCCCCACCGTTTCTCAACGGTACGGTATGGTACCATACTACGGAGAATGTGGCACAGTCGATCCGAGCGGTACAACGAACCTTAGATGAGCTATACCTAATTTACCCCCATTTTTTGAGGATATCCACAAAATATTTAAATCGTGTTTATCCCCATTTTTTTTGAAGCACCAAACATGGGATGAGGTTAACTTATCTCTTATCCCCTATTTAAGTATTTTGAAGATATCCTAAAAAAAATAGAAGTAAATTAGGGATATCTCATCCCATCTTTTTGGTGGGATAATTTATCCCCATTTTCTAATCTTAAAAATACCAAACAAGAGACAGATTAAGAATGAAAATAATGTATCCCCAAATTAATTTACCCCTATCTTCATTTGTTTTAATCCCATACCAAACAGACCCCGGCCCTGTTTGGTATCGGGATAAAAATAATGAGGATAGGGATATATCATCCCTTGTACCATAGTCTATCCCCATGTCATTTGATATAATAAAAATAAGAAAAGAGGATATCCTTAAAATACGTTTGGTATAAAAGGGTATAAGAGTGAGGATAAACGACAAATATGCACATTTGTAACAATAATATATATATATATATATATATATATATATATATATATCTTTCAAGAAATTTTTTGTGCATGCAATCTTTATATATTATAATAAATTATAATGTATTTATTAATTTTAAAAGTAAAAATATATATACTTTTAAAATTGCAATCTACTTTTTAATTCTCATACTGGCTGTGAACATAATAAATATAGTTTTTCCTCGTAAAATCCTTCTAGCAGCTCCTTTTAAAATTAGTTTCTATGCACTCTATATGTACATATTAAGGCCAAAACACATGCTTGAAGAATCTGGTATGAACTCACCAAGATAAACTGCAAGCCTAATAGAACCCCAAACGCGAGCAGGGGAAATTATCAAACATACAAAATCGAAACAGAGAGCAGGCTTCGATAAGGCTCGAGGAAAGATGAAGAACATGGTATGCAGTAACGCAAACATATGATAATTTGACCAAGATAGGTAGATGAGAACTGTGTGAAGAACCTTGTGTCCCTTTCTTCTTCTGAGACGCGTTGCACCAGTCCTTGTCCCAAAGATGGGCCTTGTACTTGCTCGTCCACTAGTGCCTACACCAAGCAACACTACTCGTAGGCACACACGGGAAGAGAAAAGCTAGACAAAGCCTTGGCACATCCCCAGAAGCTGGATTGCTTGCCACCACAGGTAAGACAAAAGACGAGGAAAGCACATAGAGCAAGTTACTGCCTCTCTTTCTCTCTATCTTCCAACCTTGTTACGCCGTGGTAGACCGAGTTGCGCTGCTAAAGGCGCAGGCGCGAGGATGTGAAGGTGAAGGCGAAGGGTCTCCTTACACGGCGAAGGCGCGAGGACGCAAAGGCGAAGGTAGGGACGACTCCTCGTGCAGCGATGGCGAAGGGACTCCTTGCGCGGCGATGGCGCGAGGACTCCTTGCGCGGTGATGGGCATCCGAAGAAGGCGATGACTCCATTAGGGTACCGAGGGTGAGGTCGGGCACGAATTTGGGGGGGGGGAGGGAGGGGGAAAATGGGAATATGATAGAGGGGATACGTTGTTCCCACATAAAGTGGGAATGATGTATCCCCAATGATATCCTCATTTTAAGGAATATTCTTGGTCAACTTAATATTAGGATATCATCATTAATTTAATGATACCAAACAGAGGTTTAAGGATAAGTCAAGGATATCCTTCTCTATCCTCGTATCAAACAGGGGCTAAGAGTCTTGAATTTCGGGGCCGTTTGGACTATGTATGGCATAAGAGATAACTGTGACGATTTGGGGAGAGTCGAAAGTTGTTACGCTCCATTATATTATGTAAAATTATGTACAAGTACAAGAATCCTAATTAAGCGGATAAGAGGCCAGCCTTTTTCAATGCTATACAAGGCAAGATGCCCGCATGCTAGATCTATACATACACAGCTGTACATACTCTAACATCTCCCCTGAAATGGAAGGTGGACCATAGATTGAGAGATTACCTACCAATTCACGAAATCGCGAAGTAAACTGTGATTTTGGGAAAAGATCAACAAACTGGTCAACTGAGGAGACATGAGGAAGAGTCAGAAGACTAGAAAGATAGTAATGTTGGCAAACAAAGTGACATCCAACCTCAATATCCTTAGTCCACTCATGGAATATAAGGTTGCCGACAATCTACAAATCACTCTTATAACTATAGTAAAGAGGTGTCGGAGTGCGAAGATCAACCCCAAAGTCGCAAAGAAGCTGACAGAGCCAAATAATCTCAGTAGAAGTATCAGACATAGCTCGATATTCTTTCTCAGTGTTGGAGCGGAAGATGACAGGCTAGCTGTTTCTTGCTACGTCAAGAGATGAGCGAAGAACCAAGAAAGATTTAGAATCCAGTGGTAGAACGACGATTGGTGGGGTCCTCGACTTAGTCAGCATCAGTGTATACACGGAGCTCTAATGAAGAAATGGAAGACAAAACGAGAGAGGTATACGAATAGTGCCTCGTAGATACTAGAGAAATCTCAGGAGGGAAGCCTAGTGGATGGATGTAGTTGCACTAACAAACTGGCTGAGGACTTGTTATGCAATATCAAGGTGTGAAATAGCGAGATGACCAGGCCACCAACTAGCTGTTGATAGCGTGTGGGATCATCCTAAGGCACACCATCAGTCATTAGGATTTTAACATGCAACTCTATGGGGGTGTCCACAGATCGAGTATCAAAGAGAGAGGCCACTGAAGAAGATCAACAATGTGCTTGTGTTGTGACAACAAATAGACCGAGAGGAGTAGGCAAGCTCAAGGCCAAGAAACTAGCGAAGGACCCCATATGTATCCTTCATATCAAACTGTTGTTGAAGATGGGCCTTGAGGGAAGCAATGGTAGTTGAGTCGTCACCCATGATAACCATGTTATCAACATATTCTACCTCGGTACTATGAGGAGAATCACAAACAAAGAAATCATAGTCCTTAATACTCTCTTGAAAGTCCGTCTCAAGAACAACATGACAAAAGCACTCAAATTGGACATGGGGTGCCTACTTGAGCCCATATTGAGTCATCACCCATGATAACCATGTCATCAACATATTCTATCTCAGTATTATGAGGAGAATCAGAAACAAAGAAATCATAGTCCTCAATACTCTCCTGAAAGCCTATCTCAAGAACAACAAGATGAAAGCGCTCAAACTAGGCATGCATGGGGCCTGCTTGATCCCATATGTGGCCTTACATAGATTTCATACATGCTCAGGCGGTGTGGGAAGACTAGGAGGCGATTGCATATAGATCACTTCGGTGACATCCCCATGGAGAAAGGCAATCTTGACGTCAAGTTAGTAGAGAGGCCAACAACAACAACCATAACAACAAGCAAAGTGCGAACAATGGTCATCTTAGCCACAGAGGCAAAGGTCTCCTCATAGTCAATGTCGTGCTCCTGAGTGAAACCGCAAGCTAGCCATAGGCCTTGCCTTGTGGCATTCAATAGAACCATGCATCCGTCTTTGTCTTGATCTTATACATACATTTGCAACTAATAGGAGAGAAACTGGAAGGCAGTGGGACAATGTCCTAAGTGTAGTAACCCGAGATTTTTAAAAATTTGATAAATAGAAAAGTAATTATCACATGTCAATTTTTTTTTCTGAAATTAAATAAAAATTATATGGGTAAACTAAATAATATATTGCAACAATGGATAAAGAAATCGTAATGAATTGTACAAGTTTGGCCTAACAAAACTGTAAGAGCAAAAAAATCTGATGAAGTAAAAAATTCATTATCGCATGAACATAATGTAACACCCTCCTCCGACTGCACACACACATATACATATCACATATCACATAGTTCTTGATCGGAAGAGGGGTTACACTAACAAACTTCGTTATGGGCTGACAAATCTGTGTAGTGTCCAAGACTAGCAAACCATTCCCACAAAGGTATCTTTGGAAATTTTATACCTCAACAAAGTAACTTAGTATCAACATCCCTTATTTACATAAAGCCAAACATTCTCTTCTAGACCTTTAATAGTACAACAAAATCTCTAAAGAGTCACTAAAACTATGCTCTTCTACTTTTTCTTCTTCATCACCAGTAGAGTTGTGAATAATCTGTAGCTGAGATTGCACTCTCCTTCAATCTGAAAGGGGGTGGAGGAAACAAAGGCATGAGTCGGAGGGACTCAGTAGGTGATAGTAAGCGTAAAGATAGGAATTTCAATTGCAGAACTAAGTGAGTATTCAAAAAGTGCATATATGGATCAAACATATTTGCTCATGAACTTCATACTTAACATAAACATATAGCCCAAGTTGGTTTCAAAACGGGCTCAAACGAATCTTAGAACAAAAGTCATATTTGTCTTTCAAAATTCAGATCATAATTTGATTTCTGAACAAATTTGACAGGCATCACTGCTCTCAAGAGGTTACTAAATAGACGTAAATACATCCTCAGTGCCTAGGCGATTCTAGCACCTTGGATCTTGTTCATTGCACAAGAACGGGGTTTATTACCCACCATCGTCAGTCCATTGACTTGGATTTACCTACAAACTGTCGCCCATAGCTGATCACAAGTGACTAGTGCTACCACAAGTGATCCTAAACCCTCTTTGAAGATAGCACTGTCTTCAGATCATAAGTTATGTTTCATGAGCACAATAGGGATAGAAATTCCAAAAGATAGTTTAATGATTGAGTAATCAAATCATCTAGGTCATAAAGTAGTTTAGAGTCCAAGAAAATGAGATAAACAACTTGCGAGGTCAATAGCATAGTGAGTCTTCAAAAGATGGAACAAGAATTGGTGCTGAAAACATAACAGGGCAGCATCTGTCGACAGCTAGAAGGTAGCTGTCGACAGCTACTGGTTTCCAGAACCATGTATCTGGGATTCTGATAGTGGCTGTCGACAAGCAAGAATCATCTGTCGACAGCTACTGATTTTGCAGAAGTTATGGGTTTTGTAAACTTGAGGCCTGTCGACAGGTACTTCCTGTCTGTCGACAGCCATTGGTTCCACTTCCAGAAATGGTGTAACTACAATTCTAAGGGACTTATCTATGAAACCAATGGACCTATACATGAATCATGTCAAATAGTAGGATCTATTTCTAGCCTTCACTACTGATTTATAGGTTGAGCAAAATGACACATGAGACTACAAACTACACATGTCTGGCTAGAACTCAACATGACATGATATTGGGAGAATAACTCCTACAACGACAGCTATAAAGGAGGATTCCTACATGATTGTAACATAATACCAGAGGTATTTAAGGAGTCAAATGAAAGCTTGAAGGTACAATCATGTATACAGAAGATGTACACACTAATTAATCCAAGATAGGTTAACAAGTTCAAAGGCTACATGTGCGTAGTTATGAGCTTTCTAACAGGGTAGAAGATGAAGGTATGAAGAGAGGATAGAATCCTTTAGACATACATACTAAAACATGATTACACAGAATGGATTCACACTTCAAAAGATGTTTTTGGAGTCAAAACAAAGGTATAAGGATTCAAACACCTAGACAAGGAGCTCTTTAGCACGTTTAGAGGACAAGAGTGAGAAAGGAGAAAAGGAATCCTACTGACAAACATACTAAAACACGATTTCAAAGGATGAATACACAGTTCAAAAGAGGATTAACAAATTTAAAGGCAAGCGTATAGATGATCACGAACTCTTTGGCAAAGGTCAGAGATAAGGACTAAGAAAAGAAGAGAGAAACCTACCTAATTTAAAGGATGAATACTTCACTTCCTCTTAACAAGAAACCCACAACCAGTAGGAGGAAGGAGACGGAAAGGTTGCAAGCACAGTTGCAACAGAAGTAGAAGCAACAACAACAGCAAGAGCAGCTACGACAGCTACCCACCAGCACCAAGGTGTATGTACAACAATAGAAATAGTAGAAGGACAAGAACTGAAGAAGAGTGCAAGAGAAGGAAGGAGACCCAACAGATGCTAGCGTTGGAAAGACTAGTATGTTGGTTACAAGGAGGATTTTATAACTCAACAAAGCTCCCATGCATGAGGACACGCAGGCCCTTGGTGTGTCACTTTTTACTGTCGACACGTTAAACATGCACCCTTCACAGTTGAACACCTCATGTAAATACGTGTTAACCTCAGCCCCTTGTGTGCTGGCCTTCCCACTGCCTCACACGTAGGCACTAAAAATTCCCAGGAAAATCCTTATCGTAATTAGCTCATAATTCAGCTGGCCCAAAGATCCTCATGTAAACATATTCAAATGATGTCCATGTGTGTTGAAATTTCATCCATAGACTAATATGAAGGTTTTACAAATTATGATGATTTTATTTTAATTTTTATAATTTATTTTCTACTGTGTAAAAAATCACCCGAAAAATAGTTACGTCGACTTATTCTCGAAATCCGTATGTCAACAATTTTGGATATTTACATTTCTGATATCACCACATTTTTTTTAAGAATTATGGTGTTTTCGAATTTTATTTTTGTTATAGAATTCCGGTGTCGCCCTGTCGGAGTGCACACCCCTAAGTACGTTACTGGAATAACATTTACTGATGTAAATAAATCTTAAATTAGAGTTAATTACATCTCATGATAGAAGTTATGTTTAACAATATAATTATTCACAGTTTTCTAGTAAATAGAATTTTTTGGGTGTTACAACTCTCCCCCACTAAAAGATTTTGGTCCTCCAAACTCCATGACTAGTTTGGATTGATTACAAAGATTAAGTTTTCATCCTTTTAAATTTTATTTATTACTGATTAGTCTTACCAATCTTGTCATGTCTATTATGTCATATAATGTATACACCCTCTATATCATTTGTTATTATGACATTGTCAGTTGATAGGGATCTGAATATTTGCATTTTTAGTTATCAAAGAGCCATGTTGTGACCATAGGTTTAATTAAATACAACCTTCACTATATTCTTTATTTCTGGTAATAGGGTATTATGTATTGAGCAGATCCATGTTAATAACATATTATACTTAAAGTCTCCCCCACTAAGGAATAACCTTAATCTTTAGAGAGTTATATGAATACATATTCTCTTGGAAATGGGTAATAAGGCATGACGAGAATGATGAGTATTGAGAATATGATGATAATCAACAAAGATTTTATTTATCTCATAAAGTTTCTAGTACAGAATTCCATAATTCAACCTTACCAAATTACATGTGTTGGAAAAATTTACTAAGCTTTGACATGCTATAACAATTAAACTCAAGTATTTCTCACTATATTCTAGTCCTATTGACTTATACATAAAAATTACTTTTAATAACTTCAGTCCATTCCATTATGGCTTAAGGTCTTCCTTAACATTTGTCATTGTTTTGAGAGTGTACAAGACATTCTGAGATTCGGTGCTTTAGACTTCCGCACTTCCCATATGCTCTTAGTCTCTGCCAGCAGTCTTTTTTTGACATGGCCCGGTTTGTGACAATATGCACAAACTTCCTTAGGTTGTGCCTTGACATTCTCTTGCTTATTGGTCTTCTTGATCTTTTTGCTCTTCTTATTCCGCTTCACCATCTTTTTATCAATTGTTTCTCTTTTTTTTTATTGGTAGGAACTATCATTTTCCGTATAGATATTGTAATACTCACTATTTCTTGGAGATTTGTACTTCTCAAATTTTAATACAGTTTCATTTTCCTTTGATTACCAACTGGAACTACTCGCTCTAAGGATTGAGCAAAGTTTTTCATTGCATCTCTCTCCAACGTGTTTCTTCTCCTATCACACTGAGCTGAGCAAACGAATTTAAATTTGGTTAATCAATCATGTAATTTAAATCTCAGCTTTTCTAATTCATACTATTAATACAACTGTTATTGTGTGCACTTAGTTACTTGATACATTAACCTCCATGATTAAATAATTCATTTTAGTGGTATAATAATTTAGAATCCAAGAAAATGGGAAAGTCAACGGAAGAATACATCACGAGGATAGTCATGAAATCTATATGATCGATTGAACCATTCATTAACTAATTCTTATTTAGAGTTGGAGATAATAACATATCAATGTAAAAGTCATATTAATGTAAAATAAGGAATGAGCAGGTTTGACTTTTCCTTCAGTAGGAGAGGGCTCCCTTGGAGAAGTCATGTGTGTTTATCATTTTTCACCGGACCTTAGATTCTTAGCATTCTACTAGGTTTATTTGAATTATGAGACTTTCAGGTAGGCCAAATTGTGAGAAATTAGAAAGACGCTATTTTTATGGAATCGTCAAAATCGCATTTTTCTTCTTCAGTGGGAGAGTTGACTTTTTATTGGTAAGAGATATAATTTTTCTGACATTTTTATTGGATTCAAATGGGGGGTACCTCCTTATTTACATGTAATATCTTAAGTAAATGAAACATCAAATTATAACATTTACTTAAATGATATGGAATGTAAATAAGGTATGAGTTTCCAATTTTACAAGGTTCCTGTTGACACTTCTGACTGAACCTGCTGACACTTCTGACTGAAGAAGGATCAGTTCATCACAGACTGGTATGTGTTGACAGCTAGGAAGTGGCTGTCGACAGATACTGTCCTCCCAGAACCAGTTTCTGGGGTCTGATACTATCTGTCGACAGACCAGAGTCGGCTGTCGACAGGCGAGGAATATCTGTCGACAGGTGAAAGCCATCTGTCGACAGCTACTGCTGATTTTGCATTGACTGGGTTCTGGAAGCAGGATATCTGTCAACAGATGGGTTCTATTTGTCGACAGTTATAGGTTGAACTTCCAGAAATTGTATTACAACATCTCAGAAGACTCTTCTATGTGTTCCTATAATTCCAAACATGGTTGACAACATTTAGTGGATCCGGTTTATCTCCATCCAAGAATTGAATTCCATACAAGAATTGAACTACCTTAAAAAATTTGCTTGGTTAATGTGGTTTGATGTGAATTAACTACATTGTTTCATTTGATTTGATCATAGTCTTGGGCTCTTAAGTTTTAATTGATCAATACCTATTCACCAATCTCTAGAAATTCATTCTATACACAAGATAATCTATATCCAATTTTACTTATCTAGCTTAACCTCAGATTTTCTACCCATCCTCATAGGTCACTACAGGATGTTGAAGACCAATAACTCTATAGTATTTGGATCCTTAATTGACTTTGCTCTGATACCACCTTTGTCACACCCTCCTCCGACCGCACACACACATATACATATCACATAGTTCTTGATCGGAAGAGGGGTTACACTAACAAACTTCGTTATGGGCTGACAAATCTGTGTAGTGTCCAAGACTAGCAAACCATTCCACAAAGGTATCTTTGGAAATTTTTTACCTCAACAAAGTAACTTAGTATCAACACCCCTTATTTACATAAAGCCAAACTTTCTCTTCTAGACCTTTAATAGTACAACAAAATCTCTAAAGAGTCACTAAAACTATGCTCTTCTACTTTTTCTTCTTCATCACCAGTAGAGTTGTGAATAATCTGTAGCTGAGATTGCACTCTCCTTCAATCTGAAAGGGGGTGGAGGAAACAAAGACATGAGTCGGAGGGACTCAGTAGGTGATAGTAAGCGTAAAGATAGGAATTTCAATTGCAGAACTAAGTGAGTATTCAGAAAGTGCATATATGGATCAAACATATTTGCTCATGAACTTCATACTTAACATAAACATATAGCCCAAGTTGGTTTCATAACGGGCTCAAACGAATCTTAGAACAAAAGTCATATTTGTCTTTCAAAATTCAGATCATAATTTGATTTCTGAACAAATTCGACAGGCATCACTGCTCTCAAGAGGTTACTAAATAGACGTAAATACATCCTCAGTGCCTAGGCGATTCCAGCACCTTGGATCTTGTTCATTGCACAAGAACGGGGTTTATTACCCACCATCGTCAGTCCATTGACTTGGATTTACCTACAAACTGTCGCCCACAGCTGATCACAAGTGACTAGTGCTACCACAAGTGATCCTAAACCCTCTTTGAAGAGAGCACTGTCTTCAGATCATAAGTTATGTTTCATGAGCACAATAGGGATAGAAATTCTAAAAGATAGTTTAATGATTGAGTAATCAAATCATCTGGGTCATAAAGTAGTTTAGAGTCCAAGAAAATGAGATAAACAACTTGCGAGGTCAATCGCATAGTGAGTCTTCAAAAGATGGAACACGAATTGGTGCTGAAAACATAACAGGGCAGCATCTGTCGATAGCTAGAAGGTAGCTGTCTACAACTACTGGTTTCCAGAACCATGTATCTGGGATTCTGATTGTGGCTGTCGACATGCAAGAATCATCTGTCGACAGCTACTGATTTTGCAGAAGTTATGGGTTCTGTGAACTTGAGGCCTGTCGACAGCCGTTGGTTCCACTTCTAGAAATGGTGTAACTACAGTTCTAAGGGACTTATCTATGAAACCAATGGACCTATACATGAATCATGTCAAATAGTAGGATCTATTTCTAGCCTTCACTACTGATTTATAGGTTGAGCAAAATGGCACATGAGACTACAAACTACACATGTCTGGCTAGAACTCAACATGACATGATACTGGGAGAATAACTCCTACAACGACAGCTATAAAGGAGGATTCCTACATGATTGTAACATAATACCAGAGGTATTTAAGGAGTCAAACGAAAGCTTGAAGGTACAAACATGTATACAGAAGATGTACACACTAATCCAAGATAGGTTAACAAGTTCAAAGGCTACGTGTGCGTAGTTATGAGGTTTCTAACAGGGTAGAAGATGAAGGTATGAAGAGAGGATAGAATCCTTTAGACATACATACTAAAACATGATTACACGGAATGGATTCATAGTTCAAAAGATGTTTATGGAGTCAAAACAAAGGTATAAGGATTCAAACTCCTAGACAAGGAGCTCTTTAGCACGTTTAGAGGACAAGAGTGAGAAAGGAGAAAAGGAATCCTACTGACAAACATACTAAAACACGATTTCAAAGGATGAATACACAGTTCAAAGAGGATTAACAAATTTAAAGGCAAGCGTATAGATGATCACGAACTCTTTGGCAAAGGTCAGAGATAAGGACTAAGAAAAGAAGAGAGAAACCTACCTAATTTAAAGGATGAATACTTCACTTCCTCTTAACAAGAAACCCACAACCAGTAGGAGGAAGGAGACGGAAAGGTTGCAAGCACAGTTGCAACAGAAGTAGAAGCAACAACAACAGTAAGAGCAGCTACGACAGCTACCCACCAGCACCAAGGTGTATGTACAACAATAGAAATAGTAGAAGGACAAGAACTGAAGAAGAGTGCAAGAGAAGGAAGGAGACCCAACAGATGCTAGCGTTGGAAAGACTAGTATGTTGGTTACAAGGAGGATTTTATAACTCAACAAAGCTCCCATGCATGAGGACACGCAGGCCCTGTCGACACGTTAAACATGCACCCTTCACAGCTGAACACCTCATGCAAATACGTGTTAACCTCAGCCCCTTGTGTGCTGGCCTTCCCACTGCCTCACACGTAGGCACTAAAAATTCCCAGAAAAATCCTTATCGTAATTAGCCCATAATTCAGCTGGCCCAAAGATCCTCATGTAAACATATTCAAATGATGTCCATTTGTGTTGAAATTTCAACCATAGACTAATATGAATGTTTTACAAATTATGATGATTTTATTTTAATTTTTATAATTTATTTTCTACTGTGTAAAAAATCACCCGAAAAATAGTTACGTCGACTTATTCTCGAAATCCGTATGTCAACAATTTCAGATATTTATATTTCTGATATCACCACATTTTTCTAAGAATTATGGTGTTTTCAGATTTCATTTTTGTTTTAGAATTCCGGTGTCGCCCTGTCGGAGTGCGCTCCCCTTAGTACGTTACTAGAATAACATTTACTGATGTAAATAAATATTAAATTAGAGTTAATTATATCTCATGATAGTAGTTATATTTAACAATCTAATTATTCACAGTTTTCTAGTAAATAGAATTTTTGGGGTGTTATACATAACCCCAAAGACCATCAAATCAAACATGATAATTGGACACATAGGAGTTTATTAGGTCAAGTGTGATATTTAAATGGACTAAAATTAGAAAAAAATAGTATTATAATTCATATAACCCAATTAATTAGTTAATTAGTGGGTTATTAATCCTAATTTAGTCATGATCATGGGTCAAAACCAAAATTAGCCATAACCCATCATAGATGGGTGTCTTTCCAAACAAAATCCTAAAGAAATTAGAAGTTGGATGTAATGTTATGACCGTTCGGATCGTGGTTTGGTTGCCTTGTGGGCCAATGTGTATGGCCTTGGGTCTAGTTTTGCGGTTTGGCAAGTTGTGTGGGTGTTGTGGGCCGAAAATTTGGACCCAATAGGTCCACTAGTTCTCTATTTGGGAACGTGACGAGGAAGGGCGTCATATTCATAACCTGTCCCCCGCCTACGTCGCGTTCTCCTCGCCGTTCATTTTTGGTCTTCAGTTGCATGAGCAACGCGTAGCGCATGCATGGCTGACGCGTGCCGTCGATTTTCGGAACCCGCCATTGTAACGCCCCAAAAATTGTATTTATTAGAAAAATGTGAATATTTTGATTGTTAAACATAATTACTTTCATGAGAGGTAATTAACTTTAATTTAGGAATAATTTATACTAGCAAATATTATTTCAGTGTCGTACTCAGAGGTGTGCGCTCCGACAGGGCGACACCGAAATTCTGTAACGAAAATGAAATTCGAGAACACCATAATTTCCAAAAAAATGTGCTGATATATGAAATATAAATATTTGGAATTATTGATGTGCGGATTTCGAGATTAAGCCAACACAACTATTTTTCGGGTAATTTTTGTTGTATGAAAAATAAATTCTAAAAATTAAACTAAAATCACCATAATTTGTAAAACAATTTCATTAGATTATGGTTGAAATTTTAACTTGATTGAACATTATTAGGACATCTAAATGTGGGGTTAAATGGGCCAGCTGAATTATTGTCCATTTACGGTAATCATTTTTGGGATTTTTTCTTGCTTACTTGAGTGGGCTATGTAAGCCCATAACCCATGAGTTAACCACCTACATGTTTCACCATAGGTGTAACCATGGGAAAACTTGCATGTTAAACGTGTCCTTGGGTGGGTTAATGAGGTTTTTACCTCCACACCTGTACAGCCTACGTGTTGTGCATGCATGTAAGCTGGAGGGTTATAAAACCTCTCCTTCAAACCTTCGTGGGAGTTTTCCTACTCATGTTCTTACTGCTCCTGTTCTTGTTGCTCCTGCTATTGCTGTGCTTGCCAGCCTCTTGTAGTTGGTGAGTTGCTGCTGGAGCTGTCGTTGTTGCTGTTGAAGCTGCTGCTTCTACTGCTCCTGTTATAGGTGTTGTAAGCTGTAGCTACTGTTGGACTGCTACGGTTGCAACCTTGTCATCTCCTTCCTTCTGCTAGTTGGGGGTTTCTTTGTTAAGGGGAAGTGAAAGTCTTTACCTTCTCAAATCAGGTAGGATTCTCTCTTATTTTCTCATCCTTGCCTCCTACCTTTGCTAAAGAGTTCATGACCACATACATACTTGCCTTTAATCTTGTAGACCATCTTTAGAACTGTGTTTTGATCTCTTGTAAACATGTTTTAGCGTATGCTTGTGGAAGTCTTCCTATTGGATGCAAGCAAGTGTTTTTAGTTGATTATATTTCCAGTACTACGTTTTCTAAATTCTTGGCCGCTCATGTGTAGGATTCCTTTCCTCCTTTCTCATTCTTGTCCTCTAAACGTGCTAAAGAGCCTCCTGTTTAGGTGTTTGAACCCTTAAACACTTGCTTTGGCTCCATAAACATCTTTAGAACTGTGTGTTTATCTTCTGTAAACATGTTCTAACATATGTAATTGTAGAAGTCTTCCTATTGAATGCAAGTATCCATTGTTTAGATGAGTTGTTCATCCAATATTTCGTTTTCCTAAGTCTCTAGCCACCCATGTGTAGGTTGTGTTTTCCTCATACTTAAATCTTGTCTTTCATGGAAAATAGTATCCGGAGCTGTAAACAAGTTCTTCTAGTTGTTGTTGTTCATGTTAGGATCCATAGGTCCCATTGATAAGGTCCTTAGAGTGTTTGCAAATCCATTTCTGGAAGTTGACCTGGCGGCTGTCGATAGATGGGGATCATCTGTCGACAGACCCCAAGCTTCCAGAACCCAAATCTTCAGAGAAGACCAGCAGCTATCAATAGATAACACTTACCTGTCGACAGATGGACTGGCCTGTCGACAGCCAATCCTGGCCTGTCGACAGGTACTGCTCAGAATCTAGAAAATGGTTCTGGAAACCTGCACCTGTTGATAGCCACCTCCTGGCTGTCGACATACACTGTCTGGTTCAGTTTTCCAGCACTTTTCCTTGCTCAACCTTTTGTTGATACATCATGCAAGTTGCCTCCCTCATGCTCTTGGGTTTTACCACTATATCCCTATGAAAGATCATCTAATTATTTTCCATATCCTACTTTAAATTATTCTTGAAATCTCCCAAGTACAATTAATTCTTATTGGTTACAACCTTCTGTATTCATTGACCTTAACTCATACACTTTGATTAGATAAGAGTCTTGAGTACCTGTGTACTTCCACTTGAATCTTCTACAAGAATGAAAATTATGATGACAATTCGTGGATCTTCACTTTCATGGATTCCAATTACTTTATCACTAAGAGAGATCATTCATTTGTCCTCCGTACCCTACTTTGGATTATTCTTAAACTCTCCAAGTATAAGTGATTCTTATGTGATTTCAACCTTCTTAAATTATTGGCTTTGGACCATAAGCCTTTGTTACATGTGAGATCTTGAATACTTGTGTGCCACAGGTGAATGTTTGCCAGAAATGAATTATGATGACAATTATTGGGTCCTTGGACTCAAACGAGATATATGCCTGTGCAAATAGGGCTGGTCCAGTCCTGGGAGGAGCACCCGAATTTGTTTACAGACCGTACGAAACGATAAAGGATCTGTGGATGTTTGGCATTGCATTAATACAAGCTTGATTAGTCATCACGTTATTTTATCATGAGTTGGATATGTATTTGACTCAGAACGTGAATTGTTATCCTGAAATTCTTGATCATGCAATCTTGTTCAATACTCCTGTGTTACACTTGTTATTTATTGACATGGTCATTCTGTCATATTTGATATCTAGCTGCGCAAACAGTTAAGTTTCTTGTCTATTCTTGATCATCATAGTCCTATGATTAGATGATTGAATCCTACTAGGCTAGTTAGCTCACCAAATCCTACTTTATCAGGTAATCTACAGTCCTAGAAGGTGGGACATCAGATTTGTGCGTGGAGAGACCAACCTTGGAGGCATTTTACTTTTGATATTGTAAATCAGGAATCATGTAGCACCTATCGAATGACAAATAATAATTTTTATTTAGTGAAATATCCGAGCAATTTTCTACTCAATTAGTTCAAATTTTACTATGTATTTCTTGTTCGTTCACGTTCCGGCATTTATAGATATATTAAATGTCGGGACGTGACAATCATCCTATCACGTCATGTTCTCAATTCTGATTACTTAAGTGACTTGAGGTCAGCCAAACAGAGCAGAAAGCTCTGTTCGGCTGAGGGAAGGAGTTTTGAAGCTTTTATGGGCAATTTTGACTCCGAAACTTGTGGTTCGGTGTGTCCTTGACTTGAGGAGGTTGTACGAAATGTAGAAACGCCGATCGATTGGAGTTCTTCATGTTCTTTGCGTTGGTAGGGAGATTCTCTTTCGTTGATCTATGTTTTTGTATGGTTTGATGGATTGGATGCACGTAAGAGGTTCTGATAGCAGTATGCATGGTAGGGTAATGGTTTATGGCGTTGTAATTGACCATAGCAGGTTAAGTAGTGAGTTTTGTGGGGTTTCTGGTGTAGGTTTTTCAGACTGGCGTTTAGTTTATGAACACAACGAATCGGGTGGTCGAGTTTTGAATGCGACGGACCGACCCGATGCGGTCACATCCGGAATGCCCCGTATCGGGGAGTCACGTTCTGAACGCGACACCCGACCCCGATGCATTCATGTACTCCGAGGCTTAATGACCATGTTTAAGGATTGTGGGTCTTGTTGACTATGGTTAAAGGTGTTTGGCTATTGATAAAGGTTTATGGTTATACATTAAAGTATTGGACATCGTGTTTACGTGGTTTGGCTGTGAGATTGGGCTTGTAGTACGACGCTTACCGTGGTTGCCTCTTCAGTTGGGTATCCCGGGTTCTTTGTGAGCTAGTCACGTTGTGTTTGGGGTTTGTCCCAGTACTGTGTGTATTGTCAAGGTCTATCTTGTCTTCTTGGACACCCACACTCTTTTGTCGAGTTGTACGACTGACTGAGGGAAAGACGACAGTGGGGCAGCAACTTGTGGTGTGGTTGGTTCTTTGTTCAGTTGCTTGTAGCACGCTCGTGGTTGGGGGGACGGACACCAGTAGACGTACTGGTCCCCAGCTAGTCTCGTGTTCCACATCCTCGCTCTAGGGACTCCGGAATCCCTAGAGGTTCATGTGTTAGGCGTGGGTCTACAACTTGGTAGCTAGCAGGTGGTGTTGGTTGGACTCCATAATTCTTGTTCTTGTAGAGGTGGAGACGTAGTTAGACTTGTTGTCTGTGATTACAAGACTGTGAGGTTTTCCTGTGTGATTTGTCCAGGTCAATAGTTGGTGTCACAAACCAGACTTCGTGACCTGAGTGTAGCATTTTTCTTCTGTAGCTCGTACATGTACGTGATTTGTTGTTTATTTATTAGTGCTCAATACTTATTGTTCATTACTTGTCTACTTTTAATTTTAGTATATAGTTTAGCATATGTTTAACTCTATTAATTGTTTAGTTATAGTTGTTCACTTCTGCTCCTCGTGTGTTTTACGTAGTGTTTATTTTGGGAAGTTTTCCCTACTGTGCCAGTGGCTTGAGAGACTCACACCCCTACTTCCCCCATTCAGATGAAGAAGAGCAAGAGGGTTCCCGTCCCTCATCTAGTTCTGAGCCGCACCATAACGGAGGCGGGTCTACTTCACCAACAGTGTAATTTACTTTCTGTTTCACCTCGAGATATGCCCCAGATTGTTGTACTTTATTTCCTTCGACTATAGTTGAGAACTAACTATGTAAACTTCATGTAAATATGTGTGATATTGTATAAAGTATATGATTATATGTGTGTTTCACTACAAGAAAAAATATTATTAGCGACGGAAAATTTTCATCGCTAATTCGTTGCTGAGTAGCGATAGAATTGCTGCAAACACATTCTCTCGCAATCCGTTGTTGATTGGCTGCGAACTATCAGCGACAAAAAAATTTGATCGCAAATTTCGGTAGCTGTATAGGTGTGCCAACTGGGCCGGGCCGGCCCGGAGCCCGCCCGGCCGGAGGCCCGGCCCGGCCCGGTATAACATGGGCCTGGGCCTAATTTTTTTTTATTAAATTTTATATTTCAGCCCGGCCCGGAAAAAATCTGGGCCGATTCTGGGCTTGGCCTGGCCCGGCCCGGCCGGCCCGCCTCCCTCGCCCCTCGCCTCCCCGCGTCCTCGCCCGCCTCGGCCTCCCCGCCGCCCCCCGCCTCGGCCCGCGCCCCTGCCTCGGCCCGCGTACCCGCCCGCCTCTGCCTCCCCGCGCCCCCGCCCGCCTCGGCCTCCCCGCGCCCCCCGCCTCGCACGCCGCTCGCCCCAGGCCGGGCCGGACCGGGCTTGGGCCGGGCCTCAAAAACTGACCCGGGCTGGGCTTTTTTTTTTTAAACCGGGCTTTGCCCCGGGCCTGGGCCGTTATCTGGAGACCGGGCTGGACCTGGGCCAGACCAGGCCCGGTCCAGGCCCGGCCCATTGACACCCCTATAGCTGTATGACGGCGAAGTTGCGAAGAAAATTTCTGTTGCTAATTCGTCGCTGATTGGCGGCGAACTAGTAACGGCCTTCTCCGTCGCTAATCAGCGACAGATTAGCGGTGAAATTTGTTCGTCCCTAATTGGCGATAGAACTTTCCGTCGCGGATCCGTCGCTGTTCAGAGACACATAACTCTTCCTCCCTGATTTATACTTAACTAGGGCTGTTCATGGTCCGGTTTGGTCCGGTTTTTACAATTTTTTTGTAAAACCGAACCGAACCGAAATGGACCTTGAACCGAACCGAACTGAACCGAATAATATGATTGAACCGTTTTGAACCGAACCGAACTACTTCGGTTCGGTTCGATTTCTTCAATTCGGTTTGGGCCTTATGGGCCTTGAATTGGACTTGTCTGTTTAAGTGTTTTCTGCTCAGTGCTCACCACTGTGAAAATTTTTAAAATAAAAAAATGGGCAAAGATAAATGCTAAAAGCGGCCATCCTCTTCTCTCACAATGTATTAAAACAACTCCTTAAAATGGAAATTTTATTCTGGAAAACTAGAAAAATTGATAAGAGCGGTCTCATTTCATATGGATCATGTACCTGTATGTGCAAGAGTCACTGTCATACATGTCTTTGTAATTTTTTATATTATTTATTTATAATATATCTGTTATTAAAAAACCATCTTATTTGGAGCATCACATCAGCCCAATGGAGCTACAGCACCATGATATATACCAAAAGTCACAAGATTCTAATTTAAATCAGCCCAATGGCCAGACAATGCTTAATTTTCATATATTTCCAGACACTAATTTAAATCCCGTACAAGATTGCTCTCGCAACTCTCCACATGCGTATTTTAGCTTCTGAAGGAAAAAAGAATAATCAATCGACAAATACTGGTTACAAATTGGTGAGGGAAAAAGGAGACATACCAAAATACAGTCACACCACACTACTCCTTAAGCTTAAAATTAGGAACATCTTGAGATCAAATCATCTGTAAAAGCAAATGAAGTAACCACAAAACACAGTCACACCACACTACACAATTTGTTTATTTCCTAAAGAACTTCTTCTATCATGGACGGAGCACCTGTAAAAATGATAAGAAAAGAAAAAGGATCTGCACTAGGAGTTCCATTCTTGAGGTCAAAGCAAATGAAGTAAAAATTACAAACATCCCTAACAAACCATCTACTAAATTGTCTAACATACATAAATCTGCAAATGAAGTAAACTGACTGATCTGCCCAGGCTGTAGGCATGATGATCCACATACATAAATTGTCTAACATACATAATAAGAAGTCAATAATCCCCCAAATTATGGGTGTGCAAACGTGCCTCAAACCAAACATCTATAAAAAAGCATCTGCTAAGCAAAAAGAGAGGCTGTGGACATGATGTTCCTTCCCCTTTCTGAAATGAAGAAGCAAAGATTAGCAAATAACATAGCAAATGAGAGAAAATATCTAGATAAAGTGTAAACAATTTACCATCGTTCCATCATTAATGCTCATGCAATGTCAATGACACTGGGTGCCAAAGTAACACTTGACAATTCTGAAAAAAAAACATACATTAATAAGAAAGTTAACATTTATATATACATTAATAAATACATACCTTCATCTAGTTGTTCAATATCATCCAATTCTCTTCAACATTGACCCGATCTTTTGATGTTCGAATCCAATCTTGAGTGCAATGAGAGCTTCCACTATCTTAGGAGACAAAGAACTCCTAAATGCGTCAAGGACACACCCACCAGTGCTAAATGCAGATTCAGAAGCCACGGTAGAAACAAGAATAGCCAAAATATCACGTGCCATTGATGAAAGAATTGGAAATCTTGCACTATTGAGTTTCCACCATGATAAAATATCAAATGTCCCCATGTTTTCTTCTGTATCTTCTTCCAAATATTTCATAATTCAGATTTCACATCTCCAGTTTCTTTTCAGCTTTGTGTTGCTTGTACTTATTATGGTAAAGTGGCATATCACTCAATGTGGTTGCATTAGAACTTGAGACTGGAGTTGACACTTGAACTACATTCCTTTGCTGTCTTCGCCTTGGCTGGTTGGCCCTTGCGGCCTTGCCGCCGGCTAACCTTCGCGCCTTCGCCTTCGCTGGTCGAAGCAGGCTCGCAGCGCCGCAGCAACCAACAGAGCAACCCCACCTCCAAACTCCAAAGTGGGGAACTCTGGCTAAAGTGGGCAATACGCATTGCGGCATTGAGATGTTAGGGTTGGGTGGGTTTTGAGGTTTTCGGTTCAAAACGGTCCAGTCCGATTTTTGTAATGAGGAACCCGAACCAAACCGGATTTTGGTCTTCGGTTCGGTTCGGTTCGTTGACCCGACCAATTGTGATGTGAAACCGAACCGAACCGAACAATTCGGTTCGGTTCAATGGTTTGAACCGAATACTGTACAACCCTATACTTAACTACTGATGTTGCTAACTATTAGTTATATTGTTTATTAGTGGTTTAATTATATTATAGATATAGTTATCTATATTTATTATGTATATATTTATATATTATTTTAAAAAATAAATAAGACATACAAATTCATTAGTTACACTTTCAGTTTATTGAATATATGTGTACATTATATGTTATTTTTACTTAATTTTTCTTAACCATTGTTGCTAACTATTACCTATTTTATTTATATTATGGTAGTTTGGCTATATTTGAATTGTTCAAATAAATATATTATATATATAATTATTATATAAAATGAAATAAAACAAAGAGAAATATATATAAAATATAAATTTATAAGTTATATTTTTTGTTTAGTTGATTATATATATATATATATATATTATACACATTGTATTTGCATATTTGTAAATGTATTATATTTGTTTAGTGAATATAATTATATGATAAAACATTATGCTTAAAAATATTATATTATATTTATTATATATTCAAATAGTATATTTAACTTTTATATTTCATATGATGATATATTATATTATACTCATTTAATATTATGTAGCTCATCTATTAGATTTTAGATTGAGAGCGAATTGACAGACATATTTTTTTTATTATGATGAAATCCAACGATTGTATTTTGATTGACAATATGTTCAATAGTTAGATCTTGATCAGATTTAGATCGAGAGCGAATTCGACTGTCAAACTCTGATCAAACTTAAATCCAATGATCATGATTTAGATCTGTAACAAATCCAATATGCGGATCGTGATTAGATTATTATAGATTGGCAAAAAATCTAACTAATTAGGTATATATAGATCGAAAGTGAATGCAAAGGTGGGAGGTTGTGCATGGGGTGGTAGTGGATGGAGAGAGAAGAGGAGGCCATAAATGAAGAAAGAGAATGTCTTTTTTTTGCAGTTGGGATTGCCTTGTTTTACGGGTGAGGGGTACAGTGGGCATAAAAGAATACCATCTTTTCCTCCACCTTCCCGGGATTGTCTATTAGAACATGAGTTCTTCACAGAGCGTTGGATGTTAATCGGATGGTGAAAAGTGAAGGTACGCCCAAGCCGCACCTAAAGAGGATGCCGTATTACAACATTTCTCATATATATATATATATATATATCTATATTTTTTGCCTTCTTGGACAGATCTGCAAGAGGTATTGTAACTTTAGTTTGCATTGTGCAACCAGCAAAGCACATGAATTAGAGACATCCTATAGGATGGCATTGGGGGAATGGGAGGGATTTGTTGGGGCATAGTGGATGGTGTTGTATAATGTAACATGGGCCACATGGAGGGGCAGAACGGAAGAGCCCTTGAAAGACATAAGGTATGAGAAGGGTGAAGAAACAGGACATGCGAAAGTGGAGATCTTAGTCATATACCAAGAGCGGGATCTAATCAGTACTTTTTGGGGCTTTATTTATGGGGCACATGGCCTTGGGATTGACCTCTTGGCTACTGTGAAAAAGAGCTTTACTTGTTCATGTTACTTGCCTTTCTCATATTTAATTCAGGAGATATATTGACTTGGAATTTTCCAATAAAAGGACAGCCATGTACCCCCTAAGAAAAGCAAGCACCGACCAGAAATGATGAGGCTTGAGGTCGGTTGCATTGATTTGGTCTTTCTTTCTAGTTTTCAAGATAAGCACCCATATCAGTAGTCCCATGTTGTTTACTATTTATTTCCAGCTTTTTAAACTTTTTGATAAGGTAAATCATTTTTTACAGCTTACAATTGATCTCTATCATGAATTCATTTATTGTACATAACATTCTGCTCCTATTACCTCTTCTTTTAGATTGCAAGGTTTTTTTCCTGCATGTCTTCTCTTGGTTGGATTGTTTCTCTGGCACACATCTTGCTGCAGCTTTCGTAGTTTGAGATACATGAGATGCCCGATTCTTGTTTGATCAAATTTTAATTTCTAAAATTTTATATAAAGTTTTATATTATATTCATATGTCTGATGTTTTATTTTTCATGTTTAATTCAAGATGTTGCATTACATGATGACGGGACGGGATGAGGACCAGGGCGAGGAGGATTTTTTTTAAGTTTTTATATTGTATTAGATTAAAATTTAAATATTGTATTTGATTAAATAATTGCTTGAACATTTAATTTAGCATTGTAAATTTTTTTATTGTATGTGTGTGTTTTTATTGCTTACAGATTTGTTAATGTTTATGGATTTTTTAAAAAATTCTGATAGATTTGCGACGGATTAGTGATAGATTTCTTTTTGTTGCTAATTATTTGCGACGGATTAGCGACAGATTTTGTTGTCGCTAATTGCAGATTCCTTTTTGTCGCAAATCCCTTGCTAATTAGCGATGGATTTTTATCACCATTAGCGACAGATAATCCGTCGCTAAAAATATCGTATAATTTGCGACAGACTAGCGTCAGAAAAATCTGTCGCTAGTTGACGCGACGGATCTGCGTGGACATTTTTTTCTTCGCAAATCCGTCGCTACAAAATCCGTCGCTAATTGGCGTTAAACTGGCGAGTCGGACAAGGTGAAGCAAATCAGCGACGGAATAGGAATCCGTCGCTATTCCATCGCTATTTAGCGACGTTCATTGGCCGTCGCTAATTTAGGACGGGTTTTTTGGGACGGACGCATTCCGTCGCTAATTTGTCGGTAATCCGCCGCTAAACATCATTAGCGACGGATCAGCGACAGAATATGTCCGTCGCTAATATTATTTTTTCTTGTAGTGAATTTATTAGGTTTCTTTTATGTTCTCACAGACTCGAGTAATGATATCCCTAGTGAGACTTCGACCTGTTACATTAGAGGCTCAAAGGAAGGCAATATACCAAAAGAAACTCGTAACATAGATGATTGGATCCAATTACGACTCCTAATAACCTACCCTTTTAAATACAATCTAAGACCCTCCTATAGCCGACCTAACTCGTTGTTGTGGAGGCTTTGGATGTGGGATGTAGCACCCCAAAAATTTCAGTAATTTAAAATTAGATATAAATATAAAAATGACAATTTAATTAACAATCCAAAAGTAGTAGTAACACACCGTTATGACATGTGTAAAAACACATCTAAAAATTCTATAAAAATCATAGTTAGACTGTAAATAATATTTCCTAATAGCCAATGAAGAAATTTGGGACAAGATAAATCATTTGGACCAAGTTTAAGAATTATTGTGACTTATTATCGTAATTAAGGAATAAGTCGGAAACTAATTATCACTTGTACATAAATGGGTAAAAAATTAAAATAAAAATTATGGATGGACTTCAAACAATGGGTATTAGCAATCCAATGAGAAAAACGGGCTAACATATGTCTCTAGGGCCATGAATAAATTCAAGATAGGAAAATAACTCAAAATTCAGAAATCTTAACTAGTTGAGATTAATTGGGTGGAATTCTCACCCAATACACTATTATTGGGCCACCAAGTGAGCCCAATTCATGGATACAACTCATATGATGGTTTCCTATTATGTTACCATCATCAATTGGGAGAGAAATCTCCAAAGGATGGAAGAATTTCCCAAACTTGTACCTTGAGTTTCCTAATCCAATTAGGACTTCTAAAGTCCCATCCCTCTATAAATAAATCCACTCTCTTCCATGGGATGACCCTTAGGGTTAGTGGAGACATCTCTGAAGGCTTTGGAGGCTGGGAATCCCGAGGAGAAGACTTATGCAAGGAGGACTTCGTGCTACCTTCAACTCGAACCTATAAACAAGGTTGGACTTGTTAACCATCAAAGGTTAGTAAAACCTCGACCAAACCTAGCAAACCATATACCTCTAGAAAGTCCTTCAAGTCCACTTTCATATGAGACTATTTTGCCCAATTTGTATGTAGTAGTTCATGAGTATTAGGTGTTCTTCTCCAACCTATCGATCTAGGGTTTTCTAGGAGGACGACTTGTTCTTATTGCTCAAAGATAGGTCTTCTCTGGGACAAACTCTAATTAAACTTGTGCATGCTTGCATACATATGTTTATATCATGTTTATACTGCTTTCCCCAATTTATGTCATGTTGTGTCATCGAAATAAATCTTGTATCATCATAGTAGTATTTCTGTCTTATGAAACCCTTACACTGTACGAGCCTTCTACCTCTAGCTTGAGTCATTTTTAGATCGAACACTCAACATGAATAATGTTTCCCTTTGATCTACTTTCAAATAGACAGAAATCTCTCTGTTTCATGGTGTGTGTAGAGAGCAGTGATCGAAACATCTCTACTGTGTCAGTTTTCCATAGTTTGTCCCACAGAGTCAAGTTGACCCAGTAAACGTTATTCGTTTTCTAATTCCTCATTACAGTAGTTAGCTTAGTGAGATGACAATCTAATGAACATGGTTTTATAATTTTTCATGCTCTATATTGTGAGTTATAAACCCTAGAAGTGCCCTATGTCACCCCAGTTCAAGTAGGAGTCGAACTAGGCATGTTGGCAACTCAGAACACTTGTCCAGAGGGCGACGCGGGTCGACTTGGAGCGTGCTCAAGGTGTAAACATCCAATATAGAGTATGAACTGGTCGTAGATCACAATATGCTTGGGGATACCGAAGGTCTCTTTCTCCTAGGGCACCTTGAACTATGACACCACCCGGAGTAGCGAGATGCGGTCGGCGATGATAAGTGACGGATCTAAAAATTTTATTCAGTGGTGTCACTCTAAAAATTAGGATGCATCTATATATTTTATTTGTAGTCCAATGGGGTCACGCTGTTTAAAAAAAATCCAATCAAAATTAACTTAATAATTTTTTTTGAACCTTCTAATAAAATTTGAAAGTTCAATACAGTCACGTGACCCCACTGAACATAACCTAGGTCCATCCATGGCGACCATGTCTAGGTGCCCAACCACATATGCAAGGAAGTCCTCCAGTAGCGTCGACCAGTCGATGGCCACGTGGGATCCGATAGATTTGGTTGGAGGGATTAGAGAGCCGTACATTGCAAATGCGGATTGCTGGGCAAGCAAGGAAGCCTACTGTTTAGGGAAGATGATGACAATGGAGGAAGGAATATGCTATGGAATGTCCATTTTTTTAATTAGATGAGTTTTATAGTGAGAGTTAGATGTTTTGAGGGTCTTTTAAGACAATAGTAAGATTTTAGAGACCGATTGGCAATTAATGATATTTATAGGGACTGACATGTAAAAAGTCCTAAAATAAATCCCCGCCGCAGGAACTCTCAGTGGGCAATAGATCTAGGATTCGGTTGTTGAGCCATTACAATAGCAATATTCGTGATATTTCCCAACATTGCATTAAAGATTGTAAAAATGAATATAACATGATGTTAATTTTTGATATTTTTCATGAATGATATATATATATATATATATATATATATACACATACATCTATATAAGTTTTTTTATATATGCTTCCTAGAAGATTAATTGCACATGAATTCGTTTTAAATTTATATTTACACATATATCTCTCTTATTGATACAAAATATCTTATTGATAAAAAAAATCTTATGTAAAAGATGTTTTGATATATATATATTTGTTGCTAGATTCGTTGCGCGTAGAGATCCCTCGAAAGGCCTCAAACTTTAGGAGTTGCGGCCCCCCCACGTTTCACTCTGGACGCGGTGAATCTAACCACGTTGGATTCGTTACGCTCACGGGAAAGAAGTATTTCACATATTTCTTTCTCTTTTGCATATAGACCTCTATTAAAATGACAATGAAGGAATATTCCAAACCTATTCTTCATTTTATCATGGGAGATTAAGATGGGTTCTCTAAAGATATTTTGTATTTATAAGAGGCATATACATGCAAATACAAATTCAAGAAGGATATATTGCCTTTAATATTCTAAGAGGGGCATATACGAAACAACCTTATAAATATTGCATTTTGAAGAGTCTCCTGCAAAAGTTCTGCTCCTTCGAAATTTCAATCAGCGTCAAAGAGTACACATAGTGCATATTATAAAGTGTGCACTATAAACATCACACATCCAGTACATCAAATTGTGAAGTTCCTCACAAGGATGGAAGAGACTCCATCATTATTGAGAGGAAGGTTGGATATTTTACATAAAAGAATAATGTCGGGAGCATAATTTATTTGGAATAGTTTCACACTTATTTTTATATATTTTAAATAGATATATTAGATGTAAGAGAGAGAGTATTTAATATAAGAGAGAGATTTTATATACACAAAATAATATACATAAATAGTCATATTACGGACACAAATAATAGAACAATACACACACGTCACATTATTTGTGTGTATTATTATCTCATTTGTGTGTATTATTTTATTATTTATGTACGTAATATGATTATTTGTGTGTACTATTTTGTGCACATAAAATCTCTCTCTCTTATATTAAATACATTATTTCTCTTATATTTAATGTTCTCTCTTTCTTCACATATTTAAAAAACAAAAAAAAGTGAGGCTATTTCATGTCATAGCATTTCTCTACATAAAAAGTTAAATTAAATATGATAAAATCTTTAAAAACGAAATTTTATGTAAAATACCCTCTCATAGTCTCCTCCACCCTTGTACTGCGAAACATATCCCACTTAGTGCAAATTAATGTGTACATCTAATGAAGGTGTAACGTCTCATGACATGGGATATTATTGTATACCTGATCAGCCAACCCTAAATTCTAAACCCTAAATCTTAAGGGGTTGGATGTCACACCCTTGTTGAATGTACACTACTTATTTGCACTAAGTATTTCCACTGTGAAACATATCAAATGTGCAACAGTAGAAGCTCCGAGAGTATGGTCATTCACAGCTCATCATGCTCTACTGCATGCGTTATTCTTCTCCTTTCTGCGCGCCTTCGAAGTCCCCGGCAGGGGCTCACACTTGGCGCCGGTTCTCCTCCATGCTCCCGCCGCCGGCTTGGCCACCGAGCAGAGAGGAGCCGCCCTCTTCTGCTCCTCGCCCCTCCTGGACCCCATCAGCATTGGGCTCCGCAGCCACGGCGGCCAAGGCACGGAGCACAAGCGTCAAGCCCCTCATGTTGAAGTGCCAATGCATGGCGCCATCCGGGAGTATTATGGCCGGTGCCCAGTGGCACGGCGCCATCGACCAGCTGCCCATCCCCACGCCCCTCGCCGCCTCCACAGCGTCCACGACGTCGGTGATCGCCCTGAGGCGTGCGATCACGTAGGACCCGGAGGCGGAGGTGGTGGCCGCAGCTCCGGGGACGGTGAACTCGACGTGGAGGTCGGGGTCGACGGCGTCCCCGAAGAGGACCTTGGCCACCAGCTTGGTGGCGGCGGACGTCCTCAGAGCCCTCTGCCACATCAGAGTGGCCTTCTCCCTGGGCCCGCGCTGGACCGCCGGGAGTGGAGGGTTCCCGGAACGGCCGCGAAGGGTTGCACTTTGGGCTGGCCCGAAGGTGAGCTTCTTGATCTTGGCGTACGACGAGGCCCAGAAATCAATGCCGCTTCTCCTGGCGCAGAAGCCGTAGTCTGTGTTCATGAGAATGCAGACACTGCATCAGTAGAATGACTAGGAGGCGATCGAGGCCCAACAAACGTCGCCAACAAATTAAGCTGAGAAGTGATTACATTAAGGAGCATTGGACTAATGGCGTTTGATCTATCAGTTACGCACCTCGCTCCCTGGCATGGTTCTCATAGGAGCAGAAGGTGTGAAGGATGACCTCTAGCTTCCTGACGTCCTCGTCGAAGCAGCCCTCGGGGAGGGTCAGCCCGTAGAAGAACCCCGGGAAGGCGAAGGAGAACCGCCGGGGGCCGACCCTGAGCACGGGGGAGTCCCGGGAGAGGGGCCACTGGTGCTCCCCTACCACGCAGCTCAGCAGGCAGAGGGGGTTCGTCCCCGACCTCACGATGAGCACCACGCTGTAGTCGCCCGAGTCCACGCGCGCCACAGACTCACTAGTCCGGCCGCACACGATGGAGAGCAAAGCGTGGCCGGCGGTCCCGCCGATCCGAACCAGCTCGGCCACGGCGCCCGTGACGGACGAGTAGCGGGGCTCAGTAACGCCCTTCCCTTTCCTGTCTGATGCAGACTTCGAGCTCTCCATTATCTCCTCCATTATTACCCCTTCTGCTGCTGGTAAACGAAATGCCGGAAGGAGAACTCTGTATAAAGTAATCATGCATGGAAGAACCCGTTTAGTTCTTGGGGAAGTACACACTCTACTATGGCAGCCCATTCCAAGGGGTGAATTAAAACGAGAGAGAGAGAGAGGAGAGAGAGAGAGAGAGAGAGAGAGAGAGAGAGAGAGAGAGAGAGAGAGAGAGAGCAGTGACCTCTCCAAAACAAGAGGCCTACGGGAAGCCGGAGCTGTGAGCAGGGTGCGAAGAAACGCTCGACGGAGTTGGTGATTTAGTAGTCAGCGAACGGCAGGGCAGAGGGGTAGGGCGAACTGCGTGCCATGGCGTTGCCGAATGCGTGCCTGGTATGCACGGGAACAGAGGCCATCTCCCTCTTGACACATGGCCCTTCACACCGGGGGAGATACGCAGAGATGTGCGGGGTTGGAGGGGGGGAGGGAAGTATACTGCGCCTCGACGGATGCCAGCTACTTCCGTCCTCTGTATTCTGAGGAGGCCCTCTACGTGGCCGGCGGCCTTCCGCCCCCGCCGAGCAACGTAGGGCCGCTGTGCTCGTTATGTTACACATGGACAAGCCCGTTTCCGGAAGACGATAAAGCAGCAAAAAGCAGAGAGCGCGCTCTTCTGGAGGACCGAGAGAGGAGAAATACTTGATGAACATCAAATAATGTGCACAGCAAGAGCACACCCAATGATTGGGCGCCAAGTGGATGAGTGGAGATGACTTGGCCCACACCCACCGGTTGTGCTCTTGGCGTGCACATCCATGTTTCGCACCAAGTATCCATGTTTCGGAGAGAGAGAGAGAGAGAGAGAGAGAGAGAGAGAGAGAGAGAGAGAGAGAGAAACATGTTACTCCTCGTGTGGGTGGAGTCTGGAGAGCAGTTGGAAACCAACCTTGTCTAGTTAAAACAGAGAAAGAACACAAGAATGAGGGGAAGAGAGGAAACACGTAGGAGAGGAGCCTGAGATGGTTTGTGTGGAATGATGGAATGGTGATCATGTGTCACCCTAGCCTTAGCCTCTCTCTTATACAATATTTTAGTATCTATTTTGACACAAGAGTAGTCTTTAGATAATTTAACCAGAAATATTCTAACTTAAAAAATAACTTACCCTATTTTGACATATATTCTATCTTACATCTCTGATCAAGATAGAGTACCCATTTTTTATTTTTTTTTAGGTAACTAAAATTTTTGACTCAATTTATCTTCTTTTTAAAAAAATAAAAAAATATTAAGATATATATAATAAAATAATATTTAAATTTAATAATATTTTTACAAAAAAATTTAAAAAAAATTTACCCACTCTGCCACGCCTTTGAGGTGGGGCAAAGTTACCCCCCTTACTTTGGGGAGGAGGGTGAGGGAGGGTGAGGGTAATCTGGGTAAATATCCCGTACCCTGGGTAAGTACCCCTTACCTCTGGATAGGGCTGTAAATGGAACCCGAAAATCCGATTTTCCGACCCGATACCGATAAAATTAATAGATTCGGAATTAAATATAATACCGATTTCTTATCGGAATCGGTATCGGATTTTCCGATAAGATATCGGTTTCGGATTCGGACCACCTAATTCCGAAACCGATTTCCGATTAATTAAATTTTAAAGTTATAAAAAATAAAAACATGAGAAAACGCGCCTAGGCGGTAACCCTTCCCAGTTTCCCCAGTCGACTCTGTCCTACCCTCACTCCTCAGTCCTCACGGGACACGGGCCATTCCCTTTCTCCCCTTCCCCTTCCCACCTCTAGGGTTTCCAGCGGTTTGCGGTTGTCGCCCTCGATCACCGCCGACGACTCCACCGGCGACGTCTCCGACCGGCGCTCGCTTCTCTCCCTCCCCTCTGGCCCCTCTGTTCTGTCTCGTCTCTCTCTCTCTCTCTCACTCTCTCTCTTTCTCTCGCTTGGCTGGGGGAGGTCGATGGGGCGGCACTCGGCAGACTCAGAGGGGGAGGAGCGGACGGAGGGGGGGACGAGGGAGAGGAGGTGCTGGACGCCACGGGGAGCCGGAGGGGGGGATGAGGGAGAGGAGTGCTGGAGCCGACAGGAGCCGGGAGGGGGGACAAGGGAGAGTAGGTGTTGGACGCCACGGGGAGCCGGGGGGGGACACGAGGAGAGGAGGTTTGGACGGGGAGCCGGGAGGGGGGGACGAGGGAGAGGAGGTGCTGGACGGGGAGCCGGGTGTGGGGGGGAACGAGGGTGAAGCAGAGGGAGAGGAGGTGCTGGACGGGGAGGAGAAGATGTGCTGGACGGGGAGCCGGGGGGGGGGGGTGGTGCGGACTGCATATCACGGCGCAGGGGGGCAAGGGAGAAGCGGAGGAGGGAGAGGAGTGGCTGGCCGGGGAGGGCGTTGCTCATCAGGTGCGTGGGGTTCATGTGTACTCTCAACTCTGTGTGTTCATGTTGTGTACTTGGTTGTTTGTTCTGCTCCAGATCCGTGGGGCTCTGTGGTGTCGAGCTGTGTGCGACCGGTCGTGTTTTTTCTGGATATCCGGGCTTGCTGTTGTGCTTGTCTGTCCTTCCCAATATTAAAGTTCAAGTTAGATTTCACAGATATTTCGATCAATTTGGGGTGGAGGGTAGCTGTCGGTTTCAAAACACTGTCCATCGGACGAAATTAATTTAGAATGGAGTTTGATATCATGTGATTCACCTGGAAAGGTGGCCCTCAAATGTCCTAACTTTGGCAGTTGGGAGACAACGTCTTAGTAAAACATAGTAGGTACTTATCATCATTGCTAACCAGAAATGGATTGGGGAGTGAGGGTGATTGCAGGCTGCCTCACCTTACTTGTTTTCACATGTGAAAAAAGGTATTTGTCTTGCTCATGTCCCTCCAAGAACAAGGGTGATTGCAGGCATGCGCCGAGGGTTTTTTTTTTCCATTTAGTATCTATCATATCAGCTATTTTGACATAAGATATATTGTTATATAAATGACATATTTTATCCATACATATTTTAGTTTGAATGATAGTTACCCAACTAATATTTGGATGTTTCTACAATTCAGTTTTACACCCTCTTGTTGATGCAATGGCAGAGGAGATTTCTATGCCTCAAAGTCAAGGTAATCTTCATTAACTTTGATTATGCATTACTATCATTTATGATTTACTTATTGTCCAATTTCTAAGTGATTTTTATGGCTTTTGTCATCATTTATCAGTGATAATATTGAAATAGAAGTAGAAAGCAACACACAAGCATCATCTGTCATCCTGAGCATGCCAAGAAAAGAAAGTTGAGATCTATAGTTTGGAATGATTTTGATAGAATTTTAAAGGAAGATGGTACTTATATGGCTGAATGTCACCATTGTCATAAAAAATATCTGGGGATAGCAAGATTGGGACTTCACATTTGAGATCACATATAAATCATTGCATTCATTACAAGAGAAAAATATGAAACAAGATTCTGCAGGACAGATGCTTTTAAAAGCTGGGAGTACAATTAATGAAGGAAGTATGTCACTTCAAATTTTTAGTTTAGTCAAGAAATTTGTAGAGAAGATTTGGCAAGAATGATCATTGTGCATGAAGTGCCATTTTCATTTGTTGAGCATGCCTTTTTTAGAGTATTTTGCAGTTCTTTGCAGCCACAATTCAAGTCTATTAGTCGGGCAACTATAAAATCAGATTGTTTGAAATTATATGAGAAAGAGAAGCAAAAGCTTTATGATATGTTGAAGGAGACAACCTCTCGAGTTAGTATTACAGCTGATCTTTGGACTTCTATTGGCACTATTTCATACATGTCATTGACTTGCCATTTTATTGATAAAGATTGCCTAGAATTGTATTTTAGATTTAATCGAGTGTGTTTGTTGATTGAAGGAACAATTTGAAATTTCTACTTTTGAAATTTCTGCTTTGAATGGATAATTTCTACTGAATGGTTATAGTAGTTTTGTTATAATTGTCTTGTTTTGCTATATCTTATAATTGCCAGGTCAGACTTCAGGGACATTTGTTGCTTCTTATTTCTCAAAAAACAAGGGAGCAGTGTACTAAAATTTCCGATCTTATATTCAGAAGCTGATTGTTTTGCTTTGCACTTCGATTGTCTGTACTGTAGCCTTTATTTCCTGGGGAGAGCACTGTTGACCAGCTTGTTGAAATAATCAGGTATCACATAATCTGTTTTGATACTTTTCCTGGGATATAGCAAACGTCACTGCACTGCTGACATGGCCCATTTGCACAGGTTCTTGGTACTCCAACAAGAAGAATACAATGCATGAATCCCAATTATACAGAGTTTTAGTTTCCCTCAGATAAGGTAGTCGTCCATCTGTTACTTTGCAAAACTTTTCTAGAAGAATAAATGTTTTTGCTTCAAACATTGGTCTTGAGGAGCCAGATGCTATTGGTCTATCTTTGAAGATTTGGATAATTGATCCATCCAAGGATAAATGGTAAAGGAGTGGACTTTTTTATTGTGATCCACCCTTTTCATCAGCTTGGACTTATTTATGTGGTGTTCTGCTTCAGGTTTTCCATTAACGAATGCCCCCAGAAGCAATAGATCTTACATCAGACTTCTCTCATTCTAGTTGATGCATGTTCCTGCTTTTGTGCAAAATAGTAATGTTATAATAACTATATAGAATGTTACCTTGGTGCATCAAGCACTGTCATAAGATCAACATTTTGCATGTTTGAACGTTGCATTTTTGGCATTATCTGAATGCCGAGAAGTTTTTAGCATTCTTCTGCTGCAGAATTAGACTTTTGTCTTGTGGCACATTTAGTTGGACAAGTGTTGGAAATTCTCTTTTTGGATACTATGTCCATTTATGCTATATTTTCTTTGTAACATTTTTTACCTTCATTGAAAATTTGATCAGCACGGAGCTGGAGAGGATCTACATGGTTTCAGTTGCGGACACACTGACACCGGATAGAAGGCTAAGAACATTTATGCAGAAAATATCTGGAGAATGGATTCTTCTATAATGTTTTTTTAGAAGTGGTTTCTTTTATGAGTGCTTCTCACAGTTTGTTCCATTTGCCTCTGAACTTGAATTACACTTGTTATAAGAACACATTACTGTTTTTTACATAATTTTCTGACATGAAGTTGAGACCAGAATAGAATGTATAGAGCTAAGTAATTTTTTAGTAAGCAACAAACAAATGTTAGAATAGCCCAAAATATGGGCCCTTACAGAGTAAATAAAACACGTTTTCCTGTTGATATTAGACAGTTTAGTACATGTTGATATTAGACAGTTTAGTACAAATATGGGCCCTTAAAGAGTAAATAAACATTTTCCTGTTGATATTAGACAGTTTAGTACAAAATATGGGCCCTTAAGAGTAAATAAAACTTTTTCCTTTTGATATTATGCAGTTTAGTACATGTTTGATATTAGACGTTTAGTACAAAATATGAGCCCTTAATCCGAATCGAAATCGAGTCCGGATTTCTGTAATCGAACGGAAACGGAATCGGAATTGGAAAATTTTCGGAAAGTAAAATGGTACCGATTCGATTTCGGTTCCGAGTAACGTAATCGGAATCGATCGGTATCGGAATTGACTATTCCGATTATCGGAATCGGAATCGAATAAACAGTAACATTTATCGAATCGGTATCGGAATCTCATGATTCTTACTGAACCCGACCCGTTTACAGCCCTACCTCTGGATAACTAGCGTTGGTAACTTTTTTTTAAATAAAAATTTTAAAAAAATTCATTAAATTTTAAATATTTATTTTATTTTATATCTCTTAATATTATCTCATTTTTTATTTTTTAAGAAGATAATTGAGTCAAGTGTTTAGTTGACTAAAAAAAAATAAAAAGTGGGTATTCTACTCTTGGTTAGTGGGGTAAGATAGAAATACATGTTAAAATTGGGTAGACCATTTTTTGAGTTAGAGGACCCCTGATTAAACTACCCAGGAATAATTTACCCTTGTGTCAAAGTGGCTTATGACTCAACCAGGTGTAAAGCATGAGGTGGCAGACCTACCAATAGGAATATTCTACCATTATGGAACGTCAGAGTTGTTACAACAAATAAGAGACACATATACATATCGTCGAACACAAAATTATGATGCCTTAACATGTCTTCTACCTACATCTGTATGTTATTTTTTTTATTTATCCATTCATTTTTTTCTCACGGTATATCTATAACTATATATAAGAAGTGGAATTTTTTTTTTTCGTCCGGTTCAACTTTGTTTAGTCCAGCTCATTCTGTTTAATCTTCCCTATAACAGATTGTATATTAATTGGCCCTTCAATTTTTGTCGGTTGGGTAACGTATAGAATGAAAACGTACAAATTAAAGCCGCACTTTAATTTTTTCTTGTCGATGTAATGTTGCTGCACCAACACACCCACGCCCCTTCCCTCCTTCCTCTGCAGCTGAAAAGACGTGATCGCCCCCGGGGTGAACATCCTCGCCGCCTGGACGAGCTTCGCCAGCCCCACCGACCTGGACATTGACCCCCGCCGGGTCGATTTCAACATCATCTCCGGCACCTCCATGTCCTGCCCTCACGTCAATGGCCTCGAGGCGCTGCCCCGACAAGCCCACCCCGATTGGAGCCCCGCCGCCATCAAGTCCGCCCTCATGACCACCGCCTACAACACGGACAACTCCGACGGCGTCATACACGACCTCGCAAACGGCAAGGAGTCTACACCCTTCGTCCACGGCGCCGGCCACATCGATCCGAACCGCTCCCTCGACCCGGGCCTCCAAGTCGGCGACTACATCTCCTTCCACTGCACCAACGGTTACAGCCCCCTGCAGATAGCGGTCTTCGTCAAGGACCTCGCCGTGGACTGCTCCGGGAAGGAGATGGTCAGCCCCGGCGACCTCAACTACCCATCCTTCTCTGTCGTATTCGACCCCCACAACAAGGTCGTCACCTACAGGAGGACGGTAAAGAACGTAGGCAGCACCCAGGCGGGAGAGATCTCGTACGAGGTGGAGGTCTCCCCCCGCTGGGCGTCGACGCCGCAGCAAGCTCGTATTCAGTGAGCCGAACCAGACGAGGTCCTACTCCGTCACCTTCTCCACGGTGCGGGATCCCGTGAAGGCGTCGGCAACGGTGGCGTTCGGATCCATCACGTGGAAGGACGGCGTACACGTCGTGAGGAGCTCCGTGGCCTTCCAATGGACCTCCGCGGGGCTCGTCTCCGCCATGTGAGCTCCCAGACGATCGAGCTCACTTCCCCGGTTCCAGGTAAACCAGTCTGGGAATTTTCTCCTGAAAGAATGTGTGTAGTATGATGAGGCGCTCCTCTGAGGACGCTCGCTGCCTGGAAGAGCGATGAGGCGCTCCAACGGGGACCTCGTCAACTCCGTTGGAGAAGACATCTTGATGCTGCGGCAGGACCACGACGGAGATTCAGTTGCAAAGGATGGGGTTATGATTGAGGGGGAACCGGCGACTCTGTTGCTTGACCGGGGTGGCCAAATGGATAGTGGAACCCAGGGCGGAGATCTAAAGGAAGGCCAGCAGACAAAACAGGTTGAAGACCCTCGCTCGCCCACCAAGCAGGGGAGAACGAGTGCTCAACAGGGTTTCCAGACCTCCTCCTGGAAAAACATTCTGCTCAACAGAGGGCACGAAGCCGATGTGGAGGATGACCAGGAGTTCTTCAAAGAAGCAGACAACCAGCTACGGGGCGCAATAGAAGGTAATGTAGTTCACCTTCCGGAGGAAGTAATGGGACCCATTAGAAACACTTGGAGACCTGCGGTCATAGTTTACACTTGGGCGGGAAGGATCAGAGAAGACACCCTTATTTCAGGCTTAGCTGAGCTCTGGAAGGAATGGCAGCCAGATATAATAGGCCTCTCACAGGGTTTTGCTGTGGCAAATGTCAAATCTGAAAGCACATGGGGGAGGTTCTGGCCAATGGCCCATGGTTCGTGAAAGGGATTAGCGTGGGCGTTCAGAAGTGGTCTCCACATTTCTCTCCAGGTGAAAAGACAATAAGATTTGCAGCAGTTTGGATTAGATTGTTTAACCTACTAATGGAGTTCTGGGATAGACGATGTCTCTTCTCTATTGCTTCTGGGTGGGAAGGCCTGTGAAGGTGGATAAACTCACCCTCGCCGGCAGGAAAAGAAACTTTGCCAGAATTTGTGTGGAGATTCAAATGGATAAATTAAGAACTGCCTCGAGGAGTATGGATTAACGATGGACTGGGGAAGTGTGGAAATGGAATTTTTTATCTATTTAAATTATGTTTATCATGTTGTCTCATGTTCTCATGGATGCATACATATTGTTAATTCAAATCCCATCGAATGCTACGCGAGCAATGGCGACGTGAGATGAATCATCAATTTGCAGAGCGCGGGTGTGCTAGTCACCGAAGTGACAACAAAGTGTTCTGCCTCCGAGAGTCGGAGGGCTTTAAGTCTGTTGTGCGCACCGTTTGACTTCGTCAAACGAAAGTGAGTGTCGGGTCCTGGACCAAGATCCCGCCGTTGCTTAAACGCAACGACGTTAATTACACCTCTTTTAGAAAGAGAAAACCCTTGATTAATCGTCAGAATAGAAAGTCTTATGGCCTAAGTCGGGACATCCGATAAAAAGCGTGAAATAAAACTACAAGATTGCAGTCAAATTCGCAAGAGATTTTTGAATGTGTGTGTGTGTGCCATTCATCTTTTAAGGTCAATTTGCATACTTATTTATTTATTTGTTCTTTTGTCTACTGTGCAAAAATCTTTTATTTGGTAATGCAAGAGATTTTGACATGCTTTGATTGTCATTGTTCTTTTCATGGTTCGATCTCATTTGACTCTTATATGCCCAAACATCGTCATGCACAATCCATTTCATTCGGCAAGCAAAACGATTCGGCGGCTAAAACCATTCAGCAAAGGTGAATCAGGAGGAGCGAATCGGCAGCTAGGCCATTCAGCAAAGGTAATCAGCAGGAGCGAATCGGCAGCCAGGCCATTCAGCGGGGGGTGAATCAGCAGGACTGAATCGGCAGCCAGGCCATTCAGCAAAGATGAATCAGCAGGACTGAATCGGCAGCCAGGCCATTCGGCAAAGGTGAATCAGCAGGAGCGAATCGGCAGCCAGGCCATTCAGCAAAGGGTGAATCAGCAGGAGCGAATCGGCAGCCAGACCATTCAGCAAAGGTGAATCAGCAGAAGCGAATCGGCAGAACTTCAGAGACACGGTTCTCGAAATCCGGAGATGATCTGAGTGTCCGGTCAGGCTGACGGGCTATTCAACATATGGAGAGCCCATCCATGGGCCTGAACCGGGCATGGGTATTAGATACCGAACCCTTCACGTTCAAACCCACCCGGAAAAGTGATTCGGCAGCACTTCGGAGGCACGGTTCTCAAAATCCGGAGATGGTCTGAACGTCGAGCCGGGCTGACGGGCTATTCAACATATAGAGAATCCATCCATGGGCCTGAACTGGGCATGGGCACTGGATACCGAACCCTTCATATTCAAAGTCACCCGGAAAAGTGATTCGGCAGCACTTCGGAGGCACGGTTCTCAGAATCCGAGATGGTCTGAATGTCCAGCCGGGCTGACGGGCTATTCAACATATGTAGAATCCATCCATGGGCCTGGACCGGCATGGGTATTAGATACCGAACCCTTCATGTTCAAACCATCCGGAAAAGTGATTCGGCAGCACTTCGGAGGCACGGTTCTCAAAATCCGGATGATCTAAGCGTCCGGACGGGCTGACAGGCTATTCACATATGGAGACTCCATCCATGGGCCTGAACCGGGCATGGGTACTGGATATCGAACCCTTCATGTTCAAAGCCACTCGGAAAAGTGATTCGGCAGCACTTCGGAGGCACGGTTCTCAAAATCCGGAGATGATTTGAGCGTCCAGCCGGGCTGACGGGCTATTCAACATATGGGGAATCCATCCATGGGCCTGAACCGGGCATGGGTACTGAATACCGGACCCTTCATGTTCAAAGTCACCCGGAAAAGTGATTCGGCAGCACTTTGGGGACACGGTTCTCAAAACACGCGCAGCGTTTGGGCGTCCCGTTGGAAACACAAATCATTTGGCATATAATGTCGCCCCTCATAAGCCTGAACACGACCCAGGTATCAATTACCTGACCCTTAGTGTTCAAGGTCTCATAAAAAAGTGAATCGGCAAGACTGGGACAGTGAAACAGGGGCAGTGAAAGGGGGATTTAAACAGAGGTTTGACTGCCTTCTAAACCCAGTGTATGAGGTGTAAATACTTATTTGACCTCCCAAGGTTTAGTCTTCAAACATCACAATGGGTGCTCAAAGAAAACAACAAAAAGAAATCGCATAAAGCATCAAATCTGAACCCTCCCAACCAAGCAACAATGCCCAGGAAGGGGGGAACCAACAGTGCTGCATATTTGTTCTTTTTGGGAACAAGGTGGGATATTAGACTATCCTCCTTGTCACCCAATAGAACTTAGGTATTGAAAGCTTACAAGAGGGGTGAGAGAGAGAGCACATGAAAGGAGGTAGAACAAACTAAACAAAACATATTTCATACACATTAATAAGACTTCGGTATTATGCTAAGAACCAGCAAACAGAGGTCAAAAGGGGCATTTAAACATAGCTTTCTACCCATCTATACTCATTACAACCAAGATCATACAAAGGAGGAATGAGAGGATGAGATCTTTTCACTGTTAGAGGGGAGATTACATGGGGAGGGAAGAAAAGAAAATAGATAAAAGTAAAAAACAAGATATGGGGACTGCCGCAGCAGTCCCCTCACTTCCCCTTCTTCTCTCTTCTCACCCTTCTTCTTCTCTTTTCTTTCTTTTTCTTCTCTTCTTCTACCAAGCTCCCAGCAGCCCCCCCCCCCCCCCCCCCCCCCCCCCCCCTTGCCTTTCCTACGTAGCCAGCAACCTTCAGGAAGAGGAGGAGGCTCCTTTGCTTCTTCTGTCCAGCCAGCCACAATGGAGGAGGAAGGGAAGCAGCCTAGCCTCTCTTCTCACACCAGCCTGGAGAAGACCCTTGCTGCCCTCTCTCTCTTCTGCCCCAACCAGCAGAGAATAGGATGAAGAAGCTCCTCTTTGCTTCCCCTTTCTTTTGCTCTCTTGCTTGCAGCCAACACCCCGGGAGACTAGAAGACCTCTTCCCCTCCTTCTCGTTACCAACCAGATGGGGGTTCCCCAAAGAGACCTCTCCTCCTTTTTTAACTCTGCCCCCTCAGCCCTTTTCTTGCAGCCAAAGGAACCCGTCTCCTCCTTGCCCAGCCCCCCTTTTCTTTCCTTAAATGGCTAGCCAAACCCCCTGTCAACTGTGGTGGCCCAGCCCAAAGGGGAAACCTTTTTTGGCCACTTTACCTCTGCCATCGTAGCAGATTTATGTTGGAAAGGGAGGTGTTACATTTGCTTAAGGTGACCTCCCTCCATGGGGAGAGATGGGCCACTTAAGTGGGTCTTGTTTGGGCCTGTTTAGGGGACTCTTTAGTGGATTCTTTTAGGGGGTAGCTGGGCCATTAAATGCAAGCCCACTGTGCTATTTTTTTTTTTTGGGTGCCCACAAATGCCCCCCACCCGCAGGTGGTGCGAGAGGAGGTGAGCGGCGCCTGCGGGTGCAACTTGATGGACTTTTGACGTTGCAGCTGGATACAGACTAGCCTCATCAATGCGGACAATGCGTGACTTGTCGTCATCTTGGTGATCTCACCATTTGAAGAGTTTGTTAGTTAGCAGGTTGACAGTGCGGCCTTAGGTGGCTATTCTCTCATCTCTAACTTTCTATTCCTTTGGCTGTTCATTTACTTTAATGCTCTGTTGGATAGAGCCCGGTGATGACTCCCAAGCAGCTACTTCTTTTAGCTTGGAATCCGAATCTCGGGTGCCTCCCCTAGTTGGGATGGTTCTAGTGACGGTGTCGGTGACCTCTGGTTTTTCTTTTAGTTGACATTGTGGTCTCAGGATTGGCGGTCAACGAGAACCACTTTGACCACATCTTGCTAAGTTGGTGAGTTCACTGAATCAACAGCCTATAAGTTGGTGAAGATTGATAAGCTGGAAGCTTTTCGACTGTTGGAAGTATTGAACTAGTGGCAATCTTGAGCTGGTGGGAGCACTGCACTGCTAGCCTTCTTGACTCGGTGGAAGCCCTAGACTGGTAGCTCCTTCGAATTGCTGAGATTTTCTACCCCATGGGATGTCTTGAAGACATGAATTTTGAATCAGTAGCCTCCTTGAATTGGCGGTTTCCTTGAACCAACGGGAGCCCTAAATCAATGGCCTTCTTCAATTGGCAAGGCCATGTGAGCTGGTGGCCTTCATGGGTGAATCGTCCATTGGATTATGTCGGCCTATTGTATGAGCCAATGGGGCATGCTGGCTTGCTATATGATCTGATGGCTCTTTCTAGACCCAGTAAGTGACCCTGCTGCTTCCTTTCTTTTGAACCCTCTTACTGACTGGTCACCTTGAATACTCCACAATCTGAGCATGCAGTAGCGTTATGGTCTTAGCAAGAAGAAGTAGACTGCTTCCACGTCGTTGTTACCGACTGTGATAACCAGACTGCCGCTTTGGAGATCTTGTCACCTTCATCAATGTCGCTTTGCTCATAGCTAGATCAATGTGCTATTGTCTTCCTCTTTTGACTTTTGTTGTGTTTGGGTATCGATAAATTTCTTCAACATTCTCCACCCAGAAACTTGAAAACTATTAAGACGCATCATCTGTTGACATATGCTTCGTTGGTTGTCGACCAACTCTATCAGAAATTTCCCTCCAAAGACTTGAAATTTGTTAGAATCCACTTCGTATATAGCGAAGTTTCCCTTTGTCCCATATGAGATAGAAATCTGATGAAGACAGATTTCAACTAGCACGAAAATGAGCTTTGGCTGGCATGCATATGAAGAGGAGCCTCGGCTAGCACCGACATGAAAATGAGCCTCGGCTGGCATTGACATGAAGATGAGCTTTGACTGTCATGAAGATAAACTTCAACTGGCATGAAGACGAGCTTCGGATAGCATTGACATGAAGACGAGCCTCGGCTGGTGATGATGACTAGCTTCGGTTGGCACTGACATGAAGATGAGCTTGGCTGGCGAGTACCACTTCTATCAGGATTTCCTTTCTAGAGACTTGAAGTCTGCTTGTCTTTGGCAGCTATCTTTGGATCCTTTTTATTTTCACATTATCGAATTGAGCGCCCTTTCGGGTTTTTACCCAATCCGACCCCCTCTTGCTTTTGCCTACGCGCCCTTTCGGGTTTTCACGTAGCGGGGTACCCAATTTTGCCCATGGCGCCCTTTCGGGTTTTCGCCATGACCGGGTTTTAGCTCTTTTTACCCTTGTCCAGGGGAAACCTAGACAAGTCCAGCGAGGCACATCTATTTTAAGCCTCTTTATATATATATATATATATATATATATATATATATATATATATATATATATAAGGAGAAGTTCATGAGTGGAATAGAACTCAACCACCCATCATACCATGATGTTGGTAGATGGTGTGAGGTTATTTGGGCAGACTGCGAAATGACAACCTAGGAAAACCTATGTGTTAACATCAATATGGGTTCTAAAGGTAACATCTACTGGTCAGCCAAGGCAAGAAGTCAAGGCTGAGCTTATTTGGAATTTTGAAAAGACAAAGGCTATCTAAACCTAGGGTCCTACTTGGCAAGAGCAAGTAATATAAGCGTGAGGTGTAGATGGCAAGAGACAGCTTGTCTAAGTTTTGAAGTTTCATTTTGACTAGAGAGTGCACAGCTGGATTCAAAGAATGTATAGCAAAAATGGGATTTCATGAAAGAGCAGGGATGGAACTCCCCCTTCTTGCTATTTTGACATTTTGACTTCATTCAATTTCCTTTTTTTTTATCACATTACTGACCCAAGCGCCCTTTCGGGTTTTCACCGGAGTCAGCCCCTTCTTACTTTTGCCTACGCGCCCTTTCGGGTTTTCACGTAGCAGGGTTCCCATTTTTACCCACGACGCCCTTTCAGGTTTTCACCGTGGCCGGGTTTTTCTTGTCCTTTTTACCCCTACTTGGCAGTGAAACTAGAGTAGGTCCGACGGGCATCTCTATTTTTAGCCCTTTTTGTTTTGTTCATCATTTTTTTATCATTTCATTCTTTTCTTTAATACAGAAATGTCGCAGGATATGCACCACGAGCATACATTCAATAGTGTACCCTCAGAGTTCTTGAACATGAAAGACTAGAGGGTGTATGTCTTCGAGGTAATGTCGAATTTAGCTTCATGAGTTGTTGGATCCTTCTGACGTTGAAGCATAATGACGCCATCTCGAACCATTGACCATTGTGAAGGTGGCTCCACCATATTGACTTGGGGGATCTTTGGGCATGGAATGGCAAAGCTCAATGTTAAATCTCCCGGACCGCCGCAAAAAGGGATGAGATAATATACGATTCGTGGCAGTTGTCCCACGGGCAGAGATCGAACTACAATGCTTTTCTTGTAGTTGCAGCTCCTCGGAGATAGATGTTTATACCCTTGGAGACCTCAGATGCGGAACTAATCCCGCGAACTGAGGCTGGACTACGGTGTTTATCCCATAGTTGCAGCTCCTTGGGGATGGATTCTTATATCCTTGGAGACCTCAGACGCGGAAATAATCCCACGAACTGAGGCTGGACTACGGTATTCATCCCGTAGTTGCAGCTCCTTAAGGGTGGATTCTTATATCCTCGGAGACCTCAGACGCGGAAATAATCCCACGAACTGAGGCTGGACTACGGTATTCATCCCGTAGTTGCAGCTCCTTAAGGGTGGATTCTTTTTATATCTTTGGAGACCCCAGACCGGGTAACATTTCACGATCTGCGGCTGGACTACGGTATTTATCCCGCAGTTGCAGCTCCTGGTAGCTTGATTAAGAATTCGAGTACAGGAGCCCAACACGTGGGCAGAGAGGTCCGACTTCTTAAATCAAATGTTCTATTGTCTTTTCGTGTATTTCTTCTATTCTGTTCATTTTCATGATTAATTTTCTATTTTCTTTTTTTTCTTCTTCTATTTTTTTGTCCCTTTTTTTTTGAACGAAATTTCATTTCATCCTATCTTTTTAATCATTTCATTTTTTCCATTGATCATTTTATTATTTTCTATTCATTTTGTCTGTTTCTTTCTTTTCTTTTCTTTTCTTTTTAATGTATGTCTTTTAGAGACCTCAAATATGGTAAACATTCCATAAAAAGAGGCTGGATTACGGTACTTGTTCCGCAGTATCTATTTATAGGAGGTCAATTTTGATTTATGTCTTTGGAGACCACAGTTGTGAGAAATATTCCACAACTGAGGATGGACTGCGATATTTATCTCGCAGTTGCTGCTCCTTTGAGGTCAATTTATCTTTTATCCCTGGAGACCCCAGATGTGAAAAATGTTTCACAAATTGAGGATGGACTATGGCACTTATCCCGTAGTTGCAGCTCCTTTGAGATTAATTTAATTTTGAATCTCTAGAGACCCAGATGTGGGAAAGTGTTCCACAAACTGAGAATGGACTACGGAGCTTAACCCGCAGTTGCAGCTCCTTTGAGATTAATTTAATTTTGAATCTCTGGAGACCCCAGATGTGGAAAATGCTCCACAACTGAGAATGGACTACGGAACTTATCCCGCAGTTGCAGCTCATTTGAGATTAATTTGATTTTGAATCTCTGGAGACCCCAGATGTGGAAAATGCTCCACAACTGAGAATGGACTACGGAACTTATCCCGCAGTTGCAGCTCCTTTGAGATTAATTTGTCTTTTAAAGTTCTTTTGTTTTAAATGTCTTTTTAGTCAATTTTGAAAACATTGGGCACATAGACCTGATTTCGAAATCATGAGGGCATGGAAGCCCGATTTTGAAATTTATGAGAGCGTAAAGGCCTCGATCTTTTATTAAACATGTGGGCGCTAAGGACCCAGTTTGAAAACATGAGGGCGAAGAAGCCCGCTTTTAAAATTGTGAGGACGTGCAAGTCCGATCTTTTTATTAAACATGTGGGCGCTAAGGTCCCAGTTTGAAAACATGAGGGCGAAGAAGCCCGCTTTTGAAATTTGTGAGGGCGTAGAGGCCTCGATCTTTTTATTAAACATGTGGGCGCTAAGGTCCAAGTTTGAAAACATGAGGGCGAAGAAGCCCGCTTTTGAAATTTGTGAGGGCGTAGAGGCCTCGATCTTTTTATTAAACATGTGGGCGCTAAGGTCCCAGTTTGAAAACATGAGGGCGAAGAAGCCCGCTTTTGAAATTGTGAGGACGTAAAAGTTCGATCTTTTTATTAAATATGTGGGAGCTAAGGTCCCAGTTTTAAAACATGAGGGCGAAGAAGCCCGCTTTTGAAATTGTGAGGACGTGAAAGTCCGATCCTTTTATTAAATATGCGGGCGCTAAGGTCCCGTTTGAAAAACATGATTTTGAGTTTTGAAACATGAATTTTCAAATATGATTGACGCATCGTTATTTCAAAAATGCCGATTTTATAATTTGCCTGACAAATTGTCACTTTTGAAATATGACTTTTGAAACATGATTGGCAAATTGCCACTTTTGAAATATGTCTTTTGAAACATGATTGACAAATTGCCAGTTTTGAAATATGTCTTTTGAAATATGATTGGCAAATTGCCAGTTTTGAAATATGTCTTTTGAAACATGATTGACAAATTGCCAATTTTGAAATATGTCTTTTGAAATATGATTAGCAAATTGCCACTTTTGAAATATGTCTTTTGAAACATGATTGACAAATTGCCAGTTTTGAAATATGTCTTTTGAAATATGATTAGCAAATTGCCAGTTTTGAAATATGTCTTTTTGAAATACGATTGACAAATTGCCAATTTTGAAATATGTCTTTTGAAACATGATTGACAAATTGCCAATTTTGAAATATGTCTTTTGAAATATGATTGACAAATTGCCAATTTTGAAACATGTCTTTTTGAAACATGATTGACAAATTGCCAATTTTGAAATATGTCTTTTGAAATATGATCAGCAAATAGCCACTTTTGAAATACGAGTTCTTTTGAAATCATGAGTGGCAAACTTGCCAATTTTAAAATATGACTTTTGAAAAGATGGTTGGCGAGACGCCACTTTTTTTTAAAATATGAGCTCTTTTGAAATCATGAATGACAAGCTTGCCAATTTTAAAATATGACTTTTAAAAGATGGTTGGCGAGACGCCACTTTTTAAAATATGAGCTCTTTTGAAATCATGAATGACAAGCTTGCCAATTTTTTAAAATATGACTTTTGAAAATATGATTGGCGAGTCGCCATTTTTTTTTAAATATGAGTTCTTTTAAAATTATGGGCGACAAGTTTGTCAATTTTAAAATATGACTTTTGAAAATATGATTGACAATTTGCCAGTTTTTTTTTTTTTTTAAATGCAGATGACATCGGAATAATGATAACTCTTTCGTCAACGTTATTAAGGATCCGGAAAAAGAATATGCACTCAAAATCCGGTAAGACAACCCATGTACGAATATGGACATAAGCGATGAAAGCCCAGTGCGACATGATCATACGGGTTCATATCATCGCCCTACAGAAAATATGCAATTTTGTTGAGGTAATATTTGTCTCAGAACTATAGTCCGACTAGCGGTATGACTGGCCTCTTTATTTTTTGCTACTCGTCATCGACAATATTACCTCAGGTGGCCCTAAAAGAGCCAATTGAGACCGCCTCGATGATCGGGTCTCATGCTGGGTGGTCGGTGTGACTACCTCAGCAAGCTGCTTCTCTTTTTTTTCTTTTTTTCTTTGCATTTTTTTTGTCATCATTCTTTTTTTTTTTTTTTCTTTCTTCTTTTTTTTTCTTTTTTGAATGAGTATTTACATGAATGGACATTACACATTTGATCTGCATCTGCCCCCAGAATCACTTAATCTTGACAAGGTGGCTCTTATTTATTTGCTGGCTCAAGATCTTGAAGTTCCCCCGGAGGGCATGAGCTTTATCTGTGCGTCGAGCATCTTGGGCTGTTTATGCTATTCCGACTTGGATATTACAGGTTGCATTTGCCCCCTGTGCTGGCTGGCGCATGCTGTCGTATGCTTTTCCTTTTCTATTGCAATGGAGCCCCATGAGGGCGTGGCGGGTCCACCTTGTACTCGCCCACTTGCAGTTCTTCCTTTCTTATCAATGCTTCAATTTTGTCCTTGAGGACATAGAAATCCACTGTAACATGCCCCGGCAGCTGATGATATAAGCAGAATCGGGGATCGTCTTTCTTCTTGATGTTCTCTGTCCTTCTAGGCTCCGGTGGGACGATTTTGTTATGTTGATGCGCCCATTCAAACAGGGTCTGTGGCTTTTCCTTTGGGAAAGAGTAGGGCTTTTGCATCTTCTCTTGTAATGAGCCCCTTTTATTTCGCTTCATTTGTTTGATAGAAGGAGAGCCACCTTTACTCTTTTGTTGTGTAAAGGGTTTGAGCTTCATAGTATGAACATCTATTGGTGCTGGCCTTTTCCCAAGAAATCTGTTTTCCTGACTTGATGTATAGGCAGGAGGATATTTGGAAATGAATTGTTCGATCTCGGCCACAACTTTGTTTAACCGGTCGAAGGACTTGATCTCAATGCCGATCATCTTTTCTAGGACAAGCCTGCTCAGGTTTTGCTTGCAAATTTGAACAGCATCCTCTGGATGTAGTGGTCGTCTGCATCTCATGCTGAGATCTCTCCACCTTTTGATGTAATCCATAGCTGACTCATTATCTTGTTGCCTAGTCGCATATAACTCGACTAGTGTGATTTCTTTTTCAGCAACATAGAATCTTTCTATGAATTTCCTTTGCATATCCGGCCAGTCTATAATGGACCCGACTGGTAAATTTGAATACCATTCGAAAGCCAGTCCAGTCAGGGAAGAGCTGAAGAATTTGAGTAAATATGACCCACCCGCAGCCAAATCTCCCATGGTGTTGACATAGTGTGCAACATGTTCTTTTGGCGGTCCTTGCCCATTGAACTTTTCAAACTTGGGTGGCTTGCTTATGCTAGGAGGTAATCTCTTTGCAGCATGGCACACAGGATATGGTACCTGGTACACCTGAAATAGGGCTTGATCAGATTTGTCCCTTCCAGATAGCTTTGTTTCTATGATCTGTTCCAACATTTGTCTATTCATAATCGGTGTCTGAACCATGTCTGGATGAGGAGGCGCCGACTGCGTCTGAGCCATGGTGGCAGGCCCTTGATGCACTGCTTGGCAGGCTATGGGCTGCTCTGGAGCTATTAGGCTTGAGGTGCCCCCAGTAAGGCCTGATACTGAGTGGGGCATCGTTGGTTGTAAGAGGTTGTGGGGTAAGTTGATGTCAACTTGTGGTGCCCCCATTATGCCCCCTGCTTCTCTTGGTGCAAGAGTCTGGGCGTCTCTTTCTTCAATTTGTCTTTTCAACCTTTCAATCTCATGTTGGTATCTTTGTATCAATGCTGCCACAGCAGGATCATATGTATGAGTGCTAGGGACATCAGATATCACTTCAATCGGAGCTCCTCCCAGAGGGGTAGGTGGCAGATTGCTGATATCATCAGTTGCTATTATATCTGCGGCCTCTTCTTGGGCCACTGAGACTATTGGGGCTTTGCCCTTAGCTTCTTCCCTCCTGACAGGAGGATTCGACCCTTCATTGAGCCTTGTCAATTCATCTTGTTCGGGGGGCATATCCCCATGTTGACTGACCACACCAGTCATACAACATGTGTATGTCTGCAGAGCTCTGTCTGTTCTTTTGGCTTCTTTGCATTCTACCTCGTCACTGGGTGTCTGCATCCTTTCATAACCATCCTCTGGCATCTTCTGAGGTAGCTGCTGATATAGAGAAACTACATTTATAGCCTTTTGTCGAGCTTCCTGTCGGGCTTGGGCTTCATGTGGACGTGGCGGGTCCACCTTATACTCGCCCATTTGCAGCTCTCCTTTGTTGATCAATGCTTGGGCCACATCTTTGAACACATAGCAATCTTCTATGGCATGGCCCACCACTTGATGATAAGGGCAAAAGAGCGGATCACCCTTCCTCTTGGAGTCCTCTGGCCTTTTAGGACTTGGAAAGACAAGCTTGTTGTGTTCGCGGGCTAGCTCAAAGAGGACCCTTGTTTTGTTTTTTGGGAAGGAATAAGGCTTTTGCAGTTTCTCTTGTAGCAGAATTTGCTTTCTTGGCTTTGACAACTTGGCAGGTGGGGAGCTGGCCACCCCTTTAGCAGTTGCTAAACCCTTGGGCTGTCTTTTCTCCTGGTTTGTCTCATCGGCAAAAGAATACTTGGCGAGGAATGCCTCGATATCAGATGCAACATTGCTCAGTCGGCTAAAGGTTTTGATATCAATTCCGACCGTTCTTTCGAAGATTTCCTCCCGTAGATTGTGCTTGCACATGCGGACGACATCTTCTTCACGTGGTGGTTGTTTGTACATTCTAGTAAGGTTCCTCCACCTTTGAATATAATTATGAGATGGTTCATCATGCTCTTGGGCAATGGAAAGAATTTTTCTATTGGGACTTCCTCCTCAACCACATAGGGGTCTACTTTAGACATTGACCACCTATCTGGTTGGTCTATCTTGGATATGGTGGGGGAATCTGAACATGTATACCCCATCGATGAGGACCCAGGAGACTTTGGCCAGCACGGCACATCAAGAGTCAAGCTTCCCATTGCATCGACGCAATGCGTGTCATGACGTGGAGAGTACGGAGCCTGATGAGCATTAGGTAAGATAGCAGAGTTGTTGCCCTTTTCTGCCAGCTCCATCAAGCCACATATTAGTGTTGGATCTGCAAGATTTGGATGGAGGTAGGCCAGCTTATTGTTTGGAGTGTTGATAATAGCCACCAGTGGCACCGGAGGCGGCTCTTGGTTTTCAAGTTGCTGCTCAGTAGCATGAGCAGACAATGAGTGTTGCTGCCCGGGATAGCCTTGCAGTGGCTGATATGGCTGCTGCTGTTGTTGGAAGAACTGCGGCTGTAAGAGTTGGTGTTGGGCCTGTGGACGTGGCTGTTGAACCGTAGCTACAGGCAACTGTTGAGGCTGTTCATGTACTAGTTGCACGGTAGTGCGCTGGGACGAGGCTGCGATTGACCCTAAGGTCCTTTGAGGACTCTCCCCTGAGCCCTCAGCTTCTCGGGATGCATGTCCCTCAGTCTCTTTGCCTTTTATTTGCCGCTTAAGCGTTTCGATTTCAGCTCGATATTGTTGTAGCAGCTCCAAGACAGTTGGATCTAGGGGTGCAACAAGAGGAATCTCTTGCGCTATGCCCCCAGAAGTCATTTCTGGTGGTGGTGGCGGGGGAATTTCACTATTGCCCCCACTGCCTTGGGCGGTGATCACATTGGCAGTAATTTTCGTCATTTGGGTTGTGGAGGTACCAACTCCTCCGTATGCTGCTGTTAGAGCTGCCGCAGCTGCTCTTCTTCTTGTAACGGCATCGGGCCTCTCAACCAATTCCACCAGCTCTTCATCATCGGTCGGCAAGGCTCCATAACGGCTTCCTATGCCAGCCATGTGACATGCAAAGATTTTAATGTTCCCGTTTCAGTCTCTTTCGACCCTTCGGGAAGGAAATGTCAACTTTTTAAAGACTGACACCCAGGGTTTAACTTTCCCAAGCTGCTCATGATCGTGTTCGCAAGGAACATCAATCTCATTAGTACTGCTCTCAGCTTCCGCCTGAGGAGCTCCTTTATCTCTTTGCATTCTCGCTTGCTGCAGCGGGGCATTTGCGAGATGATGAATGCGGTTGTACACGACCTGTGTTGCCCCCTGCCGGTCATATGTGGCTGAGAGCGCCAGCATGGGAAACCTTTCTCGAATAGGTGGAATATAGGCAGACTTTCGAAGCTCTGCCTTCTTGTTATGGAAGCGGGCATAAGCACAAGCCCCTCCCTGGTGCACTTTGGCTTTGAAGCCACGTGGCGGTCTCTGGTAGCCCGAGACCTTCACATCGGTCACTTCTCTTGGCTTTATCTCTTGCGGTGCAGGTTCCTCTTGTACATGCACTTGCACTTTTCTAGGCCTCCACACTTGCTTGAATCTAATCGGCTTTGGGGGAAGCTTGCCCTTGAAAGTGTTGAACATTTTTCCTTTGCTTGTTAAAGCTTGGAAAGAGTTCTTTACGGGTACTGTTGGCATGACCCGTTTTGGCACAGCCTCAGTTCTCTTGGCTTGCAGATGAATTCTTAGATCTCCAATCCGCACACTTCTCCCTGAGTTAGAAACTCGCGCACGACGAGTGACAATGTTCTCAACCTCCCTTGCTTGTTGAGAATGCCTATTAGCTCTTTCCCCCTTGTACTTGTTATGGTTACCATGCTCCAAGTGGTGGGCGTGGCAGCTTAGCTTTTCATGGATCTCTTTGACTCCAGCTTCATGTGCAGCTTCAGCTCCAGCTTCTGCTTCTGTTTCAGCTCCTGGGTGCAGGATATCAACGAACGCAACCCCCAAGAAATTGGGGAACTCCACAACTGGAGGAAAGCTCCCAAAAAGAGTCGGCACGGCGAGATAGCCGTATCGTGCATGATCTTGAACGACCAGGGGTCCGAAGCGTACTCCTGCCATTGGTCCGTTAGTACCTGCCAGTTAAGAAAGATGACAGTTAGTATTGAGTAGTAAGGCCACAAGGCTTTCTAGTCTGGCGAAGAGATGAAGGGAAGTTTGGTCCCACCGGGCGTGCCACGCTGTGGAAATGGAATTTTTTATCTATTTAAATTCTGTTTATCATGTTGTCTCATGTTCTCATGGATGCATGCATATTGCTAATCCAAATCCCATCGAATGCTACGCGAGCAATGGCGACGTGAGATGAATCGGCAATTTGCAGAGCGCGGGCGTGCCAGTCACCGAAGTGACAACAAAGTGTTCTGCCTCCGAGAGTCGGAGGGCTTTAAGTCTGTTGTGCGCACCGTTTGACTTCGTCAAACGAAAGTGAGTGTCGGGTCCTGGACCAAGATCCCGCCGTTGCCTAAACGCAACGACGTTAATTACATCTCTTTTAGAAAGAGAAAACCCTTGATTAATCGCCAGAAAGAAAGTCTTATGGCCTAAGTCGGGACATCCGATAAAAAGCGTGAAATAAAACTACAAGATTGCAGTCAAATTCGCAAGAGATTTTTGAATGTGTGTGTGTGTGTGCCATTCATCTTTTAAGGTCAATTTGCATACTTATTTATTTATTTGTTCTTTTGTCTACTGTGCAAAAATCTTTTATTTGGTAATGCAAGAGATTTTGACATGCTTTGATTGTCATTGTTGTTTTCATGGTTCGATCTCATTTGACTCTTATATGCCCAAACATCGTCATGCACAATCCATTTCATTCGGCAAGCAAAACGATTCGGCGGCTAAAACCATTCAGCAAAGGTGAATCAGGAGGAGCGAATCGGCAGCCAGGCCATTCAGCAAAGGTGAATTAGCAGGAGCGAATCGGCAGCCAGGCCATTCAGCGGGGGGTGAATCAGCAGGACTGAATCGGCAGCCAGGCCATTCAGCAAAGGTGAATCAGCAGGACTGAATCGGCAGCCAGGCCATTCGGCAAAGGTGAATCAGCAGGAGCGAATCGGCAGCAAGGCCATTCAGCAAAGGGTGAATCAGCAGGAGCGAATCGGCAGCCAGGCCATTCAGCAAAGGTGAATCAGCAGGAGCGAATCGGCAGAACTTTAGAGACACGGTTCTCGAAATCCGGAGATGATCTGAGTGTCCGGTCAGGCTGACGGGCTATTCAACATATGGAGAGCCCATCCATGGGCCTGAACCGGGCATGGGTATTAGATACCGAACCCTTCACGTTCAAACCCACCCGGAAAAGTGATTCGGCAGCACTTCGGAGGCACGGTTCTCAAAATTCGGAGATGGTCTGAACGTCGAGCCGGGCTGACGGGCTATTCAACATATAGAGAATCCATCCATGGGCCTGAACTGGGCATGGGTACTGGATACCGAACCCTTCATGTTCAAAGTCACCCGGAAAAGTGATTCGGCAGCACTTCGGAGGCACGGTTCTCAGAATCCGGAGATGGTCTGAACGTCCAGCCGGCTGACGGGCTATTCAACATATGTAGAATCCATCCATGGGCCTGGACCGGGCATGGGTATTAGATACCGAACCCTTCATGTTCAAAACCACCCGGAAAAGTGATTCGGCAGCACTTCGGAGGCACGTTTCTCAAAATCCGGAGATGATCTGAGCGTCCAGCCGGGCTGACGGGCTATTCAACATATGGAGACTCCATCCATGGGCCTGAACCGGGCATGGGTACTGGATACCGAACCCTTCATGTTCAAAGCCACTCGGAAAAGTGATTCGGCAGCACTTCAGAGGCACGGTTCTCAAAATCCGTAGATGATCTGAGCGTCCAGCCGGGCTGACGGGCTATTCAAAATATGGGGAATCCATCCATGGGCCTGAACCGGGCATGGGTACTGAATACCGAACCCTTCATGTTCAAAGTCACCCGGAAAAGTGATTCGGCAGCACTTTGGGGACACGGTTCTCAAAACACGCACAGCGTTTGGGCGTCCCGTTGGAAACACAGATCATTTGGCATATAATGTCGCCCCTCATAAGCCTGAACACGACCCAGGTATCAATTACCTGACCCTTAGTGTTCAAGGTCTCATAAAAAAGTGAATCGGCAAGACTGGGACAGTGAAACAGGGGCAGTGAAAGGGGGATTTAAACAGAGGTTTGACTGCCTTCTAAACCCAGTGTATGAGGTGTAAATATCAATCTTATTTGACCTCCCACGGTTTAGTCTTCAAACATCACAATGGGTGCTCAAAGAAAACAACAAAAAAGGAAATCGCATAAAGCATCAAATCTGAACCCTCCCAACCAAGCAACAATGCCCAGGAAGGGGGGAACCAACAGTGTTGCATATTTATTCTTTTTGGGAACAAGGTGGGATATTAGACTATCCTCCTTGTCACCCAATAGAACTTAGGTATTGAAAGCTTACAAGAGGGGTGAGAGAGAGAGCATATGAAAGGAGGTAGAACAAACTAAACAAAACATATTTCATACACATTAATAAGACTTCGGTATTATGCTAAGAACCAGCAAACAGAGGTCAAAAGGGGCATTTAAACATAGCTTTCTACCCATCTATACTCATTACAACCAAGATCATACAAAGGAGGAATGAGAGGATGAGATCTTTTCACTGTTAGAGGGGAGATTACATGGGAGGGAAGGAAAAGAAAATGGATAAAAGTAAAGAACAAGATATGGGGACTGCCGCAGCAGTCCCCTCACTTCCCCTTCTTCTCTCTTCTCACCCTTCTTCTTCTCTTCTTTCTTTTTCTTCTCTTCTTCTACCAAGCTCCCAGCAGCCCCCCCCCCCCTTGCCTTTCCTACGTAGCCAGCAACCTTCAGGAAGAGGAGGAGGCTCCTTTGCTTCTTCTGTCCAGCCAGCCACAATGGGAGGAGGAAGGGAAGCAGCCTAGCCTCTCTTCTCACACCAGCCTGGAGAAGACCCTTGCTGCCCTCTCTCTCTTCTGCCCCAACCAGCAGAGAATAGGATGAAGAAGCTCCTCTTGCTTCCCCTTTCTTTTGCTCTCTTGCTTGCAGCCAACCCCGGGAGACTAGAAGACCTCTTCCCCTCCTTCTCGTTACCAACTAGATGGGGTTCCCCAAGAGACTCTCCTCCTTTTTTAACTCTGCCCCCTCAGCCTTTTCTTGCAGTCTCCTCCTTGCCCACCAATGGCTAGCCAACCCCCCTGAACTGTGGTGGCCCAGCCCAAAGGGGAAACCTTCCACCCTCTGCCATCGTAGCAGGTTGGAAGGAGGTGTTACATTTGGGTGACCATGGGGGAAGATGGGCCACTTAAGTGGGTCTTGTTTGGGACTGTTTAGGGGACTCTTTAGTGGGTTCTTTTAGGGGGTAGCTGGGCCATTAAATGCAAGCCCACTGTGCTATTTTTTTTTTTGGGTGCCCACAGGAAGCTCTGGCAGGACATTGTTTATGAACAGGAGGAGCTCCAGGCTGGGCAGTAGATCTTCTACTAAGACGAAGTCAGTTTCTTTGGGGCCTCAGTAAGGTAAGTTTCCTATTTACACTCAGCATGATGAAGATTTAAGTCCATAATTGTCGAGGAGTGGGCAGAAGGAGGTATTGCAGGTGTTTAAAGAAAGTTGTCAACAAGGATAACATAAAGTTCCTAACTCTGGTGGAAATGTATGAGGATCCAAATGAGGAAGCAAGGAAAGCCATGTTTGACATGCAATGGGTGTCTGCTTTTTCACAGGAGCTGACTCAAATTTGCACTGAAGATTTAGTGTGGGAACCGCCTTGAGTTTTCTCCATTTTGATTTTAGTTCTGGAGTCTGGTGTCGCTTGTTTCTTTTTAACTTCCTGTGTCTTTTTCTTGTTTCTTCGTGCTTTTGCTTTGACTTGAAGGTCATCGTTGTACTCCTGTTATCCTTTTGGTTGTTATTTGGGCAATGAAAGTTAGGGTCTCAACTTACCAAAAAAAAGTCTGGGAATTTTCTCACAAAATTTTATTACGAAGTTCCATCACAGCCACGCAAAGCACCTCACTTCCATCTATATCATTTGAACTGTGCCTGTTGCTGTAAACATGCTGGTTTTGCTTACCAGGGTAGGGTTGTATCATTGGCGCTGCCATATATGGTTCAGTACTGTTCAAGAAATTTGTAATTAAGGATATGTTTGGTATCAAAATAGATTGTATCCTCACTCTATGATGGAAGAATTATCTATTTTATAAAAAATTTACATTTCAAGTGTTACGTTAATAAGTATATTATATTTTTCTAGGTTATCAAAATAACCATAACAAGCGCAAATAATCATATATGATACATAGATATATTGTTGTCAGGAAAGTTATTGGCAACTCGAAAGATAAATATCTATTGATAAATTAAAAGATTTGTATCATATAAGCATGTGTCAAAATAAATATTTTACTTTGTTGATCATAATATTGTTCTAGTTAACTAGAATGAAGAGAAGAAATTAGGTAAAATAGTAGACAATATTAAAAGAGTTTAAATAACATAAAATCAATTATTCCGAGTAGAATAATTAGCTTTTAAATTTTTTTTCAAGCTCGATATTTTATTTTATTTGAACACATATACTTGATCATATGTCTTATCCCAATAAACCATAGCAAGTATATTTAATTACTCTTAGCAAAATTGCCTTCATGGAATCTAATTATGACAACTTTTAGTTTAAAGATTTGTATCCACACATCGTTTAACTCTTATTAGAGTTGCTATATAAAATTGAGGTCTTTGTTAGTGGGGCAATGACTGTGATTGGTGTGAGACAAAGTGTTACAAATTTAACAAATCTAATCTTATATATATATTGTAAACAAAATATATTACTTAACTATAAATTTGAAACTCATTAGTGACCTACTCTTGTATTTGTACCATCCCACTTCTTAGTAAATGCTAGACTTCTCTCTCTATCTCTCCTATATTTAGTATAATTGTTAAACTTCTCAATGTAAAAAGTAGATAACTCTTAATTTTAAAAAAAGAAAACTATTTGAAATGAAAAGTTATCTTTCCTTATTTATTTTTTCAAATATATGAAAATATATCTTTATTTATGTATTGTTTAAATTATTCTAACAATTATACTACGCGTATAGAGATACATACTACACGCGCATAGCGCGTTTCTTTGACTAGTGTGTTCAAAGTTCTACCTTTGTACATTTTCCCTTTGATCGAGGTCTGTTAGAGTTGGTCATCCAGCACCCCCCTCCTCCCGCTTCCGACGCCCCCCTCCGACATTTCCCCCCTCCTCTCGCTTCCGACGCCCCCTTCTACATTTCCCCCCTCCCTTCCCCGTCATATTCGGTGGCGATGGAGGAGAGAGGGAAGAAGTGGAGGGGATTAGAGGCGATGGCAAGAGAAGGGGAGGGACGAAGGGGAGGGAGTGGAGTAGCTAGGGATGATGGCTAGAGAGGGAGAGGGAGGGGGCGGCGAGCTCCTCTTGTCGGAAGGGCTTGCAGCAAGGAGGGGGTGGCACGGGAAGGAGGAAGGTATGGGAATCTGCGATATGAATTGTACTATATGATAAATTTTGGCGCGATGGAGTCAAACAATTCGACTATCTTTCGTTTAAAATTTAAGATCATGTTTGATGTTTGGTATCAAGATAAATCGAAAATAGATGGATCTTTAAAATTTTGAGGTTATCTTTAATTTATCCTGATCTATTTTAATACCAAACAGTCTTTAACTGTTTAATTAGCTTCTTTTAGGAGTTTACTTAAATTTTTTAATTTTTCTTCCTTATATATGTAATGTGCTCTTGAAAGTTGAAATTGGCTTGATGCCTTCTTGTTTAACAAAACTTGGCTATAAGTTTTTTTTGTCCCTACGGCTATAAGTTGAAACTTATCATCATATCCCTCTAGCCAAGTGCTGTGAGAAGAAGATCTTTAAGGATATCATCTATATGAAGGTGACAATAAATTGTACTTTGTATAGAAATGATATGATTACACTTTTTATCATACTCCTTTTTTTCTCTCCATTTATTGGCCGTTCAAACGCCGAGCTTAAATTCTCGTCTTATTCAAATTTGAGCGGCAGAAAAAGAAAAAGTGGCATAAAAGAATAGCAAAAGAGTGTAACAGTGCATTCTTTTCCTGAGAGTTTATAGATAGCATTAAAACATATATTTTAGAAGTATATAATTACAGTAATTCACAAGACCCTTACAAGCTCCACAGCTATATAATTAACATTGTGACATTATCTAACACAATATATGGATAAGAGTAGCGTCTGCAAATAATTAGCCATAGTTTACCTTTGTCTCTATTAAATTATAATGATTAGTATAACAATCTTTTGTGCCATTGAGACTTGCAACATGCATCTAGTGGAAACCTTAAGCCCTGGTGTGTTCATTTGTGAATACATGAATATTTACAGCTTCCGATTTATTAAAGTATACTAATGTCATGTCCCGATGCGAAATATCGAGATGTGAGTCAATTAATATAATGCGAGTGTAGAGTGATTAAACATCAAACCACTACACAGTTTTAAATAATATAAACCAACTATACTTCATTATACAGTTACTATCAGAGCCATAACCATGCCCAAAGAACTTCATCATACTTAAATAAAAACAACTAACTAACTAAACTAACTCTCTAACAGAAGAAGACAACAACTGGGTCACTCGTGGTCTTGCTCATCCCCATCCTCTTGAATGTAGTCCTCATCATCATTATATTCACCTGAAAACATATCACAATTATGCAGGGTGAACGATAATGTTCAGTAGGACTTAATATCTCGTAAAATAGACATATTTTAAGTGATTAAATGTATTAAAGAGTAGAGAGACTAATGATGAAGAAAGTCAGGTAATGTCAAGAGGTAATAACACAGATAGCATGGTAAAGAAGACACTTGTTTCAGGTATATACAAATAGCACAACATAGTTCATGAGAGCGCAACGAGTCACATATAGTATAGCACTTTGATTGTCAATAGATAGTCGAGATAACTAGCACTTGAGTGTAATGTCAAAACACTCTGGTCAATAAACTCCCGCGGGCACTAGCACTTTTGGTGCACCTCCCAGGACCAGATCCGGCCCCTTATAATATTGCCAGGCATTAGTCATGTATTATCTTTAGACAATCAGTCAATAGCCAATAGAGTACCAAGGATATATGAGAGTAAAGAGGAATCGATGAGAGCATAAAGAAAACTTGAATAGATGAGACTATAGAGAGAACTACTGGTTATACACGTAAAACGACAGTTAATACCAGTGATAATATTAGTTGCACAGCACAGTCGATATTGGTAGAAAGTTTGGATTCTTTTTCTTCTTATTGGTGTGTGCATGTGAAGAAGAATCAAAGATAGTGAAATAAGATCGTGCACATCTTCATTGGATAGAGAAATTAACATACTTTTACCTTGATATCACTTGATATTGTTTTAGTCTTTACAGGAACTTAACGACAGACTCAACATGGTATTATAGCAGGATGGTTCAGAAACTTGGGGTTTTTGGGCTAGAGGAAAACTTAGATCTCAAGGTATACGGCATGAAAACTTATGGAAATAGCTAAATAATTCCTAACAAGATATACTAAAAAAAATCAAGGATTTGACAAGAACTTATTGAGAACAAGGGCAAACAAGAGGTCACAGATACAAGAAATAATAAAACTTTAATCATAAGAATCACACAACTTGATAGATGAAATCTGGGAAAAACACGGGCTTGGGCTACTAGTTTCATAGACTATCTATGAACGAAATTAATTAGATTTGTGCTTTAGAGATTGCCTACCTTTGGATGTTCCTAAGAAAAGTCTTCTGCACAACGAAGTAGAACGAGGTTTGGGGAAGAAAGCTCTAGTTGGGCAATCTCCTCCTTCTCTAGTGCTCTAGGTTTTCTTCACAAATCCTTTAGCAAGTTGGTAACTCGCCTCCAAGGGCTTATGATGAGTATTTATAGATTTAGAGTTGTCAAGAGTCCTATTGTAACTGGAAAGTGGAGTTACAGTTTTAGCTTGATCCCTTCCGTGCTTGGAGGATTCCCATCCCAATTGGAGTGAGAAACCTTTAGAAACTCTCTCTTGATGGGCACAAATTTGGGTTACTATGGAAGTCTAATGATGGTTAAATCTTTGGGTTTGCAATTTCCTAACTCTTGGTTGGAGTCCTATTATGTTTCAGAACTTCCATGGAAGTTGTTTCACGTAACAAGTCTGTTCCTATCTGGTTTAGTTCTAAGGAGCAGATTCAGAATCTTTTATTGGATTCGGTCACGATTCTATAGTCTATACTTTTCCTTTTTTATTATCGGATATATAATTAACACGTGTTTCATAGTCTGGAAGATAACTGGTAACTTCGTCATATACGAAGTCATACACAATTTAGTCATAGTCAGTCGAAGCTTAACTTCGTCGTATCCGAAGTTCAACTTCGTCATATATGAAGTCCACTTCGTTTTGGTCGTGATCAGTCAAAGCTTAACTTTATCATATACGAAGTTAACTTTGTTATATACGAAATCCAACTTCATCACATACAGAGTCCACTTCGTTTTGGTCATGATCGGTCAAAGCTAACTTCGTCATATATAAAGACCACTTCATTTTTGTCAGGATAAGTGAAACTAACTTCATCATATACGAAGTCCACTTCGTTTTGGTCATGATCAGTCGAAGCTTACTTCATCATATACGAAGTCCACTTTATTTTGGTCATGATTAGTGGAAGCTTAACTTCATCATATACGAACTTAACTTCATCATATCCGAAGTACAACTTCGTTATATACGAAGTCCACTTTGTTTTGGTCATGATCGTCGAAGCTAACTTCGTCATATATGAAGTCCACTTTGTTTTGGTCGTGATCAGTCGAAGCTAACTTCGTCATATACGAAGTCCACTTCATTTTGGTCGTGATCAGTCGAAGTTTACTTCGTCATATACGAAGTCCACTTCGTTTTGATCATGATCAGTCGAAGCTTAACTTTATCTTATCCGAAGTTAACTTCGTTTTGGTCATGATCGGTCGAAGCTAATATATCGATTGCCTTTAAAACATTGATTGCTTCCATAAACATTGATTGTGGACCAACATCGATTGCTTCCTTAACATCGATTGCGGACCAACATCGATTATCATTAAACATCGATTGCTGATTATCAATCGATTGTTCCTTTAAACATTGATTGCTTCCTTGAACACTGATTACTATTTAACATTGTTTGCTCTTTTGAACATCGATTACTATCTAACATCGATTGCTCCTTTAAACATCGATTGTTAGCTAACATCGATTGCCCCTTTCAACATTGATTGTTAACTAACATCGATTGCTCTTTTAAACATCGATTGTTAACTAACATTGATCGCTCCTTTAAACATCTATTGTTAACTAACATCGATTGCTGACCAGCCCATAACGATTGTTGACTGTTTTATCCATTGGCCTATCATTTGGTATGCCTTTAATCACCTCTTCACAAATTTATTATTTTTATTATTATTTATTTTTCTTTAAGATTAAAAAAAACAAGTTGTTGCAATTAGTTTGGTAAGGTAAAAGGTTTTAGGCCAGCCCCTTCACATCTGTGAACCGTAGGGAAGGAGTACAAACATCTTGTCGATTAAAGATTGATGGAGCAGCCCCAGGTTTGCATTTGGAAAGAGGATAGCTAGGTAATTAAGGAGGCAGATGGACGTTCTTCTACAACATAGCATAGTAGCAAGTTTTCGACTATGCAGAACACTGTTTTCAACTATTCCATACTTAGGGCTGCCCATGAATGGAGAAACTAAACGAAGATTTCTGTCTTAAGCTTTCATTTCTTTTATTTTATATATATATATATATATATATATTATATAGGACGTAAGCTTGCATCTATTAGTAGATGTATTTCGACTATGAAATACATTGTTTTCTATGTGATAGGTCTGTGGGCTGACCCCATTAGGCCCAGATGGGGCTTGGCCCAGGCTCAGTGCATTTGCCTCAGGCCCATCCCCTTGAAAAGAGAGAGTGCAAAGAAAGGAAGAAGGCAAGGCTCAAGGTGGGAGATTTATCCCAATTGAATATCCCAATTGAATTTTACACTTAGTCTAATCTAGTTACTTTCAAAGGAAGACCAACAGTCACAAATAACATGAAGACACATGTCAAACTAAGTAATAGTCCACACTTTTCTTCACTCAAACTATTATCTCTATTCTCTTATAGAGCTTAATCAAATTTTGACTTAACTATTAGAGGATTGATCTCGATAATCTCTTCTTGGACTTGACTTTTTTGCAAGTCAGAGTGACATCGGTGGTTGGTAAGCCCTTGTTCCCCCACGTGTCTATTTCTCAAAGCCACATCTCCAATCCTTTAGAAGTTGATCATTAATCAAGGTCCTCCAGATCCAATAGGACTTGTCACGTCTCGATGTAGAATATCGGGATGTGAGTACATACATATCATTTAGTTGTGTCAATCAAAGTACTAAAAAATCATCGGGACATTAATAATAATCTAAATAATACCAAATAATCAACTAATATTTTTATTGATATCAAATCACTATCTATTTCATCCACTAATTTAGGACCAATATATAGGGCCCATCATGACTCATACATTTGACTTTCTAAATATAAAAGATTCTAATGACTCCACTTAAATCTCTAGGATAACTAGGACGCTTGATTACTCTTCCCCATCCCCATTAGTGTGCATATCCTCATGATCAGATTCACCTGAAAACCACAAATATACATAGGGTGAGCATAAAACTCAATAGAATTTATATCTCGGATCTAGACTATGGTTAAGTAATTAACAAGTCAACAAGCAGAAATATTCTATGACAAGATATCAATATAAACCAAAGTTGATAGGACAATATGATGACAAGAGAATATGAACTAGAAGTGAACTATTACATACGAGAGAGATAGGACTAAGAGTTTCAAGTACAAGTAGTGATAACATGTAACAAGAGTAATGATGTAGAATTGACCATATAATAATTGACCTTCAATAATAATACCCACTTGGCTCGGTCAACAAGAATCATATCAATCATTAAGAACAAGTTGAATTATCTAGATCAATCTTGCATTCTTTCGGTGCAATGCCACACCACGATGTCCATATTCAAGTACTTCGGGGTGCTTTTCTCGATGACTCAAGAAAGGCCCTTATATGCATAGGCATTGATAGTTATTGGATAGTAATCCTATTTAAATATCAAAATAATTTCATGTAACACTAATAATGGCCAAGCGAATTCTAAGGATTAGTTCAAAGTTTAAAATAAGAAATTTCAAGGGATAGCATAGTACAAGACTTGCAAAATTAAATAGCTACAAATGTGCTCATAAAATAAAAAAGAATTAATTAAGAATAATCAATGAAAGAGTAAGAGTTGAAAGTTTAATGGCTTAACTATCAGATCTTGACTGAGTCAATTCCTTTAAATAGGTCAGAGTCAATTTGTAAAATAAGTGAGAGTCAATTCTTTAGTATGAGAGTCGATTTATAAATAGGTAAGAGTCGATTTACAACTAAGAATCGATTCTATTTAGGGAGTCGATTTATAATCTGGAATCAATTCTATTTAGGGAGTCGATAATAATTGAACGTCAATCCTTAAATAATATAGAGAGTCAATTCTTGAATAATACTGAGAGTCGATTCTTAAATAACATCGGGAATCGATTCTTGAATAACATTGAGAGAGGATTCTTAAATAACACTGGGACTTGATTCTTGTGAGTCTCTGCGACTCAATTCTTATGACTCTCTTGAACTCGATTCTCATGACTTTGGGATTCGATTCTATGGCTTAGACTTAGTGTTGTCTGATACTCGATTATGACTAAAACTCGATTCTGTTTGAAACTCAATTATGATTGAGACTGAATTATGTTTGAGGCTTGGTTATAACTAAGGCATGATTCTGTTTGAGATATGATTATGACTGAGAGTCAATGCTATTTCAGACTCGATTATGATTGAAACTTGATTCTATATGAGACTCGATTTTGTCTGAGACTCGATTATAATTAAGATTCAATTTTGTTCGAGACTCGATTATAACAAAGACTCAAATTTGTATAAGATCGATTATGACTGAGAGTTGGTTCTAATTGTCTCCAACAATGGAAGTTGAATTCTTGCAGGTTTTAAAGTCAATTCTTGGTGATTTAAGGGTCTAGGAGTTGATTTATTAATGCTCTGGGAAGTCGATTTTTGGCTTGCTAGTGGCGAAACTCAATACTGATGAACTCTGGCTGCAACAGAGATTAAGGTTCCATGAATTGATCCTTCACTTATGCAAGATTCATATAGAAAACCAAAAAAAAATGTTGTATGGTGGCTCTCAATCCAAGACATAAAATTCTCGATTTTCTCAGTACTCAAAATAGGAAAAATGCATGGAAACTCTTTGAAACATGCAATTAAACTTACAGAGATGTTCAAACGAGATTAAAAGTAGAACTTTTAACATCTAATGAATGATTTAAGAACAACCCTAGAACTGGTTACTTCATCTGAAAATGCTTAAACCATGAAAACCACACAATAGAAATAAGGGAAAACATGATATTCATGACCTAGACATGAAGAACTACTTAATGGTATGAACAATTTAGGTTTGTCCTAAGAAAACACCTATCTTTTTGATAAGTTAAGAGGAAAAGGATGAAGAAGCCCGAAGAACAATGATGATCTCTAAGGTTCCTATGATCTCCTCCTCCAAGCCGCCTCTGACCATGTCCATCAACCTCCAAGATTTGTTAGGGTCAGTCAAGAGAGTTTAAAGTCTTATTTTTAGATCTATGGCTCTCAAGAGTCAATAATTCTAGGAGTGAGAGAAATTTGCGATTTTTTTTTAGTTTTCTACTCAAATTAGAGCTTCCTTTCCTCAGTTTGATTAAGGTTATGATAGAGAATGTCTCTATTTTATTGGGTGAGGTTTTAAGAGTCCTAATTTGGCTCGTATCGACATATACCAATCTAATTCCAACTCGAATTGAGGTCAATTTTTTTAAAAATCTTTTTTTGACAGAAATTTGAATTTTCTTGTTGGGCTTGAGTTTATACTCCTTTAATGGTCCATTTAGCTTAGTTTTTGTCTCATTTGATCCATTTTATTGATGGGTTCTTGGATATTACAAATTTTTAAGATCATTTACCCAATTTAATCTTTCTTTGTCCCATATTACACTTTTCAATATTATTTCATAATTATACTTATTTATCCTTGTTTTTAAAAATCCGGATTGTTATAGAACTCATCACTAAGGATATGAGCGCAATCGCCATGGAGTTCCCTGGTTGGATAGCCAATTCTTGGGCCACATTTCCCTTTTCTTTCAGCATATTGGATCCAGATCCAATAGTAGAATGGGTGGACAGGGCATGCCACCTGCTGTGGAACGATGCACCATGTCTTTCTCCTTAAATAAAGGGATATTTGTTGTAATGTCGATATACAGCAAGTGTTTATAGTTTAAAGATATATTTTTAGTTGAGTGATTCATATAGAGAGAGAGAGATAACAAGATATAAGAATAAGACAATGCAATCGTGCAATCAGATGACTTTTTTATTTCTGTCAGAAAATTGTTAACTTTGTCCAACATTTATACAATTTGATGAATATTTATCAGAGAAAAATTTAGTGTATTTGAGAATTACATTTTCTCATGTACTTTTTATTTTTCATTTTGTGCCCTTAATATATTGGCCAATGAAAAAATTAAAGTGCATGAGAAAATTTAATTCTCAAGTGTACTAAAATTTTCTCATATTTATCGCGGCCTAGACAGCCAAGTCGTCTTTGTGCACTGCCAGCGGGGACTCAAGTAGAGGAGCCCCTGTATACGCCCTTTCCTCTTACTTATTAATGGGTAAGTGCGAGGAGCACCTCTCTGCAACCCCCTGGCAAAACATGCTATGTACCCACACTCAAAACTTAAAAACTTAAGAAAACAGGCCGTCGGGTCTAGTGCAGTGGACACTGGAGCCAGGATAACAAAGAAAACAGTTCACTTCAGGGATCAGATTAGGCCACCAGGATTTCTTGTACATGAAACTTTTAGTTGAATCACAGAAACACCCCCCCCCCTCCTCCTCCCCTTCCAGTGTTCACCTTTACTAGTCATATTGCCATGGCCACTGACCTGTTGGCCAAAACCAAACATGGGGGGAAGGGGCCAATATAAGACTCCTGGTGCATCTATCTTTGCCTATTATTTTATTCGATTAGGAAAGAAACAGAGCTGACCTACCTCCATGGTATTGTTTAATATTTGAACAAGAGAAATGCTTAAAGCTCTCACTGGCCGGACAAATCTGCATTAAGCATTCCTCTTCGAAGAAAGGGGGGGGGGGGGGGCTGTTAGCACAATGATATGTTGATATCCGCAGTACATGTATGGCACCAAAGTTTCGTCCATATTCTTAGGATGTGAACCATTGTCCTGCAAACGTACAGTCACCCATCTGAAGAAGATAAGGGGTATGAATTATTAAGATAGGGACTACTTTTCTCCGCTAATCCCGGTTTTTAATGAACTCAGAATTGAGAGGATACATACATAGGAACAGTGCTCGTGAACAGTGCTTCTGGAGATGAGCTCGGACGGATCATGAAACGGACAAGCCAGACATCAGTGTTGATGCTTCCCGTCAATTTTGGCCTTTCTCTTTCAGGGCATAAATTCACACTGCAGTTCATGATTTCAAATCTAGGAACATCAAGATCTTTCTGACAGTCCTGATTTCAATTTTCTTTCCCTTCATCACGGGCAACACCTACAGTCTAGCTCAAATTCGATATAATATTGAAACGGAGACGAATTGAACACAAATTAAATTTCGAATAAAAGTAGAATAATAAATTAAAATTTATTAAAAACGAATTATTAGAATCTACAAAAATATATTTATAAAATTATATTTATGACGTTCATCCTTCAAACTTTGGCTTTCAATAATCGAGGTGTTACTATTACTCTTCAAGACCAGGGCCTCCCAGTTTCAAGCCAAAAGAGATCATATATATAATCAAAGTGTTTTGATTTGAGAGATCGAAGAGACAGCCAATTTTCTAGGCCAGCTAATTGCCATTCATCAATCACACCAACTGGACGATCAAATTGAAAGGAGACAACAGGTCACCCAAGAGCCCGGAGATGCTTCAGAACATGAGGCATGTGTAGCAGTTTGAAACTAGCTAGCTAGTCTCTCTGTTTGGCATATTGAGGCAAACCAGTCTCTTCTTTCCCAATTCTGGTTCATACTGAGAGCGAGCTATGGTTTACCAGTTCAATCCTAGCTCGCCAAGCAATTCGTGGAATGATGCAGAGCAACCGTTCCCACCCACAACCAAGATGTGCGCAAGTACGTAGTGGCAAATCTGATGAAGATGATCATCCTGAAACTTGATTCATGGTTTTTTAATTTTTGGATGCATATATATCATTGTACAACAGACATGAGAATTAAAGGCTGAAGTGGAAAACTTCAGATCCATAAAAAGATCATCCACATACATCAAGAAACTACAGTTATAAGCTTCCCTTGGGGAAGATCTAAGAATCTTAATTATAAGCTTCCCTTGAGGACCCACCCCAAATGGTGTCCTCCTCACTTCATGGAGATGCCGAACGGCGCTGCCGCCCCCTTGCCGGCCCCTCCGGCGGGCTCTGCCGCCGCAACGCCGCCGGGGTACACCTTGTGAGAAGGTTTCCTCTCCTGGTGGGCCTTCTCCCTCCTCGCCGCCGGCTTCTCCTCCTGCTCCCTCTTCTTCACCTTCTCCCTGAGATGCTTCTGCTGGACGTGGATCCTGGCATAGTTGAACCCAACAGACGCCATGGCCGCCAACTACAACACCCACACCTGCAACTCCTCAAAACTCTTAACAACTTGCACCTTCAGCTGAGCATTCCACAAGGGAGAGAAGAGCAGAATTTATAGGCCGGAGCACCGAGCTTCCTGTACACCTGATTGGCTATTGGATATACTTTGAGGTTTGGACCAACCACCCGAGGCATCACTGTTGCTACAGCCAGGAGATGTGCCGCCGGCCGGACTTTTTTGTCTGTGATATGGAGAGTCTGTGGATTGAGCGCACCGGTTTGGGTTTGGCTTTCAACTGTGTGATCTTTGCGTTGGTTGATAAAAGGGGGCTTCGATTGGTGTTCTACCAACATGGGCCACTAGAAATATGCGCTTTTTTTTTTCTTCTTCTTCTTCTCTCCGTGAGTGCCGCACTGGCTCCCCTGTTCACCGAGGCTCCTAGGAACTCACATGGCAGTGGCCAGTGGGGACTCGATTATTGTGAAGCTGGCCAATGAGAGGAGAAGTGTGTCAGTCCATTATTGAGGAGTCCAACTGTTTATTCTATGGGAGAAGTTGCATGGGTTATAATGGTGGTAATGGGACGAGGCCCGAGGGAGTCTGGTGTAGGGGGGAAGTTGGGACCCATCCATCAGTTCTTGTTGCAGGATTAGAGAGAATCTTGGGGCTGAAAAAAAAAAGCGATAAATATCTTTAGTCTTGATAAGGAATTCTCTTCATGGTTGGCCGCCCCTTGCGATCCGCGACACGGTGGAGTCGGGTCCAGTTAGAGATTTGTCGAGTCTCTTATATGGTACAGTTTAATATTATTATTATTTTATTTTTAAAAAAATAAATTATTCAAATCGAAATGTATTAATGCGATAGACTTTAATTTGACTCGCGCCAACGTATATTCGATACAACCAATCTATCCGGCACGGCCAATCTTATTTACAAGTAAAAATATATAAAATTGGAGGGTCTTGGCTGTGTCAATTAATTAGAACTTGTTAGAGGTAAGGGGTCCCAAATTTGACTTCGAAAGATTACGTAATCTACACATAATCTTTGACATTAGTAGATTCAAAAATTGTACGACGGTGGTATAAATAAGATGTGATAAAAATATAAGGCGGATTAGAATCTGAGTGGCTCTGTGGTCGCTTAGTTCCAACACCATTCCATCAAACTCTCCATTATTTAAAAAAAATAAAAAAACACTGCAAAAGTATATTAAAAAGAATTGATGTTGTTCCAAGATTTTTGCAACATTGTGTGATTTCTGCAAATTATTCGTTTGGGTTTGTCGAAAATATGATGAAAATCTGAAGATTAATGTGTTTTTTTTTCTTTTTCTAGATGATTGGACTTTACTATGGATCTTTCCTTTTCGTTCGGATTGTTTGAAGTGGTATATGAGAAAAATGGGGGAAAAGGGCTCTTTTGGTTAGAGTCTTCGGAGGATTTTTGCCAAAAGAATAGGACGAAGTCAACATTCCACATCACATCAGATGGCGTCCCGGGCTTCGAGCGACCGTTTACCAGAGACATATGTTTGACCGATGGCATGTGTAGCGAATCATTCAGGTCGGGCACCGGGAACATGTTGGGGGCACTATGGTAATAACGATCATCTCAATTATTAAAGGGATAACTATCAAGGTAACCCTCTTGCATACATAGTTGCAGAAATACCATTCTTCTATTATCAATATACATGATGCAATACGCCGTTTTATGTAGGGCCGCTGGCAGCGTAAGATGGCTATTGCAAAATTTGAAATATCACAGTTAGGTAAAAATGTGAATTTTATAGGGGTATATAAATAAAAAAAAGTTTAAAGCAAACTCTGGTTACTCACCCGCCATCTTGATCCTGCAAGGGCGCAATCAAACTGCATCAGAAAGACAGAAACCCCGTGCAAAGATAACTATGATATTTTTCTTTCAAGTGCAAAAAACCATATGGTGTTTCTGCGTTTGTCTTTAAAGGTTTAGTTTTATCTCATTCATATTATAATAAATTAGTAATGGTGCTTCTACGCATGGTTCGCCCGTGGCACGGGCGTACCGTACCGTGCCCGGGTGAAAGCGGCACCCGAGCACGGTCGGGTCACCCCAATGGGGTGACTTACGCAGCGGCACACCACGGACCGGACCGGTTCGGTTCGGTCCGCTCGGTTAAATTTTTTTTTTCATAACTTTTTCATATTAGGTGTATTAAAGTGATGTAAACGATGTCTAATTAAGATGAAAATTTAAACATAGGTTAATTAAGAGATGATATAAATTATAGTAATTTTAGTTTAATTTTTTAAATTATTTTTTTATCAAGTAAAAATTATCTCAAAAATTAGTAAATTAACTTAATCTCAACATCTAAGGGATCTAATGATGTCTAATTGAGATGGAATTTCAAACATAAGTTAATTAATATGTGATACAAATTGTAATAATTTTAGTTTAATTTTTTAAATTAATTTTTTGTCAAGTAAAAACTGTCCCAAAAATCATTAAGTCAACCTAATCTCGGCATCTATGCATCAATAACTCATGATATTTATATTTTTATAATCAGTACAATTTTCTAATAATTATGATGACTTCATATTTGACTTTATTTTCGAAACCAAATATCGTCCCGTTGAAGTACGCGCATAGAGAGTTCGTCGTACCGCGACAAACTCTGTGTGCACTTAAGTTGTCTAATTAGTGTCTAATTGAGATAAAATTTCAAACATAAACTAATTAAGAGATGATACAAATTATAGTAATTTTATTAATATATGAGATTAATTAACATTAATAAATGATAGCTCAATGTCATACTCAGAAGTGCGCGCTCCGACGGGGCGACATCAAAAAACTGTACCAAAAATAAATTTTGAAAACACCATAATTTTCAGAAAAATGTGGTGATATCAGAAATGTAAATATCTAGAATTGTTGACGTACGGATTTCGATATTAAGCCGATGCAACTATTTTCCGGGTGATTTTTCACCCAGTGTAAAATAAATTCTAAAAATTAAAATAAAATCACTATAATTTGTAAAACCATTACATTAGCTTATAGCTAAAATTTCAACACAAATAGACACTATTTGAATGTGCTTACAAGAGGAGAATGGGTTTCAACACAACATGACAATTTTCCATCATATCTCAACGGTACGGTACGCTTCGATACGTACCGTGCCACGGAAAATGCGGTACGGTCGATCCGGTCGGTACGGCGAACCTTGCTTCTACGTACAAATATGTACGTAAAAAAGTTATCTTTGCAACTATCCGATCATCGAAACCTAAAATTAAAATAGTTTCGCCAGATTAGTGATGCCAATTCCATACTGCCACGTACACCTGGCCTAACCAGTTGTCAGACTTAATTACCAATACCCTGCTTGGCTGGAATATCAAATTTATTGTAGTCTTAGGTTTGGCAAGTATTGTTTAAGAATATGAGACATATGGATGTAGAGAAGAGAATATAACAGAGGACGAAGAGATGTGATTTAAGTGTATCTCTTAAGAGATATTATATTATGGTTGAGATTTTATCCTTTAAAAGAGCTCTTTTGAAAGAAGAGGTAAGATTATTGTTGATAAAGATATATTTGTTCTCACCATCTTTCAATATGGGACTAAAATATATTTTTACACAGTTTTCAGTGAAGATAATGATGTGCAGGTCTTATAAAGATAAGTCGCTCAGGTAAGACGCATAATCTCTCATTCGTTTTCACAAACGGCGTCAATAAAGAGACGCGATTTAAATGTACCTCTCAAGAGGTATTGTTCCTATGTTTGAAATTTTATTCTTAAAAAAAAACTCTTGAGAGAAGAGGTGAAGATCTTACTGATCATGAGCACACACTTGCTCTCACTATATTCTAATATGAAACTAAAATATACCTCTACAAAGGAAATCTTTAATAAAAAATTATATGACTTTTAATGCAGATTAGGAAAATGTGTTAAACTCTTTTGGTAAAAAAATATCAAAACTCATAGCACAGAACCAAAGAGTCGAAGACCCATCACTAATAACAATATCAAAATAGTTATTGATTTGGTACACCAACCCAAAACAAAACATGAACATGGTTATCTACTTTAACAAACACTTCTTAACCACCAAGGGCACGCGCCCGCCACGTGGGCACCCCGATTGTGTCTGCATGTAGGGATGAACTGGCATCTCAGGCGGGAAAATTAAAAACATTTATCATCTACTTTACAAATATCTTTTTTTGGTACTTCGATGTGATAGTTTAGACCACCGCCCCACTACTAGAGTAGCATAGGTTCGAAAACCCTGAAGAATCCCAAGAAAAATATTTTGGAGCACCGCCCCAACTTTTTTTTTACTCAAAACACCTGCATCTAGGGGTGTTCATTATTTGGTCCAAACCGAAAAACTGAACCGAACCGATCGGTTCGGTTCGGTTCAGTTCGGTTTCATGAGTCTCACGGTTCAGTTCGGTTTGGGGTTGGGAAACCGAAATGAACCGAATATAGATATATAGTTATATAAATAATAAAATTAAACAAAAAAAAGGGTGGCGCAGTGGAGGGCGCGCGACGATGCCCTTCACGCGCCGGGTGGTCGCAAGTTCGAAGCTCGTGACCACCCAAAAACCCAGTTTTTTGCCAAGTTTGCATAAAACAGGCCAAAAAAATGTCAGAAAAACCTAAAAAATATCAGAAAAACCCCAAAAATGCCAGAACAGTTGGGATTTCGGTTTGAACCGAACCAAACTGTTCGGTTCAATAACTGAATTCGGTTCGGTTTGGTTTCCTCCAAAAATGGAGGAAACCGAACCGAACCGAACCGTGTACACCCCTACCTGCATCAAAGCACATCCTCAAATCCCTCCCTTCGTGGTGTGCCTTGGGCGCCCAACCCTCTAAGCTGGCTGACCGCACTACTTTACAAGTATCAGATATCACATAAGAAATATATTTTTTCACCTATTAAAGAGGATTCTGGCTGAACTTTTTTTTAACAAAAATATTTTAGGAAAATTGTTATTATCCCCTAAACTCTATCATCACATATAGACCGATCATAAGCGAGCTTGCATAAACCCCACTTATTCAAGATCCAATTACATCCCTCTATGTTTGGTATTTAGATAGATTGAAGATAGAGTGAAATTATCTTCAAAATTTTAAAGTTATCTTCAAAATTACATCCCCTTCAAGATTATTGGGCTGAAACCAAACAACGAAGCCCAAAGTTCTTCCAGAACAAGCTCCTTTGCCAAGCATGCCAAGAGACTGTCGTCGACGACGGTGGGGACAGAATTAGAAGACCGACACAACCACCTGGGCTTTACCTGTCCATGACTGGGAAATGGAATACGTGGTTAAAAGGTTAAACATACAAAGTGATTGGATAAGTTTTGAGTTGTGAGCCGTATGTTAAGCATAACTGGAGTCAAAACAAACGCCATTCGTACTGTTAAGTTGGACGGTGACAGATCTAGTTTATAATAAGTGAAATCTTGTGATTTCACTGAATTAAAATGTTTTATTAGAAATATAAATTTACATCATTGATGACTCCACTAGATTAAAAATATGATCTATAAATATATCATTAGAGGTCTCACTAAATTAATGCATCCGTATATATAGGGAGTTGGTTCAAGACAATGGTACTCATAATTTCTGGAAGAATGATTGTTTCAGTTTTATTTCTCACTTCACGTTTTGGAGTACACATTTCTTTTAGGAATTTGGCATAGATAGGCACATGCTTGATAGCATCAAGGAGATGAATATTGATGTGAACTTGCTTAAACAGTTCCAAAAGTTCTTTATTACCAGTTGGTTTGTTTGTGGATTTTGGCTTTAGAGCTTCAGGAAAAGGGACTCTTGGAATGTAATAACTTGGGTCTTCATTCATCTTGATTTTGTCTAGAGGTTCTTCAATTATTTTCTCTTTTCCCTTGGACTTTTATTTTTCAGCATTTTCTTCAATTTCAAGTTCATTTTCATTTTCTTTATCATCATTCAATGATGACATGTGTGGGTGAGGATTTGTTCTAATTCTTCCACTTCTTAAGGTGGACACAGTTTTTGCATTCTCTACCTGGGGGCCCCTAGCTTGGGCAGGAAGATGGTCTTGTTGTATAGGTTGATTCTGACCTTGTGGTGCTGGAATGTTTTGGACAAAAGCTTGTTGTGTGTTTGATGGTGGAGGTGCATTTTGGCGAGCAGGTGGTGGTATGTACCCCTGGGCCTGATGGTATTGCTGGTTTTGGTAAAATCTGAGAGGGTTGTTCCTTGGATTTGCTACAGCTTGACTTTGTAACTGACCGGACTCCCTCCTATGACATACATCAGCAATTTGGGACTCTATTCTTTCCAAATTTTGTTGGAAATTTTGATATTGATTTTGTTGTTCTTGCACAGTTTGGCATAGAGTCGCCATCATGTTTTGGAGTTGATTCATTTTATCTTCCCAATTAGGCTAAGGAGGTGGTGGTTGATTATATGAAGGTTGTTGGAAATTGGTATGAGCAAATTGATTGGAATTTTGATATCCTTGGACTTGTGAAAGTTTGGAATAAGAAGATTGGCCAAATCCTTGATTCTGATTGGGATAGGATTGACCGTACATGGATTGCTTAAAGGCAGGTTGAGAAACTTGTTCAAATTGATTTTTCTAAGAAAAGATCAGGTGATTTCTCCAACCAGGGTTGTATGTGTTAGAATATGGATCGTAAGAGGGTTTGTAAAAACCTTGGGCAGCTTGGACTTGTTCTTGAATAAAAGGAGGCAATTGGGCAGTAGTGAGACAAGCATTGGTAGAGTGAGCTGGGCTAGCACACATAGAACAAGTTTCAGGTGGTTGAGAAAATTTAGGTGTAGCTTGCCCAGTCAAAGACATTAATTGATCAAATTTTTGTTCCAATTTCTGCTCCAATCTCTGATCAAGTCTATCTAACAGATCTTCTACCCTAGAATCTGATTCTCCTTTCCCTCTCAATTCATACAACCCTGCCTTCTTTACAGGTCCTAGTGCTCTCTCGTAAGAGTGTAGTGAGGCATGATTGATAGAATTCTCACTCAATGTTTCAAACAGATTATATGTCTCATCCTCGCTCTTAGTCATGAATGCTCCTCCATACGAAGCATCAACCATCTGCCTATTTGATTCTGTCAGACCTTCATAAAAAGCTTGGACAATTTTCCACCTCGACAGACCATGGTGGGGACATTTTCTAAGCAACTCCTTTAATCTCTCCCATGATTCATGCATTAACTCTTCCGGGTGTTGGGAGAATCCAATTATAGCTCTTCTCATGGTGTTGGTGCGACCAATGGGGTAAAACTTTTTCAAAAACTCCTACTGCATTTCTGGCCATGTTCTAATGGTTCTCTCTATGGTTCCTAACCAATGTTTGGTCTTGTCTTTTAAGGAGAATGGAAATAGGGTCAGTCTTAAGGCATTTTCTGTAAAATTTTGGATCCTGACAGTGGAACAAATATCTAGGAACTCATCTATATGCCTATAAGAATCTTCGTTGGGATTGCCATAGAAAGATGGCAACATCTGAATGGTTCCTGGCTTGATTTCAAAGTGGTTTGCAGGAATTTCTGGCCTGATGCAAGTAGCAGGTTGATCGTCAGAAGGAATAAAATACTCCTTCATTTGTCTGGGTGCGACCTCCTCTACATTCCTAGCAACTTGGTTTTGATTTTGGTTGGCCATCCTATGAAAGAATCTTTTAATCTCGTCTAAAGGTTGAGCCAAATCTAAGTTCAGGGAACGTTTACCAAGCATGCACAGTTGAAAAGCCTTCTATTTATGTTTTTTTTTTTGAATTTTTAGATTTTTATTGATTTTTGAATTTTTATGAACAAACACAAACAAACAAACACTTTCAAAACAAATTAACCTAAACACTAAGTGTTTCTTGGACCTATGTTATTTTTCTCAAAATCGGATTTATACTTGCGTAAACCCAATCCTAACTCTTCTTGTACCGGCCAGGTAAGAGGTGGAGTAGAGGGAGGCCCCCCTTGCTTTCGCAAGGACCCAATTAAATAATCTCTAACTCACTTAAACATAAGCTTTTTAACCTCAAATCCTAGACACCCGACTTAAAGAGTAGTCTTAGAATTAAGAAAGGATAAATCTAATTATGAACCCTAGGGCCAAGTCTACTAATTTTTATTGAAAGTTTAGGCAAATGCAAGAATGTGGAAAATTTTTGTGATTTTTGGGCAAAGGAAGGGTTGATGAAATCCCTCACCTTATCTTTATGATTTCTAAAGGGTGATGCCCTTAAGCAGTCCCTTTTACAAATATGAAATGCAACAAATCAAGTTCGGACAAGGATTTTCTAATGCTAAGTCTAATGCATGAAACAAGCGATAGAAGTCTTACCTTTCCCCCGCACTCTTCAATGCAGAAAAAGAAATGGAATTAAAATGACAATTAAAATGATGAATGTCCTAAAACAAGTGATTCTACTCTTAAGAAGATGAAAATTTTAATGTGCAAAACAAACGGCCTAGATGAAAGAGCAATTTGGAAATTTTTTAGATTTTAGATTTTTTTTAATTTTATTTGGTTTTTGAACTAAATGAAATGAAACTTAACTAAGAAAATATAAAGTGATACTATAAACTAACTCCAAACAATTCAAAACACCAAAAGGCCAATTATTACATGTCAACTGGAAAAAAATCTCGGTACATGCACAGAGAGTACATGAAAGCCTCGCTATAAATTTCACTCAACACTCTTCTATCTAAGATTATGAATTAAAAGCAAGTGTAAAAAGAAATCAGTAAACTCTCCTTCTCCAATGGGCTCAAACGCCAAACCCAATCTCCATGTTCCTCCTTATATGCAAATCTGAAATGAAAGCCCAATAACAAATCAATGAACAGCACAATGCAAATAAAATCAAATGAAAGCAGATTTAAATCAAACTCTAATGCCTCCCCGACAACGGAGCCAAGATGAACGCGGCATTGTTGACTGTGTGTTTTCTGTTGTCCAGAGTTCGTTGCACACGTCAAAATGGCCACCTTCTCTAAACTGTCTCACGAATTTAAATTCACAAAGATTAACTAATATAGTGGTGAGAACATGTCATATCCACAGGGAGGTTGAATAGAATTTGAATTAAACTACTTTGACTTGAAACCATTCTAACGGACATATTTTCACCAAAATAATATTGCATTAAATTCAATTGTGTAAGCAACACCAATCAAACCCCTCTCCCTTGACATGTCAAACTTAATGAAAGAACAAGCAGAATTGAATTTAAAGAAGCTTTGTATCACTGTACCCTCTCAATTGAGGGATCAAACAAGTAGACAAAAGTCTGAACTAAAAACATAAAAATGCACCTCTAATTCTGAAATGCTTTGGATTCAAAAAGATAAAAATATGACAGAATAAGAATCTAAGAAAAATTATCAAATCAATGTACCCCTATAGCTCAGGGGATGAACAATTAACATTCTCAACTCTCCACAAACAAAAAAATCAGAATGAGACAGTGAAAAGGAACTCAACCAGAAATTAAAGGGGAAGGCAGCAGAACCATCTCTCCCAACCCAGTTATCAGCAAAGAAGGAGAAACCCAAACAAATTCCGAACTCCCTCTGATCTGAACAACACAGAAGAATAGAAAATAACAAAAACCCCTGGATCAATCTCCATTAGCTCAAATGCTTAAGAATGAAAAGATGAAATGAAAAATCCAAACAAATAACAACAACCCCCTCCCAACAGTAAGAACAATATAACTCAGAAGAACATAAGCAAACCTCTGGATCACTTAACAGTAGCCGAAATCCCCCAGATAGCAAGATAAAACCCCAAGAAAATTACAAAGCCATCTCCCCTGCAACCATCTGAACGGAAGAAACCCCACACAAGCACAAAAGAAATAATCTCAAAAAAATTCTGAACCAGCCAATCCTCCCAGAACTGAACAACTAACAGAAGAGAAGAAAGCTAAACTATCAACTCACAGCAGTATTGAAAAGAAGAAATAACACCAAAGCAATGGAAGAAATAATTCTGAACTCTCGAATCCCTCACAGCAGCACCGAATAGATGAAATTAGCACAGAAGAAAGGAATAACAAATATAAGCAGTAGAACTCGATCTCCTCTCACAAAGCAGCAGTAAAACTTTCCCCAACTCTGATCTCCGGAAGAACGGGAAGAAGCTATAAAACTCCAAAAATGTCGAACTCGGGATTTGATCCTTCTACATGTGCTGAAGGAAAATACAGAAGAAAATGCCAAAGAAAATTCCCAAAAATCTCACTGTCCAAGCTCGTCTCCCTCCCTGCTCTGCTGAAAGAAGAAAATATAGAAAAAAATGGCAGAAATCTGACTCGCCCAACCCTATGAACTCTGGAAGAACAGAATTAAGCTAAAATTCCTAAAAATTGAACTAGCCAACCCTCTAAACCCTCACAGCTCTGCAGCTTTACAGAAAAAAAAAAAAAAAAAACTAAAAATTCCCTAAAAACTCGAACTCCCAGCAGAAGAGGACCTTGGGGTCCCTTTATAGGTGCCTCCCAGATGCTTCCAGGTGCCTCTGCTCCAAATCGCCGCTTCCAACCTCCAGATCAGCACACACGAGCCCGCCTCTGGTCTGGCCGCCTCACACGCACACCGCGCCACCTCACCTCCATCTTCCATCGCCGTGCGCCACCTCAGCTGGCGCTCAGCAGATCCACACCGCCACCTCAGATCTGGCTGCGCCTGGGCGCTGGCCGCCTCCTGCATGCGCTCCATACACAACACACATCCAGCCGCCCATCTGCCCTGCACCTCCAGCACTGGTTCCAACAGCTTCTGTTGGTCTGGTGGGGAAGAAAAGAAAGAAGTAGTTTAATTGGAGTGCGTGGGTAAAGTTGTGGTGGAGTGTTTAAAATATTTTATTTAATGGGATTGGGTGGGGTATGAAAAATATTATTTATTTACAAATTTGTAACTACCTACTCTTAAAAGATATTAACAAAATGTTATTGCGACAATATTTATTTACAAAGATTTCTTATGTACCTAATTTGTCAAAACAGTGACTTATTGAATCAACATGTATTCTAATATGTTCAAAATCTATTCATGGATAGAATGAAAATTACAGTCAAACTGCACGTTATTTATGGACAACTAATGTCTAAAATTACTGTGTGTATGAAATTTAACAAGAAAAATTGTACAGTTATCACTCCCCCCTACTTGAACATTGCTAGTCCCTTAGCAATAAAAATTACTCCAAATGTAGGACTAGAAGATGTAATGTTTCATGCTAAACAACCATTATGTAAAAGATTAATATAGAGATATGTCTTTCCTAATTGTAAGGGCTTATGGCAAGAAATTAGTGCACAAGTGATAGACCACTTAAGAGTTCACATTAACCCTTCTGAAGCTCCTTTGCCTTAGCTAGTAATTGAGATTAGATTAATTCGAGGGAGAAGAAAAGAATTGTGGAATAATATCTTTGCTCAGTTAGATTTGGTTGTTTCTCTCAGTTCCATTCTGCCTATCTTCCTTGAGGATTATTTTGTTCTGAACTGAGGACTTTGCCCCTTTATTTGCACTTTGTGCACTCATAATTTTTCTTTCTTTTTCATCCACAATGCTGCACAACCCATCACTTTTCAAGAGTAGCGAGTCTAACTTTACTCAGATCTGGGGCATTTTTTATGGATATATATATATATATATTTTTTTTTTCTTTTGCTTTTGCTTTTGCTTTTCTTTTCTTTTCCTCTTAAAGGAAAGATGGGCAGTCAGGTTCTTTGATCACACGCCTTCACTTCCTTCGCAATTCACTTAAGGGGAAGGGAGAAACCAATCACCTCTCTCCTACTAGCTTTAACAGATTTGCTACATTTGGGTTCAGCTAGTCTAAGTGGCTGTGTAGTGTGTGTATGAAAATCTCTTGCCATAAATCCTTACATAAGGAAGACAAGAAGTACATGTAATCCTTTACTAGAGGCTACCTAGTATGGATGTTTGCAAGGGAATGTGACAACTACAAAATTTTAACGGTTAAAGATCAGACACATAGTCTGGGTTTTTGCAAAACTAGACACTTTTATTCAAAGATGAAACATTGTGAAATTTCCTTTTTATTTGCACATGCTCAATATAAAGAAAGAAAACGAAGCATTAGTTAGAGTTGAGACTATGAATGCATGCTTATTCTACCTCTCCCCCCTACTTATTTACAAAAAAAGAAAGTAAGACAGAAAATTACCTGATAAAGGAAATCTGTACACTTGGGTTGCCTCCCAAGAGCACTAAGTTTATCGTCTTCAGCCGGACACAATTAGGCTCCATTTGGCTCAGCTAACTTGGTAGAATCAATTTTCAAGGAAGATGGGCTTTCAAAGAAGTGCTTTAACCTCTGCCCATTAATAGTGAATGATTGTCCATTTTTAGGATCAAGAATAGTGACAGCACCATTGTCACAAGTCTTGACAACAGTGTAAGGACCATCCCATCGGGACTTCAATTTTCCCGAAAACAGACGAAGCCTAGAATTAAACAACCAGACCTTATCATGCACTTGAAAAGTTTTTCTATGAATGTGTTTATCATGGAAAGCTTTGGCTTTGGCTTTATAGATCTTGGAACTTTCATAGGCTTCATTTCTGAGCTCTTCTAGCTCATTCAGCTGAAGGGTCCTTTGTTGACCAGCTTTGGCTAAATCAAGATTGACCTGTTTAATAGCCCAATAGGCCTTATGCTTAAGTTCTACCGGCAGATGACAAGATTTTCCAAAAACAAGCCGGTAAGGGGACATTCCAATGGGAGTTTTGAAAGCGGTTCGGTAGGCCCACAATGCATCATCTAACCTTTCTGACCAGTCTTTCCTATCAGGCCTAACCGACTTCTGAAGAATGTTCTTAATCTCCATGTTTGATATTTCCACCTGGCCACTGGTTTGCGGATGGTAAGGTGTTTCCAGCTTATGGGTGATCCCATACTTCCTTAGGAGGGTCCTAAACTGAGTGTTAATGAAATGAGGTCCTCTATCACTAATGATTGCCTTGGGCCACCCAAATCCAGAAAAGATATTTTTCTGAACAAATTTGATGACCACCTTATGATCATTGGTCTTTGTGGCAATGGCCTCTATCCATTTGGACACATAATCAACAACAACTAAAATGTACGTGTATCCAAAGGACGGTGGAAAAGGTCCCATAAAATCTATCCCCCATACATCAAAATTTTCTACAACCAAAATGGGGTTAAGAGGCATCATGTCCCTCTTAGAAATATTTTCCATGGTTTGACATCTAGGACAAGCCTTACAAAAATGGTGGGCATCCTTAAACAATGTGGGCCAATAGAAACCAGAGTCTAAGACCTTAGCAGCGGTCTTCTTTCCTAAAAAATGTCCTCCACAAGCAAGAGAATGGCAAAACTTGTGGACACTTTGATGCTCACTCTCAGGGATGCATCTTCTTATCATTTGACCTAGTCCTATGAAAAATAGCTTTGGGTCCTCCCAAATAAAATACTTATCCCTAGCAAAGAATCTCTCTCTTTCATTTTTGGTCCAATCTCCAGGTACTCGTCTAATGATTTTGTAATTCACAATGTGTGCGTACCATGGAGATGAAATATTGGAGACAGCTAAAATGTGCTCATCTGGGAAAGCATATCTAATAGGCATAGAGTCCGGGGCAACTATTCTGGACAAATGGTCAGCTACCACATTCTTGGACCATTTCTTGTCATGAATTTCCAGATCAAACTCCTGTAGCAAGAGGATCCATCTGATCAATCTAGGCTTGGCATCCTTTTTGGCAAGCAAATGCCTTAAGGCAGCATGGTCAGAGAAAATAATGATTTTGGCTCCTAAAAGGTAGGATCTGAACTTCTCCAAGGCAAAGACAACAGCTAGGAGCTCTTTCTCAGTGGTTGTGTATCGAATCTGAGTGTTATTCAATGTTCTGCTTGCATAATAAATCACTATAGATCCTTTATCAATTTTCTGACCCAAAATGGCACCTATTGCAAAGTCTGAAGCATCACACATTATCTCAAATGGTAATGACCAATCTGGAGATTGTAGAATTGGAGCTCTGGTCAAAATGTTATTTAAGTCCTCAAATGCTTTATGACAAGCTTCATCAAAAATGAAAGGAGTGTCTTTTAACAAAGAAGTCAATGGTCTTGCAATTTTGGAAAAGTCTTTGATGAACCTTCTATAGAATCCAGCATGACCAAGGAAGGATCGAATTTGTTTGAAAGAGTTGGGAGGAGGCAATTCAGAAATCAGATTTATCTTGGATTTATCTACCTCTATCCCTCTCTCTGAGACAATGTGTCCTAAGACAATCCCCTCCTTAACCATGAAGTGGCTCTTTTCCCAACTTAAGACAAGATTGGCCTTAATGCATCTTTTGAGTATTTCAGTCAAATGGTCGAGGCATGAATCAAAGTCACTTCCAAATACAAAAAAATCCTCTATGAAGACTTCTAAGTAATCCCCAACCATATCTGAGAAGATAGACAGCATGCAACGTTGAAAAGTTGCAGGGGCATTGCACAACCTGAAGGGCATGCGTCTAAAGGCAAAAGTTCCAAATGAACATGTGAAGGTGGTCTTTTCTTGGTCCTCAGGGTGAATAGCCACTTGGTTATACCCTGAATATCCATCAAGGAAGCAAAAGAATTTTTGGCCTACCAGTTTCTCCAAGATTTGGTCAATGAAAGGCAAGGGGAAATGGTCTTTATTGGTCATCGCATTCAATTTGCGATAGTCAATGCACACTCTCCATTCTGTAGCCAGGCTAGTGGGAATGAGCTTACCCTTTTCAGTTTGAATTACAGTTAGTCCTGACTTTTTCGGCACAACTTGAGTTGGACTAACCCACTGGCTATCAGAGATGGGATAAATGAAGTCAGCATCAAGCCATTTGACAATCTCCTTCTTAACAACTTCTTTCATGTTGGGATTAAGCCTTCTTTGCATTTCTATTGAACTTTTAGCATTTTCTTCAACTATATGCGATGTGTGCACACTGAAGGACTTATCCCTCTCAAATAATCTATTGTCCAACCTATAGCTTTCTTGTGATTTTTCAAAACTTCAATCAATTTCTTCTCATGCCCTTCCTCAAGATCACTAGCAATTATGACGGGCCAAGTCTCGTTCTCTCCGAGAAAGATGTACTTCAAACTAGCAGGGAATAGTTTTAGATCAACCTTAGGAGGACATTCTAATGGAAATGATGGATCATTATCCTGAAACATGGAACTAGATTGTCCTTCCTCTCCCTCAAACCCTAGAGCACAGGGTTGGTCTATTATTTCTTCCACACAAGATTCTTCCAAGGAGTCTACCACTAGACAACTTTCTCCTTGGTCATAGTGCCTAGATGCCCTAAAAATGTTGATACTGACCCGCCTATCCCCAAATGATATATCCATCATCCCAGTAGCACAATCAATGTTGGCTCTAGATGTGGCCAAAAAAGGTCTACTAAGGATAATGGTGGACTGAGTTAAATCTTGAGGAGTGTTCATGTCCAAAATGATGAAATCGGCAGGGAAGTAACAATCATTGATTTTCACAATAAGGTCCTCAACTAAGTCTTTAGCAGTGGTGACAGAACGATCGGCTAGTTGAAGGACAACAGAAGTGGGTTTCAATTCTCCTAATTTGAATTTTTAAAAAATAGCAGAAGGTAGGAGATTGACACTGGCTCCCAAATCTAAAAGGTCACTTTCAAAAGTGACTCCACCGATGGTACAAGGAATTAGTGGAGTGCCTGGATCTTTGAGCTTTTTAGGGAGTTGGTTCAAGACAATGGTACTCACAATTTCTGGAAGAATGATTGTTTCAGTTTTATTTCTCACTTCATGTTTTGGAGTACACATTTCTTTTAGAAATTTGGCATAGATAGGCACATGCTTGATAGCATCAATGAGAGGAATATTGATGTGAACTTGCTTAAACAGTTCCAAAAGTTCTTCATTACATGTTGGTTTGTTTTTGGATTTTGGCTTTAGAGGTTCAGGAAAAGGGACTCTTGGAATGTAATAACTTGGGTCTTCATTCATCTTGATTTTGTCTAGAGGTTCTTCAATTATTTTCTCTTTTCCCTTGGACTTTTCTTTTTCAGCATTTTCTTCAATCTCTTCTTCAATTTCAAGTTCATTTTCATTTTCTTTATCCTCATTCAATGTTGACATGTGTGGGTGAGGATTTGTTCTAATTCCTCCACTTCTTAAGGTGGACACAGTTTTTGCATTCTCTACTTGGGGGCCCCTAGCTTGGGCAGGAAAATGGTCTTGTTGTATAGGTTGATTCTGACCTTGTGGTGCTGGAATGTTTTGGACAAAAGTTTGTTGTGTGTTTGATGGTAGAGGTGCATTTTGGCGAGCAGGTGGTGGTCTGTACCCCTGGGCCTGATGGTATTGCTGGTTCTGGTAAAATCCGGGAGGGTTGTTCCTTGGATTTGCTACAGCTTGACTTGGCAACTGACCGGACTCCCTCCTATGACATACATCAGCAATTTGGGACTCTATTCTTGCCAAATTTTGTTGGAAATTTTGATTTTGATTTTGATATTGATTTTGTTGTTCTTGCACAGTTTGGCATAGAGTCGCCATCATGTTTTGGAGTTGATTCATTTTATCTTCCCAATTAGGCTAAGGAGGTGGTGGTTGATTATATGAAGGTTGTTGGAAATTGGTATGAGCAATTTGATTGGAATTTTGATATCCTTGGACTTGTGAAAGTTTGGAATAAGAAGATTGGCCAAATCCCTGATTCTGATTGGGATAGGATTGACCGTACATGGATTGCTTAAAGGCAGGTTGAGAAACTTGTTCAGATTGATTTTTCCAAGAAAAGTTGGTGTTGGGAGAATCCAGTTATAGCTCTTCTCATGGTGTTGGTGCGACCAATGGGGTAAAACTTTTTCAAAAACTCCTGCTGCATTTCTGGCCATGTTCTAATGGTTCTCCCTATGGTTCCTAACCAATGTTTTGCCTTGTCTTTTAAGGAGAATGGAAATAGGGTCAGTCTTAAGGCATTTTTTGTGAAATTTTGGATTCTGACAGTGGAACAAATATCTAGGAACTCATCTATATGCCTATAAGGATCTTCGTTGGGATTTCCATAGAAAGATGGCAACATCTGAATGGTTCATGGCTTGATTTTAAAGTGGTTTGCAGGAATTTCTGGCCTAATGCAAGTAGCAGATTGATAGTCAGAAGGAATAAAATACTCCTTCATTTGTCTGGGTGCGACCTCCTCTGCATTCCTAGCAACTTGGTTTTGATTTTGGTTGGCCATCCTATGAAAGAATCTTTTAATCTCGTCTATAGGTTGAGCCAAATCTAAGTTCAGGGAACGTCTACCAAGCATGCACAGTTGAAAAGCCTTCTATTTATGTTTTTTTGAATTTTTAGATTTTTATTGATTTTTGAATTTTTATGAACAAACACAAACAAACAAACACTTTCAAAACAAATTAACCTAAACACTAAGTGTTTCTTGGACCTATGTTATTTTTCTCAAAATCGGATTTATACTTGCTTAAACTCAATCCTAACTCTTCTTGTACCGGCCAGGTAAGAGGTGGAGTAGAGGGAGGCCCCCCTTGCTTTCGCAAGGACCCAATTAAATAACCTCTAGCTCACTTAAGCATAAGCTTTTTAACCTCTAATCCTAGACACCAGACTTAAAGAGTAGTCTTAGAATTAAGAAATGATAAATCTAATTATGAACCCTAGGGCCAAGTCTACTGATTTTTATTGAAAGTTTAGGCAAATGTAAGAATGTGGAAAATTTTTGTGATTTTTGGGCAAAGGAAGGGGTGATGAAATCCCTCACCTTATCTTTATGATTTCTAAAGGGTGATGCCCTTAAGCAGTCCCTTTTACAAATATGAAATGCAACAAATCAAGTTCGGACAAGGATTTTCTAATGCTAAGTCTAATACATGAAACAAGCGATAGAAGTCTTACCTTCCCCCCGCACTCTTCAATGTAGAAAAAGAAATGGAATTAAAATAGCAATTAAAATGATGAATGTCCTAAAACAAGTGATTCTACTCTTAAGAAGATGAAATTTTTAATGTGCAAAACAAACGGCTTAGATGAAAGAGCGATTTGGAATTTTTTTAGATTTTAGATTTTTTTAATTTTATTTGGTTTTTGAACTAAATGAAATGAAACTTAACTAAGAAAATATAAAGTGATACTATAAACTAACTCCAAACAATTCAAACCACCAAAAGGCCAATTATTACATGCTAACTGGAAAGAAATCTCTGTACATGCACAGAGAGTACATTAAAGCCTCGCTACAAATTTCACTCAACACTCTTCTATCTAAGATTATGAATTAAAAGCAAGTGTAAAAAGAAATCAGAAAATTCTCCTTCTCCAATGGGCTCAAACGCCAAGCCCAATCTCCATGTTCCTCCTTATATGCAAATCTGAAATGAAAGCCCAATAACAAGTCAATGAACAGCACGATGTAAATAAAATCAAATGAAAGCAGATTTAAATCAAACTCTAACGCCTCCCCGACAACGGCGCCAGGATGAACGCGGCATTGTTGACTGTGCGTTTTCCGTTGTCCAAAGTTCGTTGCACACGTCAAAATGCCCACCTTCTCTAAACTGTCTCACGAATTTAAGTTCACAAAGATTAACTAATATAGTGGTGAGAACATGTCATATCCACAGGGAGGCTGAATAGAATTTGAATTAAACTACTTTGACTTGAAACCATTCTAACGGACATATTTTCACCAAAATAATATTGCATTAAATTCAATTGTGTAAGCAACACCAATCAAACCCCTCTCCCTTGACATGTCAAACTTAATGAAAGAACAAGCAGAATTGAATTTAAAGAAGCTTTGTATCACTGTACCCTCTCAATTGAGGGATCAAACAAGTAGACAAAAGTCTGAACTAAAAACATAAAAATGCACCTCTAATTCTGAAATGCTTTGGATTCAAAAAGATAAAAAGATGACAGAATAAGAATCTAAGAAAAATTATCAAATCAATGTACCCCTATAGCTCAGGGGATGAACAATTAACATTCTCAACTTTCCATAAACAAAAAAATTAGAATGAGACAGTGAAAAGGAACTCAACCAGAAATTAAAGGGGAAGGCAGCATAACCATCTCTCCCAACCCAGTTATCAGCAAAGAAGGAGAAACTCAAATAAATTCTGAACTCCCTCTGATTTGAACAACACAGAAGAATAGAAAATAACAAAAACCCCTGGATCAATCTCCATTAGCTCAAATGCTTAACAACGAAAAGGTGAAATGAAAAATCCAAACAAATAACAACAGCCCCCTCCCAACAGTAAGAACAATATAACTCAGAAGAACATAAGTAAACCCCTGGATCACTTAACACTAGCCGAAATCCCCCAGATAGCAAGATAAAACCCCAAGAAAATTACAAAGCCATCTCCCCTGCAACCATCTGAACAGAAGAAACCCCACACAAGCACTGAAGAAATAATCCCAAAAAATTTCTGAACCAGCCAATCCTCCCAGAACTGAACAACTAACGGAAGAGAAGAAAGCTAAACTATCAACTCACAGCAGTATTGAAAAGAAGAAATAACACCAAAGCAATGGAAGAAATAATTCTGAACTCTCGAATCCCTCACAGCAGCACCGAATAGATGAAATTAGCACAGAAGAAAGGAAGAACAAATATAAGTAGTAGAACTCGATCTCATCTCACACAGCAGCAGTAAAAATTTCCCCAACTCTGATCTCCGAAGAACAGAAAGAAGCTATAAAACTCCAAAAATGCCGAACTCGGGATCTGATCCTTCTACATGTGCTGAAGAAAAATACAGAAGAAAATGCCAAAGAAAATTCCCAAAAAACTCACTGTCCAAGCTCGTCTCTCTCCCTGCTCTGCTGAAAGAAGAAAATACAGAAAAAATGGCAGAAATCTGACTCGCCCAACCCTATGAACTCTGGAAGAACAGAACTAAGCTAAAATTCCTAAAAATTGAACTAGTCAACCCTCCAAACCCTCACAGCTCTGCAGCTTTACAGAAAAAAAAAAAAAAACTAAAAATTCTCTAAAAACTCGAACTCCCAGCAGAAGAGGACCTTAGGGTCCCTTTATAGGCGCCTCCCAAATGCTTCCAGGCGCCTCTGCTCCAAATCGCCTCTTCCAGCCTCCAGATCAGCACACACGAGCCCGCCTCTGGTATGGCCGCCTCACACGCACACCACGCCACCTCACCTCCAGCTTCCATCGCCGCGCGCCACCTCAATTGGCACTCAGCATATCCACACCGCCACCTCAGATCTGGCTGCGCCTAGGCGCTGGCCGCCTCCTGCATGCGCTCCACACACAGCACACATCCAGCCGCCCATCTGCCCTGCACCTCCAGCACTGGTTCCAGCAACTTCTATTGGCCTGGTGGGGAAGAAAAGAAAGAAGTAGTTTAATTGGAGTGCGTGGGTAAAGTTGTGGTGGAGTGTTTAAAATGTTTTATTTAATGGGATTGGGTGGGGTATGAAAAATATTATTTAATTGCAAATTTATAACTACCTACTCTTAAAAGATATTTACAAAATGTTATTGCGACAATATTTATTTACAAAGATTTCTTATGTACCTAATTTGTCAAAACAGTGACTTATTGAATCAACGTGTATTCTAATATGTTCAAAATATATTCATGGATAGAATGAAAATTACAGTCAAACAGCACGTTATTTATGGACAACTGATGTCTAAAATTACGATATGTATGAAATTTAACAAGAAAAATTGTGCAGTTATCAATGTTCTTGGAGAAATATGATATAATCATCCGAAATTGCATTTCTCCTTTCTCTTGTGGATCTTCTTAACGGCATTAGTTCTTGAGAGTGTTGAGTTTGTTCTTCTGAAATAATTTTGTTATTTTGAATGGGAGATACTTGAATATTATCTTGATCTGGACTTACTTCTTGAACAATGTCAGGCAAAGAAACCTGATCCTCGTTATTGTCAATAGCAATTGGAGGAATAGTGGCATACTCCTCTTCAAAGACAAAATCTCTAATCTTATTCCCCTGGCAAACTCAACATCCTCAAGAAATGGGCATTTCCCATCTCAAAAATGGACTTAGTTGTGGGATCATAAAACTTGTAACCCTATCTAACAAAATAGCTGCTAATTATTTTGGAGTCTAGTTTCCTTTCATTAGGCTTGTAAGGTCTTGCCTCAGCTGGACAACCCCAAATGTGCAAATGTTTCAAACTAGGCTTCTTACCTATCCAAAGTTCATAAGGGGTCTTCACAGTTGCTTTTGTTGGAACCCTGTTTAGCAAATAAGTTGCAGTCTTTAATGCTTATCCCCAAAGAGATTCTGGTAAGGTAGATTGACTAATCATACTTTTTACCATATCCTTAAGCATCCTATTTCGTTTTTCAGCAACACCATTCATGCTAGGGGATCCCGACATGATGTATTGTGGGACGATACCACATTCCTCTAGGAATTTAGCAAAAGGTCTTGGACGCTGTTCACCTAATCCATCATATCTACCGTAGTATTCTCCACCACGGTCTGATCTAATGGCCTTTATTCTTTTGTTGAGTTGGTTCTCAACTTCAGCCTTATATTTTTTGAACACATCTAATGACTGAGACTTCTCATGAATGACATACAAGTAGCCATATCGAGAATAATCATCTGTGAATGTAATAAAATATTGTTGACCATTCCAAGAAGGTATAGGAAATGGTCCATAAATATCCGTATGTATTAATTCTAAGACTTCTGAAGCTCTATTAGCTCATGTTCTCCTTATATTTGTTTATTTTCCCTTTATACAATTGACACACATGTCAAAGTCTGAAAAATCAAGGGAATCAAGAATATCATCAGACACACGTCTCTCAATTCTCTGTTTAGAGATATGACCTAATCTCTTGTGCCATAGTGAAGCAGAATTCTCATTGTGTGATTTCTGCAAATTATTCGTTTGAGTTTGTTGAAAATATGAAGATTAATGTTTTTTTTTTCCTTTTTCTAGATGATTGGACTTTACTATGGATCTTTCCTTTTGGTTTGGATTGATTGAAGTGGTATATGAGAAAAATGGGGAAATTTAGGCTCTTTTGGTTAGAGTCTTCGGAGGATTTTTGCCAAAAAAAAATAGGACGAAGTCAACATTCCACATCACATCAGATGGCGTCCCGGGCTTCGAGTGACCGTTGACCAGAGACATATGTTTGACCGATGGCATGTGTAGCGAATCATTCAGGTCGGGCACTGGGAACATGGTGAGGGGCACTATGGTAATAACGATCATCTCAATTATTAAAGGGATAATTATCAAGGTAACCCTCTTGCATACATAGTTTTAGAAATACCATTCTTCTATTATCAATATACATGATGCAGTACGCCGTTTTATGTAGGGCCGCTGGCAGCGTAAGATGGCTATTGAAAATTTGAAATATCACATTTAGGTAAAAATGTGAATTTTATAGGGGTATATAAATAAAAAAAGTTTAAAGCAAACTCTGGTTACTCACCCGCCATCTGATCCTGCAAGGGCGCAATCAAACTGCATCAGAAAGACAGAAACCCCGTGCAAAGATAACTATGATATTTTTCTTTCAAGTGCAAAAAACCATAAGGTGTTTCTGCGTTTATCTTTAGAGGTTTAGTTTTATCTCATTCATATTATAATTAGATGGTGCTTCTACGTACAAATATGTGCGTAAAAAAGTTATCTTTGCAACTATCCGATCATCGAAACCTCCCATTAACCAGAATAGTTTCGTGATGCCAATTCCTTACCGTCACGTACACCTGGCCTAACCAGTTGTCAGACTTAATTACCAGCCCTGTTTGGCTGGAATATCAAATTTATTGTAGTCTTAGGTTTGGCAAGTATTGTTTAAGAATATGAGACATATGGATGTAGAGAAGAGAAGACAATAGATGATGAAGAGATGTGATTTAAATATATCTCTTAAGAGAGATTATATTTATGGTTGAGATTTTGTTCTTTAAACGAATTTTTTTGAAAGAAGAGGTAAGATTATTGTAGCAACATTGATTTGTAAATCTTAAATTAAATAAATATGATAAATAGATTTAATTAGAATAAAGAGGAAAAAATAGAATAAAAATGAATTAAATCAAAGCCCATTAAATTAAATTAGGAATGCGTTGTAATAATGGCCCCAGCATAAAAGAATAGGCCCAAATGTGAAGAGCCCATCATAGGATGAGAGATAATTAAGCTAATTTCATACCTAATTAATTAATAAATTAAAATGGTTAAGATAAGTATGAAATTAGCTCATAATTATCCAAAACAAGAGCCCTCATCCCATCCTAACCCCTTGGCCACGAAATTTAACCTCTTCCCTATTCTTTTAAGTAAATAATGGCTAGAAAATAAGGAGATAATAGTGGAAATTCAAAGTTTGAAGAAGAGAGAAGAATTTTAACTAGAAATGACTCTTACACAAGCTATACACACCGTAATTCGGCCCTATCAAACCTCATTTCATTGTTGGGGCTCTGGAGGACGAGGAGAGAAGGTTGAGGACGAGGAGCAAGGAGAGGAAGAGCTTGGAGCAAGGGGCTTTCTTCTTCCTCTTCATCATCAACCCTAGGTTTCCATCACAGCAAAAAAAGTTAGCAATATCTCAAGCTTAACCTAATTAAACTTGACCCTAGGTAAACCTTGATCCCCTCTATCAAAGTCCCATGATTGCCCTATTTTTTGTTGCTCCATAAAGGAGTATTAAATGTCATAAGTACTGTCCATACCATGCACCCGAACCTTCATGATTGCTTTCAATCCACGCAGGTACATGATCACATGCCTTGTGAATATTCTCATAAATACTACATGCTGTTAGCTTTCAAACGCCCCAAGTTTCCCTAATTTTCATCATGAATCCACTACCAATTAATTCGTTGATCTATGACTGTGTATGTTTAGGTTATCAAAACGTAACATAATTAAAGCATGCTCTATTCATGTCTATTTTCTAATTAATCAAGCATAGCGATAGATCTACATATCTAATTTCGTTTAAAAGTGATTTCGTGATTTTTGGAGCTTTATGTGATTTTATACGGATTTTTGATGAGCTCGGTGTCATGTAAAGAGGGAGGGATCCCACCTGGAAAAAAGGCAAATCCCTTTTTCTGGGCTCGGGCCACCTTCTGAAGTCACGACGGCTCGACCCGTCGCGATCTCAGAAGGGGTCGCGACAGGGAGAACCGTCGCGTTCTAAACGCGACGGGTCGACTCGTCGCGACCTTCCTCGGTTCAACCCTGGCGGTCGGTTCAGCAGAATGCGACCGAACCCCATGTCACGATTTCAAGTAATGCGGACAAAACTTGATTTTACACTTATACCCTTGTTCATTATGTCATTTCAACCCTATTTAGCCTTAATTAAACATTGTCATGCATATTTCGACTTGTTAATTAATAATGAGTAATATTTACATGAAATCAATTAATTAAAAAGCCATGTGCACAATCTTTCTTGCTCTCTTGATTCAATTACACTTGCACATACTAAACATTCATGTTTGCCATGAGACCTTATTAAATTACTCAATAATATAACTTGTAATTAAGTGTAACTATTCCCTTAAATTCCCTATTATTTAATTAAACACTTGTCTTCGTTTTATTCGAGCTTTGTATACCGTTACCGCTTCCCTCGACCTTCGAGCACTCGAGGCACGACAGACATTTGTTTTATACACACACTCTCTTGGCATGGACCACCTCTCCATTGGGAACACTCCTGACAGGACCAGGGACTCTTTGTCAAGGCCTCCGTAAGTCTCCTTGACTTTGGCGCATGTCCTTAGCCAACGAGCTGGTTGTACCCTTAAAACCTGTTACACCCTTAGGGATCAGCACGATCCAACGGCCTTAGTGTGTTTCCTTCTTACCTTGTGATCACGCCGGACCATCTAGTATGTGTTCGTGGCACGGCTAGTGGGCGGTGGTGACTTCTACCAGACTGCCAGTACGCGACAGTGTGCTGTGCAACTGTGACTATCGTTGTTTAACGTGGTTTTACGATTATGTCCCTATCTCATCTACTATCCTTGTACTCTCATTTGTTCACTTTCACTCTACAATCTCGTCTATTTCATCTATTGTTCTCATCTATTCTTGGTACTCTATTTGGCCATCCATATGATTGTCTAAGATAAGAAATATGACTATGCCAGTGCAATAGGGCCCGATCTGGTCCTAGGAGGAGCGCTCGAAAAGTGCCATTTGCCCATGGGAGTTAAAATGATCAGAATGTTGGCATACATCTAGTGCCATTATACTATCAAGATTTAATCTATGACAATCAAAGTGTAATCTATTCAAGTGCTATTGTTACAAGTGTTATCGTTACTAGCGCACCGTTGTGCAACTTTACGTGCTATATCGTTACATGGCCAATCTTTCTCTACATTCGTTGTACTATTTTCCATGTACAAGTGCTATTATTCTCTTGTCATCGTTACTTTACATTGCATGACTATTCTCTCTAGTTATCTTGCCTTTTAAGACATTAATCATTTAAACCATGCTTATTCTCATGAGATATTAAGTCCTACTGGACATTATTCGCTCATCTTGCGTTATTATGTTATGTGTTTCAGGTGAGCCTGATGGAGAATACCACACTCATGAGGAGGGGAATGAGGATGATGCTCAGGAGTGACCCGTTTTCGACAAACACTGCTTAGTAGTTAGTTAGCTAGTCGACAATTAGTCAATATGTAATAGTTTGAATTTGAATAAAGTACTATGGGCCCTAGTTTTTGGCTCCGATTAGTGTTTGTAATAGTTAATTGATGGAATATCAATGAAGTTGGATTTTTATTTGACATTATTCCAATGGTGCAATGGTTTGATGTTTATTTAATCGCTCGATACTATTTAACAATTGTAATTCCGCTCTGATATTCCGCGTCGGGGCGTTACAGTTTTGTGGTATCAGAGCCTAGGTTATTCTTAAAGTATAGGATGATCTAGGTTTGACCTGCCTCGACATAAAGTCTAATTCCATACCTATGTGAGAGATGGGTAGAACCAAGGGTAATGTGATAAAACAAACTCACACACGCACAAACTTAGTGCAACCTCAATATCTTACATTAAAATTCTCTTTTGAAGGAACTTAAACCATAGTAATGGCAGCGGAGCGTGCACAACTCCGTGACATGCAACACACTATTCAGCAGCTCACTCAGGCATTACTTCAGGCTGCTGGAGCCAATGGTAACCATGGAGCCGGAGAATTACACAGAAATTTCCAAAATCTGAATCTGCCTCATTTTAGTGGGACCACTGATCTCGACGAGGCCGAGAACTAGCTAAAAGAGATTGAACGTATTTTTCGCGTCATGCAATGTGAGGATGGTGACAAGTTACTTCTAGCAACCTTTCAACTTGAGCGGGACGCCCGTGCGTGGTGGGAGTCCGTCAAAGCGACTAGAGCTGATGCACAGTTTACATGGAATGTGTTTAAAGAGCATTTCAACTCCAAGTACTTTTCTGAACGAGTCCAAGAAAGGAAAGCCTTTGAGTTTGCTGCATTGAAATAGAAGAACCTTACTGTTGCTGAGTATGAAGCTCAGTTCTCTAGGTTGGCACAGTATGCCAATCACCTGGTAGGTACTGAGAGAATGAAGGCAAAGAGATTTCTTAACGGGCTTAGGCCCGCCTATATCACCCAACTAGCACTATTAGATATTCAGACTTATCCAGAGATGGTCAAGAAAGCACAACTGCTGGAGGATGCGACCGATCTCACTGATCGCATCAAGGGTAGAATGGTCAAGAAGGAGCAAACATTTGGAGCACCAAGTAAACCCACCAACGGCAAGAAAAGGCCATTAAGCATCACCGACGGGCCAAGCCAAGAGCGGAAGCCCAAGGTTTTTGCCCCTACTGCACCCAACAAACCCAGATGCAAGCATTGTGACAAGCTGGGTCACACAGCGGAAGAGTGCTGGAGAAAGGTAGGTGCATGCCTACGCTGCGGAAGTCGAGAGCATCGTATTCCCGAATGCCCCCTACTTAAAGAGAACGAGAAGCGTTCGGTTGGACAAAAGAAGTCTGGCCGACTACAGGCCCTGCAAGAAGTGGAGACCACCGAGGAGGGTGGAGTCGTGGAAAGTACTTTACCAGTTTTCTCTCAGTCAACTTTTGTTTTGTTTGATACTGGCGCTACACATTCGTTCATATCACAAGCATTTGCTGACACATTAAATGAAAAACCTGCATCTATGGAATTTGAATTGCCTGTTACTACACCATTGGGGGAGAAAGTTCAATTAAACAAATACTTTCAACTAGCTGATGTTAAGATTGATGAACTCAACCTTAGAGCTGACTTGATCTGTATGCCCATGGAGGGCTACGATGTCATTTTGGGAGCCGATTGGCTATCCACTTATGGGGCTATTGTTGATTGTAGAAGAGGAAAGATAACATTTAGTGAATTTCCTAAACTGACCTTCACAGTATGTAGACACAATAGGCACTTGTCTCTCGTCCCTGCTATTAAGGCGCAGAACATGATAAGAAAGGGTTGTGTGGCATTTCTTTCCGCCATAGTGATTGAAAAGAAAGCATCCAAGATATCTGACATACACATAGTGCAAGAGTACCCCGACGTGTTCCCCAATGAGCTGCCAGGCATCCCACCTGAAAAAGATGTGAATTTCTCAATTGATCTAACACCTGGAGCTGCACCGATATCACGCCAACCCTACAGAATGTCCCCTCCTAAATTAAAGGAGCTAAAGGAGCAATTGATGGAACTGTTGGAAAAGGATTTTATCAGACCAAGTACTTCTCCATGGGGAGCTCCAGTACTGTTTGTCAAGAAGAAGGATGGATCATTATGAATTTGTAGTCATGTCTTTCGGACTATCAAGAACAAATACCCTCTGCCTCGTGTTGATGAATTGTTTGATCAAATATCAGGAGCCAAATACTTCTCTAAGATTGACCTTAGATCGGGATATCATCAGATGAGAATTAAGGATGCAGATATTTACAAAACGGCTTTCAGGAGTAGGTACAGTCATTATGAATTTGTAGTCATGCCTTTCGGACTAACCAATGCTCCTGTAGCTTTTATGCAACTGATGAACAACATCTATCGGCCCTACCTCGACAAATTCGTCGTGGTATTTATCGATGATATTCTCATATATTCAAAGACCAAGGAGGAGCATGAGGAGCATCTGAGGATCGCTCTGCAAATCTTGCACGACAACAAACTCTACGCCAAATTGAGCAAGTGTGAATTCTGGCTCGAGGAGGTGTCATTTCTAGGACATGTCATATCAAAAGATGGTATAGCTGTCGATCCTTCCAAAGTAGAAGCTGTACTCAACTGGGAGAGACCGACCAATGTCACTTAGATCAGAAGCTTTCTTGGACTGGCTGGCTACTACAGGCGGTTCATAAAAGACTTCTCCAAGATAGTTGTACCTCTTACTCACCTTACGCGAAAAGAGAACCCATATGTCTGGAGCAAGGAATGCGAGAAGAGCTTTCAGACACTGAATCAATGCTTGACTTCTGCACCTATCCTCACGTTACCAGTCGAGGGCAAAGGATTCTCAGTCTACACAGATGCATTTGGAATCGGTCTAAGCTGCGTGTTAATGCAGAACGAGAAGGTGATAGCATATTCATCAAGAAAGTTGAAACCTCACGAAGTTAATTATCATGTCCATGATTTAGAACTAGCTGCAGTGGTGTTTGCACTCAAGATATGGAGGCATTACCTGTCGGAGAACAATTCATTGTCTACTCCGACCACAAGAGTCTGAAGTACTTATTTTCCTAGAAGAGCTCAATATGAGACAAAGGAGATGGCTGGAGTACTTGAAGGACTTTGATTTTAACATCCAATATCACCCAGGCAAAGGTAATGCAGTAGCAGATGCACTCAGTAGGAAGCCAGTAGCGTCTTTATCTTGTTTAGTCATGGGTGAGATGCAACTATTAGAGCAGTTCGCCAGTCTGGATTTGAACATTGAGCAGAGAAGTGATCAGATGTTAGTGGCCAACCTTAGAGCTCAACCCGACATCTTTGTCGAGATCAGGGAGCAACAAGCCAATGATCCATTTCTAATCCGAGTAAGGGAGACCATAGCTGACAGACCCGATTTCTCCATCACTAAGGATGGGAGACTGTTATTTCAAGCCAGGATCTACGTGCCTGATAATGAAAAGTTGAAGAGGAAGCTGATAAATGAAGCCCATAAGACATAGTATACAATTCACCCAGACGCAACCAAGATGTACCAAGACATGAAGAGGTCATTTTGGTGGCCCAATATGAAGCGTGAGGTGGCTGAGCTTGCCGCGCACTGCCTCACATGTCAGCAGGTAAAGGTAGAACACTGACGACCTGCGGGTGTACTTGGACCTCTGGACATACCTGAATGGAAGTGGGAAAGCATCAAAATGGATTTCATCATGGGTTTACCCCGAACTCGTAGTGGACTCGATGCTATTTGGGTCATTGCGGACCGATTGACTAAGTCCGCACATTTTCTTGCAATCAGAAGTACCTGGAGTGTGGATGTACTTGCAGCCTTATATGTAAAGGAGATAGTGAGATTACATGGAGTCTCAGTATCCATAGTCTCAGATCGTGACCCCAGATTCACCTCTAATTTCTGGAAGGGACTTCAGACTGCTTTAGGCACCAAACCCAATTTTAGCACAACATTCCACCCACAGACAGATAGACAGACAGAAAGAACTAATCAAATCGTGGAGGATATGCTACGAGCCTGCACCATAGATTTTAAAGGGTACTGGAATGAACAATTATCACTGATAGAATTCGCCTACAATAACAGCTTTCAGGCCAGCATCAAGATGGCACCATTTGAAGTCTTGTACGGTAGAAGTTGTAGATCGCCAGTCTGTTGGAATGAAGTTGATGAGCAGCAATGGCTGGGACTAGACATGGTATAGAACACCAGCAGAGATATACAGATCATCAGGGACATGATTAAGATAGCTCAGTCTAGGCAGAAGAGCTATGCTGACAAAGAAGAAGGGACTTAGAATTTCAAACTGGAGATCACGTGCTACTTAAGATATCCCCGACCAAAGGATTTCAAAGGTTTGGAATGAAAGGCAAGTTGAGACCGAGATTCATAGGCCCCTTTGAAGTGTTGGAAAGAGTTGGCGAGGTGGCGTATCGTCTAGCATTACCGCCTCAGTTTTCTACCGTACACAATATTTTTCATGTATCAATGCTAAGGAAATACATGTACGACCCATCACATGTAATCAGCTAAGATGATATTATCCTAAACAAAGATATGACCTATGAAGAAAGGCCGGTGAGAATATTGGACAAGAAGATGCAACAACTTCGGAATCGATCTATACCCGTGGTCAAGATCCTCTGGAGAAATCATGAAGTCGAAGAAGCCACGTGGGAACCCGAAGCAACAATGCGACGGAATTATCCGGAGTTATTCGGTAAGTCACTCTTCCTCTTAAGATCATATGAATTTGGGGACCAAATTCTTTTTAAGAGGGGGAGGATGTAGCAACCTTGATTTTTAAATTCTAAATAAAATTTTATTAAATTAAATAAATGTGATAAATAGACTTAATTAGAATAAAGAGGAAAAAATGAAATAAAAGGGAATTAAATCAAAACCCATTAAGCTAAATTAGGAATGGGTTGAACTAATGGCCCCAGCATGAAAGAATGGACCCAAATATGAAGAGCCCATCATGGGATGGGAGATAATTAAGCTAATTTTGTACCTAATTAATAAATAAATTAAAAAGGTTAAGATAAACATAAAATTAACCCATAATTATCCAAAACAAGAGCCCTCATCCCATCTTAACACCTTGGCCACAAAATTTGATCTCTTCCCTATCCTTTTAGGTAGATAATGGCTAGAAAATAAGGAGATAATAGTGGAAATTCGGAGTTTGAAGAGGAGAGAAGAATTTTAACTAGAAAGGACTCTTACACAAGCTATACACACCCTAATTCGGCCCTATTAAGTCTCATTTCGTTGTTGGGGCTTTGGAGGACGAGGAGCGAAGGCTGAGGACGAGGAGCAAGGAGAGAAGGAGCTTGGAGCAAGGGGCTTTCTTCTTCCTCTTCGTCATCAACCCTAGGTTTCCATCACAACAAGAAAAGATAGACAATCTCTCAAGCTTAACCTAATTAAACTTGACCCTAGGTAGACCTTGATCCCCTCTATAAAAGCCCCATGATTGCCCTATTTTTCATTTATCCATGAAGGAGTATTAAATGTTCTAAGTACTGTCCATACCATGTACCTGAACCTTCATGATTACTTTCAATCCATGCAGGTACATGATCCCATACCCTACGAATATTCTCATAAATACTACATGTTGTTAGCTTTCAAACGGCCCAAGTTTCCCTAATTTTTATCATGAATCCACTGCCAATTAATTCGTTGATCCATGATTGTGGATGTTTAGGTCACCGAAAAAATAACCTAATTAAAGCATGCTCTATTCGTGTTTATTTTCTAATTAATCAGGCCTAGCGATAGATCTACATGTCTAGTTTCATTTAAAAGTGATTTCATGATTTTTGAAGCTTTATGTGATTTTATACGGATTTTTTATAAGCTCTGTGTCATGTAAAGAGGGAGGGATCCCACCTGGAAAAAGGGCAAATCCCATTTTCTGGGCTCGGGCCACCTTCTGAAGTCACGACGGCTCGACCTGTCGCGATCTCAGAAGGGGTCGCGACAGGGAGAACCGTCGCGTTCTAAACGCGACGGGTCGACTCATCGCGACCTTCCCTGGTTCAACCCTGGCTGTCGGTTCTGCAGAACGCGACCGGACCCCATGTCGCGATCTCAAGTAATGTGGCCAAAACTTGATTTTACACTTATACCCTTGTTCATTATGCCATTTCAACCCTGTTTAGCCTTAATTAAACAATGTCATGCATATTTCGACTTGTTAATTAATAATGAGTAATATTTACATGAAATCAATTAATTAAAAAGCCAGGTGCACAATCTTTCTTGCTCTCTTGATTCAATTACACTTGCACATACTAAATATTCATGTTTGCCATGAGACCTTATTAAGTTACTCAATAATATAACTTATAATTAAGTGTAACTATTCCCTTAAATTCCCTATTATTTAATTAAACACTTGTCTTCATTTTATTCGAGCTTTGTATACCGTTACCGCTTCCATCGGCCTTCGAGCACTCGAGGCACGACGGAACTTGTTTTATACACACTCTCTCTTGGTATGGACCACCTCTCCATTGGGAACACTCCTGACAGGACCAGGGACTCCTTGTCAAGGCCTCCGTAAGTCTCCTTGACTTTGGCGCACGTCCTTAGCCGATGAGCTCGTTGTACCCTTAAAACCTGTTACACCCTTAGGGATCAGCATGATCCAACGACCTTAGTGTGTTTCCTTCTTACCTTGTGATCACCCCAGACCATCTAGTCTGTGTTCGTGGCACGGCTAGTGGGCGGTGGTGACTTCTACCAGAGTGCCAGTATGCGACGGTGTGCTGTGCAACTGTGACTATCGTTGTTTATCGTGGTTTTACGATTATGTCCATATCTCATCTACAATCCTTATACTCTCATATGTTCACTTTCACTCTACAATCTCGTCTATTTCATCTACTGTTCTCATCTATTCTTGGTATTCTATTTGGCCATCTATATGATTGTCTAAGATAAGAAATATGACTATGCCAGTGCAATAGGACCCGATCTGGTCCTAGGACGAGCGCCCGAAAAGTGCCATTTGCCCATGGGAGTTAAAATGATCAGAATGTTGGCATACATCCAGTGCCATTATATTATCAAGATTTAATCTATGACAATCAAAGTGCAATCTATTCAAGTGCTATTGTTACAAGTACTATCGTTACTAGTGCACCGTTGTGCAACTTTACAAGCTATATCGTTACATAGCTAATCTTTCTCTACATTCGTTGTACTATTTTCTATGTACAAGTGCTATTATTCTTTTGCCATCGTTACTTTACATTGTATGACTATTCTCTCTAGTTACCTTGCCTTTTAAGACATTAATCATTTAAACCATGCTTGTTCTCATGAGATATTATGTCTTACTGGACGTTATTCGCTCATCCTGCGTTATTATGTTATGTGTTTCAGGTGAGTCTGATGGGGAATACCACACTTACGAGGAGGGGAATGAAGATGATGCTCAGGAGTGACCCGTTTTCGACAACCACTGCTTAGTAGTTAGTTAGCTAGTCGACAATTAGTCAATATGTAATAGTTTGGATTTGAATAAAGTACTTTGGGCCCTAGTTTTTGGCTCTTATTGGTGATTGTGATAGTTAGTTGATGAAATATTAATGAAGTTGGATTTTTATTTGACATTATTTCAATGGTACAATGGCTTGATGTTTATTTAATTGCTTGATACTATTTAATAACTGTAATTCTGCTCCGATATTTCACGTCGGGGTGTTACAATTATTGTTGATAAAGATACATTTGTTCTCACTATCTTTCAATGTGAGATTAAAATATATTTCTAAGATAATAGTGTGCGGGTCTCATAAAAATAAGGCGCTCAAATAAGGCACATAATCTTTCGTTCGTTTTCACAGACGGCGCCAACGAAGAGACGCGATTTAAATGTACCTCTCAAGAGGTATTGTTCCTATGTTTGAAATTTTATCCTTTAAATAAATTCTCTTGAGAGAAGAGGTGAGGATCTTATTGATCATGAGCACACACTTGCTCTCACTATATTTCAATATGAGACTAAAATATATCTCTACAAAAGAAAATCTTTAATTAAGAATTATATGACTTTTAATGTGGATTAGGAAAATGCGTTAAACTCTTTTGGTAAAAGAATATCAAAACTCATAGCATAGAACCTAAGAGTTGAAGACCCATCACTAATAACAATATCAAAATAGTTATTGATTTGGTACACTAACCCTTTAAACAAAACATGTACATGGTTATCTACTTGAAGAAACACTTCTTAACCACCAAGGGCAAGCGCGCGCCACGTGGGCACCCCGCTTGTGTTTGCATATAGGGATGAACTGGTGCGTCAGGCAGGAAAAAAACATTTAACATCTACTGTACAAGTATCTTTATTTGGTACTTTAGTGTGATAGTTTAGACCACCGCCCTACTAAAGTAACCTAGGTTCGAAAACCCAAAAGAATCCCATGAAAAATCTTTTGGAGCACCGCCCCAACTTGTTTTTTACTCAAAACACCTCAACTGCATCGAAGCACATCCTCAAATCCCTCCCTCCGTGGTGTGCCTTGGGCGCCCAACCCACTAATTAAGTTGACCCGACCGCACTACTTTACAAGTATCAGATATCATACAAGAATGGTTTTATTTTTCACCTATTAAAGAGGATTCTGGCTGAACATTTTTTTAACAAAAATATTTTAGGAAAATTATTATTATCTCCTAAACTCTATCATCACATATAGACCAATCATAAGCGAGCTTGCATAAACCCCTCTTATTCAAGATCCAATTGCATCCCCCTCAAGATTATTGGGCTGAAACCAAACAACGAAGCCCAAAGTTCTTCAAGCTCCTTTGCCAAGCATGCCAAGAGACTGTCGTCGACGACGGTGGGGACGGAATTAGAAGACCGACACAACCACATGGACTTTTACCTGCCCATGACTGGGAAACGGAATACGTGGTTAAAATGTTAAACATACAAAGTGATTGGATAAGTTTTGAGCTGTGGGCCGTGCGTTAAGCATAACTGGAGTCAAAACACATGCCATTCGTATTGTTAAGTTGGACGGTGACGGATCTAGTTTATAATCAGTGAAATCTTGTGATTTCACTTGACTAATTTTTTTTATTAAAAATATAAAATTTCATCATTGATAACTCCACTAAATTAAAAACATGATCTATAAATATATCATTAGCGGTCACACTAAATTGATGCGTCGGTCATTAATATATATGATTAATATATATATATATATATATATATACACACGTGAACGTTGTAAGGTTTGTTATCAGGTTCATCCAATCTGAACAATCACGTGTCTCATTCGCACCTTCTTCAGCTACTTAACGCGTGGATCTATGTGACAGAACCCGCCCTGCAGATGTTCCTGCTTCTAGTCTCTGCAAAACCAGAGGACAGAGGTCCCATCAGCTCCTGTGAAGCAGCCCTCCTCGCTGGACAAGACTCCAGAAGCAACGTCAAAACTGCGGCTGCTTCGGCGGGCCCAGCCGCTGCGGCAGCGACGGGGAGGAGGCCATGACGACAGAGTTCGCGGCTGAGCCGAAAGCCTCCTCCGAAGAATGCGTGGGCACCCGTGAGTACCTCGCCCCGGAGGTGGCCGCCGGTGCGGGCCACGGTCCCGCGGTGGACTGGTGTTGGTCCTTCGGCGTCTTCTTCATCTACGAGCTCCTCTACGGCTGCACGCCGTTCATAGGCGGTAGCCAGGAGGCCTGTGTGTGTGGAATGCGTGGGCACCCACTAAGTACCTCGCCCGGGAGGTGGCCGCTGGCGAGGGCCACGGCCCACGGCGCCGCGGGGGACTGGTGGTGGGTGTGTAGAGAGAGAGAGAGAGAGAGAGAGAGAGAGAGAGAGAGAGAGAGAATTTGTTAAGAGTTACAGAGGATAAATTAAATTTTTTGACCTCTTAATTTAACTGTGGTTGATTAAATAATATATATATGATAAAATACATAAAATATAAAGATATATAATATAATATAAAAGTTTAAAATATAATATCAAATATAATATATTTCAAGAGTGTATATATATATATATATATATATATATATATTCTTTTTCGTTTCTATTTCTATCTTTAGTCATGAATATTCTACTATACTGGTGGGATGTAGTCATTGGAAAAATATCCAAACGACGGGATACAGAGACTATTTGCCTCGTCCTGAATTATGTAATCTTAGTACGCTTTCTCTGAGAATTATCTGAGTCTCAGACTCGTTTGACAAAATATTTAAGTAAAATTATGTTTGACTTGTACCTTCCTCTTCAAAGTACTTAATAAAAATATTTATTATAAATATTAAATTCTTATATTTTATGCTTCAAAGTATTTAATAACAATACTTATTAAATTTTAAATAAATATTTAAATGGAAAAAATGTTAACAATCTCTAAATAAGCTATTTGCAAAGCAGATATTTACAAATAAGATAACCCTTATTAATAGTCCCATATTTTGGTGCACTATTTTGAGGATATAATCATATAATAATTTTATGTCACATACATCACATATTTTATGTCTATTTAAGCAATTAACGAGATTTATCTCCTGAGATGTTTTGAATCTTTTATAATCCAAATATCTTATATTACCCATGGAAATGGAGTATTTGTGAGGGCTAATAATTTTTTTTATCAAGAGTTAGCGGGACTAATCTGGTTATTAAAGGGCCCTTAGAAAATAGAGAAGCACTTGGTGCAAACTCCCCATAGAGTTTGCATCCACGTGAGTGCAAACCACACCTCCATTGGGTGGGTTTGGCCCCACCTCAGCTCCCCCAATGGGGAGCTGAGTTTGTTTGCAACAAGACTTACTCGAGAAATATGTAAACTTACGTGTTTGGCACGGTTGATACGACATGGATTATTATAACATTATTTTTATTATTTAATATTTATTTTACCTTCTTTTTCTATTATTATTATTATTTTTTAAATTAGACCGTCTATATCAAAACGTGTCGATACGATACGTTTCGATCCGACTCATATCAACAAAAGACTTGCACACCCCACGTGCCCTTCGACCCCTCCTCCGCCATCTCTGCTCCCTCTCTCTCTCTCTACGCAAACACCCGATGAACCCTCCCCCGCACACCCTCACCATCTCTACACCCACTCTCTCTCTAGATATGATTGTCCTCCCTTGGTCTCCCTTCGATACCTTCTTCCTACACCTCCATTGACTCTCTCTCTCTCCACCGATCTTTCTCACTATATGTTGAACTCTCTCTCTCTCTACTAATCTCTACATTACTCTCTCTCTCTCTCACTCTTCCCCTATGTCGTCTCATTCTCTCTCCATTCTCTCATTTCTCTCTCTAATTCTCTGTTTTAAAAGAGAAATTTTAAGAAATTAATCATTTATTTAACAATTTGATCAAGTAATAGTAAAATATTCTTCAAATTCTTTTTAGATTTCAGAGGTATAAAATATAATATGAAGATTTTAGAGGTGCTTCGCTACATAATTCAAGTTGCTTGGTCAAACACATAAATCAAATCTCTTCTGCGACGGAAATAATACAAAAGGAGAACTAATCCCTCTGCATACGATCCTGTTGCAACATTGAATAAAAGGTTTTTTTTTCTAATCTTAATTCACTAAAAAATTTAATAGTATGTGAAAACTCACTCATGTCCTATTATTTATCACAAACTCTCTTAAATATTTTAATCTTTAACTGACAAAAACAGAACATGCTGTTAAATTACTCTACTGCCGGCACCTCTGCTTTCACTCTCCTCTAATTAACAACAGGATCGGCACAGGCGTGGCCGCATGACATTCGTACTTTTAAGATGAGCATCAGATGGAGTAGATAAGCCTAAGCAATTAGCAGCAAAATTTTTGTTTATCATATGCAATATCTATACATGAACATCGTAAGCTCTGTAACGTTGTAAGGCAAAATATTTGTTTATCATTCGCATCTTTTCAGCTATTTACGAGTTCCAAGTAACATAGAACTCACCCTGCAGATTTCCAGCTTCTTGTCTTTGCAAAGTGTCTGGAACTACTACATCTTCTGCAGTTTAAGTGATCAGTATACGTGTCCCCCACCCCCCCGTGGGAAATGTAAACAGACTCCCCGGAGTCGCATTGGCTGGACATGCTGATCTGCAGAGGTTGTATCATCGAAGATGTGCTTCCATTACAGTGCTCGAAAAGCGATCCTGCATCAACCAGATAACAAAACATCAGCGAAACGGAGAAGGCATCAAAATGATATTTCTAACGCTATACGTTCATTTTTAATCCCCTGCAGCAGCTGCAAATGCTACGCCAACCTCAAGGCACAGCTTCAATGCTACAAAGGTGGTAATTGAAAGAGTGGATTTGAGCTCCACACTTCCCACCAAGCAATGCTTGAATCCAACATGAGAACTTCAAGGTTCACACGTTTAGCCTCAATCAAATGATATCAGACAGCAATCTTCTGATTTATTATGCAGTCAACCTTGCTTATGATAACAAAAATCTAATATAAAGGTCAACCATCGCGAAGAGAAAGAAAAGTTGCTGTTACTATGAAAAATTGATAAGCTGAATGACTGTGAGATTCCCAGGATGCCATGTAGGAGGCATGGTAAACTAATTGAACTCTGAGAACATTCTTTAGCACATTCACCCAGATATTTCGCAAGATATCATCTGATACTCTGAAATGCACATTTTAATCAGGTGGTCTGCCACTGATCATCAATGTGTGACGCTTTCTGTCTGTCCTTTATTCAGGAACTCTTAAAAGAACTCATCTCCAGGATTTTCCCAGATTGACTTAAACTTGCATATCCTTTAAGAACCCCGATTTTCTTGAATTGGTTGTTCTTGATGCTTTGTTACTTTCTTATAACTTGTGATCTTCTCAAATCCTCCAAGAATTGCGTTAAGTCCTCTTTCTAGGCTATGTTAATAACCAACTGGACTCTTATAAATCTGTTCCTTGGGGGGTATTCTTTTACCATGTCTCTGGAAAACAGAGTCTATGCCTTTTCCTTCCATGACAGAACAACACCACTAACTTACTACATCTCATCATCACATCAGCAAAATATGGCATGTCTTGCCACCCAAGAGTTCTACTCATTAGAATTTGACTAACTGTGTTATATCCCGCCGCATGGAATAACATTTCCAACTCTGAATGGACCACTGGTGTTCCTAACAAACACCTTATTACAACCTTAAACAACAGAATGCCAGAAAGGGGTTTTGAGGAATCAATTGCAGACAACGTCAACAATTTACTGAAGAGAGTCAGTCTGTTCCGTATAAACAAGCATCTAAAGATACGTCAACCAAGAGCAGGGGGCAAGGGCTTCTGATGACACAATAGAGCTCTAGCGAAAGAACAAGGACCAAGTGATGGCACAGAGCTTTGGAAAAGTCATGATGCTCGAATCCTCTTGTCCATATCCACGGAAAACGGTATGTTTGAAATGAAAAAGAAAAAAGGTAAACAAAAACAAGAAAAATGCTTCAGTGCCTCGCCAATTCTATGTACTTTGCGCAAATTAAGGGAAGTAATTAACCTGTGCTACCTGCCGTAGCTTTGGAGCAATCCACATGGGAGGGATCAGGAACGAACCCGGCTTTCTTTCGCCCCATATCCATCTTCTGTAATTATTGCCCCAGGCGAAAGTCTGCACTAGAACACCTGTGGCAGATGCATTCCGGGGGACCCAGCAGTCGGTCGCAACGTAGATGACGCTCTTGATAAACCGAAATCCTTCAACCTGAGATGCCGGGATCGACAAGGAGCAACTGCAACCCAAGAAGAGGGTGCAATCGCCCAGGTTCTGTATCACCTCCTCCCTACCGAATACCATATTGATCTTGGAGACCCCGGTAACCTGATTCCGCGCAGCAGGCCCACGATAGTCGTCCTTTATGCTCACGACCACCAAGTTCCCATCGGGGTGCACTGCCAAGAACAGGCGGCCATCAATCCGCGAGAACACCAATCGTAACAGTATCCACACATCGCCGAGGCGGGGATCGTCGTGGGAGCCACCTCCGCTGCCGCTGCCGGTGATCACATGGGTCGCCACCACGACGCCATCCGCGCTGATGGCATAGAAGAACTCGTCATCGTACACCACGTCGTCATAGCCCTTGATATCCGGGTGATTCAGCGTCACCCAATTCCCATCGCATCCCGGCACCGCATAAGCCAGCCTGCGCGTGCGGCTGCGAATCACGACGGCGAAGCAGCCGGCGTCCGCACCCGGGTCTGGCGACGACAAGCACAGCTTCAGCGGGAACCAAGGCTCCAAGGACGAGGGCCCGGCACAGAGCGGGTCATCCACCATCGGGGGCAGCCAGACGACGTCTCCGGTGAAGGGATCGAGAAGGCAGGCCGAGGCGCTTGATTGGTCCATCATGCCGAGCCAGGAGTGGCACGCCCCGAAGGGGGACCAGCCGATGAGCTCCGGCGGAAGCCTGAGGCCGTGGCGGTCCTTCTTGCTGGAGAAATCGGTGAGCCAAAATTGCCGGATGCCACCGCCATACCTGTTACTTCTGTGGCCTTCTTGTTCTTGACCGAAGAGGATGAGGTAGGGAGGGTAGGTGCGGGGGCGGTCGTTTTTGAGGATGGCGGCACGCCAGGATCGGCAGACAGCGGCGAAGCAGAGGCGGTCGCCGAGGCAGGCCACGCGGTCGGCGACCTCCTTTAGGATCCGCGGGGAGAGGCACGACCAGTTGGCCTCCATGGCCACGGCCAGAGACACGAAGACAGGTCAGTCGAGATGAGAGAGAGAGAGAGAGAATGGAGGGAGATTTCGAAGTGGCTCTCCCCTCTGTCGCTCGTGTGGGATAATTTATATGTATATCCATATCTATACTCAGTTGTGGAAGCACGTCGTAGAAATACAAGTAATCTCTCGTAAAAAAAATTAGACAGAAAAATTATATTCTTCTGATGGTCTTCAAACCTTCGTGAATAAAATGACCATTCAAATTTTAAATAAGATAATATTTAATTAGTATTTTTTTTGTTATGATTATAAATAAAAGTCAAGACCAATCTCTTTCACATATTGGTTTATATCTCCCTAGATCATTTTTTATACTCATGTACAATTATATGTGGTTGTTTCTAAGATTACAAATCAAATTACCATTCAAATCTCAAAGAAGACAATATCTAATTAGTATTTTTTTTGCTATGACTGTAAATAAAAGTCAAGACCAATCTCTACTAGTAATGTTGTCTCTAAAGAGATATTTCAGAATTTGACATAGGTTAGTATGTTATGAACTGAGCACTTTATGATATTTTCAATATTATAAACCATATATAAGAGAATGCATTATAAATTCATTACATAGTTTATCCTATTGAATGTATTGTAATTTTGTTACATATGATATTGTTGCAGAAAATGACACCGAATATCGATTTTATTGAAGATATCAATCTATTTAAAGAGATTTGGAAAATCAAAGTCAGAATATCAACTTTGTGAAATACTCCCAAATTCAATAGTTTTAGAGGAGTCAACAATATCGATATGATATATGTAGCAACCCTCAAATTTTAAATAATTATATCAACTAAAATTATAAAGGAAGAAAAAAAGGGGTAAATTAAAATTCATTAAGTAAATCAAGTATATGAGTTGTATAATTGATCCATACATGAGTTATTGGGCTAAAAGCAACAGTTCAAATGATGAATAAGAGATAAATAGGTCAAAATTCATAACTAAATTATTGATAAATTAAAAATAGGTAAGTAAATCACTTACAACTCATGTAATTATCCAATTAAGAGTCCTAACCCTACCCTAATCCAATAGCCACGAAGTCTGGCCCCATCCTAATCAAAAAATGAGATTTAGATGGGAAGAAATTAGGATAAATATAGGAAACTCATAATTAAGGAAGAATTAGAGTTTTAGAAGGACTCTTCAACCCTAGATGTACAAAAACACCTCAATCTCGTCCATGGCCAACTCCATTGATCTTCTGAGACTTGAAGGACGAGGAGCATAGGCCATTGGAGGGGAGATTCGAGGAGGAGAAGGCTTGCAAGGAGTTCTTCAAGCGTTCTTCGAGTTCTAGCCCTAGGAGTTCACATCGTCCAAAGGTAAGCAATCTCTCAAGCAAAACCTAATTACTCTCGACCATAGATAGTTCATGATACCAGAAACAAAAACCTCATGTTTTCCCCAATTTCTATCATGTCATTTATGAGTATTTCATGCTCAAAGTTCGGATAATGACATGTACTCGAGCCCTCTTTTTTGATCTCAAACTCCATGAAGTCTACGCCTATTTACTTGATTCTTGTTTCTATCATGTTTAGAATCCTTTTAGCAACGTTTTAAAATTGATTTCGTGGATTTTCATGTTGTTTAGATAGAGATATAAGTGGTTTATCTAGACATCATGAACAGAGCATTCTCGGCCTGAGAATGCACCGCTCTCATGCGGTGTGACCAAGTCGCGCATCCGCGATGCGGCACGAAGCGATCTGAAGATCGTGTTGGCCCTGTCGGGCTCGACCTGAACACGTCACCATGATCCGTCGCGACCTGAAGACCGCGTCGGCCCTGTCCATCGTGACTTGAAGACCGCGTCGGCCCTGTCGGACGTGGCCTGAAGATCACGTCAGCCATGTCAAATCCCGACCTAAACTCATCATGACGATCGGACGCGATGTCGTCGTGTTGGCTTATCGGTCCCAACCTGAACGAGTCGCCATGGTCTATCGCGACAAGAACAAGGCCATCACATTGGCCCAGTGAGTTGCGACATGATCGCGTGCCTCGCCGACAACACGACCTGACTATGTTTTTCAGAACCCAGAAATATGCCCTTTTTTGATACTTTGACTCTATTCATACTATTCACTACTAATCCCTTGAAATTACTATAATGAAGTAACTAATGTTATTTAATGATAAGCATGCTATAATCCTCTTTTAAGGACATGCACAAGACCCAAATTTCAATCTCCTGATTTTCTTTCACATGCACGCATCAAAAACCCTAACTTTCTACCATGAGATGTTCAAGAAATCAATTCATAATATATCTCGTAAAATATTGAATTTATTTCAAAATTGATACATTTTAATTAAAGAACTTGTTTAAGTTTTCTATCGTTCGTTTGGATACTGTTATCGATGCTCCTCTACCTTTGAGCACTCAAGCTAAGATGAACAATATTTCTATATACATTTTTCTTGACTTGGATGGACTCTTTTGTAAACACCTATTTTTGGCCTATAAGTTGAGCACATTTCTTATCTACATCATTGATATCCCAAATTGATCATCACTTTGGAGTCCTTCTTTGGCCCATCATGAGTCCATTCACCCTTAATTTCAAGTTCATTCTCAAGTGGCCAAGATCCACTTGAAACATCAAAATGTGCAATCTGCCTTATCCTTTGAACATGCCTTCACTTTAAGAGCTCATAACTTCCTCATTTTTAATCCAAATCTGCCATATCATACCATCATTTTTTAACCCTCTGAGTCTAGAAGCCAACTCAACAAACGACTTGTCAATCTAATGTTTGTGGAGAGAGTTACGGCCAGTTTCGTGGACCCTGCATGCACTGCCTTGCTGTCGCCACCGGGTGCATGGTCGCGACAAGAATGCGACCCCATGACCCGTCACGATAGCGCCATACACGTAAACATATTTTTACGTGATTTTTGGCCTCTCCTTCCATCCTAGAGTTTATCCAAAGCCTCTTTGAGTTGGATTACGACCCAAACCTCCTATCCTCATCCTTAGGGAGCCCCCAAGTCCATCCAAACTTAAGATAAACTCTCCCACAACTTGGACTCTCTCTCTAACTCGAGATGGAACTCTCTCTTTCTCTTAAACACATCCTAGGACTTTCTATGGGATAGAAGAAGGCTAGCACCACGAGGAGAAGTCCCTAAAGACTCTGCTCATGAGGTCTCATCACCCCCAATGCAGAGGAGAGGTTGTTCTTCCCGTTTCATTCCATTCTCTCTCCTCTTTCTCTTTCATATGGCCCCAGGACCAGTAGTGCTTGCACGGCTTGTAGAGATACAATCAAGCTAGATTTGTTCGAGATGTCTTCATCAAAGTTGTCCATCATAGAGACCTCTTCAACCTCAAAGTGAAATCACATCGATTGGTGGTTTGTGCTCAAAGTTATAGTAGATTATTCTTCACTTTCTCTCTCATGTCGAGATCTACACATGCGGGATTATCGTGCCTTCCACAGTCTAAAAGAGGACATATCTCTTCAAGATGTCTTCATGAAAGTTGTTCCCCACATCCTCTTTTACGAGTTCCAACTAGAATCACATCAAACGAGGTAGTATTAACTTAATTTTGATTTTTACTTTCCTTTCTACATTTTCTACATGTATACATGCTAGTTAGGGTTCCTCCCTCTCCTCTTCCATGATTTCTCTCCATGCATATTCTCTCCTAGTTTTCCCATACCCAAATGGGGTTTCCAAAACCACCTGGTACGCACTCACCATGCTCTCTACACGCTCTCTCATATGTGATAGATGCTAGATGCTACACTTATTTCAATGTCGTATTGGGTTCCCCTTTCATTTTTCATGACTTGGCAGGTACTTGAAACAAAGAACAAGCGAGGAAGCTCTTCCTCTTTGGCCGATTGAAGAGGAGGAAGGAGGTCTGCCATTCATCTCTCGCACTGCTGAGAAGGCGTCAAGGGACCCGGTCGCGACATCCATATCGCGTCTGAGCGGGCGATCGCGACAAGGTTGCTATCGCATCGCACATCAGCCATGCGTTAATAGGTAAGCGGCCTTCTCTTTCCTTTTTCCAAGTTGAATAGCCCATGTTTTAGGAGTATTTATTTAGGCAATCATCTTGGTGGAGATCACATTCCTTCATTCTATATATATCACATGCTCTTTTGTGTCTTAGAGGGGTGCACAACCCCGTGATTACATCTCCGTTTGGGAAGACTCCTATTCAGACTAGGTAATCCTTGTTCAAGACCTCCATAAGACTTCTTGTCTACGAAGTACATCCATGGATGACGAGCGGGTTGTACCATCAATACCTATATACCCTTAGGGATCGGCATGATTCAATAGTCTTAGAGTTCCCTCTCTCCTTGAGATTACACTGGACCTCTAGATTGTGTTCATAGCACTGTCAGCGGAGAGTTAGTGATTCTACCAGACGTCCAGCACCATTAATCATGCGTGTTGTGCAATTGTTACTATCGCCGTTTTATTCGTAACTTTTTGTTCTTGACCCTAGTCCTCTTCTATCATTCTCTATATGCTTATCTCTTCACGTTCTTTCTATACTCTCATCTATTCAAGTTCTCACTATACTCTCATCTATTCTTGGTACTCTCTATGGCCATTTGACTGATTGTCTAAAGATAATAAATATCATCAATGTCTGATAATATTATAACGGGGTCTGGTCCTAGGAGGTGCGCCCAAAAGTGCTATTTGCCTGCAAGAGTTAATTGACCAGAGTGTTTAGCATTACACTCAAGTGCTATCTATCTCGACTATCTATTGACAATCAAAGTGCTATACTATACTCAACTCATTGTGCTATGTGCTGTTGCGTGCTATTTTTATGTTATTCGTGCTATGGCCATCATGCTCTTTATGCTATACTTGAATCATGCTATTTGTACTATTACTCTCTCGACATTACTTGACTCTCTCTACCATTAGACACTTTGTTCTGCAATACAATTAATCATTTAAAGTATGTCTGTCTATGATATATTAAGTCCTACTGAGCGTTATCATCCACCATACGTTATTTATTAATGTGTTTCAGGTGAGTCAGATGAGGACTACCACACTCATGAGGATGGAGATAAGCAAGTTCAAGAGTGACCCGGATGTCGTCCTGTTATTTTAAAATTTAGTATAGTTAGTTGTTTTATTTAAACGTGATGAAGTTCTCTGGGCCCATAGTTATAGCTATGAATTAGTGAATGTAATAGACATAGTGGAATGATTAATGAAATACATTTGATTTAGTATTGATCGATTGTCCAATGGATTGATGTCTATTATTAGCTCTATACTTATGCTATATTAACTGTCTCACGTTCCGATATTTCGCGTCGGGGCGTGACAATATTACTAGATGAAAAGGTAAGTACATTCATGTCTTTCATTAATCTTCAATATGAACATGACTCTATCATCATAATCATTTTTGTAGAGTGAAATTATGCAAGCAACTGTCAAAAAAGCCTTGCTAACTAAGTTCAAAAATCAGTTGTACAAAGGAAAAAGTTATGTCATTACAAACTTCAGTGTTGGCGAGAATAGTGGGAACTATAAGGCAACAAGACATAACTATAGAGTGAATTTTCTATACACAACTTCAGTTAAAGAATGTGATGAACTTGTGTTGCCAATCAATAGATTTTATTTTATATCTTTTGATGACATAATATCAAACACAATGATGATACTTATTTGGTTGGTAAGCCAAATATATTACCAGCTTCACTAATATATCTTCAAACTTTATAATATTGCAAATTCATTATATAGGAATATATACATGAAAATAGGTTCATTTATGCACCTAATAAAATCCATGATCATAATAGATGTAATTAGATAGCTTATTACGGCTGGAAAGATTGAAGAAAGCGAGAATGCTGGAAAGACCACTAAGAGAATGGCAATTGAATTGCAAAACGAACAGTAAGTGTTCTGCATTATTGTCACGTCCAGCTCATTGACAATTTTCGGATATGATAGAGGATTCGATAAACCAATAAAGAGTTTGGCCAGTCGACCTTGCAATTTGGAGGCAACCAGAAGTCGGGGAACACCGTGGATGCGTAGAGATCGTATAGCGTGTGGATGCCCAAGTCTTATGGGACTTCTGGTGATGGCGCTCAGGACGACGACGAGGCAATGGCCACAAGCTACTATTCACTGACAATCCAAGAGATGAACATCGGCGGGTTCTCGGTAGAGAGGTGGCGGCGGTCGACGGAGTTGCCAATGGTGGCACTGAGAACGACGACGATGGCACCGCCAATCGATCAAAACCAACCGATCAGTCAAAACCCAAAAAAGAAGAATAAGGGGGAAAAAAGAGCAATCTTCAATAGATAAGAAAAAGATTGAATGCATGAAGAAAAATATGGCTCTTTTAAGCTTTCTTTCTTCATCGACTTTTTACTTTTGCATTTGATGACAGAAGGGATGGAGACGCCATAGGCAGCAGGGAGTCTGTGGGCCTTCATCATCTTCTTTCCTCCCCTTCTCCGCCAGTCGCAGCGGCCGACCTCCCAAAGTCATGCACATCGCCACCTCCCACCCGGAAGCATCATCTAAGCTCGTCAAATCCTCTCTGCCTCATGATCACCCCTCTTTACCATCTTCATGAAATATTCAAATGCAAAAGGCCCAAGTACCTACTGATCAAAAAAGGAAATAGTTGAACTCCATGCCACAACATTTGGATCCTTAATTTCAATGAACATCTTTTTCACATCTCGAGCTAACTAACACTTCAAGTACATGTCAACCAAATAGCTTCTGATAAAATCATCATCCTCCAAATCAGCCTTGATGGAAAATGAGTGAGTTGCAGAGTCTTCTCTTACACGACCTAGACCTGCACAACACTAGAGAATGACAGACAACACATACTTGATCAGCCTTATCTCAATATCTAATACCATCCCATACAGCTCTAGGACCTGTGTGAGTATGTAAATCATGTAACTGTGTAAGTATGTAATTACATACTTATGCAGTTACACATGTAACTCTGTAACTACATAGAAATTTTATAAGTTTGTAACTCTGTAATTAGGGCTTACCTAGTTACAGACTTATATAGTTTCAGAAGGATTTACCTAGTTATCAGGGCTTACCTAGTTACCAAAGGTTACCTAGGGCTTACCTAGTTACAGAGTTACATATGTAATTCTTGTAACTGCGTAAGTATGTAGTTACAGAGTTACATGTGTAACTCTGTAACTACATGTAAGTGTGTAATTACACATGTACATACTATGTAACTATACTTACATATGTAACTCTGTAAGTATGTAAGTACATAGTTTTTTACGCCTTAAGTTTGTAATTATTTCTTCATGTAACCATGTAACAAGGTATGAAGTAGTTACACAGTTAAATATGTAACTGCGTAAGTATATATTTACATAGTTACATGTATAATTGCGTAAGTGTGTAATTCCTATAACTGCATAAGTATATAATTACACCTCTGTAACTACATAGAGATTTTATAAGTTTGTAACTTTATAATTAGGGCTTACCTAGTTACAGACTTACATAGTTTCAGAAGGATTTATCTAGTTATCAGGGCTTACCTAGTTACCAAAGGTTACCTAAGGCTTACCTAGTTACAGAGTTACATGTGTAATTCTTGTAACAACGTAAGTATGTTGCTACAGAGTTACATGTGTAACTCTGTAACTACATGTAAGTGTATAATTACACATGTACATACTATGTAACTACACATGTAACTCTGTAAGTATGTAAGTACATAGTTTTTTACACCTTAAGTTTGTGATTATTTCTTCCTGCAACTATGTAACAAGGTATGAAGTAGAAACACAATTAAATATGTAACTGCGTAAGTATATATTTATAGACTTACATGTATAATTGCGTAAGTAATTCCTATAACTATATAATTACATACTTATACAGTTACACATGTAACTCTATAACTATATAGAGATTTTATAAGTTTGTAACTATGTAATTAGGGCTTACCTAGTTACATACTTACATAGTTTCAGAAGGACTTACCTAGTTATCAAGGATTACCTAGTTACCAAATGTTACCTAGGGCTTACCTAGTTATAGAGTTATATGTGTAATTCCTGTAACTGCGTAAGTATGTAATTCTTGAAACTGCATAAGTATGTAGTTACAGAGTTACATGTGTAACTCTATAACTATATGTAAGTGTGTAATTACACATGTACATACTATGTAACTACAAATGTAATTCTGTAACTACATACTCTGTAACTATACATGTAATTATAGAGTTACATAGTATGTAACTTAGGGACTCTATAATTAGGTAAGTCCTTGGTAACTAGGTAATTACAGAGTTACAGAAGGGCTTACCTGTGTAAGTGTGTAATTATACATGCAACTCTGTAACTAGGTAAGTCCCTGGTAACTAGGTAAGCCCTTCTGAAACTATGTAAGTCCCTTCTTCTATAATTATGTAACTCAAGGACTTAAAAATAAATCCTCCAAAATTAGGGACTGATTGGAAATTCTCCCAGTAAGTAAGTAAATATTTATTTTTGTAAATTATTAAGTATTTATAAAGTTACATGTGTAACTGCATACGGAGGTGCCCGTCGCGATAGTCATCCCTGTTGCAACCGCTAGGTGTGTCACGTTCCTGCTGCGCCCGGTCAACGGGTCGCGACAGGGTTCCGCTTTTTGGTCTTCTGACAGGCGTCTGCCGCATGTCAAGGAGGCAGACGGGTCAGAGAGACCTGTCAGACTGTCGCGGCGCCCAGGTAGGGCACGTCTGGTCGTGGTCTGGGCGGCTGTCGCGATAAGGTTAGTATCGCGACGCCCCGCCCCGTCACGTTTTGGGAGCCGCAAGCTAAAAGCCTGGGCCAGCTCTCCCTTCCTCTCCTTTTGGATTTTCCTCCCCTTTTCCTTCTCCTCTCTTAGGAGGAGAGGTCTCCTCCTTCTTCTCCGACGGTTGGAGCTCGGAGGTGCCGGCGGCGGCTCGTGCGGAGCTTTGAGTGGCGGCGAGGAGCGAGGAGGTGGCGGTCGTGGCTTCGTGAAGGCCCCTTTAGGGGTTTCGGTTCTTCAAATGGGTAGGGATTCTTGTCACCCTTTCCAATCCGAGTGATTGGAAGCTCTTTTGGTTGCTTGGTTGCTTTAGAAGCTTTCACCATGCTCCCCTCCCCATTGTGTGCTTGATTGTAGCGTTTGGGGGACCCCGAGATGGAGCATCCCGCGGTCGGGCTTCCCGCTGATGTCGCGACTGCCGAGCGCGTCACGACATCAGAGGAGGCGTCGCCGCGGTCAGTTGTGACCTTATCGCGGTGCGGTTGGCCGTCGCGATAAGGGTCGCGTCGCGACCTGGTTGGCCGTCGCAACAGGCTGCCCTGTCGCGACAAGCTGGTTGTCGCGACGCATGGGCCCGTCGCGACTCGGTTCTTATCGCAATTGCCCTGCCCGTCGTGATACTATCGCGACAGCTCAGGAGGGCGCGACAAGATCTAAGTTGTCTTGTGTGGTTCTTTGGCCCATTTGGCGTGTCGGCTTGTGCCCCAGGACAGTGTTGCCCTTAGGACATTCTGGTAGGGAACGCAGCAGGTTGGCTCGTTGCGTTCAGTGACTGAAGGTGACACCTTCGTGGCCGTGTCCTAGCGGTGTCGCTAGGATGCTTGTGCCTGTCTAATAATCGATGGTCCGGCTGCCAATCGATTATTAGAAGAGCATTGGTTGTTGTGCTGTTTAGTGGTGTTCAGAGTTTCTCGGGCCGTGCCGTGTGTGCCGGCGTTGGCCGACGGCCCTTCTGGAGGTTTTTCCCGGAAGGGGTACCGTGCGTGCTCGTGCCTGCTAGGTTTGTCTTTGTTACAAGCCAGCTGTGCTATTTCTGTTGGTGGTTGCCACGCCAGTTCTCTGTTCGCCCGGTGCTAGGCACTTGAGGCCTTGTCCGCGAGACAGGTTGTTACCGTTATCTGGGACCCCATCCCCGTGCGCTTGTGTTAGAGGCAGTTTCTCCGAGCGGCAGGCGTGCTCGAGTTACGGACTCGGAGCGGTAGGGGAAAACGGTGGGGACAGCGGCTTCTGTCGTTTGTGGAGCTCTCTTAGCTAGGTCTAAGATGCCAAGGTTGTTGTGGTGGTCATTCGGCGCAGACCAGCTAGTCTGTCTCACTGCCTCGCTCTGCGTTGGTTCCGGAGCCACGTAGGGAGGTCAGGCATGGGGCCGCAATTCGGCCGGACTGCGATGTTGTGGTTGTGTTCTTGGCTGTGACTCGCTAGCCTCATTCTACCAGGGAGGTTATAGGCGGGAGTCAGCGGCCGGCGTGCTTGAGGTGTGGACGGTGTGTCTTCCTCTTAGCTGCCTGTGGCGGTGGCTTGGTTGCTCTTGCTGTGACGATGTTTCACGTTGTTTCCGAGATTGTGTTCTCGTTGCCTTAGTTTACACGGTGGCTATAGCCTAGCCGTGTCTCACTTCCTTGGGTTTTGCCGGTTGGCCTCGTGGGCCATGTTTAATGGTTTCCGTTCTGCAGGTTCTCTCGGGGTGCCTTTTGTAGACACCCAACTGTTGTTTCAGTAACCCATTCCTTGGTGCCGTCCGTGGTGGCACTGGAGTGTGTGGTTTCCCTGACCTCGTGGAGTGTCCGAGGTGCAGGGTGGTTCTGCTTGTGGGCCCTCGACCTTGTGGAGGTCTAAAGTGGTTGTGCCTGTGGTGAGATGTTTGTTCTCACTTGGTTGCTTGGTGTCTCTCGGGGTGACACCTGGTTGTTCCTTCCCGACCTCGTGGAGGTCCGGGATGTTGGTACTTGTGTCGTGAGACTCTGGTCTCACATGGTCGCTCCGGTGTTCCGTGAGCTTCTTTGCCTCGGCGGGTGTGTGCCGAGGGTTTGTTTCCGCATTGTGTTGCTCTGGCCCGACCCTACTTGTGGGTCGTGGCGTTGCTCTAGTTGCTTCCACATGTTTTCGACTCCACTGGTTCTGCAGGAGTCGTGTTTGGCCTGACCCGGGTTGTAGTCGAGGCGTTTCTCTGTTTCCACTGTTTTGTAGTACTCTGTGGTAGGTGTTTCTCGCTTTACTGCTTTATAGAGTATTTTTGCTTCCACTTTGTTGGAGTTCCTGCTACTCTGGCTGGTAAGGGATTGATAATCCTTACTGAGCCTTGTTCGCAAGGCTCACCCCCCTACTCTCTTCAGGTAGGGACTCGCTGTCGCAGGAGTTCGTTGTCGAACGGTCGTGGTGGCGGTTTGTTGCGCAGTGTGTTTCCAGCAGTGTGAGTTGTGAGCATGAGTGCTCTTGTAGCATGAGTTGAGAGTGGCCTTTTTGCAAGTCCTTGGGGTATGCCCCTTAAGGACTGTGCCTTCTTTCTGTACATGTACTTTTATTTGGGACATGTTGTACTTAATTTCTTTATTAATATACAGTCTTTCTTGTTATAGTTATTTGAATTCATTGCTTATCTCATTGGACTAAATTCTAACCCTTCCGGGTCTTCGGATCCGTGGGTGGTGGCACAACCTTCGGGGGTCCCTGGTAGGGGTCTGGGAGGTCGGGTCGTTACAGTGGTATCAGAGCTCAGGGGTCCAACGAGATTTGTAATGGGTTAATAACTATGGCTGTCCCAAAGAAAGGTACTCGTGCACTGCTGGCCCATCCGTGTAGAGTTGCTTTTAGTGAGCATTTGGCTCTTTGTTGTAGGTGGCTAGCTTCCCAGCAAGGTCCGAGTGTGTTGCTGCTATTGTTGGGTGCGCATGCTTCGAGCGTGGTTGCTAGTTCGCTCGTGCTGCAGTTGGGTTCGTCGTCGGCCTGCGCGTCCGTGTGGGTGTGTCGCGAAGGCTGAGAGAGCCTACGTGTGGTGTGGCCTTCACCGGTGTAGGGTTGTGGTCTGCGGAACCGGTAGAAGGTGTCCTTGCCTTGTTGGTTGTCCCCTTTTTGTTGGGGTGTGTCCTTGTTGGATGTCCCCTTGTTGTTTGGGTGTGTGTGTTGATGGCTGTGTGTTTGGCCTTGCGTGCCTATGTGCCGTTGGGCGCTGTGCTCTGCTCAGTCGGCATCTTTGCTCGAGCTAAGCAGATGCTTGTGTGCTGTGTTGCACCGCTGGTTAAGTGCTGTGGCACCTGGTTGCGGTTGTTGTCGGCCTTGTGCTGGCTGGTTGTGAACTCTGGTGAGGTGCTCCCAGAGTTCTTCTCTGTTGGTTCTGGTGGAGGTGAGGTTTCCACCAGAACTTTGTTGTGCTCGTTTCTGGTTGTTGCGGCATTGCCCTCTAGTTGAGGTGCATCGCTTGGCTGTTGTGTTCTGGTGGTGTTTCCCAGAAGTGTTTGTTGTTGTCCTAGTGAGAGTTCCTCTCCCTCTGGGACTGCTTATGTGCTCGTTGAAGTCTTCCGCTGTGTTGCCTCCTTGGTTTGAGGCCTCTGTTGTCTGGTTGGTTGCCATTGCGTTGCCCTCGAGGTTGAGGTGCATCGCTTGGTTGCCCTATATTCTGGTGTGGTTTTCCAGAATTGTTGGTTGTTGTCCTGGTGAGGGTTGCTCTCAGGACTGTTCTGGCTTGTTTCTGCCAGTTGTTGTGCTACCTCAGGGTTGAGGTATGCTGCTGTTGTGTTGGCCGTTGCGTTCTGGAGGGTTTTCCCAGAACGGCGCCTTGGTGGTTTTGGTGGAGGTTCTCCCAGAACCAGTTGTGTTGCTTCCACTGTCTTCTGTGTTCTCTCTGTTGGCCGTTGTTTGGGCTGCGTTCTGGTGATGGTTTCCAAAACGGCTCTTGGCGCTTTGGGTGGAGGTCCTCCCCAAGCTGCCTTGTGTTTGTTTTGCTTGTTGCTGCTCTCTCTCTCTGTGGAGATGAGCTGTCGATGTTTTCGGTTGGGCTGTCCATGTTACAGTCTGCCTAGGTGCTGTCGGTCAAGGTGTGGTGCCTCTGACCGTGTGTCTGGCCGTGGTGCTAGCTAGTTTGTCTTCCTGATCGTTTTTCGGGTTTTTTGGCTGTGCTGGTGGGACTTCGTGGTCCCCATGGTCGGGAGGTTGGCTTCATCTCTCGCACCCTGTGGGCCCTGCCAGATGGTGGTCTGGTGAGTGCCATGGGTGTCTGGCTGGTTGTACTTCTGTGGAAGTGCCAGTCTCATTTAGTGGTTTCCCCTTGCGTGTGGAAGAGACTCGTTGTGAGAATTCTTCTCCCTTGCTTTCCGTTGGGTGGTGGTGCTTTCACATGGCATTTGGTGCCATGTCGCGCACTGTGGTGACCTTTGTGGTGAAGGTCCCTCCCCTTGTGCTGTCTTGAGGTTGAGCTAGTTGCTCCCCTCGTGTGCGTGGTTTCCTAGGTTGTGGTGACATATTGTTCCGTCGCTTGCCGTGCTGGTTTCTTGTCACCTGACTAGACGATGTAGGGCAGCATGCCCTGTGCTCAGTGTGAGGCGGCATCAGTTTTCTGTGGTTTGGCTTGCTTGGGCAAGCATCGTCCCGGTGTGTGTTTCACTTGTGCTTCAGCTGTGCTTGGAGGCACTTGTCGTTGTTTGGTGTGTGGCCCTCTCCACTTGCGTGGTGGGAGCGGTGCCTTGTGTGGTGTGCTTCTAAGAGCCAACGTGATTGTTGCACTCTTGAAGTTACTGGTTCTCCGCGTGTTTTGCCTGTGTGGGTCTCTAGTGCAGAGTCCCTTTTGGTTGGCCTTGAGTCATTTCAGGTCGTTGGTGCAGTTGTGTACTGCACCTTGAGCGTTGTTCTGTCTCAATGTTCCGTGTCTTTGTGCCTTAAAGGGGTTCGGGGCCGATGTGGCCTATCCTGCCCTTTTGGCTTGCAGTTTCTTGTGGGTGGCTTTTGGCACGTCTCTTGTGGAGAGTCCTTCCTGTTAGCCGTGTTGTTTCGGCCGTTGGTGCAACTGTGTTGCATCTTGCTGAGTTTTGGTGCTTGTGGTAGCACCCTATGCTCGTGCTCGAGTGGTTTGTTTTCGTGTCGTCCGAAGACCTGGTGCATTGTGTTGCACTTTGGGTGGCTCCTGGTGCTTGTGTGAGTACCGTGTGTTGTGTTGTTATTCTTGATCGTGGGCTTTATGCATTGTTTCGCGAGTTACTCGGTGTTCGAGGCGTTGAGCTTTCCGCCTCTGGGACACTTCGTGCTGGCCGTGCCTTGTGGTTGTATCGTTACCACTGTGGGGTGACTGCTTTGCCTTGCCTAGGTAGCCCTATCGGTGGTACGCCAGGTGTTGGTCCCGGCCTGTGTTCGAGTTTTGCCCTCCTGCTTTGGAGCGAGGGTGCTCGGTTGGGGTACCCTGTTTCGGTTTGGATCCCCTTGAGGTCGACGTGCTGTCCTCGACCTCTGCTGTTGTTTCAATTTTCATGCGGTTTGTCGACGTCTCGAGCTGCTTGGCTTTGCCAACCTCAGACGTCTTCTTGAGTTTTGCCTCTGTGCGTGTGCTTGTGGAGCGAGTGTTTTAGCTTTCTTTGGCTCCACAGTCGTTGTGTGTCCTTGTTGGACCACGAGGATGATCTGGGTGAGATCTTGTGGTGCCGATGGGCATTGCCTTGTGCACCGTGGGTTCTCCACGTGTGTGTTTTCTGCTTGGTTTTAGGTTTCCCTAACCGTAGGTGCTAGCTGTTGCTAGCTGTGCAGAGCCATTCAGCGGAGTCTTGTGGATGATCTCATGGCATTTTTCTCAGTTGTCGTCAGTAGCTGGGACCTCTGTCTTGTCGTTGGTGATAGAGTGAGTTACTGACCGGTTGGTCCCAATAGCATGGTCTGTTGAGGGTTCAGTCGCGTGGTTTTCGGATGGCTGTTTTCGTTGTTTTTTGGTCGGTTTGGTGCGTGTCGTGCCTGTGGAGTTGTTGACAACCGATTGTGTGCTTCGCGCCAGTTGGTGTGCGCTTGGTGAGCTGTCGGATGTTTGGTTGGGCACTCCATTGTGTCAGGGTCGTGTTGGTGACCACTGGGAGGTCGTAGTGTGACTTAGTGGTCCCTTTGCACTTGTTGTTTTCTCCGACCGGGTTTCGCCCTTGAGTTCGAGGATGAAATTATTTTTTTGTTGGATGTATTGTAACATCTCGGGCTTTCTGACTTTTTGATGTGTGTGGGATGACTGGCCTTGTCGCGACGGAGGTGGCCGTCACGACAGTCATCCCTGTTGCGACCGCTAGGTGTGTCGCGTTCTTGTCGCGCCCGGTCAACGGGTCACGACAGGGTTCCGCTTTTTGGTCTTCTGACAGGCGTCTGCCGCATGTCAGGGTAGAAGGCGGGTCAGAGCGACCTGTCAGGCTGTCGCGGCGCCCAGGTAGGGCGCGTTCTGGTCGCAGTCTGGGCGGCTGTCGCGATAAGGTTAGTATCGCGACGCCCCGCCCCGTCGCGTTTTGGGAGCCACAGGCTAAAAGCCTGGGCCGGCTCTCCCTTCCTCTCCTTTTGGATTTTCCTCCCCTTTTCCTTCTCCTCTCCGAGGAGGAGAGGTCTGCTCCTTCTTCTCCAGCGGTTGGAGCTCGGAGGTGCCAGCGGCGGCTCGTGCGGAGCTTCGAGTGGCGGCGAGGAGCGAGGAGGTGGTGGTCGTGGCTTCGTGAAGGCCCCTTTAGGGGTTTCGGTTCTTCAAATGGGTAGGGGTTCTTGTCACCCTTTCCAATCCAAGTGATTGGAAGCTCTTTTGGTTGCTTGGTTGCTTTAGAAGTTTTCACCATGCTCTCCTCCCCATTGTGTGCTTGATTGTAGCGTTTGGGGGACCCGGGGATGGAGCATCCCGCGGTCAGGCTTCCCGCTGATGTCGCGACCGCCGAGCGCGTCGCGACATCAGAGGAGGCGTCGCCCCGGTCGGTCGCGACCTGGTTGGCTGTCGCGACAAGTCTTGTCGCAACAGGATGCCCCGTCGCGACAAGCTGGTTGTCGCGACGCGTGGGCCCGTCACGACTCGGTTCTTATCGCGGTTGCCCTGCCCGTCGTGATGCTATCGCGATGGCTCAGGAGGGCGCGACAAGACCTGAGTTGCCTTGTGTGTTTCTTTGGCCCGTTTGGCGTGTCGGCTTGTGCCCCAGGGCAGTGTTGCCCTTAGGACCTTCTGGTAGGGAACGCAGCAGGTTGGCTCGCTGCATTCAGTGACCGAAGGTGACACCTTCAGGGCCGTGTCCTAGCGGTGTCACTAGGAGGCTCGCGCCTGTCTAATAATCGATGGTCTGGCTGCCAATCGATTATTAGAAGAGCGTTGGTTGTTGTGCTATTTAGTGGTGTTCCGAGTTTCTCGGGCCGTGCCGTGTGTGCCGGCATTGGCCGACGGCCCTTCTGGAGGTTGTTCCCAGAAGGGGTACCGTACGTGCTCGTGCCTGCTGGGTTTGTCTTGGTTATAAGCCAGCTGTGCTATTTCTGTTGGTGGTTGCCACGCCAATTCTTTGTTCGCCCGATGCTAGGCACTTGAGGGCTTGTCCGCGAGACAAGTTGTTACCGTTACTTGGGACCCCCATCCCCACGCGCCTATGTCAGAGGCAGTTTCTCCGGGTGGCGAGCGTGCTCGAGTTACGGACTCGGAGAGGTAGGGGAAAACGGATGGGACAGCGGCTTCTATCGTTTGTAGAGCTCTCTTAGCTGGGTCTGAGACGCCAAGGTTGTTGTGGTGCTCATTCGGCGTAGACCAGCTAGTCCGTCTCACTTCCTCGCTCTCCGTTGGTTCTGGAGCCACGTAGGGAGGTCAGGCGTGGGGCCGCAGTTCGGTCGGACTGCAGTGTAGTGGTTGTGTTCTTGGCTGTGACTCGCTAGCCTCACTCTACCGGGGAGGTTGTAGGTGGGAGTCAGCGGCCGTCGTGCTTGAGGTGTGGATGGTGTTCCTCTTAGCTGCCTGTGGTGGTGGCTTGGTTGCTCTTGTTGTGACGGTGTTTCACGTTGTTTCCGAGATTGTGTTCTCGTTGCCCTGGTTTACACGGTGGTTGTAGCCTAGCTGTGTCTCGCTTCCTTGGGTTTTGTCGGTTGGCCTCGTGGGCCGTGTTTAGTGGTTTCCATTCTACGGATTCTCTCGAGGGTGCCTTTTGTAGACACCCAACTATTGTTTCAGTAACCTGTTCCTTGGTGCCGTCTGTGGTGGCACCGGGGTGTGTGGTTTCCCTGACCTCGTGGAGTGTCCAAGGTGCAGGGTGGTTCTTCTTGTGGGCCCTCGACCTTGTGGAGGTCTGAGGTGGTCGTGCCTGTGGTGAGACGTTTGTTCTCACTTGGTTGCTTGGTGTCTCTCGGGGTGACACCTGGTTGTTCCTTCCCGACCTCGTGGAGGTCCGGGATGTTGGTGCTTGTGTCGTGAGACTCTGGTCTCACGTGGTTGCTCCGGTGTTCCGTGAGATTCTTTGCCTCGACGGGTGTGTGCCGAGGGTTTGCTTCTGCATTGTGTTGCTCTGGCCTGACCCTGCTTGCGGGTCGTGGCATTGCTCTAGTTGCTTCCGCATGTTTTTGACTCCTCTGGTTCTGCAGGAGTCGTGTTTGGCCTGACCCGAGTTGTGGTCGAGGTGCTTCTCTGTTTCCGCTATTTTGTAGTACTCTGTGGTAGGCGTTTCTCGCTTTACTGCTTTGTAGAGTATTTTTGCTTCCGTTTTGTTGGAGTTCCTGCTACTCTGGCTGGTAAGGGACTGGTAATCCCTACTGAGCCTTGTTCGCGAGGCTCACCCCCTACTCTCTTCAGGTAGGGACTCGTTGTCGCAGGAGTTCGTTGCCGGACGGTCGTGGTGGCGGTTTGTTGCGCCGTGCGTTGGCAGCAGTGTGAGTTGTGAGCGTGAGTGCTCTTGTAGCGTGAGTTGAGAGTGGCCTTTTTGCAAGTCCTCGGGATATGCCCCTTAAGGACTGCGCCTTCTTTATGTACCTGTACTTTTATTTGGGACATGTTGTACTTAATTTCTTTATTAATGTACAGTCTTTTTTGTTATAGTTATTTGAATTCATTGCTTATCTCACTGGACTAAATTATAACACTTTCGGGTCTTAGGATCCGTGGGTGGCGGCATGACCTTTGGGGGTTCCTGGCGGGGGTCCGGGAGGTCAGGTCGTTACAGCATAAGTATGTAATTACATACTTACAAAGATACAAGATTTACATATTTACGCAGTTACACATGTAACTGTGTAAGTATGTACTTACACAGTTACACACTTTTGGGATAATGGTTACACACTTTTGAGATAACAGGGATTAACAACAGAGACTTAAAAATAAATCTTGCATAAAGTAGGGACCGGACGGTGTGGAAAAACCTGACAGGAACCTAAAAATAATGTCAGATCTCTGCTAGGGACCAACAGTTAATTCTCCCTATAACTTATAGAATGTCAAAACTTGATGCATCATTGCCATTTCTATTTAGCTCTCATAAATTATGGTTCTATCCATATTCAAATAAAATGATGGCAAGACATCAAAACTTGCCTTTTACAATGTCATGGACTATGGCCTTTCAGACACCTAGAATGCCATCTCAAATTTTGATATTGTTCAAGAGTGTCTAAAATTCCATATCCACGTCATCTCTGACTCTGACTAGAAACTATAATTATTTGTGATGGTTATTTTAGAATGTTTGTCTGGTATTTGTTATTGGCATTCAAGGAAATAGATCGAAACACATAAAATTATCTAACAGGGAAACATATATTAACAATGCTTTCACTGCAGTTATTGCATGTTCTCACCACTGCAAAACTTAGTGAAGAGAGGGTACACAATTTTTCTATATAGATAGTGCACTGCTTCCAGTAGTAAACATCTTGGTATTTTTACGGTTTTCCTTGGCTGAATTAAACTATCTAGATTCTAAGTATTCGTGTGGAGGCTCTGTTACATTTCAGAATTTTGTCTATACATGTTCAGTGATATCGTTGACATGATGTTTGCTCATTTAAGAATATGTTTTTTGGAACCCATTCATTGTTGGATCTGGATTTTCTTGAGTCTCTTGACTAGAATTCTAAACATTGTCCAGGATCCTAACCAAGAAAAAGGATAATATTGGCTTTGAATCAAGATTCTCTATCTTGAATCATGGCACATATTTTACAGGTTAGTAGACTTGATTACATAATGCTTTGAGCAGATATCTTTCATCTTTCAATGTATATGATTGGATATCTTTGAAGTGTGCTGACTTATTAAGCATGAAATTCTGACGTACTGAATAATTGTTTTGCAAACCAGTTTCCAATAAGGAAAGCAAATTGACATATCGTAGGTATTCAATTGGTCGACAATTTTTTAGGTTGGGTTCACATGTCCCTTGTGTTACCTTTATTGTCCAGTCCAAAATTATTAAAAGTACCTTCTTATGATTGGATCGGTTTTCTTTTTATCAACTAAAACTTTGTTCAGATGTTTTTATACATTTAAGCAGAAAATTTGGGGTCGACTATCTTCTTTTAGTTGGGTACTTGAAGCTGATACATGTTGAATTAGTTCAAGCATATCCCAAGTCAATATTGAACATCCATTCTGCTCTTCTTCCGGCTATGGTCTGAAAGTGCATAAAGCAATTGTTGCATCAGGAGCTAAGTAGGCTAACTATGCATTATTTATTTACTCAAACATTTACTTGGACATCTTTTAACTCAATTTATTCTATGAAAATAGTTTGTAAGGGTGACTCCAGAACAACCATGATACTGCTACAATGGATCTGCTTGCCATAGTAAGATTGTGCAACTGGTTATTTATTAAGCATGAAATCATAAGCAGGATGGAAAATTCCTATTTAAATTAGCTTTATTTCATAAAAATTGCTAAGAATATTGATGTCAAATCTGTTGTTATCTTGATAGAATGCATATGCTTGCCATGCAGGATTTGCATCAAATATCACATTGATCATGATAACAATAAGCTGAATAGAAAAGCAACTGACTGGAATCCTCAACATTGTTGGATGTGGATTTTCTTCTACTTCATGTAATTTCATATGATCGATTTATTTTCCTGTTAAACATTAGTTTTTTCATCTCATTATTAAATGTTCATTGGGTTATTTTTTCATAGAGCATAATGGGTTTAATGATCTAACATGCCCTCCAGCTACAGTACACTCTTCCTTTTTCATTAATCTTTGATTCTTTATCATCTGACTTAGTAGAATTAAATAATTTTCTATATCTTCATTTATATGTCAAAATATATCATCTTTCAATACCTAATTTTTATCATTTAAACTCAGAATCCACTTTCACAAATATAAATTAATCTTATGATCTGCAAAAGTACTTCGAAATCTCGCATCAAAATGTTATGTTGGTGCTTCTAAAAAATTATCTACTTTCTACATCTATTTCATGTTCTTTTCTTTTCTTATCTGTTGTATGAATACAATTCTAACAATATATTTAGTGCTAACAAGGTGGATAATTTGATTTACTCTCTGTTATCTGCAGTTTTAGTGACCTTAATTTCTTTTACAGGTGGCCTACTTATATCTATGCATTTCTTCTAACCACAATGTTAATATCACTGTTTCCCCCCTTTGTACTTGAGCTTTATCAACTGCTCATAACACCTATTGGTGGGGAGAAATTAGCCGCTATGATGCTTGGTAAATAATCTTTCCCACTCTGCTAAATCTTTTCTGGTGGCACTAATATTAGAGTTTTCAAGCAAGTCCAACAATCTGATATTGGATTTCGTCAAAATCCATTTGCCTTGATCACTTCAAAGTTTAGCTGTGTATGACCTTTGTATTTATCTTTCTCGGTTGATCAAACTTCATCTGTAAAAGATATGTTTGTTGAACTTATGATCAACAATTTTGAAGGTCTTTTTTTATCTTTTTTTCCTCTCCCATGATTTCATATGGGTATTACATAGAAAATTACAATTTTCAAATAAGTGTCCATTATCATTTTTATTTTCAATATCTAATGTTCTTTTCCTACCTATGAATTACTACTTTTGGACGAATAGGAAGTCTTTATTGTATATTCCTATTTTCTCATATTATTCAATCTTCCTTAGATGTTCTATTCATCTTCATATTTTTTACTATATTTTATATAACGTAATTATGTGCAATAAAAATTATATCTTTATAAATAACATTTTTTATTCATCTTAATATAGTCAAGTTTGATGCTGATGTGTTCATACTGCGAATATGCTAATTTTTTACATAATAAAATTATCTATATGAACATATACTTAAGAATAATATCTTCGCAAGTATACTTACAAGACAGTTATTTTTATTAAAACATCCATTTTGTTTGTTCTCCCTGTCCATGGTTGTCTAGACATATGAAGACAACATTTTTCTTAAAAAGAGAAATGCTTTTTACCGAACAACTGAGTATTAAATATTTCTATCTTAACAATGAGTCTGACTCTGCAGATGGTATCTAGTTTTAGACAGTAATTAAATAGTTAATTATTTTAAATATATTTTATGTACTCTATATGTTACAAGCTAACAAACATGCAAATCTTACACAATTGAGAGTTTAAATCATGTAGGAGTGTCTAGTAGGCATATTTTCTGTGAGCTTTGGGCAATCCATGTGGGATAAATAAGCATTAGTTAGGGAAGAAAAAAATCACAATGAATTAAAAAATGTCTTTCCACACATATCCATTTAACGTACCAACATGGCATAAATAATTTATTAAAAAATACAAAAATAAAATTACGACAAATATGAAATCTGAAAGTCGATATAAGATATATAATCGGTTGGATGGTAACTTATTTTTCGTTTCGGAATGCTCTCTCAAGTTTTGTTGTCACATGATGTGCCCTGCCATGAGATGTGAAATCGGTGTCATGGATGTCCGCATTCCATATTCCGCTTGGTAAGGGCCAATATAACACAGTCTTTTCTGTTTTTCTTACATACAATTCATTCTTAACACAAAATTTCAAGTATATCATCTTTCTTAAAATATTGTCAAAATGGCACTCAAGTATTTCCAATGTTATAAAAAAAATAGGTTAATTATTTATATGCCCCTAAAATTTATAAATTATCTCTATACCCTCGTCTTTATAGAAACTATCTGTATATCCTTAAAAATCCAAACAACTCTTATTTATACACCTATCGTCAACGGACCGTCACTGCCACTAACTGAGGTGCTAACTTGAGGATGGAAAAGACTAACCTACCTGTAAGCTTGATAAAAATTACAAGTTTTCCCTCCTCCTCCTATTGGGCATCTCCCTATTCTAGTCCCCTCCTCCTTGCTCGGTGTCGATGTACATCGCCAACATCTCATCGGAGAATATGTCGTTGCTTCCCCCGAACACCTTCAAGCTCTACGCGATGACGGCAACATGCTGGAGAACCTGTTGTTTTGGATCTCCATTCTGGGGAGGTTCGTGTATACCCCTGAAAACATTGTTGTGGACTTGCAGATTCTTCAGTGACTTGCATTCCCCAAACAACTCTCCGATAGATCCGGTTTGCAAGAATCTTGTGGGAGGTCTTCACCAGGGTCTCCACAACTTAATTGTAGATAGAAACCAATATGTCCTTTGCCTCAGCCTTGTGCCTCACCTTGTCGCCACAGAGGAGATGAACTCAGTTCGACACAAGTGGAGCTTCTGTGTCGAGCAAAACCACACTATTGCCACTGGAGGCGGCCCCTGTTATCGATCCCTCCAACACGTTGCAGAAGTCATTAACCAAGTTCTTAGCGAAGCTGCTGACCATGGCCGATGTGAACCCACAATCGGCCGTGGAGAAGAGCTTGTCCAGTAGCCACTGGGGGATGCTCTTCTTGGGCTCTGGTTTAGGCTTATTCTCAGTGCCCAACTCTGAAGCGGTGATGACCCTCTACACCACCCCGACAGCGAGGGCTTCAGTGACCCAACTATTTTAGATCATCAGAGACCAACCCAACACTGACAATCTGCATGGCGCGCCTGGGCCACGCTCTCATGGCGGCGGCCAAGGGCATGTTCGGCATAGGGGGGAGACACACTTTTGGGGGTCGGGTTTTTCTTCTTTTTTTTCGGGTGGGGGGGGGGGGGGGGGGGCTCCGAGGCAGTGGCCCATGCCACCTCGGCGGTGAGGGCTTCGGTGACCCAACCAACTCAGATTGTCGGAGACCACCAATCGACGGCGGCCTCCATGGCACTCTTGGGCCACATTGTCATGGCGACCAGAGGAGTGGGGGGTAAAACAATCTAAACATTTAGGTCGTTAGCTCTGTCGATGGGGCAATTAATGTCAGGGGTACGATAATACTGGTTAAGAGTTTTTAGGGATATACAAGTAGTTTCTATAGATGTGGGGATATGGAGGTAATTCATAGATTTTTTAGGGGTGTACAAGGTAATTAACCCTAAAATATCATTGTAGTTGTTGCTGCTGGAGCAAGAAGGTTCAGCCTAAACCGAACAAGGTGGGACCCAAGAGGTGATGGCGACACGTTGGTGTTGGTGAGACCAAGCTCCGACCTGCGAAACCACCGAGGGACCTCGGTGGGGAGAGACTCTGACGCTCAAGTCAAATCGGGAGGTCGGCGAAAGAGAGTTTCAGTGTTGAAAATAGCGTACCTTTTTGGTGTGAGATGTCACTCCCTTTTATAGAGACCCGACGGGCTGGATTACCAGTGGTAGCTTGCAGATGTGCCCACGACCTCGCCCTTAATTCTCGCGATATGGAGTTATGGGTGGCAGGTACGGCTGGAGGGGTTCCGGATGCTTTGGGCCTTGCCATTACTGGAACCTCCCACTATGGGCGTGCGCGGCAGTTAGCGTGTGCGTGGCCCATGATTTTCGGGCCCTTCCACCCATAATGGCGTAGGTCTGAATGGAGTAAGTCCAGCCAAGCATTTCCCAACTAATAGCCGTGAACGGATTTGTCCTGATCGCATGCGTGACCATGTGAGTCTCTCTGGGGCCAATAGGTCGAGGGTCGGTTCGAAGTCCGTGACACCGATCAACCGAGGATAGTTTTATGACACAGGTTGTCGGTTTACTTTTCCTGGGAAACTACTTATCGTCTGGTTGGACGGACGTCGGACAAAACCATGGTCGGAGTCCGTGTTTACTGGTAGGTCGATAGGTGACGACCCGTATCAGTAGTTAACTTCCATAAAAGATAGAATACTTTTCCTCAATTCTGTTAATTTTATTAATTTAATATTTTTGACAAAAATATCTTTCTCTTTTCCAAGGTTGATTGTGTCAGATTTTCAGTGATACGGTACGTACTGTATCGATCGAAAATTTAAAATCAGTCAACTATTTTTTTTTGTCTCTCTTTGAAGGCCAAATAAGTTGGACGTCAGAGGATGCTCACTAGATGACCTAGTCGACCGATCAAGAGAAATTGGTCATACGAATAAGAGAAATCGATCTACTAATAAGAAAAATTAGGGTTGTTGATCGATTGTGTCAGGGCTCGCGAACACCTTAACACGCGCCGAAACAGTTGTACTGTTGTGGTATGCAATGGTACGACTAACCATACTCTTTCCCCCATCAATCCTTACCCTAGAGATGACATTATTTTTTCATAAGTTAGTCTAACCCTCACCCCAAAAGTGACATTTTTTTCTTCCATAAGTTAGTCTAAATGGTTCAGATGATAGAGATAAACTCCACGTTTATGATAATAATATATTCCCAATATTTCACCTTACTAATGACATTTTTGATAATTTGTTAATAAAAATGACATATTTGGCATTTCTTGTTCACATTAAAAAGACCTTTTATTTTTACCAAGCAGTATCTGGAATTCGGTTCGAACTGTTTCGGCTCGGGATCCTACACAGTTCAATTCGGTTTCACTTTCTGAAACCGAATAAACCGAATATATATTTTATAAATATGATTTATACACAAACGAGCCGTAGACCAGTTGGCTAGCCCATGCACCAAGGCGCCTACGCTGGTGCGGGTTCGAAACCCACCTTCCACCCGCGCGATTTTTTGCCAAAATTTGAGTATTTCTTTAACAAAAGATGGCGGAGCAAGGATTCGAACCCCTGACTGCCCAGAGAAAGCACACGTAGCCGGGACAATCGGACGGATCAGAGCCTCGCCCTGGATCGTTGATGCCTGCTGATTCTGCTCCATCCTCGTCAGGACTTGTTGGAGACTGGCGAGCATCTGCTCGACACGGTCGAGGCGTGATGACGTCGCCGAATCTTGATCTCCAATGCCAAAGCCTCCTCTGGCGACCTCTTCAATGATAGCAGTGGGGGCGACCTCGTCGCCAGATGAATGAGCAACCACCTTTCCCTTGGGTGCCATTGAGAGAAGCTTTTCGTACGATGTTTCCCACAGATGGCGCCAAATGTTGCTGCTGGAGCAAGTAGGTTCGGCCTAAACCGAACAAGGTGGGACCCAAGAGGCGATGGCGACAAGTTGGTGTTGGCGAGACCGAGCTCCGACCTGCGAAACCATCGAGGGACCTCGGTGGGGAGAGACTCCGACGCTCAAGTCAGATCAGGAGGTCGGCGAAAGAGAGTTTCACTGTTGGAAATAGCATACCTTTTTGGTGTGAGATGTCTCTCCCTTTTATAGAGACCCGGCAGTCTGGATTACCGGTGGTAGCTTGCGGACGTGCCCACGACCTCGCCCTTGATTCTCGCGAGATGGAGTTATGGGTGGCAGGTACAGCTGGAGGGGTTCCAGATGCTTTGGGCCTTGCCATTACTGGAACCTCCCACTATGGGCATGCGCGGCAGTTAGCGTGTGCGTGACCCGTGATTTTCGGGCCCTTCCACCCATAATGGCGCAGGTCTGAATGGAGTTAAGTCCAGTCAAACATTTCCCAGCTAATAGCCGCGAACGGATTTGTCCTGATCGCATGCGTGACCATGTGAGTCTCTCTGGGGCCAATAGGTCGAGGGTCGGTTCGAAGTCCGTGACACCGATCAGCCGAGGACAATTTTATGACATAGGTTGTCGGTTTACTTTTCATGGGAAACTACTTATCGTCTGGTCAGACGAACGTCGGACAAAACCATGGTCGGAGTCCCACCGACGATCCTCGGTCAACTCGTGTTTACCGGTAGGTCGATAGGTGACGACCCGTATCAGTAGTTAACTTCCATAAAAGATAGAATACTTTTCATCAATTTTGTTAATTTTATTAATTTAATATTTTTGACAAAAATATCTTTCTCTTTTCCAAAGTTGATTGTGTCGGATTTTCAGTGATACGGTACGTACTGTATCGATCGAAAATTTAAAATCAGTTAACTTTTTTTCTCTCTCTCTTTGAAGGCCAAATAGGTTGGACGTCAGAGGATGCTCACTAAATGACCCAGTCGACCGATCAAGAGAAATTGGTCATACGAATAAGAGAAATCGATCTACTAATAAGAAAAATTAGGGTTGTGGATCGATTGTGTCAGGGCTCGCGAACACCCTAACACACGCCGAATCAGTCGTACTGTTGTGGTATGCAACGGTACGACTAACCATGCTCTTTTCCCCATCAATCCTTACCCTAGAGATGGCATTATTTTTTCATAAGTTAGTCTAACCCTCACCCCAAAAGTGACATTTTTTTCCATAAGTTAGTCTAAATGGTTCAGATGATAGAGATGAACTCCACGTTTATGATAATAATATATTCCCAATATTTCACCTTACTAATGACATTTTTGATAATTTGTTAATAAAAATGACATATTTGGCATTTTCTTGTTCACATTAAAAAGACCTTTTATTTTTACCAAGCAGTATATTAATCCAGTTACTTCGGTGGTTACATCTCTCTCGCTTTCGCTCTCGCTCTCACTGCGGCGTCTGCGCATAGGGCATGGCGGGCAACCGGGCGAACTTCCCCGAGGTGCTCCTGGAGAACATCACCGACCGCCTGGCCTCCCTCGCCGACCGCCTATGCGTCGCCTCCGTCTGTCGATCCTGGCGCTACGCCCTTGGCGCCGACGACCGGCCCCGCACGTACCTGCCCTTCCTCGTCCTCCCCGATCAGGAAGAAGAAGGTCGCATTGGGCGCTTTTGCCTCGTTGACCTCTCCGATCAGAAGGTCCGTCGTGGCCTCAAGCTTCCGCTGGAGCTCAGTGGCTGGTCCGCCTTCGGCGCGTCCCACTCCTGGCTCGGCATGATGAATGATTTGGACGCCTCTGCCCGCCTCCTCGATCCCTTCACCGGAGACGTCATCGTGCTCCCCCCAGTGGTGGACGTCCGGCGCAGCGCCAGGCTGTCGTCCCGGGAGCCTTGGTTCCCGGTGAAGCTGTGCTTGTCGTCGCCGGAACCGGGTGTGGACCCCGGCTGTGTTGCCGTCGTAATACGCGGCCACACGCGCAGTCTGGCTTATGCGCTGCCAGGGTGCGATGGGCCCTGGATGGCGCTGGATCAGCAGGATATCGAGGGCTACGATGACGTGCTGTATTATAAGGGAACCTTCTACGCCATAAGCAGGGATGGCGTCGTGGTCGCCGCCGATGTGATCACCGGCAGCGGCAGCAGAGACGGCCACCGCGATGTGCCCCGCCTCAGCCATTTGAGGACTGCGGCGGAATTGATGAACTGGAGGGCTGATGGCCGCTTGCTCTTGGCCGTGCACCCCGATGGGGACTTGGTGGTCGTAAGCATGAAGGAGGACAACCGCAGCCACGCTATGGGGCATCTGCAGGTTACACAGGTCGGCAAGATCGATATGAAGCGTGCTGTAGTGGAGGTGATGGGGGACCTGGGCGACTGTGCCCTCTTCTTGGGTTCCAGTAGCTGTGTGTCGATCCGGGCTTCTCAGGTTAAAGGAGGTGGGTGCAGAGAGAGCAGCATCTACTTTGCGAACGACTGTAGGGTACCCTACAGAGCATCTTCTACAGGCCATCTAGTGCAGGTTTTCGTCTGGAGCAATGGTGGCAGTGGATGGTTGTACGGCTCAAGAAAGGGGAGCTCGTTCCTGAACCCTCCTATGTGGATTGCTCCAAGGCCATGGCCGGGAAGGCCTTTGAGAGGTGAACACTCTTCGCACAAATATAACTCAGGCTTGTTTTCTTTCATTTGATATATATATATATATATGCCTGGCATATATATTTGCAGTACTGTTCAGTATTGAAGACTTGCAGTTAGGATGGTTTATCCATTTTCTTTTTATGTGGGGACCGAGATTTGAACTTAGATAATTGAAATGTATTTGGAAAATTATATACTTTTTCATTTAAAATATGTTGAAATGTGGAGTTCGAATTCTCCAATGTGGGGTACTTACATACACATACACGTGCATTGAATTATACATAGGGGTGAAGGGATAGTCCCCTCGGCCGATTCAAACACATGGATCCCCCCCAAAAGGATTTTTTTTTTCTAATAGTAGTATTAATGTCTTTAATGTTTTGACACATGACGAAAACTTTAAACCCTAAACCCTTAGTCTCGTAGTACAAAAAAAGGTGAATCCTTGTTGCTTCATTTTTCTAGTGGAATTCTACTGCATGACTGTAGGAAGTCATATTGCTTCTAAATTAGGTAAAAAAAAAAACTTTTATTCTCATGTAATTGTCTCTTCTTTATTTTCTCATACCGCTTTTCTAATAAAAGATATTGTTATTTGTAGATATCAAGAATAGAGGATTCCTCCGTTGAGCATCATGTGCTATATAGTTCTTTGTCTGTCTGACTTTGAATTCCATGTTTGTCCCATAAGTTGTTGCTTGTTCCATAGCATGAGCTCACTAGCATTGTGTTGTAAGCAGAGGGTCAATATGTGTTAAGATGATGGTTTATACAGTTATAATACTGTTTGTTTATGTGGATATGGTTTATACTCTTATCTCCTGGATGGTGTCATAGGCCTATTATGCCTTCAATTTTCAACTTCATAACTATACTTCATCATAATTACATGAAGGCAATCCGACAAAGACTATCCCCACCGTATGTACCATCTTGGTGGGACCGGTTTCAGATAGGATTCCATTAAAGTGTTAGCATCTCGATGTTGGAAATTGAATTGATAGGAAGGGCAAGTCTTCCAAGTGAAAACACCTGTGCTCTATGATGCTCTTGTGTGTGTTTTGTTTGTTTGAGAGATCAAGGGATCATGGGTGCCCCATTGGATTCCATAAAAAGTATTAAAATTTGAAGAGAGATTCATTGTCATCAATTACATTAAAATTGTGGTGCCTTCAATTCTAAAACCACATGATTAGATGTTAAAGTTTAGATCCATTTCGTTACTTATTGTCTTCTATCAATAGTTATACATAAAAAATTATTAAATAGAATGTAAAATTTCACATATGAAAGAGGCACATGTGAGCATTCTTTGGACCGTCCATTTTATATCTTCTAGATTTTAATGCCAAAATGCATAATTTTTCATCCATACATAATATATTAGTTAAATTAACATGCTTTGCACGTGTGGTTACTTAACTACAGCATGTTTGACAATTTGCATCAATAGAGATTACAAAACTATCATTGCAAAAGAGACAGACAAAGAAGATCTCCCCGATGTGGTAACGGAGCAACAATATGCCACATTGTTTTTTTGAGGGTGCTTATGTCTTTCTTAGAACAGAACAATCATTATAATCGTGCGAAGCACGTGTGGTAAGTGAATTATATATTCTCATTGGTTTTTTTTAACTTGTCAGACTAATGGAAATCATTAGTTTTGATTTGTGTCAAAAAGTTATTTTTGTAATAGCTCTTTATTGATGATTTGAACATGTATGCGGTATATTATTCTTCGGCTTGAGCCAACGTTATTTCTCGTAGGTTTGTTGATTCATCTTTTGAACCCTTTGCACCACTATACTGCTATTTCCTATATGTTAATCATCATCCTGAACGAAGCAAACATTGACTTGGAACGATGTTTGAATTCATTTTTTGGCTCATTAATGTCTAAAAGAAGAATAAATGTTCCCCATCTAAACTGGTTCTTCCCTTTTCCCCTCTTATTCCATAATTTTATTGGAATTTTCTAGGTTACACCTTGGTTGCCTCAGCCTAAGCTACATTAACAAGATAACTCGAGTAGCCACCCAATGCATCCGAGAAGTTGCTCGAGCTGATTGCCGAAGGCACAAAAGGATGTCGTCATTTCGTCAGACTCCTCGGTCTGTTTATAGGTCTGATGGTCCTGACGCTTTGTCGTATTTTTTGACAGCAATGGCCGACAAGGGTTCTCCCTCGGCCCCCAAGGTGCGGAAGGGGCCCTCACACTCCGAGCTGGCGCGAGGTAAGGGGCAAGATGGTCGCATCCCGCCCAGAGAAGCGTCCTCGAGTTTCTGACGAGGCTCCGTCCGTGATCTCGCCGGAAGAGGTTCACGAGCAGGGCACGGCCCCCACTTCCCAACCAGAGCGAGAGGAGAAACGGCCAGCCAAGCGTACTCAGCCCCCGATGTCGTCCTCGACGTCTATCCCCTCGGCAACGACTCAGGGCCGCGTCCTGCTGGACCCGATCGATTGGGGCCGTGGAGCTCTTCCAGCCGAGCTGAAAGCTGACGCCCTGAACAAGACTCCGCGTAGGCTGGTTGTCGACTTTTACTCGTCGATCATGAGCCAAATGTCCACATTTGAGGCATTTGTACATCGAGCCGAGGTGAAGGGGGTATCCTTTGACAAGAAGCTTGCCGAGGCTGAAGAGAGGACTGCCTCCGAGAAGGCCCTTCGACTAAAAGAGGCGGCGGAGGCGAAGAAGGTCGAGGACGAGCTCCGGGCAGCCCTTCAGTCCGAGAAGGACCCGCTTTTGGCCGAGAAGATGGCGCTTTCTGCTGAGATCCAGGCCCACCAGAAAACAAAGGAGCAGATTGCGCAGCTCGTATCCGACGAGCGGGAGAAGGCGATCGAGGAATATCGGGTGTCTGATGAGCTCCAAGAAGAAGCCGTTGGCCTTTTTCGGGAAGGCTACAACGCTTGTTTTGATCAGGTGAAGGAGTTGCACCCCGACCGTGACTTGTCCGATGCCGCTCTCCCAGCCGGACATAATAAAGACGACGAAGAAGACGTAGAGGTGGCTGCGGTAGTGGACGAAGCTTTATCTTCTGCCGCCGAAAAGCACATTGTGGAGGCGGCCGAGATGGTTGTTGCCGAGGATTAGCCTGTTCCCCTGACTGAGTTGGTCGGCTCAGGCAATTTTGTACCTTTTTTGTACTCCTCGGGCCTATTGCTGAGAAGAAATATAATACTTTACTTATCTCATCAAGGCATCCATTTCCTAGTCCACGGTCTGATTTGTCGTTCGTTCATCGTACAACATGTCGTAACGACCTTGTTTGCTCGGGATAGCGTCAAGACGACCTCATTTATAAGAGTGCCAGAGCGACCTCGCAGCAAGTAAAGCGCCGAAGCGACCACATTTACAGAGTACTATAGTGACCTCGTTTATTAGTAAAGAGCCGAAGCGACCTCGTTTACAAGTAGAGTGCCGAAGCGACCTCGTTTACAAATTTCAAGGATAGTAACCCCGGAGATGTTCGGCATTCCACGTTCTTGGTACGGCCAACCCACTGAGGTCGGCCAGCCTATAAGCTCCATGGCCGAGATCGTCGACGATTCTGTATGGGCCTTCCCAACTGGCCGAGAGCTTGCGACCATCCGACTTTGGGTCGGAGACGGCGATTTTTCGAAGGACGAGGCTCCCAGTACCGAAGCGCCGAGGTCTGATGTGTTCGTCGAAACTCCTTTTCACCCTTCGTTGGTAAGTTTCCATCCTCACCGACGCGTTGCTTCGTCGCTCCTCGATCAAGTCCAGCTTGGCGCGCAGCGATTTATCATTGTTCTCGTGGTCGAATCTGAGGACTCTTCCGGATGGAACGAGCATCTCCACAGGAGTCACAGCCTCTACCCCAAAAGTAAGTGCAAAGGGGGATTCTCGGGTGGCTTCTCGAGGCGTCGTCCGGTAGGCCCACAAAACATGAGGAAGCTCATCGGCCCATCGGCCCTTGTGATCGTGTAATCTCTTCTTCAATCCATCTAGGATGGTCCGATTAGTCACCTCGGCTAGTCCGTTAGACTGAGGATGAGAGACCGAGGAGAACCGATGGTCCACTCCGAGCATTTCACAATTGCGGCGGAATTTAGCGTTGTCGAACTGCTTGCCGTTGTCGGTGATGATTGCTCGGGGAAGGCCAAACCTGCATATAATATTCTTCCACACAAAACCCCAAGTGTTAGCATCTGTGATTTTCACTAACGGCTCAGCCTCGACCCACTTGGTGAAGTAGTCGACTCTGACGATGATGAACTTCCGCTGACCCGACGATGGAGGGAACGGCCCTAGGATGTCCATACCCCACTGGGCGAATGGCCACAGGGCGGTTATCGGCGTGAGCTCCGAAGGTGGCTGTCGGTCAACCCTGCCGAACAACTGACACTGTCGGCAACTCTTTACGTACCTCTCGGCATATTTCAACATGGTCGGCCACCAATAACCCTGTCGGGTTATTCTTCGGACAAGGGACCAAGGACCTACATGACTTCCGCATGTCCCCTCGTGCACCTCGCTGATGATCTCCTCAGCTCGGCTTGGGCTCACGCACCGAAGGTGTGGATAGCTGAACCCTCTTTTGTACAAGTCGTTGCCGATCAGGAAGAACCTCACCACTCGCCTTTTCGTCTTTGCAACTTCTTCTCGATCATCTGGTAGCAGCCCGCTTCTAAGGAACTCCAATAGCGGGGTCATCCACGTCGGCCCGGCGTCGGCACACAACACTTCCGTGGATCCTATAGATGGCTCGCGGAGCTCTTCTACTAGTATGGATGACTCCAGTTCCCCCGAGAACGACGCGTATTTGGATAGAGCGTCGGCTTAGGAGTTCTCGGCCCTTAGTATCTTCAACAGCTTGGCCGACTCGAACTCTACCATCAGCCTCTGGACCTCGGCCATGTAAGAAGCGAGCTTAGCTTCCTTTGCTTCGAATTCTTGCGAAATTTGGCTGACAACTAGCTGGGAGTCGCTGTAGACGAGGATTTTCATTGCTCCGAGGGCCTTGGCCATCTTGATCCCTGAGATAACCGCCTCGTACTCGGCCACATTATTAGAAGCATTGAAGCCGAAAAGCGTACCTTAGAACGAGGCCGTCGGGCGAGTGGAGGACGACCCCTGCACCACTGCATTGTGAGTTTGAAGCTCCATCGACGAAGACTTTCCACCCTCCGACGCCAATTTCCTCTTCTTGGGGCGTCCTTGCCGTCCCTTCTGAGATGAAGTTGGCGAGAGCCTGAGCCTTGATGGCGATCCGAGGCCTGAACGTAATATCGAACTCCCCGAGCTCGATAGCCCATTTTGCCAACCTTCCCGAAGCCTCGGGTCAGCTGAGAACTTGCTTAATGGGGACGTCGGTGAGAACGACGATCTTGTGTGCCTGGAAGTATGGATGGAGTCTTCGCGCGGCCATCAGAAGCGCGTACCCGACCTTTTCCAGGTCGGAATAGCGCTGCTCGGCTCCTCGCAAAGCCTTGCTGGTATAATACACGAGGAGGTGGTTCCTGTTCTCTTCTCGCACGAGCACCGAGCTGATCGAATAATCTGTTGTTGAAAGGTATAGCAACAGCTCCTCTCCGACCATCGGCTTGCTCAGCGTTGGGACATGGGCCAGATTCGCCTTCAGCTCGTCAAACGCCTTCTGGCACTCTTCGGTCCACTCGAACCGCCCCTTCCGCAGTACTTCGAAGAAGGGTATGCAACATTCCGCCAACCTGGATATGAACCTGCTTAGGGCAGTTAACCTGCTTTGGGATTCTAATCTGTATAATCCAATACATGCCTATGAAGTCTATATAGCCTAAATTATGCACTTAACCTGTAAATTGAGATTTTAAATGGATTGCCTTCAGATTGTATCCATTGGCCCCTGTGTTGGACCTTCACGTCTCTTCTTCTCTCATTTCTTCTCTTTCCTCTCTTCCTTCCATTTTATTATTCTTTTCTTGACTTTTTATCTTCTACGGGTTTTTTGGTGTGGACCTGCTAAATGGTGGATGCTGCATAATTTTCCAGTGAAGTTGACATATTTTGTTGTAGACACCCTCCCCAAGCCCACAGGTGTATCCATACAAACTTTCCAGTGAACTGCAACATTTTTGTTGCACTCCTTCTGAAGCCCATTCATACATCCACACAAACCTTCTTCTACGTCATGGTCACCAAACTATCTTCAGTGGTCCTTTCAGACAGCAGGGCACAAAACCCCAATTATGGCCCAGGTTAAATCAGGCAGCACAATCAAATAAATGGCCATTTTTATTACTTGCCTCCAGTCTTGACTCATCTTATATTTCAACTTTTGCACAACTAAAATCATTACAAAATCAACCCACTGTGGATTCCATCGCACCCATCTGATTCAAGAAAAAAGCAGCCCACTGAATCTCTAGTGGACTCTGGAAGGCTGACTACAACCTGGTTAGCCAATATATAAAGTCAAAGTTTAGGATAATGCACTGAGCACAAATTCCACATCTCACATGGTTCAAACTTTTGGAGATGACAATTTACTGGGTAACAAATTTCATACACCGTTACAAAGAAAAATTCTTCATAATATTTCTGAAAAAATAATAAGGAACCTTAAAAAAAAGAATGTGAAAATAAACCACAAAGATCACCTTAGGAAAACCACAAATCCCTAATGCTATGTCCAAAGAAAAAGACCCTGTAGACACCACAGGAACTTCCTTCTGGACATGAGCGCGGCCCATCCACATGATAGACCCTTTTCCAAATGTAGCTGTAATCTTGTCCAAAGCTTGATGGAGAGCCATATCTTCAAATGGTTGGCCATTGTCATTTTTTCATTAGCTCCTTGGCCACAGAAATATGGTCAGCAGTGATTATTCTTTTAAAGTAGTCAATTACAATGCCCGACATAACAACCATATCTTCAAATGGTTGGTCGTTGTCATTTTCAGTATCCTGATGCAAGTTGAACTGAAGGTCACATACATTCTAGATTGAATTTGCTGGACAGGCTGCTGTGTTGGGATTTTGTACCTAATATAGATGTACATGATGTAGATTGAATTTGCTTCAAGGACTGCTGGTTTGGGATTTCTTATCTAATATTTACTCATTTGTATTTTTTTTCACATCTCCATCCTTTTAAGGCAATTATGTATTTGCAAAATTTCCTTTTGATTGCCTCAACGAGAAAACATTTCAATTTTCTGTTGCAGGAGTCAGTCTGACCACAGACCATGTTAGGACCAAAGCAAATAACTGGTAGTATCAATATTGTAACTATTGGCCATTGGTGGTTCTGTAGTGATCCAGCAGCCCTGGTTAGCCCCAGATAATCAGAGAATAGTTATTCATTGTCCATACAATAACAAGCGACACTCGAAAGGAAGTTAGGTTACTTTCTAGTATGGAAAGTTATGACAACACAAAGACTTCATAAGGTCATAATTAATCAGTATGGGTTCTTCTAATCATTTTCATTCAACATGGATTCCATTTGTTTCATTAGATAGCAGAAGCATTTTCTCTTTTTTTTTTACAATTCTTTGGATTATCAAATATCAATCAGGTGTGGTTGAAACCAACGACTACAGCATACTTCCACACCAAATATAATGAATAGAGATTTTCTTAATTGGAAAAAAATGCACATCAACAGAAAAAGAGTTACATCCTTTTGCAGAAAGTATTAAGAAAGATGAAATCCAGTGGAATTTCACCTGTTGTTTCTCAACCCGCAAAGCCATGGTCTTGATGCCTCAGCAGTCAGCAAGCAAAGCCAACAATCAAATGGAGCCAAACCGGAGCCTTCAGCATTCAGAAAGAATGCTACATCTTTTGCCATTCTGGTTCAAAAAGTATGATCATTATTGTTTATCCAGCTAATAAAGCATTTGAATCTGGATGGTAAAATCAGGTCAAGAAAACACCAATAGTTATCAGCAAAATGGAAAAAGGCATCTCGATTCCCAATTATGTTTCGTTCAAATATGAGGTGAAGTTGCAACAAGACAGCAAATACATGAATCTTTAAAATTGAGCAGGTTTGATAACCAGATAGTTTATTTGTAAGGTAAATATTCGCTGATAAGATAACCTCTCATAGTCGTCTTTTATTTTGGTGCAATATTTGAAGGTATGATAATTTTATGTCACATCGTTCATTTTATATTATATCAAGGTCATTAATGAGATAATTTATGTCAGAGTCATTAATGAGGTTTATCTCTACTTTGAAATGTTTTGAGCCTCTTATAAGTCCAGATAATTTTATCAGCTCAAAAATAAGAGTTAGACTTATCAACGACTTATCACCAATAAGTACTAATAAGTGTCTGATAAACTACCCAGTTTACCAAAGTGAGAGAATAGTTATCAGAGTTGATAAATCTCTTTTATCAAAAGTTATCAAGACTTATTTGATTATCAAATCGAGTAAATAAAATACGAGAACACAGACAAAATTCCAATCTACGTATATAACAATGAATCAGAAGTAGATTAAACCTACTGGTCGTTATCAGAATTGAACATTTTGCAGTGCTATTTCAACATCAGATATCTGGTATGTACTCGTACCTAATCTAACTGTTCTCAGTCTAATTTTAGTTTTTAGATCAGCCATTTCAACCTTACGATATATTCAGATCCTAGCAATGCAGTTATTGAATCCTTTTATGGTCATACATGGACTCGAAAAGGTTTACGAATTTGATAAACAAGGCTCTCTGAGATAAGATAGATAGGTGGATACACAGAGTGCAAAAGGGAGAATAGGTACCTATTGCAGAGAGAGAGGACGTAGTCACGTAGGTATGCTATGTTGGGTGCGCCGCCACAAGCAGAGGATGAACGCTGCTGTTGTTCTGGAAAGAGAGAGGTCGCCGCTATGCCCTGGAGGGAGGAGGATGCTGGGCTGGTGGCAGAGAAGATGCTACTGCCGCTGGAGGAAGAACACTGCCACGTGTTGAAGGGTGAGAGGACGCCGCCGCGCATAGGAGGAGGTTGTCATCGCGCCAGAGGAAGAGACAAGAACACCACTACGCCTGGAGCGAGGACGCTGCTGTGCCGCAGGGGGAGAGAAGGATGCCGCTGTGCACCGGAGAGAGGAGGTTGTCGCGTCGGAGAGAGGAGGCCGTCGCCACACTAGGGAGGAAGCTGGAGGCTATGGCGTCCGACTCAGCACGTACGGAGGGAGAGGGACGCGGTCGGCAATGGCGTGGGCAGCGTCCCGCCCCCTGGGGCGCATGCAAGCACCGGCAGGCGAACGGTGGCTGCCGGATAAGTTGCTACGGCGACAGAAGGGCACGCCGCTGGCGGGGCTGTGCTTTGGCGAAGGTGGTGGTGGAATCTGACGGCGAGAAATGCTATGCTCCCGGCACTGCCGGGAGCAAAGCATACGTGGAGCGGCTGCGCCCCTCTCCCCGCGCCGCGTGGAGGGGGGCGGCCCCACGCCGTTTTGTTTTTTTACAACTTATATGTACTAATATATTATTTGTACACATAAATAGATCATTTGTGTGTATTATTAGTGTACATAAATTGTAAAAAAAAACGGCGTGGGGCCGCCCCCTCCACGCGGCGCACGGGGGGAGGGGCGCGGCCGCTCCACGTATGGTTTGCTCCCGACAGTGTCGGGAGCATAGTATTATTCATCTGACGGCTGCTCGAACAGAAGGGGGAAAGAATATCTGAATCTTATTCGAATTCGAATCCAGTTAATTAAATATTATCTGTTTAACAAATATTTGGAGTAAATTTCAAATATAGATATTACGTGGATAATAAACGAAAAAAATACAAAAACAAATGCGCTGTTTAGGATCCGCTCCAAAATAGAGTTATTTTTTACTATTAGATCTTAAATCTAATGATCTATATATAATATATAAATATATAATATATTAAACATTAATCTTTTGTTTAAAAAATATCTTTGACATTTATTTTTTTAAAAAAAATTACAGATTTTTTAATTTTTATTATTTTTAAATCAGTTATTATTTTTATTAAGCTTATATTTTCAAAATGAATAATATATATATATCTACTCCGAATCTAAAAATTATTCGATTAAATTATCCGTTTTGTATCCGAATTGTATTCAGAATGAATACTTATTATCCGATTAATTATTCAGATCGGAATCGAAAAATTCATATTCACTCCGTATTCATTCTGTTTACAGTCTTAAAAAAGAGAAAAAGAGAGAGAGAGTGGACCACGAGTGGGCGATGATAGGGATGAAAAATGTCGGCGCAATGGAACAGGGAGAGAGAGAGGAGAATAACGAACTGAATTGGTATAAAATTTTACAGCAAATCATACGATTTTTCTCTCCTCTTTAAATTTCCATCAACCAGCATCAGAATTGGTCTATAGTTGTGGACCTGTGGCAATTCTGAAAAGAAAAACATCTTTGAAGCAAAAAAGCTTTTGAGCTTTTATTTTAGTTACTTCTATAAGAGGTAGTTGATTAAATTTTAAAATTTTATAGGAAAAATTAATTAAAAGTCTCTGACTATAATAAGCAGATTATTATTATAACATGATTTAACGTGTACTGTAACATAAGATAACATTTATTGTAATGAGTTACAGTTCTATCAGAGATTAGAAAATAAGTCAAATATCTATTAGGGGCTCTTAATTAATTTGTCCAAGTTTATATAACTATTTTCCCTTTAAAGTTTTACGCTTTCAACTAAACATCTTTGAAAAAAGGATTTTTTTTTCCTTTTGTTTTTCAAGATATCCAATGCGGATATTCTGAATTTGAAGTATCTAGAGTGGACATTCTTTCTTAAAATTTATAGCTGTCAAAGGCAAGAGGCATTGTTGGGATGTTTGTCCAAACATAGCTTCCAACTAATGCAATTGAATATTAATAATGACAATAGAAAAAGAAAAATAGGCGTCCTTCACATTATTATCCAATCGATTCATCTTTTATGACAATCGATAAAAACATCTTTTAAGCAACACTCATCGTCACTATCAGAATATGAATTATTAAAAAATTCAGAGTACATTAGGGGTGTTATAAATTGAATATATATATATATATGTGTGTAATATAAATAATATATAAATTCACAATAAAACACATAGCACAATTAGTTAGTTCATTGGTCTTTTTTTGACAACCTCCTAAACATCATTTTTTTTTTAAAATTTCAGTTTGAACCCAACCAAACCAGTTCAGTTCGATTCATCATAAATTTCGGTTCAGTTCGGTTTATAAAAAAAAATAGGGGTAAACTGGACCGAACTGGACTGTGTTCATTCCCTAGAGTACATATCTCTATTGATTTATAACCATGAGCGATAATATGGCCATCGTTTACTTCGGTCATGTTTGATGACACTTACTCAAAGTCTAAAGTCTGAAATACTTAATTTTAATATTTCAGATTATTTGATAAAATATCTAAAACTATATCTTAATTAATCACTTATAGGATGTTTGGTTACAATTTTTTGTCTTTTTTTTCTCTAAAATTTAAAAAAAAAAAGAGAAAACAAACACAATGAGGTGTTTGATAAGTAGTTTTTTTTTAGTGTAAAATTTTTATCCTATGTAAATCTCTTCCAAAAAAAATAAGACCTAACCTATTTTTATTTTAAAATCACACAAACTCTCTCTCAACCTCCCCCCCCCCCCCCCTCAACTGCGGCCCTCCTCTCCCCCCCCCCCAAAACCCAGCCGCCCCACCCCCCGGGGCACCCCCCCACCCCGCCGGGCACCCCCCCCCCCAAACCCAGCCGCCCCCCCCCCCCCCACCCCACCCGGCATGGCCCCCCCTCCCCAAACCCAACTACCCCCCCTGCAGCCACCCCCTCCCCCCACCCCGCAGGGCACCCCCCCCCAAACCCAGCCGCCCCCCCCCACCCCGCCCGGCACTGCCCCCCCTCCCCAAACCCAACCGCCCCCCCTGCAGCCGCCCCCTCCCCCCACCCCGCAGGGCACCCCCCCCCCCCCAAACCCAGCCGCCCCCCCCCCCACCCCGCCCGGCACTGCCCCCCCCTCCCCAAACCCAACCGCCCCCCCTCCCCCCACCCCGCAAGGCACCCCCCCAAACCCAACCCACCCCCCCACCCCGTCGAGCACCCACCCCCCCCCCGTCGGGCACCCCCCCCCCCCAACAACCCAGCCACCCCCCCCCCCCGCCGGCACCCCCCCCTCAACTGCGGCCCTCCTCTCCCCCCCAAACCCAGCCGCCCCACCCCCCGGGGGCACCCCCCCCCCCATGGGATCTCTTCCCGCCGCCAAACATCTCAACATAAATTTTAAAATTTTATTCATTTTTACCAAACATATAACAACATTTTTTATAATTTTAAATTTAAAATTAAAAGAGAACTCAACATCATTTTTTAAGTAGAAATAGTTTTTTTTTTAATTGCTCCCAAACACCCCATTAAGTCTAAAAAATCACTTAAATTTTAAGTTAAGATGAATCACTTTTTTTTTTTTCAGATCAACGATTGGCGGCGAACATCTCTAAAATTCAACGATCGGCGGCGATCGATCAGAATCCGATGACTGTTACTGGTGGCCGGCAATCGCCGGTGGCCAACTCCGGCGACTCAATTTCAAAAAGAATATTTTTGATGGTTTTGGGTTTTGAAGCCAAGACCTACCCAATAATTGTATAACATCTTAACCAATTGTGCTACACTTCATATATTATTTAAGTTAGTTATCAAACACCTCTTAACTTATATCTTATATATAAAAAAAACTTTAGATTTAAAAATAAATATGAAATTAGATTCAGACATTTTAAATAAGTGTTATCAAACACCACCTTCGCCTTCTTCCTCTTCTGAGGAAGACGTTGGCGTAGAATCTTCCATGTTGCCCCATGCAGCTGTCTTACCATCTTCTTCCTCAATTATCTTCTGCTCTTATATTCTTTCTTATTTTCTCTGCTCTTTTCTTCTTTATTTTTTAATATTAATTGGACAGTCATTTCTCAGGTGATCAGATCTCTTGCATTCACAACATATTATTTCATTATTGATCGGTCCTTCACTTCTAGAGAAGTTTCTTCTTCCACCCTTGTGGAAGTTTCTTTTTCTTTCTTTAAGCATTCTCTGCAGATTTCTTGGCAACCTCATCTTCATCACTTTTACTACCATCGCTAGTGCTTGGCTCGTTGTCTTTACATGCAGCCTTAAGTGCATTTGTTCTTCTTCTACTAGTGCCATCCCCAATCTTTTTAAGATGAAACTCCTGAGCCATGAGTGGTCTTATTAGTTCTTCCCTCAATATCTTATTTGGGTCGTTCGCTTCTTCTATCACTGTTATTTTTAGTGTTTAGTTGCTTGGAAGAGGTAGAAAAATTTTCTTATGATGTCATGCAAAGTTAGCTCTTTACCTAGGTCTGCTAGGTCATTCATGATGTTTGTGAGCCTCTAGTTGCTGATATGGTTTCGCTCGAGTTCATCTTGAATTGCTCTAACTATAACATCAAGATGTTTACCTTAGTCTCTTAACCTTGCCCATTCCTTCATAAGTTAGCTCCAACTTATTCCATATTTCTTGAGTTGATTTGCAAGTGGAGATTCTGTTGAATTCCTTCGCAATAGAAACAAGATTTCTTAAGATTGCATCATTGCCAACATTTCAAACATAGACATGCATGGTGAACGATTTTTCACCTTTGTTGAGTTACAAAATACTTGATCAATCAGAGATGATCAAGGCAAATATCATGAGGTCATATATCCACATGACCCCCGATCGAAGATGGGTTCCCAATGATCTCCAAGTGGTGTCTCGATCTCAACTCGGTCTACCATCCACACACACACATGCACGTGCGCACACAAATACACACACACAGACATAGAGAGAGATAGAGAGAGGTGGGTGCACCAAGCTGGAGAGGAAGGAGGGGGTGGCGGCTGGGCTCTAACCTGTCCAACATGCCCCTCTCTACCTCAGAGAAGTCAACGATGTCGTGGCAGCTCTGCCTGCCCATGTTGTAGAGACGATGCATGCTTCCTCACTAGCCCACTCTAACGGTCATTCCTGAGCAATGCATGTTTGAACATCCCCTTATGGCAAGTCTTTCCGGCCGAAATGAAACAACACACTTGGAGGATCTATGACATATGCTTAAAAGAGACACAAAGATGAGAGGTGGGAAACATAAACACATAAAGAAGCACTGAGATAGACAGACACCTGGGACCTCGAACTCGGGGGAGGTAAGTAGGGTAGGCCATATCCATCTTCCTTCACTCCCTTCTCCTCTCCATTTGTGGCTCCCCTACGTTCCAACTGGTTTTCTAGCTTGAGCATTGAAGTGTTCCCCTTTGATATCATTATCAAGTCCCCTCATCCTTCTTTGTCTGATAGGAGTAAGTCGACATTTTTCTCATCAAACAAATTTAAGAGTTTGTGGAGATTTGAAGGGTGGAAACTCACGTCAACTATTTTTCGACCTCTATAACTCTATATTTTTGTAATTTTATTTATATTTATTTTTTAGATAACTTATCTAGACTATGCTAATATATTTGATCAATGTGTGAAAGAATATTAATCAATTTTCTCGTGATGTTTTTGCTCTCCAAAGGTTCTTATTTTATCCAAATGGATATGATTACAGACTATTATTCAAAATATGTTTACTAGATAATGCTACTGATGGAAATTTGGAAATAATTTCTTATATACCTGAAGCGTTCGTATTTAGAAAAACCATTTTCTATATTGTTGTCGTTATTTACAAATAATTTAATATTTGTTTTATTTTTATTTTTTAATAAAACTATAATTTATTACGATAAATATTATCTATTATATACGTATCGAGATGATTTTTCAATTATCAAGAAAAAGAGACGGAGGGAAATAAAAAGTATGAGCGGCCACTTAGAATCCTCTCTCCATTGAGAAATGCTATCTGCACATACGCAAGGGTAAAATGTCCACGTTGGAATCGTCGGGTCGCAGGTGATTGGTACAGGCTGGAAAACCCCCACGCCAACTTCTGCAAACACTTCGCCTCCTGCTCCATGGCTTTCCGAGGCCGGTCATCATGAAACCACCTCCATCACGAAACAGTGATTGTATGAGATATTTCTTTAAACCCAATTTTACCCTCCCCTCCGTTTCTGCGAAAATAATATGAAAGACAAAACTATTCTAACTCAGACAAGAGCCTCCATTGCATCATCCCACTCTTCGTCTTCCTCACCCACGAAAATCCCTACCACTGTCTACGTACACTCGCCGTCTGCAAATCCCTACCATTGTATGCAAATCCCATTTTCTTACTCGTGCACTCTGGTTCATCCATGGCGCCTAAGAAGTTGAACACCATGCAAAGTATAGCTCAGTCTAGCTCTGTGGAGAATGTGGCTATGCAGTGTGGGTCTCCAGGTACTGCGCCGGCGAGAGTGATGTCACCACCATTTATGCCACCTTATCAGATAAGTAGGCCATTGTTATACCCCTTCATGACTCCATACACAACGTCGTTCATGCATTACATCCCGACGGCATATGGTCAGCTGCATGCAAATAATGATGAGAAGAGAGCAGAGCATCAAAGCCCAGAAGTACCTCCCAAACAAAATGTAGAAGAACAACAGACTCTTGGAGGACCTTCTGAAGAAGCAATGATATTTGTTATACATGAGAGTAATGACGACGTTAACGAAATAAGATCTGTGCTGGGAAGCCCTGATTTAGAGAACAAGGATGTTGGACATGAGAGTAATGACTGCGTTAACGAAATAAGATCTGTACTAGGAAGCCCTAATTTAGAGAACAATGATGTTGTACCTGTCTGCAATTGTAAGTGGATATGTATCTATTTGTGATTGTTATTTGTAGTTCATTTGCCACTGTAATTAATGACTAAACCTTAGTTATTTGTCACGGGAATTACCTATTTGTCACTGAAATTTCCTATTTGTCACTGGAATCTTCTATTTGTCTCTAAACTTGTTCTATTATTTTTTGAATGCTATCTATTTGTGACTGAACCTTAGTTATTTGTCACTGAACCTTAGTTATTTGTCACTGAAATTTCCTATTTGTCATTGGAATCTTCTATTTGTCTCTAAACTTGTTATATTATTTTTTGAATGCTATCTATTTGTCACTGAACCTTAGTTATTTGTCACGGAGGGAAACTTATTTGTCACTAAAATTTCTTATTTGTCACTGAACCTTAGTTATTTGTCACGAAAGAAAAATTATTTGTCACTAAAATTTCCTATTTGTCACTGAACCTTAGTTATTTGTCACTGAAATTTACTATTTGTTCTTTGAATGCTCGCTATTTGTCACTGAACCTTAATTATTTGTCACTGAAATTTACTATTTGTCATTGTAATCTTCTATTTGTCTTTAAACTTATTCTATTGTTTATTAAATACTATCTATTTGCCACTAAACCTTAGTTATTTGTCACGGAAGGAAATCTATTTGTCATTGAAATTTTCTATTTGTTACCGGAATCTTCTATTTGTCTCTCTAAACTTGTTCTATTGTTCTTTCAATGCATTTGGCAGCACCTGAAGTAGAGGATGATTTGAATCATGACAAGGGAGAATAAAAAAGTTTAGAACCTTTCTATGACATGATTTTCCAAAGTATTTCAGATGCACAGAAATTACACAACGCCTATGCTAGACGAGTAGGATTTGGCATCACAGTTACTGACAGTAGAAGAAAGAATGATGTGTTTATGTACAAGAGGTTCAATTGTTATCGTGGTGGTCAATCTAGAAGGGGCAATGATGCGATAAGCCATAGAGATTCATCTAAAATTGGATGTAAGGCATCGGTGATGGTTAGACATGACACAGACACAAACACCTACATAATGTACGATGTAATTTAAAAAAAAATTATGTAAATGGGTGTTGGGGCTTAGGTCTTACGTACGGGTAGAATGGAAATTTTTTAAAATATATATATGTGAGAGATAACAAAAAAGATTTACAAGGAAGAAGTTAACAGAAATTGGACTTAAAATTAATTTTTTAAAAACTTTATTAAAAATAGTGAACAAATAGGTTGGTTTGAGTGACAAAATAGTTCAATCCTGTGACAAATAGATGACTTTGTGCCTTAAGTGATTCACATAGACTCATGAATTCGAGTGACAAATATCTTGGTTACGTTGACAAATAGATTGATTCCAGTGACAAATAGGTTGCTTCCAGTGACAAATAGATTGATTCCAGTGACAAATAGGTTGATTCCAGTTTACATGGACTCAAGAATTCTAGTGACAAATATCTTGGTTCTAGTGACAAATAGGTTGATTCCAGTGACAAATAGATTGATTCCAGTTTACATGGAATGAAGAATTCGAGTGAGAAATAGATTGATTTCAGTGACAAATAAGTTGATTCCAGTGACAAATAGGTTGATTCTAGTGACAAATAGGTTGATTCCAATTTACATGAAATGAAGAATTCGAGTGACAAATAGATTGATTCCAGTGACAAATAAGTTGATTCCACTTTACATGGACTCAAGAATTCTAGTGATAAATATCTTGGTTCTAGTGACAAATAAATTGATTCCAGTGACAAATAGGTTGATTCCAGTGACAAATAGGTTGATTCCAATTTACATGGAATGAAGAATTCGAGTGACAAATAGATTGATTTTAGTGACAAATAGGTTGATTCCAGTGAAAAATAGGTTGATTCCACTTTAAATGGACTCAAGAATTCTAGTGACAAATAGTTTGATTCCTATGACAAATAGGTAGATTCCACTTTACATGGACTCAAGAATTCTAGTGACAAATATATTGATTCCACTGACAAATAGGTTGTTTCTAGTGACAAACAAGTTGATTCCAGTGACAAATAGATAACAGGAGTATGTAGCTGGCAATCTCATACTGTGTTTGTAATTAATTCTGTGTACATAGTGAGAGTTCATCGGAATCAACATATTTGTCATCGGAATCAACATACTTGTAATAAAAATAAGCATCACATATGAGAAAAAAGTAAATATATATATATATATAAGAAAAACTTTTCATTGATTCTTCAGTTCTAACATTTTGGTCGCAAAACGGGCTCTGAAGAGATTACATTCATGCTCAGTGAAGGTCCATCCGGGGAATGCCCTCCTAATCAACACTTCAATCTATTTTACTACATAAATCGCGCAATTGAGGCTACCAGATGCTTATTGAGGACATTGGTTATCAAAGTGTAGTTCCCACTTATCAGCACCAGAAAATGCCCCATACTCCGTCAACATGTGCCTCACAGTTGTCCTGGAAAAAAAAAAAACAATTCAACAGCAAGGAAGTTGAAAGAAATTGTTTGAGAAACTTACCCATTTTCTTGTAGAGGCCTTGTGGATGGGCCCACTTTTCAATGAATTATATGACACGAATTGTTCATTCTCTGTGTCCACCGCAAATAAATGCCAGTGATTTCAGGAGTGTAACACGAAGAAAAGCCACTTGTTCTCCTAGAGGACCTCCAAATAGTCATTCTCATAACAACATTGTAACAAATTTAATGTCTTCTGTTGCATTGAGCATGACATTCCTTGGATATGATTTATCAAAATTGTTGGAAAACAAACCCACTTATGATAAGTATTTCCAATGTTCTTCTTCTGTTTCATTAGGTAAATCAATCCATCAATAACTTGCATATGGTCCATAGTCAGTACAAAGAAATGTTGGATTATAGGGTCCAGCAACTCCCTTAGGGATCCGCTGTTCACTACAAAAAAAATGATCTATAGCTTCGGTTAATAACTGTAGGTATATGCCTAAAATCCGAAGGTAAAACTCTTTACCTACAGAAAGAGCTACGGTTTGAATCTGACACGTATGCTCGCGTGACTAAAGTCTATACCCACGTAAAAATAATCGTAGCTATACATTGGGTTATGCCTACGAATAACAACTGTAGGTATAAATTATGAAAAGCATAGGTATAGCACTCCAATAACAACATACTGCAATACCTATACTAATGGTTGATAACCGTAGTAATAGCTTTTTAAGACGATGATAAAGAAACGTAGGTATAAATATTGCAATACATGGCATCCTATACCTATGGTTTAAGTTATTGTATGTAACAATGTTTAGTCATGATCATTAAAAACCGTAGGTGTACATGTTTTTTTTTTTTTACAAATATAAATATTCATACCTATCCATACCTGATCATACATGTCCATACCTATATCATATGTAAACATGTAGAATTTATTCTACAAACATGCATGCTATACACATACATATATAATATTCTATGTAATACATCTACATCCACAACTAAAATAAAATCCAAATCCACATATCCACTCATCTACATCACATAAGCAAAATAACATTCACATCCACATGTCCACTCAAATATTCACATAAATATCCACTCTCATATCCATGAATATCCACACTCACATCCATGCATGTACACTCATATTCACATTCACACATATAAGATAAAACACATTAAAAATATGCTATGCATATTGTAAATAAACAAATACTTGTTGACAAATATCCACCTTTTGTTTAAACAGTTCAAACATCGGACAATTTTAGGGATGAAACAATTATGACATATGCTAGGAAGAAGAAAATGACAATCTGGATGAAGAACTTGGGGTTTTCCTTCATTCTTGGAGAAGTCACAGATCTGCAAAACAAAATTTCTAGTTAGATGAGGGGAAAAAACAAAGATAACATAGCATACAAACTCCCATGCAACTTTGCATTCACTGTAATGGACTATTGATCGATATCTCCGAGAAACACACCTTACTATACGTTGAGATAGCCAGTAGAAGGGTAAGTTCTAGATGAACATGATACTAGGTCTGGTATGAGTGGTTGTTAAACATGACAAGCACAAAACAACCGCACGATAGAAGTGTTCGTTTGCCCAATTTGTACTCCAACTATTTGTTGGTTGCTAATAGGCATAAAATATGGTTCAAGTTTACTAATAAATTAGAAGAAGCCTTATCAACACCATCCACCAAATCTGAAAACATATCAAGTGTTATAATATAAATGAAATAAGATTGAAAAGGATGAAACATATCAAGTGTTATGGACATCGTTCTAACCATTTTCTTTCTTACAAAAAAAATACATTGAAGGCAACTGGATTACCATATTTAAAATTTTTTTATGCCAATCATTTAAAAAATACAAGAAACATTTATTATAGTTCTACCAGACGAGCATATAAAATCCAAGTGTTATCCATCACCCTAGAGGTAAAAATCCTAAAAGAAGTTCAATATGCCAGTATTGAAACACCAAGTTAAACACGATTAACAATATATACCACAGGAATCTGTCAACCTCAAAACTATTCTTTTCAACTAACATTGTTTCTATAACTTGGCAGGCTGCGTTTAGTAAGATTCTAGTCATTTTCTCTTGGGCATCTACGTGTCATTCTTTTTTACTGTTACCCAAATGCTTGTAGTATAAATGGGACCAAATGAACAGATAGGTCTCCCAATGGGTAATACCCATATCTGACACCATTTTAAAGTTTAATGAATTTATATTCCAAGTATTAAGTTCAAAAACCTTAATACAATGAGCAAAGAGGGCTACACTAGTATAAACATGTTTATATTTTAGTCACCACTTCATGTAGTACTATTTTTTACACCCTTCAAATAGAAGAAAATTCCATGCTCACATACCCATCTAGGTTGGAAAGATTTGAAAAGGTCATGGCATAAGAAGAAAGAATTAGATGTCAAGTTGGTAGCTAGAATGCTAGATGGACAATCTACTCAACTTTGGGAATCTGCATCCTCAAAACTCCTAGTCAGCCAGAGACAATGAGACATGTCTTGGTGTTCAGAAGTCAGACATATAAAATTTGCATGTTTGTCAACTTCCAAGATAGGCAAAGATCAGTACAGAAACTATACATCAGGTGTAAAACTGAGTTTCATATAAAATCAGAGATCTAGTAATAAGATAGAGGCTTACCTACAAAATCTTTGCAAACATTGTGATCAGGAAAGTTGTCAAATTCAAAAATATAGCCTCCATTCTGGAACAAAATAAAATCCAACAATGTAAGTTAAAGAATGAGGAGGAGGACAGTGTTTTGCCGGTCCATGTGCAACTCAGTGAAAGGGTGCTGAAGACAGAATGGATTTCTAAAGGTTAAACTAGATTCATCAAAGACATGAAAGGAAACAACATAGGAGCAACACAGAATAGAGGTAAAAAGAACACCCAATGAACTTAATTTGTGATGATATAAGTCCACTGCTAGAAGTGAGGCAAGCTCCAAGAAAGTTAGGTATTACCCACAAGGTCAATAGAATTAGTATTCTCTATCTAAAATTATCATGTCAACATAAAAAAGATGATAACATGTCAACATCACCTCTCTGGGAAAGATAACCCTTACAACCAGTGAGCATAAAAATGAAACACAGAGTAATATGGAGATAAAAATTAATGAACTCAAACACAGAGTAATAAAGAGAAGAGATCGACTACTTTCAGTTTTCTAATGTGATGTCATTATCTTCTTTCAGTTTTCTATTCACTATGAACTGGAAGAAGGTTGGTTGGGCTCTGTTGAAGCAATTCCTCTCCTTGCATAAATATTGTAATCATAGAACATGGTTAGAACGATGACCATAACACTTGATATGTTTCAAGTAGACATTTTCTTTCAGTTTTCAGTTTTTGCTAGACATTTTCTTTCTTACAAAAAAAATACATTTTTGTTTGAACCAATGTGGAAATTCCCAAGATATGCAAGTTTGCCAAGATATGCAAGTTTCAGTAACCACTTACTTTTTGCTTGAACCAATGTGGAATTTCTACATTCTGGAGATGTGTTTCTCCTTTAGAAAAATATGGTTGTTTACTCTTGACATGTGAAAGGTGTTCCCTACATATTAATAAAGATGAAAGGTGGAATAAGGCAAAGCATACATCAAGGCTAACAATGCCGTCAAAATTACTTAACACAACACTTACTCTATGTAGGGGGCCACTACATCACAATTGAATAGAACATATTGGTGTGCTTGACTACGCTCTCGTTCATCAAGGCTTACATTAACTCCTACACCAAGTGGATGGCCTATTTTTGACAAAATGTCCCAATCACCCTCCAAGGCAATGCCATTGTTATCTTCATTTCAGGCTGGCTTATTAAACCATGTTTCTACATCATCAGAAAGATAACGTGATGCAAAAGTAATAGTTTCTTCAGCTAAATAACCCTCAGCAATACTTCCCTCCGGGCGTGCCTTGTTACGTACATATGACTTCAATCGTGCCAAATATCTACACACAAATTCTCAATATAAAAAAATCATATAAGTACGTAAAAACCAATAGTCAAAAATAGAAGAGACATAATTAAATACCTCTCAATTGGATACATCCATCGGTAATGTACAGGCCCACCAAGCCTTGCTTCTTCAGGTAAATGAATGAGTAGGTGCACCATAATGTCAAAAAAACTAGGAAGGAAGATCATCTCAAGTCTACATAAAATTGTAGCAATGTGTTCCCCAAGGTGATAAAAACCGTCTCCTGATGAATTCTTGGAGCACAAGTCTACAAAGAAATTACATATATCAATGATCGTAGTACTCACTGCTTTTTGCGTCATTCCTCGAGCGGCCACTGGAAGTAGTTGTTGCAAAATCACATGACAATCATGACTCTTTAACCCTCATATTTTTGCATTGTTCACATCCACATGCCTTGAGATATTTGAAGCATAGCCATCTGGAACTTTTACAGTCTTAAGAGTATGACAAATTACATGTTTCTCAGCCTTGCTCAAAGTAAAGCATGCAGGTGGGAGAAGCGTCTTTGTAGGTCCAACAGATTGTGGATGAAGTGATGGCCTAATACCAAGACTTTCTATATCTTGTCGAGCCTTATGCCCATCTTTGCTTTTACCATCAATTCCTAAAAGTGTACCAACAATGCTATCACAAAGATTTTTCTCAATATGCATAACATCAAGGTTATGACGCAAGAGTAATGACCTCCAATACGGCAATGTAAAAAAAATACTTTGCTTCTTCCAATTTAAAAATGTGTTAAACTCAGTGTCATTGGACTGCAACACAACCTTATCCTTTTTCTTTCTTTGTCTTTTTGTCTTCTTGAATAACTTTCTCTTATTTTTCAAACTTGCTCCTAATGTCTTTCCCAAAGTGAAGGTGAGATTGCCTACTTGTTTCAGCACCTCATCTCCAGATAGTCTCCTTGGACTTTCTCTCCACTCTTGTTTTCCATCAAACATCTGTGACATTGATCGAAACTTATGATTGTTTGGTAGCCACCTACGATGTCTATGATAAAAATGTTTTCCACTAGCAAATAACCAAGTAGAACATGTGTCCTTATTACATATAGGACAAACCAATCGACCCTTCGTACTCCATCTAGAAAGACAAGCATACGTTGGAAAATCATTAATGGTCCATAAAATGGCAGCACGCATCTGAAACATTGACCCAGTGAAAGCATCAAAAGTTTCAACTCCATGCCATAACATTTGCAACTCCTCTATTAGAGGTTGTAGATATACATCTATATCATTGCCAGTGTCTTTGGACCAGAGATTAGTAAAGATAAAAATATGTTTGGGCTTTTCATGCATTCCCACGGTGGCAAATTATATGGTATCAAGAGCACAGGCCAAGTGCTGTGACTAATTGACATAGTGCTAAAAGGGTTGAATCCGTCACTAGCAAGACCAAGCCGTACATTTCTATCCTCCAAACCAAACCCATCCACAGCATCTAATGTTTTCCAACAAGCAGAGTCTGCAGGGTGACGTAGAATGCCATCTTCACGACGTTGGTCAAAATGACATCTCATGTTAGCTGTAGATTTTGAGCACATATACAACCTTTGCAACCTTGGAATGATTGGAAAATGTCGAAGAACTTTTTTGGGTACTTTCCGTCTTTTGTTATCAACATTGCCAGTCTTTTCATTAAATTCCCATCTACTTTCTCCGCATCTTGGACAAGACTGAAGTTCCTCATTTTCTTTCCAATAAAGCATGCAATCATTAGGACATGAATCAATCTTGTCATACGACATTCCAAAATCATTAATAACTTTTTTCACCTAAAAAAATGAATCTGGCAATACGTCTCCATCTGGAAGAACCTCTTTTACCAACTTCAACATCAAGTTAAAAGATTTATTACTCCACTTCCCCATGCACTTAATGTTGAACATCCTAACAATGAAAGAAAGCTTGGTGTGTTTAGTACACCCAGGGTATAATGGTTGTTCAGCATCTTTCACTAACTTATAAAACATGTTAGTGTTGTCATCTTTATCCTTAACACCTATGCCTGAATCTTGACCGCCTGCATCTTTTGCCATCCTAAATGCATCACGTAGCATCTCATGTAAGCCAGTATTTGTAATCTCCTCCTCCACTTGTACATTTGATGGTTCACCATGAAATTTCCAAAACTGCTTGTCTTTAATGATTCTATTGAAGTATAGGTGCTCTCTTACTGTCTTCTTATCCAATCTTCTTGTGCACGCACAATGGAGGCATGGACATTTAATCATGTGATTGTTCGATCTGCCGTCAAATGCGAAGGAAATGAACTCATCTACACCATCATAATACTCCTTTGTGTCTCTACACAAATAGACATATACATCAAAGTTACTTATTCATTCATCCCCAAGTACTTATGAACAAAGGGATATACATCTCAACAAATACCTTGGCATGTCCATCCAACTCCAGTCCATCGTCTTCTTCTATAAGTATAAGTGAAACAACTACATAAAAGAAAAACCATTAAATAACGTGCTATGTAAACTCTAGAGTGTACTATGTAGACTTCAGAGCCCCTCCCATACAACAAAGCAAATGGGCCACAAATCTTACAAGCACATGATCATTTTCGTCAACAACTAATGTGGATTATCTCATGCTAATTTGAAAGGTGAGCATACTCCAAAAGACTTTTAAGAGAAAATATCATGCAAATTCATTTACTTATGTTGAAGGAAAAAATAACATGTTTGGCAAAGAAAGTATCTAACATGTTTTCTTTGATTGCTCTAGAAGTCAGCACATTTGGAAGGAGTTAGCTTCACATTTGCATTGGAGATGCAAATATTTTAGCCTACAAGTGTTGTGGAATAAATGCACACTATTTTCTGGTAAAAACTTCATCTCAATTTACCTAAAAAACTATTGTTGCAGTGATCTTTGAGGAAATTTGGAAGGACAGAAATGGAAATATATTTGGTAAGAGAACCTTGGAATCAAACACCTGCGTTAGAACTATAATTTGCAGAGCCAAAGAATTCTTAAAAAGTAAATAGGAACATTTGGGAACAGTCATCAGTGGAAGATAGAAGTCAATAAAACAGGGCTACTACTTGGGGATTTATTATTCATATCATGCAAGGTCAAAATAAAATTGGGGAAATCTAACAAGGGTCGGATCAAGCTCAACTTTGATGGAGCATCAAAACAATATGGCATTGAGATACACGCTGGAATAGGGAGTATCATTAGAGAGTTCATAGAGAAAGTTCTGTCAGTCAGAAGTAGATACTTCAAAAGTTGCTCTGCTATCAAAGCAAAAGCATTGGCTGCACTTAATGGGATCCAACAGGCAACTTTTCTGAGAGCAAGTTTCATTGGAATATGGATTGAGGGTGATAACATACAAGTCATACAAGTTATTAAAGATATGGGTAAAGCACCTCAGGAAATCATGAATATAATCAAGCAAATAAATGATGAATTGAAGCAGTGGAACTTAATCAAGGTAACATACATCCCAAGAGAGGGAAACATAGCAGTGGAACTTAATCAAGATAACATGCAAATTCATTTACTTATGTTGAAGGAAAAAATCTCATGCAGATCACAGTTCATTAGGTATGCTGGTACATGTCGAAAAGCAAAAGCATATTACCAACAAATGAGCAAATGTCTGGCACTCAAGAACAAGATAAACAGTGAAGGGTGAGAGGAAAAAACAAACAAGCAAACACAAAAAGAAACAGCATGCACACAAGAAAAATACACTTTCTACACCAACCAGTCACATAACGCGAAGGGAAAACAGTCAGAATCGGGCATATGAGCATCATCGCGAAACAAACGCAAGAGAGATATCGAAAGAATGGAGAAAGGTTGGGGGAGGCGAGGTGGTGATGTGGGTATATCAACCTCTGGAAGTAAACCCACCAGCATTAAGCAGAAAAGAAGAAGATCAAAGAAAAACCATCGCACACTGGCGTAGATGGGAAAAGAGAGAACATGGGTTTTGCAGTACCACCGCAGAATCCCCTGAGATTCGGAAGTGGCAGAAGAAAAGGCGTCGGCGGTCTTCCCCGTTCCCCCTCAAAACCCCGGCGCCCCGACGAAGCAGAACAGCGAGAGGACATCATTTTGAGTTACTACAACGCCGTACCTTGGATGAAGGAGCAGAGAATGACGATGACGACCCACGCTTCTCCTCGAGCTCGGAAGCAGGGGCTACAATGGGCACAAGAGCTTCGGGCGTCTTCCTTGAACGACGACGATGGTGGCCAAGGGCGCGGTCGGGGTCCGGCTTCGACGACGACGACGGTGACCGAGGGAGCGGTCGGGGTCTGGCTTCGACGACGACGACGGTGGCCGAGGGCGTGCTAGGGCGTGATGATCACGGTCGCCGTCCTGCTTGGACGACGATGGTGGTGGTCGGGCGCGGTCGGCGTCGGGCTTGGAAGGCGAGACGGTGGTGGCCGAGGGCGGGTCGGCGTCGGGCTTGGAAGGTGAGATGGTGGTGGCCGAGGGCGGGTCGGCGGGCCGAGGGCGCGGTCGCTTCAGGAGGACTTCGAAGGCGACGATGGTGGTGGCCGAGGGCGCGGTCGGCGTCGGGAGGACTTGGAAGGCGAAGGCGATGGTGGTGGCCGAGCTGGGCGCGCTTCAGGAGGACTTGGAAGGCGACGATGGTGGAATCCGCCAAACTCTTTCCAGTCTTTTTATTTCCCGCGCTAAGTGAAGCGTTGGCGCCGAACCCTACACTCACGGTTTCTATTTGTTTAGGATATTATGAATATATCAATACCTATATTTAATAACTATTCATAGGTGTATACATCTTGTTGTTACACTTATTAGTAAACTATGGCTAAAATAAATATATTTACTCACGCTTTTATCAAAACCGTAACTATATATTTGTATCTACATATGACTAAAAAAAGTGTGTGCATAACTTTGCAATGGACGGATGTAACATTTATAATTGTGGTATATACCTACGTATTACCCTACTGTAGGTAAATTATGTGGGTATAGCCCCAATTTGTTGTAGTGGTTACTACATGCTGGCCCGGGATCAAGTGTGTGTAGTCGCATCGGTGCTTGATAGCCCAACCCGCAGTAGGGACTAACCGCCCTGTGCGAAGCCCCTCATGTTCGCCCACCACTTAGTGTGGGGTTCTGCACTGCCATAAAGGAAATACGGTCCGCCTTCACTACCAGCTCGAGCTTTTGGTGCAATGGTTGGGGCTTGATCCAACAAGTGGTATCAGAGCGAGGTTGCGGGTTCAAATCCCCCGGGTGTCGTTGGGGGGGAGTTTGTTGGATTATGGGGTCCAGAAACTCCCTTAAGGATTCACTGTTACTACATGCTGGCCCGGGATCAGGTGTGTTTAGTCGCATTGATGCTTGACAGCCCAACCCGCGGCAGGGACTAACTGCCTTGTGCGAAGCCCCTCATGTTCACCCACCACTTAGTGTGGGGTTTTGCGCTGCCATAAAGAAAATACGGTCCGCCTTTACTACCAGCTCGAGCTTTTAGTGCAACAGTTGGGACTTGATCCAACAAGAAACTGGCTTTCAAGGGAGTTTATCTATAAAAACATAAGGTGAAACACAAACCGTGTCTTCTGTCATGCATCCGTAAAGTAGGTTTACCACGTGTGACTTCCGGATGACCAAGCCATTAGCAAATTCAAAAATTCCAAAACTATAGAGGTTGAAAACATCATAATATGTTAAATCTGAAATAAATATGAAATCATACAAATTCAAGCAACTTTCTCATTTTCACTGTCGACAGTTGCACACATTTGAAGGAAGCTGTCGACAATGGCATTCTTCTCGTCCTTCAAGTCCCCTTTACAGACCCAATCTGCAGTGACTTGCGACTATGTTGCCTAGGTTGTGTTCCCATTTTAGATGAATGGAATAATAGGTTATGCAGTAACATAATAGAGACTTACCATTGTTTTTTTTTCTCAGACATTGTAATGGGATTCTTAACCCGTACATAAGGGGATAGATCCAAGACGCCGGTCCTCACGCTCCTTGATCACCCGAACCATTGAGTTAGGATTCTGGGCATCAACCTCCTCAACATTAGTTGTTGGAACCTTCTCAAAATGACCTATTGGTGGAGCCTGATCATCATTCGTCATTGGAGGCTGGACATTGGCAACATATTGAGAAAATGTAGGGGGCCAAGCTGCCCATTCTTCTTGGGTCACCAGATCATCATGCGTCATTAGAGGCTGGACATCGACAACATGTTCAGAAAATGTAGGGGTTGGCCCAGCTGCCCCTTCTTCATGGGTCACTGGTTCATCCCTTTTATGAATGTACCACATGATTTCCTCAATTTGCCTCTTTTGATCATTGAGGTTAGTAGTTAACAGGTCAACTTTCTCTTCTTGAGACTTTATTGACGCTGTAATTTTCTGTAGAAGAGAGAAGGAAGCAGCATGTGGAGGAACCGTTGATGTGTCCTCTTGGATTGTTTGGTTCCCCTAGTATATAGTTTCCCATTCATTCCTCTCAACCGTCAAATTTTTGATAACCTGGAAAAGAAAATTATATAGCAATAAACATCAGATTACACAGTTCATTACTAAATAAGAATTTCATTGTGAAAGGGACTCCAAAAATCTGTTGGTCGGTGAGGGATGCTATAGGAAATGGTAAACTTTTGTCGCCGAATGGTCCCCACCTGAAGAGGTGGGGATATGCATCTGATTTATTGGTTGCCTCACCCTGGTGTGTTCAAGGAACCAAATCTAAAAAAACAAACAAGTTAAACCCAAACAAGGATGGATGATGTGTTTACACAGAGTTTGTTAAAGGAACTTACATCAAGGAAGGCAACACAACCATAAATGAAATAATGAGCTTGGAATTCATTCCCACTTCTTCTCTTTGCAGGGCAGCTTGCACCACATTTTTTATTATTTACAAAGATAACTAATTTGTCAAAATTGTGCAGTGTTACCTCCTGAACTGCGGCTGCCCAATTGAACTCTCTTATTCTCCGTATGTCATCCAAGCAGGAGAGCATCTGCTATGGACAAAAATGCGTTGATCTAGGACAAAGAAAGGTGCATAGGAGGAGCACAATCCACAGTCGAACTGTGTCCTCTACATCTGCTTCGTCATCCGAATTTACCAGTTGCTGGATAAGAGAATGCAGCTTCTTCCAATCAAAATTTGTGGCCACCTCAAACCGCTCATGCAGCCTGGACTTTTTCTTCGAGCTGCCATAATGGTGGACGGGATGTCCAAAGCTAGGCAATCCCAAAATAATGCTCACATTCTCAACAGTAAATAGGACCTCATTCTTGCCCAACAAGAAGATGTTACCTCTAACATGAGTGCTTATGATATTCTCTAACATCCTCATGCTGAAGGTACAACCAGAAGTATTGTCCACATAAAATGAAAAAAGAGTGCTCCTCATTAGCATCTATGGCATTCCCGGAATGCCATCTGATATCTATCCTTCATATATATATATATATATATATATATATATATATATATATATATCCATAGAAGAGCAGGCTTTAATAACTGGAGGATTCACTACATTCAAATAAAAATATGAAAAAATATTTGTCAACAGAAGAATGCGACAACATTATCCAACAAAAGAAACCTCTTTAGTATTGGAAGAAACCATTTGTCAACCAAGGAGATCTAATTTTCACTGGAAGTTAGTTATTTGTCACTTTTTAATGGTGAACCAAGAAGAAACCTATTTGTCACTAGAACAATTCCTATTTGTCACTGGAAGTTAGTTATTTGTCACTGAAAATGACCTATTTATCACTGGAAAGAACCTATTTGTCACCAAACAGAAGAAACATATTTGTCACTGGAACAATTCCTATTTGTCACTGGAAGTTAGTTATTTGTCACTGGAAAGAACCTATTTATCAATGGAAATGACATATTTGTCACCGAACAGAAGAAACCTATTTGTCACTGGAACAATTCATATTTGTCACTAAAAGTTAGTTATTTGTCTCTAGAAATAACCTATTTATCACTGGAAAGGACCTATTTGTCACCAAATAGAAGAAACATATTTGTCACTAGAACAATTCCTATTTGTCACTAGAAAGAACCTATTTATCACTGGAAATGACCTATTTGTCACCGAACAGAAGAAACTTATTTGTCACTGGAACAATTCCTATTTGTCACCCTAAGAGACCTATTTGTCACTAGAAAGAACCTATTTATCACACTAAGAGACCTATTTGTCGTTGGATCTCCTATTTGTCACCTGAAGAGACCTATTTGTCACCTTAATAAACCTCCAAGATAAAGATCTATTTGTCACTGGAAATAATCTATTCCTCACTGGAACATAGCTATTTCTCACCCGAAGAGACAAATTTGTCATCGAACAGAAAGAACATATTTCGACACTGGGAACCATACCTCTCACTCCAGATGCCCCCCTACGTTCTGTGTCTTCTTCTACTTTTGGTGCTGGCATAGAAACACTTGCCTCCTCTGCGTCGGGTGGGAGAGGAAGTGTAAGGTCTCGGGTCTTTAGTGGATCCTTATTGGGTCTGTAATGGTTCTGTGTGGTTGACGACAAGACCATTGTCGTTGACTTGGGGTTGACGGCCAGGGCTTGCCGTTGAGTCAGAGTCAGCGTCCAGCGATGTGGACGTCTGATGTTGAACTCAACGACATGGGATCTGGACGTCAGTCTGTAGGCAGTTCAGTAGGCGACCAGTGATGTTGACGTCGACTGGTCGGGCCTGTTGAAATAGGGTAGCCCGAGAGCAGAACCTATCTTTCTCCTTTCCTCTCCTTCCCTCCACCTTTGCTTTTCTTGATTTCCGCAGCTTCTGTTGGGTGATTTGAGCTCGTGGGAAGCCCCTGGATCGTGAGGCGTTGCTTGATCGGGCGGGAAACGCGAGATTTTGGTATGATTCGCGCGGAGTCTTCGGGGGAATCCGGCGCGATTAGTGGCTGTTTGGGGATTCTTAAGGCTTTCTGAGGTAGGGACTTAACTCCTACAACCTTCCTCATCAAACCAGCATGCTCAATTAAGTGAATTGGTGTGCAAATCATGGTTTAGGGATTGGGTTGTATCATGCCGGGATTTTGGGTAAATTGGACAATCTAGGCGTTAGATTGTTTAATTTAGTTGTGCTGGTAGTTTAGATTGATGAGAGGAAGTGTTTCCCTCCATCAGTCGAATTTCTGTTGAGTTTTGCTACCCATTTGAACTGATTCGGTTCAGTTCTGGGTTTAGGGGACTGAAGATCAACGTCCACATCTGTTGACGTTGAGATCTTCAGAGGTGATTTAAACGACAAGGTCGATTGCCGTTTAATCAGGATAAACGACATGGTGAGTGCCGTTTACCTCATATTAGCGGCAATCGATGTGGCCGTTAATCTCCTGTCTCCCAGCAGATTTGAGTTGTGTGATTAGAGGCGATTGATATGTGATGTCCGCCCTAATAGCACAAGTGGGCCAGGCTTAGAGTGTGACTCCGCCTGTGCATTTGAGTAGTTGTTTGTGGCACGAGGTGTTTACTTACTGTACGGGGTTTCAGACGTTGAGTGTGTTCCGTCTGTTGTACGTGCATTGCGTTACTGTGTACCCGTTTCTGTTGTGTTACCTAGGCGTGGGTGCGACTCCGTCTAGACGACTAGTGTGTGGTTATCCTCCGCTAGTGAGCCAGGATGTCGAGTGCGACTCTGTCCTATGCGTACTCCTTGTGGTGGTTTTGAGCCGGTCTCCGTGGAGCCCCTTCTCTACCGCTAGGGTCAAGCGTAGGGGAAAAACCGGTCGTGGACCAGACGCGAGAGAGAGCGTCTGTAGTGTGCACACGTGGCTGGGGTTGAGAGCCTCTGTGGTGACGGGACGCCGAGCCACAGACCCTAGCTGAGTCCTATTTGCTGTGTGTGTGAGTGTGTGTTACTGAGCCGCGTGGTTTACAGTTTTGTGTTGTGGTGCGACGTGTACTTACTTTCAGTTTTTACTTTCCGCACTTTAGTTTAGTTGCCGGTTGGGTTACTTTTCCCTACTGGGTCTCTTTTCTTGAGACTCACTCCCTTCCCTTTCAGGTGGGTCTTCGTCGACTCCCGTTCCAGGCGAGTCTAGCCACTCCGGTGTTGGTGCTCCCTAGTTGCAGTGAGTAGTACCTTTTTGTTGTACTTCTGTACTCTGTACTTTGCTCAGACTCTGAGGTTGTATATGATATGTTCATATAGTGAAATTTTACAGCTTTACATGGTGTGTATCTTCTTACATATAGTCTCCTCGGACTTCACTTCCTACCCTTTCGAGCTTGTCTCGTGGGTTAGCGGGTCAGAATTCGGGTTACTGGTTTACTGGTAATGCGGATTCTGGGTCGTTACAGTTTGGTATCAGAGCCTGGTCTGATGAGATATATATAAGAAAATACTTATCATGTAAACTCAGAGTATAAAGAGTACAGTTGCAGCTATGTAGCCCGGAGTTAGTTAGTATATTTATGTGTGTATTATGTTCTGTGTATAGTTCTATGGCGCCTAGGCGACGTCCTAGAGAGGGAGTAGCCGAGCAGGCGACTCGTCAGGAGGTTGGAGATGCTCCGCCACCTCAGCAGACGCAGCCTTTGCCACAGGACGCACATAGTGGTATTGTTCCGCCGCCGCCACCTCCACCTCAGGTAGCTCAGGGGTTAGACATGACTCGATTTCTTGAGGGGATGGCTCAGTTTGTTGCTCAGCACCGTGATGCGCCGGTACCCCAGGGTGGTACTGGGAGGGTGTTGAGGGAGTTCTTGCAGTTTCAGCCTCCTCAGTTTTTGGGCCAGCCTGATCCAGATGCAGCACGGGCATGGTTAGATGCAGTGGAGCGGACTTTTCGTTCCATGGAGTGTGTTCCAGAGGAGCGAGTGCTTCTAGCCAGTTACCAGTTGCAGGCGCAGGCGTTGACTTGGTGGTCCGCTGAGTGGGAGACTACTTTTCAGTCTCGCCCACTTAGGCAGATTCCGTGGCAGGAGTTTGTCGTTTCTTTTGAGAGAGCCTTCTGTCCTACTTACGTTCGGACGGAGAGGTTGTACCAGTTCCTGGACTTGCAGCAGAGGGACTCTACTGTGGTGTAGTACAGGGCTAGATTTGTGGAGTTAGGGCGTTATGCTCCGCAGATTATGGGAGATGAGGGTCTGAGGACTCAGCAGTTTGTGAGAGGCTTGAGGCCAGAGCTCAGGCAGGCGCTAATAGTTGCTCGTGTCACAGACTTGGATGCGGCCTATCAGACAGCGGTAGCATTGGAGGCAGACACCTTGCGGACTCGTGCTCGGAGTGCAGAGGTTCAGACGCAGGTAGTTCCTTCTCAGCCTCGCCAGCAGCAGGGTAGTGTGCAGACGACCCCGAGGACTGCGACTTCCTACGCGTCCACTTCTACTGGGACGACGGCGAAGTCAGGATCTCGGAGGAAGTTTCGGCGTGATAGGAGGCAGGCAGAGCAGAGGCAGCAGTCGGTTGGGAGTGTTCAGCAGCCGACAGGTCAGCCTTCGCAGCAGGTGCAGCATACTTTTGCTGGGCAATGTTACCGATGTGACCAGATGGGTCATATGGCGCGAGATTGTCCTTTGTTACCTCGTGTGCCGCAGCAGCAGACCCAGTCACAGCCCCGAGTGCAACAGCAGCAGCAGCAGCAGCAGGCACCTGTGCAGCAGTGTCAGCAGACCGGAGGTTCTGGTGGGTCGAGAGGTAGAGGTCGTGTTACTCACTTGACTCGTGCAGACGCGGAGGCAGCTCACCTGGTGGAAGGTACTGTTTCAGTTTTTGGTTATGCAGCTAGAGTCTTGTTTGATTCCGGTGCCTCTCACTCTTTTGTGTCTGAGGACTTTTTAGACTCCCTTGGAGAGTTGAGTTCGGGAGAGTCTGTTGAGTTGGCAGTAGAGTTGCCGACAGGGGACTTTGTCCTTACGTCCTACTGTCTCGAGGAGGTACCTGTGCAGTTGCAGGATCAGTTGTTGTCAGCCCGTCTGTTTGCCTTGCAGTTACATGATTATGATGTGATTTTGGGTATGGACTGGTTAGAGCGGTATGGTGCAGTGATGGATTTCCAGAAGAAGAGGGTGCACTTGCGGATACCTGGGGAAGCGGCATTCTACTTCCAGGGTATCGTACCTCTTACTTCTCGCTTTTTAGTTTCTGCTTTGAGGGCAGGGAGGTTTCTTGCTTCTGGTTGTCAGGGTTTCCTAGTTTCTGCGGTGACTCTTGACCAGATTGCCTCGGGAGTGGGGGACATTCCCGTAGTGTGTGAGTTTCCGGATGTCTTTCCGGAAGAGTTGCCTGGCCTACCACCAGAGAGAGAGATTGAGTTTACTGTAGAGTTGGTTCCTGGCACTTTACCTTTTGCGCAGACACCGTACCGTATGGCACCAGTAGAGTTGAGGGAGTTGAAGAGGCAGCTTGAGGAGTTGTTGGAGAAGGGCTATATTCGTCCTAGCTTTTCTCCGTGGGGGTCACCTGTTTTGTTTGTCCGGAAGAAGGATGGTAGCCTGAGGTTGTGTATTGATTATAGGAAGCTAAATCAAGTGACCATCAAGAATAGGTATCCTTTGCCTAGGATTGATGATCTCTTTGATCAGCTTCAGTCTGCTCGTGTCTTTTCGAAGATTGACTTGAGGTCGGGCTACTATCAGTTGCAGATTAGAGATTCGGACATTGAGAGAACTGCTTTTCGGACCAAATATGGACACTTTGAGTTTTTGGTGATGCCGTTTGGGCTCACCAATGCTCCAGCGGCCTTCATGGATCTGATGCACCGAGTGTTCCACCAGTTCTTGGACCGGTTTGTCGTAGTGTTTGTTGACGACATTCTGGTGTACTCCGCTTCGGAGGAGGAGCACGCTGAGCACCTGAGGATCGTGTTGCAGACTTTTGCGAGAGCACCAGTTGTATGCCAAACTTAGTAAGTGTGAGTTTTGGCTACAACAGGTTCACTTTTTGGGGCACGTGATCTCAGGTGAGGGAGTTTCAGTGGATCCAGCGAAGGTTGAGGCAATTTTGCAGTGGGACAGTCCCAGATCTGTGTCTGAGATTCGTAGCTTTCTGGGTTTGGCAGGTTACTACCACAGGTTTGTTCGAGATTTTTCTCAGGTTGCTGCACCCTTGACTCGGTTGACGAGAAAAGGAGTTCCATTTTTGTGGTCGGAGCAGTGTGAGCAGAGCTTCATAGAGTTGAAGCGACTGCTTACGTCGGCGCCAGTTCTTGCCTTACCTTCAGTGAGGAGGGTTTTGAGGTTTGCACAGATGCTTCATGGTGTTGGTTTGGGTGCGGTCTTGATGCAGCAAGGCCGAGTGGTGGCTTATGCGTCTCGCCAGCTTAAGCCCCACGAGGAGAGTTACCCGACCCACGACCTAGAGCTTGCAGCTGTGGTGTTTGCTTTGCGGATTTGGCGTCTTTACCTGTACGGAGTGAGTTTTGTAGTCCGTACCGACCACCAGAGTTTGAGATATGTGTTTTCTCAGAGGGATCTGAATATGAGGCAGCGTCGATGGATGGAATATCTGAAAGACTATGATTTCAGCATTGAGTATAAGCCTGGAAAGGCGAATGTAGTTGCAGATGCCTTGAGTAGGAAAGCACAGATGAGTCATCTGATGCTTAGAGAGTGGCAGTTGTGGCAGTCTGCGACAGAGGGATCTTTCAGAGTTTCATCCAGTCGTCGTCAGTGTGTGTTGGGCAGTTTGTTAGCAGCTCCCGCCGTTGTGAGACAGGTTGCTGAGGCCCAGCAGGCAGATCCCGAGTTGCACAGTGTGTTGCTTCTCCCAGAGGTTGAGCTTTGTGAGGACGGGACTGTTAAGTTCTGAGATAGACTCTATATTCCTGTTGAGGAGTCTATCAGGAGAGTTGTGTTGCAGGAGGCACATGGTTCTAGGTACTCTATTCATCCAGGGGCGACCAAGATGTATCACAGGTTGAGACGTCAATTTTGGTGGCCTGGGATGAAGAGAGACATAGCGGCTTTTGTTGCTAGGTGTTTGGTCTGTCAGCAGGTGAAGGCCGAACATCAGCGTCCAGGAGGACTTGTGCAGCCGTTAGAGATTCCGATGTGGAAGTGGGACCACGTGACGACTGACTTTGTTTGTGGTTTGCCGAGGACAGCTGGAGGTTTTGACAGCATTTGGGTTCTTGTGGACAGATTGACGAAGACTGCCAGATTCTTACCTGTCAGGACTAGTTGGGGTGTGAGTAGGTTGGCCGCGTTGTACGTAGAGCGGATTGTTCCTTTGCATGGAGTGCCGATCTCTATTGTGTCAGACAGGGATCCTCGCTTCAATTCTGGGTTCTGGCGCAGTTTCCAGAGAGCTTTGGGGACAGAGTTGGCTTTTAGTTCCGCCTACCACCCTCAGTCAGACGGTCAGTCAGAGCAGACTATCCAGACTTTAGAGGAAATGCTTAGAGCTTGTTGCCTGGAGTGGCAAGGGTCGTGGACAGCTCACTTGCCATTGGTCGAGTTTGCATATAATAATAGCTATAACTCCAGTATCGGTTTGGCACCATATGAGGCTTTGTACGGACGACCGTGTCGTACTCCTCTTGACTGGTTCGAGGTTGGCGAGCGAGTTGTCACGGGGCCAGAGTTGGTTCAGCAGGCAGTTGAGGTAGTTCAGCTTGTGAGACAGAGGCTTCAGTCAGCTCAGAGTCGGCAGAAGAGTTATACTGATCAGCGCAGGCGACCGCTCGAGTTTCAGATAGGAGACCAGGTGTTTGTTCGTGTGTCTCCTATGAAGGGAGTGGTGAGGTTCGGTAAGCGTGGAAAGTTGAGTCCTCGCTTTATTGGGCCTTTTACCATTACTGAGCGTGTCGGAGGTTTAGCGTATAGACTTGAGCTTCCGTCAGAGTTGACAGCAGTGCACGACGTGTTCCACGTGTCGATGCTTCGGAGGTACCTTTCTGACGAGTCTCACATTCTGCAGAGTGCAGAGTGGTCTGAGGTGACTCCAGTGTTGACTGTACCAGAGTTTCCGTTGCACATTGAGGATCGCCGAGTTCAGAGGTTGAGGAACAAGGCAATCCCTTTAGTTCGTGTTGCGTGGCAGCGGCACTCCGGTGGTGAGTCGACATGGGAGAGGGAGGACGAAATGCGCGAGCAGTTTTCGTACCTCTTTGGTGAGTCTTCTTTCCTTGTGTTGTTTGAATTTTGAGGGCAAAATTCCTTAAGGGGGGAGGGCTGTAAGGTCTCGGGTCTTTAGTGGATGCTTATTGGGTCTGTAATGGTTCTGTGTGGTCGACGACAAGACCATTGTCGTTGACTTGGGGTTGACGGCCAGGGCTTGCCGTTGAGTCAGAGTCAGCGTCCAGCGATGTGGACGTCTGATGTTGAACTCAACGACATGGGATCTGGACGTCAGTCTGTAGGCGGTTCAGTAGGCGACCAGTGATGTTGACGTCGACTGGTCGGGCCTGTTGAAATAGGGCAGCCCGAGAGCAGAACCTATCTTTCTCCTTTCCTCTCTTTCCCTCCACCTTTGCTTTTCTTGATTTCCGCAGCTTCTGTTGGGTGATTTGAGCTCGTGGGAAGCCCCTGGATCGTGAGGCGTTGCTTGATCGGGCGGGAAACGCGAGATTTTGGTGTGATTCGCGCGGAGTCTTCGGGGGAATCCGGCGCGATTAGTGGCTGTTTGGGGATTCTTAAGGCTTTCTGAGGTAGGGACTTAACTCCTACAACCTTCCTCATCAAACCAGCATGCTCAATTAAGTGAATTGGTGTGCAAATCATGGTTTAGGGATTGGGTTGTATCATGCCGGGATTTTGGGTAAATTGGACAATCTAGGCGTTAGATTGTTTAATTTAGTTGTGCTGGTAGTTTAGATTGATGAGAGGAAGTGTTTCCCTCCATCAGTCGAATTTCTGTTGAGTTTTGCTACCCATTTGAACTGATTCAGTTCAGTTCTGGGTTTAGGGGACTGAAGATATCAACGTCCACATCTGTTGACGTTGAGATCTTCAGGGGTGATTTAAACGACAAGGTCGATTGCCGTTTAATCAGGATAAACGACATGGTGAGTGTCGTTTACCTCATATTGGCGGCAATCGATGTGGCCGTTAATCTCCTGTCTCCCAGCAGATTTGAGTTGTGTGATTAGAGGCGATTGATATGTGATGTCCGCCCTAATAGCACAAGTGGGCCAGGCTTAGAGTGTGACTCCGCCTGTGCATTTGAGTAGTTGTTTGTGGCACGAGGTGTTTACTTACTGTACGGGGTTTCAGACGTTGAGTGTGTTCCGTCTGTTGTACGTGCGTTGCGTTACCGTGTACCCGTTTCTGTTTTGTTACCTAGGCGTGGGTGCGACTCCGTCTAGACAACTAGTGTGTGGTTATCCTCCGCTAGTGAGCCAGGACGTCGAGTGCGACTCTGTCCTGTGCGTACTCCTTGTGGTGGTTTTGAGCCGGTCTCCGTGGAGCCCCTTCTCTACCTCTAGGGTCAAGCGTAGGGGAAAAATCGGTCGTGGACCAGACGCGAGAGAGAGCGTCTGTAGTGTGCACACGTGGCTGGGGTTGAGAGCCTCTGTGGTGACGGGACGCCGAGCCACAGACCCTAGCTGAGTCCTACTTACTGTGTGTGTGAGTGTGTGTTACTGAGCCGCGTGGTTTACAGTTTTGTGTTGTGGTGCGACGTGTACTTACTTTCAGTTTTTACTTTCCGCACTTTAGTTTAGTTGCCGGTGGGGTTACTTTTCCCTACTGGGTCTCTTTTCTTGAGACTCACTCCCTTCCCTTTCAGGTGGGTCTTCGTCGACTCCCGTTCCAGGCGAGTCTAGCCACTCCGGTGTTGGTGCTCCCTAGCTGCAGTAAGTAGTACCTTTTTGTTGTACTTCTGTACTCTGTACTTTGCTCAGACTCTGAGGTTGTATATGATATGTTCATATAGTGAAATTTTACAGCTTTACATGGTGTGTATCTTCTTACATATAGTCTCCTCGGACTTCACTTCCTACCCTTTCGAGCTTGTCTCGTGGGTTAGCGGGTCAGAATTCAGGTTACTGGTTGTTACTGGTAATGCGGATTCTGGGTCGTTACAGGAAGCGTCGTCGGTTGCTCCACTGGCTCCTCTGCCATGGCCTCCTTAGCAATGCGGTGACTGAAGTGCATAAGCAGACTCTTCTTAGGCACCATGGATGAACCAGAGTGCACGAGCAAGAAAACGGGATTTACAGAGAGATGGTAGGGATTTTCGTGGGTGAGGAAGACGAAGATTGAGACAATGCAAGGGAGGCTCTTGTGTGAGTTAGAAGGGATCTCTCTTTCAAATTATTTTCGTAGAAATGGCGGGAAGGGCAAAATTGGGTTTAAAGAAATATCTCATATAATCATTGTTTCGTGATGGAGGCGGTTTCATGATGACCGGCCTCGGGAAGCCGCGAAACAAGTGGCGACGCGTTTGCAGAAGCTGACGTGGGTGTTTTCTAGGTGGACCAATCACCTGTGCCTCGGCGATTCCAACGTGGACATTTTACCCGTGCATACGTGCACATAGCATTTCTTCTCTCCATTTTCACCGCCTCTTCCCTCCTTGCCATCGCTCTTCTGGCCATTGGCCTTGGCCAACTGATCGGACCTTCTGGAGAACATCGCTGAGCGCCTGACCTCCCTCGTCAACAAATTCGCTTTGCCGCTGTCTGCCGATCCTGGCGCTCGGCCCTCCACCCCGGCATCCGCCCCCGCGCCTACTGCTTTTACTTAATCCTCCCCGACCAAGAACAAGGAGGCCGCTACAGCAGCGATGTCGGGGGCGTTGGCCACTTTCTCCTCGTCGACCTCTTCGATAAGAAGGTCCAACGCGGCCTCAGGCTTCCGTCTGAGCTTATTTAGGGGTGTAAATAAGTCGCTACGTTTGACGAATAGTTCGAACTTTGATTCGATAAAAATTCAGTTTAGCTCATTTATTTAATTAACGAGTCGAGTTTGAATAAAAAAAATTCAATTCATAAACGAGTCGAGTCTGAACACATGTGAGCTCGACTCGATTATATTCGTGAACAGCTCGTTTAAGAACTTGTTAAGAGCTCGATTAAATACTCGTTAAGAGTTTATCTAAGTACTCGCTAACACTTCTGTTACTACTGGAGTAACGTGGTCGGCTTAGACTGAGAAGACCAAGGGAGAAGTCGATGGTGCGGGGGTGCTGGAGTTGCCGAGCTTCCGACCTGCAAGTCCACCAAGGGAGCTCGGTGGATAGACACTCTGATGATCAAGTCAGCTCGAGAGTCCACAAGTCAGGAATTTCAGTTTCAGATATTGTGTACCTTTCGATAGAGTGTATAAGCCTCTTTTATAGAACTAGGGTGCTCGTTTGACAGTTGGGTATCCTCGTAACTCTCGCTGGAGCCATCGCCATCCTCGCTGGCGTCTGACTGAAAATGGCTGGCTGGATCATCGAGATTGCGGTCTCAACGGCCGTGACTGTCGAATGTACGGGATCAGCGGACGTTGCCTACGTGAATCTTGTAATCTGGTGAGTTGTACTCCAAGAATTCCGCTGACACGTTGGATGCTGACCAGGCTTTCGCCTTACACAAATTCTCGTCCTGGGCCGAGGGAAAAGAAGTCAGAACGAGGAGTCGAAGGTCGGGCGAGCCGAGCTCTAGCTCAGCACATACATACGTCGGTTGGGAACCCTCCACATCAACTTCGTTTAAATATTTTTTTAATATAATAAATATATATTGATATAAAAATATTTATTTATTTTTATATAGTTATTATTATAATATAAAATATTTATGAGGGCTTAAATGTCATAGACTAAATCCACAGTGTATATTGACAAATTATGCAAATGAAGGTATATACACAAATCATGTAAATAGTGGCATGAACACAAAATTTAGTGTTGCAAAGTCCCACAGCATATCAAACATCTTCTTCCTCCCGAGACTGACCTACGTAGTAGGTGAACCCCCCGGTGGAGCCAAGGGGCACGTTGTCGGCCAGTGGCATCTCCGCCGACCACTGTGGACCATTCGTCAGTAGCAGACGATGCTCTCGATGGTTGCAGTACCGTCACCAACGGTGCAGAAAGGGGGGTCTGGGCGGCGTGCGAAGTGGAGTTACAGCACCGCTCGTATCTTGTCGCGCATCAACCCCTCAATTGCGGTGTCTATCTATTAATCTCATATTGTTTGTGATAAATTATGAATATATTTCAAATATTATGTTAAAATAGTTAAATTAAGTAACTTATCAAAATTATTGAGATATGAGTTTGAAATAAGATAAATTTAGGTCTTATGAACGATCAATTTTTTACTTGTAAATTAGCAAAGATATTTTTAAGGAGACGCATCGTTAAGGATCGTCCTGCCTTCTCGATCCGTTCACCAGAGACGTCATCATGCTTCCCTCGCTGCTGGAAGTACAGCTGTGTTCCGGGCCGTCGTCCCGGGTGCCTTGGTTCCCAGTGAACCTGTGCTTGTCGTCGCCTGACCCGGCTGCGTCGCCGTCGTCACACGCTTGTGACCGGCGGGGGGGGGGGGGGGGGGGGGACTGGATTATGCGGTGGCGCTGGATCACCAGGATTAATAATATCGGCGTCTACGACGACATGGTGAAACCATAAGGGGACCTTCTACGCCATCAGAAGGGAAGTCGTGGTACCGGTGGCCGCCCTCGTGATCACTGGCAGGGCCAGAAGAGGCGGCCTCGGCGATGAGCCCCGCCTCGTTTACCTGTGGATTGTGGCACGATTCATGTTCTCGTACGTAAGGGCTGCTTCTTCTTGGCGGGCCAACCCGATGGGGGACTTGGTGGTCGTGATCATGATCGCGGAGTCTCGTGGCTACACAGAGGTTTCTTTGCTGCCAGATCAATATGTCATTTGCTACGGGAAATTTGATACGGGACTTTGGGGACTGCGCCCTCTTCATGGGTTACAGTTGCTGTGTGTCGATCAGGGCTTCTAAGGTTAAGGATCGTGGGTGTAGAGAGAGCGTCATCTACTCCGCGAACGACCGCAGGGTACCCCGGAATGCATCGGCTACAGATCGTCTATTGCAGGTTTTCGCCTGGGACAATGGTAGCAAGAAATGGCTGTACGGCCTAAAAATAGAGACCTCGTTCGTGATCCCTCCCATGTGGATTGCTCCTAGGCCATGGCCGCCATAAGAAGTTACCACCCTCTGGGCATCAGTCTTTTTCTTTCTTTCTTTTGGTATATCCTGCATAGCTGCTTTGTTCTCTTTTCATGTGGAGGCAATGCAACTAGACAAAATTTAATTTTTAGAATTGAAGAGGATTTGAAACACCTTACAGTTAGATTGTTCGAATGGTTTCTCGGTTTTCTTTACTGGGTTCTTTGTTTTCATTTGCGGCGTATTGGTTCCCGTGGATACCGACGAGAGGATTTCCCTTTCTAGGATCATGTCCCATATAACACGGTTCTTACCTGTCTGATCTTAGTTCTATCTGTCTCATCACTTAGGCCTTGCTCTTTAGCTTGAGTTCACTAAGATTGTGTCACAAGTAGCTCTTGACCCCCTGTTCTGGTTCGCTGTTCGTTAAGATGATGCTTCACAAGGAAAAATCATGGACTCTGTCTCCAGAGATATAAGAAAAGAATGACCCACGAGGGAAATAATTATAGAACTCCAGTCCAGTTGATTATAAAACATACCCTGCCACCGAACTGTCCTCTACTGCAAGTCTTAGGAGGTTTCAGATGTTGACAAGTTATGATAAAGTAAAATGCATCTAGAACTAGCAATTCAAGAAAATTAGCGTTCACAAAGGATATGAAACTCTAGGGATATGTCTATCCTCACTGGATGTGTCGATAACTTTTCTTTTGTCTGTCATTTCCTAGAACACCATCAAACACATCTAATTAATTCATGCTAACCATCTAAATTTTAAGAACAAAATAATTTTTAGAAATTCTAGAGTACACACAAACGTTTTATTTATTTCTTTTGTGAAAATGGTTACAAAGATGTCTATTACCCATAACATTTCTCTGATACCACCTCTGTAACACCCTCTTCCGACCGTACACACATATACATATCACATAACTTTTGATCAGAAGAGGGGTTACACTAACAAATTTCACTATGGGCAGACAAATCTGTGTAATACACAAGACTAGCAAACCATTCCACAAGACATCTTTGAAAGTATTATACATCACAAGGTAACAAAATATTAATTACTCATTATTTACACAAATCCAAATCTTCTCTCTCTAGACCTTTAATAATACAACAAAACCTCTACAAAATTACTAAAACTGCGCTATTCTTCTTCTTATCTTCTTCATCAGCAGCGGAATTGAGAATCATCTGAAGCTGAAATTGCACTCACTTTTAATCTGAAAAGGGGTGGAGGAAACAAAAGCGTGAGTCGGAGGACTCAGTAGGTGAAAGTAAGCGTATATGGATCAAAAACACATTTGCTCATGAATTTCATACTTAACAGAAACATATAGCTCAATTTGATTTCATAACGAGCTCAAACAAATTTCAGAACAAGAGTCATATATGTCTTTCAAAATTCAGATCATAACTTGATTTGGAAACGAATTCGACAGGCATCATACTGCTCTCAAGAGGTTACTAAATAACGTAAATATATCTTCAGTGCCTAGGCGATTCCAGCACCTTGGATCTTGTTCATTGCGTAAGAACAGAATTTATTACCCACCATCATCAGTCCATTGACTTGGATTTATCTACAAACTGTCGCCCACAGCTGATCACAAGTGACCGGTGCTACCACAAGTGATCCTAATCCCTCTTTAAAGAGAACACTGTCTTCAGATCATAAGTTACATTTCATGAGCACAATAGGGTTAGAAATTCAAGGATAGGTTGATTGATGATTAATTAATTCATCTTGGTGATAAAATAGTTTAGAGCCCAAGAAAATGAGATAAACAACCTGTGGGGTCAATAGTATAGTGATTCTTTAAAGGATGGGACAAGAATTGGTGCTGGGAACACATGGCAGTGCTTGTCGACAGCTAGAGGGTACCTATCGACAGGTACTGATTTCCAGAACCATGTTTCTAGGATTTGGACTGTGTCTGTCAATAAGAAAGGGTCATCTGTCGACAGGTCAGGGTCGTCTGTCGACAGATGAGAGCTACCTATTGACAACTACTGATTTTTCAGAAGTTTTGAGTTCTGGAAACTTTAGGCATGTCGACAGATGAGTTCTAACTGTCGACAGCCGCAAGTCCAGCTTCCAAAAATAGATCTACACAACTCTAAAGACTCTTTTAAAGATTCATATGCATCCCAATATGTTTAACACATCAAAGAGGGTCTTGTGCATAGTTCTAAACATCACTTATACGAAGAAAGGAAGCATAGACAATAGGAGTTCAAACTTTGCATATGAATGGCATAAAATTGGGAACTTGTAGGAAAAGACTTTGTAGGAACATATCTACTCCCTCATGCAATTCTTTCTCCAAGCTGGAACAAAATTCGTACTAAATACAAAATCTACTTCTTAAGACATGAATAATGACTAGAGTCTCATGAAAGCTTCACTGACCCTCGTGACAGAACCAAAGTAGACACTCAAACTCCAAGGTTCTAGTAGAAGAAGAAACAAGAAGAGAAGAATTTTCCACAGAACTAGAGACAAATAGGAAAACATAGGTTTCCAAGAATGAAGAAGCTACAAGTATGAAAATAGAAGACTGGAGAGAAATCAGAGAAAGGAACCTACCTAATCTTGGAGGATAAAACCTTTTCCTCGAAGATTCACATCTAACAGAAGAATGGGATGCAGTCGTTGCAGTCTACGGCAGTCACAATTTGTATCCTTTCTAGCACAGGCAGAGGAAGCAGCAGCACCTTCCTCAAGGCGATAGTGCCAGCAACGCTCCTCAAGGTAAGAAACGCCAAGTGCAACAGAAATGGAAGAAGGAAAAGTTTGGACATCTGCCGCTGAAGAAGTTTTTTAATAGCTTCAAAGTGACCCATGCACAACGGCACGTCAACCCACAAAGTGTCACAATAAAAGCCATGGAGTTCTTACCATCGACACCTTTACCATGCATGGCTTCCCCAACTTACACCTATGGTAAGATGTGTAAGCTTCTAACCAGGTGAAGTGGCTCACCCAACTCCCAGCACGTAAGCAACCAATAATTCCAAGAAAATTAGTTACCATAAATAACCCATAATTCAGCTAACCCAAAGATCCTCATGTAAGCATATTCAAATGATGTCCATTTAAGTTAAAATTTCAACCATAGACTAATAGGAAAGTTTTACAAATTATGGTGATTTTAGTTTAATTTTTAGAATTGATTTTTCACTGGGTGAAAAATCGTCCGAAAAATAGTTGCGTCGACTAAATCTCGAGATCCGCACGTCAACAATTCCAAATATTTACATTTTTTGATATCACCATATTTTTCTAAGAATTATGGTGTTCTCAAATTTCATTTTTGTTATAGAATTCCGGTGTCGCCCTGTCGGGGTGTGTACGACCGAAAGTAGTACCGGTGCATGATAATGTGTCATAAGCACACTCTTAATCCTAAATATCTCAATTTAAGTCTAATTGGTTTGCATAAACAAGAATTTCTAAGTAAATCACGATATTTAAAATTCTAAGATATTACATTTCTCCCCTTGTTAAAATAAATTTCGTCCTCGAAATTGGCAAAATTTACTTACTGAATAGATGTGGATACTTCTCTTTCATCTCTTGCTCTAACTCCCACATTTCTTCTTCCACAAGTGCATTTCTCCACAAGATCTTCACCATAGAAACTATTTTATTTCTGAGAACTCGTTCTTTCTTGTCCAATATTTTTACGGGTTCCTCCTGTATGGTTAAATCTGACTGTACCTCGACATCGTCATAACTGATTATACGTGAAGAATCCATTATGTATTTTCTCAGCATGGATATGTGAAACACATTATGAATGTGTGACCAAGAGGGCGGTAGGGCTAACTGATATGCTACTTCTCCTATCCTTTGCAATATCTCAAAAGGCTCTACATATCTTGGACTGAGCTTTCCTTTCTTACCAAATTAGAAATACATGATCACCTACGTTAAACTCTAGTGGCCTCCTTCTCTTATCCGCATACTTCTTCTGTCGGTCTTGAGCTATTAGCAATCTCTTCCTGATTAATTTAATCTTCTCTAAGCAGTTCTGAATTAGTTCCAGCCCAATGAGACTCTTTTCTCCCACTTCTGCCCAGCAGAGGGGTGATCTACAGGGTCTACCATATAATGCCTCATATGGTGTCATTCCAATACTTGTATGGTAACTATTATTGTATGCAAACTCAATTAAGGGTAGGTAATCATCCCAGCTATCACGCCATTCCAAACTGCAGGCTCTCAGCATGTCTTCGAGTGTTCTGATAGTTCTTTCAGATTGACCATCAGTTTGAGGATGATATGTCGAACTAAATTTTAATTGTGTACCCATGGCTGCTTGAAGACTTTTTCAAAATCTAGCAGTAAACATTGGATCTCTATCTGAAATTATTGACAAAGGAATTCTATGAAGTCTCACTATTTCCTTTGTATACAATTGAGCCAAATCTTCTAATGATTGTGTCTTTGTAATTGCTAGGAAATGAACTGATTTAGTTAGTCTATCCACAATTACCCAAATAGCATGATGCTTCTTCCTTGTCTTTGGCAAACCCATCACGAAGTCCATAGTTATATGCTCCCATTTCCATACAGGAATTTCAATTAGTTGCATAGGCCCTGCTGGCTTCTGGTGCTCAGCCTTTATTTGTTGACATGTTAGATATTTACTCACAAATTCTGCTATGTCCTTTTTCATTCCATGCCACCAAAATTACTTTTTCAGATTCTGATACATTTTAGAGCTACCAGGATGGATCGAATACTGAGATTTGTGCCTTTCCTTCAATAATTCTCTTTTGATTTCTTCGTTTTCTGGTACACATATTCTATTTTGAAATCTGATTATTCCTTGACTATCTCTGATGTATCCTGGTTTGTTTGTCATCTCTTTTAATTTTTGATCTTGGTTCTGTGCTTCACCAATTTTATCTAGCAATATTGACCTTACTGTCAATTGTGCCAGTATCAAATTTTCTGCACCATACCTTGGTGAGTAATCAATCAGATCTGTCATTTCTTTCCACTATTGGTGTAACTGTAGTGCCCTTGATTTCTTCCTGCCCAAAGTATCAGCAACCACATTAGCTTTACCTGGATGGTAATTTACTGTAAAATCATAATCCTTCAGAAATTCTAACCATCTCCTTTGTCTTAGATTCAGTTCCTTCTGAGAAAATATGTACTTTAGACTCTTATGGTCAGTATAAACTTCAAATTGTTCTCCATACAAATAGTGATGCCAGATTTTCAAGGCATGTATAATTGTTGCTAATTCTAGGTCATGAGCTGGATAATTCCTTTCATGATCTTTTAGTTGCTTAGAAGCATATGCTACCACTTTCCCATGTGGCATAAGAACACATCTAATTCCTCTTTGAGATGCATCCGTGTACACTATAAATCCTCTCGATCCTTGAGGTAAAGTAAGAACCGGAGCTGTGGTAAGCTTCCCTTTTAATTCCTGAAAAACTGGCCTCACATTTCTCATTCCACACAAAAGGTGTATCTTTTCTGGTTAACTGAGTCAAATGCATAGCTATAAAGAAAAACCTTCAATAAATCTCCTATAGTAACCAGCTAATCCCAAGAAACTTCGGATTTCTGATGGATTCTTGGGTCTTTCCCAATTCAGAATTGCTTCAATTTTACTTGGGTCTACTGCCACACCTTTTTCAGAAATCACATGGCCCAAAAAGCTCACTTCCTTGAGCCAGAACTCACATTTACTTAACTTAGCATATAACTGGTGTTTCTTTAAGGTTTGTAGTATAATTCACAAATGCTCCTTGTGTTCTTCTTCATTATAAGAATATATCAACACATCATCTATAAACACCACCACAAAGTTGTCCAAATAAGGCTGGAATACCCTATTCATAAAATCCATAAATATCGCAGGTGCATTAGTGAGTCCAAAAGGAAGTACCAAAAACTCATAGTGTCCATATCCGGTTCTAAATGCGGTCTTAGGGATGTCGTCTTCTTTAACTCTCTATTGATGGTATCCAGACCTTAAATCAATCTCAGATAATATTGTGGCAGACCGAAGTTGATCAAATAAGTCATCAATTCTAGGTAGTGGATATTTGTTTTTGATTGTGACCTGATTCAACTTCCTATAATCAATACATAATCTAAGGGATCCATCTTTCTTTCTAACAAATAATACCGGAGCTCCCCATGGTGACACACTCAATCTAATAAAATCTTTGTCTAATAAGTCTTGCAACTGATTCTTTAACTCTATCAACTCGGTTGGTGCCATTCTATAAGGAGCTATGGATATTGGTAAAGTCCCAGGTAAAAGTTCAATAGAAAAATCAATCTCTCTACTTGGAGATAATCCAGATAAATCATCAGTAAAAACTTCTGAAAATTCTTTCACAACATCAATATCTTGAATTGATTTCTGTTTATGCTCATTTGACATAGCCATTACACTTGCTAGATAACCTTGACAGCCGTTTCTCAGCCATTTAATGGTTTTAAGTGCTGATATAGTCTTCTTGTTTCCATTAATCTTTGGACAACTATAACTGAAATTAGCTAATCCTGGCCTTTTAAATATTAAAACTTTCTTATGGCAATCTAGTAATGCATGATTTTCTGCTAACCAATCCATTCCCAGTATAATGTCAAAATCTTGCATGTTATCCAGTACATATACATATGTGGTAAGTTCATGCTCTCCTATTTTCAGATTTATTTCAGGGATGACAGAAGTAAGAATAGCTATTTGACCAGTAGGACAGTCAAGTACCATACTTCCTACCAATTTATCTGGTCTCTGAGATATAGAATTAAAAAATACCCGAGAAATAAAAGAGTGAGTAGCTCCAGGGTCAAATAATACTCTAGCATACATATTTTCAGTCAGGAGAATACCTTCAACCACAGTGGGGGTATCTTGGGCTTCCTCCTTTGTCAGAGCAAATACTCTAGCTGGTCCTTTGGGTAGTTGTCTTGGGGCTTGCTGAAAGTAGGGTTGTGGCTTTTGTGTTTTTGACTGGTCTACTTTGAGTGGACAGCCCCTAATCAGATGTCTTTTTTGACCACATCCATAACATTTTCCCACTACTTTCCAGCATTCATCACCGGGGTGTCTTCCTCCACATTGAGCACACACGGGCCAACTCTTTTTCTGTTCTCCCTGCTACTTGGTTGGATCAACCTTTCGCTTCTGACCTTTCGTTTCCTTGGTATACAAATTTTTCTTCTTAGCCCCATTGGTTTTTTTATTTTTCATATACTCTAAAAACTCAGATTCCACAATAAACGCAGTCTTTAATGCCATTGCCGTGCTTTGGGGATCTAGTGGAGCTACCTTGTTCCTCACATTAGGTTTCAACCCTCTCACAAATTTCTTTACCCTCTTGAGTTCATTGTCGCAAATGTGAGGTGCACACTTTTCCAGTTCAGTAAATTTGGTTTCATATTCTACCACGGTCATATCTTTTTGTTCCAGCTGTAAAAATTCCACTTCTTTTCTATCCTTGATGTGCGGTGGAGTGTATTTTTCATACAACTCTCTTAAGAATTCTTCCCAACTAATGTTATCTCTATTTCTGAATGCATTTCTCATGCCAGATTGCCACCATTCATCTGCTCTATCTTGAAGCATATAAGTTGCCAGTGTGACTTTGTAAGGCCTCGAATTTTCGTCGCATTAATTGTATTTGTGTATTTGTGCTTGTGTATGTATGTACATATTTACGTACGTATTAATTAGTACAAGTACGTGTGCATGTGTTTATATTAAATATAAATAATGTATGTATTGCATGGTGATAGTATGGATATAATACCATATAAATATTGTATGTATATACGCATGGTATGCATGTTTTCTGCATATTTTAGAGTTCTGGCCGAAGGCCATCTTGGCGTCAACCCCAGGCCGTTGAGGTGGTGTCAGCGTCCAGACATGGACGCCAACACTAATCCGGGCGTCCAGCGATATGGACGCCAATCTCTCTGGCCTGCATGCGCAGCAGAGTTGCAAACTTCTGAAACAAGAAAGCCAGCCATTGGGGGGGGCTGTCCCCAACGGCTCTAAGGGCTGTCAAGTCACCCTATGAGTGGGAGAGAGGCTCTCCTTATGTCTGAACCCGAAATGGCCTCTTCCCACTCCTCTCTTCACCCTTGCAAGAGGAGAAAAGAGAAAAGAAAAACCCTAGAGAGAAACTGAGGAAAACCCCACCTTTTCACCCAAATATCCGAACTTCTGAAGCTTGATCCGACGTTCCACTGCAACTGGAGGCTAGAAGGATCATCGAGGAAGGCTTCCCCGACCTCGACTTGTTGTGGATCTCGCTCAAGAACTCGGAGGAGAGTTTATTTGGAGGCTTCTTGGGACAGCCCAAGGAGAGCTTCACCGAGCCCTAGATCCCTTGGTGCAATTTTTAAAAGGTAAGTGACCTATCCATGATGTTCCCGTATGTGTCTAGGTCGTTTCTATTATTTTTATGGATTTTTCCTCGAGTCCTAGACCCTCCCATTCACCCAAGTTTGAGAGCTCGGGTCTGTGTTTCTGCACAGACCTGCATTGACGGCAAGGTCAATGGACGCCGATATCATGCTAGGCGTCCATCGACCATGCCGCTGACCATGAGTCAGCGGCCAGAGACTGCCGCCAAGTTCCTCTGGACAGAACAGTGACATGTTCTGCCCTTCCTATCGACTATTTTCGGTATGGTTTCCGTGATGAGGATATATGGTAACCCTATACACTATGTATGTTGTCAATTGTGGTGTGTAGATGAGTGTGATGTATGATGGTGAATGTAGGAAATTTTATACCGTGAATGTGTAAGCATGAAATGTTGAAATTCTTGCCAATCCATGTTTCATGGTTAGGATTAGTCTGAATGCCTTAGTTTTGTCAAAGCATGAAGATTTGTAGATCAGTATATGTATTCTCAATTTTGATAATTTGTCCATTGCTTGCATGAGTTGCAAATAAATTCGGTTCGGTAACTAGAAAGGCATGCAAGAATGGTTGTGGTGATCGATTTGTGATTGTATGATTTAGGATAGTTTTGTATTCTTAGATCATGTATATGATAGTAATCTCTGTTAAAACAGCAAGTGGCAAATCGCATGATATGTGAAACCCCATGTTAACTTAAGTTGTAAATAGCATGCTAAATAGGTGTTTTATTTACTGAAACTTCCATTTAGCTCAGAAAAATCTGAAAAATTGAGTGTATGATCTAGAATCCGAAAATAGCATGTGGTTAAAATTTCAGGTCATTTGGACCAGTATATAAGAAGTTATGTATTTTCCATGTGAAATTTAGTAATCTACGTATGATATCGTAATGTGATTAGATAGTGCTTAAACCTAACTTGAATGATGAAATTTCTGTGTGTTAAGCTCCTGAAATCTGTAGTGTCATGTTAGGAAAAACAGAGATGTGCATGTGAGTGAGAAAGTGAATGAGATGAAAAGTGATATGTGTAAACCATGTGTAAAAAAAAAAATCGGTAAAATGTGTAAATGTGTAAATTGTGCCAAGTGTGACATTGCTTCCACAGAGGGCAGTGGAACTGTATCGGGGAAAAGTCCCCCTGAGAAAGTTCAGTGTGTAAGTGACCCTAAGGGCATTAGGGGGAAATCCTGGAGGTGGACAAGTACCACTGGTTAGGGTGGAGACTTGTTCTCCCGGTCTGCGTAGTCCAAGAGTCGCCATTGGAATGCCTAGATGGCATATATGTGTAATGCGATGTGTATATGTCTTTCTTTGGTGGTTTGGACTATGTGTCACGGCACCTAAAATGTGTAATGTGTAATGTGAAATGTGTAATGTGTATGTGTCTATGTGTAAATGTGTAAGTGAACAATGTGAATGTGTATGTGCAAAGTGTAACCATGTGAAAGAGAAAACTTGTGTAAAGAAAATGTGAAATTCTAAATGTGAAAATATGTTGTTGAAATCCATGTGAGACAAATCTGAAACCATGTGAAATCAGTAAATTCATGTTGTTATTATCATGTGTATGTGTGTAAAAATGCCTAGAATCCATGTTAGGGATAATTAATGAGCACGTGTGCAAATAGCATGATTGGTTATTCACATGATTTGTTTTAAGCAACATTGTAGCTCTCATGTGTAGGTTTACAGCCATTAAACCATGTGAAACCAGCAACTTAAAGCATGTGAAAATGTCTATGTATGTGTTTAAAAACATGTAGGATCCATGCTAGTCGTGTTTTCTTTCCATGTTTGCACAATGTTCATGTTGGTAGCTCTCATGTCCTGGTTCTTTAAAGACAAAGTTTCATGAGTAAATTGAATAGAGAGCATGTGATAGGTAAAGTTTTATTCTTAGAAATTTGAAAGCATGATCCATGTATAAACTTGTAAAACTTTCATGATAGGTTGAAACCTTCAAATGATTGCATGCCATGTGTTGTAAATGTTGAATGTGCATGTAGAAACCCCTATGACTTATACGTGTATGTTATGAGTAGTGTTTCTTGCTGAGTCTTTGGACTCACTCCTTGCTTCGGCATACAGGTGTAGTTGGTGACGTGGCACCTTTGGAGGAGACAGTGGAGACGGACTCCGAGCGCGGAGATTAGCTAGTTTTGGAGCTTCTTTGTGATTTGTGTATTTCATAGTATGTACTTTGAACATTGTATTAGAATTATCATGAAAAGAATGTATAAGTGTGGACATTATGTATTTCATTTCAGCAATTTAAATTATGTGAACTTTTAGTTCCTTATTGTTAATTTCAAACTTCATGTATGTTAAATGTGGATGATGAATGAATGGAGACAGTTGTCTTTTACTTCTGCTACTCTGTTGTATATTCGCGTGTATCTCAGCTGTATGTATCGTTTGGGTAAATTTCCCACTGTGAGGACTCTTGCTATACCGACGTGGGTTGGTATAACCATACCGGTATAATGAGGGCCGTCACAGACTTTGTCCTCCTCTTCGCATCTAATGGCCTTAAATATCTTTTCCATCTCTCTAACACATCTTTGTACAACCTCGGGTTAACTACTTCCTTTAAAGGCTAGAGGTCCCATCTTCTTAAATTTTTCTAACAACGATACTCCAAAAATTCTCTCTCCACCTATATCTTGTTGGTTCTTCATTAGTGTTTGCACCAATCCCTGAAATGACTGTATAAAAGCGGTAAAATTAGGAGTCTCAATACTTCCTTCTTGAGAGTTTCTGGCCGGTAGTATATTGGGAACTTCCCCCCTAGAACCTTCTTCAATTTTCTCATGTCTATCTTCACTGGATGTGTCGATAGCTTTTCCTTTGTCTGCCATTTTCTGGAACACCATCAAACACATCCAATTAATTCATGCTAACCACCTAAACTTTAAGAACAAAATGATTTTTAGAAATTCTAGAATACACACAAACGTTTTATTTATTTCTTTTGTGAAAATGGTTACAAAGATGTCTATTACCCATAACCTTTTTCTGATACCACCTATGTAACACCCTCTTCCGACCGTACACACACATACATATCACATAACTTTTGATCGGAAGAGGGGTTACACTAACAAATTTCACTATGGGCAAACAAATCCGTGTAATGCACAAGACTAGCAAACCATTCCACAAGACATCTTTGAAAGTATTATACATCACAAGGTAACAAAGTATTAATACTCATTATTTACACAAATCCAAATCTTCTCTCTCTAGACCTTTAATAATACAACAAAACCTCTACAAAACTACTAAAACTAAGCTATTCTTCTTCTTATCTTCTTCATCAGCAGCAGAATTGGGAATCATCTGAAGCTGAGATTGCACTCACTTTTAATCTGAAAGGGGGTGGAGGAAATAAAAGTGTGAGTCGGAGGACTCAGTAGGTGAAAGTAAGCGTATATGGATCAAAATATATTTGCTCATGAATTTCATACTTAAAAGAAACATATAGCTCAATTTGATTTCATAACAAGCTCAAACAAATTTTAGAACAAGAGTCATATATGTCTTTCAAAATTCAGATCATAACTTGATTTGGAAACGAATTCGACATGCATCATACTGTTCTCAAGAGGTTACTAAATAACGTAAATTATCCTCAGTGCCTAGGCGATTCTAGCACCTTGGATCTTGTTCATTGCGCAAGAACGGGGTATATTACCCACCATCATCAGTCCATTGACTTGGATTTACCTACAAACTATCGCCCACAGCTGATCACAAGTGACCGGTGCTACCACAAGTGATCCTAATCCCTCTTTAAAGAGAACACAGTCTTCAGATCATAAGTTACATTTCATGAGCACAATAGGGTTAGAAATTCAAGGATAGGTTGATTGATGATTAATCAATTCATCTTGGTGATAAAATAGTTTAGAGTCCAAGAAAATGAGATAAACAACTTGTGGGGTCAATAGTATAGTGATTCTTTAAAGGATGGGACAAGAATTGGTGCTGGGAACACATAGCAGTGTATGTCGACAGCTAGAAGGTACCTATCGACAGGTACTGATTTCCAGAACCATGTTTTTTGGATTTAGACTGTGCCTGTCGACAGGCAAGGGTCATCTGTCGACAGGTCAGGGTCATCTATCGACAGATGAGAGCTATCTGTCGAAAACTACTGATTTTTCAGAAGTTTTGGGTTCTGGAAACTTGAGGCCTGTCGACAGATGAGTTCTAACTGTCGACAGCCGCAAGTCCAGCTTCCAAAAATAGATTTACACAACTCTAAATACTCTTTTAAAGATTCCTATGCATCCCAATATGTTTAACACATACATAGTTCTAAACATCACTTATATAAAGAAAGGAAGCATAGACAATAGGAGTTCAAACTTTGCATATGAATGGCATAAACTTGGGAACTTGTAGGAAAAGACTTTGTAGGAACATATCTACTCCCTCGTGCAATTCTTTCTCCAAGCTGGAACAAAATTCGTACTAAATACAAAATCTACTTCTTAAGACATGAATAATGACTAGAGTCTCATGAAAACTTCACTGACCCTCGTGACAAAACCAAAGTAGACACTCAAACTCCAAGGTTCTAGTAGAAGAAGGAACAAGAAGAGAAGAATTTTCCACATAACCAGAGACAAATAGGAAAACATGGGTTTCCAAGAATGAAGAAGCTACAAGTATGAAAATAGAAGACTGGAGAGAAATTAGAGAAAGGAACCTACCTAATCTTGGAGGATAAAACCTTTTCCTCGAAGATTCACAGCTAACAAAAGAATGGGATGCAGTCGTTGCAGTCCACGGCAATCACAATTTGTATCCTTTCTAGCACAGGCAGAGGAAGCAGCAGCCCAATAGCAGCACCTTCCTCAAGGCGACAGCGCCAGCAACGCTCCTCAAGGTAAGAAACGCCAAGTGCAATAGAAATGGAAGAAGGAAAAGTTTGGACATCTGCCGCTGAGAAGTTTTTTTATAGCTTCAAAGTGACCCATGCACAACGGCACGTCAACCCACAAGGTGTCACAATAAAAGCCATGGAGTTCTTACCATCGACACATTTACCATGCATGGCTTCCCCAACTTAATTACACCTATGGTAAGATGTGTAAGCTTCTAACCAGGTGAAGTGGCTCACCCAACTCCCAGCACGTAAGCAACCAATAATTCCAAGAAAATTAGTTACCGTAAATAACTCATAATTCAGCTGGCTCAAAGATCCTCATATAAACATATTCAAATGATGTCCCTTAAGTTGAAATTTCAATCATAGACTAATAGGAAAGTTTTACAAATTATGGTGATTTTAGTTTAATTTTTAGAATTGATTTTCTACTGGGTGAAAAATTGCCCGAAAAATAGTTGCGTCTGCTAAATCTCGAGATCCGCACGTCAACAATTCCAAATATTTACATTTTTGATATCACCATATTTTTCTAAGAATTATGGTGTTCTCATATTTTATTTTTGTTACCGAATTTCGGTGTCGTCCTGTTTGGGGTGTGCACGACCGAAAGTATAGTACCGGTGCATAATAATGTGTCATAAGCACACTCTTAATCCTAAATATCTCAATTTAAGTCTAATTGGTTTGCATAAACAAGAATTTCTAAGTAAATCATGATATTTAAAATTTGAGGATATTACAATTACGCTATTAACATAACTCTTATATTATCTTCAGAAGTACGCACCTCAACGGGACGTCAGCGAACTTGAATAACAGAATTGAGATATAAGATCATCATAATTTTTAGAAAAATGTGTTAGTTCTAGATATGATAATATCGAGAATTATTGATGCACGGATATTGAGATTAATTTAATTTATTAATTTTTAAATAATTTTTACTCGACAAAACTTTATTTCGAAAAAAATAAATTAAAATCACTATAAAATTCATCATATTTTAATTAACTTGTATTTGAAATTTCACCTTAATTGAACATCATTAGATATAAAATTAAAATCCAAAAAAAAAATCTAAATGAAGGAAATAAGATTTCCCATTAAGAAAATCATTCATCCAATGACCGATTTGCCTAATCGGTCATGGGATGGCCGATTTCTTTTTTTTTTAATAAGTTGACCGGTCAAAATTATGCTAGATTGCAAATTAAAATTTTTACGATGCTATTGCATCTAATTAAGTTTTCAAAACTATTATTTTTAAACAAAACTCGAGATAGTTGGGAGACGTACTCCTCGGATAAGAGACCCTATCGGTGCCCAAAAATCCGTTGTGGGCTTTGAACAAATCGTGTGAAATTTTTATCCTTATCTTGATCCCTCTTCATCCTTCGGTCTAGTTGCCTTCATATAAAGAGATAATTAGCTATTTATCAGGTAGGAGTCTGGTCGGGTTAGGTCTCCTTATGCCCGTGAGGGAGGCGCCTGGTTGTGAGATACCTACCTCAAGATAAAGATCAGCCAGTCTAGAGAGTCGAAGTTGTCGGACGTATTTCCTACCTTAGCGTTCTTCCAAAGGGATTCCTTCCATATCTTTCCAATCGCTCTAGATTCCCTTGTTGAAGAGTCTTTCCTGACTTTGGGAATCCTTCCACATGGGCGGCGTTTAGAGGCTTAATGGTGCTTCTTAGGCGCTGTCTCTTGGGTTCTTGACTAATGGGCTTAGGATGCTTAATGGGCTGTCATCTTTTGGGCCAGATGCGTCTTGTGGGGCCTCTTATTAAAGAGAATAAATGGGCTGTGATTTCCCCCCTCTCTAGGGAGTCTCAGATATATCTTGCGAATTATCTGGGTGAATATGCTAAGGAACGATCTACGACCTAATTCATTTACCATACGTCTTACAAGGTATCCCGGGCCTCTCATTAATTTTTACACAACTTGTCAAAATGTTTCTTCAATTGGTAAGAAAATCCACCTTTACATGGGAAGAGGAAGAATGTTGCATTTTGTTGTATACTTCACCCTGGATGAAGTCTGATTCCCACGGCAATGGGAGTGAATGTGGAGTTTTTCTCGTCTCCAGGGAGGATCCAATCATATGCCGATACTGTTAAGCGTTGGTGTTTCCCTTGATTAATAAATGGTACAATAAGAAGGAAGAAGTGGAAAATATTTTATAGCAATAGATACCACAACTTTATTTGAAGTTAACCTCTGTTTCGAAAAATTTGGATACGACGATTCCTAATATAAGTATCATTATAGATGCTCCTTCTAGTCGCTAGAATGAGTCATGCATCAAAGATTGGGAAGGAGGGTGAAAGCATTAGCTCGTCTTTTTGGGGATAGCAAGGAATCCCGTGTAGCTCGGGATAAATTCTTGCTTATCGTTGATTGCTTTAGTATTAGTCTCTACTGTTCGGATGCATAGCAAAGTGGGGAGTTTGGCGCAGTCCCATATCGGAAAAACTATAAACTTTGGTCTAGGTTTCAAGAAAAGATCAGAGAACTATTAGCACGACCTTACTTGAACAGGATCTGTTCTATAGGCTCGTACAACTGTATCCTTGAGTTCTAAGGAGACAGCCCATCATGCCTGGTAGATGACTTATGGCCTCAACACCAGAGCGTGATTAACGGCTAAGAGCTTTCTGCCTGCAGTGGCCTCAGCTGTAGAGGATCGTTCCCAGTTTGGAGTTAAAGCCAAGCTGGGGTGGTCTTGAGGTTTTCTGACAGGCACCAAATATCTTTTTGCTCTAACCTTTGCTCCCTATTTGCCTGTATTCACAGCGTTGCCCGAAATTTTGTGCTTGACGTTGGCTTCCTGGATTTGAAGACCCTTTGTCTCTGGTCGTCCTTTCCGCTCGAAATCTGTTTTGCTTATATGCCTGGAAAGCTGTTTGTGCTTCGGATTCCTTTCAGTTTTCCTTCCGCACTTTTTTTTTTTTCTTGGTAACGAGGAAATTCCGCACTTGAACAGCGTAAGGTGAACCCATCCGAAAGTCTCGTTAAACATTTCGGTCTTAATGTATGTTCAAGTCACTGTGTGCTCGGCGCACAGCGCAACCCTCGCTGCGCGAGTGTGCAGGGTAACCTTCTCCCCTGTGGACTTTCTTGTCGAGGGGCGGCACCATCGATCGAGGAGGCGGATCTTCTCAGCGGCTCTGTTGGTAGCTTTCACCTGTTGTTTCTCGGCGCTCTTTTATAGTTGAATAGAGGTGTCAATGGGTTGGGTTAATTTGAAGTCCAATGGGTAGTCTACTTCAGACTCAAATTGGGTTAAAATATGATGGCATATGGGTCTCTTTTGAAGTTCATTTGTCAAACTCATCACTTGATGGGTTGGACTCGGGTTAGTTCATTGAACTAAAAGACATCAATAACAAATATACCTATCAATAACCACCATACCTACACATGCATTAAAAATATGTTTAAATAAAAAAAAATAGTTTCCACCACACCAACCGTTCCCTTTAAATTAAAACATACTTAAATTAAAATAGTGAATCTATCTACATATTAATTTGATGGGCTGAAACGGGTCCCAATAGATTACCATATATTTATTTTACTTTGATCTATTAAATTTAAGTTGGACTTGGATTAGATTATTTTAATGTTGGGCTAAAGTGGATTTAAATTGGATCAACCCAAACCCATCCATTGACACCCCTAGTCCAATTGCCGCCTTGCACGGCCAATTCGTCAGGTAAGGGGAGGACCGCCTTAGGTACTTAGCCTTGCATGCTATGATCACCTCATGGTACAGCCACTTAGGTGGGCCGGCCCATTAACGCCCCATGTGTATTATTATGTTTGAAAATGATGAAATGTTTACAAGTTGCATAGGGCTATCCGTCTAATACCTACTCTCACATGGTAGTAGGTTTTGGACAATCACCTGCGGTATCTGCTCTTTAAACCCACTTTGTGCGAGAGCGTCCCCCCCAAAGAATTATTTCCTTTCATTCTACTCTTCTGCATTCGTTTCAGAGAGGAGCAGATCTACCGATCGACAAGTTGGAGTGGGGATTCTCTCAATACATAGAAGACTCTATCAGCATTAGAGGGTTTTTTTTTTTAAAAAAAATTCTTGTTAATAGGGGTGAGATGGTGATAGTATTTTTTTCGCGCAAAAAAATCATGATAGAATCCCTTAATACATATACCGAAGGATCTCATCTCACAAGTTGTGGTGCCTTGGCGGCATCTTTCTCGCCCATAGCGACCAGCACCATCGACGTATGGTCTCTATGGACTCCCTCTTTGCTTTCGGAAGAGGAAAGATGTACAGAGGACGAACCGAAGGAAGAAGGGGATAGGGGAATTAGATGCCGGAGATACACAGGATGAGGAGGTTGCAGAGAGATGCATGTGCAGTGCCGGAGAAGAAAAAAAGAGGAGAGGGAGAGGCGTAAAGATTTTGGCTAGGAAGGCGTTGTGCTTACCCTGCTCATCTGCCATGTGTATATGCCACTTGGGCGTACGTGTCAAAAAAGGATGTGTTACCATGTTATTAAAACAGTGGGATAATGGCATAAAGCATGGCGATTCATCACATGTAAATCAGTGCAAACCAACATGGTAACCACAATAAAAATAACATGTACATAGGCGCATCCCACAAACAGAAATATAACATGAGATAATGGATCATAAGGAGCGATTACAGAAAATAAGAACGAAAACAGAACTGTCAGGCGTTCCATAATGGAACTCGCCTTAGAGAAGTTCGCCCCCACTATACGGTGCGATTGGTCCGGCGACCTTCTCCCAGGGTACAACCACGAGACACGGAATCGCTCTCGCACAAGATCGATTCCGAAAGGCGAATGCTACACGGAAACCTAATCCTCTACTATGAAAAGTTAGGGCAGGAAACATGCACGAACACCGGAGGGAGCGTAGACGACGATGACCAAGGTGTCCCGAACGCCGTGAGCGACAGCGCACCCGAACGGAAGAGCGGCCGGCGACGACCTCGGAGAGCAACAGTCCGACGCAAAGGAGAGGGGCGAGAGAGAGGAGCCGGTATAGTAGCGAGCGGTTCTCCTCGGGGAGTCAAACGGCGTGTCAACAGCAGTAACCGCGATTAGGGAGACCCTAATCGCTATATGAGACACCCACGCCCGCAGGAGCTAATACATGGGCCGTTCAGGGAACCGGTCCAAACAGGCCCAAATCCTCCAAGAAGGGGGAAAACGAAAAATAAGAGGCAAAAAGGTACCAAGGCAAGACGGCTGGACCGCGTCTCACACACGCGCGCCCGCCCAGCCTGCCCGGCCCGGCGGCGCGCGTGTGTGATATGGTCTAGCATAACTCCCCTTGTCTATAAGACATAGTCCCATGGACATTAGGGGTTATGAAGCCCTTAACTCTTTAGGGTATCCATGTGGGATAAAGACCCCTCACATAAGGACAAATAACACAAATTTTAAGGTACCTTTTACTTTATCAAACTTTTGTGTTTCTTTACTCCCTTTCTTAAAATTGCCCCTCATATAACCCCTTTTTACCCAACATACCATACCATGTTCTCTTTCAGATGAACATGTGAAGCCATCTCAGATCAGTATTCCACGTGAAACAATCTCAAATAATGTACATATATAACACTATGAAACATTCCATTACCATACCATGGAAAGGCTTGAAGAAGAACAAAAAGGACTTCTGGGTATTTCAGTGCATCCACTTTTGTCCATGTAGTAGATAAAAGCAGCTATCAATGCAATCAATCTATAGGTAAGAGTACTCTGTTAATTAGAGATAGAAGCCGTCATCAGATTGATTATTCAAGAACAAGACACTAGCATAAATAAAATTTTGGATCCGATAGCGTGAGAGCCGCTCAGAATCTTTGCATATATTTTTTTCCCTTCCACTAGATTCACATCTGCGCCTATTGGAACCCCTCTCCCACCCCTAGCCACGCGATCAATGTCTGCATTTTAATCTATCTGGCTTATGGGCCGAAGTAGACGATATTGGAATCCACCTAGCATTCTAAATTAAGTTTGTTAATTTACCCGGCGCCTAGTGCATGCGAGGTGGACAGAAGCCGCCAGCTGCTAGCGCTGCCGATGAGATCATATAAGACGACTTGCATGGCAAGAGGAGATCGTCATTGAAGAAGTAGACATGAATGTTCAATGCAACGAGGAAGAGGGCGACGAGGCTGAAGTAGATGACGGAGTGCCGAAGTAGACGATATTGGAATCCACCATAGCATTCTAAATTAAGTTTGTTAATTTACCCGGCGCTAGTGCATGCGAGGTGGACAGAAGCCGCCAGCTGCTAGCGCTGCCGATGAGATCATATAAGACGACTTGCATGGCAAGAGGAGATCGTCATTTGAAGAAGTAGACATGAATGTTCAATGCAACGAGGAAGAGGGCGACGAGGCTGAAGTAGATGACGGAGTGGATGAGGATGGAGGCGCCGCTGGTCTGCAAGCTGCCGAACTCCACGTACCTGCAGTGCCCCGGCACCTGGAACAGCAACCCCGGCGTCAGCAGGATGAACAGCACCGTCGAGACGAACACTGCTCCCCAGTCCGCCATAGCTCACCTTCACCCCCCTTGATCCCCCGCACACTAAATCCAGATCTCTCTCTCTCTCTCCCTCCTTTCCCTCCTTCTTATGTGGCACAGTACGTACCGACAACTTTCCCAATGTCAATCTCCATCCGGGACACTTCTCTCTCTCTCTCTCTCTCTCTCTCTCTCTCTCTCTCTCTCTCTCTCTACACATATAGTTGGGAAATGCAGAGTGATTGGGCGGAGCACCGGCTTCCTGTGCGCGAGGATTCCACCAGTACTGCCTTCGCTGGGGAAGGTTCTCCCTAGGAGAACAACATGGAAGACGCATATAACATGCAGCTAGCATATTCGTACCATTCTGCCCGAGTGGCGACGCGTCGTACGTCCACACCTTGTCGCATTCACGTACGTAGCTATCGCACACCCGGACAACAGCAACGCCATGGCTGATCGTTAACTTCAAGAACTTGCTCCATAAGACATCTGGCTGGCATTCCGTTCGGTACTTCTGTTGCAGGGATCGTGAGAGGAGAGAAGGCATGGCGGAGTTGGGAAAGCTATTAACGGGAATGCTAGCTAGAGATTTGCAATTAATCCAGTCAGCTTGTTTACGTCTAACGGGTTAAACACCGTGAGATACAGTAAAAATATGGTGTTATATATATGTTATCACATGAATAAATTTTATGGTATAATTATATGTATCACATGAATATAATGATTTAGACTATTTTATATATGATAATAAATGCTCAAGTTGCCTGACGATATAGGTACTGCACCCAAATGTTCGAGTTACCCAAATACAACCTAATCGAGAGTAACTATTTCTGTTAGAGATGGACTGAAACGCGGTCGTTGGACATGTACGCCTAGGACTTGTAAAAATGAAAGAGGATGTCAAAGGTCCCGAATTTTCAAATTGGAGAAGAACCTCTGATATTTAAATCAGTGTAAGAGTTGATTGAAATTAAGGTCTTGAGGAGTTTTGAGTAGGGGAGTTCGCGTACCTGATGTTGGAGGTTCAAATCCCATTATATAGCCGATGTTTGAGCAAGTCATCTACCGGCATGTTGTAATGGTCCATTAAGGGCAGTAGCTAAGGTCTCAACAAAGAGACGTTGGAGAGATCGTGATCGAAGTGAAAACCGTCTAGATTGTGGGGAGTGACTTCGCCACGCTTCTATTATGAAGAGTTACACACATTCGAACGATGCGGATACTGGCATGATGAGAGTGGTAATATACAATGCATGTGAATGCAATCGACAGGCGTTTGGTGAGAGGAACTCAGAGGTCTGAAGACAATTGGCAGGGCCTTCTCTAATTATGCACTCGAGCTGGTACGTGCTCGGAGTCCCAAGGACAGTCGACAAGGCCTACGCTCATTTGCTTGGGCAAGTGTCTGTTCAGAGATCTTCAAAATATTTAAAAACACGTAGAAGATGAGTAAGTGGACAAGAGATCGTAATGAGCCGCATTGGGCCTATGGACTCGGAGAGTTGGAAAGCACCTTCTCACAACCGAATCTTAGGAAAACTTCAGAATTACGTTCGAAATCGGGCAATAAATTTAATATATAATATGGTATCTTCAATTGTGGTGGGGCAATCACGAGCATATATAAATCATGTGTAGGAAATATGATGTATATATATAGATATATGGTCCTATTTGTTCTTCTGTTGGACCTCATTCCTAAACTTAACTTGTATATGGGATCTCGATCGTAATAATTGTACTCTACAAATGAAAAGAAAGAAAATATAAGATCTCATGGCGGCTTCCAGAGGATATATACGTCTTGGACCTTACCGTGTGTTTCGATCCTACTTGATTAATTCATGATGCAGTCCTTATGTTATGATGAAAAACGATACTTAGAAAGTACTCGATCAATCGATTAAATTAACTTGCGAAAAGCATGCTAAATAATTGAGAATCTTTCTTATCATTTCTGGTCGTTATGACAAGAAAAACATTGTTAATGATTTAGATATATATTACACTTATGTACGGATAATTCCTGACTGTGCATGGTAGCATATGGAGATGGAGAAGAAAACAAGAAAATGGACATAAAAGTGATGATGGCCTAAGAGAAACTAAATGCTGAAGCGCATTTCAATTTGTAATCAATAATCTGATTACAAATGCTACTACGTACTGCATATTGAATTATTTTTAGATACATGAGTCTAAAAGTTAAAATTATTTAACAGAAAATAAAACTAGCTAGGGTTCTAAGATTTATCCTGAATGGGCAGCACCGTTAAGTTAATTCTTACTTTAAGATAAATTGTGACATTGTCTTATATATTATATAACTTTACAAAAAAATTGAATGAGTAAATGATGGAATACGCGGCTGAAAAATGGAATTCGAGGCGCATTATGATATATGGATGTAGTCTGATTCTCATGATGGAGTGGAAACTTATTAGCGCTGCAGAATTTAATCTCTAATATTACACTACGGAACACCAAATGCTAGAATACCGCGTACGTAGATTCACCTTACGTAGAAACATTTTTGTCACTTTAATTAACCAATTATAAAAGGTCCAAACGTCATTACTCATTACTCTCTCTCTCTCTCTCTCTCTCTCTCTCTCTCTCGGCATAATTAGGTGAAAATGTCTCTTTTTCTAGGGATATTTTTGTCCCAAGATCTAACTTTACATGTGAAAAGATAACATTCTCATGAGCATCTCAAATATAGCTTAACCATAGGCATGTAACTATGTTCTTGTAAGAAGGTTAATTAAATACAATATGACAATAAAATGGTCGATCTTGCAAATAAATCTGCAAGGAGGATGTTTTGATAGATGACCTATGAAGCTTGCGCTATATTTATACAAATCAATGATATCTCATCAATTTCCTTTCATTCTTGTGATTGATAGCCCATTGAAAACATTTTGTACCCTTCATCTTTCGGCAAGCCAATCAACAGGCAGCCCAAACACATATGGCAAGAATTTCAATTATGGGGTGCATATGGGCAAGGAGATTCTAAAATATTGTTGAGGGATATACGGCTATTTCAATTATGTGAAGGAGGTTATGTTGGAACATATGCACGTATTTGTAGCGGAAGTGGATTTTATAGTGGCACAATGACGAGGAGGAAGATGACAAGGTGAGAACCTTGTGCTGGAGGAAACGACCATAACCCCCCAAAATCTCTCTAATTTTCTCTCTCTATGTCAACCGGATGCTTGTCTATTTATGAGGAGACATACCATATAAATAGAGAGAATGGATCAATCTAAGAGATGATTTAATTGGGCTCCCACACATAATAGTAGTTATAGACCACTTATGAGTTAGATTCAACAAATTATCCTTTTAACTAGACCGATAATATATTAGTTAGGTCCGAACTCAACAGGTTAAATTCAGAGATTTTACTAATAAATTCTTTTCTCTTTCTTTAATGTATTTAAGATTAAATCCCCCATTTCAATACTCACTACTACATCAAAGCCCCACCCCTTTCAGGCCACTAAGATGTTTCTAGTGTGGATATAATTTATGCTCATATTAACGAAGAGAAATGCTAGTACTCATGTGTCCTGCAGGTAAATAGGAAGTCAGCCGCGCGTCCGTCTGCCCCCTTTGTGCCTAGCTAGCTAGCTAGCTAGCTAGCCGGACGGGTCGAAGGCACGGATAAGAAGCATCTCTCATGAATGAAACATCTTTCACAACACTTGTTCCCAATTTGAGTATATATATCCCAACGACCTTACTTAAACATGAAGTAAAGTATAACCCAATCAACGGGAGGAGAATTTTGTGATACAAGTTATGTTAATACTATTATCGTTCTCATTTGCAGCGTAAAGAAGAAAAGCATTGCCTGATAGATAGATAGATCATGTAGGATTCGAGAAACGATCAACAATAATGAACATTATAATCACTTTTTTTCCGAATATATAACAAGGATTTGGTGTTTAGCCAAGGACAGCATGAGTTCAGAGATGCATGTTCGTACTGTGGATATGGTTTGAAACCAACTGATCTCTCACATCATAAATGGTCAGACGTGTTCATGCTAGCTTTTGGATGGTGAATTAATGAGAGACGATCTGAAATCATCACTGCACAGTGGTATCTTTAGCTAGCTTAATTGTGTCCCCTTTCCTTGTTTTGGACAAATAGCTAGGCAAGAATCGAAGAACCGACATACATCTGAGAAAATATTTAAAGAATATTTTTTTCTTCAAATCTTGAGAAATTATAAGACTGAGAATATGTATGTTTCTAAAAAATGAAGTCAAGGAAGAGAAAAGGAGGTCTAAATTGAAGTTAATTAGGTTGCCCGCACCAAGGATAAAATTTCAAACAACAAAATTAGTCCCCTTCGAACAAATTAAATCTCCGAGTTCTTGCAGCAGATCGATTTAGTATTCCACAAAAATCCCTGCAGTACTCCTTACATAGAGATCTCTGGAACCGTACCAAAAAGAGAAGGCCATGATGCAGGTGCCAGGATCTGCGAGGGCTGGCAAAGCCAGAACACCCCCTACAGCTAGCTGAATGAAGGAGCTCTTCTGGGGCCTCCGGCCGGCGGCGGAGGTTTTCTTCTTCTTGCAAGGTGGCTCCGCCATGCACGCAGTTTCACGTGCAGAGACTTAATTGACCGCAGAAATCTCTATGCTATATATAAAAAAATGGCGTTTGGGCCAAAAAAAAATGTGTCCGTGTCCAAGAGCTAATTAAGCCAGTACAAATAGATTAAACGAATCAACATTCAGTGATCTCTCACAAAGCGAAGGTAAATCTCGACGGTGGAAATTGATAATATTGGGTAAAGTTGTAAGAAAATGATGGAAATTAACCAAAGTTGGTGAAAAGATCAAAGAAGAGATGGAAGGGAAGAACTTAAATGATCATTTATACTGGAGAAGGGGGTGCGATGGAGCAAGCGCGACTGGTGGGTTTAATCAAATTAAAAATCATCACTTGCCGAAGTAGGTGTGGATGTTGAGGGCGATGAGGAGGATGGCGATGAGGCAGAAGTAGATGACGGAGTGGACGAGGATGGAGGCGCCGCTTGTCTGAAAGTTGCCGAACTCGATGCACCGGCTGTGGCCGGGCACCTGGAACAGTAGCCCCGGCGTCAGTAGGATGAACAGCACCAGCGACACGAACACCGGCCCCCAATCCTCCATGCTTCACTCTCTCTCTCTCTCTCTCTCTCTCTCTCTCTCTCTCTCTCTCTCTCTCTCTCTCTCTCTCTCTCTCTCTCTCTCTCTCTCTCTCTCTCTCTCTCTCTCTCTCTCTCTCAGATATTATCTCCAGAGTTTTCTTTACCTCCTGCTGCTTCAAGTTTTCCTTATCTAAAAGTTAGCAACATATAGGGATGGACATGGGACATTGGAGGTTGAGGAAGGTGGGGAGGCTATGGAAAGGACAAGGAGTACTGAAGGAGCTCCATGCCATTTGGAAAGAGATGTGAATGTTATTGCAGCCAGTCCACCACCTCACCCACAGTGGTGACCCTTATAGTGGTCTCTCTTGCAAGACTAAGGGAGGTAAGAAAACGTGCTCTATGAGCAAAACACGCGAAGAGAAATAATGGTGTTGTATCAAAAGACCCTGGTCACAATAGTATTTTTCACAGATCACAATATATAGTATTTCTTTCTACCATACATTGACATGAGCAGCCCATGAGATTAGCTACTAGTAAGATACCTAAAGTTGGAAATTAATGCTGCCCCCATATAGTTCGTATGAGAAGGTCAGCTGGATTTGTATGTCGATCGAAAAATCTTACATTCCTTTCATGAAGGAAACATATATATAAATACCTGCATATGATATCATCCGAAGAAAAGAGAGAGGTAAGGTGGTATGATGATTTTTTTCAATTATGCATCATTTAATTTGTGTAAAAGCAATCCTGCGTGTATGCAATAAGTTTTCTAAATCATTTTTAATGTTTTTTCAGCCAATTATTAGATTCATATGTATAATGCGGAGACCGATTTGGAGTTTGAGAATTTATGGAAACCTGCCGTAGTAGTAAATTATTTCAGATGTATAATGGAGAATAATTTTTCTTGTGAAGTCCTGAAAACCACAAGTTTGTTTAATAATTTGGAGATATAATTGTATGCTCAATCAAAGGAGACACACCCATGTATCACTTTACGAAAAAAACAAAAATTGAGTGCATATGCAATAAGTCTCTTAAATGATTTTTCATATTTTTTTGGTTTTGGTAAAGAAAGGATATATCAATAAAATCCCGTATAATGCAATTGATTGGGGAGTTCGAGAAAACATGGAGAAAAGCTACCATAAATAAGGCAGATATACTGGAGAATATTTTCTCAGAAATAGGTCATTCACAGTTCAAGTTCGTTTGATATCTTGGATATATCTTATACCCCAATATATATCATATCATAGACTATTACATATATAGATATTAATAATGTATGCAATAAGATTCCAGAATAATTTTCCAGAAGCATAAATACACTCATAGCTGTGTATAATGCAGAAACCGTGTTTTCATAGTGTGAAAGAACTCATGGAGGCCCACTAACAGTTATAGAATTGTTTTCCCTCATTAAAAAAAAACTCATGCTAATTAGCTCAAGTTTGTCTAATAATTCAGAGAACAAACAAAGATGAAAAATGCATTACGCGTTAATCACATGTGAAGGCTTTTACACATTATAATTAATGGTTGCGCTTGTGAAATGTCCAGAAAAGAAGTGTCAGGATGGGTGGTTATGCATATGTAGAAATTGACAGGATAATTTGTTACCTCTACCATAATGTCACCATTATTCGTCCACTCTCAAGGGAGATAATAAGATCATCTTTTTATGTCATATTTCTCATTGTTTTGATCTTTTTAGTGCATCTTTGTGATGCTAGAATCTCAAATATTAATAGTTAAGTGATAAAGAGTGAGGGGAGTTCGAAAGGTATTCATGCCAAGGGCATCAAGGGTTATACCGTGCGCTTGTTTAGAGCCTTTCTACTATAACATGGCTGCATATATGCCTAGAATAATTTCCATCTTACATGTTTCCTTCCCGCTCTTATCCCTGAAGAAAATGTAGACCAAAAATTTGCTATCTTAATGATAGTAGCATCCACTTGCCAACCTAGAAGAAGTTGACATAAAAAAAAATATTAGGCTTGTGAGGTGTCAGATAAGGTGGAAACATTTTTTAGGGAAGATTACATATATATCCCTAAAATGCTCATATTCGAATGTCTCTCTCTGAAATCTACATATTATATCTTATACACATGTATTCCATATATTTCATCATAGGTGATGTTGCCAATATATTTACTCGCACGTTACTAAAATTGGCATCTTGATATTTCAAATAATTATGACGTATCATATGCAACTTTGAAGAAATTAATGACTATAACAATCGGAAAATCAAACATTAAGAAGCAGAATTGGATAGCACATTTGAGAAGACTTCTTCCATGCGAGAGAATTACAGTTGTTTTATCCTAAGATTAATAATATAAGTGATAATAACATTTATTTGACTTCAAAAGGCAAAAATCAACAAGAAACTGTGAATTAGCTGCCAGATATTTTCCTCGAAAAAGAAGAGCTTTTTTTATCCCCCATGGTCGCCAAGAACCCTCATTAGCTCAAGGTGAAAAAGGAACTCTGCTAGCATCGATCAGCAACAGCACCTCCACATGTGGACCATTTAACTAGAGTCCATCAATGTTTTTGATGACTAAGATGATAACTTATGTTGATCATCTAATTTCAAGGTCTTCTAAAGAAAGGAGAAAAATTCAATCATATTGACATCAAGAAATCTGTAGATTAGGTATAGATATTCAAGTATTATGATCAAGTCAGCAGCCATTGGAATATGTCCCATGAGAAATGACAACCACTTTTCAGGACCATTGATAATAAGAAGAACCATTTGGCATATTATTTCCTTTCTTGCAAAAAGTAAGACATTCAATATCTAGTAACACAACGAAAATCTGATGTTGCCTAGTGGGGAGGGTTGATGCCAAATTCTAGACCAACACATTCTCTCCATTAGTGAAGAAAAAGCAAATTAGAGTCTAAGAGAGCAAAAGGCATGAAAAATTAATTTACATATACTTTTTCTGTTTTGGAATGCAAAAACCATGATCCATTTTCCCCTTTGCATGCAGAGGCAGAATATAAGCATAAATCACAGTGTGAAGAAAATTGGAGGCCGCAGCCTCTCCTATGGCATTCCTTCATAGCATATAAAAGTACATGTGCCCTGAAATAGGACAAGGCCAGCGGCAAAACATCTATAGGATTACAAAATATAGAATTAGGAAAGGAAGAGAGGCTATACAGAGGATCAATCCTCTCTGGACTTACTGCCCGTCCGGGCACCAATACTTTCAACACATAACTATTGTTTATTCATAATCATATAGAACAAATAAAAACAATTTAAAGAGTTTCAAAGTGATAAAAAACCCCTTCATGAAGATGAAAAGTGGAACACTATTAATAGTAAATGTTGGGAATTAGGAAAAGGATTAGACACCAACTTCTAACAACCATCAATCAAATTTTCACAAGGATGACTAACCACTACCAACTCAGATACAGGACAACCAGCAAAGTAGCTTTATGCTGCAAATTCCATGTGATTAGTGCATAGAACCTTGTTCATCATGACAAAGCGACCAAGAAGAAACTCATCAACTTGGAATAGAATACATCCAGAAAAATTATAATTGACCAACTATGAATAGGTTATTCTGGTTGCAAGAGGAGCAGGTAGGAAAACCCTGGTTTATGTGCCACCCCAAGTAGACAAACACTTTAGCCTAATCTCCTATATCCAATAAATAACAAGTGTAAATGAGCAAATATGAACAGAGAGAAGATCATGCCTCTGTAGCACTTCCCCATTCTTTCTTTGTCTAGAGTCTTCAAATTTAGAGGAACTGTTGAAGGTTTCTCCTTGCTTGAGTGAGCTTGAACTGCACAATCACAAATGTAAACAGTTAAACCATTAAATCTTCTGGCTAAATATCTTGGTTCTGAACAGGCTCCTTAAGATTATACTTCCATATATGTATGCACATGTGTATACATATATCAAAACTATCTAATAAAACAAAGTTCCCTACTACCACGTGGCGAGCAGGGAACTCTGTTACTTATTTTTCACTTTTTTTTTTCCCGGGTGCTGGCTATGTGGGGGAGCGAGCGACGAGAAAGGTTGTCGCGTCGTCCACACCTCGTCGCCCATGCCTGTGCGGGCGCAATGATGAGGGCAATGCTGGCCGCAGTTTTTTTTTTTAACAAGGCCCATGTGATGCACAGGACGCTCAACTAGTATACATATGTACAAGAGATCAAATATATATATATATATATATATATATATATATATATATATATATGCTTCTAGCACCAAATTTTGATTTTTCCTCAAGAGATCATCCATCTGATTAACATGAGAGATGTAACAAAGATTTTGCCAATCAAGAAATCCAAAATGAAGTGATGACTAGATGATTGTGCTTACCATGGATGAGGCCTCACCTTTAATAATGCAGTTTTATAATCAAACATGGTATTCATTGACATTCAAGCAACAATCTACGGTTTAATACAACATGGTGTTCCATATAACTTGGAAGACATATGTCTCACATTTATTCTACTGCTAAATGTTTCATACAAAAACTTTATGCTCTCTTACCCAATGAACTATAGTTTAAGGTCAAGGATGCCACCCAAATCTCTGGAAACAAACAAACATGAAAAAGGATATGGTCCTGATGAAAGTGAGGCTTCTCAAGACTCCACATTGTCAAAGAGACCATGGAGAATGCTTCGTCCAACAGATAGCTTTCTTGAACTGGCATACATGCTGAATCTCTACTCAAACCAAAAGATTCCAGAGGTTTCCTCATATATGCCTCATTCACTATTCCACATATGAAGCATGTCAAAACTCAAAAGAACTATGCAGTATACGGGGGAGGGAAATGCAGTGTCCCTATTGGATGTAAGTAGCATGTGAAACATCTTAAATTATGAAGACTAATCTAGTATCCATACATCTGCATGAATGTCATAAGTAATTAATTATACAGGATGATAAAATTGTAATCATGTGGTCAACTTATGTTTTTTACCTGATATGGATCTTTGCACTCTTCTTTCATTTTCTGGTGTCAGATGAAATGAAAACTTCACACCCAAAAAGATCTCTATGAAAGTTTGATAACAAAATGAAATGTGTGTGGAGAGAATTATACATTCTGATTAGCATAACAAGATCACATGGGCTGTACTATTGGAATTCTTTGGTATCATTCATGGTGGGTGGGTGAATTGAGAGAGTGTGTATGTTTAAGTGGGTTTTTGAAGGAACATGGATAAAGAATAAAGATGGGAAGGAGTAATCCAATCCTCTTGGACAGATATCATACAAGACATGGATCTTTCTGGTACATAGAAAGGAAGATTATTTTTTAGTTCTTCCCTAGGGACAAATATTTGCATTATGCTTATATGACATCAGATATCCCTGTAACAAATTTGACCCTTCCTTCTTTTGTCTAGACTCTTTCCAAACGGCAGACCTTTGGTATTTTCTTGATTCAAGATCATAGTTGCAGAAATCAAGAAAGCGGATTCCTGCTAATATGTCGCAGAGGACCAAGGCTTACAATTGCAATGATGGTGTGGTGATGATGACAAAAGGGGACAGATCTTATTTTTTTATTCACCCAAATAGTCACAGCAAGAAGATGATCTCCTATCCCTGCCTCTATTCCCATAATAGTTACCTATTCTCAGTAACATGTATAAAGAAAAGAAGGGCAGTAAAACAATGTGCATGGAGTTCAACATACATAAATCTATTTCACACCTTCAATTAACAAAAGACTTGTCTGCCAGTTGAATTGTAGTCAACAAGTAATTAGTTTATAAATGATAGAAGAGGTGGTTTTTGCACACATATTCAACTTACATATTGCATTTCCAGTTGCTCAACTTAGGTGAGCCGCATCTAGAAAGGGATTGTGGTGAAGCAGAACTAACTCTTCATTTACCCCCAGTGATGAATCACAAGTCTCAAACATTGCAATCATCTATCATATCCTGATTCAGACATTTTGCAATATGGTTGCTTTGCCTATGGTACAACACAAACCATAGTCTCTGTTAGATTTTGTATCGACCATTGATTTCCATGCTGAATGCTCTTCAGCAATGGAGATATGTGACAGAACCAATGCATCTAATAATGCCATATTTGCATGCCCAAGCTATGTTGGCCATGTTTGGAACTACCAGCATAGGAGCAACACATCCATGTAAAAGAATTGAGTAAATCAAAGAAAGTCGGGAACTTGCAACTGCATGAATGGATATTCTACTACCTGAATTGCAGGAAATAACAAGGTAAATGGGATATGCGTAGTATGTAGTGACTTAAGATTACCTGATCCAGTTGTTGGCTAAATACCAAGAGTTTCCAGACAAATACACATTGGTGTCTTATATCTTAAGAAAGAGTGGACAGCATAGACTTGACATTCTTCATTACTGGGAAAGATGTACAACAGACAAGCAATACATGCTTGGACAACATGCTGACAAGGACAATGATAGACTTCTGTCACTTGCCTTTAGAGAATAGTATTTCCAATTTGACACTAAACAGAGATCTCGTCATTGAATTAACCAGAGAAAACCAAGAAAAGAGAGACTCATTCCCATATGTAAAATGGAAGTGCCCCCCCCCCCCCCGGCCCCAACTGTGGGTCTTAGTCATCTCTGAAACAACACTTTGCCTGACATAATAAAATACAGCTTCAATATTGAACCAAGAAAAAATTGTCTCAAACTTCCAGTATGAATTGTTGGCAATGAGCTCTCTGTTATGAACCCTCAACCATATATCTGGACAAGAGGATCCCAGATTTTTTCTATAAATATTACAATCAGTGGACCAGTTAGTTGACACACAACCTGAGCTGGATTAAAACTTCAATTTGCTGGCAAGCAAGTGGATTTAACCTGGAGTTTGCTTGAAAACTCCCCACAAGATGTAAGAACAGTAGATCGAATGTAATCATCCGCATCAAATCCTTCTGCCTCCATGCAGTACATGAGCTTCAAAGCCTCATCACAAAGCCCATTCTTGGCATATCCTATAACAATTGCTTTCCAAGAGACAGAGTTGCGCTCTGGCATCATCTCAAAGACTTTGAAAGCGTCAGTAAAGCACCCACACTTCATGTAGAGGCTGATGAGTGAATTGCAAACATATATATTTGACAATGCAGAGGCCTTATTTACGGCTGCATGGATCCGTTTTCCCTGAACAACATCTTCCAACCTGGCGCATGCTTTCAACGCTGAAGAATATGTAAATGGATTCGGTTCAATACCTTCCAATAACATCTGGTTCAAGAAAGAAAGGGCTTCAAGGCCATATCCATGGTTTGTATACCCTGAGATTATTGCAGTCCATGGGATGACATCCTTCAATGGCAATGTTTCTAGAACTTTACCTGCATAATCATGTTCCTCACATTTGCAATAAAACCACACCAGTGTGCTTCCTATGTGCATATTACTCTGACTGGACCACTTTAATATCAGGCCATGAAGTTCCTGGCCTAAGAGTAATGATCTAACCAGCCCACATGCACTAAGGACACTAACAACTGTCAGATTATTAGCAAAAATACGACGACTTTTCATCTTTCGAAATAATTCTATTGCCTCCACCCCAAGACCATTTTGAGCATACCCAGCAATCATAGATGTCCATGTTACTGTGTTCCTCCTAGGCATCAGATCAAACACTGTCCTAGCATCTAAGACCTCACCACATTTCGCATACATACCCACCAAGGAGCTACCAACAAATACATCTTCCTTAAATACTCTCTTGACTACAGCAGCGTGCAACTGCTTCCCCAATTTCAAATCCTTCTCTTCCCCACAAGCCTTTAGAACACTAGCTACTGTAAATTCATTAGGACGGAAACCATGGTACTGCATCTGTGCAAACATTGAGAAAGCCCTGTTGCCTAGTCCATGCTGTGCACAAGCTGTGATCATTGTAGTCCAACATACAACATCCCACGCAGGCATGCCATTAAACATCCTAAATGCAGCAGGAAGATCACCACATTGAGCATATAAATACAGAAGGGCACTATCCACAATCAAGTTGTTCCAGTTCCCTTTTGTGACAGAAGCATGAATTTGCTTCCCCAGCCTGAAGTCTAATATCTTGCTGCAAAAATTCAGGACACAAACATATGTCAAACTATTGGCTTGTATACCACTTTCTATCATGTCTCCATAGAGATGCGTGAATTCAGCTTCCATGCCCATTTTGAGATAACCATTGAGGATTGCAGTCCAGGAGACAACAGTTTTCACGTACATTTTATCGAACAACTTCCTGGCGTCCGTTACCCTACAAAATCTCACATACGCACTGATAAGATTGTTGTCCACAAAAGTAACGGAATTGCCGAGGAACTTAACAACCACCGAATGCACTCTTCTTACTTCCCTCTCCGATGAGCATGACTGTATCATCCCCATAATCTCACGGGTGTCGAACAACTGCTCGACCGGCGGAGAACCTGACGAACCCACATCTGAATTCTCCTCAGCAACGACAGAACCATGGTTTTTCTCCACCTCGCAAGAAAATAACTGGCTTCTACAGGAAAATCGCGCTTTTATCACTCCTCTCCCGCCCACCTTCTCGCCGGCGCCTCTCCTCCTATCCTTCTTCCTTGGCCGAAACAGGGGAACCTGGGGAATGAAGCAGTACTCATGCAAGTGGAGCTGCGGGACTTGCAGGAGCACAGCAGACATGGGCGTCACCGAGGAACTCCGCAGCTCTCCTTCTTTTTCTCTCTATCTCCTGTCGTCGCGGGTGGTGGTGCAGATGTTGAGCTGGGGGACCTCGAACTCTGGAGGAGACGAGCAACGCCAGCAAGGGATACATCACTCCACAAAGCTCCGGAGCCGAGGGGGTGAGGGGGCTACTGTGGGCCCGCCGCAACCGTATGGATACGACATATATTATAGATAGCGTCCCAGATTTTTTTTTACGGGTTTATTAGTTTATTTACCTATACAACCCCGTCTTCAATCGCAATTATCGATATAGACATTTAGCTATAAGAAAAAGATGACCTGCATACCCTGAAATTGAAATATTATTATCTTTACACTATCATGTCAGATTTTGCCCACCAAGGGGGAACATTGGCAGAACGAGAAATATTTATATCTCGTCTTAGATAAGGTTGACGAATATCTGTGTGCAATGATAGATGTAAGATCTTAATTTAGTAAAGTCTTTAATGGTACATTCATAAACTATATTTTTAATCTAGTGGATAGGGGTGTCAATGGGTGAGTTTTGACTGTCCCAATTTAAATCCAGTTTAGTTCAACACTAATACAACTCAACTCAAGTCTAACTCAAATTTAATAGATCAAAGTAAAGAAAACTCATGCTGATCCATTGGGGCCCGTTTCAGCCCATCAAAACTAATATGAAGATAAATTCACTATTTTAATTTAAACATATTTTAATTTGGAGGGAACTGTTGGCGTGGTGGGGACCGATTTATTTATTTAAATATATTTTAATGTATTTGTTGGTATGGTGGTTAACCCAATGGGTCAACCCGTGTCCTACTCATCAAGTAATGGGTTTAACAATGGACTTCAAAAGAGATTTATGGGCCATCATATTTTAACCCAAATTTAGTCTAAAGTGGACTATTCATTGGGCTTCAAATTAACCCAACCCATTGACACCCCTACTAGTGGAGTCTCAAATGATGAAAATTTAAACCCCCAATAAGAATTTTTCAATCCAGTGGGCCGGGGTCTTGAGACCTCACTGGGGACCATGTAGGTCCGCCACTGTTTGTGCGGATCAACTTGACTCACACAGATAGAATGTAGACCTGACTAATTTTTCTTTCTCTTTCTCGTATGCTTTTCCTATTCCTAATACAGAAAATATTTTTTTAAGTTATTTTTAAAATGTTGTCACTCTTAAATTATTATTTATCACTGTTAATATTTTGTTTATCACTCTGTGAGAATTATTTTTTAAACACTTAATTTTTTTCTTTTGTATTGATTTATTTAACTTTTTATTTATTTACATGGACATTGTTTTATTTAGTTCGTTTGACCTCTCCCACTAACCTCGGTTAGTGTTAATTATATCAACACAAAGGCTAAACACCCTCGATTAACCATCAGACAACTCATTTTAAATAGAATAGTGTAACTCACAATTGAATGAAATGAATTGTACATGAAAATAAATAAAATTACAAGCATGCAATCTATTTTTTTGGAATTTTTATATTTGTTTCATTTTTTTATTGATTTTAAATTTATTTTTCTTATTTTTGGGCTATTTTAAAATCATTGATTTCATTTATTTAATTATTTTTGTCATTTTATTTATTTAAATTATGATTATATGAATTAGATTAATATTTTTATTTATTTATTTGATTTAAAGAGAGATTAACTTAGGGTGGATAAAAAATGATATAAAACATGACTTGTTTGTTATTCTTAAGTTGTGATAAATTAAGCAACAATATTTGTAAATATTTTGTTAAGGTTTGTCGAAAACTTGGTTGATTTTAATTAAGAAATTAATTGATGAATAGCATGAAATAAACGTGACACTACATGCAATTACACATATTACATATGATTAAAGTTGTGAAATTAGCCCAATAGGCCTATTAATATGCTCACAAATAAAGATACATCAAGTATCGGTCTATTAAATATCATTAGGCCCATTAAGCAACATGAGACCCGTTAAGCAACATGAGGCCCATTAAGCAATATTAGGCCCATTTAATAAGTCATGGCACAAAGGATATAAATCTGGCACAATAAGCAATTTAGGCCCAATAAGGAAGCTCAATGGACCTTTTTAGAGACTTGAGAAAATTCGTATTGTGTCTTGCACAATATTCCTTAGGGCTTCCTTTCCGACCATTCTCCTTGGACTGCCTTGCAGTCTAGAAGGATATAAATCAGGTCCAATAAGAAAGCCCAATAGACCTTTTTAGAGACTTGAGAAAATTCGTATTGTGCCTTGCACAATATTCCTTAAGGCTGCCTTTCAAACCCTTCTCCTTGGACTGCCTTGTAGTTTAGAAGTCTTGCTTCTTTGAAGCTAGTTACTAAGCGCCGCTTTGGATGTAGGTTAACTCAGAGTTAACTCTAGTTAACTCTGAGTTAACTCAAAAAATACTTTGGTAGTGTTACAAAGTTAACTCAAGTGGGTTGGGCTAAAGGTGGATTAAAAGTGAGTTAACCCATCATTTTCTAACCCACCTCTAGAGGTGGACTAGAGTTAACTCAAATGAGTTAACCACATTTTTCCTCTCACATCACAAGCATTAAATGCTACTTTTCCTTTTCCCAAGGTTAGTTAACTCACTTTTTCTTACCAAAGTGCATTTCAGAAAAATAAGTTAACTCACTAGAGTCTTAAAGTTAACTCTATTATTACCAAAGTAAAAGGTGGGTTAGCCATGTGTAACTTTGTTCATGGGTTAGAGTTATCTTAACTCCAACCCATTGTGCAAGGCAGTCTAAGGAAAAGGGTCTGCAAGGCATCCCTAAGGAATATTGTGCAAGGCACAATACGAATTTTCTCAAGTCTCTAAAAAGGCCTATTGGGCTTCCTTATTGGGCCTAAATTGCTTATTGGGCCTGATTTATATCTTGTGTGTCATGACTTATTAAATGGGTCTAATGTTGCTTAATGGGCCTCATGTTGCTTAACGGGCCTCATGTTGCTTAATGGGCCTAATGATGTTTAATGGGTCGATACTTGATGTATCTTTATTTGGAAACATATTAATGGGCCTATTGGGTTAATTTCACAACTTTAATCATGTGTAATATGTGTAATTGCATGTAGTGTCACGTTTATTTCATGTTCTTCATCAATTAATTTCTTAATTAAAATCAACCAAGTTTTTGACAAATATTAACAAAATATTTCACAAACATTGTTGCTTAATTTATCATAACTTAATAATAACAAACAAGTCATGTTTCATATCATTTTTGACCCACCCTAAGTTAATCTCTCTTTAAATCAAATAAACAAATGAAAATATTAATCTAATTCACATAATCATAATTCAAATAAATAAATGACAAAAATAATTAAATCAATGAAATCAATGATTTTAAAATAGTCTAAAAAATAAGAAAAATAAATTTAAAAATTAATAAAATGAAAGAAATATAAAAAATTCAAAAAAGTAGATTGCATGCTTACAATTTTATTTATTTTCATGTACAATTCATTTCATTCAATTGTGAGTTACACTCTTCTACTTCAAAGGGGTTGTCTGATGGGTAATCAATAGTGTTCAGTCTTTGTACTGATATAATTAACACTAACCGAGATTAGTGAGGGAGGTCAAACGAACTAAATAAGACCATGTTCATGTAAATAAATAAAAACCAAATAAATCAATATATAAGATAAATTTTTAAGTGTTTAAAAAATGGTTCTCACACACTCTTACCTATGAATGATAAATATATTTTTCAATTGAGAAAAAAAAACTACAATAAGCGAGCTCCACGAACGCCTACAACTAAGTTGGTCGGACCAATGAATTGGACCAGACCAACCAATTTGTGGAACATTACGAATTGGAACTCTAATTTGGTCTAATTTGTATTAAAAAAATAAAAAAAGAATCAAAGCAACTGACCAAGGTCCAAGGAATGGTGTGGACCGAACATATGAAATCATATTGATCTAATACGCTCAATTTTGCCCACAACATTCAATCATATCCAAGATGGGTAGAAAAACTACATGTCCATGACGATTGATACTCGTATTTCAAATAAAAATAATTTAGTAATTTTTAGATAATAAATTTAAAATGTCAAAATTTTGAGAAATACTTAATACTCGACTGGAAGAGTAAAAAAATTACCCAATTTGACCACTTTTTATGTGCAAGACCTACGCCTAAAGCTAATTCTGCGATTGTCACATGATTTTTTTTACACGATTAGCCCAGTATGAAATACTTTTCCAAAATCTTAATTATATCTTCCTATATATGATATTCTTTTCTTTATTGTAAATATTTTTTTCTTCTTATTACCAGATATTTTATCATAAGTCAATGAGCTAAACTTTGAATTTAGTATTTCTTTTATTTTTGTATGAAACTTAGTATCCTCGACATGTTAAAAATTAAAAAAAAAATACTTCTCTTGTATTTTTCTTTTTCTTTTTGAAATGATATTAAACAAGTTGATACACAAGTCTCTCTTCCTTGCAAGTCACCTATTTTTATCTACTTTGTCACATAACAAACAAAATTATAGCCATATTTGCTGCATAAAATATTCTGGACCAAGTATTTGGTAGCTTAAGATATGTGGACAATATCTGTTAAAATTAATATTATGTGTTCTATTTTTTTTATGAGATCATCTCTTATCATATGAGAAATCCGAATTGAGAAGAATTTAATGCACTTGAGTTGTGCACTTTTCACTTGTACTTCTCCATTTTTATTGGCCAATAAAAAGAGGACACAATGCACCCCTTCAATGGGAAGAGAGAAGTACAAGTGGAAAGTGCACAACTCAAGTGCACTAAGTTATTCTCATCCGAATTATATTATCCATGCAGATAGATAATTTTTTAGTAATGTTGACTGCATGGCCAGTCGGGCAAATCATTTGTTCGAACAGCCCTGTCGATTGGCTGGTGCGCAGGCCCTACATGCGCACCAGCCAATGGCAGGGCTGGTCGGACAAATCATTTGCCCGGTTGCCCAACCACCCAACATTTCTTATAATTTTTTTTCCATTTACATATACAAGACTCACTATGTGTCAATGTGTCTCAAAGCTTTATATATGTGGACAAGTAAAAATAATTGTATCTATCTAGGTAGTTATCATTTCTCCTTATCATCTACATGTGATTTAATCATAAGAAGGTATATATATCATTTTAGACATCTGCTACATAAGATTGTGCATAATAGATATTATTCATACTTAATTAACATTAAGAGAGTAATGATTAATACTATTTTTTTAGAAATTAGCTTAAAAATTGGTTTTTGTAGAATTTTGGGTGACGATGTGAGTCTCTCTCTCATCATAATTTGATGATTTTTAAAATTTGAATGTTCACATATTATAACATAATTTTGATTCAATTAGAAGTACTAATAGAACTATCAAATATTTTAATTGGTACGATACTCTATTTCTTCAAACAATGTTTCTTATTTCCTTTTAGATTTACATGCACAAATAAAATGATTATATATACATATATATATATCCGTAACTTAAAATTACATCATATGGTTAACAAATAACAATACATCAAAATAGAAAGAATATTATGTTAATGTATGAATGTAACTATCAAATAAGGGGAAATGCTTAAAAATCGAGCGCCCGAGCAAATGATTTGCCCAGGCGCCCAGCTAGCGCTGCCCTCATTGGGCAGTGCCCTGTTGCCTAATCCCCGCGCCCGGGCGCCCAGCACTTCCCTTAAATAAGAGGTGAAAATATTAAAATAACACGATGGAGTTGATTAGGTAAAGTTAGGCCCAACAATGGGGGAGAGAGAGGGAGAGAGAGAGAGAGGGAGGTGTAAAAAAAATATTTTTTGAGAGAATGGTAAAAAATAAGCTAATCTTTTTACTCTCTTAATTCAATTATAGTTCAATTAAATAAATGAAATCAAACAATAAGAACATACATAGAAAGAGGATATAATATGTAGATTTTAGATATATAAATTCAAATATGATGTATTTAAATATATGTGTTACTTTTCCTTTATTAAATCAACTTATTTCCGACAGTAGAATTTCTACCGTTTTTATGAGAGGAATGCATTGATACCACGTTTTTTGCGATAATGCTATGCCATTGCATCTCAATCAAATTGAGATATAACATAACTGAATAGGTTAAGTTATTAAGTTCAATATTTTTAAGTTGCAACATACTAAATTCAAATCAAATTTTTTTAGTTCAATCTTAAATCAGACAACGGAAAAAAAAAGTGACAAAAATGTGATATGTTGCAACATTCCTGTAGTCGTAATGGATTGATTTATACCTGTCATAATCATGTTATAATACTGAAATAACTAATGTCAAATCGAAATTTGAAACTCAAAACTATGTTGCAAGAATGCCCTCTCATGCCCCGTACAAAGCCATAAACAGGAATCTGTTCATCCTAAGTCACCGAAAACCAGCTAATTAAGAAACGGAATGTTTTCTTGTTCAAAGCTTTGACAAATAGAACTTTCTTTCTCTGTTTATTGAGTTGTTTGTAAAATTAGAAACCCTAAAGGATCGTCACACTAGCAAAACTGAAGACTTGCGAAACTTCCAATCCAACCTTCACTGAGTTGCGGAGTGGGGGAAGCTTGAGCTAGTTCACAACTTCAGCTTCATGATCTCTGGGCTTTGGCTCCCAGAAGAGTAGCCAGCCCTTGGCTACTGCTGCATCTCAGCAGGTGGCGCCATCCTTTCCCAAGAGGTGTCGTGACCTTGAGTCCATCTATCTTCTCACCAGACTTGGAAAATATCTCTTGCTGCAAATTTCAGGTAGAAAATATGTTAGGCAGATGACACGAACAAATAGCATGGGAAGCTAAAAAGTCACAGTTGCAGAATAACTTCCAGCACAGTTGATAATTTCAGGCACGTGCATTGTTTAGGTAAAAGATGAGCAACGGTTAAAAGGCAAGAAAAGGGGAACAGAAAGCACCGAGACACAGTGGTACCATTTAGGTGCAAAGGCATAGAATGCCCCGACAATAGACCCCATCAAATGACACCAGAAAATAACTACATAGAACAGTCAGAACCAGGTAAAATCTTATCTCAGATCCAATCAGGACGAGACATATGTTGCCAGATCCAGAATTGATCCAACCATTTATTTGTCACGTGAATATCCCTTGTCCAGACATGGACAAGTACTAGCACCCGCAAATCAAGTTTTTGCAAATGGCCTACAACTGGAGACGAGAGCAAGGGGAGTGGAATATAATTATGTTCACAGCTCTACATTTCATATGCTCCAAGCTCAAAACAAGACTACATAGTACCTTTTAGGATGTTCTATCCAGTTTAGTCCACCAAATTTTCATTTAATTATGAATTCACAGTGCATGTTGCATCATAAAGTTTCAATCCCTGATACTTCGCGGGCTTCAACAGGGACTCTAATTTGAAGACTGAAATATGAAAAGTTAAGGTAGATCTCTAACCTTCATTGGGAGCCCTTACTCTTTCTGCAAGAAGAAAATGAGCACCACTTGCAACCCGGCTGGCCGGGTAAATTTTTCACCCAGCCCATGCCGGGATTTAATCTTTGCCCGAAGAAAATATGGGCACTGGAAAGAAGTGGTGGGCAAGACAAGACATTTAATAAAGAAGAAAACATCACAAATGGTGTCCATGAAGAAAGAATGACCAAATAAAAAGGACAAAAGAGAACAGTCCGAAAGTGGTTTAGGCATATTAAATGATCACTTCATACATGCCAGAAATTAGACTACAAAAAGCTTCCTCAAACAGGACTAAGTTCCAATTAACTTCAAAAAATGAGCAGTGACTAATAGGATGAACAATAAGATAACAGCATCTGCATTCTAAAGCACACATAAAACAATATCATATACTAGCGTGGCAACAGTAGCAGGTAGCAACTAACAAGATAGGAGATGGTAATATACAAGGTGCAGAAGAAAGCGGGGAATGTGAGAGATGACATGAAGTTTGATGGGAAAGAACAATGATGGCTAGGAAGGTCAACCCTCTAAGCAGAATGGTGCTGGTGTCTGGTGCATCAAACCAGTAATTTGCATCTTTTTAAGAGGTTTCGTATTAGAAGCAGGATCCACATTTTTTGCCATGAAGAACTCCATTTTGCCCACTCCTATTTCCAAGTGAAATTCTTAGGGTAACAATAACTCATGCTCCCATCTTGTTCCCATTACTATGCCTGTTCAGTGCTTCTAAAGAATGCTCACATTGAGCACCAACACATTCTGGGGAGGAGAGAGACAAGTAGTAGGAGCCAAATGCTGGAAGAAGCTGTGGGCCTGTTGGGAAGGCTTGGATACACCTTTTTTATGAGGAGATTGGCAGGGATACACAGGAGGCCCTTCCTGTCCAGCAATTCAGAGCAAGGGAAAGGATGTTCAGGTGCAGGCAAACATGCAAGAGCTAGGATACACCTTGGGGCATGGGCACATGGAAGGTATGGCCCTTGGGGTATGAGAAAATCTAGGTTCCAAGCCCCATTTGGGATGAAACAAAGCTGGAGCTGCGTGACAAGAGGTTGGAGTAGCTAAGAATAACCAGAAGGAACCCAACTTTCTGTGCTGATGTTTGGGGTGTCCAACTCCATCTGCAGAGGAAAATGGTTGAGGTGAGATAGGTAGGTCAAGAGTTAAACGGGATGATAGAAGTCTAAGAGGTACAAGGCAGATGTATGCCCAAGCACTCATGGTGAATTGATCTTCGTAATTGAGGCTTTGTCTTTTGGGGAATGCATTTAGAAGTGTGGGCAGAACGATGGTGGTGTCTGAAGGTGCTTGAAGTCATGGTTGAATGTGGATGTTCAGAGAGATAAGGCAGCCGATTTTTGATGCTGTAATCCCCTAAGAATCACTTGTCTTGAGGAAAAAGATGAAAATTGAAAGATTCAAACTGGTGGGAGGAGCTTTCCTGACAGGTGGGGTGCTGATGTGAAATCTCTGGGTATGGTCTAGAACTGTAGGGAGAATAATGGTGGCATCAAGAAGTGCTTGATATCATGGTTGGACATGGCTGTTCAGGGAGATAGGGAGGCTGATTTCAGATGCTGTAATCCCCTGAATATCATTTCTCTCAAGGCAAAAAACGATTACCTAAAGGTTCAATCTGGCAAGAGAAGCTTTTTTGATGGGTGGGTTTGCTGACTGGTCATTTTTTTCTCAGACCCATGGGTATAGAAACTTCGAATTCAAATTCGATATTTAAATCAGCATGAGACCTCTTGGTTTGCATGGGGGATATGTAGGTCTATCTGATTAGAGCAGGCTGTGTGCAGATCTGTTTGATCTCTTCATTTTGACTGCAGCATTACTAGATCCAATTGCCTCAGGTGTCCTTCTCAAGGGGAAAACTATCATGAGTGTAGCAGGAATCTCTTCGGCCTAGAAAGGAAGGTGCTTCTCTCTCCTGGGTCTTGTGGGACAGTGGGAGAATGGCAAGCAAATGGGCCACAGTCCCCCACAATGTAAAAAGAGCAGGGTTATTCCCTTACTAGTAGGGATGTAAAATTGTAAACAGTAGGAAGTTTTGGTAGATCCAGATCTAAAATGGGTAATAACCAGACCATACCAGGCCCAATAAAGTTATTGGGTAAATAGATAAACGAATTGAGCCTTGGGTTTACCTTTTTTTCTATTCACGTCAAGCAAGTGGACATAAAAGCAAATTCATTTGCCTAAAACTCTATTAGGGACGTAAGTGGGCTATGATTTTGAACAGAAAAGCTTGGAAAAAGATATTAGTTTATCTTTACAAGACAAAAGGCTTATACAAGAACTGTCTGGGTCTGGCAAAGCCTTGAGCTCATTGCATGACATTGATGGGCCAGGCTAAAATGTGTCTTGTTCTTCCAGCAGCCAAGGCCCTGTAAAACTGGCTATCTCAATCGCATGCTTCAATACTATTATCAACTTTATACCTTCAATTTTGTTTCGACATTCATCATGCACTTGAAATTTATAAGTCAAGCGCATGGTTTCCTCCTGGATTTCCCACCCCTGATTGTCCATCTTAGTTATGGAAATACCTCCCGAGAAATGGAAAACATTCAGTGACATTCAAGGTAGACATGTGAACAAAAGACCCATTTCAAAAAGTGGTTAGATCTTAATAGGGCCCATGACTGGCAAATAGCTAACATTTGTTCATCATTTTGCATCAATTTGTCAGTGTGTAGGCTACCATATTTTCCAGAAACAAGATGTACAGAAACCAAATCTCAAATTCTCACCATACCCAGAGAAAATAGGATGTCATCCTAAAGTTAGCCAAGGCCAAGAAACACATTAAGTGGCTTTCATTTTTTTGGCAATCAGATGCTCTAGATTAATGTCAGGATCCCCTGCTATGAGTGAAATTTAAAGCTAGATGAGTCAGTCAAACCCTTTTGTCCACCAGGTGCACTATATAATCTACACCTGGAGTTTGGACACTCATATTTCTCTCAAGATTATTCCAATTTACACTGGCTCAAAAATGAGTTTGAGAGGTCCTCTAATTGACATGACAGCTTCAGCAAAATGAGCCCATTCTTAGGGTTCAGGGTTTAAACCATTATCATCCTGGACTGAAGGCCCATCAAGTGGCTAGCTTTCCATCTCCAGAAGATCAGAGCACAGAATTTCACAACAAATTGAAAGGGATATGGAGAAAATCATACCTTACACTCGTACTTAAGCATCTGACCAGGTGGATCAGCAATGTCAGCTGCAGCAGTTGACATATGCCTGTTGCCTACAAATAAGCTGCTCCTTAGGTTCAACTCTTTCACAGAACTGTGACCACTCTTCAGGGGCGAACACAGTGCAGAGAACCATCTAGATATTATGTGGGTCTACAAGAACAGATAATATATATTATGATAAGTACCATCAAGCACGCAAAAAATAGGAGTCCAATCAACATGTCCATCATGTTCAAGTACTAATGCGAACTCCTCCCACATAACAATCTGCAGGCATGAAAATGTATATTTACGAATGAAAGAATCGGAGCAACAATAAAAATCACAAATTCCAGAACAATAAGAAAATGCCAACGAAAATATTGTCAAAATTGCATGTCGAAAAACACTATAAAAGAGATCCTGGTTGAGAGCTTAAGCATCACATTCACAAAGACAACAATGAAACCAGCGCAAGCTCAAATGAAGATAAATCTAAAAATCAAAATAATAAATGTAACTAACGTCGTGCCCAGAAGCAAATTTAAGTTACGCCTCCCTCAAATAAGTCAAAGCGCAGAATTTGTAAGCTAATTCAAAAGAGAACGAAACGAAGAAGCATTAGTAGACGAAAGAGATGCATGTTCAAACATTATCCTGAACCCCGACCTATAGTATAAGCCCGGCCATTCACACACAGAAAACGAGAGCTAAAGAACGTAAAAAGGTTCTAAGAGTTACTTTACCGGCCCATTGGAGGAGGTGAGAGGCGCCGCGTCGGCAAGGGGAGCCCAGGTACTGTACCGCCGGGCGCCGCCGCGCTTGGAGACAGGCCCGGAAGCGCCCGTCCTCCAGGGTTTTCGCCGCCGCGTCATGGCGAACTCCCCGAACTTGTGGCCCACCATGCCCTCGGTGATCTTGCGGCGGACATGGTTCTTGCCGTTGTAGATGAGCACGGAGGAGCCGACGAATTCGGGTAAGATGGAGGAACGCCGTGACCAGATCTTCCGGTTGGCGATGCTCTTCCCCTTCTCCTTCAGCTTGAAGAGGAAGGCGTCCACGAAGCTGCCCTTCCACAGAGACCGCCTCGGCATGGTTGCGTCGTCGAGGAGCCGGAGGTGCAGAAAGCAGTAGTGGCGTTGTTCCGGTCCGGTGAACGAGGGAGGGTTCGAGCAGAGAGGTTTTTGCGAACGGACGTTTATTGGGTTCGGGCCGGGTAGCGGACGGCCCAACTCTGTCGACCCAGTAAACAGGAAATTATTTTGAAACTAATCAGATTAATTAATTTGAGTAAGAGAGATGTAAACCTTATTAGGATCTAAATTCAAATCTCCGCCCAAATATGATTTATACTAAAAATAATAATTCTTTATTTTATTTTTCAAAAAAATAATTTAATTTAATATTATTATTTTAAATATAAAATAAATAAATTAATAATTTTGACTATAATATAAAAAAATATTATTGTAACAGAACTTAACATATACAGAAACAAAAGATAACATTTACCCTTAAATATAAGAAGATAGAGATTTCTAATTAATTACTCTTAAATATAATAAGATAGTAATTATCTGATCTCATTCTAACCGGGTTATCCTATAACATGATTACTATGCCAATCTGCTAAAGTATGATCTTTCTCTCTGGTTTTTAACCTCGTTATCTCTCTCTCTTTGACAGCCGGCCCAAATTTTTTTCCCTATATTCTAAACAAACGGTGAGAAATAATGTGCAAATAAAGTGACAAAAAATATATAATATACAGACATGAGTAATACTTCGCCAATGGTCGACAATGAAATGATAAAATAAAAAACAAAACATTTCTAAAATTTTATCAACTCTTTTGTCATTTCTTAATAAGAATTTTCTTACCTATATACACGTGAACTAATTTACATTAGATAAGCCGACTAAAACTCGTTACACACGTGTGGACGAAATGAAAGGAAAACGAGCTACACGACATGAAAGAGATCAAATAACTAAGACCAAAATACGAAGATCACAGAAATTATGTAAAATGTAGTAAGAAAGGGGCAACACGAAGATTATTCCCACAATCAAACAAGAAGGCCGGATAAAATCTGCCATAATGAGAAGCCAATATGGTCGTTACAAAAGAATGAAGTAGTTCATTGCAGAAACACATTGTGACAGGCACACACCGTGAAAAGTTGGGACTCTAAGCCTTTCTGTAAGCTTGCAACATTACCAGGGAAAATTAATCGGCATTTAGTTCGACTGGGGTTTCCACCACGTCCATAAGAAGCAAAGCTTCACAGGCTGTTACTGCAGCTATGACAGGAAGAAGCAGGCAACTTTTAGCCCCTGCATCATCCGGTAGTTGGCGACATACCATGCCCTCTTCAATTATGTTAACCAACTGGAGGTGCCGCAGATGAGTTCACCAATCTGAGCTGCGTCGGACTAGAAGACTGCAGCTCCCAAAATGTGAATTGTGCTCAAAATTATACAGGTTATTACCTGCGGATCCGCTTCATAGTGATTGTGTCCAAACCTTAAACATGAAGCCACAATAAAAGCATAATATACTTTTGGATAAAGTCGTTGAAGAGTCACCCGCCATCATAATCAGAAAGAATAGGTTGAACTGTCTTCTCAGCCTGCAAGGGATGTTCTTGTAACATGTGGTAGTTTAACTGATTTCAGATCTCCAGGATAGGGTGTCCAAAGTCCCAGCCCACCCTTGCTTTCTTTTAAACTACTGTTCTTCCCTTTCAGTTCATCCAGAGACTTAACCCATTCCACAACAGAAGAATGCTCCCGGGTGTGTTTATGCAGTACGAACAACGAATTGTACTCGCAATTGGGAAACATAAAGAACCTAAATGCACCATGTAGCCTGTAGACAACATAACCAAAGCTAAGCTGATCTCTTGGGGTTAAAAGATCCACTTCATTGAACCAAAGGCAGCTGAAGAAGTTGTTGAGAGCTGTGTGCTCTCGTATTATGACAGCTCCCTCAGGGACATCTGCAATTGAACATGTATTCGTAAATAAGCATCACAAAAGATTTATCGTTGGAGAAACAGATTGCATGTTTCACTCTTCCTAGCATTTCAGCCGCTGTGCAATTTAAGATAACTTGCCGCTTCTGTCAGTGGTCAATGTAATGCTCCAGGACTTGAAATGAGGTATGGTCAATGACTCAATAGGTAATTAAAACTGCTTCGCCAGTAAAATTAAATTTGCAATCAGAAGCCTTCTTTAACAACTAAGCATGGCCCATAAATAGAAGGCAACCCAACAACACTTGCCTAAATGATTTTTAGCTGATGGGCAGTGTACAGTACACCTGGACATGTAGCGGAGGCAGAAAGTGGACCAAATGGTGCCCCAAAAGAAGTTCAAACAGGTTCATGTCCTATATCATGGAATCAAGCTCCTTGCCACAAGATCCACCTTATGTGTTACCTTCAAGATGGATAACTCATTTTCAACAGATCAAGAATGTTTTTGAAAGTGTATAGGGAGTGAAAAGTAGGTGCTTTCAATATTTTGTCATTCCAAAGCCATGAAGTCAGCCAGACTTTAACCTTGCTTTAATAATATCCATCACCTGAAATTCAGTTAAGACCTGCTCTGCACTGTTATCATGACACCCTATAGCGGAATGTCATTTATGCTACAAAGAAAGGAACATAGTAGTTGCTTTAAAATAACCTGACATTTTCCTCCTCTTTTACTGACAAGTTTCTCCAAGAGTCACAATTTGAAATGTAAAAGGGTGAAACATAGCTACCAGTTTCAGAGAAGTAAAATTGGACACTCAAGATAATTAGATTAAATGTAGTCAAAACAGAATGCACCAGGCTTCCCATTACAGTATCTCTCGAACAGAAACCCATTACAAGAGGAAAATGGAAGAGAACCCATAAGATTACCAAAAAGGAAGCATGTTTGTAATGTCATTTTAAGTGTGAGAAAGACTGAAAGCATCACTTAAGTAAGTTGGTGTCAGAAAAATCATTTAAGTTGATCAATAGCAGTAACAATTCGGTTAATAACAATATTTTTAAGAGAAAATGTGACATTAACCACTGATGTACACTCAAAAGTACATTTCCATCACTCAAAATTATGTATGATCTACAACAAAAACAACCAAGATGGACGGTAACTCAACAGAGTGGCATTTTATGTCTGAAGTTGGCACTTACACTACACAACAAAAAAGCACCATACAGAACCTACCAGACGTTCTTCATTGATGAGAAGCAAATCCAAAGAGGCATCAATGCATCATTATAGTAACAAGCACATGAAAATTACTAATTCAAAAGTTTGTTGCAACAATTTAGTTTACAAATATATACATTTTCAAAAAGAATATTGTGAATAAATGTCCTACTCTCTATATCCAGTGTATAGGTATACACATAAATGTAGAATATTGACTTACCACTCTCAGTTCCTTTACTTGGGCTCCAAGGTTCCATTCCCTCGTAACGGTATATTTTCATATGGAGATCAATAAGAGGACGAGCATAGCGCTTCCTACGCTTGATTCCATCAGCCTCCTCATATATACTTCTATGATGTTTATGGCGAGCAATGGCAAATGTATGCTTTCCACGCCAAAGATATCTGCAGTAACAAAGAAGGAACTATTTCTGTTTTATCTGCTCCATTTCAATCAGACAATAGAGCCAAGAAAATGTAGCCACCCACCTTTCAAGGATAAGCAATGGATCAACTATAAGCTCCATTTTTCCATCAATCCATATGCTATATTGTGCTTGAGGAAATAATCTATGGGTCAGTATCTTAGGAACTTTCCCGTTCCTTCTAGGTTCATCATATGGAGGATTATGCAATGTCACAAGACGCCAGATGCCAACCCATTTCCCTCCTTCATTGTCCTCTGTGACACTGACATTCCTTTTGATCAAATTGAGAGATTTTTCATCAACCACCATTAAAAAGCAGAAGAGCTTTTGAGAACGAAGGCTTATGTTTGACGGCTGATGAGGTGTATCATAGCCATCAAAAATGCCAGAGGCAACTACAAACCTACATTTCTGCACAAACTTGACATCTACTGCCTCCATATCTCCACCTCCACCTTTTATAAAACCACAATGTACCTAAAAAGGTGAAGACAGCATTAGCAAATTTCTAGAGAACAACAACATTAGTACCTTTTTCTCAAAATAGCTACACTCCAATGCCAAATTCCTTATTAACAAAAGGTAGTAGTAGCACAATCAGAAGTGGCAAGCAGAGATTCCTTATCCTCTGTGAAAAAAGCTAAGAATCGTTGAAACAAAATTGAGACAACTTAAAACAATCTGCTGGTGCCCTACAATGTATGGACTCCAGCTACGGATAAGTACCACAGGAAGATAACAGATGAACCATGTGATCAAGTTATCAACTGAAACTAACAAAAGAATTTGCTTTGTGCAATTTCAAATAATTATATTATATAAGGTGAGACAATTATACTGTTTTTTTTAAGTGGCTATTATACTTAATTGGATTAATTTCATACATATCACTAGTGTAGCTATAATTTCAAAGAAATTATACCTGTCCAATCTACACATCTTTCTAAAATCTAAAATGTTCAAAAATGCCATCATTTTGAACTTGGTTATGAGTAGGTGGGATTCTGAAATTAGGCTATCCAGTGTCTTCCTCCTTTCCCAATTGGTTTCCTATAAAGAGATCCTCTCTGTCAGTGAAAACTATCTCAAGATTCTCAACCACCTTACAAACTAGAATAATCACCGAGCACGTCCAGGGTGCTTTTATTAAAGGAAGGCATATTCTTGATAACTTTTTGGTAGTCCATGAATGCTTATTTGCCTTAAAACAGCAAAGAGGGAGAGGTTTTGTGTTGAAGCTGGATTTTGAAAAGACTTATGACAGGGTTAACTAGCCTTGTTTGTTGCATGTGCTACATAGGATGGGCTTCAGTGAGAGATGGTGTGGATCAGGGAGTGTGTTTCCTCGGCCTTGTTGCAGTACTCATAAATTGCAAGCCATCAGTATCATTCCATGGTGGCCGTGGCCTCAGACAGGGAGGTCCTCTCTCCCCTTTGCCTTTTGTCATTGTGGCTAATGTTTTGAGCAGGATTTGGTTGAGAGCAGAGGCGGGTGGTCTTCTGACAGGGGTGCAAGGTTTGAAAGGTGGCAGGACTATTTCTCATTTATAGTATGCTGATGATACCATTTATTCCTGTCCAAGGGCCACCACATGCCGGTTATGGTGAGATTCTTCTTGAGTTACTTGAGGAGATCACAGGTCTGAAAGTTAATTTTGATAAAAGCCTTTTGATCGGGGTGAACATTGAGGAGAACATGATGTGAAGGGCGGCTACTATTTTGGGGTGCAAGAGGGATAACTTCCCAATTTCTTATTTGGGTCTCCCGCTATCTCCCAGCACATTGAGATCCTCTGATTGGCTCCCTATTGTTCACATATTTGAGGCTAGATTGGCGGCTTGGAAGGCAAAGACTTTATCTTGTGGAGGTAAATAAACTGAACAAGCATAAATATATATACCATGAAAAATATATATCCATTAAAGCAGGTAAATAAACAGAACAAATACACTTATATATCCTTTTTTTCTCTCATCAATAGCATTTCATAACTGTACATGTTTTTGTTTGAATTTTGGATGATTTTACAAATAGCAATCTCTCAAGGGCTTTTTTTACAATAAAGTCCATGAACGGCAAGAGACCTGCAGTTCTCTTCTTCTTCTTCTTCTTAGAAACAAACAGGCAGACTCTTCTTCTCTGTGCAGTGCTCCTCTTGGTTTCTCCAAGGGTCTTCCCCCAAGCAAAAGTCCTAAGATCCCGGTCCCCTTTTATAGGGGTTGGAAGAGAACTTGAAAAGCCTCCCAGTGGTGAAACTTGCAAAGTCGCCCGGAGGCTGTTTGCACCAAGGCCTCCAGGTAAGTTTGCTTCTTCTTTTTTTCTGCACTTCCTTCTTCTTCCTTTTTTATTTCCCGGTCTAGGAGAACCCCTCCCGGTCAGCGTGACCGGGTCCGGGAGAGACTCTCCCGGTCAGCGCTCAGCCCGGGAGAGGCTCTCCCAGTCAACATGACCCGGAGAAACTCTCCTGGTCAACGTGACCAGGGAGGGTGCTATAAAAAGGTGGGCCAAGCCAGATTTTTTATCCTGCCTACATGTGAAGCTTGGTTTGTTTGGCTCCTTTTTGGAGTCTGGTGTGTTTGACTCCGCTTGAAGTCCTGTTGTTGTGTTGGCCTTAATCAAAACCGAGATGTCATTGTGTTGACCTTAGTCAAATTCAAGCAGTCTTGTTGAAACTTTATTGTCGGTTTGTGGCTTTACACCAACTAAAATAAATAATTGTTGTGCCTTTGTAGACGACCATCCACCGAGGTTTCTGGTGCAGTTGACAAACATTGCATATTCTACGGCCAAGAGTTTATACCTTTTAATGCCACTCTTTTAAATAGAATTTCCCATTATTTGTTCATTCTGAGAATATCCAGAATAAATAAAATCAATTTAATAAATTTTGGGGATCAACAGTTGCAAAATCAATTCAAGAAAAATAGAATCAAACCATTAAGTTCATGGATAGAAATTGACTAGTTAGGATTATAGAGATCAAGATTTGACAAAATATTTACACAGTAAAAAGTAAAAGAAAATAAGCAATTACATGAAAAGTCATTTGCAAAAAGAACATGGGGCCATGCCACAAAAGAAAATCGGATAAGAAAAAGTAAAAACCATAATGTATCTGAAAAAAAAGATCATTTCTAGGCATTGAATAAGAAGCAAAGGTTGTCAAGAAGGTATAATAAGTGAACTTGTACAAAGAATTTATATAATGAAATAGTGGCACTCTACGGTAGAATAATGGCAAATACCATACTGGCAAAGAAGCAAAGTCTGTCAAGAAGGTATAATAGGTGAACTTGTCTAAAGAAAATCATTGATACAATGAATATGTGGCATGCTATCAAAAATAATGGCAAAATATACCAGAATCAGAGCAAAGACCTCAGAGGAATTCCCTGTTCATCTACTATTTACCTTCATGGTTTCATTGAGGTAAAAACTTTCCTCTCTCTGCTTCCAGCTTTCATGCCCCCCAAACAGTGGGGGAGAACTTTCATCAAAACGTAAATATTGCAAATCCTTTGGTACATTGTCAGGAGTCCTTCCCTCTGGGATGACTACAGTATCAGGATCATCAGCAAGAGGAATTGAACATCCTGATCGAGTTTCAGCACAAAGAACATGAGTATTAAAAATAAGAAAATGGTAGCTAAGGAATAAAAGCTTAGAATTCTCAAACATACGGTGTGGTGGCTTCAGGTCAATTAGGTTGTCCAGTATGATGAGAACTTTGCTATCCCTTTTACAAACAGCTGAACAAAATGCAAAACATTTCAGCATGAATTCCCGAGGCTTGATCAGAGTTGCATAAAATACATCAGAGAAATAATATGGAACACTTTAATCAAAGGTGAAATAGTCAAAGTAGCAAGAGCAAAGTACATCAAGGAGTTCAATATAACTAATGTTAAGTGCATGTTTGACGCAGAAGCATGTTGGGCCACACTTGGGTACTTGGGCCCATATCATTTTAGGGTTTTTAATGGTTTTTTGGGGCAGAGTTATACATGTTTTATAAGGGCCCAGTAGCATGTACTTAGGGTACTAAGAGTTTTATACATTTTATGTATTTCGTTTGAGTCCTTCATTACCATGTGGCCAATGGGCCTTAGGTGGAGTGGCTCCTAAGAGGACTTAGGGTTACCCCCACCCATTATAAAAAGGGTTGTTTTAGGGTTTCAAAAGGTAGTCAAAAGATTTGAAAGTTTCTAGCTTTGACTCTGAGAGTTCCCAGAGAAAGGCCTCCCTCCTGCGAAGGGATCTTGCGGCCGAGAAGGGTGGGGCAAGAAGCCCCAGTGCCACCGCCGCTCTTCCCCATGTGACTGCTTTCTTCTCCCCTCTCTCGTGTGTGCCCCCACCCTCCGCCAGAAGCCTACCACCATGCCTCTTCCCATCCTGTCACCATCGTGCAGCAGCATGGGGAGCACCACCCCACCGTCATGTTTCCCCCTCCTTCCCGTCACGGTCATGGAAGGAAGAATCGCCGGGATCGAGCCAGAATTGCTCGATCCCGGATCGGATTGACCCCCAAAGATCCGATTCCCCCTTGAAGCCCCCCAAAACCCCTCATTTCCGGCTGGATCGAGCCAACTCAGTAGGATCTGAGTTGGATCGCTCGAGTCGAACCGGGATCGATCGATCCCGGCGCAATTCAGTCGATCCGGCCGGTTCAAGTTCAAATATGAACTTAAGCCGCCGGATCGACCCTTATCGGGTCGAATCGATCGATCCGGCGTCGATCCGACCTGATAAGGGTCGATCCCGATCGATCCGGCGCGATCCCCCTTATTTCGCCCCCTTCCCACCCGAGGACACCAAAACATGCAGGTTTTGGTATCAAGGGAAGGAAGACCGGTGCTCCCCCTCCCCCCCCCCCAGCTCGGGCTGCCTCCTCCACCGCCGTCGCCGGCCTCCTCCATCGCCGCCGGCCTCCTCCCCAGCCGGCCTCCTCCTCCTCCTCCTCCTCTTCTTCTTCTTCTTCTTCTTCTTCTTCTTCTAAACCCTATGTTCTCTTTCAAGTTTGAAAGAGGTTAGAAGGAGCACATCCAAGGGAGATCTTCTTGAGTAGATCTCAGGAGATCTTACTCAAGCAAGGAAGAAGTTGTTCTTCTTAAGGTATATATAATTTTTTAATTTCAAATTTTAGTTATAAATTCTGAAAAAAATGAAAACACATGTAGACATGTTTAATCTTCTTATATCTTCTTATTCTTCCCTTAGATTTTGTCAATTAGACAAAATCTCCAAATTTCACCCTAATTAGCTAATTAGGGTTTGAAATTTGGGACTTTTGTTGTATTAGCACAATTAGAGATCAATTAAGTGTTTCAATCACTTAATTGGCTTAATCATGCCTTTGTTTGATAATGTAACTATTTACTTTCATGAAATTAGAGAAAATCTACAAATTTCACCCTAATTAGGGTTTGAAATTTGGGGCTTTTGTTGTATTAGCACAATTAGAGATCAATTAAGTGTTCCAATCACTTAATTGACTTAATCATGCCTTTGTTTGATAATGTAACTATTTAATTTCGAGAAATTATAGAAAATCTCTAAATTTCACCCTAATTATGGTTATTATTAGATGTAATTATGTTTATAATTTTATACTTACACATGAATGTGTTTCTATTCTTAATTTGTTATAGGATTAGCAATTATGGCTGATGAAGGCCACGAGGAAGAGCAGTCACCAGGCCCACAAGTAGACATTGGATGGAAACACGGTGTCCTTATTGACACTGCCTCTAAGAGAGTGCGATGTAACCACTGTGGGAAGGAAATGAATGGAGGCGTATACCGCCTAAAACAACACATTGCAGGTATTGGAACAAATGTAGTAAAATGCAAGCATTGTCCATGGGAGTTAGTGAATGAGATGAAAGAGTACATGGCTGGAAGACAACAACAAAGAGGCATACGTATTCAACATCAAGAAGAACTGCATGAAGAGATTTCTGGGAAGGGAAAAAGTAAGGCTGCAATGAAAGGAAGACAAATTCCTGTTGATGTTGAGGACTCAGATGATACAGATTATGAGGATCTCTCACCTAATGAGAGAGAATATCGAGAAGGACTACGGCAGAGTCGGCGTGCTGCCATGTTAGAAAGTGACATGCGGAGGTTCCATAGTACAAGAGAAGGATCATCATCAGGGGCTAGTGTAACACGGCCAACGGCACCACCTATCAGGAGAGGTGGTTCTATGAGGGGAACGGGACCAACTAGTGGGCTTGACACATTTTTGCACAGGAAACCTTCATCAAAACAGTCTGGCATAAAGCATGCATTGAAAGGGGTAAAGGCCACAGCTGCTTCCGCCAAACATGCAGTTAAAAACATTGTAAAATGATTTTTGCATGCAGGGGTCCCAGCCCATACAGCATCTAGTCCTTATTTCCAGACAATGATAGATTCAGTTGGTGAGGCAGGCCCAGGTTTGAAAGCTCCTACACCAAAGGAGATTTATGGCAAATATCTTGAAGAGGAATTGACTGAGATAAAGGATTGGGTGGCATCATTCAAAGATATATGGATGGCAAGAGGTTGTACTCTTATGTGTGATGGATGGACGGGAACAACAAGAAGGTCTATGATTAACTTTCTTGTATATTGCAGTGAGGGTACAGTGTTCATGAAATCTGTAGATGCAAGTGGACAAATAAAAAATACAGATTACTTGTTTAGGCTGATGGATGAGATGATTGATGAAATTGGCGAGGAAAATGTAGTCCAAGTTGTCACTGATAATGAAGCTAGTTACAAGGCAGCTGGAAGAAAATTGATGGTAAAACGACATCATCTTTATTGGGTCCCTTGTGCAGCACACTCCTTAGACTTGATGATGGAGGATATTGGGAAAGATAAACATGTGCATGACTTGGTGTCCAAGGCGCAAATGATTACTACTTTTATTTATGGACACAATAGAATCTTACATATGATGAGAGAGTGCACAGATGGACATGACATAATTCGTCCTGGCCCAACAAGATTTGCCTCACAATTTATTGCATTGGAGAGTCTGCATAAGTTTAGACATGAGTTGGGCACTCTTATGCACAGTTCTGAGTACTTGGCACATGTGGCTACATTGAGAGAGGAATCAAGAGATGTCGCACATGAGATTTCTTGCTTGATCAGCGACCATCGTTTTTGGGATAAAATCATTTATTATTTGAAGCTAATAGAGCCTCTTGTACAAGTGTTGAGGATGGTTGATGGAGAGGACAAGAATGACATGGGTTACTTATATGAGGCTATGGATAAAGCCAAGGAAAGGTTGAGAGAGAAGCATCCGCAGGCATATCAAAAATGATGGAGAATTATTGATGCAAGATGGGAGTCCACACTCCACCACGATTTACATGCAGCAGGTAAATGTATTATATCTTATTGTGCATATTTCTTATTAGCATGAGTTGAATTCTAACTTACTAGACATGTTTTGTACATATAGGGTATTTCTTAAACCCTAGGCATCAATATAGTGATTCCCCTCACAATGATGGTGAGGTGCTCCAGGGGACAATCAATGTCATCGGGAGATTATCTAGGAGCATGGACGAAAGAATAGATGCTATGATAGAGGTACGACCAAGTTAAAAACTTTATTCCATTTTCATGTATTCAATATACTTTTGAGTTACACTTAGCAACTATATTATACTGTAGATGGACAGATTTAAACTGAAGTTGGACATCTACAGAGATTATGATGTTAAAGAAGCAGTGACCAGAATGGGTCCGAGTAAGAACCTTCAGATTTAAGCTCATGCTTACTTCATAACAAAATGACAAATCACTTGTATTATGTGCTAATTCATTGTATGTTTTTTTTTTTGTAGGTGAGTAGTGGGTTATGTTAGACTACAAGACTGGTCAAAGAAGTCCACTTGCAAGGATTGCTATTAGAGTACTCAGTCAGACCACTTCATCTAGCCAGTGTGCGAGAAATTGGAGCACTTTCTCACTTATTCACACAAAAGTGAGGAACAGGTTGAGTGCAACTAGGCTAGAGAAGTTGGTCTATTGCCACTACAATATGAGGTTGAAGCTGAAATGCATTAAAGATAGACAAAAGAAGAGCGAGGCAAGGCTAATGACTTTTGCAGTAGTCATTGGGAGCAACGTTTTGCAGAGAGGGAAGCATTATCATCTCAAATTGATGTTGATGAGTTATTTGATGAGGAACACCCACTAAATGCATGGGTGGAAACAAGACAGGAAATGGATGTTCCAGAATTTGACCCTCGCGATTGCTCATGGGCGGAAGGAGAATTGGATGGAGTAGAGGCTCGAGATCCAGAGCTTAGGGTAAGTGAGGACCAACCTCTCACCCTCGGTCCTCTCTTCTCTCAGCCACGACACTCAGCTATCTTGCCAGAGACATCTAGAGTGCCTCCCACTCAGCCTGCATTAAGAAGAGCTGCAACACAAAAAGAGAGGAGTTCAAAAGCCATAGTGCTAGAAAAAAGAACATATACCAGGCAAAAAAAGATAGAAGAGCTGCAACACAAAAAGAGAGGAGTTCAAAAGCCATAGAGCTAGAAAAAGAACATATACCATGAAAAAAAGAGAAAAGTGCAGCAACCACTTCGTAGTGATGACACCACACAAGATCCAATGATGGTGATGATGATGATGATGATGGGGTTACTGAAAGTTATGTACCAGAAACAGAACATCAGGGAGGCGGAGAAGAAGGACAAGGGCATGGACAAGGGGGATATGAAAGACAACAACATTATGCAGCCTATGAGTGGCCACCTTGGGAGCCAAACTATAGTTCAGGATCTACTCATATACCTGCATTTCAGCCTCCCATTTTACCGTACTCATATATTAGTAGCTCACCTTATGGAGTACAAAGAGGATGGGGACCTTGGCCTTCACAAGAACAAGAGCCTAGTGGCCCTAGTGAAGCAACAAGTACATACAAACCGCTTGGTACATGGTGTCCAGCTCCATCACAATCTGGAGAAAGCTCAAGTCAACAATTTACACCGAGAGGGATTCAAATGGGTATGCATGATTTAACAAATTCCCTCTTTGGTTATAGCTACCAAAACCCAAATGATGGTGGCTCATCTATGTCTGGAAGTGGATGGAAAGATTATTAGTCTTCTATCAAATGTAAGTTACATGTACAATGTCTTAAATTTCATGTTTTATGTACTATGAATGCATGTATAATTGATTTTTTATGCAAATCTTAGTTCTTTCAATATATCAGATTTTTCTGTTTTTTCCTGATTTTTCCTGAATTTTCCTGCATTTTTCCTGATTTTTCCTGAATTTTCCTGCATTTTTTCCAAAAAAATAAACATTTTATAGTCTGGCCGATCCAGGATCGGCCAGACTTCCCTGGGATCCAGCGGATCCTTCGATCCGATCCGATCCTGGATCGGATCGACCAGGGTCGATCCCGATCCCGATCCTGCCTTCCATGGTCACGGTCGAACGTGCAGTAGGAAGCCGCCACCTGGCCATTGACCCATCGGTCTCCCCGCCCTGCCACTATGCCTCTTCGTCTCCCTCCACCCCTGCAAACCAGGCTGCCACTATGCCCACCCCTTCCCCTCCTTCCTCTGGCTGTCTCTCCCCCCCCCCCCAACCCCCCCCCGGTCATCTCTGGCTGCCTTACCTCTCTCACATTGGCTTCCTCTCAGTCGCCAAGCTCCCTCAGCACTCCTGCACATCTAACTCTCTCATCTCCTTCAGTCCTGCAGCACCACCCACACAGCAGTAGCCCCCCGCCAGACGACTGAGCCGCTGCACAGGACAGCAGGGCAGGCCGCCACCGGCCCAGGCACCCACACAGCCACCCTATCGTGTGCCTTGGGCCCAGCTCAGACGGCCCAATAGACCAGCCAGCCCAACACTTACAGCAGGTCTGGCTCAGCTTCAGTTCAGCCGGGACCTCCAGGCAGCCCGGCCCACTTCTGCAGTGGGCCATCACCAGGGGCCTACCCACTTGGGTCAGCCGCCATAGTTCTACAAGCACATCCTAACCCGCATCAATGTTAAAGGGCACCATCAAGTAGTAAGTTGGATGTTTCTTCTCTTCCGTAAATGATAGCAAAAGATTTTTCAGTTCAATGTATAATGCGCACAAGGATCTGCATAGGCATGTCCATGCGCATGTGCCCAAACACCCACATATGCCAAGGATTCTCCTCCTTCCACAAAATACTTACAAATAGAAATGTAGAAAATGTCCCTGTAAAATTTTACATAACAAGCAAACTGCAAAGAGGGTAAGAGTTGAAAGCCCCAAACATGAGAATGAAAGAGTTAGTATCAAAAGACACCAAAGTTTTTGTGTTATTACAAATTGTTCGTGCTATGGCAAATAGATTTGCGAGTTTTTAGACTATAAAGAAAATTAGACAAATAAACAGCAAAATTACAGCTGCTAATGGCTTATAATTAAACTGTACAATGACTTAATTGTCAACCAAAAAGCAATAAACTGACCCAGCATGTCATTCTAGCATCTAGTTGTAAACCATTTTTCCACACAAAGCATAGATCTCAAACTTGGTGAAATATATCTTAGCAGAGATAAAAGACAAGCAGTTACTCCTTACCCAATATTAGATAGCTGCCTACTCTCTAAGATGTTCCTCTTTTTTAGTTCCTATAGCAGCAAGTCCCTAGCATTTGTGAGAGGGTTGTTTTTTGGGCTACTCATTGTTTTAAAGTGGGTCCTCATAACTCCTCGATCTTTTTGTCTTTGGGGAGTTAGGTTGGCACACGAACTTGGTGTGGAGTCTTGCATAGAGGCCATACGTGGCCTTCCTTTTTGTACATCCCCTTCTTTGATATATACCCGTGGTAACATCCACGTTTCCAAAAAAAAAAGGTCCCTAGCATTTGACATACAGATACACTCAAGGTATTTGCCTCTCACTTATCATCAAGAATATCTCTGCTTCTTTTTCCCTAGAGCAAATTTAAAAATGCACTTATGCTAATTAGGACTTGGATTTTGAAAAGATGCACCCTCTGCATCGAATGTTGCAAAGCCAAAGAGCAGAATATGAAATCAATACCTAAGATTTCTCTAAGATGGGAATCAATGCCTACATTTGCTTTATCTTTGCTAGTAAGTTTGCTGGTGTTATGATGGCAGGTGAAAATGTCATCACAAATAGCCATAAACAGAAAACCAATAGTGGCAAATCAAATAGTGAACTAATAAATGCACTCCAAGAGACCTCGAAGTGAAATTTTGAACTATATACTCACAACCCAATTAATGATCAAAACTTTTTCAAAAAACAGGGGCAGAAATGATTGAATTTAAATGTTCAATACAACTGTCTGTCAGCACTAATATTGATAACAAGAGTATGTGCAACATTTTTTCTCCTGTCTAAGAAAGGCAAAAAAGGGAGAGCATACCTGAAAGGAAATTGATAGAGGAGTGACATGACCAGACATGAAACAATAATGCAACAAGAATGAGCAGCATCCAGATTATGCCGGAGACAAAAACTAGGCGTATAAAACCCTTTCTCCAGATCATCCTCAGAGGGTCTTGCGAAAGTCTTCCTGGGGAAAGGGGACTGCCACCCAGGCCTAAAAAACATAACATTATCAAAGAAAAACTCAAATAAAGAGCCATTATTAGAAAGAGAAACTCCAGTTCTTTTTTGTTTCTTACTTACTAAGGTCGACTTTTACCTTTATTAGACTTCAATGTGCAGTCATTTCGATCATTTCTACGGGTTACTCTTATGGAGAGTGAACGACGAGTATCGGACTCCACATCATACTCTGACATCTGCACAATACTGAAGATCAGGTGTAATTTGGATCTAATTAAGTTCAGACAACGACAAGTTAAGTTTACTATAAGGATCCCTGCAAATCAAACAGGAACTGGAAGCTTATTTTTGTCATTTGGTCATGCTTACTTTTCTTTCTGCTGGAGCTGAACATCATCACTTGTTCATTAACAGAAAAGAAACTGAGTAATAACATAGAAAGTGGGTACTCAAAGTACCCCCAAAACCATAGCCATAAAGCACAATCAAGAAAGCCCTATGCAAAAGTTACTACCTCTACAAGCTATCAAGCACTTCAGAATTTTGAACGCTCTGCCCGTAACTAGTCACAGGTTTACAGCTCGTCATGATCACATATGAAATGTTCCACCTGGTCTAGAGCTTTGTTAGCCCTGATAAATACTCCATTTCTCCCCCAAAATGGCAGATTGCTGCATTAAGTATCAGTCATCATACCCACTTGTCTCCCTAGTCCCTCCCCTTCCTATCCTATCCTAAAAGCAGCCTTTCAGCACCATTTGTAGTTGCACATTCTTTCTTTACTTCGCAGAATAATTTTCCTCAAGTAAAAGTGAGAAAGGACACTCTGCAAAAGCATGCTACAATGACTCCTCTACGTCACACACAACAATTTGGAAGCACGATCATAGGCTGGTGTTCCCATATGGAAGTTCCCAGACACAGAATTTCACATTCAAGGAGATACAAGGACCCATGTCTGTCTGAAGATATGGTTCACAGCTCTTCATTCCCACAATCATACTGCAGGTGGAGTTCACTCTGAATCCTCCTTCCATCTCCACCCACAAGTCGCTTAACGCAATTGCTAAAGAAGTTGAAAATTCAGTGGACCACAAAGGAGAAAAAAAAAAGTTAAAAACTCTGGGATGATCACATGCAAACCAGCATGTATTAAGGGATCAAAAACAAACACACTCAGATGATTTTGGTTATACAAGGATTCCACTATGTTTCATCCGTCAACATCGTATCAACATTTGAACTTTTTTTTTTTTTTTGAAATGTAACATGTGAACATTATACAGGAAAATACTTATAAATGGTGTCATTTAGTGGCATAAGTGGTCACCAAGGCATCACTTCTGTTTTTGTTATGGCAGTGCTTACCACTAAGAACATGCTACTGGTTTGGTAGACCTTGTCACTATACACTCAACAAACTCGAATGCTCAATTAACACTAAGTTCCAGAAAAATTAAAATTCAAGTATTGGCAATGAGATAGAAAAATAAAAGGGTTATTTACCTGTATACCCCTGAAAAATTCACGAATAACCTCTATAGCCCAACCTTTATGAAATCTACCCGTATATACCTAAAAAATCAAACAACTCTCATGTGTACGCCTACCGTCGATGGTCCGTCAATGTCACTAACTGGGGTGCTAACCTGATGGGAGAAAAGAGTAACCTACCACCCCTAAACTATAGTTGAGCTAACCAGAGATCTCCCCCTCCGGCTCCGGCAATGTGTGTGTGAGAGTGAGAAGTGGGTGGGGGTGGAGAGAAGGGCGGGGACGAGGCCGAGCGCAGACAGGCCGGTGATCCCCCCCGCCACGCAGAAAAGAAAACAAAAGCTGGGTCGCGTACGAGTGCTGCAGCGGCTTTCTTCTTGTTTGGCTGCGGGCGTCCACGGCAGAGAAGAGAGGAGACTCCGGCGGCGGCAGCTGGGTCACTGGCGGGGAGGCCAGCGGCGGCACCGGATTGCACAGCAGAATTGGTTTTTTAGGGGTAAAACGCTCCGCTGCTGCTGCGACCCAGACCTCCGGCGGCAGAGAACGCACGGCGATCCTAGCGTCCACATGTCTCCTCTGGCGGCAGAGAGAGCTCGGCCGCTGGGGGCGGCCATCGCCCCATTGCTGCTGCGACCCAAAACTCACCTGCCTCTCCTGTTGTTCTTCCCTCTTCTGTTGTTGTTCTCTTCTCTCCGCGTGTGGCCGTAGAAGCCTTGGGAATCTGTTACCCTGAATCCGGTTCTTTTACGTGGTTATTCCTATCTGTTTTCAGCGATTATCCTGAATCATTCATCATTCTGCACCATGCGAAGATTGGCCACGGATCCGTGAGAAGGGTGATGAGGATTCTATATTGTCCGCCTTTCTGATCTAACAACGAGACTGATACCTCTTCTACCAACCTCTGATTCCGCGGATCCCATCCATGTCCATTTTCTTTCTGTAATCTCATCCACTGCCGCCTGTCTTGATCCCCGATTTCGAGTCGGTGCAACTCGATTGTGGTCGTGGCGGCGCCGAACTGCACAGCAGGGATTTGTACGATGGGGGAAAGAGAAACAGATGAACCGTAAGACGAAGAAGAGAAGAGAGGGAGAGGGTGAAGATGGCCCCTGGAGCCTGGGGTGGGGGTAAGAGAGAGAGAGAGAGAGAGAGAGACTCACGTTTTTTTTTTTCGGGATTTTTCTTCTCCTCCCATCGACGGTTGCGCGCCACGATGAAACCGGCCTCTGCACCAGCTTCTGGTTGGGAGGGGGTCTCGGCTCAGTCGAGCGAGGAAGACAGGTCGTGTCGGGTCTTCGCGAGCCCACGATCCATCCTGGAGTCGAAACGGGTAAGTCATGGGCCTCTACGCAGGACCCGGTGATACCCACATAGCGGATCAGGAGCTCACATGGAAGTAAGATTATACTTAGAATCCGTTTCGTTGTTTGTAAAACATATTTATAAAGAATTTTATTTAAAAAATTAATTTTTATAGAAAATTTAAAATATAATTGTTCATTTGGTAATATTTGTTTCTAAATAAAATATTTTTTTAAAAATAAATAAATATTTGAAAATAAAAAGTACATTCCGCATGTCGCTCATCGTCGGGTCGCGGACACTAGGTCGCCGGGCGCCGGATGCCGAGTCAAACGTCGATCGTGCATCGGGTGTCGGATGCCGATCGTCGGACGTTAGATGTCGGACGTGGACAGTCGGACGCCAGACGCCAAACGTCAAACATTGTAACGGAAATTGTAATGACACTTATAAAAATACTCCATGAAAGAGAAAACTAAGAAAATGATTTACATAGTTTCATCAAGGATGTCAAAATCTTTAATTTTATGTAAAAGATTTCATGAATAACTTTTAGTAGTACCAACCAAGCATTTGTATGAAGTTTTTCGGAAAAACTTTTTTCTGACATAAAATTTACGTTGAAACAAACGGACCCTTAATATAATAACATATTAACAGAATAATATTACTATAGGAAGTAATTGTTATTAGTAATGTATTTAGGAGTGTTACTGTAACGACCCAAGATCCGTATTACCAGTAACCAACCGGTAACCCGAATCCTGACCCGCTAACCCACGAGCCGAAACTCGAAAGAGTAAGAAAAGAAGTGCCTGAGGAGAACATATAAAAAAATGTACACATCACAATTAAAAGCATCTCAAACTGGCATAACTCAGAGACAATATTAAAATAAGAGTACAGTAAGAACATGAGTAAAGTACTACTCACAACAGTAAGACGAGACCAACCACGGAGAGACACAGCTCCTCGAACCTCGAAAGTCGACCACGAACCACCTGAGGGGAAGGGAGTGAGTCTCACAAAAGAGACCCAGTAGGGCAACTAACCCCTACCGGTAACAGAGCTATTAAACAGTGCTAAACAGAAAGCGACTGTAAGTAAACGAGCACACGCTGTCAACACACTTAGGAACCGGTAACGTAGTACGCAACTCCCTCAGGAGCGCACTGAGAGAAACTTGAACATCGCCGGCTCGACAACATTACAAGCACAGCACACACACAAGCTCACACGCAAGAGCTCACACAGCACTCACAAAGTAGGACTCAACTAGGGTCTGTTGTTCAGCGTCCTGAAACCACAGAGTCTCGCAACCCTAGCCACGTGTGCACACTACAGACGCTCTCTCTCACGTCTGGTCCACGACCGGTTTTTCCCCTACGCCCGACCTAGCGGTAGAGAAGGGGCTCCACGGAGACCGGCTCAAAACCACCACAAGGAGTACGCACAGGACAGAGTCGCACTCGGCGTCCTGGTTCACTAGCGGAGGACAACCATACGCTAGTCATCTAGATGGAGTCGCACCAGCCTAGGAAACACAACAGAAACGGGCACGCGGTAACGCAACGTGCGTACAACAGACGGAACACACTCAACGCCTGAAACTCCGTACAACCGACGGACAGCCCCGTGTCACGTCTCGACACAGTCAAACACAACACAAGCACAGGTAGAGACACTCTCTACACCTGGCAGATTGTGCTAACAGGCGGACACCGCATGTCAACACCTCAAACTACGGAAGAAGGGAAAGCATAGCTTGCTAGGAACTCACCTGCAGGTAGACGGCAACATCGATTGCCGCTAACCAGGATGTAAACGGTAGCATAGCTTGACGTTAAGTGTGAAGTAGACGACAATAACACGCCGTCTAGATCCTCCACTGAAGAGATTAACGGCAAGGGCTCCCGCCGTTAACTTCTTCCCTGAAGAGTTCAACGTCAACAACCCTTGACGTTTAGCTCTCCAGCTTCCAGCAGCTGAAAACAGGCATACGCCGATCCCAAAGAGAGCAATCCAACCCTCAGACCAGCGAAATGATGAAGGAGAAACTCTCCCCCACATCACACTACACTACAGCAACACTGGAAACCACGATCCAACACACGGATCGGCCAAACCACTCAAAATCCCGGCAAAAAGGAAAACCTCCTCAAAGCACGATTCCACGCAAATCACACGCAACAAGCATGAAATTAACACTACAAGGACACTAAGGGGTCGAGTCCCTACCTCCGAAGCGTGTAAGAAGTCCCGCCAAACCTCAATTCGCGCCGAACCTCTAGAAGATTTCTCGCGAGAATCGCCACCCGATCCGCTGTTTTCCGCCCGATCTAACTCTGCCTCGCGCACCAAGGTCTTTCCACGAGCTCCCGTCAACCACCTGAACGAGTGAAAATGGACAAAGATCAAAAAGGAGAAAAAGAGAAGGAAAAGGAGAGGAAATGGCTGCTCACGGGTCTGCTCTATTTCAACGAGCGCGACAAGTAGACGTCAGCATCCCTTGCCGTCTACTCGAACCGCCAAAGAGTCGACGTCAAGACCGTTTGCCGTCAAGTTCATCGCAGGAACAATTCTGAACCAACAACAAATGTCCACAACGCTAGACGCCAACCCCTAGGTCAACGACCTACCCCTGGACGTCAACCCCTGATCAACGACAACACCTATGCCGTCAACCAGACCTGAACCTCAACTAGACCCGAGATGTTACCGCCCTCCCCCCTTAAAAGAATTTCGCACCCGAAATTCAAGCCACACAAGAGGAAGAGACAGCAACACAGAGGTACAAAACTACACGCGCATCCCACTCACCGGTCAACACACCCACCTGAGCATCGCTGCCAACAACACAAAACAGTGAGATCACCTTGTTCTTCAACCTCAGAACTCGGCAACCCTCAAGGAACAGCAACACTCCGGTACTGCCAACCAGTGTCATCACTAACACACAGCAGCAAGGGAAATACACAACGCCGCAAGAAGAGTACCTCAATGACAAAGACACATGGAACGCACCATGGTCAAAACCAACACTAGGGAACAAAACCTCCGACTAAGGAGCCAAACCACTTCCACACCCCACTGGACTAACCATAGTCCAGCGACAACACGTTTGTTCACTTCCACACATACCAGAGGAGAACTACACGGTCGTCCACACAGGTCCTCGTTACCGGACACCACTAGCTGCAGACACCACAAGCTGCCAACATACGCAGCAACACACTCAAGCGGTCGGTCGGGTAACTCTCCCTGTGGGGCTTGACTAACGCGACACGCAAGGCACCAACCTGACATACTGCATTAGCACAGCTCCCAAGCCAACACCAGAAGAATCTGCACAAAACTCGAAACTCTTCGAATTACTCGCAACACTTGGACTGGCACCAGGTAAACAGTCACCTCAACTCTCTGAAGTTCTGCTCACGCTGCACTGGCCAACCAAGGGCAAAAACACGCTAGCAGTGAAAAAAAAAACACAACCGCAATCATCAACAAACCTCGCTGTCAGATACACAAATCGGCAACCCACACTGTCGTCAACAGGACTCGACAGAGGGCACAGACGTCGATAAGAACACAGAAACCATCCACCTGAGAGTAAAACGCAATGCTCAGGGATGCAGCCTCACGCTACTAGCCACAGCTAGCACCGATCATCAGCTGAACCAAAAAGTCACGCGGGCGACGAAACCAACGCAACATCGCACTCGCTGACAATCCGCAACACACGGGACAACGTCCATTTGTCGCCACTAGTGTCTCACCGAGACCTTCCTCGCTGTCCGACACGGACAGCAACATACGCAGAAAAATCTCAACACACTAAACAGTATACACTGTCACCACTAGGTCTCACTCAGACCGTCATCGCGGTCTGACAGGGCCACCCAGGCACGTGGAGCCACAAAACCCTAAAACCACTCGCTCCACAGCACCATACGGCACTTACGCGAAGAACCGCGGAAATCGTGTAAAGGATGACCAACACTTGTCACTTCACAAATGGAGATTGGCACACATAAATGGAAACTGACATGGAGTTGGCAACACACTAACCACACGCGCACACAAAACTCAGTGCGGGTACCAATGTGCTAACCCCTAGAAAAGACACAACCACACGGGGACCGAAACAACCACGGAGGTCGAGAACAACACATCGACCTCAGAGGCACCCATACCGACGCAGGGTACCAGCCCCGATCATACTCGCTCCGAAGAGAAAGGAAAACTTAGACACATGCCACGACCTTAGCCTGGCGTACCACCGACAGGGCAAAGCAGCTACTCCACAACGGCAACGGTACGACCACACGGCATAGGCTAGCACACGTGTCCCAGAGGCGAAGAACTCAACGCCACAGGCTAATAGGAAGACTCTCCACAAGAGATCTACCAAAAGCCACACACGCAAAAACTACAGGTCAAAAGGGCACTATAGGCCACACCGGCCCCAACCCTTAAGACACAAAGCGGGAACCACTCTTGGCACACTTGCCAAGGCCACGCAGCAACTAGGCGAGTACCACGTCTCACCATAAACATGGCCACCTCAGACTTCCACAAGGTTGAGAGCCAACGACCAAAACCACTCCGAACTCCAGACACACACCACGAGGTCGGAAAACTTACACATGCTAGTGCCACCACAGATTGGCATCCTAGAGGGGACTACAGAATCGAAAGGACTCCGAAAGAACGCCAACCAAAAAATTATCAAAACACGGGTCCGCACAAGGCCAGACCAACAATGCCTACAGAGACTAAGCACAGCCAGGACACAACCTCCGTGTAAGCTCGGGCAACGAACCGCACTTAGAAATGTCGTGAGGAGGCGTCGTCACAATAACAACCGTTAAGCCGCCACTGCTCGCAGCCTAAAAATCCCTCACAACAACAAATAGTACTGATGTCGGTCGTTATCAGCCGACGAGTCAGAGTGGTACCGGTCGTCGTCAACCGACGAATTGGATCGACGAGGTCAGGGATCGACCATACCAACAAGCCGACAACTAAGTTGTCGGGCATCGTCGTCAAGGATTGTTTAATCATTGCCGAGAACCAATTCAGATCAAGCACAATATCTGATCGTCACCCGCTGGCGCCAGCTCACACTTGCCCAAGGGATGGATGAGTCCCGTAGATCGCGATTCTCCAGCTGGCCCGCATCCGCTTCAGGTAAGTGACCATCAAGGCGAGATTCTCGGAAACCCAGTTGGCGGAATTCCCTGAAAGGCGCCCGTGCCTCGCGGAGGCTCATCCACCACCTTCCTTTTCTATCCAAAGGACCAAGCTCTTATAAAAGGCACAGAGACCCTCAAGAAAAAGGTACGCTATTCATAGCACAAAATTCTCTCTCTATTCTCTCTCTTTACAACCTTCACTGACTTGATCGTCGGAGTGTCCGACCGCCGAGGAGTCTCGGTGGTTCTTTGCAGGTCGGGTTCTCTTCTCCGACAACAGCGCAGCGCGGCCAATCCCTCGGGGCTCACCCAGCTCGGCTCCGGCCGACGATCCTTGCTGATTTCTCCAGCAACATTTGGCGCCGTCTGTGGGAATCGATACGAAAGGCTGATCCCAATGGCACCCAAGGGAAAGGCTGCAGCTCGCCCGTTGGAGGAGGAAGTCGCCCTCGTCAATGTCGTGGAAGAAGTAGCAGGGGGAGCATCTGACGCAGGAGAACAAGATTCGACAACCCTGTCGCGGCTCGATCGTGTCGAGCAGACATTGGCAAACCTTCAACAGATACTAATGAGGATGGAGCAAAACCAGCAAGCGCATCTTGTACAAGGGGAGGGCTCGGTTCGTCAGGTAGAGAAGGTCCAAGGTGATCAGGATGATGCAGAGGCGCCCAACCGGCAGCGTGCACCTCCTGCGATGTCGGCAAGTCATGCCGGCGCAGCGCCGGCGATGGTTGGGACTCCCGCGCCAGCTGCAAACCAAGTCGACAATGTCCTTCCCGTCACGCCAGTGGCAGCCGTAGGGAATGCGGCCAAGGCCGACCTTGCCTACCGCTTCACGGCGGAATCCGCTCCGATCAACATCAGCGAGTCTCCATTCGACCCACGATGGAAGGACGACCTGCGAGAGATGAACAGGAAGATAGAAGCTCTGCAGCTCGGCACTCGCGCCCCGTCCGTGGCGACGCTCCTCACTTCCTCACCGTTCACAGAAGAAATCACGTCGGCTCCGGTTCCACCGAAGTTTCAGCTGCCAAAATTCCGACGCTACAATGGGACCACCAACCCAGTCCACCACCTCAACCATTTCCAAGGACAAGTGGAAATGATGAACGTAACTGACGCTCTGAAATGCAGGGCCTTCATGTCCACTCTAGATGACGCAGCTCTACAGTGGTTCAAGGCGCTCCCCGCTCGATCGGTCTCGGGCTTCTCCGACCTGGCCCAGAGGTTCCTCAACCACTTCTTCAACACGGTGCAACATTCGTTGTGCACCGACGACCTATGGCTGGTGTCCCAGAAAGAGAACGAGATGTTTCGAGACTACGCGAAGCGCTTCCAGATCGAGGTGATGAAAGTGGTGGACCTGGACTTGAGGACTGCGGTCAACATTCTCACGAGGGTGTGCACTGACGTGTCGTTTGTGGCGTCAATCGCCAAGAAACCACCGGTAAGCCTCTCCGACCTCCTCTCTCGGATGCAGAAATACGTCAGGATGGAATCAACCCTTGGAGCCGCCGGGCGACTGAAGCGGCCGCTGGAAAGGGGGAGTGCGAGCTCGGAGGTGGGCAAGAAAAGGCCGAGAAGGGAGGAAACGCACAGAGACAGGCGCCGAGACTCGGAGAATCGATGGGTGTCTGACCGACGATCCGACGAATATCGTCGCGTCAGGGATCTCCCCCGGTTCGGAAGGCCACCGTTAGAGATCCTCCCCATCATTAAGAAGCTGCCGGAGTTCAGGCGACCGGAACCCATCACGAGGCCTCCATCAGGGCGGAGGGCCGAGCTATACTGTGAGTACCATAAAGGTTTTGGTCACCTACCGACCAGTGCAGGAGCCTGAAGATGGAAATATCGGAGATGTTATGCCGAGGGATAATCGGAAAAGACGTCGTCGACGGAAAACCAAAAGATCGCGAGTAGGAAGGGGATCGCGAGCGCGAGGGGAAAGGCGCCGTCCTAGTCCTCGCCGGCGGATCGGCGGGAGGCGGCGACAGCAACAGGAAGAGGAAAGCGTACGCGTCAGCCGTCGTCCTCGGAATCAGCCAACCAAACTTGGAGCCGATCACCTTCTCCGCCGACGACGCAGTGGGGCTAAGCTTCCCTCACGACGACGCGCTAGTCATCCATGCCAACATCGACGGATACACCGTGCATCGCATCCTCGTCAACAACGGAGCGGCGCCTGACGTCCTTTTCTATGACTGCTTCCTGAAGATGACAAACCTGAGCACGGAGCTCAAGCCAGTCGCCACACCTCTGTTCGGGTTCAACGGAACGCCAGTCACTGCCGAGGGGTCCATCAGGCTCAAAGTAATGCTGGGTACCCGTCCTCGGCATGTAACGGTTGAGGTCGACTTCCTAATTGTGAAGGTCAAGTCGGCCTACAACGCGATTTTTGGACGCGGATTGCTCGGGAAGCTCGGGGGGGTGCCGTCAACATACCACCAGAAACTGAAGTTCCCAACTCCTAGCGGCGTGGGTGAAGTTGTCGGGAGTCAGGCCGAGGCGCGCCTGTGTTATGTTAACTCCATCAAGGCAAAAGAACCGGCTATTTCTGAGTACGTGCCAACTGTAGATGACACCCCAAAACACGAGCCAGTAGAACTAACTAAACAAATAAAAATCGAAAGCGGACTTCTAATCATCGGGACCGAACTCAAAGAATTGGAAAATGATGTCATTACATTCCTCGGCCAAAGTGGCGACGTATTCGCTTGGTCTGACGACGACCTTCCAGGAATAGACCCGAGCATCATCCAACATCACTTGAACGTGGACCCCGAGGCCAGACCTATCCGCAAAAGAAGAGGCCCTTGTCAGCCGAGCGGCAGGAAGTAGTTGAAAACCAGTTGACGAAATATTTGCATGCAGGTACCGTTAGGATTCATTTTACCCAAACTGGGTCGCCAACGTCGTTCTGGTGCGAAAGGCAAACGGCAAATGGCGAATGTGCGTTGACTTCTCCAACCTAAACAAAGCCTGCCCAAAGGACAGCTTCCCCTTGCCCCGATCGACCAACTGGTCGACTCAACTGTCGGACACGAGCTCTTAAGCTTCCTCGACGCCTATTCAGGCTATCACCAAATAAGAATGGCCCAAAGGACGAAGAAAAGACCCTTCACCACTGAGAGAGGTTTGTATTGTTTTACTCGTATGCCATTCGGACTAAAGAATGCAGGAGCAACATACCAAAGACTGGTCAATAGAATGTTCGAGAAACAGATCGGCAAGACCATGGAAATATACGTCGATGACATGTTGGTCAAAAGCCGACAAGCCAAGGACCACGTCAAGGACTTAGCCGAGGCTTTCGAAATATTGAAGCTCTACGGGATGAAGCTGAACCCAAAGAAGTGCGTCTTCGGCGTCCGAGCAGGAAAATTCTTAGGGTATCTCGTCTCCCAACGAGGCATCGACGTCAACCCCGACAAGTTCAAGCTATCCTCGGCAGACGGCTCCAAGAACAGTCAAAGAGGTACAAAGACTTAATGGCATGGTAACAACTCTGAGCAGGTTTATGTCCAGGTCAGCAGAGCGGTGCAAGCCATTTTTCGAGGTGCTAAGGAAGGGCCGCTTCGAGTGGACCGAGGACTGCCAAAAGGCTTTCGACGAGCTAAAAGAACATCTGGTGAGCGTACCGACGCTGAGCAAGCCGAAGGAGGGTGAAGAGCTGTAACGTCGCGTGCCTTTCGGATCCATGCGGATCGTGTGTATTGTGGTTGTGGCGGCCGTTGTGAGGCCAGTGTGAGTCGGTTGTGTGGAATGCATGGTGTGGATGTGTGGTTTGAGCAGGTGAAGAGCAGGGTTGGTCCTGAAATGAAACAGGACCTGCTGCTGTTCAGTTGAAGTTGGCGGCCAGGGGTGTCGTTAACTGTTGGCGTCCAACTTAGTGGGCGTTTACTGCATGAACTTGGCGGCAGTAGATGTGGACGCAGAGGGTGGCGGTTGCTGTTGGCGGCATGGGGGTTGACGCCAACCTGAGAATGGTGCAGGTTATAGGCTCACCCGAGGGCAGTTCTCTCAGCTCTCACTCATTCCCTCTTTCCCCAGCTTGTTGCCCCCGAGTCTCTGAAGCTTCCAACAGGTACCAAGGAGTAGTTGGACGAGCGTAGAACGCGTGGCGTTGCTGAATTGCGCGAGGAAACGTCGCGGCGTGGTGCAATTCCCGTAGGAGCTCGCGGAGGGCTCGGCGTGAACCGGGGGATTGCAGGAGATTCTAGCGCGTTCTGAGGTAGGGGACGAACCCTGGTAGCTCTATAGAAACATTAAAACACATCATAACCATTTGAACTAGCATGATAATGCATGTTTGGATAGAGTTGCACCATATGGGGATAATGGGTGATTTGAGTAGTTTAATGTATGAAGCATGTTCTAGTGGGTTATATTGGGGTTCCTACATGTTAAAAGAGTAGTTTTTTAATGATTTTCTGTAGTTAAAATGGCTGGAAAGCCCGCAGGGTCGGATTAGGGTTTCTGCAAGGTTTGTGGCCGGAGAACTTGGCGTCAAGATCGCTTGTCGCCAAGCTCCTCAGCCAGGATGTTAACGGTCAGGTCCCTTGCCGTTGACTTGGTATAAGCGGCAATCGATGTTGCCGTCAGCATGTGTGTGAACAGGAACAATTAATTACGGCTTTTATCGATAATGCATGTGTGTTGACGCATGAGGTGCACTGAGTGCACTTGGTTCTTGTGTTTAGCATACAAGGTATGCAGTTAGTTGCTTACTTCGGTGACTGCGTGTTGATTACGCAAGTCAGTTGGGTTCACGTGTAGTGGACCGCAGTTACTTGTGGTTTACGTGAGGTTTCACGTGGTTTGTGTGTGACGTGCACGTGGTTCTGTGTATGTGGCGAGTAGTACGACGCCTACCGTGGTTACCTCTCCAGTTGGGTGCCCCAGGTTCTTTGTGAGCCAGGCTGTTAGCTCGGGGATTTGTCCCGGCACTTGTGTTGTGCCGTCGAGGTCTGTGTCGTCTGACCTGGACACCCTCACTCTTGTGTTAGAGTTGTACGTCCGGCTGAGGGAAAGACGACAGTGGGACAGTGACACTTGAGTTTGTTTTTAGTCACTTGTAGTGCGCTCGTAGTTGGGGGTACGGACACCAGTAGTCGACACTGGTCCCCAGCTAGTCCTTTTCCAGTGCCTCACTCTAGCGAGCCCAGGCCAGGGTCTCTGGAGGTGCCAGCATGGGCCTGTGACCGTGTGGGCTGCAGGTGTGTGGTGTTAGTTGGTCTCCACAGTTGCTTGACCTTTTTTACGTGGAGCGCAGCTGGACCTTTCGTCCGTAGACTGAGAGGTAGACCTGTGTTAGTTGTCTGAGTCAGTTTCTGGTGTCGCAAACCAGTTCACGTGGCTCGTGTTGGCTGTCTCTACTTTAGCTTGTACACCTGTACTGGTTTGCCGTTTAATTATTATGTTGTTTCTTGTAGTCGGCAGACGGTGAGTACTTTTACAGCTTTACTTACCTGCTTAGCTGTTATATTAATTGTTGGTATTGTTTACTATTCGTATTCGTGGTGTTTGTTTCGCTCGGTTTTGGGGGAGTTCCCTACTGAGTCAGTGACTAGAGAGGCTCACCCCTACCCCCCCCCCCCAGATGAGAGCGAGGAGGACGTCTCTCGTCCGACGTCCAGTTCTGGGCCGCGTCGTAGTGGTGCAGGGTCAGCACCTCCAGCAGAGTAGCTCCAGCAGTGTAGTTTTGTAGTAGTTTACTTTCTTCAGTTGTACCTCGGGGTATGCCCCAGGCTCTTGTACTTCTTTTAGTTTGTGTGAAAATTTGGCTATGTAAACTTGTGAATTATATATAAAATGTGGTGTGTTCCTTTGTTTACACGGACTGTGGTTTGGTATCCCTTGCGAGGCTTCGGCCCGTTCGCGGGAGGCGGACTCGGATCAAGTACGTTATCGGTTTAACGGGCTTGGCCGATGCGATCCGTCACAGTTGGTATCAGAGCAAGGTCCGTGTTAATATAAGAGAATTAGATAGATACATAGCCTTATTTCGGTCATTATACACTGCTGGTAGGGACCCTGGTTTTTTATCATTTGTGGTTTTGATTGTTGTCTGGTGTTTTGTGTATGTAGAAATTTCTGAAATGGCTGATAGGAGAGATTGGGGTGGTGGAGGAGATGATCCGGAGGAAAGCATCCAGCGAATGATTGAGAGAATTTGGGAGAGCCTCACGGATATTCGGGCAAGAATGGATCAGCAGGCGCCAGTACCACCGGTTGCAGTGCCACGTGGGGATGGAGAGGCAATACCTGTTGCTCCAGTTCCGCCGAGAGTGGAGGTACCTTTTGTAGCACTTGTGCCACCACCACCACCAGTGTTGATAGCAGAAGAACCAGTGATGCAGGTGGAGAAATTTCTGAGATTGCAGCCGCCTACTTATTCAGGAGGGCCGAATCCAGATACAGTCGAGCATTGGGTTCATGAAATAGAAAGAGTTTTTGCGACTATGAGGTGTCCGGCAACGGATAGAGTGGTATTAGCTGCTTACCAGTTGAGAGGTTTTGCCTTGGAATGGTGGCGATTGAAGATGCAAACCACTTTTGCAGGCAGGACGGAAGAAGCTATCACTTGGCCGGAGTTTCTTGATGTGTTCAATGATACATTCTTTCCGATCCAAGTGCAGCAAGTAAAAAGAGAGCAATTCTGAACTCTCCAGCAAGGTAACTCTTCAGTCTTAGAGTACCAGATGAGATTTATGGCACTTAGCCGTTATGCGCCATATGTGGTTTCAGATAATAACATGATGGTTGAGTATTTTATCAGAGGTTTGAGAGTGGAATTGCAGGATGCGATAGTACCTCTTATATGCAAGACAGTGGAAGAGGCAGCGCAGAAGGTAGCTACTTTGGAGAGGTCTATTCGAACTCGTCAGGTGGGCGAGTCAGGTTCAGGTAGTTTTCGGCTACCGTAGCAGACAGTAGGTGCAAGCAAAGGCAAGGCACCAGCAGGACCTTCTTCATCTGGTTTCGGGAAATGGGGTCAGAAGTTAAAGCAAGCATTTAAAGGCAAAGGAAGAGGATGGGGAGGTCGTCAGCAATTGCAGCAGGGCCGAGGTAGGCCTGAGGTGGAGGAGTCGCAGCAGAGTACTGCCAGGCAGCCTATTGTTCCTCCAGGGTATAGATGTTATAATTGCAATCAGCCTGGACATTTGATCCGCAATTGTCCCTATGCAAGAGAATATGGGTATGGCAGAGGTGTGCAGCAGCAGCAGCCGCAGCAGTTCCAGCAGCCACAGGCAGGTCGTGGCAGAGGAGCACCGCAGCAGCGAGGGAGAGGTCGGGTTATGGCTATCACCCGAGCTCAGGCAGAGGCCTCAAATATGATAGAAGGTACTTTACCTCTTTATGAATATTCAGCAAGAGTCTTATTTGATTCGGGTGCCTCTCATTCTTTTATTTCCGAAGAATTTCTGGATTGTATAGCTCATCCTTTAGAAGAGAAGTCTTGTGAGTTAGTGGTGGAGGTTCCTTCAGGTGAGTTCTTGCTCACTTCGAGCTATATAGATAAAGCTCCTGTTATGATTGAAGGGAACCAGATGCTGGGTCGGTTATATGCCCTGCAGTTGTCAGATTATGATATCATTCTGGGTATGGATTGGCTTGAGATGTATGGAGCAATGTTAGATTGCAGAAAGAAAAGGATCAGATTTTGTCATCCTAATGGTGCAGTGTTTGAATATCAAGGTATGCCTTTTTATACCTCCAAGTTTCTAATTTCTGCAATTAAAGCTAGAAAGTTGATAAATGATGGGTGTGTGGCTTATTTAGCCTCGGTAAGTTTGGTAGAGGCCAGTCAGCCAATAGAAGCAGTTCCCGTGGTTAGGGAATTTGCTGATGTTTTTCCGGAAGATTTGCCTGGTTTAGCTCCACATAGAGAGGTGGACTTTTCTATTGAGTTGCTGCCAGGTACCATGCCGATTTCCAAAGCCCCATATCAGATGACACCAGCAGAACTTAAAGAATTGAAGAAGCAATTAGAAGAGCTGTTGCAGAAGGGTTTTATTAGACCGAGTCATTCCCCGTGGGGAGCGCCGATTTTATTTGTGAAAAAGAAAGATGGAAGTTTTCGGATGTGCATTGATTATAGAAAATTGAATGATGTGACCATCAAGAATAAGTACCCGTTGCCAAGGATAGATGATTTATTTGATCAGTTGCAATCAGCAAAGGTGTTTTCTAAGATTGATTTGAGGTCCGGGTACCATCAGTTAAGAATTAAAGAGGAGGATATAGATAAGACAGCGTTCAGAACCAGATATGGTCACTATGAGTTTGTGGTAATGCCTTTTGGGTTGACTAATGCTCCTGCAGGTTTTATGGATCTGATGAATAGAATTTTTCATCCATATTTAGATCAATTCATTGTGGTCTTTATTGATGATATTCTAATTTATTCAGCATCTAAAGAGGAGCATGCAGCTCATTTGAGGTTTACCTTGCAGTTGTTAAGAGATAACCAGATGTTTGCTAAATTTAGTAAGTGTGAATTTTGGTTGAAGGAAATTCAGTTTTTGGGTCATGTTATCTCAGCTAAGGAGTAGCAGTAGACCGAGTAAAGTGGAAGCTGTGTCTAGGTGGGAAGTGCCTAAGTCAATAACTGAGATTAGAAGTTTTCTGGGATTAGCAAGTTATTATAGGCGCTTTATTCAAGATTCTTCTAAGATTGCAGCACCTATGACTAAATTGACCAGGAAAGGAGTGCCTTTTGTGTGGTCCGGTGAATGTCAGAGAAGTTTCATGGAATTGAAGAAAAGACTCACATCAGTACCTATATTGACATTACCGGCAGGGAGTGGTGGTTTTGTGTTGTATACTGATGCTTCAAGGAGAGGTCTTGGTGCAGTGCTTATGCAGCATGGTAAAGTGATAGCTTATGCGTCCAGGCAATTGAAGCCAGCAGAAGAAAATTACCCCACTCATGATTTAGAATTGACAGCAGTTGTATTTGCTTTGAAAATGTGGAGGCATTATCTGTATGGCGAGAGATTTGAGATTTTTACAGATCATAAAAGCTTGAAGTATATCTTCTCGCAGAAGGATTTGAATCTTCGCCAGCGCAGATGGATTGAATATTTGAAGGATTATGATTTCAGTTTGGCTTACCATCCGGGTAAGGCCAATGTTGTAGCTGATGCCTTGAGTAGAAAGGCATATATGAATCTGATGATGATTAAAGAATGGAAGTTGTATGAAGAAATAGCAGAGAACTCCTTGTATGTGCCCAGCAGTCAGCGTCGGGCAATTCTAGCTGCTAGTGCTGTAGAGCCATCTTTGTATTGGCAGATTATTGAAGCTCAGAGAGCAGATGCAGGTTTACCTGAAATTGTAAAAATGGAAGGAGTTTCTATTGATGATAATTGTGTGGTCAGGCTTCGAGGCAGGTTGTTTGTACCTGCAGAGAGAGAAGTGAAGCAGCGAGTTCTGGAAGAGGCTCATAAATCTAGGTACACTATTCATCCGGGTAGTACTAAAATGTACCATGATTTAAGGAAGCATTTTTGGTGGCCTCATATGAAGAAAGAAATAGCAGAATTTGTGGCAAGATGTGCTATCTGTCAGCAGATTAAAGCAGAGCATCAGAAGCCTGGAGGTATATTGCAACCGTTGCCTATTCCACAGTGGAAATGGGATGATATTGCAATGGACTTTGTGGCAGGTTTACCAAGGTCGAGTTCCGGGCATAATGGAATATGGGTGTTTGTTGACAGATTGACTAAGGTATGCAGATTAGTGGCAGTGAGTATGTCTTGGACAGTGGACAGATTGGCAAATATTTATGTTGAAAGAATTGTTCCACTGCATGGTATTCCAAAGACTATTGTATCTGATAGAGATCTAAGATTTACTTCTGGTTTTTGGAGAAGTTTGCAGAAAGTGATTGGTTCTGAATTAAGATATAGCTCCGCTTATCATCCCCAGACAGATGGTCAGACAGAGAGGACTATTCAGACAATTGAAGATATGTTGCGGGCTTGTTGTTTAGATTGGGGAGGCAGTTGGGAGCATCATTTGGGAATGGTTGAGTTTGCCTACAATAATAGTTATCATACCAGTCTTGGGATGGCACCGTATGAAGCTTTATATGGAAGGCCTTGTAGAACCTCATTGAACTGGCATGAAGTGAGAGAAAGGCAGTTAGTGGGTCCTGAATTGATTCAGCAAACCACTGAAGTAGTGAAGCTTATTAAAGAAAAATTGCAGGCAGCTCAAAGTAGGCAGAAAAGTTATGCAGATGTGCGGAGGAGACCACTTCAGTTTGAGGTGGGAGATTTTGTTTTTCTGAGAGTTTCCCCGAGTAAAGGTATTATGAGGTTTGGCAAGTTTGGAAAGTTGAGTCCGAGATATGTGGGACCCTTCCAAGTGTTAGAAAGAATTGGGGAAACAGCTTATAGGCTGGATTTGCCAGCTGATTTTGCAGATGTGCATGATATTTTCCATGTCTCCATGTTAAGGAAGTGTATTGAAGATCCAGCTCAAATAATCAGATATCAAGGTGGTGACCTGAGGCCGGACATGACTATGCCAGAATATCCGGTGCAGATCACAGATCGAAAGATGAAGAAGCTGAGGAATAAAGAAATTGAGCTAGTTAAAGTGAGATGGGAAAATAGATTAGGTGGTGAGGATACCTGGGAGTTGGCCGCGGAAATGGCTAAAGGGTATCCCTATCTGTTTGAGTAAGCTTGTGTATTTTCTTTTTAGATGATAGTACTTGTAAAGGTGTGTACGTGTAAGTTGTTTAACTTTGAATTGTGTTATGAATTTCGAGGTTGAAATTTTCTTTTTAGATGATAGTAATGTAACGTCGCGTGCCTTTCGGATCCATGCGGATCGTGTGTATTGTGGTTGTGGCGGCCGTTGTGAGGCTAGTGTGAGTCGGTTGTGTGGAATGCATGGTGTGGATGTGTGGTTTGAGCAGGTGAAGAGCAGGGTTGGTCCTGAAATGAAATGGGACCTGCTGCTGTTCAGTTGAAGTTGGCGGCCAGGGGTGGTCGTTAACTGTTGGCGTCCAGCTTAGTGGACGTTTATTGCATGAACTTGGCGGCAGTAGATGTGGACGCAGAGGGTGGCGGTTGCTGTTGGCGGCATGGGGGTTGACGCCAACCTGAGAATGGTGCAGGTTATAGGCTCACCCGAGGGCAGTTCTCTCAGCTCTCACTCATTCCCTCTTGCCCCAGCTTGCTGCCCCCGAGTCTCTGAAGCTTCCAACAGGTACCAAGGAGTAGTTGGACGAGCGTAGAACGCGTGGCGTTGCTGTATTGCGCGAGGAAATGTCGCGGCGTGGTGCAATTCCTGTAGGAGCTCGCGGAGGGCTCGGCGTGAACCGGGGGATTGCAGGAGATTCTAGCGCGTTCTGAGGTAGGGGACGAACCCTGGTAGCTCTATAGAAACATTAAAACACATCATAACCACTTGAACTAGCATGATAATGCATGTTTGGATAGAGTTGCACCATATGGGGATAATGGGTGATTTGAGTAGTTTAATGTATGAAGCATGTTCTAGTGGGTTATATTGGGTTCCTACATGTTAAAAGAATAGTTTTTATATGATTTTCTGTAGTTAAAATGGCTGGAAAGCCCGCAGGGCCGGATTAGGGTTTCTGCAAGGTTTGTGGCCGGAGAACTTGGCGTCAAGATCGCTTGTCGCCAAGCTCCTCAGCCAGGATGTTAACGGCCAGGTCCCTTGCCGTTGACTTGGTATAAGCGGCAATCGATGTTGCCGTCAGCATGTGTGTGAACAGGAACAATTAATTACGGCTTTTATCAATAATGCATGTGTGTTGACGCATGAGGTGCACTGAGTGCACTTGGTTCTTGTGTTTAGCATACAAGGTATGCAGTTAGTTGCTTACTTCGGTGACTGCGTGTTGATTACACAAGTCAGTTGGGTTCACGTGTAGTGGACCGCGGTTACTTGTGGTTTACGTGAGGTTTCACGTGGTTTGTGTGTGACGTGCACGTGGTTCTGTGTACGTGGCGAGTAGTACGACGCCTACCGTGGTTACCTCTCCAGTTGGGTGCCCTAGGTTCTTTGTGAGCCAGGCTGTTAGCTCGGGGATTTGTCCCGGTACTTGTGTTGTGCCGTCGAGGTCTGTGTCGTCTGACCTGGACACCCTCACTCTTGTGTTAGAGTTGTACGTCCGGCTGAGGGAAAGACGACAGTGGGACAGTGACACTTGAGTTTGTTTTTAGTCACTTGTAGCGCGCTCGTAGTTGGGGGTACGGACACCAGTAGTCGACACTGGTCCCCAGCTAGTCCTTTTCCAGTGCCTCACTCTAGCGAGCCCAGGCCAGGGTCTCTGGAGGTGCCAGGCATGGGCCTGTGACCGTGTGGTCTGCAAGTGGTGGTGTTTAGTTGGTCTCCACAGTTGCTTGACCTTTTTACGTGGAGCGGCAGCTAGATCTTTCATCCGTGGCTGCGAGACTGAGAGGTAGACCTGTGTTAGTTGTCCGAGTCAGTTTCTGGTGTCGCGAACCAGTTCACGTGGCTCGTGTTGGCTGTCTCTACTTTAGCTTGTACACCTGTACTGGTTTGCCGTTTAATTATTACTGTTGTTTCTTGTAGTCGGCAGACGGTGAGTACTTTTACAGCTTTACTTACCTGCTTAGCTGTTATATTAATTGTTGGTATTGTTTACTATTCGTATTCGTGGTGTTTGTTTCGCTCGGTTTTGGGGGAGTTCCCTACTGAGCCAGTGACTAGAGAGGCTCACCCCTACCCCCCCCCCCCCCCCACAGGTGAGAGCGAGGAGGACGTCTCTCGTCCGACGTCCAGTTCCGGGCCGCGTCGTAGCGGTGCAGGGTCAGCACCTCCAGCAGAGTAGCTCCAGCAGTGTAGTTTTGTAGTAGTTTACTTTCTTCAGTTGTACCTCGGGGTATGCCCCAGGCTCTTGTACTTCTTTTTAGTTTTTGTGGAAATTTGGCTATGTAAACTTGTGAATTATGTATAAAATGTGGTGTGTTCCTTTATGTTTACACGAACTGTGGTTTGGTATCCCTTGCGAGGCCTCGGCCCGTTCGCGGGAGGCGGACTCGGATCAAGTACGTTATCGGTTTAACGGGCTTGGCCGAGGCGATCCGTCACAAGAGCTGCTGTTGTATCTGTCCGCAACGAGCTACTCCGTTAGCTCGGTCCTCGTCCGAGAAGAAGACCGAGCCCACCTACCGGTGTACTACGCAAGCAAGGCGCTGTGAGGAGCCGAGCAACACTACCCTGATCTCGAGAAGGTCGGGTACGCCCTCATCATGGCCGCACGACGATTGCGCCCGTATTTTCAATCACACAAAGTCGTCGTCCTCACCGACACACCGATTCGACAAGTTCTCGAGCGACCCGAGTCCTCGGGAAGGTTGGCCAAGTGGGCCGTGGAGCTCGGAGAATTCGACATCGAGTTCAGGCCCCGTGTCGCTATCAAAGCCCAAGCCCTCGTGGATTTCATTTCCGAGGGCACTGCTCGAGCAGCTACGGAAGAAGAATCCGACGGAAGGTGGGAAGTTTTCGTCGACGGAGCCTCAAACTCCCAGGGCAGCGGAGCAGGGGTGGTCATGCGCTCACCCGAAGGCATCGACTTAAGGTACGCGGTTCGTTTCAATTTCCAAGCATCTAACAACGTGGCAGAATATGAGGCGGTGGTATCAGGGCTGAAGATGGCAAGAACTCTTGGCGCAAAGAAGGTCCGTGTCCACAGCGATTCCCAACTGGTCGTTAACCAGGTCTCGCAAGCGTTCGAGGCAAAAGAGGTAAAGCTCGCGTCATACAAGGCCGAGGTGTTAAGGCTCATGGCGGAATTCGACTCTGCGGAGCTTGTGAAAATACCAAGGTCCGAGAACGAGCATGCTGACGAGCTTTCAAAAATCGCATCATCTGCACTGGAATCGTCCACAACCCTATTGATAGAAGAACTGTTGGAGCCAACTATAGCACCCAAAGATCTAATGAGCATCGAGGTAAGAACAACATGGATGACCCCACTAATAAATTTCCTCAGGAGTAGGTTGCTACCGGAGGACAAGAACGAGGCCGAAAAATGAGGTGGCGGTCATCAAAGTTCTTCATCGTCGGCGATGACTTGTACCGAAAGGGGTTTAGCTATCCCAATCTCCTCTGCGTGGACCCTGTTCAAGCCGAAGAAATTATCAATGAAGTTCACGAAGGAACATGTGGTTCTCATGCAGGCCCCAGATCTTTAGTAAGAAGAGTGACCCGACAAGGATACTGGTGGCCGACGATGCTTAAAGACGCCGAGAAGTACGTCAAAAGTTGCCGACAATGCTAGCTGTTCGGCAAGATCGACCAACAACCTCCATCGGAACTCACGAGCATAAATTCCCCATGGCCATTCGCACAATGGGGCATAGACATCCTCGGACCCTTCCCACCTGCGACGGGTCAAAGGAGGTTCATCATCGTCGGAGTAGATTATTTCACAAAATGGGTCGAAGCTGAGCCCCTAGCGAAAATTACAGATACCAACGCCTGGGGTTTTGTGTGGAAAAATATCATCTGCAGGTTCGGTCTTCCACGAACAATCATCACCGACAATGGACGACAGTTCGACAACGCTAAATTTCGTCGGAATTGCGTCGCGCTCGGGATCGAACACAGATTCTCCTCAGTAGCCCATCCCCAGTCAAACGGAATGGCCGAGGTCACCAATCGGACAATCCTGGATGGACTAAAGAAGAGGATAGCAAACCACAAGGGAGCTTGGGCCGACCAACTCCTCCATGTGCTCTGGGCATACAGGACGACACCAAGGGAAGCCACTAGGGAATCACCCTTCGCGTTAGCTTTCGGGATGGAGGCAGTGTCGCCGGTAGAGATGCTCGTCCCCTCGCAAAGAATCCTCGGATTTGACGAAGAAAGCAACAATCAGGCATTGCGTGCCGAACTTGACCTAATAGAAGAGAAGCGAGGAAATGCTTCTACAAGAATGGAGATATACCAAAAGAGGGTCAAGAAAAGCTTCGATAGGAAGGTCAAACCACGATGCTTCGGGGTTGGGAGCCTTGTCCTCAGGAAGCTCGCAATTTCGGACCCGAAGTCGGCTAGCGGGAAGTTATCGCCAAACTGGGAAGGGCCATACCGAATCGCCGACGAACTCGGACAAGGAGCTTATCGGCTTGAAGAGCTCGGGGGAGCAGTCATACCGAGAACGTGGAACGCCGAGCATCTTCGACTTTACTTCCCGTAAGCACGAGGTCGCTTAGGCACTCTTACCGACGAGGTCGCTTCGACACTATCTAAACTAAGCACGAGGTCGCTTAGGCACTCTTACCGACGAGGTCACTTCGGCACTCTCTAAACCTAAGCACGAGGTCGCTTAGGCACTCTTACCGACGAGGTCGCTTCGGCACTCTCTAAACCTAAGCACGAGGTCGCTTTGGCACTCTTACCGACGAGGTCGCTTCGGCACTCTCCAAGTACGAGGTCGCTTCGGCACTCTCTAAACCCAAGTACGAGGTCGCTTCAACACTCTCTAAACCCAAGTACGAGGTCGCTTAGGTACTCTCATTAACGAGGTCATTTAGGCACTCTCACCGATGAAGTCGCCTCGGCACTCCCCTACCAACGAAGCCGCATCCGGCACACCCGTCGACAAGGTCGTTCGTGCGTTCGTAAACGATGAAATGAACAGTCGTCGGCTAGAAACTAAAGTGTGCCCGAGAATATATTCTCACCAACAAGGAATACAAAGTACATGAACAAGGGCAGCTACGCCTCGTTCAAAACGACATCAGATGCTTGATCGAGGGAGCGATCAATGGTCGTCTCCATAGCCTCGTCCACGACGGCGACGAACTCCTCGTCTCTACCTCCGGCAACCTGGTTGCCGCCCTCGCCATCTCCAGCAAGAGTCGCACCCGACAAGTCGAGGTCGGGATACAACCCCTTAACCTTGGCGAGGCAGTCATTATATCCTCCCTGGAAGAGGTCGGCGATCTCGTCCTGGAGTTCGTCGGAGTCGCGATACTCCTCTATCGCCTTGTTCCTTTCCTCAGCAACGAGACGCGAAAAGCTGTTCTTCGTCTCTTCGTGGGCTGCAATCTCGTCGTATTGCGCCTTCTTCACAGCCTCAAGCGCTTTTTTCTCGGACGCGAGGGCCGCCTGGAGGACGCCTTCCCTCTTCTTTGCCTCCTCCTCCAGGCGGAGACAACGGGCCTTCTCGGCGGCCACAAGCTCCTCAGCTTCGGCGACGCGCTTGTCGCAAGCTAATCTTTTCACCTCGGCCAGGTGCACAAATGCGTCAAACACGGCTAGCTGGCTCAGCATACCATGGTAATATTCATGCATGAGCCGACGTGCAGGGTGGCCGAGCGTTTCTGCCTTAACCTCGGGCGGCAAATCTTGTCGGCCCCACTCAACCGGGTCCAAGGAGAAGCGAGTCTGGGGCAGAACCGAGGCGTCAGGTGCCGTAGACGACGACGTCGGGGCTGGATGCTTCTTTGGCCTTTCAGTCGACGGGACGGCTGCCGAGCTCTGACCAGATGTCGAAGCCAATGGAGGCACGGCTTCGGCCTCACGCTGGCGTTTCTCGGGACGAGAAGCCACCTTCTTTTCCCTTAATTGAGCCCGGCTCTTGGCCTTCTCAACAAGCGATGACCCCTTCCGCGTCGGGGGTACGAAGTCGCTCTTGTCGGCCATGGCTGCAAGCACATATGTCTGTTACATAGGGAAATCAAAGACAGATCAAGAGTACAACTACGAGGTTGGCAACCTTTTGCGCCCTCGTCGATCAGCCGAATTAATTCCTCGGAGATATCGATCAGGTTGGGGGGCTCCACCTCCTTCAAACTCTTGAGGTCGAAGAGCTCGGACGCAGTAAGCCTCGGCGACCCAAAAGCTTTGCTCCGGACGTCGACAGCTGACCACTTGGTCGGGAACGGCCAACCCGAGGGACTATAGACAAAAACAAAGTTCCTCTTCCAACCGTGGAGCGAGGAGGGCAGTTTTCCAAGGATATGCCGACCGTTCCTCGCCGCAAAATAGAACCAGTCTCCGAACGGTTTGATAGAGAAAAGGTAGAGAAAAAGGCGCGAGGTCGGAGGGACCCCTGCCGAATAGCACAAAGACAGAAAGCCGACGATTACGCGACAGGCGTTCGGTGCCAACTGAGAAGGAGCCACCCCAAGCTCCAAGAGAAGAAAAATAACAAAGGGGTGGAAGGGGAAACAGAGGCCTGCCCTAACCGCCTCGGTGTAAACCGAGAACCCCCCGTTCATGACAAAGTGAGCCCTAAAATCCCTGTCGGCAAACACGACGGCATCGGCAGGGAGGACAAACCTAGGATGCTTCCGCAGCCACTTGAAGGTACTAGGGGAGGTCTCGCAATGGGCTTCGGCCACGTTGTCGGCTCGACGACGAGCACCAGAAGTATGGGCCGAAGGTTCTTTAGGAACGTAGGTCCCATGGACTAGTTCAAGGACGAAAGTATCGTCGACAGGCCCCCAGACCTGGGTTTCTACAGATACCGACCCTACCCCAAGGTTTTTAGAAATGGAGTCGGGAGCGTCAACCGAAGGAGGGGGGTCCTTAGATTTTGTGGACGACGACGAAGAGGAAGCCTCAGAAGAGGTGGAGGAAGAAGAAAGGCTCATCATTTACCTCGGAAGGAAGCAAGCGAAGATCGTCGGGTGACCTTGTACGGGCGGGCACAATCATCGGATCGTCGGCAGACGTCGGGACAGCAAGGATCGTAAGGCTCACGCGCAAAGCGAAGAAACGTTTGTTTCACATCGAGCCCTGGCTATTTATATAGCCTCGACGCCAAGGCGATCGGACGGCCCAAAAATCCTGCGCATCCAGGATTCCGCCACGTGTCGAAATCCCGACAGCCGGAGGGCGTTCACCCGGATCCACAGCGCGCACCTCGAAACTGAGCGGCGTCATCATGGCGCGGGGTTCAGAGTAACGTACCTGACAAACCGCCACCAGCAGTACCATCATTATGACAAGACCACGACTCTCATCATGACAGAGGCAGAGCGCCCCCGATTCAAGCGCGCGGAATATGAGGCGGCGGCGTACACTCGTACGAATTTCCGTGAGCAATAAATGGCTTCTCTACAAGCCGAGAACTCGTCTCGAAGAGAACCCGGGGGGCTAGTGATGCCGGTCGTTATCAGCCGACGAGTCAGAGTGGTACCGGTCGTCGTCAACCGACGAATTGGATCGACGAGGTCAGGGATCGACCATACCAACAAGCCGACAACTAAGTTGTCGGGCATCGTCGTCAAGGATTGTTTAATCATTGCCGAGAACCAATTCAGGTCAAGCACAATATCCGGTCGTCACCCGCTGGCGCCAGCTCACACTTGCTCAAGGGACGGATGAGTCCCGCAGATCGTGATTCTCCAGCTGGCCCGCATCCGCTTCAGGTAAGTGACCATCAAGATGGGATTCTCGGAAACCCAGTTGGCGGAATTCCCTGAAAGGCGCCCGTGCCTCGCGGAGGCTCATCCACCACCTTCCTTTTCTATCCAAAGGACCAAGCCCTTATAAAAGGCACAGAGACCCTCAAGAAAAAGGTATGCTATTCATAGCACAAAATTCTCTCTCTATTCTCTCTCTTTACAACCTTCACTGACTTGATCGTCGGAGTGTCCGACCGCCGAGGAGTCTCGGTGGTTCTTTGCAGGTCGGGTTCTCTTCTCCGACGACAGCGCGGTGCGGCCAATCCCTCGGGGCCCACCCAGCTCGGCTCCGGCCGACGATCCTTGCTGATTTTCCAGCAACAAGTACGAACAGGTCTACCTACAACAGGTGGCACCAGAAACAACAATACAAGCCAAAACATATCCATTTTTACGCTAAAAACTCATAGATATATTTCAGGCAACCGGGTTTGGTAACCACCATCCCGACACAAAACTAATACCTCCACCAAAAACAAAAGAGCAGGAAGTACCGGAACCTAACAAAACTATGGCTACCAACCAAGGACAACCACGGTACCTTCCACAAAACAAACCACCTCTGACACCAATCAGGCCAGGTACATATCACAAACACTACACAACGACCTGCCTGAGCCCACTAACTACCAATACCACTATACTCAAGTTAAAACTGACTTCAATACCGCTGGTCATGCCGCAACTGGGGACAGTCCCGAGCCATGTGGCCTAACTGGTCACACCGGTAACACCGGCCACAAAAAGGGCGCTGACTCTGCTGCTGGGGCTGCACACCAGGCTGCTGAACGCTCTCAACTGGCAGCTACCTCTGCTCAGTCAACCTCCTGGAACGACAAAACCTCCTCCGAACCCTCGAATCTGACTGCGAACCAGTCTGCTGCTGTACTTGTCGAGACGGACCTGGTTGAGCCTGCGCTGCTCCAACCTGCACCTGGGTCTGCAAAAAGTCAGCTTCCGCCGCTGCAGCATACAAATATGCCGCAACAGCGTCGGGAACACGAGCCACTAACAACACCTGCCAGTGCTCCGGCCTCGACCCTCCAACCAACTGCGGGGTCCAATCAAAACCCTGAGTAGCCTGAGGGGGAAGCGGTGGCATTACACCACCGTGCGTGTCCTGAGGTTTAGGCTGAGCCAATGGTGGTGGCGGGGCATCTCCAGCCTCCTGCTGAGATGTCTGCACAACCACCCTCCGCTCACGACGCCGCCTTGGAGCCATAATAAATCTACACAGGACATGCACAAAAATCAAAATGCAAAACAACTCTAGACCGCTTTCTGCTACTGTACTCTACCAGCTCTGAGTTATACAGAACATTTCCTTATATGTCTCGATAGACCAGGCTCTGATACCAACTGTAACGACCCAAGATCCGCATTACCAGTAACCAATCGGTAACCCGAATCCTGACCCGCTAACCCACGAGCCGAAACTCGAAAGGGTAAGAAAAGAAGTGCCTGAGGAGAACATATAAACAAATGTACACATCACAATTTAAAAGCATCTCAAACTGGCATAACTCATAGACAACATTAAAGTAAGAGTGCATTAAGAACAGGAGTAAAGTACTACTCACAACAGCAAGACGAGACCAACCACGGAGAGACACAGCTCCTCGAACCTCGAAAGTCGACCACGAACCACCTGAGGGGAAGGGAGTGAGTCTCACAAAAGAGACCCAGTAGGGCAACTAACCCCTACCGGTAACAGAGCTATTAAACAGTGCTAAACAGAAAGCGACTGTAAGTAAATGCGCACACTCTGTCAACACACTCAGGAACCGGTAACGTAGTGCGCAACTCCCTCAGGAGCGCACTGAGAGAAACTGGAACCTCGCCAGCTCGACAACATTACAAGCACAGCACACACACAAGCTCGCACGCAAGAGCTCACACAGCACTCACAAAGTAGGTCTCAACTAGGGTCTGCTGTTCAGCATCCTGAAACCATAGAGTCTCGCAACCCTAGCCACGTGTGCACACTACAGACGCTCTCTCTCACGTCTGGTCCACGACCGGTTTTTCCCCTACGCCCGACCTAGTGGTAGAGAAGGGGCTCCACGGAGACCGGCTCAAAACCACCACAACGAGTACGCACAGGACAGAGTCGCACTCGGCGTCCTGGCTCACTAGCGGAGGACAACCATACGCTAGTCATCTAGACGGAGTTGCACCCACGCCTAGGAAACACAACAGAAACGGGCACGCGGTAACGCAACGCGCGTACAACAGACAAAACACACTCAACGCCTGAAACTCCGTACAACCGACGGACAGCCCCATGTCACGTCTCGACACAGTCAAACACAACACGAGCACAGGTAGAGACACTCTCTACACCTGGCAGATTGTGCTAACAGGCGGACACCGCATGTCAACACCTCAAACTACGGAAGAAGGGAAAGCATAGCTTGTTGGGAACTCACCTGCAGGTAGACGGCAACATCGATTGCCGCTAACCAGGATGTAAACGGTAGCATAGCTTGACGTCAAGTGTGAAGTAGACGACAAGAACACGCCGTCTAGATCCTCCACTGAAGAGATTAACGGCAAGGGCTCCCGCCGTTAACTTCTTCCCTGAAGAGTTCAACGTCAACAACCCTTGACGTTTAGCTCTCCAGCTTCCAGCAGTTGAAAACAGGCATACGCTGATCCCAAAGAGAGCAATCCAGCCCTCAGACCAGCGAAATGATGAAGGAGAAACTCTCCCCCACATCACACTACACTGCAGCAACACTGGAAACCACGATCCAACGCACAGATCGGCCAAACCACTCAAAATCCCGACAAAAAGGAAAACCTCCTCAAAGCACGATTCCACGCAAATCACACGCAACAAGCATGAAATTAACACTACAAGGACACTAAGGGGTCGAGTCCCTACCTCCGAAGCATGTAAGAAGTTCTGCCAAACCTCAATTCGCGCCGAACCCCTAGAAGCTTTCTCGCGAGAATCGCCACCCGATCCGTTGTTTTCCGCCCGATCTAACTCTGCCTCGCGCACCAAGGTCTTTCCACGAGCTCCCGTCAACCACCTGAACGAGTGAAAACGGACAAAGATCGAAAATGAGAAAAAGAGAAGGAAAAGGAGAGGAAATGGCTGCTCACGGGTCTGCCCTATTTCAACGGGCGCGACAAGTAGACGTCATCATCCCTTGCCGTCTACTCGAACCGCCAAAGAGTCGACGTCAAGACCGTTTGCCGTCAAGTTCATCGCAGGAACAATCCTGAACCAACAACAAATGTCCACAACGCTGGATGCCAACCCCTAGGTCAACGACCTACCCCTGGACGTCAACCCCTGATCAACGACAACACCTATGCCGTCAACCAGACCCGAACCTCAACTAGACCCGAGATGTTACAGTTACTATCATTATATTACATCTTACTATGGTAATTAATATAGTAACAAATTTACTAAGGGAAAATTAATTGGGGGTCCCTGTCAGAGCCTTCTACTTTTTTCCTGGTCCCTATCAGAATACCGGTAGATGTAAAGTCCATATTTTTCTCAAGGTTTAATTTCCGGTCCCTACTTTTCACACGTCACCATTTACGACCCTCCACCCACGATTTCTGTCTCCTTCGCCTCCGTCTCTTTTTCTCATTCCCGTCTTACCCTTCCCTCCTTTTTTCCATCGCCTGTTCCCCAAACGACGCTGACGCTTCGATGGCCCGTGAACTCTAACTGATGGGAAGTTACATAGCGTGCGTAGAAGTGTTACAACAACCCAATAACATCACTTACGAACAACGTTGGGAGGACCGTTCTTCACACTATAAAAGGAACCCAGGGTCATACCTATCCTTCATCACAAGCTTCTAACGCTCTTGTTCTTCATATCTTTCTTGCTCGTCTTCTTCCTCTTTATTCGTGGATGTCTTCATCTAACCGTGCTCCCCAGAGGGATGGCAAGGCACCTGCCTCACCGGTGCCACCATCGCCCCCGGCTCCCCCGGCTCTACCTTTCCCGGAGACGTACAGCCCCGACTACTGGAACGGTTTTTACGTTGGGTGGACGATGGCTTTACAGAAAGCCTCTCGGTTGTACCACCACAAAGGCCTCACCAACATCCTCCCTGACATCGGCCCTAGGGCAGAACAGATCTGTTCCTCACCTTCCTCTCGTCCCTCCCCGGCCCGCTCCTATTCCTCCCCTCCCGCATCCACCGAGTAATCAAGTTAGGGAGTTTAGAATGTCTCCCTCCCCGACCCATTCCTCCTCCTCCCTCCCCTCCCATCCTGGTCACTTCCTTCTCCTCCCCTCCCCTCCCCTCCCATCCCGGTCACTTCCTTCTCCTCCCCTCCCCTCCCCTCCCATCCCGGCCCGTTCCTCCTCCTCCCCTCCCCTCCCTTCTCTACTGTCCTTATTCCTCCCCTCCCCTCTCCTCCCATCCCGGCCCGTTCCTCCTCCTCCCCTCCCCTCCCTTCTCTGCTGTCCTTATTCCTCCCCTCCCCTCCCCTCACTTCTCTGTTGTCGTTCTTATTCCTCCCCTCCCCTCCTATCTCTGCTGTCCTTATTTGTCCCCTCCTATCTCGGGTTACGGAGTTTAGATTGTAACAGTGCTTGTTTATGGAATATACCTATTTTCCTTTTATGCAGTCTTCTGTGGGCTTGTATGTGCTCTCTATGATGCGTGTACTGTAATACTAACAGGTTCCTCCGAAGCGGTCAACCTGTACTGCTGGAACTGTAACCCCATAGCATGGACACTTTAATGAAGAAGGGCACATACTGTAACACGGGAAACTATTAATGTAATAATGTAGTTGTAGGTTTAGTTCTCGAACTGTAACCTCCTATCATGCATACTGTAATGATAATATGCAGCTATTGTAACAGGTTTGTACGTATACTGTAATAATGTAGTTGTAGGTGTGCGATCAAAGCTAAAGGAACGATGTACTGCTCGAACTGTAACCTCATAGCATGTATACTATAATGACAATAGGTAAGTACTGTAACAGATTTCAACTTATACTATAATAATATGTTCTGGAACTGTAACCGCCTATCATGTATACTATAAAAGTATAGGTAAAGACTGTAACAGGATTCTACATACATTGTAATGAGGTACGCGTAGCTGGGCGCTCAAGCTGTAAGACTGTACTTCTTCAACTGTAACCTAGTATCATTTATACTGTAACAACAATAGGTAAAGACTGTACAACAAGTATCATTACAATGGTTAGGAATTAGTATGGTTGTAGACGCTATGAACGCCCTTGTCCATTGAAGTACGCTTTGATGAAGTGGAGGGCCATTTTTGCTCGCACTAAAGGCATGTCATCCTGACTGAAGGGCAAATCTTGAATGTCCCTACGTGCTAGACATTCCATATATTTGCAAGTAAAAATTCCGTAGTCGTCTCCCGATCCTTGTTGTGGGCATGGGTCGGGGTAGCGTAGCGGCCATTTATCTGCATCTATGTGCTTGCCCTTCATGTATCTTTTCAGTTCCTCCACCTGCATGAGAGAATGAACAAAAGAGTTCCAGCAACTTAATGTAGCTTTAATGTTACTGTTACGTCTGTAACACAAGTGCTCGTGCACTGTAACGAATGTAAGCATTGTATGTAACACGAGTCACTTACATATTGTGGAATGTCAGCACGATGTTTGCTTCGTAATGAGTCGTACACGTGGAACTCTTTTTCCTTGATGTGGATGACCAAAAGAGCCCAATGGTTCGTTCCAACGTGCATGGGGGAGAAGATGAGGTCGAATTCATTTGGGGCGCGGTCCAATTTCCTGAAAGCGTATTCGAAATGTTCTTTCTTGCTCTTGTCGTCTCTGCAAGATTGGACATAACCCTTTAAAACGGCTTCCAAATATCCAAAATTCCAAAAAATGTCCGGGTTCTCTTCACGGTTGGCGTTCTTTCGGAGTCCTTTCGATTCCGTAGTCCCCTCTAGGATGCCAATATGTGGTGGCACTAGCGTGTGTAAGTTTTCCGACCTCGTGGTGTGTGTCTGGAGTTCAGAGTGGTTTTGGTCGTTGGCTCTCGACCATGTGGAAGTCTGAGGTGGCCATGTTTATGGTGAGACGTGGTACTCGCCTAGTTGCTGCGTGGCCTTGGCAAGTGTGCCAAGAGTGGTTCCCGCTTTGTGTCTTAAGGGTTGGGGCCGGTGTGGCCTATAGTGCCCTTTTGACCTGTAGTTTTTGCGTGTGTGACTTTTGGCAGATCTCTTGTGGAGAGTCTTCCTATTAGCCTGTGGCGTTGAGTTCTTCGCCTCTGGGACACGTGTGCTAGCCTATGCCGTGTGGTCGTACCGTTGCCGTTGTGGAGTAGCTGCTTTGCCCTGTCGGTGGTACGCCAGTCTAAGGTTGTGGCATGTGTCTAAGTTTTCCTTTCTCTTCGGAGCGAGTATGATCGGGGCTGGTACCCTGCGTCGGTATGGGTGCCTCTGAGGTCGATGTGTTGTTCTAGACCTCCGTGGTTGTTTCGGTCCCCGTGTGGTTGTGTCTTTTCTAGGGGTTAGCACATTGGTACCCGCACTGAGTTTTGTGTGCGCGTGTGGTTAGTGTGTTGCCAACTCCATGTCAGTTTTCATGGTAGAATTAATTGGGGGTCCCTGTCAGAGCCTTCTACTTTTTTCCTGGTCCCTATCAGAATACCGGTAGATGTAAAGTCCATATTTTTCTCAGGCTAGGACTACGGAATTAAGACTGTCATCAGTAATAGATGAAACTGTAAAGATGGTAGACATATACTGTAAACATGGTAGACATATACTGTAAACATGTTTGGTCGAAACTGTAAACATCTTTCGTCGAAACTGTAAACATGGTAGACATATACTGTAACACGTACTCATTAATGATGCACTCATTAAAAAATCGTTCAATCAATGACTTTTCGGCCACTCCTAATGCTTCCCGGGCGACGTAATCACGTCTCTCCTCTTTCTTGCCCCTTGGAAGTGTGTCTGTACTCTCTTGAGAGTCAACAAATATCGGTTCGGAAGTGGACACATTCACCCCCGATATCAGGTACTCGTGGATGGCAGCAGCCCAGTTGGCGTTCTTCATCTCTTGGAGGTCGTCTAGGTATGGCAGAATGGACAACAACCCCAACCTCCCACTTGTGGGGAAGAAGAAACAAGAACATAGGAGCGCAACCCAAAGCTTTACCGAAATTTCAACAGCTAGCGCACCCTCCTGTGGAACGTACTCCCTAAGTTTCAGATGGATATTGTGCCTGTCCATCGTTTGTTTGGATCCAAGGATGCGGCGCAAACTAGCTTTTGTCCCATCCGTCTTCAGGTTGATAGGTGAACCAACATTTGGTATACCCATAACTGTTGCTATGTCCGAAGGGCGAAAAGGCAGGCTGCATGGGCCAATCTTAAAACGCTCTCCATCGAAACGTGTCATAAGATCGACAAGGAGTGAAATCGGGTAGGTGACCATTTCGCATTTCACATACGCGTGATGGTGAATTTCTCATCAACTTCAGATGCGCGCTCCTAAATTGCAAATCTTGCATAACGGAGCAGTACCACGAAAGCGAGCATCGCGTATTAAATTCATTCTTTTATGCAAAGAGAAGATCGGATCTTAAAAAAAATCAAAACATGCATTCGACAAAGATCTGTCTTAGGGTAAGAAGAAATTACTATTTCGGACGACTTGGAGTCTGGTTTCCTCAACTTCCACGGACATCAACGCTTGTTGCACCGCATCCGCCGCGATGCTCTCAATGTCAGCGCTCGTAGGAGATCGACGTGGTGCCATCGTTAGAGGGGAGAGAGGGATTGCTTCGTCTGGAGATGTAACTGAAGAATGGGAAACTATAACAGAGAAGACGTCTGGTGCAGGAATGGCGGTGTAGGAGTAAGAGAAGGGGAAAAGTCATGATATATGAAGGGATGGATTCGGTGGACCCGACGGGTGGACCCAACGGGATGGCGGTGCCATGGAATGATGAACATCGGGCGGCTGAAAATAGTCGGTACGACGGACGATGGGACGTGAAGGATATCACAGCCGTTCGTATAGAGCTTTCCCGCCATTTATGCTAGCCTTATATGCACTCCCGCCAATTTGACCCCCAGTCCAAACCACTCATACATGCTATTTACGGACCCTATTTCGTTCGTCGTCCACAAAACGTTCGTCTTCCTCTACGACCCAATGGAGCAGCTCCCTGGAAGATGTTCATTTGGAGATCAAAGTTTCGTTCTTTTCATAGGGAGGGACACGGATTTGGCGTCCATTCATAGCAGGGTTTCCCAAAGGTTGGGTGTAAACATGCAGGAGAACATACTGAAGTATCGTCTTCCCATGGATACCGACGTTGAACAGGTGTTGCTTGACGATGGGGATGTCCAAGCTATGTTTGATCTTCACAAGTGTCAAGGTACATCATTCATAAATCTACAAATTCATGCGGTGGAAACTCGTTGCCTTAGTACGCATGCTAGTCGTCAGTCAGGTGATCCGCAACCACTTGATAGGTACGTACTCCATGCATTCTTCACCAGCCTTCATGTTATCCCATGCATTCTTAAAAAGCCTTCGTCTTATCCCATGCATCTTGTACGTATGTATGTACATAACTTGCAGAAGTACTTCAAACACGCATGGCGGTTCTTTGGAAACCACTGAACCCCTCCAATTACCAGGAAGCAGTTTGGACTTGTACGACCGAGGACAAGGAGCGAAAGGTGTAGTACCAGTGTTGACGCAATATTCCGTAGGTAGAATACACTCAGTAGGACAAGTCTTCATAAGCAAAGAGCTATTGCAGATGGAATTGACAAATTACACAATCGCACGAGGATTTAATTGGAAATATTTGAAGAAGGACTCTGTACGATTAACTGTACGTTGCAATGTCTCTGTTTGCCCATGGTGCCTGCATGCGTCCGTCGTTCGTAGAGGTCCACAATTTGTAATCAAAAGTCTCAACAACATACACACTTGTGGATGTGACATTATGAGCGACGGACATCCACGGACATCTAAGAAGTGGGTAGCAAATGCTGTGAAGGGGAAACTAGTTGATAAACCCACCTACAGAGCAAGTGAAATGATGAGTGACATCCGTCGGGAATACGGTATCTGCATCCCTTATCATCAGGTATGCATTGTAACAACTGTCCTCATATATTGTAAGACTATCATTGTAATAACTGTAATCATTTCCACGTATACTGTAACAATACCTGCAGGCCACATGTAACAACTGTAATCATATACTGTAAGGATATGTAAGAATTAATAACTGTAATCATTTTGACGTATACTGTAATAATACCTGCAGGCCACGGTAACCACTGTAATCATATACTGTAAGGGTCTGTATTGTAACAACTATAATCATATACTGTAAGGGTCTGTATTGTAACAACTGTAATCATTTGAGCGTATATTGTAACAACTAAACATGGCTACTGTAAGGTATAAGGACAAGTACTGTAACAATCTTACATAACATGTATAATCATTTGAATAGGCATGGTGGGGCAAAGAGGTTGCTGTCAGTTCACTATACGGTGATTTCAGACAAGCTATCATATGTTGAACTGGTACAGCGAACGTGCATTACAGTCAAAACCGGGATCGATCTTGTCTCTAGAAGTGGACCCGGAGACTCAACGTTTCAAACGCTTTTTCATATGCTTCGAGGCGTCTGCATATGGGTTCGAAGTTGGTTGTCGACCTATGCTATTTTTGGACGGAACTCATATCAAACAGCATAGAGTGCAAGGGGTTATACTTGCTGCAAGTGCCTTAAACGGTAACAATGAGCTATTCACTGTAGCATACTCCATCGCAGATTCGGAAACATATGACAACTGGGTCTAGTTTCTACAAAATTTGAAAAAGGCATTGCTATCAGATAGAAGGATCGAGTTCCTATCAAACAGAGGGAGAGGTCTAAAGAAAGCGATTCCTGACATATTTCTGAATGATCATCATGGCTACTATTTCCAGCACATCATGCAGAACTTCAACGACCAATGTGCAGGAAAATATGCCGCCCCTTTCAAAAAATTACTTAGAAAAATTCTCCAGCGCATTGCCTATGTTGTTACTGAACAAGAGTACGAAGACGCAATGATGGCAATGGAGCTTAATTCTGCTGATGCCAAAGAATGGGTGCTCCGAAATGATGTCGAACACTGGTCCCATGCTCGTTTCCCGGGACAAAGGTTCGGCTCTTTAAATACATAAGCGATATGTTCTATTACATTCTGCCATTTATGGGCTTATAGTTATAGGGATAATCTATTACAGAACGTGTTAAATAAGGTTACAGTATGTAGCGGACACTTGTTACAGATATTTGATGTTAACCTAATTTCCTTCACATTTCCATACAGGTTTGGGGAGTTATACTCTAATTTGGCAGAGTCATTCAACAATTGGATACATGACGCGCGAAGTCTACCAATACTACAGATGGTTGACAAAATTAGAGTGCAAATGATGGAAATGGCTGCAAAGAGGAAAATTGATGCTGTCTTGTGGGATACACCATACTGTCCTAAAGTACAAAAAATCATTGAAAAAAACCTTCAAGAAAGGAGAAGCTTAGCAATCCGTCATTCAGATGGAATCAAATTTGAGGTTGTTAAAAGTATGAAGACGTACGCCGTAGACCTCTATCTACAAACATGCTCCTGTGGACACTGACAACTTGTCAAGATTCCTTGCAAACATGCATGCACAACAATTGGCAGTAACAAGGAGGCCGTTACTCAATATGTTTTGGCATTTTACAGCACAGAAGTGTATAGGGCTGCATATGAAAGAAACATTCAACCTATCCCAACATTTGACATGCCGGATCCGCCTCAACCATCAGAAGTTCTAATCAAGCCACCGACAACAAAAAGGTTGCCAGGAAGACCGAGAAAGAGGAGAATACATTCAAGAGGAGAAGTAGATCATGCATATATTTGTTCAAGGTGCAAACAAACAGGTCACAACCGAAGAACTTGTAGCAACCCACCCCACAATCCTAACGGATTTTAAATGTTGTATATTAGTTACAACAGAAGGTCGTCCTAATATTCCAATATTACAGTGTATGTAATACATTATTACAGTCTACGCACTACGCTGTTACAATTCCGCTACTACGCTATTACAGTTTCAATAATACACTTGCACAGTTCGCGCACTTACAATTACGTTTTGTTGTACAGTGTACGTAATGAAGTGTTACAGTTTAACTCTAATACTCTTACAGTTTGACCTGTGTACCGTATGTTAGATGAAGACATCTGCGAATAAAGAGGAAGAAAACGAGCAAGAAAGATAGGAGGAAGAAGAGCACTGTCTCCTCACGATTTTTGTTACAGTATATGTAATAAGATGTTGCAGTTTAAGCACTAGACTCTTACATTTTCAGCACTACACTCTTACAGTTTGCGCACTACACTCTTATAGTTCCAGCACTTACGTATTCTGTTACATTATACGTAATAAAATGTTACAGTTTAAGTACTAGACTGTTACAGTTCGAGCACTACAGTGTTACACTTAAAGAACAACCATGTTACAGTTTGAGCACTACACTCTTACAGTTCAAGCACTACAGTCTAACATACAGTTTTACATTATACGTTATAATCTGTTACAGTCGTTGGTCATGTTGATTATAGTATATATAAGGGGATGTTACAGTGTGTTATTGGTAACATGTTGAGTTTGCATGAAACAGAGCACATACACAAGCACACAGAAGACTGCATCAAACGAAAATGCTTATCATAAACAAGCCATGTTACAATAACTCTCTACTCCTACTCTACCGACCACTCGGTAGAGCACGGAGGGGAGGAGGCGGAACGGTCAGGGGAGGGATGGGAGGAAGGGGAGGAAGGGGAGGTGCTGGAACGGTCAGGGGAGGGATGAGAGGAAGGGGAGGAAGGGGAGGTGCCGGAACGGTCAGGGGAGGAAGGGGAGGAAGGGATGTGTTCTACCCTAGGGCCGATGTCTGGGAGGATGTTATTGAGGCCCTTGTCGCCGTAATGCCGGGAGGCTTTCTGTAAAGCCATCTTCCAGCCGTCGTAAAAACCGTCCCAGTAGACGGGGCTGAAGGAAGACTGTCGCATCGGGGGAGCCGGGGGCGACAGTGGAACCGGTGAGGCAGGTGCCTTGCCATCCCTCTGGGGAGCACGGTTAGATGAAGACATCTGCAAATAAAGAGGAAGAAGACGAGCAAGAAAGATAGGAAGAACAAGAGCGTTAGAAGCTTGTGAAGGATAAGTATGCGACCCTGTGTTCCTTTTATAGTTGTGAAGAACGGTTCACGGGCCTTCGAAAGGAGTTGTGTAAGTGATGTCAATGGTTGCTGTATCAGTTCTTGGCACGTTATGTAAGAGTAACTTTGTGACGGACCGGGGTATTTATGCCCATTAAGGCTCCATATCCAGATCCGCCTCCCGCGAACGGACCGAAGTCTCGCAAGGGATAGCTCACACAAGTGTCCAGTAAGAATATAAAAGACAAACCACAACAGTATAAGACACAAGAAAGTACATGTGCTCATACCTGCATATAACAATTTACAACTGTCCCATTACATTAATACATGTCCAATTAAAAAGTACAACTACCTGGGGCATACCCCGAGGGAGCACATGCTCACACAACACTAACTACTACACAACTACTGGTGGTACAAGTCTGACACAACGCCGCTGCAAGCCAAACACTCGGCAAGCCCTGAAAAGAACTGTAGGGGAGTGAGCCTCAACAAGTCACTGGCTCAGTAGGGGCTACCCAAAACAACAGCATAACCACGGACACCTCAACCCCAATGGGTCTCACTGGCAGCACTAATAGCCAAACCATTTCATGCTCACAACATTTATATTTAAATAACAGCTTAAACAGTAATTGATAAACAAATGCATATTCCTTATAAAGAAAGAGGAACCATAGGCTAGTCCTCTCAACAACTGAAATGCCTAGGCCGCAAGCCTCACAGGCACATTATTCCAACGACATGTTGCCTAAGCTACAAGCTTCACAGGCAAATCTCAACTACGTGGGTAACAGAGCTGTTAACCAAAAGCTGACCCTTTATACCCAAACTACAATATGTCGGAAACCACATACACCAAGTAACATGATCGGCTACAAAGGGCCAATCCATCACACATGAAAACCATATACGGTAGCTTACCCGAGGGAGGGTGAAGCACATTGTGTGGAAGGTCACACCACACGACCTCCACGAAACACAGTTCCACGTCAACACCAGAAAGACTGGTATACGACGTGCCACCACAAACCATTACCCACACAGGGTACAGGTACCTATTACCACAAGGCACCAGCACAGAAACCGCAAGTAAACCAGTGCCGTAACAGGGCACACCATAGCAAACTAAACCACATTTGTGGTGAGTCAATACTCACATCTATAGCTGAAATTGTGCCACCACTCGGGCACACCACAAGCCACAATCGCAGTCACAACTGTGCCAACACCAGGGCACACCTCGAACGAGTCAAACCTCGACTACGAGTCACAAACTCACGAACCAGAGCCAGTGGCAAAGCACGAGTCGGAAAGGAACGACGTCACCACAACCACAACTGGAGCTAACAAAGCACGAGTCGCGACGCCACCACACGGGAACGGTCTACTGGCTGATCAGGCTAGTATCCAACCCGGACAACACAACACAAGAACAACCTCTCAGCCTCGCAGTCACGGACGAAAGGTCCAACTGCCGCTCCACGAGAACAAGTCAAACAACTGTGGAGACCAACCAACACCACACCTGCAGACACACAACTGCAGGTCCATGCCTGGCACCTCTAGGGTCTCTGGCCGGAGCACCCTAAAGTGAAGCACTGGAAAACAGGACTAGCTGGGGACCAGTGTCGACTACTGGTGTCCGTACCCCCAACCACGAGCGCGCTACAAGCGACTGCACACCCACCAACACAAGCCGCTGCCCTACTGTCGTCTTTCCCTCAGCCGGACGTACAACTCAAACACATGAGTGAGGGTGTCCAGGAAGACGACACAGACCTCAACGGTACCACACTGTACCGGGACAAACCCCGAGCACAGCAAACACACGTGCCTGGCTTACAAAGAACCTGGGGTACCCGACTAGAGAGGCATTCCGGAATAGGCGCCGGACCACCACACTCGGCAAGCTCAAACCACGATATATACACAAACACTTTCTGTTACCGATCACGGTACATATGATAGGAATAGCTTGTTCCAGTCACCCTGTGACTTACAAGCTAACCTACACAATCACACACATAAACCACATTAATAATAATACCACGACCTGTCATCGGTCACAAAGTGACAGGGAAGGTTACACTAAACACTGACGATAAATCATATAATAATCACACTTGTATTTCACTAATTATCCGTCCAGAATAATCTATAAAAGATTCTAGAAGATCGAGGCTAGGTTCAGACGTGAACCTCATCGCCACAACACCACAGTAATTAATATATAATAAACATGATAACGTACGATATGCCATGCATATACAAATCACTTGCACGACATCAAAACCCTGTGATATTTCACAACCTCATAGCCGGTAAACTGACCTCAAAAGCCCCGTGCTCCAAGAGCACCACAGGTGTTAATACACCGCAACACTTATAACAAGAATGCCATTAAAAGCACACTGCGCACATGCACAGGTTGGCGGCGACATTGATTGCCGTCCAAAGAATATAGACGACAGTGTCCCTTACCGTCAACACCAAGTAAGCGACCACCACTTGGCCGTTTACCCACACTCAACGGCTAGATACCTAGCCGTTAATCTCCCAACGAAAAACTCTGCGTCAACCGATGTTGACGCCAAGATCTTCACTGCAGAACCCGCCAGAACACACAAAATGGCCCTAGACCGACTACACGGGCAATCTAGCCATAAATACAATAGAAAAACAAGGGGAAACACTCCCCCTTACATGTATATACCATAATTAAACCAGAGAAGCAAGATCCAATACTTGGATCGATCAAACCACCCAATTTCCCGGCATGGTAACCCTTTTTTCCAAAAACACAATTAACAAGTAATCTATACAAACGGAGCATGACAATTCAAACAAGAGAAGTCAAGGGGTCCAGTCCCTACCTCAGAAACGCAAATAAACTCCTAAAGAACTTCAAATCGCGCCGAAACCCCCAGGAGCTTCCCGCGAACACCACCCTCCAATCCGTCATTCCCCGTCCAATCTGCCGCTACTGCGCGCATCACGGCCTTCCCACGTGCTCCCGTCAACTGCCGGAAGTAGTGAAGAGGCACAAAGGTGAAAGGTGGGGAAAGAGGAGAGGAGAAAATGGGGAAAGAAGAAGGCTCGGGTTACCTCTAAAAACACAGGCGCCTCAGGTTAACGTCAACCTCTGCGCCGCTAACCAAACTGCCCCAACTAGGCGTCCACATCGCTCGACGTCAAGTTCAAGCAATAAAACCCATTAAAATAAATGGTAGACGTCCACATCGATGGACGCCAAAAACATGTTAACGGCAACCCATGGCCGCCAACACAAAGTCGACGTCACCCACCTGGACACCAACCCACTGTTGATGTCCAGCGTACTGAACACCAACACAGACCCATAACCAAACCCGGTAAGGATCTAATAAGAAACACACAACACTAATGGGCCTCACATTGGCCACCAAACCCGCTAAATCTGGATCCACAGGGATCCGAAAAATGCGCGACGTTACAAACTTCCCATCGATTACAGTTCACGGGCCTTGGAAAGGATCGAAGCGTCAGCGTTGTTTGGGGAAGAGGCGATGAGAAGGACGGAAGGGTAAGACGGGAATGGGAAAAAGAGACGGAAGCGAATGAGACGGAAATCGTACGTGGAGGGTCGTAAATGGTGACGTGTGAAAAGCAGGGACTGGAAATTAAATTGGACGAAAAGGAAGGACTTTACGTTTACCAGTATTCTGATAGGGACGAGGAAAAAAGTACCAGCCTCTGACAGGGACCCCTAATTAATTTCCCCATTTACTAATGCTACCATTATTATATTACATACAACTATAGTAATTAACATAGTCTAATTTATTTATATGTCATAGTAAAATATTTGCATGGACATAATAATATTATTATATTATTGTAATAATTATCTCTAGTTAATGAGATAATCGATCCTATTCTTCACATTTCTCCAACCTAATAGGGGTTAACACATGGCCTCAAACTTAGGTTAAGGAGATCCAATTGGTTTGAAAATATTTTTTATTTCTACTATTATTCTTAATTTCACTTAAATATTAAAATTAGAATATCCTCGTACATATCAAATATCATTAAAGTAAAAATAAATAAGAATATCTAAAATTAAGATGAGTTATATCTATTCTCTTCTCAATTTATCAAATACTAAATAACATCTTAAAATTAGTTGCCGTCAAAACAAGGACTGGATATTTTTGAGAGAGTAAGAATTAAAATTTTATTAACTTCTCCCCCCTGTGCCCGCACGCCAGAATGTGGGTTCACCGTCGCCAAGCAACCAGAAGGGGACACGTGGGGTGGGGAAAGAGAGGATCGAGGAATTGCGAGCGCATAGTTAGATGGAGAAGTGGCCCCAATCAAAGAAGTGTTTAGGGGTGTACAACGGTTTGGTTCGGTTTCTCCAAAAATTGGAGAAATCGAACCGAACCAAATCCCTCTATTGAACCGACCGAACCGGTTCAGTTCGGTTCAAACCGAATTCAGGTTCGTTGGCGTTTCCTGGGCGAAATACAGGCATTTTTTTGGGAAAAAAAACTGGTAAACCTGCGAGTTTCGAACTCGCGCCAGCGCGCCCGCTGTGCCATGGAAGGCTTCTGCCACTGCGCCACCGACATTTTTTGTTTAAATATATAATATATATATATATATATATATATATATATATATATATATATATATATATTCGGTTCATTTCGATTTCCAGCCCGAAACCGAACCGAACCGTGAGGTCTATGAAACCGAACCGAAATTGGTCGATTCGGTTCAATTTTTCGGTTTGGACCATATTTTGTACAGTCCTAGGCGTGTTAATGTGTTATGCAACTCAAAATATATATTTCTCAAAAATAAAATTTAAAACAGTTAGTTTAATACCCTTTTTATGATTCTACTTTATTATCCGCCACGTGTCCTTGCCTCTCCTTCTCTCTCTCATCTTTTGACCATGCAACGAGTTATCTGGATTCCTTTTTCCACCGCAAGGGAAACGTGACGGGGACCGAGGCCCGCCCCCCCCCCCCCACCCCGCGGCGCACGCAACACCCTGAAGTTTTCCTTATTGGATCTTTTGTTGCTACATCCTAATATCCTATCATATAAGTGACTTTTAATCCTTATAACATAAAAATATCCTTTCTTACCTTAGTAGTGTTCAAGATTTGGCCCCTGCTTTCCAACACTAAAGATATATTTATAAGAAAAGTCAAAATTTTGAGTACCAAAAAGGAAATAATTAAGTCAAGGAGATCAAAAACGCATTGCAAAAAAATGGTGGAAACTAAAAACTAAAAACTTCCCTTTCACGGAACTGGGGAGGAACTAGGAAGGACCTTGTATTTGGCGACTCTCATATAAATTGAAACGGTGGGTCACGAAGACCCAACGTGCGAGCCTGCGAGAGTGCGTGGGACAAAGGAGATGTGAACAGGGGGGAAGGAGGGATCAGAGAGAGCGCGAGAGGGAGATTCTGGTCGGAGCTTTTTGGGGGCTTCGGAGTGGATCAGAAGAGGTGGCGGCGGTAACAGTGGCGGAGGCATGGCGAGGAGGAGCGGCGGCGGCGGCGGCGGCAGCTGCAGCTGCGCCATCTGCGAGCAGTCCAATCTCCCGTCCATATGTGCCGGCTGCGTTAATTACAGGTCGAGATTCTTTTTTCTCCTGCTGTGCTCTTGTTTTCTGGTGGGGCGGGTGATTCGATTCGTTGTTCCGGCGAACAGAATCTGGTTGAATTTGGGTTTGCGTCTAAGTGTGATGTGTTTCGTCAGGTTGAACGATTATAGCGCATCGTTGAGGGCGCTGAAGAACGTCCGGGATTCTCACTACGCGAGGCTGAAGACCGAGTTGACAGCGAAGGTTCTGCCTCCTGAAAAAATTTAAAAAGTCCCGTAGAGCTTGTATTATACAATTTATTCCTTCGTTATATCATCATGGTTATATGATGCATTGCTTCATTAGTTCCATCACGTCAGGTTCGATTCATTTTTGGTTGACGTAAACAAGAGCTTTTGCTTTGATTTTCTGTTGGAATAGGACCTTTGTTCTAGCAAGAGGTGTATGAAGTGGTTAATGTTGAATGACATGTTCCGAACCAAACGGCTTATGAGTTGGTGTAGAATAAGAAAGAATTGTGGAAAAGAATCTAGGTTTAGTCTACTGTAAAGTTTGTTGCAAAAGATGTTCTTATGACGAGGAGATAAATGACAAGGCTGAAAATGGCAACTGATTCATAAACTAACGTGGGGGAGGGGGAGGGAGAGACGCTTATCCAAATGTTTTGTTCCAGAAAATGGAAGTATGATTCTAATCAGTGTTTTCAGTAGGGGGCTAGGCAATTGACTGTCAAAGAAACTGTCTCCCAGTTCTCATCCAAGTAAATGTTTATGATGTACAAGGCGACTCTGGTGATTGGTGTACTGGAACCTTACTGCTGCAGTACCATGAGACCAAGACTTGAAAATTTTGGCAGTTTGCTTTAAGACTGATGAAGCATAGGGTGTCATTTAATATCAATTAGAGTAACATCTTTAAGTGTTGACCATGTTCTCAAAATCATGAGCATATGGATAGTTCTGAAAATGCTCAAAGTGATCCAGAACACATGACGTGGAAGTAGAGTTATATCTGCAATCATCCAAGTGCCAGTAGGTGTCAAAATGTAGAAACTTTTAGCAATTGATATGAAGAGACTGCTTCCATAGTCCATACATGCACAAATATTGTGTGAAACTCTTCTAAGGGATGTGAATTTTTTTTTGGAAGTCTGCTAATAAAGCACATACATTTTAAATTATCTGGGAGGAAAAGACCATACATGTAATGGCAGCCAAAGTGCACCATTTACAGTCTCATGATGTGCAAGCTTTCTTTGTTTGTGATCAACACTTATATTGGAGCTGGAAAAGTTGCAGCCTCAAGTAAGATGGGAGAGGTAACATTCAGTTAATATCGCAACCCTTTGATGACGTCAAAAGTAATGGGGATGTATTAGTGTAGAACCTACCAATTCAGGGAAAATAAGACTTCTACATCCTTCCAAGTACTTATTTTGAACAGACCTGTAGGCGTAATTTTCTTTGCTTGTTATACAGTCAAAATTCTTAAGATGAGTTCTTTCTTTATTTCAATCCTTTTCTTTTTGTCTCTTCTAGGCTTCCTGTTTTGCAAGTATTATTGCTAACATCTACACGTTCCCCCAGAATAAGGCTGATGAGCAGCTTAATTGGAGAATATGTCAAAATGAGAAACTTGCGAGGTTGAAGGAGAGGCTTCATCACTTGGAGGAACAGCTTGCACAAGGTCTGTCTCTCAGTAGGTAATATACTTCCTGTAATAAGTTTTTTGATCTACTGCTCATCCAACTCTTAGATATTGACATTTTCCCTCTTGAATTATTTCAATTATTTATAGGGAAGTCTAAGGTGAATAAAACATCACATGAATTAGAGGCTAGAGAAAAGTTGCTTGGAACAGCTTTTGATACGGTAGTACTTTCCTTATGCCTTCTACTCCCCAAATGACTGAATTCTCTTCACATTCTAGAATAAATTGTGTTCCTTTTCTGTTGTGTATTTATTCAATCACTTTATTTCAGTTAGCAAAGAATCGTGTGGAGCTACTTGAAAAGTTCTATCCCAACCTTATCTGCACTCAGAGCTTAGGATATGTGAGTTGTCTTTCTCATGTAGCTTAAATTTCTTGTATTATCCTTTTTCGCATGCTGTCCAACTGGCATTTGTTTCCATTATTGGCTTTGTCTTTCACAAGGCTTCATGGATCCAATCAGAGAAGTGCTGGTTGACTGATCTGATTGGATGTTTGCCATTCTGATCCAATTTCACAGTATGATGCATTGATGATTCTTGATTGCAGACTGCTAGGTCGATCAGCAAGGATTTGTCTATCCAGGTCCCTCACAGCTACTCTTCTAGTCATTTGAAACTCTCCTCTAGCCTCTACTAGCTGTTTTAAAGCAGCAAACAGGAGGTGTTTAATCTGTATGAACAATACTTTGCCACTAGGGTATAGGAAAATTGTTGTAAACGAGGATTGCTGAAACTGAAAGGATGCACCCAACACCTATCAGAGTACCCTTGTACCTTTGGAGGATGTATCCTCCTCACATGCGGTACCCACAACCTTACTTTTGCTACAGTTTGGGAGACCTACAGTCTCCTGGCTGATGAGATGAGAAGAAAATGGCATTTTCTTCATATTGCCAATTTTTGTTTAGAAGGTTATCAGATAGCTACAGTTCATACTTCATATGAACAGTGTATAAGGCCATATATACTCTCAATTTTCTGACAAGCTCTTCAAAGACCTATACCTCGTTCTCTTCTATATGTTACTTATCACATTGAAGACCAGCACAAATAACTAGCGGGTGTAAGGATCACCTTGATGACTGTGAAGAAGTGTTTCCATTTGTGGATGCATGCAACACCATCCATTTCTAATCTAACTATATGTTCAGTATTTCATGAGTTCAAAGAGCCATTTACTTACTCAATTTTCAGATTTGCAGCTGCACCACTTCTTTTTGTACTTTGGACTGTGGATAAGCTCACACATGTTTGAAATTTCTGTGATGGAGAGCCTGTGATATTCTCCTAGTAAACAGAAGGCGAGGAGAGGAAGAGGAAGAACAAGAAGGGACGATAGTGGATTCACAATATGGAGGGGAACAAAGTGTAAGAAATGAAATACATAAGAGAAGATGAAATAGAAGAAAGGAAATTGGGAAAGGTTAAAACCATGGTCTTGCATCACCCAGCATGGAGGTAGGTTGGCCTTGCACATCTGTTCCGGGGGGATAGGTTCAAGATCCCCCTCTCAGGCCACATCTACAAAAGAAAAGGCACCATTTCTCAAGCTGCTTCCTCAGATCCTAATCAGGGCCCATCAAACCTTTTTTTCTAACGTGGCGATATATTGAATGATTGAATAGTGATGTTAAACCTTATTTACCGAATAAAGATTAAAATGTCTTGAATTAGAAAATATGACAAATCATTTTCTCTCTGGTAGAGCACTAGGTGAACTGGAAGAACCTGTGACCTCAACCCTATGAGCTTGCAAGATGTAAAACTGCTCTATTCCATGCTGAAGAAATGGGAACTAATTAACAAAAATTAGATATGCCCCTCCACCATATCTATACAATTATATTAGTCCATTTATGCCCATTTACACCAATTTTTTCAACAAACTCTATTATATGAAATATCTAAATATGCAAAAGAAAATGTATTTTGAGAATCTTCATGTGCTCATGCAAATAAAATATTAACATTCTGTATGTCCATGTTTTTTGTCTCCACATCAGAAATTAGTCATATTGCTGTATCAATTACAGTACTACAAGGCAGTGATAGTGATGCTTTTTACTTTTGATGTTGCTATTTGAGGGGAAGACACTATAAGCAAAAACAATTCACAAGATTGTTTCAGTAGAAAATGGTTCTCTGTCATATATGTATGAGTTGAAAGCATCTAGCATCTTTCCATTTCAGACAAAGAGAAGAAGGTTGCATGTAGTGTCGTCAGGATTAATGTTGGTTTTGAATCTGACTGATTCAAGGAGTTGCATAAGTGCTGGGTCGTGACTCATATCGTTCACCATAAGGCATTTCCTGATAATCTTTGAGAAATATGGTGCAGAGTTGAGCCTCATTTTGGGGATCATATGATTCATATCTTATCTTAGATCTTGTAGCAAATTGCACTTATTTGGATTTTGGATCATATATTGAAAGGTATTAACAACACTAATCACATGTAATCTGACTTATTCTTTCTAGAAAAGTGTTGTTGGTTTCTCAGTTCTTCTTGATCAAGAATTATTTCCTTTAGGAGTGTAAGCCCTCGGGTGTTGGTTTTTTTTTTTCTCCACTTACCTTTCTCCTCTTTTCTTCTTCTGCTGACTTTTACCACATGGAAAGAGATAATATCTTGCAATCATTCTGATTGCATTGTAATATGTAGCTTGACATGCACTAAATGTTTCATTTATTGCAGATGGCAATAACCTCTGAGCGTCTACACAAACAATCAGTGGTTATAAAGCAAATCTGCAAGTTATTTCCTCTACGTCGTGTAAGAATATATTCTCTCTCATTCACACAGATTTGTCTTAAATTTCAGATGAATATAAAGCTATGGTTTTGACATGAATGTGTAGCATCATTTTATCAAATCATCTCTCTCTCTCTCTCTCCCCCTCCCAAAAAAAAAAAAAAGAACCAGAGGGGAAGTTATGATAATGGATTTTGGAGCAAGTTCTATACTGGCAATGCCTTTTTTCTCCATAAATGTCTTAAACCTGCAGATGGGAGATCCTTAGTGTTGCCTGTGGGCTGTGGAACAGTGGCACAGGGTAGGGATTAAATAGGGCAACACCAGGTTCGAACCTGGGTGGTGAGGGTTTTCTGTCTTTAATCTGAACTGGTTCTGTCACTGCAGCAGACCCCTAAGAAAACAGATCCTTAATGTTTTTTTTGAAAAGTGGATGGTATCACCAATATATTAAATGAAAAGAGAGAACGTATAAGTCAACAAAAAGAAACTCCCAAAAAACAAACTAGCTCGCCTATACAGCTCTATTCAACTTGGAATGGACAAAACAACTCAACCCACCATCAAGACAAAAATAGAGGAGTTGGCCTGATCCACACTACATATAATTGACACCCATTGATTCAGCATCCCGAGCAAGCCTTGAAAAATTTTGCTTGTTCCTCTCTCCCCAAATCATCCATAGAGTAGCATGCAAAATGAGCCACCACACTTTCCCGTCGCCCTTAGTAGGCCACTGTCTCTAGGACTGCAAACGATCCGAGCTGAGCTGAGTATCACTCTACACGAGCTCGGCTCGCACACTTCATAATAAGTTCAGATTCGAGCTCGATACTCGCGAGCTTCTACAACATCCGTTCGAGCTCGGCTCGTTAAGAAATTTTCACGTTCGAGCTCAGCTTGTTAAGCCGCTCGATAAGCAACTGGCCCGTTCCAACTCGCGCTCGATTTCGAGCTCAGAAGGGTGACGGCGTGAGAAGCTTTGTGTGTGAAGTCTGAATTGTGGCTCGGGTTATTTTATAAAGGCTAAAGTGCCGGGAATTAAATCTCATATCCGATATGGGATATATATGGGATCTTCGCTGGCCATGGCAGGCAAATGCAAGGGGTGGGGCGGGGTGGACCGTGGGCAGTATATACAAAAGGTGGGTGGCCTGAGATTGTCACCGCGGCTGTCGTTTGTCACTGCCAGAACTGTCAGGGGGCGTCCATAACGCCGCTGCGGTGCTGCAACTTCAGCGAAATGTCTACAACTCAGTGGAGTTCGCACAGTTGGGGGAGCTGGATGGAGGTGGGGCGGCCGGAGATCACCGCTGCGAACATTGCGGATGTCGTCCGGCACCGCCAGAACTACCACGGGCGTCCGCACTGCCGCCACGGCGCTGCAACTTGATTCTACAACTCGGTGGAGTTCGCACAATTGGGGGAGGCACAACCACCTTCATGGCGGTCGCCGGCGACTCAGGCTGTGGGAGCCGGCAACTCCGACTGTGGGCGCAATCCCCTGTGGCGTGCGCGGCCACTCCGCACGTAATTGGCGCCGGAAGGGACGGTGGCGGAGGGGAAAAACATATTTTTCCCCAATCGCTACCTAGGGACCCAAAAGCCTTTTGAGTTTTTACTTTTAAACCCCCAATTTACCTTATATGCATACAAGAATAGTTAAGTTACATATAAAATTTATGTTATATTTAATTAAAATTTTAAAATTAGATTTATGTATATATCTTATTTATATGATTTGTGTATATATATTTGACATTTAAATCCTCTTAAATATTTATACTTCAACAATAATTTTATAAAAATAAAGAAACATATTTATATTCTCATATTTATTATATTTGAATATATTAATGAGTAGTTTATCGAGTATCTTAAAGAGTATTTTATCGAGTATCTTAACGAGCTACTCGCAAACGTAATCGAGTCGAGCATATCTCTGTTCAAGCTCGGCTCGTTTATGAACCGAGCTTATTTTTCTGTTCAAGCTCGGCTCATTAGTCTAATAAACGAGCAGAATCGAGCTGAGGTTCGAGCTACTCGTCAAGCGTAATGACTCGTTTACAGCCCTAACTGTCTCTTCCATTTCAACATCATATGCTTGGTCTCCAATGGGGATTGAAGGGGATGGTGCAATGAGCTCTTGCTGCTACCTCCCTCTAATAGTGGAGACGTACGAGCGGCCAGGGAAAATGTGATCAATAGATTCCTCCTCTACCCTACACAAAATACAAGGGGATTGAATGTCCGACAGGAAACAATGAAGCCTGTCACGCGTGGGAAGTCTACCAATAGATATTCTCCACATGAAAACTTTCACCTTTAATGGGATTTTAGCCTTCCACACTTGCACATATAGTCCATGTCGAAGACCACCATCTGAGATGATACTATAGGCGGATCTAAGAGAGAAGCAGCTAGCTTTCTCCCACCTACATATCCGCTGGTCCATAGAATCTGATAAGACAATGCAAGAAAAGCTAGACAGATGGTCCTAAAGTTGCATAGTCTGCTGTATTGTCAAATCCCTCCTGAATGTGGGTGATCACACATTGCTCAAAGAGTTATCAACAACCTGAGAAACAGAGATTTGAGGGTCTGTGGCCACCCGGTAAAGATCTGGAAATAGCACACAAAAGGGGAAATCCCCACACCATCTGTCCGTCCAAAAAGGGCCTTGTCGTCCTTACCCAGCTGGACCCTGACGCCAACAACAATAATATCCCTGCAAGTATAAATATCTCGCCAAAGAGGAGAAGTACTCGCCCTCGATAAAGGAGGCAGGTCCAAAGGTCTAGATCTCCCAAAATATCACTGACTCATGATATCTGCCCACAAACCACCCTGTCCAACCCCCAACGTCCACAACCACGTCAATCTCTGCACATGTCTCCACCACCATGCTAAAAAATCTGCATCTAATGGACTTAAGCCTCTTATCCACCTGAACTGGAATCCTGAATATGGAGAGGTAATATGTCGATAAGCTTTTCAGTACAGAATTGTAAAGCACAAGCCTTCCTCCATAAGACAATGACCTAGCCTTCCATCATGCCAATCTAGTCTCAAATCTATGAATGATAGGCTGCCAATCTGCCATCCTAAGAACACTAGGAGGAAGAGGGAGACTCAAGTAGGTAATAAGAAATCTGCCAATTCTACAACCCAACATTGTAGCTGCCCTTCTCATGACATTCTCCTCAACATTCACCCCAACCAGAAGGCTTTTGTTGTAATTGACTTTCAGCCCAGTCACTTTTTCTAACAATTCCAGAAGGAATCTCATCATAATAGGCATATGCACACTCTCAGCTAGAAAAAGAATAGTGTCATCCGCATACTGAAGATGTGAGATCGAGGAACCACCTCTAACACTCTAGAAGCCTGCAATAAGACCCGCGGTCTACACCGTCACCCAGGACACTGGCTACAAGGACAAAAAAGAGGGGAGACAGAGGATCACCCTGCCTGAGACCTCTACCGCTATAGAACCAGTCAGGAAGTTTCCTATTAATGAGCACATCAAAAATAGCTGAACAAACACAAGTCCTAATCCAAGAAATCCATCTGACACCAAAGCCCATCATGTCTAAGCAGTGCAACAGACACTCCCAGTTGACTCTGTCGTAGGCCTTCTCAAAGTCTAGTTTGAGGACTAAACTTTCCCCCTGCATTGTTTCAAAGCAAACAAGCATTCATGAGCCATCAGAACATTGTCCAGAATGTGTCTTTCCCTAATGAAAGCTCCCTGGAAGTGATCAACCAGCCTATCCATAACTGCAACCAATCTAGTAACAAGCACATTGGAGATAATCTTGTAAGACCCTCTAAGCAGACTAACAGGCCGAAAATTAATGAACTCCTTGGCTTCCTTTTTCTTGGGGATAAGAGCAATGTGTGCTTGATTAATCCCTCTCAAGTGGGCATTCCCCTCCTGGAACTCCCTAACCGCAGCCACAAGGTCATTTTTGATGATATGCCATCACCTCTAGAAAAATGCAATAGGGAAGCCTTATCTCTAGGAAGAGAGAAAACTGACTGACGAATCTCCTCCTCCGAAGAAAACTGATCTATCACCTCACTGGGATCGGGAGGCAACCGGGGAAGAAGCTCCTCATCAACACACAACCTCTTATAATCCTCCTCCATGAAAACCCTGGAATAGAAGTCCTTAGCCTGCCCTCTGATATCACAGTGAATGTACTGGATCCATGTTTATTATATTCACTTGATAATGGCTTCAGATCTTGATTTTAGTTTTTATATGCTTCTTAGGAGTGTTTTTCTCCTTCATGATGTTCTCATTTTTGAAATGAAGCTTTTTTTTTCACCCATTTGGGAGGGAGTAATCTAGCCTTGCGATACTGATCCTTATGCCCATCAAGGTGGAACCTCCCTTTTGGAAGACAATTTAGATCCTGTGGCAGGCAAAATGTATGCTGTCACTATGGGAAGGAAACTGAGAACAAGCTGGGGACATGGAAAAATCAATGTCCCGAGATGAAGAAAGTTTCCTTTTAAAGGCCTATTTTATGCTGCTCAAAAGTGGAGGCCTATATATTGCAGAGAAAATTTCTGGTCCATCCTCCCTTAGGCATTTGGTGGAAAGAAACAGTGGCGACCTTATTTATTAGACTCGATGATGGTCTTGACTCCTGCTGTTGTGGTTGATGTGGACAACGTGCCTGAGGCTATTTAAAGTCCAATATTCTCCTTTTCCTCTTTGAATGATGTATGATTGTGGGGAATGTAGAAAGATTTTTCTTGGAGATATAGCTTGAAGAGAAACATCTTGAAGTCTATTCTCCATTTTTAGGCGATCATAAACTATCTTGTAGGTAATGTTTTTATTACATGAAAGGTGACATTCTGCTTATATTCTATCGTGTTTACTATTAAAAATGATTGCAAACGTGGCTTCCTTTGAAATTTTCATGTGCTTCTTTGGTCTTTATTTTCAGGCGAATTCAGATGGAGAGAAAAATGATCTTGCCAGTCCTTTCTACCATGTATGCAATGCTCGTTTACCTCGGGCACTTGATCCACACTCTGTTCCATCTGAAGAGCTTGCAGCATCTCTTGGGTTGGTATTTTGTATGGATGTTTTGTGATTTGTCTTTGAGATGTCTGACATGTTGTGCCTTTCTGGAGGCCAATACCCTCCAATGTGGGACATATGGACTGCTTGCCACCAGTTTTATCTATTTGTGCGTATGAGTTTAGATTTCTGGGATTAGAGAGTAGCTTCTTGTTTGAAGCTCGACTTGTTTTGAACTGAATCGTGCTGGTAAATTTGTTCCCAATACATTGGCTGCCATTCCCAAAAGAAATTTGAACTAGAAGCTAGAATATGTCACGTGCTTGCAGGTCTTGTTTATTTTCACTTTGGTTCCCTTCCCTTTTCGGGCTTTTCACTTTCATGAATGCAGTTGATTGACAAATCCTAGACTTGCAATATTGCAAGATATCCATTATGGGAAAATCTAGGTGTTTATGACTGGAAATGAAGGCATTGGCATCTGGTACATTTCTCAGTCAAAGGATTTATGGATTCAAAGAGGAGGCTTCTTCTAGATATACTACCCCTAAAAAGGGTGTTTCTACTTTCTACACATAGACCACTATATGAATGAAAATGACTGACATATCATCCCTGCACTGGAATTTGTGTATATACTGTTAAGAATGCCAATGGCGGGTAAGAAGACCACAAAATAATCTCTTGATATGCATCTAAGTGGTCTTTCTGCACAAAAAAGTGTTTTTTGCATGTCATTGGTGTTCTTCTTGATATGTACTTATACAAGCAGGAGTGAATTTCATCATGTGCCTTTTTCATGGTCATAGAATTTTCTTTCATATTTCTCACTGGATATGCTATCCATATGGAAGACCACCTTTATTTGAACAAGTAGTGTTTGATCTCCTGGAGATTCTTTCATGAATTCGTATTCAAAGTGAGAGGGATCCTGTAGCTGCATATGCTTTGGATGCTATGCTATGAAATATGCATAAGCAGTTCATGATATTATTTGGTTTTGGGTCTCATGTCCCCGCATAATATCAATCATTCTTTCATTATCTATCTGATTTTTGTAAAGAGACTTTGACCATCTTAGAGATGTAATATTGACCAAAAAAATAGTTTCTTGGTAACTTTCTGTATACTGTGTGAGGCCTGTATTATGTATATAAGTGTCAATGTTGTACATATGCTAGGTGTCTAGTTTGAAATTGTGTTGTTGAGTTGTTTCTTGTTCATTCTGATGCTGCTGATCTTAGGTATATGGCTCAACTTCTAAATCTGGTAATTCCAAGTTTGGCTGCTCCTGCACTCCATAATTCAGGTTTTGCGGTGAGTTCAATTCATAGTTTCATCATTGAAGAATATTTTCCACTTGAGCAATAATTTTAGTCTTCTCCCTAAATTTTTAAGTCTTCCTTCTCTGATCCTGTATGGTTGTGTCATGCTTGACAATTGGTAAGGCTGTGTCTATTTGTGACCTTTTCTGAAAATCTCTTCCAGGGTTCATGCTCACGAATATGGCAGAGAGACTCGTATTGGGATGCTCGGCCCTCTTCTCGGAGGTAATATGGTTTTGAACTATTTTTATCATATTTTTATCCGTCAGTGAATAATTTTAAAACATACATGCAGCTACGAGTATCCACTTTTCATTCCTCGTCAAAATTTCTGCTCTTCCACTGGTGAGAATTCATGGTCCGATAGAAGCGCTAGTAATTTTGGTATAGCATCAGTGGAATCTGTGAGGAAACCATCCTTGGATGCGGCTGGGGGCACCAGCTTTAACTACTCTTCTGCTTCGCCACACTCCGTTGAGACGCACAAAGACTTGCAGAAAGGGATATCACTTCTGAAGAAAAGTGTTGCATGCGTTACAGCTTATTGTTATAATTCATTGTGTTTGGATTTACCATCTGAGGCATCTACTTTTGAAGCATTCAGAAAGCTATTAGCTACCTTATCTTCTTCAAAGGAAGTTCGATCTGTTTTTTCCTTGAAGATGGCAGGCCCAAGGTAATTATGATTGTGCTTCCTACTGCAGTCTGTTGTATAATTTGTTGGTTTCACAGTCATCACCTGAACTGAATTTCTTAGATATGAAACCAGTCAGAATGCCTTGTCGATTATTTAGTAGAACAGATCCTTTATAGTCAATGCCCTTAAGAGGAGAGCATTTTTGTAGCCCGGTTTCTTCTAAAAGCAAATTGTTTGGAAATTGCATCTATTGCTGCCATTTTTTGACATCTGAAATAAGTATAATATATGATGTTACGAAAGTTGTCACCACAATTTTGCTGTTGTGATAGAATGTCTACAATGTTTTAGATGGACTTGAACAGTAAAAAAGTAGTGTTGTCTTGAGATATAGTCCAAGCAAGGGACCAGGTACTCTTCCTGGCAGTTTCTCCACCTATGACAGGCATCCATTCACTTGCCCATATACTCCCAAAAAAAATCACGTACACGAGAAAATAGAAGACATCAGATTATTGACGCATGAAAAAAAAAAACCTGCTATATTCTGATTTACAGTCTAAACTTAGTGGAAGAAAAGTAGGGATATTGAAAAAACTAGGTCATGAGTGAAACTCTGTAGATGAGTTTATCTCTTGACAATGAGTTCAAAAAAAAGCTTGTGTATTGGTGTTTCAATTTCATGGCATCTTGGTGAGCTGATTTCATATGCATGTTTTTTTCTCTAGAAGATCTAGGGTAAAAGTTGAATCATTTGTGCTTATTCTTCTGGAAACATTTCAAAACTTGTTCTACATGATGGTCTTGGTGAGTTGTTTTCTACATAGGTACATTTCTAGATCCCACAAAATGCTCTAGGTTGAGAGGCGAAACATGGAAATTAACAGTCCAACAAGTTATTGAATCTAGAGTGAAAGTTGAATGAGTTGCGCACTGTTTTTTTTTTTTTTTTAATTGGTACTATATATCATATGGTGATCATCCTTGACCTTTCTTCCTCAGATCTGGTAAGCAAGTTCCAATGTTGAACAAATCAATATGGCATGTAAGTTCTGTTATTTCATCTGGCAGTCTTGCGGACAGTGCTCATACGGCCCAATTTATGGTATGACCCTTGGACAATAATCATTCCGACGGTTCATGTTCTCCCTTATATTTCGCTGTATGTTGAAAACCTCACCTTTCTATCTGGCCTTGTTATGCATCACAGAGACAGCACCATCTTCTTCACAACAATCTTTCAGATTCCGCTGCTAGTTTTCTCTTCGCTCCTGAGGTGGCCGAATCCGGTAAATTTGAGAGCCTTGTTGAAGGGTGGGACATTGTGGAGCATCCCACGTTCCCGCCTCCGCCATCCCAGGCTGAGGACATTGAGCACTGGACACGAGCCATGATCATCGATGCTACAAAGAGGTAGGAGCAAGGTGGACATTTGGTGGCCCTTGAAAGTGTGCATAATGTTCTCATATCTTTCCCTGTAAATGTGTATTATTGCTTGTACACCAAAAGCATTGGTTAAGCAGGCTTAATTAATAATTTACTCCAATAATTATTGGTCTTTTTGAAAAGGCACTTTGCCAAATCCACATCCGGCCTTTTCATGTGCCAAATGATCTGCAACCAGCATAATCATATACTGAAAATCTGAACTGGAGGATTCCTTTTGTGGGGAAATATGAATGAATTTTTGTTATTATCGCCAGAAGTCGGTTTTGAAAGGATTCCTTTTATCTTTTTATCGATACTTTTACATTTTTTTTTTAGCATAGGAACTGTGATAGATGTTTGGTCCTTATCTCTGCCTGTGATTACCACTTATAGTGATTATTATTAAATGTGGAGACATAAGCGGCCATTACTTTGTCCTGGGCTAAGTGAGCTTACCCGCCGCTGGAAGAGAAATATTTATTGCATTTGTCAATTGCACGTTTGAGGACACTTGTTACTTTTTATTGGGTGGACATCGATGTTTCCTCAATGTATTAGTTAATGGGAAGATTAAAGGTGCACTTAAAAATATAATTGACAAATGCAATAAATATTTCACCTGTTAGAAAACCTCAGTCCGAGTGGCTGTGGTTTCCAGGAGCTCGGACTGGATCAGCTTTCCACCCTTATACTATGCAGATGACATAAAGGGCAGATCAGATCGGATGGGCCTTTAGATTAGGTGGATGACCGTCGCAGTCACCAAGTTTTGGAGAAATACTTATCGCAAGAAGATGGTCTTTGTCATGAGCCACACCCTCACCCCTACAGAAAGTCTTGTTATAAAATTGAGGTGCATTGTAAGAAAATAATATTTTGGTATTCGTCAATTAATATACAACTTTTTACAATCCTTCTCAATTTTATTGCAAGACGTTGCCTGTAATAAGCATTTCTTCCAAGTTTTGTTTCATTGGAGGTACTTTTGTGGGGTTAAAACTAGTGTCTGTTCAGGTGGATTCTGAATTTTGTACACTCTATTCGTGCATGCGTGTGCTTGCACGTGCTGCGCCTGCACGCATGCATGACTAATAATATATCAAAGAGAAAGACTTTGTGCACTTTCTCTATATCAAAAGTTGGGCTCAAACAGAGAATTCGTTGCTTGCAAATCATGAATCAGTACAGATCGACGTGGCAATCCAATAATGATCCAATTCGTGAGAGGGAACGCAAGTTACAAAATGAAAGTGTGCGAGTTTATTGCTCGGTAGGTTATAGAAGAGACCTAAAGTCAAGTTCCTTAAGTTTTGACGGGGTGGAAATCCCTGTTTAAGCTTAAATAGTCAATCATGAGGACTACAAGTTAATTCTAAAAGATTAGAGGTACTGAATTAAAAAAAAAAAATAAGGTCATATTTGATATTAAGATAGACTGAAAATAGAGTGAAAATATCTTAAATTTTTTTAAAATATTAAGAATATCCTTAGACCTATTCTATCCCCGATCTATTTTATTATTACCAAATATATCTTAAGAGATCAAGAAAGTGAGGCGTGAGTACGGTATAATGCTCTCGCTCTTTCATATGCATTCGTCGTGTACAATACATAGTACAACGGGAACAATAAGCTACTCTGATTACCTGATTAATAATAATAAAATTGAAATAAAAATGTATAATTTTGTCACAAGAATGCATACACATTTTTAAGAGAAATTCTAATGCAAGTCTTGGACGGATTGTTGCCTGTCGAAGACTTCACTGAAGTGCGCTGTGACGTGCGAGTCCCACCAAATAAAATCATTTTTGTCAAGTATCACTTCCCATGTAATTTATTTGTCATTTTTAATTAATTATTTGACAAATAATTAGTTAAGAGTGACAAATATATTTGACTTTATTATCTTAAAATTATTTATAAAAATGACATAACTAATTAAGGGTGACAAATATGTTCTATTTTATTATCAATTTACAGTTATATGTCACCCTTACATGGTGGGATTGTGGGAAAACTATAAGAAAAATCTGTTTTTGCATGTAAAGCCTTCCCACTAGGGGTGAAGGCGGGGGAGGAATTGACTATCAAGGTATAAAACAACCTATCGAGATGGCACATTGAGGGATAGACCTTTATGTAAATAAAATTTTATACGAGCTATTCATGTAGGGCAAAGCAAAATTGATCCAAATGGAAAAATCCGTGTTTCAGATTGAACATTCTTCATATTTTTCCCCCATCGCCTAACAGGGGCCTAGTTAAGTCTCAAAAACTGCTATATACATACAGTAACCTTCAGCCGATGGCAACAAGACGAAGGCGTCGTGATAAGAACATGCAATAATAAAGGCTAAAAGGTAGATGAAGAACCATTTATACACTACTTGCATTGTATGGATTATATATTTAGATACCAAAGGAAGCTGAAAAATGGACCACCGTTGCCTCACCCGGTTCAGAAAATGGGCGTTGTTATGGATGTCCGGATCAGAGAGAGCTACAGAAGCCCAAGTGCATTAAGCTGTTGCACATGCTCGGCAGGAAGCGAAGGTGGGCACCAGTTCCCATCTGTCATCTCTCCATCAACATCCTCCACCATGTATTCCTGGTATGCATTGAAAGATGAATAACTAATCAGCTGTGATGTGAGAAGGATGTCACGAGAATGTTACAGTAACAATTTGCTTTTATGGTCGTATTTTGACTATTTAGTCCCGAACCCAAGAAACTTAACTTTCCTTGGAAGCAGATCTTTTTACGAACCTCTTTCTAAGATCAGGACGACCTATTTTTACATAATTGGATCCAAGGCTAAAAAGCTATCACCGTATACCAGTGAAATTTAAAGAAAAATTTTATAGAACGGCAGTGAAACCTGTTTTATTATATGGTATCGAGTGTTGGACAGTACGAAAGGAATACATTAACAAAATATGTGTGACAGATATGAGAATACTAAGATGGATCTGTGGTAAGACTAAGAAAGATAATATTAGAAATGAGCACTTCTGTGATGATTTGGGAATAGCTCTAATTGATAGAAAAATGAGAGAAAATAGACTTAAGTGATTTAGACACGTGCACTGTTACCCTAACTCGATGCCGGTTAAAAGATGTGACAAAATCTTAGTGGATACCAGTAAAAGAACTAGGAAAGACCTAAAATGAGATAGTGCCATGTTATTAGGAAAGACTTGGACTGTTTAAACACGGCTATAACACTTGATAGAAATTTTTGGCGGAAAAGAATTCATGTAACCGACTCCAAATAATGGGATAAGGCTCTGATGATGATGATGATGATGATGATGATGATGATGATGATGATCCAAGGTTAAAAAGTTGAGTCTTGGAGATTAAAAAAGATTACAAGGACTAAAAACTAAAAAAATCGAAGAGAAAATCATCAAGAAATAAGTTTCTCACTAACTTTTGATCACGCCAACAACCAGACATGAAAACCCATTTTAATCTACTTGGCCGAGGAATTCCAGTACACAGCAATTTCTTCTTAGCTTGGCCACACAATTCTTGGCATGAGTTCCCTTCAGATTCCAGATACTATCACTTCTGCTACCACACGATTCCCACTTAGATGCATCTTTGTTCAATGAAGATCTTAGACCTTATGTGAAATACCGCTCCCCCTCATCCCCCACCCAAGGGAAATACATAACCTCAATTCCGCAAGGTGTTTTCAGTTTCGGACCATCTCAAGACTGCATAGTCACTTCTATAGGAGTTAAACGTGCAATGTAGTTCAGATATGTTCTTTGTTTAGGTCCCCAGTCAGAATCCTAGGTTAACGAACATCAGCAAGGTATGCAAACTATTTTGATGGAATATACGAAATGTCAAGCAAATTAGACTCACTTTTGTAAGCATTCTCTTCGCAAGTATATGATGATGCCTTTGCCAAATCCGCTGGCCTACCATTGTAGCCACAAGTACACTGTAGAAAATGCCGATGATGGTAAATAGCCCAAGGACTACCACTCCCACAATAAGGAGTAGAGGCAGACCTGCTTCACCAGCACCCCCTAAACAACTGCATTCACCTGCTGCACTAACACAACCCTCATAACATGCCGTACAGTCTGCCCACATGCAGAGTGTTCCAGGTAATTGACAATCACACATTCTGGAAAGAATTAAAGAGATCAAATCAAATAAACTCAATATAAGAAACTAACTTTCATCTTGAGTAATACAGAACTGTCAAAACACAATCTGTGAATCTGCATGGTATGTCTTCAGATATGCACACAGCAATACAAGTAACAACATGTTGGATAAGCAGCAGGGTGGCGAGAATTTTGATCTTTTGAAACAATGTATAAGTGGCAAACTCGAAAGTGATATGATTTGACATTAAATTGCTCTTAATCAACAAAAGTCGTCCACTCAAGCCAACCCTGTTAAATTGCACTGACAATTTAGACTCTTGAGACAGTTAAGCCTAGATCTGCAAAGACCAAGAATCTACTACACAAATAGATATAGAATCTAGGCCATATACACTAGATGCCTTACTTTTCCTGTGTGTTGTGAAGGTTCAACCCTTGTGTTTTTCAGAATTTCAATGAAAAGAGATTGTTTGACCAGCTTCCCAAGAAAAGGTCATATACACTAGATAATCAATTATCTGAAGCAAGGTTGGGTGTACTGTACTGAACCGGTGTAGTACGCCCATACTGTACCGTGCTGGGAGAACCCGGTACCCAGGCACGGTCGGTTCAAGAGTCATTTGAATAAGGTGTTTTTCTTTTCTTTTGTTATTTATATCATGTCATTGGGTACTGTAACGTACCACAGGATTCCAGTTCAGACTGGTACAACAGTACATCCAACCTTGAACTGGAGATCTTCATATTATTCATGAACCAGTTGCATGAACAAGTTTATTTTGAACAAGTTCACTGGAAATGCACTACTTTTCATTTCAGAAAAATGACGCGTGAGTTCAGTACAAAGAAACCTAGATCAGACTTGTTCTTGGCTAACTTGAGCCAGAAAGGTTATATTAATGTGTACAATTTTGAAAAGAGAAGCAACAGACGTTATGTGTATATTACAATGCAGTGTCTGTGAGTGCACTGCCAGATGCTGAGTGGGATTCGGATAATACTGTAACAGAAAAAAAAAACAGGAAGATGACCTATTTGTAATTAATTAACAGGTCAAAGAGAAGTCATCCAAGGGAACAAGCTGCACCACCCTCCTTTCCCACCCAAAGCAGAGTTGGTTACCCAACCCACTTCTTCCTTTTTTACATCTTCTTGTTGCTACACAAATGGAATGCGTAGTCACTAAAACAGGAGAACTTGCCACCATCCCGAACCAAAATTCCATTCTGACAGAAATTTGGATCAAGTAGTTTCTCTCCTCCCTATGCCTTTTAATCTGGTCAGGACCATACTCTTTTTTCCCTTCTCTCCATTTTAGTAGTTCTTCCTACCCTGGTTTTTTCTCCTGAGGCTACTCAACCAAAAGAGTTGCAGTTGTCTTCTTCACAGCAACACATATCCTGTACTGCCTCCACTTCCTACCATCAATCTGGTTCTCTCCTTGAATTAAGGTAAGGAAAGACATTCTCCTCTTCTTCACAGGCAATTGGTGGGACCCAAATACTATATATTTTCCCTTTGATGCCTTTAGGCCTTGAACATAGGATCAAAATTTTGTTGATTCTGATCCAAATTAGTCACTTGCACACCTTCCAAAAAATGTCACCTTCCAAATCTAGTTTTTGCAGACTACTTTTTTATGAGATTGCATAATTTGACAAAGTTGGAATAGTAAAAAAAGTTAAATGTAGATCTAATAATTGGGAGAATTACAAAGTTAGACAGCCCATTGCAGAAATTATTGTTAGGTGTTTTAGTTTTTACTTTGTAGACCTTGTAATCTTTTGCAATTATATGTTAGTCATAATAATCTTTGCAATTAGTGTTTTAATCCTTGTAACTTGATTATTCGGTCCTGAATGCAAGAAACTTAGCTTTTGCTACAAGCAGATCCTTTTAGGGACCTTGTCATAATTTTGCCAATTAGCTTTTAGTCCATCGGCTGAAGGATTTTAGTTTTGCAAATGTGAGTGGATTAAAAGCCAATTGGAAAGGATTATAGTGATTAAAAGCAAAAACCCATTAATCTCAACTATTTGAATGATTATTTGGAAGGGCAGGACTGGAGTCCACAGGGCAATTCATCAATACTTCAATCTGCAGTCCCCTCAGTGCAAATGCAGTAAACCCAAGTTTGGGAATGTGCTGGGGAATGCCAACTGGATAAACTATGGACACAGAATACCTGTTATACTTATACATTGTTCTTGTACAGATATGTAGAGCAAGAAATTCGGCTATTGCATTAGTCATACATAATTCACCTTCTCCTTTGTCCTGCTTCCTGAGAACCAGATTAAAATCAAAGCACAGACTGAACATTAGAACTCAAGGGAATTGCACTAAACTACAGGATCTAGACCTAAAAATAAAAAATCCAAAAGATTGAACCAAGCACCAGGCCAGATTTCATATGAATTTGAGATCTTCCCCAAACCATGAATATTTTATATGTAAAAAGCTTCTGAAAACTTGAATTTGGATCCATCATCCATGGCTGAACTAAGGCTAAAACAAGATCTGTATCTGATCAGGCACAACAGCATACAATTCAGTTCTATTATAAGAATTAGGGTTTGTACTTGGACTTGTACAGCATAGAGGGATTATAGGAAAGTAACTGCTAGAGGACGTCAGCTAGATGAAAATTCTAAATGTGTGGAAACATAGAGAGGATGCTAGATGAGATAGTTAATTCTTCTAATGCAGATCATATTACCAAATGAAGAGTGAATTGGATAAAGGAAGCACATCCGCTGACAATGACATTTCACATTATCATTCTTTGGTTTAGGAAAGGTCAGAGTAACCTGCCGATGAATTTCCATTCAGATTCATGAAATAAGTTTGGGGATGAAGCTTGAGCATTTTTCTTTAAGGAGAAAAAAAAAAGTACGGCATCTGATATATCAGAAAAGATGTCGAAAAAGGTGAGGGGTGAATACCCTGGTTGACAGCAACAAAGACACAGTTCTCGACATGGGTGAGCCAGATCATTGCGCAACCTTTGATCATAACAGGTAATGATGCCACGAGACAATCCCAGAAGAGCAAAAAACAGTAAAGCCCCTATAAACATTAATAAGAATGGTGAGGTTGTGAGTGGATCAGTTTTCTGAAATCAATATGAGATCACACAAAGTGGTGATAGCAACCTACATCCATGGTGAATACAAACATTCAGAACCAAGCATATATTAACTGGCAACTCCTAGTAAAGATGTAACAAAAAGGTGACATTTAGTAGTGTCAAGACTCTGAGAGGGCACTGCCTGAGGCCCCAGCCATGCAGGGTTTGGGAAGGGTCAATCATACATACTTTGCTCCCGCTTTTTTCTCACAAAGAGGCTGTTCTCAGCTTTGAACCCATAACCACCACCTCTAGAAAACTAACAGCCAGGTTAAAGTAAAGCTGCAAAAAAATGGCATTTGGTTGGGAGAAAAAACAGCCCCAAAACTTCACAAATGACGTCCAACTTTAACATTCTCTCCTCAAAAGAACTAGGTTAGAGATTATGGAGACCCAAAAAATGCTTCCATATGAAAGCAGCGCCAACATGGCCTCAGTGGCTCAGTCTCCATGATTAAGTCAAGAAATAGGAGAAACACATTTCATGAGCACAGAATTGTTGCATTCAATACATTTCTTAAAGAAAAAAAAAGTTTCTTTTTGAAATTTGGCAAAACTAGGCAAGCAAGCTTGAATTAAAAGAAAGAAATGAGTTGTCAAAACAAAAATAGTAATCAAACAATGTGTATGTTATTTTCAGGAAGATCATGTCAATCACTTCAACAAACATCATTACCCAGTACAACAGGACTTACCCAGCGTGCTATTAGTTTAAGAACCAAAGTGATTCGCGGAAGAAGGACTTGACCTTCTATGCATACATGACTTACCAAATAGCATATATTCATCAGAAAAGCACAACCATGCACAAACGGTGTTATTTCAGGAGTATTCAATCATTTGCATCATAATTTACAGTTTTACCACATATGTAATATAGACTAAGTCTATTGTCGAAACCCCAGGCCACTTGCAACCAGTAATGCTGGAACCTATCAACTAGATAGACCAAGTACCCCAATGAAGCAATTAACTGCAAATGAAAAGGATTCTTATCAATGAACAGAAGGTAATTTGAAAAAACTACAATAGTTACAAGTGTTACAAGGAGGAAAAGAAGAAATACATTGTCATGAAACTCACAAGTTGAACGGCAACAAAGATAAACAGTATGTCTCGTGTCACAAAGAAATGAAATTTCAAAGTTCGCCATTTCCTGTCCACATGAACATGAACTCTCAAATAGTAAGGAGCCTTGCAGGTTGTACAATGAGCAAAGGCAAATCCTTCCTGTATATAAATGGAATAATTTTTCATTAGAAAACAATAGCCAATCAGGGTGAACTAAGTAGTGAATTAAGTTGCATAATGAGAAAAAAGGAAAGGTAATGTTGCATTTAGACTTCTAGAAAAGGAAGCATACGTATGCAACTAAAATTAACAAATATGAAAATTTGCAGTCAATGTTGGCAAGTAAAGAAGAGTTTGAGCTCTTTCTTCATTATTACCATCATCATGATAAATACTTTATCACGTAAATCCTTATTCAGCTTATGACATATTTGATTGAACCTGTAGTAATTGTTTGACATAGATTTTATGTTCAAAATGTCATGGTCGCCACTATAAAGGAAAACTATCTTTGCAAATGAAAAACCAAGATCAAAGAAAAAAGAAAATTACTATGCATGAGACATGGTTCTTCTCTATGTTCCCCTCCTTTCTTGTGCAGATTATCAGTGTAATACATTAGAAAGATCCATTTATCAAGGCACGCTTATTATGCACACACATCAGTTTAAACAGAAGTCATGATTCCTGTTACATGCATGCCACCGCAAACAAAGTGAAAACAGGACAAACAATTGAGAAGAGCATTTAGTTATGACAATGCCCACGAGCGCCCGGGGATCATGTTTAAAAGAAATTGGGCATGCTTCCAGTGGCATAAGGAGACTACAGAGCTAGTAAAAGGCATATCAGGGACAGGAAGCTTAAAAAACATGGTCGGCATTGCACCGTCTTCCCCACGATGGTACGCCACCTTTTACATGCAAAACTAAAAATATTAGAAACAAAGGCAAAAAAGAGAGCATTCCACCCAACAGGATAAAGGAAGACGCGAAACAGGCGCTAATTTAGGAACGGGCAGTCCTAATCTCACCCTGATGGCTCGCCAGTGGTCCAGGCATTCCCGGTGGACGTACTTGGAGGTCCCCTTACACTTGCAAGGAGCAATAAAATCCCTCCCTGCTAAAACACAAGCGCAAGTCGTCAGAAACTTGCCAAGAAGGGCCTGCCAAAACCCTGACGATGAGAGAGGGATGTAGAAGAAGGGAATCGGCAAACGATAAGCGATACCGTCAGTCTCGAGGCAGATGCGGCACTGGATTTGCTCCTCGGGCCCGGCCTCGAGGTCGATCTCCGCGCGGGGCTCGGCGGCAGGGGAAGGGGCCATCAGCGGCGACGTGTAGCTCCCCAGTTCCGCCATTCCGGAGGAGAAAACGGCGGCGATCGCCGGGGCAACCTGCGCGTGGGGGCGAGGGAGGGGCGAGGGGTTCCCCTTCGTTGTTCTGGTGGCCTCCCCCCACCTCCTGCTCTGTCCGGCCCTTTGCGTGGGCCTTCCTCTTCCTGCTCTCCCTCCTCTTCGTCGTCTTCGGCTTTGCGTTCCTCGTCATCTTCCCCGCGCTGGCTCGCAGTGGTTGGTGCGAGGCAGATGGCCGGCCGTGGCAAGGCGGGCGAACCACCCGAAGAGTGAAGATTGGCCGTACTTTGAAACAAGGTTCGTACCGTCTGGATTGCCGCATTCTCCGTGGAAAGTAGCGTATGGTATCAATGAGATATGGGTGACTTATTTAATTTATTTTTTTTAATTTGTGATTGGATGATTATTTAAAATAAGTAAAAAATTTTAAAAAAAAACTCTTCCCCCAAAATCAAGATACATTTTCCATCTCTTCTCATACATGTATTAGTTCTCTAACCCCTTTTTTCTCTCGTATCGTCTAGAATTATCAGAGATATCATGTTTTCTACAATCTGAAAAGGGGTTGATATGCTTACGAAGTCTTCATCAAAATTGTTCTATTCTTTTTAACTTCGTCTTTGAAGTGGAATTATAACACCCCAAAAATTTTATTTATTTAAAAATTAGAAAAAAATATATGAAGATTTTGATTGTTAAATTTAACTACTATCGTGAGATGTAATTAACTTTAATTTAAGATTAATTTATATTAATAAATTTTATTCTAGTGTCATACTCAGAGATGCGCAGTCCGACAGGGCGACACCGAAATTTTGTAACGAAATTGAAATCCAAGAACACCATAATTTCTAGAAAAAAACGTGTTGATATTAAAAATACAAATATTTGAAATTATTGAAGTGCGGATTTCAAGATTAAGCCGACGTAATGATTTTTCGAATAATTTTTGCTGGGTGAAAAATAAATTCTAAAAATTAAACTAAAATCACCATAATTTGTAAAACCTTTCAATTAGCCTATATTTGAAATTTTAACTTGAATGGACACCATCTGGGTATAAAAATTTAGGGTCAAATGAACCAACTGAATTTCCACCTATTTACGTAACCCATTTTTTTGAATAATTGTTGTTTATGCATTGTAAGCTTATTTTACCTGGGTTAAACTGCATACACGTTTCACCTTAGGTGTAAGCCATGGGAAACTTGCATGGTAAATGTAACACCCTCCTCCGACCGCGCACACACACACATATATATACATATCATACAACTCTAGATCGGAAGAGGAATTACACTAACAAACTTCGTTATGGGCAGACAAATCTGTGTAGTGTCCAAGACTAGCAAACCATTCCACAAAGGCATCTTTGGAAGTATTATACCTCAACAAGGTAACTAAGTATTAACATCCATTATTTACATAAAGCCAAATTTTCTCTCTCTAGACCTTTAATAGTACAACAAAATCTCTAAAGAGTCACAAAAGCTATGTTCTTCTTCTTCTTCTTCTTCATCACCAGTAGAGACAATCTGTAGATGAGATTGCACTTACTTCCAATCTGAAAGGGGGTGGAGGAAAGAAATGCATGAGTCGGAAGACTCAGTAGGTGAAAGTAAGCGTAAAGATAGGAGTTTCAATTGCATAACTAAGTGAGTATTCAGAAAGTGTGTATATTGATCAAAACATACTTGCTCATGAACTTCATACTTAACATAAACATATAGCCCAAGTTGGTTTCATAACGAGCTCAAACGAATCTCAAAACAAAAGTCACATATGTCTTACAAAATTCAGATCATAACTTGATTCAGAAACGAATTTGATAGGCATCATACTGCTCTCAAGAGGTTACTAAATAACGTAAATACATCCTCAGTGCCTAGGCGATTTCAGCACCTTGGATCTTGTTCATTGCGCAAGAACGGGTTTTTTTTACCCACCATCATCAGGCCATTGACTTGGATTTACCTACAAACTCTCGCCCACAGTTGATCACAAGTGACTGGTGCTACCACAAGTGATCATAAACCCTCTTTGAAGAGAGCACTGTCTTCAGACCATAAGTTATATTTCATGAGCACAATAGGAATAGAAATTCAAAGGATAGTTTGATGAATGAATAATCAAATTATCTTGATCATAAAGTAGTTTAGAATCCAAGGAAATGAGGTAAACAACTCATAGGGTCAATAGTATAGTGAATCTTCAAGGAATGGGACAAGAATTAGTGCTGAAAACACAACAGGACTATATCTGTCGACAGTTAAAGGCTATATGTCGACAGCCATCTGTCGACAATTAAGAGTTATCTGTCGACAGCTACTGCTTTTCCAGAACTCTGGGTTCTGGAAACTTAAGGCATGTCGACATATGCCTTCTATCTGTCGACAGCCGCAAGACCAACTTCTGGAAATGGAGTTACATACCTGTAAAGGCTCTCCCATATGTTCCTATGAACTTATTCATGATTAACACATCAAAGAGGGGCTTAATCACACCTCTACACACTACTCTATATGAAGGAATCAAATAGAATGATAGGGACAACTGAAATATGTACAATTACAACAAAGTGATGGACAGAACATCACTTATTCTGAGACATGTTCTCATGAAACTAACAAGAAGATTTCCATCACACACTTGGGGTATCATGAACACTATTTGAAAATATGATGATAAAGAATGGAAACACCATTCTAATGATGTTTCCAGAATCAGTGACAAGTGTGAACATGGTCTAATGCCTAAATATGGATTTCTTAACATAAAAAGAGGAGATTTGGAGAGGAAACGTAGATAGGAGCCTACAGAACATGGAACAAATAGGAACATGGGTTGTACAAGTGGAAAGCATAAGTATAAAACAAGGAATGGAAAAAGAGTTGTAGGGGAACCTACTGACACATATACTAAAACACGATTTCAAAGGATGGATACACAGTTCATAAGAGGATTAACAAATTTAAAAGCAAGTATGTAGGTGATCATGAACTCTTTGGTAAAGGTCGGAGATAAGGACTGAGAAAAGAAGAGAGAAACCTACTTGATTTAAAGGATGAAACATTCACTTCCTCTTAACAAGAAACCCACAACCAGCAGGAGGAAGGAGACGGCAAGGTTGCAAACACAGTTGCAACAGGGGTAGAAGCAACAACAACAGCAAGAGCAGCTAGGACAGCTACCCACCAGCACCAAGGTGCACGCACAGCAACAGTAACAGTAGAAGGACAAGAACTGAAGAAAAGTGCAAGAGTAGGAAGGAGACCCAGCAGATGCTAGTGTTGGAAAGACTAGTATGCTAGTTACGGGGAGGTTTTTATAACTCTGCAAAGCTCCCATGCATAAGGACACGCAGGCCCTTGATGTGTCAGTAAAAACCATTTGGTTTTTACTGTCGACACGTTAAACATGCACCTGAACACCTCATGTAAATACGTGTTAACCTCAGCCCCTTGTGTGCTGGCCTTCCTAGTGCCTCACACGTAGGCACTAAAAATTCCCACCGTAATTAGTCTATAATTCAGCTGGCCCAAAGATCCTCATGTAAACATATTCAAGTGATGTCCATTTGTGTTGAAATTTCAACCATAAGCTAATGTAATGGTTTTACAAATTATGGTGATTTTAGTTTAAATTTTAGAATTTATTTTTCACTGGGTGAAAAATCACTTGAAAAATAGTTGCGTCGGCTTAATCTCGAAATCCGCACGTCAACAAATCCAGATACTTACATTTCTAATATCAACACATTTTTTTGAAAATTATGATATTTTTTTATTTTATTTTCGTTATAGAATTCCGGTGTCGCCCTGTTGGAGCGCGCACCTCTAAGTACGTTACTGGAATAACATTTATTATCACCAATTAATCCTAAATTAAGGTTAACTACAACCCATGAAAATAATCTTATTTAACAATCTAATTATTCACAATTTTCTAATGAATAGAATTTTTGGGGTGTTACAGTAAACGTGGCTTTGGGTGGGTAGGAGAGGCTTGTACCGCAACACATGTATGGCCTATGTGCCATACATGCATGGGGTTTCAGAGTTTATATAAACTCTCCTTCACCCTTCGTAAGATCTTTCCACCACTTGCTGCCCCTGCTCCTGCTACTTCTGCTTCTGCTCTTGCTCCTGCTACTGCTGTTGTTGTTCTTGTCGTTGTTGTTGCTGCTTCGTCGTGGCTGCTGCTGCTTCTTCTATTGTTGCTGCTACTTCCACAACCTTACATTTTCCTTCTCCCTGCTACTGTGGGCTCCTTCGTTGAGGAGAAGAGAAGGCCTTCATCTTCCTAAGTCAGGTAGGATTCTTTCTTCTTGTCTTCTTCCCTTGCTTCTCCTTCTTTTAAAGTCTTGGAGTTCAAGCATCTACTTTGACCTCATGTTGTCATGAGGTTCAGTAAGCTCTCTTGGTTACTTCTTTTCCATTGAGTTTATATTTCTAAATTGACACTCATGTCTTTAGGTGTAAACTTTCCAAAAAGGATTCTCTCTTCTTTTTCTTATTCTTGTCTCCTACTCTTGCTAAAGAGCTTCATGTTTAGGTGATTGACCATGTTCACACTTGCCTCTAATTCTGGAAACATCTCTAGAATTATTTTTCTATTCCTTGTAATCTTGCTCTAGCTAATATTCATGTTATGTCCAAGCATATTTGTGGAAATCTTCATATTAGTTGCAAGAGAATGTGGTTTGGGAGAGTTATGTTTCCAGTTATCATCTTGTCATAGGTGTCCATGCCACAATATATTCTTGTTGTTCTACTTGTTTCCCTTATGTAAAGTAGTGTTTAAAATTGGAAACAAGACCCATTTGATGTTGTTAATCATGTTAGGATTCATAGAAACACTTAGTAGAGTTCCCTGTGGTAGTTTTACATCATTTCTGGAAGTTTAGACTGCACTTGCCAACAGCCAGAATCCACCTGTCGACAGGGTTCATACTTCCAGAACCCAGATAATGCAAAACCACCAGTAACTATCGACATATAGCCTTCATCTGTCGACATATGGCCTTCACCTGTCGACAGCCGACCTTGGCCTGTCGACTGGCAGTGTTCAGGTTCTAGAAACTGGTTATGGGAGGGCAGTAGCTATCGACGGCCAGGCACATGTCTGAGGTGTTTAACTTGATCTGTTTCATGTCTAACCAAAGGTGAGACACTTTGGTATTAACCCAACTAGTTGTTTCCCTTATTTCCTTGATTCCAACTACTATATCTCTGAGAAAGATCATTCAAATATCATCCATATTCCATTACAGATTGTCTTTGAACACCTCAAGTATATTTGATTCCTACATGTCTACAACCTTCTGTAAATATTGGCATTGAATCCTGAACCTTTGTTCTAAGAGAGATCTTGAGTACTTGTGTACCCCCACTTGAATCTTTTACAAGAATGAATTATGATGACAATTTGTGGGTCTTCATTTTCTTGGATTCTAATTACTTTATCACTAAGAGCTAGGGATCATTCATTTGCCTTCCATATCCTACTTTGGATTATTCATAAACCTTTGTTACATGTCAGATTCAGAGTACTTATGTACCACACTTGAATATTACCAGAAATAATTGTGATGACAATTTTTGGGTCTTCGGACTCAGTTGAGATATATGACAGTGCAAGTGGGGCTGGTCCAATCCCGGGAGGAGCACCTGAATTCGTTTAGTGGCTGTACGGAACGATAAAGGATCTGTGGATGTTTGGCATTGCATCATACAAGCTTGATTAGTCATCATGTTATTTTATCATGAGTGGATATGTATTTGAACCAGAACGTGAATTGTTATTCTGAATTCTTGACCGTGCAATCTTGTTCAGTACTCATGTTCTACAATTGTTATCTATTGACATGGTCATCCAATCATCTTTGATATTCAGCAGTGCTAATAGCTAAATTTATTGTTTATTCCTTGGTTATCATAGTCCTTTGATTAGAAGATTGAATTTTACTGGGCTAGTTAGCTCATCAAATCTTACTTTTTCTCAAGTAATCTACAGTTCTAGAAGACGAGACATCGGGATTTATGGGCTGAGAGATCAATCTTTGCGGCATTCACTTTTGAATTGTAAATTGAGAATCATATAATACATGTAGAACGACAGTTAATAAATTGTTATTTAGTGAAGCCCCCAAGCAATTTTTTGCTCGAATAGTTCAAATTTTACTCTTGATTTCTTATTCATTCACGTTCCGGCATTTATAGATATATTAAATGTCGGGACGTGACATGAATCACCTCAATTGGTGGTCTATGTCCAAAGTTATAGTAGATTATTCTTCACATTCTCTCTCATATTATGATATATATATATATATATATATGATTATCATGCCTTCCATATCTCAAACGAGGGTATATCTCTTCGAGACTTCTTCATGAAAGTTGTTCCCACGACTTTCTCTACAAGCTCCAACTAGAATCACATCAAATGAATGTCTGTGCTTAAAGATATAGTGGATTATTCTTGACCTTCTCTCTCATATCGCAATCCAAACTAGCAATGAGTGAGACCTCTCTACAGCCTGAACGAGGATGATCTAATCTTTGGGCTCTTCATGAAAGTTGTTCATGATATGACCAATGTATTCCATTAGATCAACACTAAGAATTCGAAAACATAAACAAAACTGTAACGTCTTAAAATGTATAATAAAATATTAATATGACACTAAGAAATTAAAAGAGATAGTAAATTATACGTAAGACATGATCACTTATATAAAACATAATTATCTTTAATTTTAGAATATTTTTATATTATTAATATAATTCGGATACTATCTTTGATTGTGTGTACTTCAACGGAACGACATTCGGTTCCAAAAATAAAGTCAAACCTGAAGTAATCATAATTACTAGAAAAATATACTTATTTTAAAAATATAAAATATTAAGAATTATTGATGTATAGATGTTGAGATTAAGTCGACCTAATGATTTTTAAGATAATTTTTACTTGACAAAAAATTAATTTTAAAAAATTAAACTATAATTACTATAATTTGTATCATCTCTTAATTAGTTTATGTTTGAAATTTCATCTCAATTAGACACTATTTAGATCTCTTAAGTGCATACAAGGTTTGTCGCGGTATGACGAATTCTATGTGCACTTCAACGGGATGATATTTTGTTCCGAAAATAAAGTCAAATCTGAAGTCATCATAATTACTAGAAAAATATAATAATTCTAAAAATATAAATATCATAAGTTATTGATGCATAGATGTTGAGATTAAGTCGACCTAATGATTTTAGGGACAATTTTTATTTGATAAAAAATAATTTAAAAAATTAAACTAAAATTACTATAATTTGTATCATCTATTAATTAACACATGTTTAAAATTTCATCTCAATTAGACACCATTAGATCCCTTAGGTGTTGAGATTAAGTTGATCTAATGATTTTTAGAACAATTTTTACTTGACAAAAAATTAATTTAAAAAATTAAATTATAATTACTATAATTTGTTTCATCTCTTTATAATTAGCTTATGTTTAAAATTTCATCTCAATTAGACACCATATAGACCCCTTAGATATACAGGATGTGAGAGGGAAAGTAAAAAAAAAAAAATTGGCCTGCCACGGACCGGACCATACCGGTCCGTGACTAACCGTGGCACCAAGCCATGGCACGGTGCGATTTGGTCAACCGTGCTTTGAAGAAGGAAACAGTTTTGTAATAATATTTAGTAACATGTTAAATTGATATTATCAATAAAAATGTTCCAGATGAGCAATTATCAGAAAAAAGTTAAAAATATCTCATAAATGTGGGGTTGTGGTGTATTTTAATTGATATGTTAAGAGTTATATTACATAATAGTGTTACTAAATTACTTTTCTTTAAAAAATATCCAAAAATTTTTAGAAGAAACCATCGGGCAAGAGTCCACCCATATAACTAATTAAAAAAATGGAAAATATGGTAGTCCAAACTCCAAAAGAAGGCATTGTTTGATTTGGCTTCGGGAAGTCAGAATGGGCAGAAGTTGATTTCATAGATGAGGTGAACGGACGACGAGATTTTAACCTGGTCGCTTATGACGTGCTTACAAAAGCGTCTTTATTTAAAAAAAAACACACACAACTCTTGCAAGTCTACCCTCCAAATCGCCTCCACTACACTTTCATAAGCGATTTCACAAAAGCGGCGTGAAAGTCGCTTCCACGAAAGTGAATATCGTATTTTCTTGTCATCTATCTCTTTCTTCTCTCAAAATTGACACACGTACAGAAGTCGATGACACCAAAAAATATTTGACAATAATTATAAAATTATCAGAGATTTTACACGTCAAAATCTCCCCAATTTCATTTCCAAACAATGCCGCTAATAGTGCAGAAGCTACAGTTTTAATTTTAAATGCTCAAAGATAGAAGTCCGGAAGTCCCACAACCGAAATACCGAATAGGCGAATACGGTCTTATTTTGTCGGGACGTTCAATTGTATTCTATTTTTATTCTGATCCCTACTTTGTCAATATTATTTCGTACGAACCTTCCCACGTCTCTTATTTATGATTTTACCCTCTTCTTGTCCTGGTTGGCTGGTTCCATTCCATTTTGAACAAGTGAATTTTTTTTAGACTGAAATGAGCAAGTGAATTACCATATTCTCGTAGAAATCTTTGACATGTTTTCAGATTCTCATAGACAGCCTTGACATATTTATTTCATCACTTATACCTTATCTTTAATAATACTGTATTAATTATATCAATTAGTAGGGCATCAAAATCTAAGAAAACAAATGCTCCACGAGAATCGTCAAATGGGGATGAAGAGATGAAAATATACTTAGCTAATGCTAAAGAGAGAGAAATTAATGGATATTGGATAACGTGTTTTGATGGGATTCAAAAGTGAGGGACAGAATAATACTTATCAACTCAGCTATGGTCGGATGGATCTAACAAAAATAAAACAGCTGGAACATATATAACGAAATATGATCAAATATGGAGTACAAATGATAGGTCAATATTTAAAGGATACATATATATAAACATTCAGTATATTTCTTCGATCAAATACCATAAGCATACATGGGCTCTTAAAATGTTTGATTTAAAAAAAAAATTCAGAAAAATATACATATGATATGGACCCTTAAAACTTTTAGAGTTTTTAAAGAAATATTGCTTAGGATAAATTCAATTTAAATACTCTTGGACTATTTTTCATTTATCCCTACATATGCACTCTTAAAACTTTGTTATATTTTGATGTTTATGGTTATATTTTGGTACTTATACGTATAATCCTATGATTGTATTTATGTGCTTATTGTTATATTTTTTTTGTTTATGATTGTATGTACATGCTTATACTTTTATTTTTGGAGCTTATGATCATAATTTACTATTTATGATTATATTTTGATGTTTATAGTTGTATATTGTTATTTATAGATGTGCACATGCATTTATGAGTGTCTATATGTGTTTACACTTTACAGTTATATTTTGATGTTCACAATTATATTTAGTACTTATCGATTTATATTTGTACTCGTTATGGCTTATGGTTATGTTTTGACGCCTATGATTGTATGCATGTGATTATTGTTGTATTTTGATAGTTATGAGTATATTTTTATGCTTATGATTTTATATTTGTGCTTATAATTATATATTAATATTTATGATTATATATATGTATTCATAATTATGTATGTATTTATGATTGTCTTCACAGGATAGCTCGTCGGTGGTTCCTCCGTCAGCTGCTGAAGTTTAGAAAGGACACCTGAACACGAGGGTGGGCTTTCCGATAGCGGCCTTGCCTTCGAGAGCGAGCAGGGGTGAAGTTTCAGAACGTTCTGTCACCGTCCGGGAAAGAGTCTGCTGCTTCCAACATAGCGGTGGTGGGAGAAGATTTTGACCCAGGAGGCCAGAGCAATCTAGCAGATGACGAAGCACAAGAGAGGAAGGTGGATGCTTCAATGAAGGAAGGAGAGGCCACCGGAAGATCCAACAACAACCGATCGAGGGTCTGAGATCCCCGACAGATACTGTGGCAACTAAAGGCATTGTGACGAAATCATGGAAGGGTATATTGTTAGGAGACAAGAGCACAAAAGGATGAGCAGGAGTTCTTCCAGGAGGAAGAAAGACGTGTGCTATAAGGGAGTTTATAAAGATAATGAGGTATTTCTACAGAAGGAGCTAACTATTGTATGTAGCGAGAAATGGAAAACAACGATTGTTGCATACATCTGGGCAGGCGTTTGTGGAAGGACTGAAGAATATCTGGGCGAGATGGAATCCGAAGCTATCTATGCTACACAAGGTTTCGTTGAAGCCTGTCTCGGCTCTGAAAAGAGGGGGGGGGGGGGGGAGGCAAGAGATTCTTTCTCAAGGCCCCTGGTTCTGCAAGGGGCTTCACATCAGAGTGCAGAGGTGGTCACCAAGACTCATCCCTGGGGAGAATGCCATTAGATGATGGCCGCGGTGTGGATGAGATTGGCGAACTTACCAGTTGAGTTTTGGGATAAAAGATGTTTTTTCTCCATTGCTGAAGCGGTTGGCAAACCACTTAAAGTGGATCAGACGACGTTGGAGAGGAAGAAGCGGATATTCGCTAGAATATGTGTGGAAATACAAGTTGGAAAAGAACTCCCATCAGGGGGTCTGGAAGACTGAATCAATGATGGGTTTTGAGTCTTTTGACAAGTTCTGATAGGATACCATCTACAAACACCTGTCGGGTGCTCTTTCCAAGTGTTTTACATGTGGTTTGGAGGGCCACAGATGTTGGAAAGCCGGAAGCACAGCTGCGAGCTGGCATAAGGCAACCGGCGATGCGGGTCTCATTGCCGCCAGCGTAGCTCCCTTGGCCGAGGCGATTAAAGAAAGAAACCAGGAAGGACAGTGGACTACTGTTTCTAGGTGCAAAGATGAAAGATGGAGGTGCAGATTTCTTGCGTTAAAGGAGGCAAGGAGGGACAGGCAACCAGTGACCTGTCCCATCCACCAGGCTTTCTCAGGATCCTCTCCAATCACACGCTGGTGTTGTGTGGTCTGAGGGGGAGAACGGGAAAATTTATATTATTTTATATTATACTAATAATACTTAATTTTAAAAATATAGATGACAGCATCAGAAAATCTTATTTTTCACCTAAACTCTCTCTCTCCCCTCATTCTTTTATATCTGTCTTTTATTTCTCACCCTATCCCACCGTATCCTCGCGTCTATCTCCTTTCCAACTTTCAAATTGAATTTGAATCCCCGTAAATTATCATACTTTTGAATGTCTCCTCCCATCGCAACTCCTCCCCCCCCCCCCCCCATTTATTTCTCTGCTCGCCCCCATGTCTCGTGGCCCAGCCTCCTCACCGCCGCTCCAGCCTCACTTGTGCCACTCTTGCTCCCTGCAGGTCTTGCAGCTCGCCAGGGCTGTCGTTGCCGAGTGCGGCGGCCTGCCCCTGGCCCTCATCGTCGTTGGCCGGGCGCTCGCGAGCAAGAAGACCGCTCAGGAGTGGCAGCATGCGCTCACGTCTCTTCAGAGATGGTCGCCGGGGATGATGGAGAAGGTGCTCTCCCGGCTGAGATTTAGCTTCGACAACCTCCGAGACGACACCTTGAGGTTCTGCTTCCTCTACTGCTCCCTCTTCCCCGAGGACTACTCCATCAGGAAGGCGGTGCTGGTGGATTACTGGGTCGGCGAGGGGTTCCTGGACGAGGACGCTGCCGACGAAGAGATTTAGGAAGCTCGCAACAAGGGGTACGACCTCATGGGGGAGCTCCAGTCTGCGTGCTTGTTGGAAGAAGGAGACGACCCAGAATCGCAGGTGAGGATGCACGACGTGATCCATGATCTTGCTCTATGGATTGCGTCAGAGGAGGGTCAGAGCAGGAGCATGTTAACTTCTGATGCATGCGAGGACTGGACCGAAGGAGATGGCCGATGTTGGGAAGTGGGCGAAGGCCGAAAGGATCTCCATGGTGAAGGCGAATGGCGCATTTGTAGTAGTAGAGATAGAAGCGCCCACATGTCCGGCTCTGTTAACCCTGATGCCAGATGGGTTTTTCAACTCCATGTCGGTTCTCAGAGTGTTAGATCTCTCCAACACTCACATCTCCATGCTTCCGACGGGGATTGACCTTCTAGGCGAGCTGCAGTACCTGAATTTATCAGGCATAGGGATCCATTCCTTGCCAGACAACCTTGGGGAGCTGAAGAAACTGATACTGCTGGATCTGAGCCACACAAGCCACCTGCGAAGCATCCCGAGCAAGGTGGTGTTGCGGTTAACAAGGTTGCAGGTCAACTAATGGGGGTTGAAGAGCTTGGCACAGTCAGACATTGAAGACAATTTTTTGAATCCATGACATGGCAAGAAATGAGGTAAGTTTCAGTTGCTTTCGAAAGTTAATTAAAGTCTGATGCTGTAGAAATTCTTTCCACACGACAATACTCTCGCACAGGCACTGACGCCGGTGGACTCCTGCTCGCCCCACGTCCTCGCGTTGCTGCCACTGCTACGTGTTGTCACTCATACGCTCCTGCCGCTGCGTTGGCCCTGCACGTTTGCCCGTCGACGTCTACGTCGTCCCGCCATTTGCTCGCTGCCCTGTCGTGCCGTGCTGCTCACCACCCCTGCTCGCCAGCTTAAACATCTGTTTGTGTAACGTCCCGACGCGGAATATCGAAGTGGTAATACAGTTAAATAAATAGTATAGAACGATAAATAATATCAAACCATTACACAAATTGAAATTTCACCAAATAAAAATCAACTTCATTAATAATTCCTTAAACCAACTATTACATCACTAATTCAGAGCCATAATTATGGACCCAGAGTACTTTATTTAATTCAAACTATTACAAATTGACTGACTAACTACGAAAAAGCATTGGTTGTCGTAAAGTGGGTCACTCCTGCTCTTCCTCATTCCCAGCCTCATTCGTGTGGTAGTCTCTATCGGACTCACCTGAAACATATGAAATAAATAACGCAGGATGAACAATAATCGCACAGTAAGACTTAACATCTACAAACACATGTCGCTAGAATATGTGTGGAAATACAAGTTCGAAAAGAGCTTCCATCAGGGGGTCTGGATCAATGATGGGTTTTGAGTCTTTTGACAAGTTCTGATAGGATACCATCTACAAACACCTGTCGGGTGCTCTTTCCAAGTGTTTTACATGTGGTTTGGAGGGCCACAGAAGCGGTAGATGTTGGAAATCCGGAAGCACAGCTGCGAGCTGGCATAAGGCAACCGGCGATGGGGGTCTCATTGCCACCAGCATAGCTCCCTTGGCGGAGGCGAATAAAGAAAGAAACCAGGAAGGATAGTGGAATATTGTTTCTAAGTGCAAAGGTGGAGGTGCATATTTCTTGCGTTAAAGGAGACGAGGAGGGACATGCAACCAGTGACCTGTCCCATCCACCAGGCTTTCCCAAGATCATTTCCAATCACACGCTGAAAGGTGTTGTGTGTTCTGAGGGGGAGGATGGGGAAATGGAAAAGTCTTGTTGCAAATCAAAAGTTTGTAATAAGTGTTGCAAATTTAATAGGAGTTTGTCACCTAACCTCTTAGGGTTAAATAATCATGACATGGGGTATTATTATAATACCCCCATGTCATGAGGTGGCAAACCTCGATTGGGTTTGCAACACTTGTTGCAAACCAATGGTTTGCACCAAGTTGTTCTCTAGGGAAATTAGGTTGTCAAACAGAGATGTTAGCAAAGAAAGACTTTCGTGTGAGGCAAGAGGAAGAGGGGGGAATAGGTAGGATTATTTTGTTTCAAAAAAAAAGGGGGGGGGGGTTGTATTGGCATTTCATCAGGTCATGTATCAAATCAAAGAGAAATACTTAATGCACTTTTGTATTACATTTTAAGTACAATATGACTAGGTAATAATTCATATGGCACCCTTCATTTAAGGAGTAACAAAATGACAACCCAATTGTTAAATGCCACATACATTATTGCCTAGTCATATTGCACTTAAAATACAATACAAAAGTACATTAAACCTTTCTCCAATTCAAATAGGACTAGCAACTCACCTCGTCAGGGTAGATGGACGCAATGCTCTTAGCCCAAGGGATCCTTCTGTTAAATCGACGAAAAAGGTAATGGAGGAGAATTGTCACATGGATAAAGGAAAATACGGAACCAAATAGTGGAAAAACTAAAAGAAGCTTTTAGCTCAAATAGTAGGCACTGGTGGAGGTCTTCGGAGAGGAGCTCCAGTAATCACTTTGAGAAGGAGCTGGAGAAGAAGACACCTCCCTTGAGGTCCCCATTTCAGTTTGCAGCTTCAGAGAAGATAAGTTTACAGACTAGAAGATCGACACTGAGGTACATAAGGTTCTCCTCAAGAACATGTGACTCGACACCTAGCAGAACACCAATCAAAGGCTCTAGTTATAGCCATGGTTGCAATAGAAGCGGATCTTTGGAAAGGAAAAGTAGGGGAAATAGTTTGAACAAACGCAGATCGAAGTTCGAAGGAGTGCCACCATCAGGGGACAACTAGGGAGATATTAGCAGAGAAGGCAACAAGACTGTAATTTGGTTAGCAATAATGGTCATGAGAGCCAATCTCAATCGGCAATGGGATTGTGTGTTTACTCCAGAGCTAGGAAATGACTGCTTTGAGGTTTTATTCTGGGATCCTCCCTGAAGGTCGATCATTGTATCTCTCAATTTTTTAATTATCTTTTGTTCTGTTTTGCTTTTTGCTTTTGTCTTTGTCTTTGTTCCCTGTCCACGAGGGACGGTATCTATTTTTATGCTGTAAGTCCTAGTTTATGTCTCAACTTACCTAAAAAAAATGTACTTATGATTGTATATGTACTTAGAATTGTGCATTTGTACTATTTAAGTGTGCTTATGATTTTACATTGTATATTTTATATGTTAGTAACAATATTCATCCATGAGCATCACTATATATCCTTAAATACATATAAACAAGTTAAGAACCCAAGAGCATCATTATATATCCTTAAATACATATAAACAGCTGAAGTACCAATCTACAACCATAAACCCTAATAAATAGCCACAAGTAGCATTATATAACCATAAACACATACATACAACCACATCTATATATGTACAACCATAAACACATGGCCCTTTTGGTACGACAGTAAGCTAACCTAGAGGGGGGGGGTGAATAGGTTTTTCTAAAATCTGAAACAGAAGTTTAAACACAGAAAATTATCACTTGAAGGTTTGGTTAGTTGAGTGTGATAGAGAGTAGCAGTGTAGAAGCAAATAAACAATCACACAAAGAATACAAGGGATTTATCCTGGTTCGGCCATTCCCATATAGAAGTCCTACGTCCAGTCCCCAAGCAATCTCTTGGGATTTTACTAACCAAGGGTACATTCCCCCTCAAGGACAATATAACACCCAACACCCTAGTTGGTCTTCTTCTCTTTCCCGGGTAAGAAGGCAGCCCACTTCTCTTACAGGTCAAGAAGCCAACCTCCTGGTACCAACCTCAGTGCAGTTCTGCTAGACTTAAACCTCTAGCTATGTTCTACATTGTATACAGTTCTACAGTTGGACAAAAATATTTCTTAGAAAAGAAAGAACAAAGCTGGGAGTTTTACAAGAAAGGACTCTAACCCTGAAACTCTCAGCAAAGGACTCTCCCCAGAAATTACAATGACCACAGAGAGAGAGAGAGAGAAGAGAGGAGAAGCAGCTTGAAGCTTGAAGGCTTCAGATGCTTGAGCACTTCTTCTTGGGCTCGGGCTCTTTCTCTCTTTTCCTTTGAGTGTGTCTGGAGTTCAGGTTCTTCACTGGATGTACACTCTTTGAATGTTCTTCAGGAAAGCTCTCATGTTGTTCTTCGGCATTACTTCATCTTTTATATAAGTAGCTTTGAATAGATCCGTTGAAGAGATCGTTGAAACTCTTCTAGTCGTTGCTGTTTTTTCTATTCTTCTTCTTCTGACTGTCAGCCACTTGGTGGTCTTCGAAGTCTGCAAGTATAGAAAAATATGTTTAGATCAAAGAGTGTTTCTGTCAAAAAGGCTCACACTTGTGTGTTTTCTACTATCACCCAGAAGTGGTAGGTAAGCCTTTTTTATCTGACATGAGAGAAGAGATCTAGAGGGATAGAAAAGATCTTCTGTCAGAAAGATAGAAGATTACGCAAATGAAATATATTTGACTTTACACTAGATGCCAAAAATATTTTGAAATATAAAGAAAATCGATGTTTAAGTTGAAATATATGTTTGAACAGAATCTATGTTCTAATGAAATCTATGTTTCAACAGAGTTGAAGTTTAAGTGAAATCCATGTTTTCAAGGGAATCGATATTTAAGTGAATTCAATGTTTGAGTGAAATCGATATTTAAGTGAAATCGATGTTTAAGTGAAATCGATGTTTGAACATAATCTATGTTTAAGTGAAATCAATGTGGCACTTTGTGAACTGAAATCGGTGTATATTGAATAGACATCGATTTTACTTTTCAGTGCAAATCACACAGCAATAGTGCCATAAATTTATATTTATTAGGAAAATATAATATTAAATATATTTAATAATATTTAATTAATTATAAGTTTTGTTATCACCAAAATATAAGGGTAAAATATAGGAGTGGTTCAATAATCTTCCCTTTTTTGGTGATGACAAAACTTATGAGAATTTTCTTTAAAAAAATATTTAAAGCATAGAAAATACAGAAAATTCACAGATAATGCATACTATGCATACTCTCCCCCTTTTTGTCACTAACCAAAAATGAATGATCTTACCATGTATTCTCTCCCCTTTTTGTGAAAACTTCTTACCAGTGAGGGGTTCAACAATGATTGACATTAATGAATAACTCCCCCTTAGTCTGTGTGTCACGTCCCGTCATTTAATATAACAATAAATGCCGAAACGTGAATGAACGAGAAATCAAGAGTAAAATTTAAACTAACTAAGCAATAAATTGCTCGGGAGCTCTACTAGATAAAAATTTAATAGTTGTCAATCCATGAATATTACAAGATTTCCAATTTACAATCTCAAAAGTAAAATGCCGCCAAGGTTGGTCACTCTACATACAAATCCCGAAGTCCCGCCTTCTAGATCTGTAGATTACCTGAAAAGGGAGAATTTGGTGAGCTAACTAGCCCAGTAGAATTCAATTCCTTTAAATAAAAAGGGCTCAGATGTATAATCTCAAGATAAGAACTTGGATATTGCTAACACTGAGTATCAAAAACAATGAACGAACGAGTCCACTAAATAACACATGTATAACAAGAGTAATGTAGAAGCATGATCAAGAATTCAAGATGACACTTAAGTTCTGATTCAAATATATATATTCACACACACATGTATGATATGACGACTAATAAAGAACGTAATGATGTATGCCAACATCCACTTGTCCTCATCGCCCCTGCGCGGCCACTGACGAATTCAGGTGCTCCCCCTAGGACTGAACCAGCCCTTTATTTGCCAGACATATTTCTCAAATGAGTCCAAAGACTCACAACTCGTCATCATAACACACTCACTCTGGTAATGGCTCAAAGGTACGCATGTACTCACTTATTTCACACAATAAGAACTTGGGGACTCCTTTCACTGATCACAGGGGTTGATAGCTTCACAAAGAACAATTGTAGTTGGGAACTTTTAAGGAATAACCCAAGGTAGGGATGAAAGAAATTTGAGTAATTCTATCAAGTGTTTAGGTGGTAGAAACAACAAGAAATAGATGGGCAATTAGGTAAACTCATTGGGTGTTGTATCAACAAGGATTTACATTAAGGTAGGTGCTGGAAACAGGGATCTGGCAGGGCCTGTCAACAGCTAGAGGGTTCCTGTCGACAGGTACTGCTTTCCCAGAAGCAGAAATATAGCTTTGCAGCTACTTGTCGACAAGTAGCTTCTATCTGTCAACAGGTACTGCTGGACAGTACATACAGAGTTCTGGAACATGGTTCCCGTCGACAAGCAGGATCACAGCTGTCGACAGGTGCTGTGTAAACTTCCAGAAAGTGTTCAAAACTACTAATGAATGATTCATCAAGCTCACCTACAATTCCTACCATGTTTAGAACATTATATGGACGCATTCTAACCTCAATATACCAAGCCAATGATACAAGGAAATGAAAGAAAGAAAATTCAACATGGTATACATGGATGATGAAAACTCAAGGGAGAAGATTACTGGAAGAGTAATTCTTCTAGGAATCTCTTTTCTACCTCTACCAACAGTTTATCAAGACACACCCACTTGAGACCAACATGATCTCTAACTGAACCAACTTAATAAAGGTAGAAAGAACTATCATGGAACCACTTCCTGAATCTGGAAAATAGTATATTCATGGGAACAAACTAACTTTCAACTACTGAACCAAGGATGAGCTATAGGAGGAAGAAGAAGAAGAAGAAAAAGGAAACATGAAGTGAATCTTACTTATGAAGGTAGAAGAGAACTAACATATAACTTCCCCCAAAACTGAACAATGACATGAACATGGTGATGAGCTTAACTTCAAGCAAGGACTTCAAGAAAGAGATACAGGAAAAGAGGGATTATGGAATGAATCCTACCTAACTTGATGAAGATGGAGTCAAAACACAGGTTTGAAGACTAGAACATCTACACAGGAGATAGAGTCAATAGAACAAGAATAAGAGAGAAAGGAAAAGAATCTTACCTAACTTGGAAAGTGTTACTTTCACTCCGATGGCTCGATGGGACCAAGGTGCAGCTGCCTCCAACAGCTACAACTCTCACACTTCTGGTCAAACAATGGAAGCAACAGCTCTAGTAGCCCGCCTCCCACACAAGGGTGCAAGACAATAACTTCAGCAAGAGTACTCCAGCAGCAGCACCCAACCGTAGGGAGACTTGCAAGCACAACAGTAGGATAACAGCAAGGAACGGGAGGAGACAGGAAGAAGAAGTGGAAAGTTCCCACGATGGGGTGAAGGGGCTTTTATAACTTAGTAGGCCTTCCATATAGATGGCACGTCGGCCATCAAGGTGTCATGGTGAAAATCATTTGATTTTTACCTCAACACATAGCTCATGCAAGCTTTTTCATGTTTACACGTAGGTAGCAAACGTGTTACCTTCACCCTTAAGTGTGCTGGCCTCCCCAATGCCTCACACGCAGGCATAATAGAAAAACCCACAAAAATTCTTACCGTAATTGTCCCTTAAATCAGCTGGCCCTTTGATCCTTATGTAAACGTATCCAAATGGTGTCCATTTGATTTAAAAATTCACCCATAAATTAATGTAATGGCTTTACAAATTATGGTGATTTTTTTTTAATTTTTAAATTTTATTCTACACTAGGTGATAAATCGCCCAGAAAATAGTTGTGTCGGCTTAATCTCGAAATCCGTACGTCAACAATTCCAAATATTTATATTCCTGATATCACTATATTTTTTTAAGAATTATAGTGTTCTCGAATTTTATTTTCGTTATAGTTTTTCGGTGTCGCTCTGTCGGAGCGCGCACCTCTGTGTACAACACTGGGGTAACATTTATTAACACTAATTAATCCAAAACTTTAATTATTTCAATCTAATGATAATCATAATGTGTAATAACCCTATTAGTCATATTTTTCTAACAATTAAAATTTTCGGGGCGTTACACTGTGCTCCTCCTGAATGAGAGGCTCCACCTAAATGAAACTTACAAATAGTTGCTAGTAATACTAAAATTTAAAAATAAATTAGTGACTACTCCCTCTTCAGATATGAGTTGGATGAAGAGCTAGCAGTCACCAGTGCCTTGAGCATCCTTTGTTCCTGATGCTCCAAGGCTATCCTGCAAACAACTTATTCAGAAGTAGGTACCCAAATCTTTTTGGGTCCTTGATGGTTAGATACATAAAGATATGCTTTCAAAATCCATACTAGGTGTCTTGTGGTGCAGGTGTTTACTGTGTGTCCTAATTTATTATAATGAGAACAACAATGAATATAATTTGTTTTGCAGTTCCTATTGTCTTTGTAATGTCTGTTTAGAACACAATTTTTGGAAACCTTTTCCTTTTGATAAAACTTGTTTATTTCAGGTGCTTTTTTCTGAGGCATTTTGGTTTCTTTTATAAATTTTGACAAATGATATTTTTCTGGAATTATGGCTTGTTTTCCTTTTTCCAGAGGTATGTATCCAAGCCCTTGTTTATTATTTCCAGATTTTGATCCTTTTAAGCATATGGCTAAAGATGTTTTCCCTTTAGTTAATTTTCTAACTGATTCTTTTAAATAAAGATTTTCTTCAGTTAGAGTTTTTAATTTTTCTTCTAACACTAATTTTTTATTGTTTTTGCTTTTTAATTCTTCATTTAAGAGATAATTATTATCTTTACTTTCCTTTAATTGTTTTTCTAATTGTTCTAATTCAGATTTAAGATCATAATTAGTGTTATCTAAGCAAGCGATGTTATTTTTCAAATTTTTTAATTTTGTTACAACACCTTTATGTTTTTCATAAAGTTCATTAAAGACTTCTTCTAAGTCTTCAGATTCTGCGTCTGAATCAGTGCACGGATCAAAAGATGGATCAGAATGTACTTCATCTAGTCCTACCATAAGGGCTAGACTTACCTGCTCTTTTTCGGGATCTGAGCTTGATGATTCTGAAGTTGTAGCTTCTTCATTGTCCCAAGCAGCAGCCATGACTTTTATTTTGAATTTCTTGTGCTGCTTCTTGAATTTTTCTGGCTGACCAGTCTTCTTGAGTCTTGGACAATCTGGTCTCAGATGTCCAAATTTTCTGCATTCATAGCATACTGGTTCTTTCTCCTTTTTCTCTTTCTTTTGGATCCTTCTTGATCCGTTTTTCTTCTTCTTGAGAATTTTCTGAAGTTTGGATAGGACATCATCTACATCGTTGTCTTCAGAACCTGCAGTTTTTGAACTAGAAGAAGAAGAAGAGGTGGAAGGAGCAGCTGCAACTTTAAGAGCATTAGTGAGTTTTTTCTTGGAAGAGCTTTCAGATAGTCTGTAACGACCCGAGAACCCGACCCTCGGCCCACGCCGAGGACCTGATTTTCGCGGTCGCCGCCCACGGATTTGGGGACCCGGAAGGGCTATAAACTACGTCTAACAGGATATGGAACGGAAGTAAACGTCAACTGCTAAACTAGAAGCGTACAGGCGGAAACAGAAAAGAGAGCGAGACCGCTGTGTGCCGCTCTAAGTACAGTCCCAACGCACGCACGCTAGTACAAATAAAAGGCAGGGGAAGAACAAGTCCCTTAGGGGCATACCCCGAGGGTGACGTACACTGAAAAAGAGGGAGCACTGCTAGTTACGGGGACTTCGACTACCGCCCCGTCTCCTCCGCCCGGCGCGCGCCCTGCCGCTGCTGAGAAGTCTCACCTGGGAAAAGGAGGGATGAGCTTCACAACAGAAGCTCAGTAGGGACTACCAATCTCCTACTGGCTCTAAACAGGCAGGAGAATATAAATATATAAAATAAATGACAGCAGTTTATATCTTCTACCTACAACGGAAGTGCGGAAGTAAAACTACAACTAGCATAGTAGGGAAAGTACACACGATCGGAAACTCCGTACGACTGCTCGTCGTGACCACCACACGACTAGTAAACACAGACGGAGGGAACTCTGCCTGGACAAGGAACACTAGCTACGGAAACGCTACCACTAGTCAAGGTCAAGTGCGTCCACCGACGTCTTATCCTCGACCTGGGTCCTAGCCCTCACATCTCGTCAGAGCGAGGTAGGACACAAAGCACACAACAGTAACCGCCGTAGTCTGGCCAGACTACGGTCTCACGCCTGGCCTCTCTAAGCAGTTCCGGGGCCGCAAAGAGTGAGGCAGTGAGAAAATGATCACTGACTAACCTGCACCGGGTAGAACTCCAGTCGTCCTCGGTGTCCCAGGCCTAGCCAAGAGAGCTCTGCAAACGACTAGACGCCGCCGTCCAAACCACCGTTTTCCCCTGAGCTCCGGAGTCCGCCTGCTGGGCTGCCAACTCGAGCACACTCGTCGCCCCGATACCTCCCTCGAAGGCGCCCGAGGATGGGGGTCCCAAGTAACGGTAACAACCTCTCACACGGAACAAGCCCTCAAGTGCCGAGCACCGGGCGAAAGACTAGCGTAGACCGCACTAGGGAACTAGCACAGGTGCCACGGGTACAGCAAAGTGAAGCGGAAACGGTGTCAGGTGAAAAACTTGCCTCTCGGTTCGTAACGCGATAGGGTCGCGGCGCTGTAGCGTGTCACGACCTCAACGCGACGCTCAGGAGCATCGCGACCACGTCGCGACCTGGCTCACTGTCGCGACCTGGTCGCGGCCTCCGAGACTACCGCGTTACCAGCCGAGCAGGGTTCCAGAGCAGTCTCTCCAGGAACCCTCCCCAAAACACAAAATACATTCACAAGGGGGAAGGGGATCATGCACAACGTATGTTAAAAGCTATAAATCCACCAAACCACTCACGATCCCTCAAAAGCATGGATCTACGCTCGAAGGAAACCTCACTCAACTCAAGCATGGAGTTCTCACACTCCTAAGCCCCAAACCACGAGGAAACCACAGTCTAGAAGGGAGGGGATCATGCTTAGGGCGAGAGGGTCGGACGTCCCTACCTCCACACGAAGAACGCACCCGTTGGGGCCTTCTCGTAGGAATGGTCGTCTCCTCCTCGCACCGCACGCCACAAGCGCGACCCCTGCACGAACGGCACGACCACGCCTCAGCACGAACACCACAAGCGAGGAGAAACACCCAGAAACCGCGAGAGAAAACCGAGAGGGGGAAAGGAGGGCTGAGAGGGGGAGAGTGGGAGAATGGGCGCGCCTTCGGTTTTTAAACCGACGGCCCCCAGAACGTGACGGGCCGACCCGTCGCGACAACAAGCGTGTCGCGACTCTCCTCGGCGTCGCGACCACGTCGCGACGGTCGCCCCCGGCGCGACCCCAAAAAGTGGTTAAACCTCGAAGATCGGAAAAGCAGTCACGACGGCCTGGCAGGTCGCGTCAACGCTGCACGACCCTGCCACCCGACACGACCATTCTGACAGACAGGACAGCGGTCAAGCCGTGTCAGAACACAGTCGCGACAACCAGAGGCGACGCGACAAGGACGCGACGCTCACCCCTGTCGCGACACGAACCGCCAATCCTGTCGCGGCAGGCTGCTCTGGCGCGACCATGTCGCGGCCAGGGCGCCTGTCGCGACCTTGGGGACAGGGCCAAGGGCCCAAGGGGGCCGGGTCTTACATAGTCGCTCCATATTGATTTCATGTGCCATGAGAGAGTCAATTAATTTATCAATGGAAAACTTGGTTAGATCATGGGCTTCTTCAATAGTTGTGATCTTAGGGACCCATGAAATAGTTAAAGACCTAAGTATATTTCTGACAGTTTCCTCATCAGAAATATTTTTACCAAGAGAACTTAGACTAACTACTATGCTTGAAAATCTATTATACATCTGAGTGGTATTTTCGTTTGGAAGTATTTTAAATTGCTTATATTATGAAACAAGAATATCTATCCTAGTTTGTTTTACTTTATCTGTTCCTTCATAAGTTACCTGCAGTTTATCCCATATTTCTTTTACAGATTTACATGCAGATACTCTACTGAATTCTCTTTTGGATAAAACGCAACATAGATAGTTCTTTGCTTTAAAGTTTAAAGACAATTTACTTTTATCTGCTATTGTAATAATAGTAGTACCTTCACCAGGAACAATAACATAATCACCTACCTCTATTACCTGCCACAGATCAAAGTCTGTGCCTCGAATGAAGCATTCTATTTTCATATTCCAATATTGGTAGTCATCTCCATCGAAGAATGGAGGTCTGGTGACTGATTGGCCTTCAGCAAATCCTTGAGCTACCATAGATCTTCTCTAAGATCGTTGGATCTTCTTGATTGATTAGAGAATCTCGCTCTGATACCACTTGTTAGCCCTTTTGGTACAACAACAAGCTAACCTAGAGGGGGGGGGGGAATAGGTTTTCTAAAATTTGAAACAAAAACTTAAACACAGAAAATTATCACTTGAAGGTTTGGTTAGTTGAGTGTGATAGAGAGTAGCAGTGCGGAAGCAAATAAACAATCACACAAAGAACACAAGGGATGTATCCTGGTTCGGCCCTTCCCACATGGAAGTCCTACGTCCAGTCCCCAAGCAATCTATTGAAATTTTACTAACTAAGGGTACAGTCCCCCTCAAGGACAATACAACACCCAGCACCCTAGCTGGTCTTTTTCTCTTTCCCAGGCAAGAAGGAAGCCCACTTCTCTTACAGGTCAAGAAGCCAATCTCCTGGTATCAACCCCAGTGCGGTTCTGCTAGACTTAAACCCCTAGCTAGGTTCTACACTGTATACAGTCCTACAACTAGACAAAAATCTTTCTCAGAAAAGAAAGAACAAAGCTGAGAGTTTTACAAGAATGGACTCTAACCCAGAAACTCTCAGCAAAGGACTCTCCCCAGAAATTACAATGACCACACAGAGAGAGAGAAGAGAGGAGAAGGAGCTTGAAGCTTGAAGGCCTCAAATGCTTGAGCACTTCTTCTTGGGCTCGGGCTCTTTCTCTCTTTTCCATTGAGTGTGTCTGGAGTTCAGGTTTTTCACTTGATGTACACACTTTGAATGTTCTTCAGGAAAGCTCTCATGTTGTTCTTCAGCCTTGCTTCATCTTTTATATGAGTAGCTTTGAATAGATCCGTTGAAGATATCCGTTGGAACTCTTCTAGTCGTTGCTGCTTTTTCTATTCTTCTTCTTCTGACTGTCAGCCACTTGGTGGTCTTTGAAGTCTGCAAGCATAGAAGAAGATGTTTAGATCAAAGAGTGTTTCTGTCAAAAAGGCTCACACTTCTGTGTTTTCTACTGTCACCCAGAAGTGGTAGGTAAACCCTTTTTGTCTGACAGGAGAGAAGAGATCTAGAGGGATAGAAAAGATCTTTGTCAAAAAGATAGAAGATTACGCAAATGAAATATATTTGACTTTACACTAGATGTCAAAAATATTTTGAAATATAAAGGAAATCGATGTTTAAGTTGAAATCTATGTTTGAACAGAATCCATATTCTAATGAAATCTATGTTTCAACAGAGTTGATGTTTAAGTGAAATCCATATTTTCAAGGGAATCGATGTTTAAGTGAAATCGATGTTTGAGTGAAATCGATGTTTGAGTGAAATCGATATTTAAGTGAAATCGATGTTTGAACAGAATCCATGTTTAAGTGAAATCGATGTGGCACTTTGTGAACTGAAATCGGTGTATATTGAATAGACATTGATTTTACTTTTCAATGCAAATCACACAGCGATAGTGCCATAAATGTATATTTATTAGAAAACTATAATATTAAATATATTTAATAATATTTAATTAATTATAAGTTTTGTTATCACCAAAATATAAGGATAAAATATAGAAGTGGTTCAACATACACAACTATATATTTTAACATGCAAATCATAAGCACCGTTACATATTATAAGTATTATCATACAACCATCATTCCCTTCAAATAGTGGATTATTGGTTATGCTGATAGAATGAAGTTGCTCTTTGTGAGGTACTCTATGATTCCAGATAGATGCTACGCACATGAGCCCTCATTTACAAATGTAGGGCAAAAATCTCATGGGTCATAAATTTAGTAGAGATCATTCGATCCACCGCTTAGCTAAAACAACTCAAGTAAAATGTTATAGAAAGGCAATTAAATTAAACTAAGTAGGAAGATAACAAATACACTAGAAACGATGAAGTAAAGTGTTGAACCGACCTATACAATGGTGAAAGGAAGACATGCACACAAACACACACACACACAAAATTCACAATGAGGTACTCCTCTTGGACCAAGATTAGTTAGCATGTGCTAGTCTACACTTGGTCTAGTCAACTAGTCTTAGCAATAAAGAACACAACCACTAGTCTTCTGGTCAGGCACGCCAAAGGACATGTTACCTTCCAACTATTGTCTCACACTTAACCGTCTTTACACGCACGAAGATATGTGACCACTCAACATAACTAACTCAACTATACTTTGGCCAAGTGGCCCCATGTCTGAGCACCTCTACTAGACTTCAAAACATCGTAGAATGAAGCAAGTGAGAAAAGTAGGACTAGTTGGGGATTGTGGCCCCACAACTTACCACGATGTCCTCTCTCCCAACCACGTGTGCTCACAAGCGATATACACAAGTCGTTGCCCCTAACCATTTTCCCCAGTCTGGACGTAAGCTCAAAACATAAGGGGTCCCAAGAAATAATTGCAAACTGGTTGTGCCCAAGGCATGAAGACGTACCTTTGACCCCTCTCAGTCTTAATGTGATCAAAGCACCAAATACCCAATTAATGGAGGTGTCACACTAGGAATGTAGCACTGATTGCCATGAGACTGATCAGAGTGCGTGGAAATCTAATTGGAATGACTCATTGAAGCTCAACTGAGAACGCATCTAGCCCTAGATGATGCCTTCTAACCACATCAGGATGGCACATCTATAGATAACTCAGGAAACTTTCAGATGATAGATCCCTTAAGGAACCCCAAGGGAATAAAAGGGCCAAGTCTATTGTGTCACTGTCTGAGAATGCACCAATGTACATCGATGCCTTTATGGGGATTTGTCAATGCCATTGACGCCTTAATGTGATCATTGAAAACCCTCGGAAGACATGCCATAGACATGGCCCTTTAGGTTAAAACATCTACATATAGGTGTTTGGATAGAGCTATCCCTCCTTAGGATCCCCAAATCTCCACCCCTAAATCACCCCATTTCAAAGAGAAAAACATAAAAGAAGAGGAGTAGAGGAAGGAGAGTCCATTTCACACCATCACAAGCATGCATTCAATGAGAAATTAGAATGAAACAAAACTCACTATACACCTTTAGCATGAGAACCCGCAAATATAAAATAGCCCAAGATCTCTCTCCTAAAACATGCTTCTAGCATGAGAACCTTTGAGAATTTGAGTTTATAGAGTAGGGGGAAGTCATTATACCTCAAAATGAAGAGCTTAAGTTGTTGGGGATTTCTTGTAGTTGGCTACCTTCTCAATACTATCACTATCTCTATCACATCCCGATCCAACCCTTGTAAGATATTATTTGTTTAAAGTAAGTTCACACAGTTCTATCCCCAAAGATCGCCTCACAATATATATATATATATATATATAGTCCAATAATATTCTCTCGATTTTCAATATGAGACTAATTCATTTCATTTCTACCCCAACCTCTATATGTAGTGGTGGCTCCATAATGTTGGCAGCTCCATATTGACCTCACACTTGCCTTCTCTCTAGATAGCCTAAGGGAGAGTGAGGAGAAAGAGAATGGAGTTCAAAGGGGTTCCCTATATAAAGGCCCAAGTATTTAAATGCATCAATGCACTATGATGTGATTCATTGAGAATAGTATGCATAGCTTGATGCCTTCAAAATGCGTCATTATGGACTGGTCATACTTTCACCTATCGGGCTTGTCTTACACCCAACATACAAGATTGACACTTGACAAGTCTGATCAATGCACTAGCAGACATGTCTATCTGACCATACACATTCTCAACCATGCAGTTTACCATCTAGTGTTCAGGTTTAGATGTTTGACTTTGACCAACGCACTATGAGAACACATCATAATGTTCATATGCGACTATTTGATAGAGGTCTGCCACTTTGGTTAGAGCACAATCTGACACCCTGTCTCCACTACCAGACAACCACTTAAATGGGTCATCTTATATGTTTAGGTGATCACTGGACACTCCTAAATCTGACCACTCTTAGGTTCGAAAGCGGGTCTCACCTCCATCCAAGGCTTGGCGTGTTCGAACCAAAAACCTAACCATGCCATCATCTTAATATACAAAAAAAAATATTTAGCGGCATGCATCTATAATAGAAGAAGATTTGAATGTTGTACTTTCTATATTTCCTTTATTTGACTCACTTTGGCTAACCTAAACTCCATATCTTTCAATGTTTTTTTCTTGAAGTTCTTTTAATATAATAATTATCGTAATAACAACAACAAGGAAAAATTATCTATATATCTTTAAAATCTTTCATGTTCAAGGATATACTCTCAAAATCTAATTATTAGATTGTATATACCTCAAATCGAAAGAAATTATCATATATGTCCTTACTTTTCATTCCATCCATCTAACTAAATGAGTTAGGTACCCTTTTTTCTCTCTCTCTCTCTCTCCCCCCCCCCCCCCCCCAAACCTCTCTCTTTTCCCTCTCGGGAGTGTTTCTATCTTTGCGCCTCTATTTGATAGCTTTGTACAATGGATGATGAAATATTCTTTAGATTCTGATAATCAATTAATCAAAGAGATATAATAAATACTTTCTTTCTATTCGAGGGTTAAACAATATAATAGTTGAATTTTGAAAATATGTTTCTGAATATAAAAGATTTCATAGATATATAAATATTTTTTCCTAATAATAATAACAAAAAAACAACAACAACAATAATACATGAAGTATGCTCTCCCAAGTTCTCTTCCCTTTTATGGCCACCAAATTACGTTGCTATTTGTCTTTGAAATCCTTTCGCCAGTTACTAAGAAATCTTAGTTATCCGAAGGACTCCTAATCGGGTCTATCCTTTTGTAAATACGATATATTGCATAAACACAACATGCTTTACACAATAGTTTTCATATAACTTAGATAATATAATAGTGACTAAGGTGTAAGGGCGGGTTGTAAGTTTAGCCCATGTCATGTTGGGATCTCTCTCTAGAGTTTTCTAGAGAGAGGAACTCCGGGGTTTTTTCCCCTTCCTCTTCTTGCTCTGGTGACCTCGGTCTCCAGCGGCGTCCTCCCTCCGGTGGGGAGGGGGTCTCTTCGCCGTTGCGAAGCCCCCTCCCCCCCGTGTCCCGTCTCCAACCTGGCAGCGGAGGTCTCTTCCCCTTAGGGGGCTCTTTTGGTCTGGGTTCTTCCCAGTTTTTGTTTCCCTCTCGGCTCCGGTGGTGCTGCCATCATCGGCGGCGTGCAGGTCTCCGATCGTAGCCTCCCGACTGCGGATTAGTTTCTCCATGGCTTATGTTTGTTTTCTAGTAAGTTCGTACTGTAGATCCTATGAGATCTGTTTTATGTGGCTTCTTCTCTGCAACTGGAACAAGGTTGTGGTGCGTCCTCATCTTGGTGTTCATCCCCGTCGAATCTGTGAGTTGGATGGTGTTCTTGGGCTTTTCCAGCTACAGTTGCTTCATCTGCCAACGTCGAGCTCCTCCCCGACGGAAAGACTGGTCGTGGACTTGCCTAACCCCGTCGGTCGTCTGTCGGCCCTGTTCGACGGCGCTTCTCGGCGGCCTTGTGCGACGTCTGGCTTTTTCTCTTCATCCCCCTCAGAGGGATGCTGGGTGGCTGGCTGGCTTGAACCGGTGCAGAATCATGCTGTGAAGCTTGTTGGTATTGCCCCTGTTAATGATGATTTCTTTCCACTCCGCTCCCTTGTGTTGGGACTGAGGATTTCGGTGATGCTCGTGGTTGTGCTACTTCCGTACACCATCACCTCGTGTACGCCGTCCGAGCACCTAGTTTGCTGCACATTTGAGTTGCAGCCTCTCCTTCTGAGTGGCCACCCTCAGCAGTATAGTGTCTTCCTCCTTCAAGCTTTGGCTATCTTGGGGCTCTTCCTCTGTCATCCGGCTTGGAGCTTTGTGACTTTTACTCGGTGGTCCTTGTGTTCTCCTTTTGGACTTGTACCTCTTTGTGGTGATGTTGTGAGTTTTGGCGATCTGTTGTCTCCATGCTCCTGTGTGCAGAGTATGGGTAGCCATGTTTTCACTGTTGTACTCTGTACTATCTGTTTACTTTAATATATTATGTTATTATCTTGTCAAAAAAAAAAAAAGGTGTAAGGGCGGACTGTACTGTCCCGTAGACCGATCGATCCATGGGATGACCGGTTTGTTTGGAGCCTTTGACCCACTTGAACATCATAGGTTTGGTATAGTTCCATATCGAAGTGCACCAAATTGGGCGATTTCAGATCATATTCTTAAAAACCTCAGTGCGGGACATCCAGGAACTTCTAGTGAGTGAACAACTTCACAACATCTAGACTATTCAAGGCTGCTACCTCCTTGCTGTGCGCATCGACCCAAGTTTAAAAACTTCATCACGATCTTCGCCGTCGCTTGAATAATCACATAAAAGTTTCATCCAATTAGATACACAAGAAGATCGAAAAAGAAGGAGAAGTGTAAGAAAGTAGTTCTGCTTCTTGTTGTAGCATTGAGAAGTAGGAGATCGAAAAAGAAGGAGAAGTGTAAGAAAGTAAGGGAGCAAGAAGAGTAAAGAGTCACCAATCTAGGCATTCGGTGTCAAGGGCCGTGGTCACACGCCCCTCGCGGTCACCGCGCTTTCACTTGAGGATGGCGAAGGTGTATAGGTAGGTAGCGACGAAGAGTAACGTGAGTAGCATAGACGGATGTAGAACATACCCAGTGAGGTCACGTAACCCCATTGAGATTTTTTTTTTTTTGGGTCTTAAATGACCATCTAAAATAGCCGATTTGGGTGATGTGTATATAAGGGTGACCCCACTCAATGACCGGGTGATGACTCGACTGAGACCCCCGACCCTACTCTGCCCTGCTCCCTTATTTTTATAATTTTTTTTTTTACCCTAACTAACTCACCCAGCGCCGCAGCGTGGCTTTCACCCCTCCCTACTGCTCCGCTCCTCTTGCCGCAGAATATGAAAATTCGTCGAGTACAATTGTAAGGAAAGAATTGATTGTAATGAATTATCTCATTTTTATCTTAATCTTTTAGTTTGCATCTTGAATGTGGTAAGTTGTGGCGCTGTGCATCTTTGCTCATGTAAGACTATTTTATGCCGTGAATTGAATTTTAGATGTTGTTCAAGTTAATTTTTAGGCAAATTCAATTCACCCCCTCTTGATTTCCCATACTATCGGGTCTTCATATTTCTTTTTTTATTAAATATATATTTAAAATTATAATTTTATATTATATATAATATAAAATTATATAAATATTAAAAAATAATTTGAGTGACCCCACTGAATAACATTTCTGTGTCCGTCCCTGGCGAGTAGCAAGTGCAAGGGCATTTGGGTGACACTAAGTAGCGAGGCAGGGGAGGGGGGGGGGGTCTCCATAACTACTATGGCTCGAGGGAGGAGAGTAAAGACGAGATCTTTAGTAGAAGTGGGGCATGAAGGGAGCTTTTGAACCAACCCAACTCGACTTGGATCAATACACTACTTTACCATACCATGAAAAATAAGTACATCTAATTTCTAAGGTCCCTTGATAGTGACAAGTGTTAAAAAAAAAGATATACTAAAAGGATGACCACTATTAAGAGTACTTTCTATGCTGAGAAGTTATCAAAATTTAGAAAGATAATTAAGACACAAATTTCTATGCGAATACCAAAAAAGGAAGAAAAGGACTGATGAAAACTGCACCACTCACACTTTATTAGTTGCATATAGTAAGAGTATTTTTGACGACCATGAACCGTATATATAAAAAATATGTAGGTAAGATAGATATAAACAAGTAAAAAACATCACCATAAAAAAATGTCTGAGCCCGGGTTCGAACCGGGGACCTCTAGTGTGTGAGACTAGCGTGATGACCAACTACACCACCCAGACCTGCTTCAAAGTCCCATAGCTTCTAAGATTTAAAATTAATTGACATAGAAACTATGTTTACTGCATACTTGATGCGCTCAAGTAACACCGTACTATATTCTGCTTTTTATAAAAAGTTAGCAAAACATAATTAGGCTCAACAAAGCTAATTTCTTCGTAGGCATCCCAAGCTCCCAATAGTTGTTGTTTTCTATTTCATTTAGAGTCTCATAAGGTAGACCCCAGCCCAACTCATTTCTTCCTACAAATTGGGAGAATAGAGAGTAAGATCGAGTGCGAAGATTCCATCCATCTTGCCACCGTTATGGAGTGAGTAACCTTGTTGCCGAAGGGAGTGCAAGTGCATTGTACATATATGAAACACTAGTTCTATGTTTGTATGTCGATTTTTATAAAATATTAAAATAAATAAAAATATAAATTAATTACTAATATCTGATTATAAAAAAATAAATTTACTGTAAAACGTATACTGTATTAAGGGATAACATTTACTGTTATAGCTCTGTCAATGATTAGAAAATAAGTCAAATATCTAATAATTTTTTTAATTAATTTATCCTAAAAAATAATATTTATAAAGATATATAATTTTGATTGTAAATAATTATGTTATTATAAAACATAATAAAAAAATGAAATAAATAGAACAATTAAATAATAAATTTTATAAAAATAACTGATTATTCTTATATGAAAATTAGATTATTTGTTTCATAGACATTATTAGTTCAAATGCACCGGATCTTCAATTAAAATAGGTACAAATAAAAAGAAATAGATTACCGGCATAAATGTCACTATAATGAGAGTTGCAATACATTTTTAGAAGATATATTACTTATATAGATAAATCAGAGTTAAGGAGGAAGGAAAATGTAATAGTATAAATCAATAGAAAATTACTCCTCATATGGTGCTTATATAAAAACTGTGAATTAAAAAATTTGATTTTCTTCTGAGAACAAAATGATGATTATATTAGTAATTGAAAACTAAGATTTGGCCGATTATGGGAAATGAAAGATGGCTAAATCAAAGTATTTATTATGTTTTATTTGACCTATTAAAAGACCCAATGGTTGTAATCTTGTTTGGCTTTACAAATTTCTAGGGTCATTAAAATAAATAAGTTTAAGTCCTTTGAGTTTCCTAAGTCTTAAGTAATGTCTTTATTAAGTGTCTTTTCGTATGAAGAGTCTCTTTGTTTTAAACTCTATATATAGAGTCCTATAACCAAAGAAGAGAGGAGAAGAAAAATTTGAGTTCTTATGTGTGCCTCCGAAAATGGAGTTTATGCTTGGGTGTGAAGCCCCTGGTTAAGAATTCCGCAATGTGGTCCCTGTGAAAGGGAGGGTGTGAAGCCTACACTCCCACCTCCTATCCCTCTTTCCGGTGTGATTCCGGTGACCTCTCCCCTTTCTCTCCCATCCTTAACCCCTTTGCTCTCTCTCTGTCTCGCATCACTAACCCTTATGTTACCAGCAATATAGGTACTAACATAGAGTCTGTTTTATGATAACATAAAGTTGTTAATATTAGTAATAAATATATGTTAAATTTTCATATTCATGTAAACCTAATAATTTTTCACAATGCCCTTTCAATAGGTATTTTTATCTATTAAATCACTATTTAAAAAATTATTAGAAAGATGATAAGATAAATTATGAAAGACAACTTGCTTAGACACATTTTCTATAATTTGGGATCTCTTAGCATATTTTGGAATGGGATTTTAGCTTGGGACGTTTTCTACTTGTTGGATTAGGTTTTGAGCTAATTTGAGAGCCTATTAGACTTGCAATATAGCTTAATTAACCCACATTTTCATACACAAATGGGTATTATAATTACAACGGGAGTGTTTTTCTTTGGCCCAACATGCTACATTTGGGGTCATTTCTTTGCTAGATGTTATAAAATATGATTTAGTCTCCAACTATAATTTTTAATTGAGAGCATCTTATTGTACACCACGCAGAGGGTGTGTGTGCACACATAGGACAGTCATTGACTATTCGGTACCACGCCGTGACGGCGTGGCGCCATTACAACGTGGTGTGCGTACACACCCCCTCCGCGAGGTGTGCATCAAGACATTTCTTTTTTAATTTGATATTTTATCAGAGTTTTACATTTGATGATAGAATTTATTCTGTTCCCCTCTTAAGAGCTTATATTGTCATTGCGTTATAATTAGTCCGAAGAAATTTTATGATTTATTTTTTTCTTTTATTTTTATTTAAAGTATCTATATTTTTATTTTCAATTTAAATTTTATAATTAGCGGGGTGTTACAATTCTATTAAAAAGATGCTAAAAATAATTGAGTTTAAGATAGAATCAAAACGTGCATTGCTAAGTATAAAATTAATTTTGTGTTCGTCCGAATAAAGATTACAGCTTTATCTTGTTCTCTTGTTAGAATTTTCATCTTGTCAAGCCACATATGTCCTCTTCTGATATATCTGATGAAGATGAGAAATAAAAAATGCAGACTAATAGCGAGGAGTTATCTTTATGTATTTCCAAATAATCACTTTTTAAATTGATAGAATCGGTTGCATATGTTTTTTAAATTTGTTTAGCAAGATTCGTTTAAAAAAAAGGAAGAATAGCCTTAATAAACTTTTGTGAAATTTTAGTTGTTTTAGATAGGAAATAAAGTGTTCTGATACTGTCAAGTGACGGCACTTAAAAGACTATATTTATTATAATAGTATAGATTATGTCACATTTGAAGTAGATGTATAGAAACTACATCAAAAGGTAAAATTTAGCATTTTACAGTCTCTAGAATCAGTCTTTATTTTTCCCACCCTGTATCTCTCTCATTTGCCTGTGACTATCTTCCTCTACATTTTTCACAATTTTTTTTAAAAAAAATATTATAAGGCTAAAAAATATTGATATCTAAATTAATATTTCAACCAAAAGGGCCGGGCTTCGTAAGTCCGCAAGCGAGACCGGTCCAGTCCGGTTTGTTCAACCCGTGCCATGAGGACTCGATATATCACCGGCCCGGACCCGACCACGGCGCTGTTTAGACCTGCTTCCAGTCCAGTTCCGGTTCTTGCTTGCCTTGCAGGAGAAGAATTCGCGTGTAGAGAGGGTTGCCGAGGGGAACAGGGCGGAAGAAGCCGAAGAAGCCAGGCAGGGGAAAGGGCAGGGAGCAGCAGCCGAGCATGGAGGTTCAAGAAGGCGAGCAGCAGCAGCAGCCCCTACTCACCCTCGCCCACAAGCTCTTCCTCCTCACGCACCCCGATGTCGACGACATCGAGAAGGTCCGCCTTCGGGAGGAGGCCTCCGCTTCCATCAAGGCCGATGGTGAGGGACATCGCCGCCCGTTCTTTGCTTTTCCCGTCGATTCTTCCGATGCCCGTGTCCTGATGCCGTGTGGTTTCCCCAGACATGGCCTCGTTGTACGAGTCGCTGGCGGCGGCGTCTGTGCTGGAGATGGACGCAGGTGTCCTGGACTCGATGCGCAGGAGGATGGAGGATGAGATCAAGAAGCTCGATGAGAAGTGAGTTCTTCTTTCCTGATTGGCTGTTCTCCGAGCATTTACCTCGTTGCCTTGCGGTTACGCTAGATCTGTATTTGCTGACAGCATAGAAAAAGTTAATAAAATAGGATGAAGGGGGATAGATTTGACGACAAGTGGTCTTCTTCGTATGGAAACCACTTTAGCATCATTTTGATTTAGTATATGCCTACTTTTGGTATCCGGATTTCAGTTTGTGAACAGTTATGGAAGCAGTAATTGCATTGGCTGATGAATTCATCGTTCTCCTTGTGAACACTGACCAAGCTTCAATCGTCTGAATCGTGTTGTAGTCACTGGTGATAGCATGAAAATTTATGAGCTCTTCTGAACTCTTATTCCAACCTGCATTATGAAGTATGAACCGCCTCTTTTATGGACCCATTGACACCATGGTCGTGCATTTCCTCTTTATCATTTAGGGTTTCTGCATAAATGCCACTGTTAAACCGAAGATTGTGGTAGAATCTGTCATTTACGTGCATACTTTTCATTTGCAAACTGAATGACACGAATGACCTTCCCATCGTCTTCTGTTAACAAATGTTACGATCGCCTGATTGACTTTGGTTAACACTTACTAGCAATTAGAGCTGGAAAATGTGAGAGGAGAGAGGGATACAAAAGAGGGACCAGATTGGGTGGATGGGGGGGGGGGTGTTCTGTGGATCATTTTGGAGCCTTCTCTATAATGCCTCTGGCACCATACTAGGGGGGGGGACAGGCAGATTGGATCCCTCTCCCTGAGTGTTTTAGTAAAAAAAAGTTAAAAGATGATGAAAAAAAAGGATCCCTCCATGTGGGCACAGGGACATATGATGCAAAAAATTGAAGGGTATACATGCAAATGTGAATCCAGGATGTACACTCAAGTAGATTCTTTCTAACAGGGGGTATGTGTAAGATAACCTAAAATTATGTAGTGGATAAGTTCGTCATTGATGTACCTAAAATTTTGAAGTGGATAAGTTCATCATTGATGTTGGAGGTAGGCATTGTGATCTTGTCTCTGATGTTATTAGAACCTACTGAAAACCACCACCCTTATCATATGCCAAGGACTTCTCATTACCATGGCTTTTTGCTTCTCTTTCTGATTCGAAAGATTCCCTTAGATTCTGTTAACTTCCAAAGTGGGAGTGGCAACATGATGTACTTATTAGCTTAGTGTGTGACAACTCATTGACTTGTTTGTGAGCAAAAGGATGCAATATTTTGTCTTAGTTTTGCTTTTGGGGGATTTTTTTTTTTAAAGTGCATGCTGTTCAATTTTAGTATGTCTTTTTCACTAGAGACTATATTATTTCTTCTGTCCTCTCAGGATAGCTGATGCTGAAGAGAATTTAGGTGAAAGTGAAGTTCGTGAAGCTCATCTTGCAAAATCGTTGTTTTACATTAGGATAGGTGATAAGGTACATCTATCTCTATCATAAACTCTTCTCCATGTTTTTGTCTTTATTATTGCTCATTACTAGATGTTTTCATATTTATAAAGAATTCCTACTAAATGCAGGAAAAGGCATTGGAACAACTCAAAGTAACAGAAAGCAAAACAGTTGCAGTAGGGCAGAAAATGGACTTGGTGTTCTACTCATTACAACTTGGGTTTTTCTACACGGACTTTGACCTTATCTCTAAATGCATCGACAAGGCCAAAAAGTAAGAGAAATATCCCAAATGAATGCTTTTCAACCTTCAGTTTAAATAATTTATTCACCAGTTGAATGATGTTCGACTTTACATATGATTGACAGCTTATTTGAGGAGGGAGGTGACTGGGAAAGGAAGAATCGTTTAAAGGTGTATGAAGGCCTTTACTGCATGTCCACCAGGAATTTTAAGAGAGCAGCAGACTTGTTTTTGGATTCAATATCAACTTTCACCACATATGAGCTTTTCCCTTATGATACTTTCATTTTCTATACTGTTCTTGCAAGTGTCATATCATTGGATAGGGTTTCACTTAAGCAGAAGGTACTTTATTTTCTTGCTATGTTTTATTATTATTATTATTATTTTGCCGGGACAATTATCTTTTATTCACTACATGGTAGGTGGTGGATGCCCCAGAGATCTTGGCTGTGATTGGCAAAATTCCACATCTTGCTGAGTTTCTGAACTCTCTATATGGTTGCCAGTACAAGTCATTCTTTTCAGCATTCTGTAAGTGCTTTCTTTGTATTCATCATGTTTTCTTTTTCCATTGCTTAAAATCAAATGGTCATGGAATTCTTTTCCAATTTTTGTATGCATTTTCTTGAATGCTGCTATGCTGTACCATTTCTGGTGATACAGTTTTTGGACCTTATGCTGTATCATTGAATCTGTTGGGTTTTCTATGAGCTAGTTATTTGTCATAATCTTGATTAAGATTCTACACGCTGAAACTCAAAAGTCTTTCTGCTTTGCATAGGCCATAGAGTAAAATTACAGATTATCTACCCGATGTTTGGCTAAGAGGAATAGCTTGGGTATATGTTAGGGTCAGTGTGCTATGTTTTTCCTCATTACATAAATGGATAGCATGCCAGTGATTGGCAAAATTCCACATCTTTCAGTTTCTGTGCTTCCTCTGAGATTGTGAGTATACAAGTATTTCTTTCAATGTTTCCCTGTATCATTTTTCTGTGTTGCATCCCCTTGCTTCAAATCACATGACCCAGAATTTGTGCTACTGAATTCTGGTGAGATCTTTTTTCACACTCCTTATATGCCGCTGGTGAACCCCATAATGGTCACACACTAACACTAACACTGTATATATATATATATGAAAGGTATGGGTAGGCTTCATAGCCAAAGGAAGTCACAGGGCTCCCATCCTCCAACCCTGTCTTCTCTCTCTCGAGCAGTAGGGAAACCTGAAGGGGGGGGGTCCCTGGTTGCGCAGGAACCTGAGGGGGGGGGGGGGTCCCTCCGGTCATGCAGATCGGAGGGGCTCCACCTCTCTCTTCTCTCAGATACATATATAAAAAAAGAAGGAAAATAAAATTGCAAACAAAAGTTTTGGAACCGGTGGTGCCCCAGTTGGACTGGCACCGGCGTTATCCCTGAGTAAGCCACTGGGGGTAGATACCCCTGGTCCTCTTGTCCCCTATACACACTTGGAAGAAAAAGAAGAAGATGAAAGGACAAAGAGCCTACCTCCGCCACAATCCACTGGGGGGAGGTACCTCCGGTAGGCCTCTCCCGAACCTTATAAAAGGAAGGGGGAAGCCCACACAGAAGGGGGCTTCGGGGAGCAGCACGAAGACTTCTTCTGGGCAGCCTGTGCAAGAGAGCTGGAGCACTTCAGAAAGAGGAGCACTTGAGAATTTTGGAGCAGATCTTGAGGGTCTCTACTGGGCAGCCAGCGCAAAGCAAGCTTTTGGGGAGACATTTCGAAGACTTGAAGTTGAGGAAGACTTGAAGCTTAGAAACCTGCGCAGAAGATGAAGAAGACTGCTGTCTGGGAACTTTCTATAAAAAACCCTCATTAGGACATGTTTGCAAGCATGCCCTCATATGAAGAAAATTTATGTATCCATGTTATATACATGTTATAAAAGGACAAATGATGTGGAATAGTTCTGGGATTTCTTTTCTGAAGTTGGGTAAACTCTGCAAAAATCTAGAAATCATAGTTTTACCCTGTACTTTTGCATAATTTCACAAATACCCAGAAGAATGCAAGAAATTCAGAAGAATCAAAAGTTTGCACAAGGACACTAAAGCAAGGTTTGCCGTATCTGGGGCATAGTTGTCAAGGCGACCAAGGCGTAGTTGGGGTCTCGGATCGCCTAAGCGCTTAGGCGCCCGCTTAAGCGGTGCCTAGGCGTTTAGGACGGAACCAAATATGAGTTGTTTTCAAGTGTCCCTCTTACATGATATTTATGTATCTATTAATATATATAATGATGAAAATTCAATAAAAAATATCATAATATGACAGACATAAAGACAATGACATATCATAATATGGCATATATATTATTAAAATAATACATAAATTTGAGAAATATATATAATAGCTATGTATCACAAAAAAAATACTTGTAAAAAAATAAAATGTCACAACAAAAAGGTCAAAATTATATGAAATCAACAAAATTTAAACTACAAGTAAACAAACTCACATTATATATCATAAAGTCATAAAAAATCTAAATTGACATCTTCAAATAAATAAGCACACTAAATAAGAACAAGAAGTGCAAATATCATTCTATCATCAGAAAACTAATTTCCAACTTTTAAAACAAACCAGTAAATACACATACATGTAAATATGTTAAATAAAAATAAGAAGTACAATATCTTAACACACTTAAAACAAGTAAAAACTAAATGAGTTCATTACATAATCCCACAATATGTCTAAAAATTGAAAAGAAACTAGAAAATGACAAGTCTCATGTGTTTGGGTGATGATAGTTTAAGTTTGACCAAATCCTGAGAGATCTCAAGTAGACTAAGTGCTGTCAGTAGGAGAGCGGCTCCCTTGGAGAAGTCACATGCACGTTTGATTTTTTTTACCGAACTTTAAATTTTTAGTGTTCCATATGGTTTATTTGAATTATCAAATTTTTAGATAGGTCAAATTATGAGAGATTAGAAAGTTAGCATTTCGCTAAAATTATCGAAATCATGATTTTCTTCTTCGATGGGAGAGTTGACTTTTTTGGGTAAGAGATATGATTTTTTTGATATTTTTATTGTATTCAAATGGGGGATACTTTCTTATTTATATGTAATATCTTAAGTAAATGAAACAACAAATTATAACATTTACTTAAATGATATTCAGGTAAATAAGATGTTTCCTGAAATCGGGCTGGACTCAGCCTTGGAAACCAACCTGAATTTGCTGTCTAAACGGGTCTAGGTGCGCCCAAGCGCCCCTGGCGTGCGCCTTGGCTGCCTTAGCGGCGCCTTGGGGCGCCTTTTCTACTCTTAAAAAGGCGGGGTGTTTTAAAGCGGCTAAGGAAGCGCCTTAGCGCTTAAGCGGCGCCTAGGCGTCCGCCTTGACAACTATGATCTGGGGACCCAGCTATGCTAGGTTTCCCCAGATACAGTATGGATTGGAGTGTATCACACTGGCACGCTTCGATCCGTCCGGTTCCCTTTCAAGAAAATAATTTTAAAGAATGAATAAAGAAGAAAGACCAACAACCCGGACTGGCTGTGTTTGGGAATTGGAGATTCCCAAGTTCGGTACATTGGTACAACTCGGGCGCATCACACCACCACACCGGTATGGTGTGGTATGCCCAACCTTGTACTATAGTTGTGCTAGAAATGACAATTATACCTAGAAAGGGTAAGAAATTGCAAGAATATGCAGAAAGGGTCAGAAATTGCAAGAAACCCAGAAAGGGTTAGAAATTGTGAGAATATCCTAAGAGGGTCATAAATTGCAAAAAATACTAAAAAGTGGTCGTAAATTGCACAAATACTCAGAAAGAAGCAGATCCAGCAGACCGACGGTAATTATTTTGGTGATTCAATGGTCCGATTGTGATGAAATTTAAATTCAACTGTCTGATCGTGACATAAGCAAAGTCAATGACCTGATCGGCTGATCGTGACAAAAGCAAAGTCAATGATCTGATCGTGACAAAAGAAAATTCAATGGATCAAATGCAAACTAAAGCAAATTCAAAGGGTTGTGACCGGATGTAATCTCGAAGACCCGTTTGCATAATTAGGGCCATTTGTAAAGGTCTTTAACAACTAGGGGTGTAAACGAGCCGAGTCGAGCCGAGTAGTATGCTGTTCAAACTCTGTTCGTTAATTTTTAATCGAGTTCGAGTCGAGCTCGAGCTATATCGAGTATTGAAAATGTATGTTCAAACTCGGCTCGTTTAAATACTCTCGAGCTCGAGCCCTTAACGAATATTTTAACGAGCTTAATTGAATTTGCGAGTTCGTATATATAAGTAAGTTCAATCCAATCTACAAGTAAAAAATTGATCGTTCATAAGACCTAAATTTATCTTATTTCAAACTCATATCTCAATAGTTTTGATAAGTTACTTAATTTAACTATTTTAATATAATGTTTGAAATATATTCATAATTTGTTACAAACAATATGAGATTAATAGATAGACACCGCAAGAGAGGGGGTTGGTGTGCGACAAGGTAGGGGCGGTGCTGTAACTCCCCTTCGCACACCGCCTAGAGCCTCCTTTCTGCACTGTCAGTGACGGTACTGCGGCCGCCGAGAGCACTATTTGCCACTGACGGATGGTCCACAGTGGTCGCTTGAGATGCCAATGGCCAACAACGCACCCCTCGGTCCCACCGGGGGGCTCACCTACTGCGCAGGTCGATCTCGAGAGGAAGAAGATACTTGATATGCTGGGGGACCTTGCAACATTAAATTTTATGTTCATGCCCCTATTTACATGATCTGTGTATATACTCTCATTTGCATAATTTGTGTATATACACTGTGAATTTAGTCTATGATATTTAAGCCTTCAAAAATATTTTATATTGTAATAATAACTGTATAAAAACAAATAAATATTTTTATATCAATATATACTTATTATATTTAAAGAAATATTTAAATGAAGTGTTAACGAGTACTAAGACAAGCTCTTAACGAGTATTTAATCGAGCTCTTAACGAGCACTTAAACGAGTTGTTCACGAGTATAATCGAGCCGAGCTCACATGTGTTCAGACTCGGCTCGTTTATGAATCGAGCTTTTTTTCTTGTTCAAGCTCGGCTCATTAATTAAATAAACGAGCCGGACCGAGCTTTTATCGAGTCGAGTTTCGAACTACTCGTCGAACGTATCAGCTCGTTTACACCCCTATTAACAACCAATTGTAATTCAAATTACACAAATACAAGAAAGTAAACTTTTCAAATTTCTTTGCAAGAGAATGTACCCATAATGGGCGATCATCGAGGTCATCAATGTCATAATGGATATAGGCAAAAGGTGTTCTTTGATAGTTAATCAAAGGTGTTTAGACTCGTTCCAATGTAAATTAACATCGACTTTGGTTGATTTGAAAAGGTCTAGTGCACGAATCCTAAATCGTCTGATAAATCAAACATGAAATTAATGATATGCCAAAAAGAAATATACGTACATTTATCTAACGAAATGGATATTAAAAGAAAGAAATTCTGCGTGTAAATAGCCGCTTGGTCTGCATCTTAATGGGTTGATCAGAGGTTATAATCATAGGCAATCACCTTTTCCAGCATGAAGTCACATGTATCCCATACAACATCTGCTAGGATCCTCCACGTGGACCTGACATTTCCTACTAAGCTCCTTGTCTGATCTCAACCTCTATGTAGTCAGAGGCGTGAGGCGACCCCTTGATTGCCTCAGCCTCAAATGCCTAGGCAATTGAGGTGATATACTATCAAATAATATATACATATATAATTCAAGAATATAATTATATACCTATATATATATCACGAAAATGCATGCATTAAACAATATATTTCCTAGCGTATGTGTGTGAGAGAGAGAGAGAAAGATAAGGGGGTTGACACAATGGGGGGGGAGACTGAGAGGGGGATTCAGTCCCTCTCTGGGGTGCATGGATGGCAAAGTCGGCCGACTCGAAGCGGAATCGGGCTATGGTGACCCGATTTTGGGGGGGGGGGACACTCACCCACCCACGGTACAAGGTGAAATCGGGGTGGATCGATCGGAATCGGGTGGAGTCGGCCCGACTCCGGCCGATCCACCCCGACTCCACTGGCTCCAGACTGCTTCCACGGGAAGCGGGGCCATGTTTAATGGAGTCGGCCCCTAGTCGGGTCGGATCCGCCTAGAGTCTTGGAGAGCCATATGAAATTTTATTTCTTTGGAGAGCCGCATGAAATTTTATTTCTTTGGAGAGCCTCATGAAATTTTATTTCTTGGGTGGAGACAGGAGCTGAGGAAGAGATACCTAAGTTTCATCCTGATAATCGCCTGGTTTAGGCATATGCAGAAGATGTAGAATTAGAAGAACATGTACCTGGATATGCGTCTGTTCCTGAGAGAGGTCAAAGATCCGAATTAAGAAGATCTGCCACTGTACAGGAGACTACTAGACTTTTTTCATCTCAGCTAGAATTCAGAAGGTCTACCACTCAATTGGACCCAAAAAGAAAGAAAGACAAAGGCAAGCAAAAAACAAAGTCCAATAAGGAAAGAAGAACAAACGAACCAAGAAGAAAATCACAAGATCGTACAGATGACTCTCCTGAGGAGACACATATTGGGGAGACATTTTCTGAGGCTCCACCCCTATCACCTCACTTGGCTACATTATATGAGGCAGAGCAAAAACATTATCAACGTCGAAAAAAGATGCTTAAGAAATGAAAAGCAGTTGGGAGTGATGACTCCACTCAATCACCTGATGATGATGGTGATGATGATGATGGTGCTGCTGCAGGTACTGGAGCCACAGGAGGTAATGGGCTTGTTGGTATCCTTTCAAGATATGAGGATTATTCAGTACTACCCCATCAACAAGAAGGAAGCCAATGAGAAGTACAAGAACAATATGGGGGATATGAAGGCCAACAAAGGTAAGCAGTGCATGATTGGGGATATGGGCCTTCTTATCCACCCTTTTTTAGTCTCCCAAAATTGCCATATTCAGATATCAGCTTTAGTAGTGGGACAAGTTACTTGGGCAATATTCAAACTACTGGATATGGTAGTTTCTTCACTCTAGGACAATCAGGAGAAAGTTCAAGCCAACAAGCAACGACACCTCGAGACATCCAAAGAGGATTCCAAGACATTGCCAATTCTTTGTTTGACTTTGGATATACCCAGTATGGGCCACCTACTCAGTGTCATGAGGGAGAGGATGAGGGTTCAGAAATGTCAAATTGACAAGGTATTTTTATTTATTTCATGTTATAAACTTGTATATATATATCTATTTTTTCAATGTATGAACATAATCATTATGTCTTAATCATTGTTATTGCTCTTTATGATACACGAACATGATAGGATTTGAATTTCATTGTGTTTGTATTCAATGAATGTTGTATGTGTTTTCATGATTTTCTGCAATTTTTACTGATTTTTTATGATTTTCCCGTGATTTTTTCTCATTTTTTACAATTTTTTAACCTGGCCTATCCTGGATCGGGTCGGGGTGGGATGGGTCCGACCCAGCCCCCGACCTGACTATGCCATCCATGCTGGGGTGTGTGTGTATGGTTGGGGGGAGAGAGAGAGAGAGAGAGAGCGCAGAGCATAGTGAGTTTATGTGAGAGATAGACGTGGAGAGAGCACCACTGGTGGTCAGGGGAGCAGTTTGGAGAGGATCGCTGCTGTCACACCCGAGAGAGAGAGAGAGAGAGAGAGAGAGAGAGAGAGAGAGAGAGAGAGAGAGAGAGAGAGAGAGAGGCTGCCTGGGCGGGCCGAAGTAAACTTGAGGCGCTGGCATTGGTAACTGGGCCAATGCGAGGTGCCATGGTGCTGCCTTACCTTGCCCCTCGTCAAGCCGACACCTCAAGCAATTTTGATACAACGCCTGGCCTCGCCCCGTCACCGAGGTGACGGCCTCAAGTGATTTTGATAGCACAGCTTGACCTGTTTCCCAGTTTCTTTACTTCTCTAAATGCTCTTCCCTTTTGGGAACCCATGAATATCCCAGAATTGATTTCTCTATCTCCGGAGAATGAGCTTCAGTACTTGTAATTCTTTTATGTGAGCGTTTCTGTGTATCTGCTTCAGTGCTTCTGATGTTATTCGAGTTTAGGATGCCCAATGTGATCCCATTCTCTTGCCTTCTCAGACTTTGAACTGTTATAAATATTTGTTTGTTTTGTCTTCTGCAGAGAATAAGTGAAAGGACAATTATAATTTTCTAATTTTATTTATTCTTTTTTTTTCATTCTCCTGTATGTACTTTGGCAAGGCAATCTTTTAGCAAGCTTTGCTCGCCAATTTTTTTAGCAAGCTTTGTTCTGTTTGACTGTTTGTTTTTTCAATTCTGCTTACAAGTGAAGTGGAGAGAGGAAAATGGGAATGTGACCTTGCTACGTTGCATATGTTAGATACTAGCTTCAAGGTTAACATTTTAGTCTATATACCTAACTTCTGTTCCTTCCAATAAAAGTTCAAACCATGTATAAGGAACTATTCGTCTTATAATGCTATCTAGGCCTTTTTCTGGGCACCTTGCCTTGAGAAACAGAAAGGTGGTGGCTTGTGGTTAATTTGACAATTGTATGTTGACCTTTGAAAGCCAGTCCACTGAAATTCTTATCTGGCCGTGTCTTGCCTTGAGAAACAGCAAGGTGATGGCTTGTGTTTAATTTGTCAATTGTATGTTTACCTTTGAAAGCCAGTCCCCTGAAATTCTTATCCGGCTGTATTTCTGAAAAGCCAGGGCAAGCACATATGGGTTTCATCAATTCTTAAGATGAACTTCCCTTGCAGAATGTTGCTGCCCTTAATTGCCCATGTGTTCCTATCCCTTTAACTATAAGTGGGTGAAGAGTAAAAGGGACACACCAGAATGAAAATATTGTTCAGAGAAGAGCCTATATCAATTGTGGTGGAATCCTTTCCGTTTGCATGTGAACTAATGACCACATTTCATCGAGAACAGAAAGCACAAAGTACATCACATGACAAACCAAAATAAGGGGTTCTCTACTAATATGATAGACTAAACCCCAAACCCACACATATGCCACCCACGGAGTTACACAAACCACTATGCAAAATTAGCTTTTCCCACCTGCCCTTGTTATGTAATAAATTAGAGTGAACAATTCTGGTCTCTTGCCACTGATCTAGCCTTCCTCAAGTATTCTTCCCCAAGTACTTTTATGTTTGTCATTTTCAAGTTTGTTAAATTTTGTGTGTTCGTTTGTTTGTGAGCTGGCATCACTTTGTGTGCGAATAGGCACACGTGTATGTCTGTTGTTGCTTTTAGGTATGTTTGTTTGCTTGTGTGTCCCATCAACTTTTAGAAAATTTCAGGGTCTGCTTTAACTTCCATTAACTGTTTGCTAATGAGAATTGAGAATGGCAAACCTTAGCTTCAAATGTTTTAGAAGGATATAAGTGATAAAGTGACAAACAATAAAAATGTCATTTAATGCTTGTTATACATTAGAATGTTTCCACATCACTTTCATATGCCATACATGCATTTATTTTCATTGCTTCAACAAATGACAGAGATTGTGACTGCCAGCTTGTGGCAACATTTGCTGGCGAGTGTTTTCTGCTTACCTTGAAGAGGATAAGGCACTTGTTGGTGACTTTTATTTGTTAAACTTTGGAGTGCTGTCCAATTGCTGTTCCTCTTCTCTTCATCTCCCCCCCCCCCCCCCCCCCTCCTTTTTGAAAGCTCTTGCAAAATGAACAGTTTCATTGCCAAGATTTTTCTGCTATCTATCTTTATGTAAACATTATCATTTTATCTGGAAGTTCTGATCTGCTGAAGATGGAAGCAAATCAATTTTGCAAAGAAGTTTTATTAAAATAAAAAATTCCATGAATAGGAAAAATATATGATACTGAAACGTGGAAGATAAATGGATAGTTCTTTTCTGTAATTTACTAGATTCAATGTACTGCTTAAAGTTTGATGTCATTATAAAGAGTGAAAGCGTGGCAAGCTAACCTCTAGGCCTGTTCTCCTAGTTAAACATGAGTAATGCTTTGCTCCCGTGGGTGAGGGAGCAAAGGCCCTGTTGGAATAGCCGGGTCTCTCTTGATTGGTTGTTTTTGGGTGTTATATGTGCCCCACCAAAAAGTTGCATTAAATGCATTAATAGATAGCAAGTGGAACAAATTGATGTTAAGTGGAACAAATATTAACATCTTTTTGTTCCACTTATTTACCTATTTGTTCCACCACTATCTACTTAAGTGGAATGTGGAACAAATAGGTATGTAAGTGGAACAAATAGAACAAAGTTGTTCTATTACCTATTTGTTCCACTTTTGCACCTATTTGTTTCACCACTACTTGCCTATTTGTTCTGCTTACATACCTATTTTTTCTACTTGCTATCTATTTGTTCCACTGACAAACATTTAATGCATTTAATGCAACTTTTTGGTGGGGTCCATACGACACCCAAAAGCAACCAATCAGGAGAGATCCGGCTATTCCAGTGGGGCCTCTGCTTCCTCACCCACTGGAGAATAGCATTTCTCGTTAAACATTGTCTACGTTGGCCTTTCCAGGTTTCCTAGGAGGGGGCTGAGTTTGATCTCAACTGACAGGGAGAACAGCCAAAATACTAGCCATGGCATCTGTGCTGTCAAGGACACTACTGCATTGACTAAATCAGCCTGAGTCAGATTGAATTGGCCAATTCTTTTATCAGCAGGCTGATTATGGCCACCAGGGTCAAAATGGAGACCAATTTATAAAGATGTTGTCATGTAGTTTTGTATTTATGTAAATGTCTTGTATATATAAATGTTTCTTTCAATTTATAAAAATATCTTTAATTTATGAAAAATACTGAAATAGGGTTTGCATTTCCACTGGATAGGCTGATTAAATGAGGGTGTCACATCCAGTTTTGGAATTTCTTGCTACTTGATGCACCTACTTTGGTATTACAATGCAAATACTCCTCATGAGTCATGATTGTATCTGGCATAGCGTGACATGAAAAAGGGCTTATGAAATATATCCTACTACTTGTGTTATTGCTTTAGTTTTCCTCTTGGACGAAGTGCCTTTTGCTCCAGTGATCTGTGGATTATGCAAATGAAATCTGTTCCAATGTTGTGTAGACCCCCAAGCTTCAGCACATAAAACTAGGTTTGTAGATAATGCCTTTCACAATTTACAGCAGGAACTAAGTCAGGGCAGCATCAGCATGTGATGAAGTGCTTTGTTATCAGGGCAGCATTAGAATGTGATTAAGTGCTATCTTTAAGGTGTATGTCGGCTATCAGTTAATACTTTTTCCTAGGCTTTACTTTTCTGCACCTGCATTTTTTTCAGCACTTTTGCAATTTTTTCTTTATTATTATGAAGATTATGTACTCTGGTGTATCACTTAGTTTTCTTCTACTTCTTTGTTTCAATGTTTTCAGCTGGGTGACAGATCAAATAAAATTAGATCGCTACCTACAACCTCACTTCCGGTATTACATGAGGGAGGTCCGCACTGTAGTTTATTCTCAATTTTTAGAATCCTACAAGAGCGTGACCATGGAAGCAATGGCGAAAGCTTTTGGAGTCAGTGTCGACTTCATCGATCTGTAAGCTCTCTTTTTTCTTTCTGAATCATGTCCTCCAGCAACAGTGTGAATGCTTCCCGCATGTTGTCCTGGTTCTTCCACTATCTTCCCGTACAGCTCTTTATTAGGTTTGCTAGATTCAGTGGGCAACTAGAAATCCCTTGTTCATGGAGATCTTGAAAATTTCCTCATGGTTGGTTGTTCGATGATCATAGGGAATTATCTCGTTTCATAGCTGCTGGAAAGCTTCATTGCAAGATCGACAAAGTTGCTGGCGTCTTGGAAACTAATAGGCCGGATGCTAAAAATGCTCTTTACCAGGCAACAATCAAGCAAGGGGACTTCCTACTAAACCGAATCCAGAAGCTTTCACGTGTGATAGACATGTAAAATCGGTAACTGCAGTTTTTCTTGGTCCATTCCTCTGGTTTTAAGTTATTGCTGTATGAGTGACTTGGTCAGCACATAATTTTAATCAGCTCTCTGAATGAATGAGAAAGGTCTTCACTTGTCTGTACCCTGCAAACAGAATTAACCACTGCCGGTAGAATTGTTGGGCACTATGAAGTGTAACAGTTCTTTCCTTTTTGTTTTTGTTGGGTGGTTCGTCATTGAAAGCTTGTATCTTTTAGTATCTGTTAGATACATTTCGTAGCAGGACATCAAGCATTCTTCATTAGTGACATATACTCCTCGGCGTCTATGGTTAATACTTGAGAACACACAGGAATTTACTTCAACAAGATGGGGTTGTACTGGTTACCCCCACCTTGTTTCATCACCGCCCTTCACCCCATTCCCTTATGCTCTAGTCCCCTCCCCTCATTTCTCTATCTGGCGTGTGAGAGGGAGGTGCTGCTCCCTTTTAGAACTGTGTTTGCCACCTTCTTGTTTGGCCATTTAGTTTAAAATCAGTCACTATGGCACTAGGATAAGAATAAGACCTATCTTGGAGTGTCATGCATTTTTTTTACACCTACGAGCTTATTAGTAAACCTCGTATGGGAAAGTGGATGTTGCGGCAACTCTCATCGTCACTAATGTTTATATTTATACTTTTGAATGCGGTACCTTACAGAGAAATATGCCATGTGAAAGGGGCAAGGTTTGCCAAACCGTAAAACTGGACCGAGCCGCTTTTTTTTTTTTTTTGATGGGACGATATAGAACGGGTTCGGGTCGGTTTGGCCCAAAACACTTGTTTTCTTTATTTTTCTATTAGAATATGATTTTTTGTTGTTGCAGAATTCAAATGTAACTGTTGTTTTTTAATGTTGTAGGTAAATTCTTATGTAATAAAAGGAATAATGTAATGATAAAGCATCACAGTGTAATAAAAGCCCATGCTATCTCTTCATCAACCGGCTTGTGTACAAAATACAAAAACCATGTGTTTTCCAAATTTTTAGAAGCATCACAATCATGTGAAAGAAAATGAAAATGTGTTTCTAAATCAATTGGCCTGTGAATAAGATACAAAAGAATTGTAGTTTTCAATCTTCTAAGCAAGTCACACTGACAATGTAATAAAAGCGAATGAAAATGTACATGTAGTTCAATCGGCCGGTGAATAAGATATAACGACTCTGTGTTTTACGATCTTGTATGAGCATCACAGTCAAGGAAAATGAAAATGCATGTATAATTCAATTGGCCAGTGCATAAGATACAACAACGCATAATTGCAAACTTCCATGAGCATCACAATGTCTAAAATATCTATTATATATATATATATATATAAGTATATATAAGTAGAAGAACTAATTCAACCAATCTGAATCAATGTGCTAGTGTGGTTCCTCAACTTTGGAGTCAATGTCTACTCGGGTGGTTGCAGATTTGTGTATAATACTCTAATCATATCCACAAATAAAGATGAATGAACTACATCAGTCGGAATGTTGAACTCCACCAATTAACTGTCTTACTGCATCAACGACTATTGCTATAGACGAGAAGGAGGAAGAGGAGGGGACTGGTGGAGGAGGATCTTTAGACGTAGATAGAGCCTATCTCATTGAGTTGCAAGTGTCATCCTACGATTACGAAAGGCTGCAATACTTGACCTGCATGTGCTGCGGAGTTGACTCACAGTGTATGCAATCTCCATCAAGTTCAATTAAATGTTCGACGAAGCGATGGATGTCGGTGATGGGATGTCCACAATATATGTAATCAATACGTCGATCACCGTCCACTGTGTAGTTGTGCTCCTAGATAGGTTGATGGTGATCGCATGTCATATGCATCAAGAAAATTTAACATTAATTAGTAGTGTGAAATAATAAAAAATTATATATTAATAGATACATTATATTTAATTGAAGAAATGTCTTACCTAGTCCTTGTAGAGATGTATGTTTACATAAATCTGATACGACAATGAATAATTCTCATTCCCAAACAATGTTAGATTATACATCGTCCTAACATATTCCAAGTAATCAACATACAACATGTACGATGAATATACCTGATGGTACATATGTGCATATTCATCGTACTCCCTCAATCTCTGACACACTATCTTAGGGGGTGGTAGTTGAGTGGAGGCAGGTTATATGTAGGCAGGCTATATGTAGGCATGCAGCACCATGGGGATAACCATATCCATAGCCATCACTAAACCCATAATTTGATGAGTAATATCCTAAAAAGATCCTTTACCTCACACTTTTGCTCTCCACATTTTTGCTTTGGAGGGGCTGGCCACCTTCTAAATGTCTACGAGGAAAGTGCATTGGTGTATAGGGGTGAACACGGTCCGGTTCACCTCTATTTTTTTAAAAAAAATTGAACCGACCCAAATTTTTGACCGAACCGAAGTTCAAACCGAAATCTGTCAAAAAGATAGATTTTAATGATAGTCGCAAGACTCAATCTCGCGACCTCCACCCGCAAGCGCGCGCCCAAGCACCTAACCAATTGAGGTACAAGCGCTTTTGTGTTAATATGTATTATTAATAAATTATATATATATATATATAGAAGTGCTGGGGTACGGCGGGCGGCCCCGCCGTACCCCAGCAGCTGCCACACATCCAGCGGCAGCGCGCGCAACAGGGTTTTTTTTTTTTTGGCAGCCGCTGGATGTGCATCCAGCGGCTGCAGCTGGGGTACGGCGGGGCCGCACCGCCGTACCCCAGCATTTACCTATATATATATATATTCGGTTCATTTCGGTTTCTCAATCTGAAATCGAACTGAACTGTGAGGCCTGTGAAACCGAACCGAACTAAACCGATTGGTTCGGTTCGATTTTTCGGTCTAGACCATATTGTGAACATCCCTATTGGTGCATACAAGTTAACATACTCCAGGTTCATCAACTCTTCACTAGCCTTCTTGTAATTTTCCTCATTATCGACGACCACCTACATAATAAATTCCTCACCAATTTTTGTGACCATCTACTCCATCAACTGTAAAATGCATTAGTGGTTATGCATGCATTGCCTTTGAGTCATCAATTCGCTTGTGGTAGAAGACTTTGGTCAAAATATATAAGAAAATTGATCAGGCTTCATATAGTAATGTTTGACCAACCATCACACATGAGAGTCACCCCGTACTTCTGTCATTTTTTCTTAAAAGAGACAATATAACTATTCAATTCTTCCACCTTTGCATCAAGATACACGTCAACTAGTTCTTTTGTAGTAGGAGGTTGCACATGTAACACCCTCCTCCGGCTTCACACACACATACATATGCCATACATATAACTTTTGATCGGAAGAGAGGTTACGCTGACAAATTTCGTTATGGGTAGATAAATTCGTGTAATGTACAAAACCGGCAAACCATTCCACAAAGATGTCTTTGAACATATTATACATCACAAGGTAACAAAGTATTAATACTCATTATTTACAGGAGCTAAATTTCTCTCTCTAATTTAATACATCATCAACTAAAAGAAACTACTAAAACTACGCTATTCTTCTTCATTTCTTCATCGTTCGCAGCGGAATTGGGATTCATGTGTAGCTGAGATTATACACACATTCAATTTGAAAGGGTTGGAGGAAATAAAGGCATGAGTCGGAAGGACTCAGTAGGTGAAAGTAAGCATATATGGATCAAAAACATATTTGCTCATGAATTTTATACATAACAAAAACATATAGCTCAAATTGATTTCATAATGAGCTCAAACAAATTATAGAATAAAAGTCATATTTGTCTTTCAGAATTCAGACCACAACTTGATTTGGAAACGAACTCGACAGGCATCACTGCTCTCAAGAGGTTACTACATAGACGTAAATACATCCTCAGTGCCTAGGCGATTCCAGCACCTTAGATCTTGTTCATTGCGCAAGAACGAGGTTTATTACCCACCATCGTCAGTCCATTGACTTGGATTTACCTACAAATTGTCGCCCTCAGCTGATCACAAGTGGTTGGTGCTACCACAAGTGATCCTAAACCCTCTTTTGAAGAGAGCACTATCTTCATATCATAAATTTCTTTTCATGAGCATAACAAAAATTGGAAATCCAAATGTAGTTTTGATTGAGAATTAATACAGATATCTTGGTGACAAAGTTGCTCGGAGTTCAATAATATAAGAAAGACAATTGGTTGAGACATGGTTATGACTCAAAGCCAATAACTTCGGAAGATTGAAATCACATAAGAACCCAAGAAGATGAAGATCCACAATTGTCATCACAAATTATTCACATCTCATAAGGTGTTCAAGCATATGAACTCTCAGGTGATCAAGTTTTATAGACTCAGCTACCGAATACGGGAGAATAGACTCAATCGGAGTACTATTCGTAATTGACATTGTTAAGAATAATTCAAGGGAGGTTAAGGTACATAATGTGGGTAAACTTTGCTGTAATATGACAGTAAATACCAAGGTAATTAAGTGGGTAACTTTCTAGGCTTTTAGGATGAACTTTTAGCAAGGATTCATACATGAAAAAGTGCTGAAATTCGAATCAGGACTGTAGCTGTCGACAGTCAGGAAGGGGCTGTCGATAGATAGCAGCAGACAGAGCTCAGTTTTGCTGGTTCTGTGTCTATATGTCGATAGCTACAAGATGGCTGTCGACAACTAGCTACAGTGCCAGTTATTCTAGAGTTCAGGAAGGCTGGCCTGTCGACAGCTATGAGCTGCCTGTCGACAGCCGCTAGTTCCTCACTCATAAATGACTTTGTATTCATTCTAAACACTCTAACCATGGAACCTATGAATCAAGACATGGTTTATATCAAATAAAAGTATCTACTTGTAGTGTTCACAGTGATTTATAAGCTAAACCAACAAGATAGATATAAGGTTTACACACCGTACTTGTCTAGCTAGAGGCTAGCATGACATAGTACTAGAAATATGGCTCTTATAACAAGGATTAGATGGAAAGATTTCCACAAGATAAACTCTCAACTCAAGGTATTTAATGCTCCAAAATCAAGGTTTGAGGTACAACGTCTAAATGGAAAGTAATCACACTGTTCTAAAGATATCAAAACTTTTAGCAAATCTCTATAACATAAACATGGTTCAAGGGTGGAAGGAGAAGTTAGGAACCTACTTCTCAAATAGAACAAGGTTATTTCACTCCAAACAAGAATAATTCTATCATGTCTGGAAGAAAAATAGAAGAACTGCAGGTATAGCATTATGTCTTCTCATCAAGAATTTCTTGTCATGTGCGAAGAACAGATTTGAGCCAGAAGGAGATGAATCCTACCTTGCTAAATGATAAACTTGCAAGTATCCTTGACGAAAAATCCCACACTCAGCAAGAGAAGTGTTTCTCCCTTAAGGTTGATGGCGTGCTCGCAATGTTCACACCAAGTGAAACAGCTACAGTGGCAGCATGAGTAGAAGTGGAAGTAGTTGCAGGTGCAACGGAGCCAGCAACTCCAATAGCTCCCAATAGCAATTTCAGGAGCTCCTCTACAATACTTCTAGCAGCAAAGAGTAGGGGAAAGCAAGAACAGAAGTAGGAGACAAGGTATAGAAAGGTTCGAACTAGGGAGAGGGAGTGGATTTTATAGCCCAGCCAAGTTCTCATGCATGAGGACACCTCCGTGGGCAGGTGTAACAGTAAAACCCATTGGGTTTTTACTGCTTACACCTAGTTCATGCCTCCTTCCACTCCCTTACACCTCAACCCTTTACGTGTAAGAGGTTTAACCCATGATTTAGCCTTATCCTAATGTGTGCTGGCCTCCTCAAGGCCTCACACGTAAGCACCCAAATAAACCCAGAATTTGGTCACCGTAATTGACCCATAATTCAACTAGCCCCTTAGTCTTGATGTAAACATGTCCAAACAAAGTTCGTTTGTATTAAAATTTCAACCCTAGCCTAATGAAAGAGTTTTACAAATTATGGTGATTTTAGTTTAATTTTTAGAATTTATTTTCTACTGGATAAAAAATCACCCGGAAAATAGTTGCGTCGACTTAATCTCAAAATCTGGTCGTCAAAAACTTCGGATAATTACATATTTGATATCACCACATTTTTCTAAGAATTATGATGTTCTCAGATTTCATTTTCGTTACAGTTTTTTGGTGTCGCCCTGTCGGGGTGCGCACGACCGAAAGTGATACCTGGATATGATAAAGTGTCTTAAACACACCCTAAATCCTAAATATCTCAATATAATTCTAATTAGTTTGCATAAATATGAATTTATAAGTAAATCACGACATTTAAAACTCGAGGGTATTACAGCACATGCTTCCCAAGGGATTGTGTCTTCTGAAACATGATCTTGTAATATGGACTGTTGATAGCGTTAAATGCTAATCATGCATGGTGCTAAAATTTAGCAACAACTCTTCCCAGCTTCCACCTTAACTTTGGTAAGCATCTTCAATTCTTATTAGCTTGTCATGCTCCCTCGAGAAAGCATGCTAATCAATTTCATGCACATCTGGCACTGTGCTCCTCTTCCTCTGTTACTAGGGGTTTGAGGAGTGAGGAGGACCAATGAAGTATTGATGAAGTCTCTTATCCCCCTCCTCTCGAAGTAGAGTGGTGCCTCGATGATATCCACTATACCACTCCCCAATGTGCCAACATCATCAATAACGAGTGCCTCTAAATCTCCTCTTGCCCACGCCTTGGCCCTACTCTTACGCAGAGCCTGTTAATAATCTTTCTCATATGGGTTTCACACTGTAAACATGGATTTCGTGGTCCTAACATGAAAAGTCCTTGCTATCATCAACACCTCCATGCTCTTGTCTACTTTCCTGATCATTTTGGGTTCTCACTTTCCTCAAATGTTGTTCCATCTCAACTTTAACTTCATACGGAAGGACAATTATGGACCTAGTTGTATCCAACACCTGCATCTCCTACCAAATGCTTCTTCAATCAGGATACACCTCTATCTGACAATAATTACATTGTCACTAATGTCTTTTTTTCTCCAACATCCTTCCATGTTGTCAACCTATGTCATTTAACTGTGCTTTTTGTAGAGGTATCTAAAATATTAAGCAATTGAAATGCCAGTCAAAGTATTTGTAGCAATTAATAATTTACATAATATTTAAAATTGAAACCACATCACTAAACTCTACCAAGCTACTAAATACTTAAAATAAATATTTAAATAATATCATATAATTTACAATCAATAAAATTTCAAATTCAAGATTCATGCAATGTGAGGATTTAAAATGGTAAATCTAAGCTTCTACAATTTATCTATAATATTATAATAATTCTAAGATTATTAAAAAATATTAAAATTAATTTTCTAAATTTGGATTTAATCAAACCACAACCTAAATCTGCTAAAACTATCGTAAATCTATGTAAAAACTTGTTACAAATGGTTTCTAACTAACTGTAACAAGTTTTTACATCAATTCCATGCCTCAATCTAACACAAAAATTACTTTTAAAAACCTAGATCTAGGATTCGGACCTTGGAGAGGCCCAAATTGGTTCAAATCTTACTTGAAAACACGCTCAAATCAATGCAAACTAGTTCTTCCATAGGAATGCAAAAATGGAAAATGAAACAAAATAAGCAAAATGGGGAGAAGGGGACCAAACGAAAGAGAGGCGATCGAAAATGGGTGAAATTTTAAATTCTCTCTCAAAATGTATTGTCTCCATTTGAGGTTTTAGAAAAATACTCTTCCGAGAGAAGAGAAGTGAGTCTTACTTATAAACACATTTATTTTCATTACATCTAACATAAGATTAAACCTGCATGTCTCTACATAGTCTCTCCGGTGAAGGTAAATGTGTGTAAATTTTGTTGTGACTAGACGTTCGGACATGGCACATTGTCTCTTGGTTATTTCTCATAGACAACTCCAATAAAAATACGTGAAATTTCAATGTACATCTCAAGAGATATTGTCTCCGTTTAGAATTTTATTCTTTCTCTTAAAAAAGAGTCCTCTTTAGAGAGGATGGATGAGTCTTACTTATAAATACACTAGTTAAAAAAACGCGTTACGCGCGTGCAATATATTTACAAGTGTGGTATTAAAAAAAATTATATATTAAAATATATCATTATTATAGTTTATTTTTTTTAAAATTAAATTAAAATATATTAATTTTTTTAAAAAATATATATTGACAATTTGTATACATTATTATGTTCATTGATGTATTTTATTATCTCTAGAGTCTTATAGAATCAAATATTTTTTACTATTGAATTTGATATCTTATAAATAACGATCTAAGTAAAATGACTATTAATAATATTATCATTGTTTATTTGTATTTTTTTACTTCTAAATTAAACAAGATAGAATAAAATGATGATCATTCATAAAAAATGTTGAAATATTACAATTTTAAATGATGGCTTATGAGTGTGCAACAATGATTAAAGAAGCATGGTCAAAATATACATTAATTTGAATTATAATACAATGTTTAATTTTCAGTAGGAAAATAAGAGTATTTTTATGTCAGATATGATGTTTCTTTAAATGACAAAATTATATATGTAATTTCTTCAAATACTGGACGATGATATATATACAAATAGATAGAAAAATAAAATAGTTTTTTAACAAAGTGAAAACTGCAACAGTGTTATGTCATTTTTCAGATGGATATATACAAATATTTATATATTTTATTCTTTTGCTAAATTTTAAAATATGGCACAAGACAATATATGAAAGTAATAAATATTTAAAATATGGTATAAACGCCATATGCACGATAGATTAACTTTTTCATTGCATCGGAACTTGCAATTTTGTTTTCATTTCTCTAATGGGGCTTTGACCACCTACTCTTGCTGCAGAGAAGGAGATGGGAGGAAGGCAGTGGGAAGGTGATGCAGAGGTCGGCGGGGAAGAGGAACGCCGGCGCGCGGGCGAGCAGATGGCGGGGCTGGCGCGCTAGGGAACGGCGAGGTCGCGCGTGGGCGAACAGCGCGCGGGCGACGAGCAGATTGCGGGGCTGGCGTGCAGGGGAATGGCGGGGTCGCGTGGGCGAGCGGCGCGTGAGCGACGAGCAGACCGCGGGGGTGGCGTGCTGGGGAACGGCGGGGTCGCGTGGGCGAGCGGCGCGCGGGTGACGAGCAGACCGCGAGGGTGGCGCACAGGGGAATGGTGGGGTCGCGCGGGGGCGAGCGGCGTCGGCAAACGCGTTCGAGGCGGCGCGCATGGCTTTTGAGGTGTGCGCAGTATATGGCAGGGCGGGCGACGGTGCACTGGCGAGCAACACGACGACGGTGTGCGGGCTCGCGGCGGGGCGGCGTGCAGGCTCAGGGCGGGGCAGACGTGCGGGATCGTGGCAGGGCGGTGTGCTGGGGCCAAAGAGGGCAACGCGGCGAGCAGCACAGCACGACGGGCGGCGCACGAACGGTGGGACGACGTCAGGAACGATGCGCGCACGAACATATGCTGGGAGAACTACTTTCGCCCGGGGCTGAAGAAGGAGTCTCTCACCCTCGAGGAGCAGGCCCGCCTCGTCTCCCTCATGTGTCCAGGGAAGGATAGTTTTAGTTTACATTTCCATCATTTAACATGGCGTTTCAAATTATACGTTTCAACATTAAAAAGGTCCTTTTCCTCATTGAGAATTTGCAATGATGTTTAAAGTGGACGATTCAATTTTCGGCCGATTTATATTGCGTTTTAAAATTTTAAAGTGGATATTTCTGTTTACTGGATGAGAAAAATTAATGACAAATACAAATCAAAGAATAATCAACCGGGTTGAAAGTTCAAAGTGTCACTTCTAATATATAGTATAGATATTTATTTTCACGATATCTAATATATGACTAAATTTTACCTACACATAAAAGAGCCCCCGTAAATCTCAAATTTTGAGACCCTTCGCCTGAGATAACATATATTCTGCACTCAAATTGGTCGTAGCGTTTTTAAATCGACTCACCCTCTTATTTTATACCCTTACTCTTATTAATTTAAACTTCAGAAAATTTTTCTTAGGACATCCATCTCAAAAGCTCTAATCTCTGGTTTCTCTTCGCTAATTCTCTTGGTGAGCGAAAAGCGCCATCCTATTTTTCAGATCCCAAAATTATTTGACAGAATGTAATCAGATTAGAGATCATGCGTATTCAAGAGGGAATACCATCGGTTGCGCTTTTGCCTTTGGCTGCTTCAGATGGGGAGAAAGGGAAATTAGTAGAGTTTTATGTAAGGATCCAAACTGAGATGGCACGTACAGTTCAGATCCGATACCATACCAAATGGGTCTGTATCGAACTGAACCGTGCATATCGCTGCGGGTTCGGTTGGTTCGCACCCAATCCGTTATGGGTGTGTCGTCCGTGCCTAAAAACCAAATTCTCTCGGGCCCGTGCTGTACCAAGATGGTATGGTAAAGGTGTCCAATATTTTTTCCATGTGAAAGTATATATTTTAATGGAGATGGGTTTAATTATATAAAAAAAATGAAGATGGGAGTTGAGAAGAGATCCACTTCCCTGAAGTGGTGGCAAGTTTTAGACGACGTGATTTTTAATTAGTGTGTGTGTGTTTTTTTTAATTAGAAGAGGTGATAAGGGGGTACCCTTGGGGAGGGCTTGGGTTACCCTTGGGTACCCTAAATTATCCAGGTTACCTACCCCACCTCAAGAGGTGGGGTAGAAGAGGTAAATTTTTTTCCTTTCTTAAAAAATTTGAAAAAAGATAAATTGTTCTGCTTATTTGTTATACATTTTCTCCTTTGGTCGTTGTTTTGTATCTAGTTTTCGGTAAATTTGTTTTGAAAGAGAGTTCTTATATAGGAACCATGGATCTCATTCCCATGTTATCAATGATAAAAAATGGGAATAAAAGAAGAGTAGATGAAGGAACATGTCTAAGTCACATATACATCAACATAATATGTCTAAGTCACATATACATCAACATAATATGTCTAAATCATAAGTACATCAAAATAACGTATGTACGCTAAAAATACATCAAAATAAACTATGAATCACAAACAACTAAAAAATATCAAGTACAAAATATATCTCAAAAGAACTGTGAAAATCATCTCTTCTTTCCCTTTCTAGATGCTCGACCACGACCACGACCATGACTATGGCGCTGCTCTTGTATCTCACTCTGAGCATCAACCTATGTCTCTGACTATCACATGCACTAAGATAGCATCACATGACTATGATATTGTTGTCTCAGAATTTATGTCCTCTGATATTATGCCTAATGTTTCTCCAAGTAGATGAGACTGACTCTAATGTAGTAGTGTGCTAGTCGAACCTCTGTGACGTCGCTGGCGACGATATGTACCTACTGTAAACTGTGTTGGCTATGAATGTGTGATCTCATCTGGCATCACCTCATCTGTCAGTATTTGTGAAGCTCCTATGTCATACAGACCATGCTGTGAAAATGTCATAACATCTGGAGAAAACTGAGATAGTCCTGCATCACCTGGTTGCTGTGAGGATCCTGCATCACCTGGCTACTGTGAAGGTCCTGTATCTGACGTAGATGAATCTGTCTGCTGAACCTGAGATAGTACACTATCAATGTACATCTGCATGGCTATATATCTAGACTGTGTACTGTCCGATATCATATCATCTTGAAGGCCATTAGAAACCATCATATGTAGATGTCTCATACCTTCTACCAAACTCCTCTCTATGTGATCACGCGGCTCATAACACATATTATAACTGAACCCTAGCCGACCAATGAACCGCCTGGTGATAGACCAATACCAAGACATATACTCCACTCTACCAACAGTGTATGATGTGTTCTTATCTGGTGGTATAATGTAATCTCTCCGATCATGCAACATCTGTACAAAATGTGCAAAATATGTAGCCCAATCAATATGCCCACGCCCCTTTCGGGTGACATGATCTAATGCATCAACAGGACCAGGAATATGCTGTACTCTACCAAACTGTCTAAGTACTCTATCTGGAACATGCATCTCAAACAATAGAAAAATATAGAAGAGGAACCCGAGACAACCAAATATCAGATCCCTACTTAGAAACAGCTAGTAATATCGACAATATGTCAGAAATGTATGGCTTCCACCTAACTTGTATTGAAAATATATGATGTAAGTGTAAGTGTAAGTACTCTATCCTCTATGTACAATACAATAGGTTTCATTATGTTTACCTGATAGTCCTCCTGATGATCAAGCTCTGATCTGTATAGTCTCAAAACATGTCGAGGGTTATTTATCTCTTTTCTCGGAACATTCCACCTACAATTTATTTGTAAGTTAGTAAAATTTCTATAATTAAATAGTCATATTGAATTCTGAATTACCTGTGACCCAAAAGTATGTCCTGTGCCAAAGGATGCATCGCAATATCAAGACGTCCCACATGTATTCGCTCCCAAGACCACAACTAAAAAATAAATCAAATATTTAGAATAGGCAATAAATTGTTAGATGCAAAATCAATTTGTAGCAAATGACAAATTATCTGAAGAAGAGTCAATGAACCACAAATGACCTTGGCATCCGACTTGCATGCAATAGACAGCTGATGATAGAGATAAGCAAGTGTCCCACCACCCCACAAGTATCTACCAACTTGATCAAAGTCCTCTAAAAGTGGTAGATACATAAGTGGCACTGAGTTTCCTATCTTATCACTGAAAATAGTACAACCCAAAAGATGTAACAAGAATGCTCGTGCATGTCGTTTAACAACCTCCACTGATGCATCCTCTGGGATAACTGCAAACCTTTCTTGCAACCAAGATAATTTTACAGAACCTCATCTCATCAACTTTGGGACATCACCTAAAAGTGCCATGTAAATATCTGTCCAATATAAACTAGTGTTTCCTATAACAACATCACCATCAATTGATAATCCCATCAAAATACCGACATCCTGCAACGTGATAGTCATCTCCCCATGTCTAAGATGAAAAGTCAGTGTCTCACTCCTCCATCTCTCAGCAAGGGCAGTGATCAATGCCCAATCTAACATGATCCATTGAACCTGAGTCAAATAAAATAGACCAGCTCTATGTACATAATCTACAATGCGCGAGTCAAGTGGCCAACCACCTAAGCTCCTATAGTGCTCCCAACATTTAAGAACTTTTGTTTCATGAAAAAGAAATTAACATCTGTTAACATTAAATTTATGGACAAGTAACAACAACAATACATTAACAATGACAATACTTGGCCAATATAAACCAACTGTGATCTATGCCCCTCCTGTGCGTATAATATAGAAGTATCTATAGGACCTGGAAGCTGGTCCATCTCTGCCATGCCTACATACAAGAAGAATTATAAGTATATAAACATGTGTAAGTATGTAAACAACAGACATAAATATGTGTGGACAATATGTGTAAACAACAAATATAAATATGTGTGAAAAATTATAAATATACATGTAAACAGACATAATACTTACTAATTATATATGATGAGGGGGTTGCACCCCTGGACATGTACTTCTATAATGTTCTAGTTGGCCACAATGACTACAATGGTTATAGGATGACCCTTCTTTATTCGTATCCATATGTATATGAAGGCGTCTGTTACGTGGACGACTACTTTGCCTGCGACCAAATGGAGGTTGCAATGTAGCACCTCGATGTGGAGGCCAATGTCGACTGTCCAAGATAGGATGAAAAGCAAACCCATATGTCTGTCGATAGACCTCCACAAAATAAAATGCAGCACAAAAGTTCAATTGTGAAATATTTGCTGAAAATAATCTACAAGATGCCACTATGTGGACACAAGGAAGACCTGTCATGCAATAAACATTGCAGAAGCAACCACATTGCGGTCCTAGGTTAACAGTGTATTGATGTCTGTGTGAATTAGTGACTTGAAACTCATGTCTAGAAAATCTGATCACCTGACATCTTCTAGCCTCTCGCTCAGTAACACGAAGTTGGACTTCTACACTAGGAGCATATGATGGTTCCCAATTCAAAGCATCTTTACGTCATTTAACAAAAATTTTGTTTAACCAGTAGAAAGTTTTTTGCACTAAAGTCTAGATAGGCAAACCTCATGCACCTTTCAATATACTATTAAAACTTTCTGAAATATTTGTTGTCATCATACCAAACCGCTTACCACCATCATATACCTTTGTCCATCTTTCATAACCGACATCTTCCAACTATTTCTTTGCTTGATGGTTCATTTCTTCTATTTTTTGTATCAAATGTTGAAATTTAAAGATACATGTTCTAGTCGTAGCAGACCATGCTAGACCTGTCAATGTCTTATCACGAAATATCTTTTGAAAATTATCAGCAAGATGTCGACAACAACAATGGTAACCAATAGGAGGAGGAAATCTCAAGTACTGCACACTTCAAACCTCTATGTCGATCAGAAATGATTGCAAGACCAACTCTATTTGTAATTTTATCTCTGATGCATGCCAAAAATTATGCTCAAGAATCACCATTTTTCGATTCAACTATAGCGAATGCAAGGGGGAATAAACCATCATCTGCATCTACAACAGTAGCAATCATCAAAACACCAGGATATTTTCCATACAGGTGTGTTCCATCAACACTTATCGATGGCCTACAATGTGGAAACCCCTATATGGAAGGTGCAAATGACCAAAAAACTCTCTGAAAATGAAAGACAGATTGTTCTGCATAGGTGAACTGCACAACTGTCCTAGGATTTGTCAATTGAATGGCTTCTAGATACCTGGGTAGAGTAGCATATGATGATTATCAACTACCAAATATTTGTTTCATATCCAAATATTTTGCAATCCATGCTTTCTTATATGAAATTTCAACATGATATTCATCTAGTATTCTTCTCACAATCTCTTCTGGTGTAATTGTTAACTTTGTCTTCACAGCTGACAAAATCAACATTTGAACAAAACGAGATGTGCATTGGCGATTGGAACTTTGCAATATTGGATTCACACATGTATGAGGTCCAACATATTTTTTGATTTTAAAATATTCAAATCCCTTGACTACTGATGCATGAACCCTCCATGCACATGTGTCATGAATGCATTTAGCTGTAAACATCTTCGTGTGACTTTGTGTCACCTTATATTGAACTGAATATATTTGCAATACATATATCAAATTCTTCTTATTTGTAAAAATTTGTCCAACATGAGACTCTTCACCATCTAAAGTACTAGGTACATCTATCCCTTCATGAAAATTATTCAACATGGCTTCATCTATTCATTGATCAGAAGTGAATATATCTGGAGGGTCTTGCTCATATTCAATTTATGTATTATTAACTCTGGCAATATCAAATAATGGTTCATCATCTCTCTCGTTCATATTCTCATTGTCATCTATATCATCTTGTGAATTTATTTCATCTTCTTCATCCTCCTCAATCACATGTTCTTCTGTTACATGGTGTCTACATACTAATCAAATATGACAAAAGATTTATGATATGTTATGTGAATGCATCAAAATATTCTATGAGGATGATGAAATCTCATACCCTGATGAGCTTGCACTATAAAAAGTATGTGAATGATCAGTGATTGGCATGAAAGGATACTGTGAGGAGCCACCTCCATATATAGCCAGTAGACCTACAAATCAAAATTATAAAATTTATCAAAATTTAATTACACTAATATATATTTCATGAAAAGTATGGGAGACAACTCACCATGGGTTATAATATGTAGGTAAAGTGTAGTCATATGATTCGTACTGTACATCTCTCTCATTAGCAGAATAAAATTCAGTAGAATCAACATCATCATTCAACATACGTGTGAAGAGTCTAGTTGGTTGTTGATACTCATAGTGTTGAGTATGCAAGTTGTCATCAATATGACCATGTGATCGCGCTTCATCGTTGCCTTGAACAGATATATTATCTACATCTTCCTTCTCCAAATAAAATTGTATAGTAGATACATGAGAATGATACAAATCGAACATACTTTCAACCGTTTCATCATCTTCAACTCTCACAGCAATATATTCACCAATAGAAGTAGGCCACTTGCATGTTATACCAATCTTAATATGACTTTCGTCATATTTCGTCAAGATATATAAGTTCCTCATCAACTCAGTAAAAGTTATGTTTTTCTTTACACGTAAAATACAGACAATGCCTCCTTCATATTGAGGTTTATGATCTTCAATACGTAAGACACCATCATAATAACACATTAAAGAAATATTTGAACTAGTCATATCTGTCATTTATAAGATAAATAAATCACATTTATCAAACAAGAATATTTAAATATTAAATTTATAACTAACATTGATAAAAAAATTAACATCAAATGATATAATAAAATATTAAATAACTAAAAAAATATACTTGTGTGGCAACAAGAGTTAGGGCGGAGGGTGGTTAGGAGGTGAGGGTGAGGCGGGCTGGGGGGGGGGGGGGGGGGAGTGAGGAGAGGAGGTGGTGGCGTCAGAGGTCGCGTCGAAGGCAGAGCAAGGCGACGGTGCGCTCCACGGGCGAGCTGGGTGAGACTGCGGTAGGGTGGGGAAGAGGGGGCTTCGGGCGGGGGTTTTAGGGAGACTACGACAGGGTGGGGAAGAGGGGCTTCGGGCGGGGGTTTTAGGGAAGGACGTCGGCGTTGGGAATGCGACGCTAGAGTCAGCATTGCCAATGCCGACTCTAAAGTCGGTAATTCTAGCGCCGAACGCATCGTCCGAAACGGTCTCCCGGTGGCAATTTGATGACTATTTTGAAAATTATTTTTAAATTGTGATTAATTAAATAATAAAATATGATTATTATAATAAATAACCTTAAGATATATTTGGTATTAGAATAGATCAAAAATAGAATTAAGATATTCTTAAAATTTTAAACCAAATTAAATGTAGCAATAATACGGCACACCTGCATTCCAATGGGAAGTAATCAAAGTTGTGGCACGATCCAGGCGACTAGGGTAAAGAACGCAATGTAACATGGCACACGGATGTGAACCTAGCTATGTACAATGAGGGAGGGAGGTTTTAATCATCGAGTCATTTCTTTTTCTATATCATAGTGTATATTTAAATGTTAATATATACTCGATAAGTTTATATTCTTTATGTTGTCATGTCATGTATGCATTTTTTTGTTACGGGGATGGACATTTAACAGCTCCTATTATTGTGTATTTTTTATCCATTCACTGCCACGAGATAGTAAACTTTCATATAATAAGAATATTTTTTTAGTTATATCACTCTAATTTAAACATTTTTGGTAGGCAAAAATTTGGATTTAAATTACTAAGATATATATGTAAAGGGTTCATTTTTTATAGGGAAAATTAATTGGGGGTCCTTGTCAGAGCCTGGTACTTATTTCCTCGTCCCTGTCAGAATACCGGTTGATGTAAAGTCCCTGCTTTTCTCCAGGTTTAATTTCCAGTCCCTGCTTTTCAGATGTCACCATTTACGGCCCTCCACACACGATTTCCGTCTCCTTGGCCTCCGTCTCTTTTTCCCATTCCCGTCTTACCCTTCCCTCCTTTTTTCCATCGCCTGTTCCCCAAACGACGCTGACGCTTCGGTGGCCCGTGAACTCTGACCCATGCGAAGTTACTCTTACATACCCTGCCAAGAACTGATACAGCAACCATTGACAGCACTTACAAACCGCCTTTCGAAGGCCCGTGAACCGTTCTTCACACTATAAAAGGAACCCAGGGCCCCATACTTATCCTTCATCACAAGCTTCTAACGCTCTTCTTCTTCCTATCTTTCTTGCTCGTCTTCTTCATCTTTATTTGCAGATGTCTTCATCTAACCGTGCTCCCCAGAGGGATGGCAAGGCACCTGCCTCACCGGTGCCACCGTCACCCCCGGCTCCCCCGTTGCGACAGTCCACCTTCAGCGCCGACTACTGGGATGGTTTTTACGTGGGCTGGAAGATGGCTTTACAGAAAGCCTCCCGGCATTACGGCGACAAGGGCCTCAATAACATCCTCCCAGACATCGGCCCTAGGGTAGAACACATCCCTTCCTCCCTTCCTCCGCTGACCGTTCCGGCACCTCCCCTTCCTCCCCTGACCGTTCCGGCACCTCCCCTTCCTCCCATCCCTCCCCTGACCGTTCTGCCTCCTCCCCTCCGTACTCTACCGAGTGGTCGGTAGAGTAGAGGTAGAGAGTTATTGTAACATGGCTTCTTTATGATAAGCATTTTCGTTTGATGCAGTCTTCTCTGTGCTTATGTATGTGCTCTGTATCATGCAAACTCAACATGTTACCAATAACACACTGTAACATCCCCTCATATATACTATAATCAACATGACCAACGACTGTAAGAGATTATAACATATAATGTAAAACTGTATGTTAGACTGTAGTGCTTGAACTGTAAGAGAGTAGTACTCAAACTGTAACAGGGCTGTTCTTTAGGTGTAACACTGTAGTGCTCGAACTGTAACAGCTTAGTACTTAAACTGTAACATTTTATTACGTATAATATAACAGAATACGTAAGTGCTGGAACTGTAAGAGTGTAGTGCGCGAACTGTAAGAGTGTACTGCTGAAAATGTAAGAGTCTAGTGCTTAAACTACAACATCTTATTACATATACTGTAACAGAAATCGTGAGGAGACAGTGCTCTTCTTCCTCTTATCTTTCTTGCTCGTCTTCTTCCTCTTTATTCTGAGATGTCTTCATCTAACATACGGTACACAGGTTAAACTGTAAGAGTATTAGAGTTAAACTGTAACACTTCGTTACGTACACTGTACAACAAAACGTAATTGTAAGTGCGCGAACTGTGCAAGTGTATTACTGAAACTGTAATAGCATAGTAGTGGAGTTGTAACATCGTAGTGCGTAGACTGTAATAATGTATTACATACACTGTAATATTGGAATATAAGGACGACGTTCTGTTGTAACTAATATACAACATTTAAAATCCGTCAGGATTGTGGGGTGGGTTGCTACAAGTTCTTCGGTTGTGACCTGTTTGTTTGCACCGTGAACAAATATATGCATGATCTACTTCTCCTCTTGAATGTATTCTCCTCTTTCTCGGTCTTCCTGGCAACCTTTTTGTTGTCGGTGGCTTGATTAGAACTTCTGATGGTTGAGGCGGATCCGGCATGTCAAATGTTGGGATAGGTTGAATGTTTCTTTCATATGCAGCCCTATACACTTCTGTGCTGTAAAATGCCGAAACATATTGAGTAACGGCCTCCTTGTTACTGCCAATTGCTGCGCATGCATGCTTGCAAGGAATCTTGACAAGTTGCCAGTGTCCACAGGAGCATGTTTGTAGATGGAGGTCTACGGCGTACGTCTTCATACTTTCAACAACCTCAAATTTGATTCCATCTGAATGACGGATTGCTAAGCTTCTCCTTTCTTGAAGGTTTTTTTCGATGATTTTTTGTACTTTAGGACAGTATGGTGTATCCCACAATGCAGCATCAATTTTCCTCTTTGCAGCCATTTCCATCATTTGCACTCTAATTTTGTCAACCATCTGTAGTATTGGTAGACTTCGCGCGTCATGTATCCAATTGTTGAATGACTCTGCCAAATTAGAGTATAATTCACCAAACCTGTATGGCCATGTGAAGGAAATTAGGATAACATCAAATATCTGTAACAAGTGTCCACTACATACTGTAACCTTATTTAACACGTTCTGTAATAGATTATCCCTACAACTGTAAGCACATAAATGGCAGAATGTAATAGAACATATCGCTTATGTATTTAAAGAGCCGAACCTTTGTCCCTGGAAAAGAGCATGGGACCAGTGTTCGACATCATTTCGGAGCACCCATTCTTTGGCCTCAGTAGAATTAAGCTCCATTGCAGTCATTGCGTCTTGGTACTCTTGTTCAGTAACAGCATAGGCAATGCGCTGGAGAATTTTTCTAAGTAATTTTTTGAAAGGGGCGGCATACTTCCCCGCACATTGGTCGTTGAAGTTCTGCATGATGTGCTGGAAACAGTAGCCGTGATGATCATTCGGAAATACGTCAGGGATCGCTTCCTTCAGACCTCTCCCTCTGTCTGATAGGAACGCGATCCTTCTATCTGATAGCAATGCCTTTTTCAAATTTTGTAGAAACCAGACCCAGTTGTCATATGTTTCCGAATCTGCGATGGAGTAGGCTACACTGAATAGCTCATTGTTACCGTTTAAGGCACTTGCAGCAAGTATAACCCCTTGCACTCTATGCTGTTTGATATGAGTTCCGTCCAAAAAGAGCATAGGTCGACAACCAACTTCGAACCCATATGCAGACGCCTCGAAGCATATGAAAAACCGTTTGAAACGTTGAGTCTCCGGGTCCACTTCTAGAGACAAGATCGATCCCGGGTTTGACTGTAATGCACGTTCGCTGTACCAGTTCAACATATGATAGCTTGTTCTGAAATCGCCGTATAGTGAACCGACAGCAACCTCTTTGCCCCACCATGCCTATTCAAATGATTATACATGTTCTGTAAGAGTGTTACAGTTCTTGTCCTCATACCTTACAGTATCCTTCTTAAGTTGTTACAGTATACGCTCAAATCATTACAGTTGTTACAATACAAACCCTTACAGTATATGATTACAGTTGTTACAATACAAGGGTCAGAGACTTACAGTATATGATTACAGTTGTTACAGTGGCATGCAGATATTGTTACAGTATACGTCGAAATGATTATAGTTATGACAATGATAGTCTTACAGTATATGAGGACAATTGTTACAATGCTAGGGTCAGAGAATTACAGTTAAGGATCTATTGATTACAGTAGACGTCATGATGTGTTACAATTCAATTCATGGCATACCTGATGATAAGGGATGCAGATACCGTATTCCCGACGGATGTCACTCATCATTTCACTTGCTCTGTAGGTGGGTTTATCAACTAGTTTCCCCTTCACAGCATTTGCTACCCACTTCTTAGATGTCCGTGGATGTCCGTCGCTCATAATGTCACATCCACAGGTGTGTATGTTGTTGAGACTTTTGATTGCAAATTGTGGACCTCCACGAACGACAGACGCATGCAGGCGCCATGGGCAAACAGAGACATTGCAACGTACAGTTAATCGTACAGAGTCATTCTTCAAATATTTCCAATTAAATCCTCGTGCGATCGCGTAATTTGTCAGTTCCATCTGCAATAGCTCTTTGCTTATGAAGACTTGTCCTACTGAGTGTATTCTACCTACGGAATATTGCGTCAACACTGGTACTACACCTTCCGCTCCTTCTCCTCGCACATACAACTCGAAACTGCTTCCTGGTAATTGGAGGGGTTCTGGGGTTACCAAAGAACCGCCATGCGTGTTTGAAGTACTTCTGCAAATAATGTACATACATACATTCTTAAGACGAAGGCTTGTTAAGAATGCATGGGATAACATGAAGGGTGGTGAAGAATACATGGACCACGTACCTGTCAAGTGGTTGCGTTCCATCTGAATGACGACTAGCATGCGTACTAAGGCAACGAGTTTCCACCTGATGAATTTGTAGATTTATCAATGATGTTCCCTGACACTTGTGAAGATCAAACATAGCTTGGACATCCCCATCGTCAAGCAACACCTGTTCAACGTCGGTATCCATGGGAAGACGATACTTCAGCATGTTCTCCTGCATGTCTACACCCAACCTTTGGGAAACCCTGCTATGAATGGACGCCAAATCCGTGTCCCTCCCTATGAAAAGAACGAAACTTTGATCTCCAAATGAACATCTTCCAGGGAGCTGCTCCATTGGGTGGCAGAGGAAGACGAACGGTTCGTGGAAGACGTTTCGTGTATGAGTGGCTCACTGGCTTGGACTGGGGGTCAAATTGGCGGGAGTGCGTATATGGCTACCAAACATGGCGGGAAAGCTGTATACGAAGGGCTGTGATTACATACACGTCCCCTCGTCTGTCGTACCGAGTATTTTCAGCCGCCCGATGGTCATCATTGCAGTGCACCGCCATCCTCTTGAGTCCAGTGTCCACCCGTCGGGTACACCGACTTCATATATCATGACTTTTCTCCTTCCCTTCTCCTACACCGCCATTCCTCCACCAGACCTCTTCTCTGTTACAGTTTCCCTTCCTTCTGATACATCTCCAGACGAAGCAATCCGTCTCTCCCCTCTAACGATGGCAAGCCGTCGATCTCCTACGAGCGCTGACATTCAGAGCATTGCGGCGGATGCGGTGCAAGAAGCGTTCGTGGAAGAACCCAGACTCCAAGTCGTACGAAAAAGTAGTTTCTTCTTACCCTAATACGGATGTTTGTCGAATGAATGTTTTCATTTTTAAGATGCGATCTTTTCTTTGCAGAAAAGAATGAATATAATACGCGATGCTCGCTTCTGTTCTACCGTTCCGTTATGGACGATTTGCAATTTAGGAGCGCGCATCTGAAGTTGATGAGGAATTCACCATTTCGCGCGTATATCAAATGCGAAATGGTGACCTACCCAATTTCACTCATTGTCGATCTTATGACACGTTTCGATGGAGAGCGTTTTAAGATTGGCTCATGCAGCATGACTTTTCGCCCTTCAGACATAGCCAAAGTTATGGGTATACCAAATGTTGGTTCCCCTATCGACCTGAACACGGATGGGACAAAAGCCAGTTTGCGCCGGATCCTTGGAACCAAAAGAACGATGGACAGGCACAATGTCCATTTGAAACTTAAGGAGTACGTTCCACAGGAGGGTCAGCTTGCTGTTGAGATTTCGGTGAAGCTTTGGGTTGCGCTTCTTTGTTCCTGTTTCTTCTTCCCCACAAGTGGGATGTCGGGGTCGCTGTCCATTCTGCCATACCTGGACGACCTCCATGACATGAACAACGCCAATTGGGCTGCCGCAATCCACGAGTACCTGATGTCGGGGGTGATGGCATTCAAAACAGCAGCTGGTTCCTGCAAAAACATCTTCCTAACCGGTTGTGTTCCCGCTCTCGGTGTGAGTATACTGTTACGGTACACTCTGTTACAGTTCCTGAATGTGTCTATTCCAGAAGACTCATAGAGTACATTTACAGAAGACATATGTATATGTTACATACGTTTTCATATGTCCTCTGTTACAGTTCAAGACGGTCTCTATTACAGATGACATATGAACCTATTACAGTACGCGTAGAATACATTTACAGAAGACATATGTATCTGTTACATACGTTTACGATACACTTCTCATACGCATTATCTATTTCATAATGATGTAGGCATGGTTTTTGATGCACCAATACAAATGGAAACCAGATCATCCGGAAAGGAATCCCCCATTTTTCCGTTGGGATTGCCGGAATAAGGGACCGGAGTTATCCGCCCTACTACGGGGGTTGCGACGATCTGATGTAAGTGTCACTTACCCCTGGAACTGTGTTATCTTCGTATATGACTTATACCTGTACCTGTACCTGTGTTAATTCAGGTGTATTTGGAGTATAATGAAAATGAGGAGCCACCTAGAGCTTCGCGACGATTGACGGCATCCACGTCAACCACTTCCCGAACCCCTCCATCAGATAACTCTCTGCATGGCATTCTTATCCAGTTACAGCGGCAGAATGACCAGTTACTTCGGCAGAATGACCAGTTAAAGCGGCAGAATGACCAATTACACCGGCAGAACAATATCCTCCAGTCAATGGATGGAAGGCTACATAGACTGGAGGAACAATTTCAGCGGCAGCCTCGGTGGCAACATCCCCCCCCAGAGACAGAATGTGCAATTTTAGCCCTACCGCCATTGGAGCTCCCAACAGCTTCAGTACGATCACATGCCGTGGCAAAGAAGAGTTACCAACGTCCAGGTAAACGTTTTGTGTCGTTACATTGTTTCATTTGCTTAGTTACAGAAGATGCTTTCCTCATTTACAGTTAGAGTCCTACTCTCTTACAGTCATTCCAATACTTAGTAATACGATTGTACTCTACCTTTACAGTTTCATTCCTTGTCTGTTACAGTCTTTCATATACGAAGTTACAGAATTGTTCTCTATGTTTACAGCTCTCTTTCATAGACATTAACAGACTTTCGTGTTCTCAGTTACAGGAAGGAGATCCGTCCAGACAAGGTCGCGGCGGTCATTTAAGGAGTTGCACATTCCCGAGTTGAAGGAGGGGAAAAAGAGGGGGCGAAAGGAGGAGGAGGAGGACCAGAGGAAGAGGAAGAAGGAGGAGAAGGCGGAGGCGGAGGAGGAGGAGGCGGAGAGGAAGAGGGAGGAGGAGGAGCAGAGGAAGAAGGAGGCGGACAGGAAGAAGGAGGAGGAGGAGGAGGCGGAGAGGAGGCGGGAGGAGGAGGAGCAGAGGAAGAAGGAGGCGGAGAGGAGGCGGGAGGAGGAGGAGCAGACGAAGAAGGAGGCGGAGAGGAGGCGGGAGGAGGAGGAGCAGAGGAAGAAGGAGGCGGAGAGGAGGCGGGAGGAGGAGGAGCAGAGGAAGAAGGAGGCGGAGAGGAGGCGGGAGGAGGAGGAGCAGGCGAAGAAGGAGGCGGAGAGGAGGCGGGAGGAGGAGGAGCAGAGGAAGAAGGAGGCGGAGAGGAGGAGGGAGGAGGAGGAGCAGACGAAGAAGGAGGCGGAGAGGAGGCGGGAGGAGGAGGAGCAGACGAAGAAGGAGGCGGAGAGGAGGCGGGAGGAGGAGGAGCAGACGAAGAAGGAGGCGGAGAGGAGGCGGGAGGAGGAGGAGCAGAGGAAGAAGGAGGCGGACAGAAAGAAGGAGGAGGAGGTGGAGGCGGAGAGGAGGCGGGAGGAGGAGGAGCAGACGAAGAAGGAGGCGGAGAGGAAGAGGGAGGAGGAGGAGCAGACGAAGAAGGAGGCAGACAGGAAGCAGAAGGAGGGGGAAGAAGGGAAATAAAAGGAAGCGGCGTCAGATATCCCCATCATCATTGTCCCGACGTGTTACAGCTGGGACGAGGATAAGACGACAACCAGATATCTTTACGGTATGGTTTCCCCTTACAGAATTTACATAAGCTGAGCATTCGGTTACAGAACCCTTCATGAGACATAACAGTTTGTTCCGAGTCCGTTACAATTACATTATAATTGTTTTACAGAACATTCCTTTTTTACTTACTCTATCGCAGCCAGACGATTTTCGGCACCACAAAGCCACGAAAGTGAATGTGTCCACTTGCGAACCGATCCTTGTTGAGTCTCAAGAGAGTACAAACACACTTCCAACGGGCAAGAAAGAGGAGAGACGTGATTACGTCCCCCGGGACGCATTAGGAGTGGCCGAAAAGTCATTGATTGAACGATTTTTCAATGAGTGCTTCATTAATGAGTACGTGTTACATTATATGTCTACCATGTTTACAGTTTCGACCAAAGATGTTTACATTATATATCTACCATGTTTACAGTATATGTCTACCATGTTTACAGTATATGTCCACCATGTTTACAGTTTCGCCAATTACTGATGACAGTCTTAATTCTTACCTGTAGAAATTTTATGTTCAACGGCCCTGTGGAAGGATACGACAATTTCCTCTCGTTTCATGACATCCGGGAGCTATTGTTCGCGAGGGAGAGCGAATCGGTCGTAATTGACTGCTACGTCAACGCTTACTTGTTTCGCCCCCGTGAAGAGAACCCGGACATTTTTTGGAATTTTGGATATCTGCATGCCGCTTTAAAGGGTTATGTCCAATCTTGCAGAGACGATAAGAGCAAGGAACAACATTTCGAAAACGCTTTCAAGAGATTGGACCGCGCCCCAAATGAATTCGACCTCATCTTCTCCCCCATGCACGTTGGAACGAACCATTGGGCTCTTCTGGTCATCCGCATGAAGGAAAAAGAGTTCCACGTGTACGACTCATTACGAAACAAACATCGTGCTGACATTCCACAATATGTAAGTGACCAGTGTTCCATACGATGCTTACATTCGTTACAGAGCGCGAGCACTTGTGTTACAGACGTAACAGTAACATGAAATCTACGTTAAGTTGCTCGAACTCTTTTGTTCATTCTCTTATGCAGGTGGAGGAACTGATAAGATACCTGAAGGGCAAGCAGATAGATGCAGCTACATGGCCGCTACGCTACCCCGACCCATGCCCACAACAAGGATCGGGAGACGACTGCGGAATTTTTACTTGCAAATACATGGAATGTCTAGCACGTACGGACATTCAAGATTTGCCCTTCAGTCAGAATGACATGCCTATTGTGCGAGCAAAAATCGCCCTCCACTTCATCAAAGCGTACTTCAATGGAGAAGGGCGTTCATAGCGTCTACAACTGAAGGAGAACTGTCGCACGTACTAACTCCTAACCATTGTAATGATACTTGTTGTATGGTCTTTACCTATTCTTGTTACAGTATAAATGATACTAGGTTACAGTTGAAGAAGTACTGTCTTACAGCTTGAGCGCCCAGCTACGCCTACCTCATTACAGTGTGTGTAGAATCCTGTTACAGTCTTTACCTATTCTTGTTACAGTATAAATGATACTAGGTTACAGTTGAAGAAGTACTGTCTTACAGCTTGAGCGCCCAGCTACGCCTACCTCATTACAGTGTGTGTAGAATCCTGTTACAGTCTTTACCTATTCTTGTTACAGTATAAATGATACTAGGTTACAGTTGAAGAAGTACTGTCTTACAGCTTGAGCGCCCAGCTACGCCTACCTCATTACAGTGTGTGTAGAATCCTGTTACAGTCATTACCTATTCTTGTTACAGTATAAATGATACTAGGTTACAGCTTGACCGCTTCGGAGGAACCTGTTAGTATTACAGTACACGCATCATAGATAGCACATACAAGCCCACAGAAGACTGCATATAAGGAAAATATTTATATTCCATAAACAAGCACTGTTACAATCTTAACTCCGTAACCCAATAGCATGGACACTGGAATGAAACAGAGGGGAGGGGACAAATAAGGACAGCAGAGATAGGAGGGGAGGGGAGGAATAAGAAGGATTGCAGAGAAGGGAGGGAGGGGAGGGGAGGTGTAGGAAGGGATGGGAGGGGAGGGGAGGAACTGGTCGGGGAGGGAGACATTCTAAACACCCTAACCCGATTACTCGGTGGACGAGGGAGGGGAGGAATAGGAGCGGGCCGGGGAGGGACGAGGGGAAGGTGAGGAAGATATGTGTTCTACCCTAGGGCCAATGTCAGGGAGGATGTTGGTGAGGCCCTTGTGGTGGTACAGCCGAGAGGCTTTCTGTAAAGCCATCGTCCACCCAACGTAAAATCCGTTCCAGTAGTCGGGGCTGTACGTCTCCGGGAAAGGTAGAGCCGGGGGAGCCGGGGGCGACGGTGGCACCGGTGAGGCAGGTGCCTTGCCATCCCTCTGGGGAGAACGGTTAGATGAAGACATCTGCAAATAAAGATGAAGAAGACGAGCAACAAAGATAGGAAGAAGAAGAGCGAGGGAAGCTTGTGATGAAGGATAGGAATGACCCAGGGTTCCTTTTATAGTGTGAAGAACGGTCGTCCGAAGGCTGTTTGTAAGTGCTGTCAATGGTTGCTGTATCAGTTCTTGGCAGGGTATGTAACAGTAACTTCGCATGGGTCAGAGTTCACGGGCCACCGAAGCGTCAGCGTCGTTTGGGGAACAGGCGATGGAAAAAAGGAGGGAAGGGTAAGACGGGAATGGGAAAAAGAGACGGAGGCCAAGGAGACGGAAATCGTGTGTGGAGGGCCGTAAATGGTGACATCTGAAAAGCAGGGACTGGAAATTAAACCTGAAGAAAAGCAGGGACTTTACATCAACCGGTATTCTGACAGGGACGAGGAAATAAGTACCAGGCTCTGACAAGGACCCCCAATTAATTTTCCCTTTTTTATATACTGATTTCAATACATTGAAAGAACGTTACATTGATAATGTAAATAAAGCGAAAAGCTCTTTTGCCATATTTATTTGCACATACACATAGATAAGTTTTCTAATTATCATTATTATTTATTATTATCACCACATCATCAAAGACCATCAGTAGTTGTTGTCATTCATCTTGGTTGATTGTCGTGACTATCATTATCCATCATTACCGTCAAATGTTATTATCACCATTAGATACTCTTTCTCCTGCTTACCACTTATTAATGTGAAGTTTCGTTTGGTAATTAGCATTTTTCTTAGAAAATTATTTTTAAAGCATTAGTAGAATAAAAAAGCTATAGTTTTAACCTTCATAAAAAATAATGAAAAATTAAAATTCTCTTTCCCCCTTGCGGTAAGGGCGAATACATATGTTTCAATATTTCAACTTCAAAGACTGGTGTATAAGTTTGCGGGGTGGAAGTTGAGGACCCCGGTTGGGTCGATCGGTTAGAACTCTTGCTTAAAAGTAAGAGGTCCCGAGTTCGATTCCTGGGGGGGGGGGCTTACCTGATCTACATGCAATCCTCGAGGTGTGTAGGTCCGGGATTTTTCCGGTCAAGTGGGGTAAGGGTGATACGGGTACACGAAAAGTAGGAGCTGTCAAGTCCTGATCTTGGAGTTCACGAACACCAATCTTTGAGCCCACAAAACCACACGGGGTGGAGTTTCCTCGTTACCAAAAAAAAAGTTGATGGTACTATTTTATAGGGGCTGTTTGACTTTGTGTAGCTCTTTGTTGGATAATCTATCCATATATTATCTCCTTATATTCCGCCCCTCCTTGTATTGTGGCTTGAAAACTGAATTTCATTCAATGTAGATTCTTTTGACATGATAATGATGATCAGAGTTAGAGGTTGGCATGTTATTTTTTTGGGCAAGATCACCACTTGTAGGAAACATGGAGGTTTGAGGTTGAAGCAAGTCAGAGTTTTCAATATAGCTCTTTTGTGCAAATGGTTGTGGAGGCTGGGTTGTGGAGAAGATGGGTTATGGGCTCAGGGCATAAGACAATGATATTTCTCCTCTTCCAAGATTTGAGACTTAGGTGGCGTTAGATAATAATTATTTAAAATGTCTCGTAAATCGAAATCGAAATGACAGTCGCACACTGTTGATCTCGTAAATCGAAAACTATCTAATATTACAGAAGTATCTCTCTTGAATATAGGGCAAAAGAAGCATGCACCGGACACCGATGACGCGTAGAACGAGATAGTCGGTGACGGAGAGGAAGGTGCGGCACATCGACGGCAAGCAATGACGGCGACGACTGCGTCGAAGGCAAGGGCAAGAAACGACCAGCAGTAGAGAGCGTTTACCCGATGGTGACCACGGCATTGCAGACAGACAGCGCGAGAGAGAGACCGCAAGAGAGTTTCTTCAGGAGGAAGAGTAGGTCAACTCGGTTTCTCTCTCTTGCCTTATCACAACCGCCCATGCCCCACTATTCATGCCGGTTCACTTCTACAGGGACGGGCGCGTCCCACAGGCCCACTAAGCAAAAAGGGAAAAACCGGATTGGAGAAAGTGTGCCGGCCCAATAAGGCTCGCGGTCACCTCACACGCACGCCGCCCGCCCAGCCCAGCCCGGCCCGACCGGCGGGCGAGCGGGCGCGCGTGTGTGGTCTTGGGCATACCTCCTTCTAGTTCCCATAGGAACAAGTCCTTAGAACCACAAGGACTTATAAAGGCCACTCCCTTACTTGTGTTTTCCAATATGGGACAAAACCCATACACACATAAGGCACACTCTCCTACCAAACCTTGAGTTTACCCTTAAGCTTGCAACCACCCTTCTTCTACCCAACATTCCCCCACAAACTCATGGTTTGCCAGAAGGAACACACATCAAGAGAGACACATATCATTCTTTCAACAGAAGTACCTTTCGGGTTTGAACTTCTACCTGAGTATTCCAAATCTTTTCTTCACAGAGTCGAAGTGAACTAAATCTTGAACTTGACTCTTTTGGATGAAGATTATCAATGGAAACAACATGATATAAACATAGATAGCAATCTGCAGGGGTGGCGCTTTACGGCCATGCACCCCTTCCTATATCATAAGTGCATTTAGGGATAACCCAATCCCTTTAACTACGGCCCCACAGTAGCACTTACTTAGGTGGGCTTCTCTAAGGATGCACTGCTCACATCCTACCTTACCAAACTTGAACCCATTAAGAGTAGGTAACTCAACCTTAACTTGCAGCTATAGACACTAGTATTAGGATTACAGGGGTGGAATTCAAATACAAGGTATCTAGAACTTTGTGTCTTCTAGTTCTCTCAATAGCTTGTTGTTACCACATTGAACCTTCTTTGTAGGATCTCTACTCAAATAGGTTGGGTTGCTACTGCAGAAGAACAATTAATGGGTTTCAATCACATCCCCATCCTAAATTTCAGGACTTGGTTTTTATTAAGTTCTTTAGTTAGAGGATCTGCTGTGTTGTCCTTGGTACCAACAAAATCCACAGCTATCACTCCCTGAGACTCCAATTCTCTTACAGACTTTAGTCTAATTTGAATATGTCTCCTTTCTTTTTTATTGTACTTTGAACTTTTGACCTTAGCTATCGTGGTCATATTGTCACAAAGGATAGAGACCGTAGGTATAGGCTTACTCATTAGGGGTAGTTCTGTAAGAAGTCCCTTAATCCATTCAGCCTCCATTCCAGTAGTGTCCAAAGCACACAACTCAGCCTCAAAAGTAGACCAAGACAAGATGGTTTGTTTAGTGGACCTCCAGGCCACTGCACCACCTCCGAGAGTAAAGACATACCTTGTTACACTGTTAGTCCCTGAGTTTTCTGCAATCCAGCTTGCATCACTATATCCTTCAAGGACTCCAGGGAATTTCTCAAAATGCAAACTCAAGGAAACAGTACTCTTAAGGTATCTCAGTATCCTATCCAAGCCTTCCCAGTGAGTACGGTCAGGACAGCTAGTATATCTAATGAGTCTAGTCACTGCATATGAAATGCCAGGTCTAGTACAATTTTCCAGATATATTAAGCTTCTTATAACTTGGGAGTATCGTAATTGAGACACAGGTACACCACTCTTATTTTTGTAAAAAACTCTAGAAGGATCATAGGGTGTACATACAATTCTGCAATCCTTATAGCCATATTTCTCTAGTACTTTCTCAACATAGTGAGACTGAGAAATTGCTACTCCTTCAGTTGACTTAGTCAACTTCAGTCCAAGAATTATATTTGCCTCACCCATATCTTTCATTTCAAATCTACTACTTAAGAATGATTTTAATCTCATTTACTAATCTCTTATTTTTGCCAAAAATCAATATATCATCTACATATAGGCATAGAATTACACAATCATCACCTTTCACTTTGTAGTAGACACATTTATCAAAATCATTAACTTTAAAGCCAAATGACATGATAGTCATGTCAAATTTCTCATGCCATTGCTTAGGGCCTTGTTTCAATCCATACAAGGATTTAACAAGTCTACAGACTTTACCTTCATTTCCAGGGGCTACAAACCCTTCAGGTTGATCCATATAGTTCTCTTCATCAAGATCACCATTAAGAAAGGCGGTCTTAACATCCATTTGGTGGATAGTCAAATCATATATGGAAGCCAAGGCTATTAGCACCCTAATGGTAGTCATTCTGGTAACAAGAGAATAGGTATCAAAATAATATATCCCTTCATTTGTTTAAACCCCTTAGCAACCAACCTGACTTTAAAATTTTCAATGGTTCCATCATGTTTTAACTTTTTCTTAAAGACCCATTTGCATCCAATAGCCTTAGATCCAGGAGGAGGATTAACTAATTCCCATGTGACATTTGCAAGAATAGAGTCAACCTCACTCTTAATGGCTTCCTTCAAATACTTTGCTTCAGGTGAAGCCATAGCATCTCGAAAAGTAGGGGGTCTTCTTCAATCTAGTATGTGACAAAGTCACTACCAAACTCCTTGGAGACCTTTTGTGTAACGCCCCGACGCGGAATATCAGAGCGGGATTACAGTTATTAAATAGTACAGAGCGAGAAATAAATGCAAACCATTGCACAATGGAATAATACCAAATAACCTCATATTTCATTAATAATCCATCAATCTCCATTACATTCACTAATAATTCATTATCTTCCTAAACTGACTAATACATCAACATATCAGAGCCAAACTAGGGCCCATAGTACTTTATTCCAAATCGACTATTACATCATGACTAACTGACTCATAACTATACTAACTGACTACTAGACAATACTGGTTGCAGAAGGGTCACTCCTGAGCCTCCTCATCGGACCCATCCTCGTGAGTGTGGTCATGATCCGACTCACCTGAAACACATTAAATAAATACGCAGGATGAGCGAATAACGCCCAGTAGGACTTAATATCTCATGAACACAAGCATTCTTTAAATGGTTAACGTCTTAAAGACAGGTTAACTAGATAGTAAAGTCATGTAGAGCATGTCATGATAACGAGAGAACAATTGCAACTGTCACAGGGAAAATAGTACAACGAGAACGATAATAGAATGGCCATGTAATGATATAACATGTAATTTGCACAACGGTGCACTAGTAACGATCACGCTTGCACTTGTAGAGATAGCACTTTGATTGTCATAGATTAATCTAGATAGTAAACTGGCGCTGGATGCATGCCGTAACACATCCTATGATCATTTTAACTCCCATGGGCACTGGCACTTTTCGGGTGCTCCTCCCAGGACCTGATCGGGCCCTATTGCGCTGGCATTAATCATTTCTTTTATCTTAGACAATCACACGAATGGCCAATAGAGTACCAAGAAGAGATAAGAGAGTACTAGACAAGATAGATGAGAGTGTAGAGAGAACGTGAACAGATGAGAGGATATAGATAGTAGATGAGATAGGGACAATTTCGTAAAACAACACGAAAGTTCGATAGTAACAGTTGCACAGCACTAGGTCGGGTATCGACAGTCTGGTAGAAGTCACAACCGCCCCTTAGCCGTGCTGTGTACATGGGTCAGGTGGTCCGGTGTGAACTCAAGACGAGAAGGAACACTAAGGCATGGATCGTACTGATCCCTAAGGTGCATCGGGATTTCGGGTACAACCAGCTCGTTGACTAAGGACGTGCGCCAAAGCCAAGAAGACTTACGGAGGTCTTGACAAGGAGTCCCTGGTCCAATCGAGAATATTCCCGGTGGAGAGGTGGTCCAAGTCAAGGGAAAAGTGTGTAGAATCCGTCGTGCCTCGAGTGCTCGAAGGCCGAGGGAAAATGGTAACGGTGCACAAAACTTGCGAATAAAATGAAGACATGTATATTTAAATAAGTTAGACATTTGCTTCCATAAATTACCAGATACATTATTAAATAATTCACGAGGGTATAAGGGCCAATATGATCATTAAGTGTGTGCTTGTGTAAGAAATCAAGAGATCATCGTTGATTGTGCACATGGCTTTTACATAGATTGATTTCATGTATCATTTATCGTCAATTGTTAATACTATCAAGTTATTCATAACAGTAGTCAATTAGGGTTGATGAAGGTTGGAATGGTGTAAACATAGGGTTTTATTGTAAAATTTTCACTCGGCTGAAGTCGCGACAGGATTGGTGGTCGCCTTCAAGTCGCAACGCAAGGCACGGTCGCATTATGCTAAACCGGCCGGCGGGATGAACCGGGACGAGGTCGCGACGCGTCGGTCCGCCGCATTCATAACGCGTCGGACCCCGGGGTCGCGACCTCTGAGATCGCAACGTATCGCGCCGTCGCGACCTCAGGAGGTGGCCCGAGCCCAGAAAAGAGGTTTTTGCCTTTTTTCTAGGTGGGTCTGTCTGACACATAGTCACTAAAAATTCAATAATAAATCGTATAAAGATCCAAAAAGCATGAAATCAGTTCTAAACGAAAGTAGACATGTATATCTATCAACATGCACGGTTAATTTGAAAATAGAAAAGGTTTAGATATGCATTGATCAGGTTACTTTTCGGTGACCTAAACAGGTGCAGTCAGGGTTCAACGAATTAATTAGAGATGTAAACTTGATGAAAAATTATGAAACTAGTGGCGTTTGAAAGCTAACATGAAGTAGTATTTTAGATAATTTTATCATGACAGGACATCAAGTATGCACGAAGTTTAAAGGTTATCATGAAGAGTCGGGTACATGCAATAGACAGAGATTCAAAGATTTAATTCTCCCTCATGGGAGGTCAAAATAGAGCAAGACCAGGGGCGTTTGAAAGCTAGTGTGATGTAGTATAACTGAGAATTTTATCATGGCATGGGAACAAGAACATGCAAGGAATTAGAGAAAACATGAGATCTGAGTTCATGGTAATAGCAGGATTTCATGAATTAAATTCGTCCAAATAGATGAGCGGAATACAACGAAACCAGGGCTTTTGAAGAGGTACATGAAGGCTACCTAGGGTAATTATTTCACGATTTTAGCTTGAGAGATTTTCTACCTTTTTTGTGAAGTAAGAAAGCCTTAGTTTGAATGACGAAAATAAGAGAACCCTTCTTGCTCCAAGCCTTCTCCTTCCTTGCTTCTTGGTCCAGATCTTCTCCTCTTCGTCTCCAAAAGTCTTAGCACGAAATTGTGGGGTGCTAGGGTCAAATGGGGGGGTGTTTTGATGGCTTATAGAGTTCTAAATCACCTAAAACTCTTTCTTTCTCATCCAACTTCGAAAATTGGCATTTATCTCCCACTTTCTTTTATTTATCCACCTAATAGAGTTGGGAATGGATCCAATTTCGTGGGTAGAGGTTTATGGTAAGTGTAGGACTCTTTTTAGGATAGATATGACTTATTTTAATAGTTAATTTGACCATTTTCTATTTATTAATTAATTATGTACGAATTTCACCTAATTACTTCTTCTCTCAAGATGGGCTTCATCCCATTGGGCCCAATCTATTTGGTTTGGACCATTTGTTTAACCCACTACTAATTTAGCTTAAATGGGTTATTCATTAAATTCTTTTTATTTCATTCAATTTCTATTTATTCTCCTTTTATTCTAATTAAATCGATTTATCTCATTTATTAAATAATAAATTTTATTTTTCTTGATTTTAAAATTCAACGGTGCTACATCCTCCCCCTCTTAAAAAGAATTTGGTCCCCAAATTCATATAATTGTAAGAGGAAGAATGTCTTACTGAATAAATCCGGATAATTTCGTCGCATGGTTGCTTCGGGCTCCCAAGTTGCCTCTTCAACTTCGTGATTCCTCCACAGAATCTTGACCACGAGTATGGATCGATTCCGAAGCTGTTGCATCTTCTTTTCTAAGATCTTCACTGGCCTTTCTTCATAGGTCATATCCTTGTTCAGGATAATGTCATCATAGCTGATTACGTGTGACGGATCGTACACGTATTTTCTTAGCATTGACACGTGGAAAACATTATGTACGGTAGAGAACTGGGGAGGTAGTGCTAGTCAGTACGCCACCTCGCCAACTCTATTCAATACTTCAAATGGACCTATGAATCTTGGTCTCAGCTTGCCTTTCATCCCAAATCTTTGGAATCCTCTGGTCGGGGATACTTTTAGCATTACATGATCTCCAGTTTGAAACTCTAAGTTTCTCCTTCTCTTATCTGCATAGCTCTTCTGCCTGGACTGAGCTACCTTAATTCTGTCTCTGATAATCTGGATGTCTCTACTGGTATTCTGCACCATGTCTGGTCCCAGCCATTGTTGTTCACCTACTTCATTCCAACAGACTGGTGATCTGCAGCTTCTGCCATACAGTGCTTCGAATGGTGCCATCTTGATGCTGGCCTGATAGCTATTGTTGTAGGAAAATTCTATTAGAGACAGTTGTTCATTCCAATATCCTTCAAAGTCTATAGCACAGGCTCGCAGCATGTCTTCCACTATCTGATTTGTTCTTTCAGTCTGTCCATCCGTCTGTGGGTGGAAAGCTGTGCTAAAGTTGAGTTTTGTGCCCAACGCTGTCTGAAGTCTCTTCCAGAATCTAGATGTGAATCTGGGGTCACGATCTGAGACAATGGACACGGGGACTCCATGTAGTCTGACTATCTCCTTCACATACAAAGCTGCAAGCACATCCACACTCCAGGTACTTCGAATTGCTAGAAAGTGTGCAGATTTTGTCAATCTATCCACAATGACCCAAATAGCATCAAGTCCACCACGAGTTCGAGATAAACCCATGATGAAATCCATGCCGATGCTTTCCCATTTCCATTCAGGTATGTCCAAGGGTCTAAGTACACCCGCAAGACGACGGTGTTCTGCTTTTACCTGCTGACAAGTGAGGCAGTGCACTGCATGCTCAGCTACCTCACGCTTCATGTTTGGCCACCGAAATGACCTTTTCATATCTTGGTACATCTTGGTTGCACCTGGATGTATTGTGTACTTGGTCTTGTGGGCTTCATCCATCAGTTTCCTTTTCAACTCTTCATTGTCAGGCACACATGTCCTGGCTTGGAATAATATTCTTCCATCTTCAGCGATGGAGAAGTCTGGCTTGTCAGCTATGGTCTCCCTTACTCTGATTAGAAACGGATCATTAGCCTGTTGCTCTCTGATTTCGACAAAGATGTCGGGTTGAGCTTTAAGGTTAGCCACTAACATCTTATCACTTCTCTTTTCAATATTCAGATCTAGACTGGCGAATTGCTCTAACAATTGCATCTCACCCATGACCAGACAGGATAACGAAGCTACTGGCTTTCTACTGAGTGCATCAGCTACTGCATTACCTTTGCCTGGGTGATATTGAATGTTGAAATCAAAATCCTTTAGGTACTCCAGCCATCTCCGTTGTCGCATGTTGAGCTCCTTTTGAGAAAATAAGTATTTCAAACTCTTGTGGTCGGAGTAAACAATGAATTGTTCCCCATATAGGTAATGCCTCCAGATCTTGAGTGCAAATACCACAGCAGCTAGCTCTAAGTCATGGACAGGATAGTTAACCTCATGTTGCTTCAATTGCCTTGATGAATATGCTATCACTTTCTCATTCTGCATTAATTTGCAGCCTAGACCGATTCCAGATGCATCAGTGTAGACTGAGAATCCTGCGCCTTCAACTGGTAATGCGAGGACAGGTGCAGATGTCAACAATTGCTTGAGTGTCTGAAAGCTCTTCTTGCATTCCTTGCTCCAGACATATGGGTTTTCCTTCCGCGTAAGCGGTACAGCTATCTTGGAGAAGTCTCTTATGAATCGTCCGTAATATCCAGCCAGTCCAAGAAAGCTTCTGATCTCGGTGACAATGGTCGGCCTTTCCCAGTTCAGCACAGCTTCTACCTTGGAAGGGTTGACAACGATACCATCCTTGGAAATGACATGGCCTAGGAACGACACCTTCTCGAGCCAGAATTCACACTTGCTCAATTTGGCGTAGAGTTGGTTGTCCCGCAAGATTTGCAGAGCGATCCTCAGATGCTCCTCGTGCTCTTCTTTGGTCTTGGAGTATATGAGAATATCATCAATGAATACCACGACGAACTTGTCGAGGTAGGGCCGGTAGATGCTGTTCATTAATTGCATAAAAGCTACAGGAGCGTTGGTTAGTCCAAAAGGCATGACTACAAATTCGTAATGACCGTACCTGCTCCTGAAAGCTATCTTGTAGATATCTGCATCTTTAATCCTCATTTGATGATATCCCGATCTAAGGTCAATCTTAGAAAAATACTCTGCTCCTGATATCTGATCAAATAATTCATCGACACGTGGCAGAGGGTACTTGTTCTTGATAGTGAGATTGTTCAACTGCCTGTAATCGATGCATAATCTCATGGATCCGTCCTTCTTCTTGACGAACAACACTGGTGCTCCCCAAGGAGAAGTACATGGCCTAATGAAACCCTTTTCTAGAAGTTCCATCAGTTGCTCTTTCAACTCTTTCAATTCAGCGGGGGACATCCTGTAGGGTTAACTTGAGATCGGTGCAGCTCCAGGTATGAGATCAATTGAGAAATTGACATCTCTTTCAGGTGGTATGCCTGGCAGCTCGTCAGGAAACACATCTGGGTATTATTGCACTATGTTGATGTCTGATATCTTAACTGCTTTCTTTTCCAGTACGATGGCGGCAAGAAACGTCATACTCCCTTTCCTTATCATGTTCTGTGCCTTTATAACAGAGACGAGGGACAAGTGTCTCTTGTGCCTACGTCCTGTGAAGGTCAGCTTAGGGAATTCACTAAAAGAAATCTTCCCTCTTCTACAATCCACAATAGCCCCATACGTGGATAGCCAATCGGCTCCCAGAATGACATCGTAGCCCTCCATGGGCATACAGATCAAGTCAGCTCTTAGATTGAGTTCACCAATCTTAACATCAGCCAATGGAAAATATTTATTCAATTGAGCCCTTTCTCCTAGTGGTGTTGTGACAGGTAATTCAAATGTCATGGATGTAGGTTTCTCATTTAAGGTATCAGCAAATGCTTGTGATATGAATGAATGTGTAGCACCAGTATCGAACAAAACAAATGCTGAATGAGAAAAGACCGGTAGTGTACCTTCCACAACTCCACCTTCCTCGGTGGTGTCCACTTCTTGCAGGGCTTGGAGTCTACCTGGCTTCTTTGGTCCCGCAGGACGCTTCTCATTCTCCCTCAATAATGGGCATTCAGGAATCCGATGCTCTCGGCTCCCACAATGAAGGCATGCACCTACCTTCCTCTAGCATTCTTCTGTCGTGTGACCAAGCTTGTCACAGTGTTTGCATCTGGGCTTGTTGTTCGGAGCAGTAGTGGTGGGGACTTTGGGCTTCCGCTCCTGGATTGGCCCGTCAGTGATACTTAATGGCCTTTTCTTGCCATTAGTAGGCTTGCTCGATACTCCGGAAGTTTGCTCTTTCCTGAACATTCTACCCTTGATGCGCTCAGTGAGTTCAGTCGCATCTTCCAGGCATTGTGCTCTCCTGACCATCTCTGGGTAGGCCTGAATATCAAATGGTGCCAGCTGTGTAATATATGCGGGTCTAAGCCCGTTGAGGAATCTCTTCGCCTTCATCCTCTGGGTACTAACCAAATGATTGGCGTAGCGAGCCAATCGAGAGAATTGTGCCTCATATTCAACAACCGTCAGGTTTCTCTGTTTCAGAGCGGCGAACTCGGTGGCTTTCCTTTCTTAAACTCTTTCTGAAAAATATTTGGAGTTGAATTGCTCCTTAAACTCATTCCACGTAAACTGAGCATCTGCCCGTGTGGCCTCAATGGACTCCCACCACGCACGGGCGTCCCTTTCAAGCTGGAATGTGGCAAGTAAAAGCTTATCTCCATCCGCGCATTGCATAACGCGGAAAATACGCTCAGTCTCCTTGAGCCAGTTCTCGGCCTCATCAGGGTCTGTGGTACTGCTGAATCGAGGCGGGTTCAGGTTGCGGAAGTTTCTATGTAAATCACTGGCTGCTCGGTTGTTGTTATTATTGTTGTTGGCTCCAGCAGCCTAAAGTAAAGCTTGAGTGAGTTGCTGAATCGTGTGTTGCATATCACGGAGTTGAGCACGCTCCGCTGCCATTGTTGATGTTTAAGTTCCTTCAAAAGAGAATTTAAATGTAAGTCGTTGAGTTTGCACTAAGTTTGTGCGTGTGTGTATCTATTTTATCTTATTACCCACGGTTCTACCCATCTCACATAGGTATGGAATTAGACTCTAAGTCAACTCAGGTCAAACCTAGATCATCCTATACTTAAGAATAACCTAGGCTCTGATACCACAAAACTGTAACGCCCCGACACGGAATATCGGAGCGGGATTACAGTTATTAAATAGTACAGAGCGAGAAATAAATGCAAACCATTGCACAATGGAATAATACCAAATAACCTCATATTTCATTAATAATCCATCAATCTCCAGTACATTCACTAATAACTCATTATCTTCCTAAACTGACTAATACATCAACATATCAGAGCCAAAACTAGGGCCCAGAGTACTTTATTCCAAATCAACTATTACATCATGACTAACTGACTCATAACTATACTAACTAACTACTAGACAGTACATGCATAGCATCTCGAAAAGTAGGGGGTCTTCTTCAATCTGGTATGTGACAAAGTCACTACCAAATTAACTCCTTGGAGACCTTTTGTCTTTTACTTCTCCTTGGTTCTACTTCTTCCTGATCACTAGTATCAGTAAGAGGTCGGATGCATCAGCCCCCACATTAATCATTCTTTCCACATGTTGTGGAATAGAATCAGATGTGGAAGCTACAGTCTCAGAATTCAGTTGTTGAGGCAAACCAGTCTTCATGGGAAAAACATGTTCGAAGAACGTAGCATCACGAAACTCGACTATGGTGTTAACATCTATGCCAGGGATTTCTGATTTGATTACCAGAAATCTGTATGCATAGCTATTTTCAACATAGCCTAAAAAGATTGCATCAACTGTTTTAGGTCCCAGTTTCTTTCTCTTGTGTTCAAGGACAAGTACCTTAGCAAGGCACCCCCACACTTTGAGAAATTTCAAATTAGGTTTCCTATTTCTCCAAAGTTCAATTGGACTACTATCTTTATGTTTTAAAGAAACATGATTCAGAATAAGACAAGTTGTGTTCAAAGCTTCCCCCCACATATACTTAGGTAGTCCTGAACTCTACAGGAGAGAGTTGAACATGTCAATAAATACACGGTTCTTCCTTTCTGCTATCCCATTAGACTGAGGAGAATAAGATGCAGTTGTTTTATGAAGAATGCCATGTTCTTGGCAAAATTCAACAAACAAACTAGAGGTGTATTCTCCTCCTCTGTCAGACCTCAACCTCTTAAGAACTTGACCAATTTGTGTTTCTGCTTCTTTCCTAAAGATGATGAACTTCTGTAAAGCCTCATCCTTAGATTTGAGCAAATACACATAAAAATATCTACTACAGTCATCTATAAAGGTAATGAAATACTTTTTATGATCCCTAGTTAGCATACCATTTGTTGCTCAGCTAGCTAGCCCAGAGGGGGGGTGAATGGGTTATTAAAAATTTGATCTTCGATTAAAAAAACCTGTTCACTAAAAGGATTACACAACAACTTAAATGAAGGTTAGAGTTAGAGGAAATGAGATAGCAATCACACAAAATACAACCACAAGACAGTAGGATTTTTATCCTGGTTCGGAACTCCTTTCCACAGGAGACCTACGTCCAGTCCCTGAGCAATATCTCAGGATTTCACTAATCAAGGGTACATTCCCCCTTAAGGACACAACAACACCCAGCTCAGCTGGTCTTCCTTCACACCCGAAGGGAACAACACCCTGGATACCACCAGGTCTTCCTTCACACCAGAAGGGAACAACACCCTGGATACCACCAGGTCTTCCTTCACACCAGAAGGGAACAACACCCTGGATACCACCAGGTCTTCCTTCACACCAGAAGGGAACAACACAAAGAGAGGTTTGAAAGACAAGCCCCTAGATCAAACTGCAACAAGCAATGATCTGAAGGACCTAGCACTGAGAGCAAAGAATCTAAATCTAGGCTCACTCTCAGAACTACACAAGCTCTCTTCAAATGATCTTTCACTAGCTAGTAGAGAGCAAAAGAGCAAAAACTAAGAGGAATGAAGTTTTCTGCTCTAAACTTTCTTCAGAAGAATTTGAATGTTTTTCTTGAACATGGTCACTTCTTCTGTTCTTCTGACTTGTATATATATCTTCAATTTGAAATCTAGACGTTAAAGAGTCCGTTGTCTCTCTTTTGAGTAGTCGTTAGACTGAATGACATCTGGAGTCTTGGAAGCTTCATGTCCTCAGTCTTTTGATTACTTGAGCACGCAAAGAGATGAGATCTTCAAAAATATCCGATGACTTCTATTTGTTTAACGTTGTACTATGAAGCTAGTTCAGAGATCTGCATAGATGTCAATCTCAAATAGCAGACAGATAAGCTGTCTCTGATGTCAGTCAACGTCAGTAGAAATAGTCAAGAAAATAGTAATGTCAAATAGCTTAAGTCTAAAGGACGTTATCAGAGTAGGCACGATAAAGGATGATATGGTCTGCATGCATGCAGAGATATGTTCAGATCTCATAAATGCAAAAGCGTCAGAGAGATGTCTACGTGGGCTTTGACTGGTCAATGCTTTAAGATGAATAGGATATCAATATATGAAATCGATGACTGAATGACTTATGAAATCGTTATGAACACTAATAAGTCATTATAGAGAGCAAATCGTTATGAATACTTATCAAGTCGTTATGAACTCTAAGGAAATCGTTATGCTAACTTATGAAATCGTTATAACAAGAAAGTCGTTGCGAGTTCTAAAGAAATCGTTATGATAACTTATGAAATCGTTACAACAAGCAAGTCGTTGCGAGTTCTAAAGAAATCGTTGTGATAACTTATGAAGTCGTTACAACAAGCAAGTCGTTGCGAGTTCTAAAGAAATCGTTATGATAACTTATGAAGTCGTTACAACAAGCAAGTCGTTGCGAGTTCTAAAGAAATCGTTATGATAACTTATGAAGTCGTTACAACAAGCAAGTCGTTGCGAGTTTCAAAGAAATCGTTACGAGAACTAAAGAAATCGTTACGGCTACCAAGTCGTTACGAGTTTCAAAGAAATCGTTACGAGAACTAAAGAAATCGTTACGGCTACCAAGTCGTTATGAGTTCTAAAGAAATCGTTACGAGAACTTACGAAATCGTTACGGCTAGAAAGTCGTTGTGAGTTCTAAAGAAATCGTTACGAGAACTAAAGAAATCGTTGCGACATCTTTAAGAAATCGTTGCGGTATCGATTTGATTGAACTTTTCGGTCAGAAGGAAATCGTTCTGCTTATCAATAGAAGTCAATACAAAGACTTGGACAAAGCATGAAATGAGACTTACCTGATTGTCTTGAACTTTCATTTTTCTTTTATTTCCTGTTCTCAAAGCTCAAGTAATTCATTAGTACTATTTTGTTAATCATCAAAATTAATGTATATAAATAAGTGAAGTAATTTATATGGGGAAGGTTTGGTCATCAATCTCCCCCTTTTTGATGATGACAAAATATACTAAACATTATACAACACAAATAAGTTTTTCAGAATAGTTAGTTTTCTCCCCTATTTTGTCAATAAGCAAAAAGATAGTCTATGAGACAAAGAAGAGAGAAATCATTGTATTAAGTGGGAGGAAGATAATACATAGGAGACAACAAAGAGGCATGCTGTGAGATGACAGCCCATGCCTTGATCTCAAGGTCTTCAAAAGTCTGTTGGAAAACCCCAGAAGCAACTGAAAAATTAGGACCCATGGATGGAATGGCCCTTTGAATGTAAAGTTGTTGTTGCTTTTCCAGAATTCTTCATACTGATGTGGGTCCAAGATGAATCTGAAGTAAGTGCTCTTTCCAAAGCTGGCACGATGGAGAAATCTATCCAGAGAGATGGATAGAAAATCTTCTGATCAAGCAGATCCTGCTTCAAAGCATAGAAGGTTGTATATCTGGCTGCCCACTGAACATAGATCTCTTGAATTGGGTTTATGGAGTTGAGATCCATGAAGGCTTCGGCTGAGAGAATGGGCTTAGCTTGACGAACCAAGGAACTGTTGATTGCCTGTAATTGAAGATGGGGTTCCTTGTAGAGAGTTTCCCATATGGTGGGAGTAAGCCTTTCACATTCAGAAATGAGTGGGGCCAAGGTTTGGGAAGAGATGCGGCCAGAGTGATATTCTCTGAAAATGAACCGCAAGAAGGAGGGTAATCTGCCCAACTTGGCTGACAAACGGCCCATCTGCCTAGCAAACATATCCAGTGCATGGGATCCAGCATCTGAGTCAAACACTAAAGAGTGTAGCTTTGGCAGAAGAACTGGAGAGTCAACTTTGAGATTGGCAAAGTCCACTGTGAGGGGAAGATTTACTGGACGTTCTGATCTCAACATCACTAAGGCTGAATGAAATTGATAGAACTGTACTTCAGGCAGCTTGTTCAAATAGCAAAAATCATGTACAGCTGAAAGTTCTTGGCAATTCTGATCTCTTTCAAGATGAAGGGTCCCCACGAGTTCTTATGCTGAATAATGAACCACTCAGAAAGAGTGAGTGGGTGAGCTCGATGGGTAAGAGATTCTGCCCTGGCAGTCAAATATTTGCTGAATTGAGCTTTGTTGCCCTTGACATTGGCCCACTGATCTTCAGTCTTGAACTCAGTGCCCTCAAAGATTTTGGATTTTTGAGGGTGGGACAGTTGGGTAAAAGGGAGAACAATGCTTAGATGCTCAGAGAGGTTGAGGAAAGGAATACCATTGATGGTGGACAGGATGCACTTTTGAACATATTCCTTATAGAGGAACCTTCTTTAAGGCTCGAGGGTAAGAGAGTACCAAAGAGGAGGAAATAATGGTGAGGAGGGGATGCTGACAGAGGATGGTTGTTTCCTCTTTTTCTTGGCAGGACTGGGAGGATCAGTCCTGTGGATATGAGTGGCAGTGGAGAGAATGGTGATAAGGATATTTCTCTCAAAATCATCCGCAGATTTGTGTCAAAGACACCAAGTAGTGAAGGTTTTTCCGGAATGATAGTGACAGAGGAAGGAGGAGTAGGAGGATAGAAAAGGTGTTTGGGATTGAAGAAAGAAGGTGGTGAAGGTTTGAATTGAATGGTGATGGAGCTGAGGTGTGAGAAGGAGTGGGAGAGAAGGAGGGTTGAGATGAAATGAGAGAGGAAGATGGTTGGGTGTGAGGCACAGGGTGTTTTTCAGTTGGTGGTGCAGGAGGGGCTGTAGAAGAAGATGAAGGTGAAGAGAGGGTTGGAGTTGCAAGGGTAGAAGTGTCAGGGGCCTTAGTAGCTGTCATGGGCTCTTTCCCTTTATCTTGACCTTCTCTGACAACTGAAGAGGGTCCTGATGACCCTGAAGCTGGCACTGGTGGCCCTGGTGGCCCTGATGCTTGAGTTGATGGCCCTGCTGGCCGAGATTCTTGAACTGGAGGCCCTGGTGGCCGGGGAACAACAGCTGGTCTGCTCTGAGTAGCTGCAAGAGAAACTTCACTTGACCTTGAAAGACCTGCTAGCATCGACTTCATATCAGACATTTCTTTATTAAACCACTTCATTGCATTTCTGACTGAAGAGAGCTCAGAGGTAGTCGAAGCTTGACTAGCAAGTATCCCTTGCACACTGGACTGCACTGCTGACAGAATCTCTCTCTGAGCCTTCAATAATTCCAAAACCGGGTTCAGATTGACTTTCCTGTGGCTCTTTCTGAGTTTTCTGTGAACTATCCTTTGGCCTTTCCTTTGAGGTGCTGGTTCATCAATAGACTGCTCCCCCTGAGTAGGAGCTTCCTCTTCAACTTCCATTTGCTCCCCCTGAGCAGGAGCTGCCTCTTCAACTGGATCTACTAGAGCACTGGACTGCTCCATATGAATTGATTCTTCAATGTGGCCTTCTGCCATAGCTTCTTCCATTTCAATTTCACCAGACTGTGAGTCGATTCGAGTGGAGAGAGCTGATTCAATTAAATTCCTAAGAATTGAGCCAATGATTGAGGTAGGCGAATCACTGGCTTTATCTGCCACTTCCTCCTCAACTACAGAAGCTGTAAAAGATTCTGGCTGAAATGCTGGTGCTACTCCCTGCTGTTCTGCTACTGATTGGGCTGCTTGCTGCTCTGCTACTGACTCTTCTGCTTGCTGCTGCTCTGCTGGTGCTACTGATTGCTGGTCTGCTGATGCTACTGCCTGTTGCTCTGCTGGTGGTGTTACTACTGCCATTTCCTGAACATCAGGAATTTCTACATCACCGATTATGGCCTCTCCTTCGGCCACAGAGGTCTTAGACCATACACCTTCAATTACAGAGAAACCACTTTTCTTGAGATTTCTAGACCTTATACACTGGCCCATCTTCTCCACAACTGCCCCAGATAAATCTATTCCAAAGTGTTTGAAGATCTTTGTAAGTAGATGACCATAGGGCAATGAGACATTTAACTTACTTTTTGTATCCCATATTTGATCTCTGGCAAATTTCATCCTTTCCAACATGACTTGCGCCATATTAATCTCCCTTTGTTGAATCGCCCAAAACATCATATCAGAATCTGCCCTAGTGCACGTTGAGAAGGTGGCACTGCGAGGAACCAAAATTTGACAAATAATAAAATGAAGAAGACGGTTGTATGCATTCATCTGATTAATATCCAATTTTCCGTCTCTTAGCCTAAACCCTGGACCTATAATGCCAAGGCCTTTTGCTTCATCGTTCACTGCATGAACCCCACTGAATCCAGACGTCTTCACTCCAAACAACATGTGCAACAGCTCATGATCGACTTTAATTTGGATTCCCTTTTACCGATGATACAAGGGACCCATCTGCCTCTGACCTTAAGCACACATAAAACGCTTTCACCAGGTCGGGATAGCTTACCTCGGTGAAAGTGACAATTTCCATCCACTGCATCCTTCTCAGAGTTTCTGCAATACTTCCCATGCCATTTTTCTCGAGATTTGGAACATCCACTGCCTTGTTTCCACAAACCTTTGTCTTCACGAAGGTGAACCTTTCTTGCTGTTCTGCGGTCAGGTACTCAGCACTGTAGCCCCTACACTTCCGGAGATCATCGGAGCGGCCATGGGTAGAAAGGAGAAGAACTGATCTGGAGAAGGGAGATGATGGAGGAGATGGAAGCTTTCGAGGGATTCTTCGCGGGAAGAGGGGAAAGCTTCAAATCTTGCAGAGAGTCGATGCCGGAATCGTTAGGGCATCGGCTTTGGGTGAATAGATAAATGAGAAAGGGTAAAGGTAGAAGATGAGTCGTTCCCAGAATGATTTGACTAAATAGGATTATTTTATCGAAAACAGGAAGCGCCAAAAGGCGGTAACGCACAAGGCGACAAAAGGGTTTGACGAGTCAAACTGCTTTTAACACAATAGCGGTCAAGGAAGAGTAAATAAACTGGTTTTGCTTAAAGTGAGAGAGAGAAATCTTCATTTATTCTGAAAAATTTATATGCCATTTTAAATACAGGAATCTTTTCACAAATTGCACATCCCTAATTCCCTTCTAAGAGATGTAAATCTCTCTTCAGGTAGGGCTTTTGTGAAGATATCTGCTAGTTGGCTATTTGTATCAATAAAGGATATTTCTATATTTCCATTTGCAACATGATCACGAATAAAATGATATCTAACCTCAATATGTTTTGTCCTTGAGTGCTGAACTGGATTCTTGGTCAGATTAATGGCACTGGTGTTGTCACACAGCAATGGAATTGATTTGATATTTAATCCAAAGTCTTCAAGTTGTTGCTTTATCCAAAGGAGTTGTGTACAGCAACTTCCAGCAGCTACATATTCAGCTTCAGCTGTTGATAGTGCCACTGAGTTTTGTTTCTTTGAAGACCATGATATCAAACATCCTGCAAGAAATTGACAACAACCACTGGTGCTCTTTCTATCTATCTTGCATCCAGCATAGTCAGCATCAGAATATCCTACTAAATCTATTTCACATGATTTTGGATACCAAAGACCTAAATCATGAGTTTTAGCTAAATATCTAAATATTCTTTTTACAGAAATTAGGTGTGATTCTCTAGGATCTGCTTGATACCTAGCACACATGCATACACTAAACAAGATGTCTGGTCTACTTGCTGTTAAATAAAGTAAAGACCCTATCATACCTCTATAGTTCTTTTGATCTACCTTTTTACCATTTTGATCACTGTCCATTCTGGTTGATGTGCTCATTGGTGTTGACAGTGGTTTGGCATTATCGAATCCAAACTTCTTCAGGAGTTCCTTGGTGTATTTGGCTTGACAGATGTGGGTGCCTTCCTTCCCTTGCTTGACTTGCAATCCAAGGAAGTAGTTTAGCTCCCCCATCATACTCATTTCAAATTCTCCCTGCATAAGCTTCTCAAAATACTTGCAAAGAGATTTGTCAGTAGAACCAAAAATAATATCATCTACATAGATTTGAACTAATAGTATGTGATTGGCCTTCGACTTTATGAATAATGTGCTATCTACTTTGCCTCTATTGAAATCATGATTTAACAGAAAAGAGCTAAGCCTTTCATACCAGGCTCTAGGTGCTTGTTTTAAACCATATAATGCCTTATGGAGTTTGAAAACATGATTAGGAAATTCGGTGTCATCAAAACCTGGAGGTTGTTCAACATACACTTCCTCTTTTATAAAACCATTTAAGAATGCTGATTTAACATCCATTTGAAATAGTGTCAAGTTTAGAGCTGATGCATATGCAAGTAAGATTCTAATAGCCTCGAGTCTAGCTACAGGTGCATAGGTTTCATCGAAATCTATGCCTTCCTCTTGAGAATAGCCCTGAGCTACCAATCTGGCCTTGTTTCTTAGGATTACACCAGTTTCATCCAATTTGTTTCTGAACACCCATTTGGTGCCAATAACTGGATGATCTGATGGTCTAGGAACAAGTGACCATACTTGGTTTCTCTTGAATTGATTTAATTCATCTTGCATGGCTATTATCCAAGATTCATCAGTTAAAGCTTCATTGACTGTCTTAGGCTCTATCTGAGAAACAAAGGCTAAATAATCACAGGGGATTACATTACCTCTTGTTCTTACCCCTATGGATGGATCACCAATGATATTCTCAAGTGGGTGATCTTTCTTGTATCTCCATTCCTTTGGAAGATTTTCATGAGTAATTTTTCTTGTTGTAATTCTTCCAGAGGTGGATCATCCTTGTCCTCAATTGATGTATCTTTAAGCTTTTTGGACAGTTCATCTGCATCATCATTATCACTATCTACTTCCTTTCTCAAGGAAGGGTTAGTTTCATAAAAATAACATGCACAGTTTGTTCAATTAATAGTGAGCGTTTATTGAAAACTCTATAGCCTCTGGGTTTAGAAGTATACCCCATAAAGATGCCTTCATCTGACTTGGCATCCAACTTGCCAATGTCCCTTTTTCCGTTGTTGTGAATAAAGCAAGGACATCCAAAGATTCTGAAATGACTTACCTTGGGCTTCTTTCCTTTGAACAACTCATATGCAGTCTTCTTAAGTATTGGCCTGATCATTACTCGGTTGACAATGTAACTGGCTGTGTTGACTGCTTCAGCCCAAAAATATCTTGGTAGCTCATATTCAGAGAGCATGGTTCTTGCCATATCCAAGAGAGTTCTGTTCTTCCTCTCAGCTATACCATTTTGCTGTGGTGTCCTTGGTGCTGAGAAATTGTGCTGAATTCCTTGATCATCACAGAATCTAGCAAACTTTTCATTTTGGAACTCACCACCATGGTCTGATCGAATGGACACAATACTGAACTTCTGATCTTTCTGGACCTTCTTACTAAACTGACAAAATTATCAAAACTATCATCTTTATGCTCTAAGAATGATACCCATGTGAATCTTGAGTAATCATCTACTATGACAAATCCAAAATTCTTTCCTCCAAGACTGGTAGTCCTCATTGGTCCAAATAGATCCATATGTAAGAGCTCTAAGGGTTTTGAGGTAGTCACCACTGTCTTTGACTTGAAGGAACTTTTGTGTGCTTTCCCTTAGCACAGGGTCTACAAACACTTTCCAATTTTCCATTGACTTTTGGTAGACCTTCCACAAGATTCCTCTTTCTGAGCTTGTTCAATCCGTCCAAGCTGCAGTGGCCTAGTCTTCTGTGCCACAACTCAATTGATTTGTCTTTGCTGGCTGCCAGACACACATTTTGCTCTTTGAGTTCTTCAAGGTAGAGCACGTACAGATTCTTCTCTCTATTTGCTTCAAAGATTACTGCTCCATCCTTTAGTATGCTGCACTTTGATTCTTGAAACTTGATTTGATGACCTCTATCACATAGTTGACTTATACTGATGAGGTTGTGCTTTAATCCTTTGACTAAAAGCACATCTTCTATGACTGTTTTTCCTTTGCTATTTACTGATCCACTGCCTACTACAGTTCCTTTCCCGTTATCTCCATAAGTGACTGTTCCTTCTTCAGCTTGGAGATGGGAAAACAGCTTCAGGTTTCCTGTCATGTGCCTTGAACACCCACTATCCAGATACCATTTGGATGCTCGAGGATTAACCTGAAATTAAGACATCAAGCTTTAGGTACCCAAGTTCTTTTGGGTCCTGATGGGTCAGTATCATTATTTTTTACTTTCATTATCCACTTCTTGTGTCTTGTTGGACAGGTGGATTTTAAATGACCTAGCTTATTACAGTGACTACAACATAATTTTTGTTACTCTTTCAATATACTTAAAATTAGCTTTATAGGCTGTATTTTCCTCAGGAACAAATCTTGGAGTTGGATACACCTTAGGTGGAATTATAGTTTCTGCATTTTCAGGTGGTGTGTAGCCTACACCATCTTTTCTCTTACCTGAGCGTCTAGCTCCTTTTAATATTAAGGGATTCTTACCATTTGTAAATTTTTCTAATGTGCTTGCTAATTTCTCATTTTCTTCATTCAGATTTTTAATCTCTTTACTTAATTCATCTACACTTTCTTGTTTTTCTAATTTTGTTATTTGTTTATTCTTAACTTTTAAGTCTTCACACAACAATTATTTCTTCTTTTTAGTTCGATTAATTGCTTTTCTAGTTCTTCATTTTCTATTTTTAAATCTGAGTTAGTGTTTTCTAAGCATGTATTATTCTTCTTACTAATCTTAAGTAATTTAGACACCTCTTTATATTTGTCGTAAAGTTCATTAAAGGCGCTTTCCAAATTGTCAGAATTGAATCAGAATTATTACAAGAATCGAAAGAAGAGTCAGAGGTTACCTTTTCTTCGATGTTGGCCATGAGAGCCAGTTGGCTTCTTCTTCATCACTGCTTGAGCTTGACTCACTGTCTGAGTCACTGCTGTTCTCCCAAGCAGCTGCCATTGCCTTTTTCTTGTATCTTCTGAACTTCTTGGAGCTATCCTTCTTCTTGTGATCATTTTTCTTTAGCATTGGACAATCTGCCTTGATATGTCCAGGCTTCTTGCATTCATAACAGATGGTCTCTCCTTTCTTCATTTCTTTGCCATCTGATCTTTTGAAGTCTTTATTTTTCTTAAAGTACCTTCTGCCGGATTGAAATTTTTTCTTCTTGGCCAGGATGCGTTGCAATCTCTTAGAGAGCATTGCTTCTTCATTTTCGCTGTCTACCTCACTCCCGCTAGAGCTTGCTTCTGATGACTCTTCTTCTGCTTTCAAAGCATTGGAGTGCTTCTTTCTGCTAGATGATTCTCCTAGCCTTTCCATGTTGATCTCATGGGCCATGAGGGACCCGATGAGCTTTTCTACTGACATTCTCTTAAGGTCATTAGCTTCTTCGATAGCTGTAACCTTTGGTGTCCATGAAGATGGCAAGGATCTGAGAATCTTTCTTACCATATCTGCAATCTCATAGGACTTTCCTAGACTGGCTAAACCATTGGTGATGTCAGTGAATCGACTGAACATCTGGGTGATTGACTCTCCTGACTGCATTTGAAATCTCTCATACTGAGTGACAAGAATGTCGATTCTTGTCTCCTTTACTTTGTCTGTACCTTCGTATGTGATCCTTAGCTTTTCCCACATTTCCATGGAGGATTTGCAGGCTGAGACTCTGTTAAACTCCTTCTTGCTTAGAGCACAACATAAAATGCTCTTGGCTTTACAGTTCAAGGAGATTTTCTTTCTGTCTTCATCTGTCCATTGTGCTTTCTCATTTGTGACAACCAGGTCACCTTCTTCTACTATCGACCAGATTTGATAGTCGTGGCCTTGTAGAAAATATTCCATTCTGGTCTTCCAATACGGATAATCTTCACCATCGAACAAAGGTGGTCTGTTGACTGACTGACCTTCGAAGTTGCCTTGGGCTGCCATTGATCTTTGCTCTTCAGATCGTTGGATCTTCTTCTTTGTCGAAGAGACTCTCTCTGATACCACTTGTTGCCCAGCTAGCTAGCCCAGAGGGGGGGTGAATGGGTTATTAAAAATTTGATCTTCGATTAAAAAAACCTGTTCACTAAAAGGATTACACAACAACTTAAATGAAGGTTAGAGTTAGAGGAAATGAGATAGCAATCACACAAAATACAACCACAAGACAGTAGGATTTTTATCCTGGTTCGGAACTCCTTTCCACAGGAGACCTACATCCAGTCCCTGAGCAATACCTCAGGATTTCACTAATCAAGGGTACATTCCCCCTTAAGGACACAACAACACCCAGCTCAGCTGGTCTTCCTTCACACCCGAAGGGAACAACACCCTGGATACCACCAGGTCTTCCTTCACACCAGAAGGGAACAACACCCTGGATACCACCAGGTCTTCCTTCACACCAGAAGGGAACAACACCCTGGATACCACCAGGTCTTCCTTCACACCAGAAGGGAACAACACAAAGAGAGGTTTGAAAGACAAGCCCCTAGATCAAACTGCAACAAGCAATGATCTGAAGGACCTAGCACTGAGAGCAAAGAATCTAAATCTAGGCTCACTCTCAGAACTACACAAGCTCTCTTCAAATGATCTTTCACTAGCTAGTAGAGAGCAAAAGAGCAAAAACTAAGAGGAATGAAGTTTTCTGCTCTAAACTTTCTTCAGAAGAATTTGAATGTTTTTCTTGAACATGGTCACTTCTTCTGTTCTTCTGACTTGTATATATATCTTCAATTTGAAATCTAAACGTTAAAGAGTCTGTTGTCTCTCTTTTGAGTAGTCGTTAGACTGAATGACATCTGGAGTCTTGGAAGCTTCCTGATACCGGTCGTCGTCAGCCGACGAATTGGACCGACGAGATCAAGGATCGGCCATACCAACGAGCCGACAATTAAAATGGTCGGGCGTTGTCGTCATAGGTTAGTTCGTTATCGCCGAGGACTAATTCAAAATTAAGCGCTATGTACGGGCGTATCTAGCTGGCACCAGCTCGCACTTGCCTAAAGTATAAACGAGCCCCGTTAATCACGACCCCACAGCTAGCCCACGTCCGCTTTAGGCAGGCGGCGGTCAAGGCGAGACTCTCCGTACCCAGCTGGCGAGGGTTCCCTAGATAGTGCCCTTGCCTCATGGAGGCTCGTCCACCACCTTCCTTCTCTGACCAAAGGACCAAGCCCTTATAAAAAACAGGGAGACCCACAAGCAAAAGGTACGCTATTCGTAGCACAAAACTCTCTCTCAATTCTCCTCTCTTGACAACCTTCACTGACTTGATCGTCGGAGTGTCCGACCGCCGAGGAGTCTCGGTGGTTCTTTTTGCAGGTCGGCTTCTCTTCTCCGACGACAGTGCGACGCGGCCAATCCCTCGGGGCCCACCCAGCTTGGCTCCGGCCGACAACACTTGTTGATTTTTTCCAGCAACATTTGGCGCCGTCTGTGGGAACCGATACAAAAGGCTTATCCCAATGGCACCCAAGGGAAAGGCTGCAGCTCGCCCGCTGGAGGAGGAAACCGCCCTTGTTAATGTCGTAGCAGAAGTAGCAGGGGGAGCATCTGGCGCAGGAGAGCAAGATTCGACTACCCTATCACGGCTCGATCGCGTCGAGCAGACGTTGGCGAGCCTTCAACAGATACTTATGAGGATGGAACAGAACCAGCAGACGCACCCTGCACAAGGGGAGGGCTCGGTTCGTCAGGTAGAAAAGGTCCAGGGTGATCAGGAGGATGCAGAGGCCCTCAACCGGCAGCGTGTACCTCCCGCGATGTCGGCAAGTCATGCCGGTGCACTGCCGGCGATGGTCGGGACTCCCGCGCCAGCCGTAAACCAAACCGACAATGTCCTATCCGTCACGCCAGTGGCGGCCGTAGGGAATGTGGCCAAGGCCGACCTTGCCGATCGTTTCACGGCGGAATCTGCTCCAATCAGCCGTAGCGAGTCTCCATTCGACCCACGATGGAAGGACGATCTGCGAGAGATGAACAGGAAGATAGAAGCTCTACAGCTAGGCACTCGCGCCCCATCCAAGGCGACGCTCCTCACCTCCTCACCATTCACAGAAGAAATCACGTCGGCTCCGGTCCCACCAAAGTTTCAGCTGCCGAAGTTCCGACGCTACAACGGGACCACAAACCCAGTCCACCACCTCGACCATTTCCAAGGACAGGTGGAAATGATAAATGTAACTGACGCTCTGAAATGCAGGGCTTTCATGTCCACTCTAGATGACGCAGCTCTATAGTGGTTCAAGGCGCTGCCCGCTCGATCGGTCTCGGACTTCTCCGACCTGGCCCAGAGGTTCCTCGACCACTTCTTCAACACGGTGCAACATTCATTATGCACCGACGATCTGTGGCTGGTGTCCCAGAGAGAAAATGAGATGTTTCGGGACTACGCGAAGCGCTTCCAGATTGAGGTGATGAAAGTGGTGGACCTGGACTTGAGAACCGCCGTCAACATTCTCACCAGGGTGTGCACCGACGTGTCGTTTGTGGCGTCGGTCACCAAAAAACCACCGGCAAGCCTCTCCGACCTCCTCTCTCGGATGCAGAAATACGTCAGGCTGGAATTAACCCTTGGAGCCGCTGGACGATTGAAGCGGCCGTTGGAGAGGGGAACGCGAGCTCTGAGATGAGCGAGAAGAGGCTGAGAAGGGAGGAAACGCGCGGAGACAGGCGCCGAGACTCGGAGAACCGACGGGTGTCTGACCGACGACCCGACGAATATCGACGCGTCAGAGATCTCCCCCGGTTCGGAAGGTTACCGTCGGAAATCCTCCCCATCATCAAGAAGCTACCGGAGTTCAGGCGACCAGAACCCATCACGCGGCCTCCATCAAGACGAGGGGCCGAGCTATACTGTGAGTACCATAAAGGTTTTGGTCACCTAACCGACCAATGCAGGAGCCTGAAGATGGAAATATCGAAGATGTTGCGACGAGGGATAATCGGAAAAGACGTCATCGACGGCAAACCAAAAGATCGCGAGCAGGAAGGGGATCGCGAGCGCGAAGGGAAGGGCGCCGTTCTGGTCCTCGCCGGCGGACCGGTGGGAGGCGGCGACAGCGGCAGGAAGAGGAAAGCGTATGCGTCAGCTGTCGTCCTCGGAATCAACCAACCAAGCTTGGAGCCGATCACCTTCTCCGTCGACGACGCAATGGGGCTGAGCTTCCCTCACGATGACGCGCTGGTCATCCATGCCAACATCGACGGTTACACCGTGCATCGCATCCTCGTCGACAACGGAGCGGCGCCTGACGTCCTCTTTTATGACTGCTTCCTGAAGATGACGAACCTGAGCACGGAGCTCAAGCCAGTCGCTACACCTCTATTCGGGTTCAGCGGAACACCAGTCACGGCCGAGGGGTCCATCAGGCTCAAGGTGACGTTGGGAACCCGTCCTCGTCATGTAACGGTTGAGGTCGACTTCTTAATTGTGAAGGTCAAGTCGGCCTACAACGCGATTTTTGGGCGCGGATTGCTCGGGAAGCTCGGGGGGGTGCCGTCAACATACCACCAGAAGCTGAAGTTTCCAACTCCTAGCGGGGTAGGTGAAGTTGTCGGGAGTCAGGCCGAGGCGCGCCTGTGTTATGTTAATTCCATCAAGGCCAAAGAACCAGCTATTTCTGAGTATGTGCCGGCTATAGATGACACCCCAAAGCACGAGCCAGTAGAACTAACTAAACAAATTAAAATCGAAAGCGGACTTCTAATCGTCGGGACCGAACTCAAAGAGTTGGAAAATGACGTCACTACGTTCCTCAGCCAAAGTGGCGACGTATTCGCTTGGTCTGACGACGACCTTCCAGGGATAGATCCGAGCATTATCCAACATCACTTGAACGTGGATCCCGAGGCCCGGCCTATCCGGCAAAAGAAGAGGCCCTTATCGGCCGAGCGGCAGGAAGTAGTTGAAAACCAGCTGACGAAATATTTGCATGCAGGTACCGTTAGGAATTCGTTTTACCCAAACTGGATCACCAACGTCGTACTGGTGCGAAAGGCGAACGGCAAATGGCGAATGTGTGTTGACTTCTCCAACCTAAACAAGGCCTGCCCAAAGGACAGCTTCCCCTTACCCCGGATCGACCAACTAGTCGACTCAACTGCCGGGCACGAGCTCTTAAGCTTCCTCGACGCCTATTCAGGCTATCACCAAATAAGAATGGCTCCAGAAGATGAGGAAAAGACGTCTTTCACCACTGAGAGAGGTTTGTATTGTTTTACTCGTATGCCGTTCGGACTAAAAAATGCAGGAGCAACATACCAAAGACTGGTCAACAAAATGTTCGAGAAGCAGATTGGCAAGACCATGGAAATATACGTCGACGACATGCTGGTAAAAAGCCGACAAGCCGAGGACCACGTCAGGGACTTAGCTGAAGCCTTCGAAATACTGAAGCTCTACGGGATGAAATTGAACCCAGAAAAGTGCGTCTTCGGCGTCCGGGCTGGAAAGTTCTTGGGGTACCTTGTCTCCCAACGGGGCATAGACGTCAACCCCGGCAAAGTTCAGGCCATCCTCGACATGACGGCTCCGAGAACAGTCAAAGAGGTACAAAGACTTAACGGCATGGTTACAGCTCTAAGCAGGTTTATGTCCAGGTCAGCAGAGCGGTGCAAGCCATTTTTTGAGGTGCTAAGGAAAGGCCGCTTCGAGTGGACCGAGGACTGCCAAAAGGCATTCGACGAGTTAAAGGAACACCTGGCAAGCGTACCAACGCTGAGCAAGCCAAAGGAGGGGGAAGAGCTGCTGTTGTATTTGTCCGCAACGAGCTATTCCGTCAGCTCGGTCCTCGTCCGAGAAGAAGACCGAGCCCACCTACTGGTGTACTACACAAGCAAGGCGCTACGAGGAGCCGAGCAACGCTACCCTGACCTCGAGAAGGTCGGATATGCTCTCATCATGGCCGCACGACGATTGCGTCCGTATTTTCAATCGCACAAAGTCGTCGTCCTCACCGATACACCGATTCGACAAGTTCTTGAGCGACCCGAGTCCTCGGGAAGGTTGGCCAAGTGGGTCGTAGAGCTCGGAGAATTCGACATTGAGTTCAGGCCCCGTGTCGCTATCAAAGCCCAAGCCCTCACGGATTTCATTTCCGAGGGCACTGCCCGAGCAACTTCGGAGGAAAAATCCGACGGAAGTTGGGAAGTTTTTGTCGACGGAGCCTCAAACTCCCAGGGCAACGGAGCAGGGGTGGTCATGCGCTCACCCGAGGGCGTCGACCTAAGGTACGCGGTTCGTTTCGGTTTCCAAGCATCTAACAACGTGGCAGAATACGAGGCGGTGGTATCAGGGCTGAAGATGGCGAGGAATCTTGGCGTGAAGAAGGTCCGCGTCCACAGCGATTCCCAACTGGTCGTCAACCAGGTCTCGCAAGCGTTCGAGGCGAAAGAGGTAAAGCTCGCGTCATATAAGGCCGAAGTGTTAAGGCTCATGGCGGAATTCGACTCTGTCGAGCTTGTGAAAATACCAAGGTCCGAGAACGAAAAAGCTGACGAGCTTTCAAAAATCGCATCATCTGCATTGGAATCGCCCACAGCCCTACTAATAGAAGAACTATTGGAGCCAACCATAACACCCAAAGATCTAATGAGTATCGAGGTAAGAACAACCTGGATGACCCCACTAATAAATTCCCTCAGGAATAGGTTGCTACCGGAGGACAAGAACGAGGCCGAGAAAATGAGACGGCGGTCGTCAAAGTTCTTCATCGTCGGCGATGACCTGTACCGGAAGGGGTTTAGCTACCCCAGCCTCCTCTGCGTGGACCCTGTTCAAGCCGAAGAAATTATCAACGAAGTTCACGAGGGAACGTGTGGTTCTTATGCAGGCCCTAGATCTCTAGTAAGAAGAGTAACCCGACAAGGATACTGGTGGCCGACGATGCTTAAAGACGCCGAGAAGTACGTCAAAAGCTGCCGACAATGCCAGCTGTTCGGCAAGATCGACCGACAACCTCCATCAGAACTCACGAGCATAAATTCCCCATGGCCATTCGCGCAATGGGGCATGGACATCCTCGGACCATTCCCACCTGCGACGGGCCAAAGGAAGTTCATCATCGTCGGAGTCGATTATTTCACAAAATGGGTCGAAGTTGAGCCCCTAGCAAAAATTACGGATACCAACGCCTGGGGCTTTGTATGAAAAAATATCATCTGCAGATTCGGTCTCCCACGAACAATCATCACCGACAACGGACGACAGTTCGACAACGCCAAGTTTCGTCGAAATTGCGTCGCGCTCGGGATCTGTCACGTCACGACATTTAATATGCCCATAAATGCCGGAACGTGAACGAACGAGTATTCAAGAGTAAAATTATACTAATTGAATAGGACATTTACTCAGAAGCTTCAGTAAATAATAGGTATTATTTGCCATTCAATAGGTGTTACATGATTCCTGATTTACAATCTCAAATATAAAATGTCGCCACGGTTGTTCTCTCCACACACAAATCCCAAAGTTTTCGCCTTCTAGAATTGTAGGTACCTGAAATAGTGGGATTGGGTGAGCTAACTAGCCCAGTAGGATTCAACTTCTCTAAAAGGATTCAAACGTAAATATATATATATATCCAAGGTAGAATGAGCAAAGATCATTAACATGGTGTGTTCCAAGAACGAAAACACGAGATCAGTCAATAACATGTGTTGAACAAGTACAATGTTGGAATTAGAATCAATAGTTCAAGATGATACTTGAGTTCATAATCAAATACAAAATCACACACACAAGCATGACATGATAACTAATCAAGTACGAATTGATGTAATGTCAAATATCTCGATGTCCTCAATGCCCCCGCACGGCCACTGACAAATTTGCCCCCGTACGGCCACTGACAATCAGACATATTTTCACGCACATAAGTATGATATGATGACTAATCAAACACACACTGATGTATGCCAACATCCACGATGTCCTCATCGCCCCCGCACGGCCACTGACAAATTTGCCCCCGCGCGGCCACTGACGAATTCGGGCGCTCCCCCCAGGACTGAACCAGCCCTTTATTTGCCAGGCATATTTCTCGAATGAGTTTCAAAGACTCACAATTTGTCATCATCACACACTTATCATTTTAATGAGTCAAGGACACACAAGGGTTCATTCAAAGTTTACACACAAGAGTGAAGAAACTATGCTTTCTTACTGATTTCAAAGATTGGTAGCCTTTCGAGGTCAATGTTGTTCGAAACTTCGGAGAAATAATTCATGGTACAAAGAAGGTTACATGACTGGTTTTAGTAAGTTTTTAGGTAGTAAAAACCATAAGATTTAGGTGGACTATTAGTTGGTACAATTGGGTAGGATTTGCATCAAGAAATGGAGTAAAACAATGGCTGAAAACATGCACTGTTGCCACTTGTCGACAAGCACAAGGTTGCTGTCGACAGGACTGGCTACCCAGTGAGCATATCTTCAGGTCTGTGTGCATCTGTCGACAGCAAGCAGTGGTGCTGTCGACAGCAACACATAGGTGAAGAAATCAGACTTCTGTCTGTGGGTTTCTGTCGACAGTAATGGGTTCGTCTGTCGACAGAACTTGATCAAACTTTCTGAAATGCTTCTAAACCAGCTATAAATGGTACTAACAACCTCTTCTATCATTCCTAACATGATTAGGACTTAATTAAAACATAATCTTAACCTCACTCATGAAAATATCAAAGCATAAGAATAGAAGATATACACATGGAATGTGGTCATATGGCTGATTTTTTTCAAGAAGACACATTGAAAGGGAGTTCAAGGAAATTGAAATGGGAAGTCAACTCTTAAACTTTCTTTTCTTTTTCACTTAAAACTTGTCAAGTTTACACACTTAAGATCTCCATGATCTCTCAAGAAATCAGTTTCACGACAAGAAAGATCCATCATGGATCGGTCTACATTATGCAAGAATATCGATAACACTCCAGAGTTATGAATCAAGTTAAGAAAGAAGAAATTATCTATAAACTCTCATGGATGACCATTAACTTAAACATGACAATTAACTAAAACATGATGGAAAATGTAGTCCTGTGAAGAACATACTTTCAAAATTATAGGATGAGAACTACAAGATGACATATAAGGTGAGATCCCCTTCAAGCTAGTAATCCACTAGTGAAGAGAAGGATAGAAGGAATTGAATCCTACAGGCACAACTAAAACATGCTTATAAGGGATAAATACATTGTTTCAAAAGAGAATCCACAAGTGTAAGGCAAGTAAGGGTGATCATGACTTCTTTAGCAAATATAGGAAACAAGAATTTAGAAAAGAGTGAGAAAGGAAGAGAATCCTACCAAACTTGCAGAAGATGAGGCCTTCCCTTCGAAGGGTTCATAGCCAATAGTAAGAAGATAGCACTGGGGTGCAATTTCTGCAGTCCACGAACGGCTACAACCTGTAGCTTCTCAGGCACGACCAGTGGAGGCTGCAGCTTCAGCTACTCCCAGCTATAGAGCCTTGGATACACAGCAGCAGCACAATAGGAGGGAGGAGAAGTGTTCAGGAAGATGGTTATGAAGCATAGCAGGATATCTTTATACCCCAAGGCCTTTGTATGCACAACGTCACGTCGCCCCTTGATGTGTCACTTGTAGAAACCATTTGGTTTCCATGAGCAACACGTTTCTCATGCAAGCCCCAAGGCCTTACACATAAGGCATAAGTGTAGAAGCTTCTAACCATGTGTTGTGGCCAGCCCAGCATCTTCCACGTAACCAAACAAAAATTCCCAGAAAATTCATCACCGTAATTGACCAATAATTCGGCTGGTCCATTAAGCTTGGTATAAACACATTCAAATGGTATCCATTTGTCCTAAAATTTCAACCATAGACTAATTTGATAGTTTTACAAATTATGGTGAATTTAGTTTTATTTTTAGAATTTATTTTACAGTAGGTGAAAAATCACCCAAAAAATAGTCGCGTCGACTGTACCTTGAAATCCGTACGTCGAAAATTTTGGATAATTACATATTTGATTTCTCCACATTTTTCTGGAAATTATGATGTTCTTGGATTTTTATTTCGTTGTCGTTTTCCGATATCGCCCTGTGGAGGCACACACTTCGATGTACGACACTGGGGTAATGTTCATTACCACTAATTAAATCTATCTTCTAATTATCACAATTTAATAACAATCCTAAGGTATTTTAACCGAATTATTCCTATTTTCTTAATTCTTTGAATTGCTGGGGCGTTACAGGATCGAACACAGGTTCTCCTCAGTAGTCCATCCCCAGTCAAACGGAATGGCCGAGGTCACCAATCGGACAATCTTGGATGGACTAAAGAAGAGAATAGTGAGCCACAAGGGAGCTTGGGCCGACCAACTCCTCCATGTACTTTGGGCATACAGGACGACACCAAGGGAAGCCACTCAGGAATCACCCTTCGCGTTAGCTTTCGGGATGGAGGCAATGTCACCGGTAGAGATGCTCGTCCCCTCACAAAGAATCCTCAGATTTAGCGAAGAAAGCAACAATCAAGCATTGCGTGCCGAACTTGACTTAATAGAAGAAAAGCGAGGAAATGCTTATACAAGGATGGAGATATACCAAAAGAGGGTCAAGAAAAGCTTCGACAAGAAGGTCAAACCACGACGCTTCGGGGTAGGGAGCCTTGTCCTCAGAAAGCTCGCGATTTCGGACCCAAAGTCGGCAAGCGGGAAGTTGTCGCCAAACTGGGAAGGACCATATCGAATTGCCGACGAACTCGGACAAGGAGCTTATCGGCTTGAAGAGCTCGGGGGAGCACCATACCGAGAACATGGAACGCCGAGCACCTTCGACGTTACTTCCCATGAGTATGAGGTCGCTTCGGCACTCTTTAAATCCAAGTACGAGGTCGCTTCGGCACTCTCTAAATCCAAGTATGAGGTCGCTTCGGCACTCTAAGCCCAAGTACGAGGTCGCTTCGGCACTCTTTAAATCCAAGTACGAGGTCGCTTCGGCACTCTCTAAATCCAAGTATGAGGTCGCTTTGGCACTCTAAGCCCAAGTACGAGGTCGCTTCGGCACTCTTTAAATCCAAGTACGAGGTCGCTTCGGCACTCTCTAAATCCAAGTATGAGGTTGCTTCGGCACTCTAAGCCCAAGTACGAGGTCGCTTCGGCACTCTTTAAATCCAAGTACGAGGTCGCTTCGGCACTCTCTAAATCCAAGTATGAGGTCGCTTCGGCGCTCTAAGCCCAAGTACGAGGTCGCTTCGGCACTCTTTAAGTCCAAGTATGAGGTCGCTTCGGCACTCTCTAAACACAAGTGCGAGGTCGCTTCGGCACTCTCTAGATCCAAGCACGAGGTCGCTTAGTCACTCTTACCGACGAGGTCGCTTAGGCACTCTCACTGACGGGGTCGCATTACCGACGAGGTCGCCTCGGCACTTCCCTACCTACAGTCGCTTTTGGCACATTCGTCGACAGGGTCGTTTGTGCGTTTGTAAACGATAAAATGAACGACAATCGTCGGCCAAAAACAAAGGCGTGTCCGAGAATATATTTCCATCGACAAGGAATACAGAGTACATAAACAGGGGCAGCTACGCCTCGTTCAAAACGGCATCAGCTGCCTGATCAAGGGATTGATCAACAGCTGTCTCCATGGCCTCGTCCACCACGGCTACGAACTCCTCGTCTCCGCCTCCGGCAGCCTGGTCGTCGCCCTCGCCATCTCCAGCAAGAGTCGCGCCCGACAAGTCGAGGTCGGGGTACAACCTCTTAACCTTTGCGAGGCAGTCGTTATATCCTCCCTGGAAGAGGTCGGCGATCTCGTCCTGAAGCTCGTCTGAGTCGCGATACTCCTCGATCGCCTTGTTCCTTTCCTCAGCAACGAGGCGCGAAAAGCTGTTCTTCGTTTCTTCGTGGGCGGCAATCTCATCGTATTGCGCCTTCTTCACAGCCTCAAGTGCTTTTTTCTCGGACGCGAGGGCCGCCTGGAGGACGCCTTCCCTCTTCTTCGCCTTCTCCTCCACTTCGGCGACGCGCTTGTTAGCCTCGGCGACGCGCTTGTCGCAAGCCAACCTCTTCACCTCGGCCCGGTGCACAAAAGCGTCGAACGCGGCCAGCTGGCTCAGCATACCGTGATAATACTCATGCATGAGCCGACGTGCAGGGTGGCCGAGCATTTCTTCCCTGACCTCGGGCGGCAGGGCTTGTCGGCCCCACTCGACTGGGTCCAAGGAAAAGCGAGTCTGGGGCGGAACCGAAGCATCAGGTGCCGTAGACGACGACGCCGGAACTGGGCGCTTCTTCGGCCTCTCAGCCGGTGGAGCGGCTGCCGAACTCTGACCAGGCACTGGAGGCGGTGGAGGCACAGCTTCGGCCTCGCGCTGGCGTTTCTCGGGACGAGAAGCCACCTTCTTCCCCCTTGCTTGAGCTCGACTCTTGGCCTTCTCCATGAGCGACGACCCCCTTCACGACGGAGGAATGGAGTCATCCTTGTCGGCCATAGCTGCAAGCATATGGCTGTCAGATAAGGAAACCGAGGACAGAACAAGAGTACAACTACGAGGCTGGCAACCTTTTGTGCCCTCGTCGATCAGCCGAAACAATTCCTCGGAGATATCGATCAGGTTGGGGGGCTCCACCTCCTTCAAACACTCGAGGTCGAAGAGCTCGGATGCAGTAAGCCTCGGCGATCCAAAAGCTTTGCTCCGGACGTCGACGGCCGACCACTTGGTCGGGAACGGCCAACCCGAGGGACTATAAACAAAAACAAAGTTCCTCTTCCAGCCGTGGAGCGAGGAGGGCAGTCTTGCAAGGATATGCCGACCATTCCTCGCCGCAAAGTAGAACCAGTCTCCGAATGGTTTAATAGAGAACAGGTAGAGAAAAAGGCACGAGGTTGGAGGGACCCCTGCCGAATAGCACAAAGATAGAAAGCCGACGATTACTCGCCAGGCGTTCGGTGCCAACTGAGAAGGAGCCACCCCAAGCTCCAAGAGAAGAAAAATAACAAAGGGGTGGAAGGGGAAACAGAGGCCTGCCCAAACCATCTCGGTGTAAACCGAGAACCCCCCGTTCAAGACATAATGAGCCCTAAAATCCCTGTTAGCAAACACGACGGCATCGGCAGGGAGAACAAACCTAGGGTGCTTCCGCAGCCACCTAAAGGTACCAGGGGAGGTCTCGCAACGGGCTTCGGCCACGTTGTCGGCTCGGCGGCGAGCACCGGAAGTATGGGCCGAGGGTTCCTTAGGAACATAGGTCCTGTGGACTAGTTCAAGGACAAAGGTATCGTCAACGGGCCCCCAGACCTGGGTTTCTACAGACATCGACCCTTCCCCAAGGCTTTCGGAAACGGAGTCGGGAGCGTCGACAGAAGCATGGGGGTCCCTAGATTTTGTGGACGACGACGAGGAGGAAGCCTCAGAAGAGGTAGAGGAAGAGGAAAGGCTCATTGTTTACCTCGGAAGGAAGCAAGCGAAGATCGTCGGTCGACTTCGTACGGGAGGGCACAATCGTCGGATTGTCGGCAGGTGTCGGGGCGGCAAGGATCGTAAGACGCGCGCGCGAGGTGAAGAAGTGTCTGTTTCGCGTCGAACCTTAGCTATTTATAGTACCTTGACGCCAATGCGATCGGACAACCCAGAAATCCTGCGCATCCAGGATTCCGCCACGTGTCGGAAGCCCGACGGCCAGGAGGCATTCACCCGGATCCGCGGCGCGCGCCCCGAAACCGTGCGGCATCATCATGGCGTAGAGTTCAGAGTGAAGTACCTGACAAACCGTCGTCAGAAGTACCATCATTATGACAAGACCACGACTCTCATCATGATAGAGGCAGAGCGCCCCCTATTCAAGCGCGCGGAATGCGAGGCGGCGTACGCCCGTACAAATTCCCGAGAGTGATAAATGGCTTCTCTTCGAGCCGAGGACTCGCCTCGAAAAGAACCCGGGGGACTAGTGATACCGGTCGTCGTCAACCGACGAATTGGACCGACGAGATCAAGGATCGGCCATACCAACGAGCCGACAATTAAAATGGTCGGGCGTTGTCGTCATAGGTTAGTCCGTTATCGCCGAGGACTAATTCAAAATTAAGCGCTATGTACGGGCGTATCCAGCTGGCACCAGCTCGCACTTGCCCAAAGTATAAACGAGCCCCGTTAATCACGACCCCACAGCTAGCCCGCGTCCGCTTTAGGCAGGCGGCGGTCAAGGCGAGACTATCCGTACCCAGCTGGCGAGGGTTCTCTAGATAGCGCCCTTGCCTCATGGAGGCTCGTCCACCACCTTCCTTCTCTGACCAAAGGACCAAGCCCTTATAAAAAACAGGGAGACCCACAAGCAAAATGTATGCTATTCGTAGCACAAAACTCTCTCTCAATTCTCCTCTCTTGACAACCTTCACTGACTTGATCGTCGGAGTGTCTGACCGCCGAGGAGTCTCGGTGGTTCTTTTTGCAGGTCGGCTTCTCTTCTCCGACGACAGCGCGACGCGGCCAATCCCTTGGGGCCCACCCAGCTTGGCTCCGGCCGACAACACTTGCTGATTTTTTCCAGCAACACTTCCTGTCCTCAGTCTTTTGATTACTTGAGCACGCAAAGAGATGAGATCTTCAAAGATATCCGATGGCTTCTATTTGTTTAACGTTGTACCATGAAGCTAGTTCAGAGATCTGCACAGATGTCAATCTCAAATAGCAGACAGATAAGCTGTCTCTGATGTCAGTCAACGTCAGTAGCAATAGTCAAGAAAATAGTAATGCCAAATAGCTTAAGTCTGAAAGACGTTATCAGAGTAGGCACAATAAAGGATGATATGGTCTGCATGCATGCAGAGATATGTTCAGATCTCATAAATGCAAAAGCGTCAGAGAGATGTCTACGTGGGCTTTGACTGATCAATGCTTTAAGATGAATAGGATATCAATATATGAAATCGATGACTGAATGACTTATGAAATCGTTATGAACACTAATAAGTCATTATAGAGAGCAAATCATTATGAATACTTATCAAGTCGTTATGAACTCTAAGGAAATCGTTATGCTAACTTATGAAATCGTTATAACAAGCAAGTCGTTGCGAGTTCTAAAGAAATCGTTATGATAACTTATGAAGTCGTTACAACAAGCAAGTCGTTGCGAGTTCTAAAGAAATCGTTGTGATAGCTTATGAAGTCGTTACAACAAGCAAGTCGTTGCGAGTTCTAAAGAAATCGTTATGATAACTTATGAAGTCGTTACAACAAGCAAGTCGTTGCGAGTTTCAAAGAAATCATTACGAGAACTAAAGAAATCGTTACGGCTACCAAGTCGTTACGAGTTTCAAAGAAATCGTTACGAGAACTAAAGAAATCGTTACGGCTACCAAGTCGTTATGAGTTTCAAAGAAATCGTTATGAGAACTAAAGAAATCGTTACGGCTACCAAGTCGTTACGAGTTTCAAAGAAATCGTTACGAGAACTAAAGAAATCGTTACGGCTACCAAGTCGTTATGAGTTCTAAAGAAATCGTTACGAGAACTTACGAAATCGTTACGGCTAGAAAGTCGTTGTGAGTTCTAAAGAAATTGTTACGAGAACTAAAGAAATCGTTGCGACATCTTTAAGAAATCGTTGCGGTATCGATTTGATTGAACTTTTCGGTTAGAAGGAAATCGTTCTGCTTATCAATAGAAGTCGATACAAAGACTTGGACAAAGCATGAAATGAGACTTACTTGATTGTCTTGAACTTTCATTTTTCTTTTATTTCATGTTCTCAAAGCTCAAGTAATTCATTAGTACTATTTTTTTAATCATCAAAATTAATGTATATAAATAAGTGAAGTAATTTATATGGGGAAGGTTTGGTCATCACCATTAAACTCACAGATATCTGAGTGCACTAGATCCATAATCTCTGAATCTTTAACCACAAAATGAAAGGGTTTCCTAGGCTGTTTGGCCTGTACACAGATATCACATTTTTTGTTTTTATCAATAGCATACTTAGGAATTAAATTCAGGTTCATCATACGTTTCAAAGAATTGAAATTTAAATGACCTAAACGTCCATGCCATAAATCAGATGAATCTGTAACATTAAAAGCAACTGGAACAGATGTATCAACATCTAAGCATTCATTCATCACACGACTCACATGCACTTTAAACAACCCATCCGATAAATAACATTTACCAATAAAAGATTTGAGACGAAGTATCACAACTTTATTACATTTAAAGATGAGTTCATAACCCTCTCTAACTAAACTAGAACCTGATAAAATATTTATCCTAATATTAGGAACATGGTGCACATGATGAAGAGACAGCACACGCCCCGAAGTAAACTTCAGATCCACTCGTCCAATTCCCATCACCCTCGCAGTGCTGCCATTCCCCATAGTCACGGAGCAGTCATGGACGGCCTGGTAAGATACAAAATTAGCCCTGTCAGCTCACAAGTGTACATTGGCTCCTGTGTCTACCAACCATTCATAAGGTTCATAAAATAGAAAATAATTGAGGGTTAAGAGTAATATACGTGTCTCCAGAAGAAGCACCAGCGGTCACTACATTGACCTGAGGTGGAACAACACCAGTCTGTTGGCCTATCTTTTCCTTCCTTTTAGGACAATCACCGCGGAAATGACCTTTCTGACCACAGACCCAACATTCACCTTGCTTCTTCTTCTTCTTGATTTTACCCTTGGGTTTAAACTGTGCATTAGAATCAACCTTGGATTTGCCTTTGAAATCTTTAAACTTGTTTTTCATAACTATGTTTGCACTAGTCTCTACAGGCATCACAGGTTTCTCCTTCCTATGTTCCTCCTCTATGGCAATGGCTCTCATCAGGTCATCTAGAGAAATAGCACCCTTTCTATGTTTTAGGGCCATCCCAAAGTCCTCCCAGGACTTAGGAAATTTCTCAATGATGCACATAACTTGAAACTTTTCTGGGAGTTTCATTTCACCCTCAGCCAAGCCATGGATCATAAGAAGAAACTCATGTGCATGTTCAGTGATGGTCTGCCCTCAACCATGTGAAACTTGAGAAATTTGCCGACATAATACTTTTCTAGACCTTGGTCCTCAGTATTGTATTTTCTGTCAAGCTCATCCCATAGTGCCTTGGAGGTTAGGAATGTCGAAGTACTATATACATCGAATAGGACATCCGATAAAGCAGTCAGAATGCATCCATGTCCTACGCGATCTTTTTCCTTCCATTACATAGCCTTCTTAACACTTTCAGGATCATTCTCAATCACTTTGGGTGAGTCAGATTCAATCACAGAGATCAACCCAATCATAGTAAACCATATCCGCATGCGTTGTTGCCAATGCTTGAAGTGTTGCCCTGCGAACTTCGTTGGCATCATGGACATGTCTACTTTTGGGTTGAGAGTAATAGATGACGACGCCATGTCAAACGATATATTCTCTAAGACTGTTGTGGAAACAGTGGATATAATAGATTTTGCATGGCGATAGAACATCCATAATCCAGACAGTGCAAACATAGCAACATAGTACAAGTTCGCATAAATCAACACATGCATCATTCCAAGATAACAACAATAGATGAGCAAAGTATACATGGCGAAAATACGAACATGAATATAAATAAATATGCAGTGGAGGCATTCCAATAGGAACTTGCCTTAGAGAAGATATCGCCCCCACTATAGGTGCGAAAAGGAAACGACGATCTTCTCCCATGATACAACCACATCCAACGAGATGACAGTCACACACTGTTGATCTCGTAAATCGAAAACTATCTAATATTATAGAAGTATCTCTCTTGAATATAGAGCAAAAGAAGCATGCACCGGACACCGATGACGCGTAGAACGAGACAGTCGGCGACGGAGTGGAAGGCGTGGCACGTCGACGGCAAGCAGCGACGGCGACGACTGCGTCGAAGGTGAGGGCATGCAAGAAGCGACCAGCAGTAGAGAGCGTTTCCCCGATGATGACCATGACATTGCAGATAGACAGCGCGAGAGAGAGACTGCAGGAGAGTTTCTTTAGGAGGAAGAGTAGGTCAACTCGGTTTCTCTCTCTTGCCTTATCACAACAGCCCACGCCCCACTATTCATGCCGGTTCACTTCTACAGGGACGGGCGCGTCCCATAGGCCCACTAAGCAAAAAGGGAAAAAATGGATTAGAAAAAGTGTGCCGGCCCAATAAGACCCGCGATCACCTCACACGCGCGCCGCCCACCCGCCCAGCCCGGCCCGGCGAGCGGGCGAGCGCGCATGTGTGGTCTTGGGCATACCTCCTTCTAGTTCCCATAGGAACAAGTCCTTAGAACCAAAATGACTTATAAAGGCCACTCCCTTACTTGTGTTTTCCAATATGGGACAAAACCCATACACACATAAGGCACACTCTCCTACCAAACCTTGAGTTTACCCTTAAGCTTGCAACCACCCTTCTTCTACCCAACACTTAGTCCCTCCCCTCAACATAGGACTTCAATTCTATGACAGGATGTTTTTGCTTGCAAGGGCTTTTTGGTTATTGGAGTTCGGACCCATTTAGGAGATAGCCAGAAGTGCCTCATCTAGAAGGACCGACAGTGTAGTGATTTCAACATAGAATCCCTGCTCCCCTCTTTGTTCCATATTCCCGCGGCCCCACTTGGCACAATTGTTGAGACATTTGACCACCTTTATATCGGGTGGTTCTTGAGCTTTGATCTTCTGGCGAGACTTTTGCCATGGCTAGTTTTTGCACTTTCAAGACCTTCTTTCCCTTCTTCAATCCCTCCACCCACAATCAGGAGAGGATGGATGGATATGAAGATGAGATAAGAAGGACATCTTCTTGGTCAATTCTTCTTATTCAGTCATCTTTGATAGAGGAGTTTGCCATGAGTTTCATTAGCAAATTTGGAGGCCTAACAATCCACTCAAAGTGAAGGTTTTGTTGTGGAGAATCTCTCATGGGAGACTACCTACTCGAGATGGATTTTCATGCTTCATACCAGACATGACTCCCATGTGTTGTCTTTGTGGTACTGAGAAGTCCATTGATCACCTTTTTACTCGTTGTCTCTACTATTAGGGTGTATTGGTGAAAATTGTTTAGAAGACCAAATGTAGCATCTCTTCATAGAGTGAAATTAGTTGCCTCTTATGAGAATGGATGGGGGCAGATCTTGGCCTTACAAGTAGGACAAGAAAAGTGGGGTGGCTCATCTTACATGCCATGAGCATTGTGGGATGAGCAAAACCATCCTATCTTTAGAGGGAGGTGCGGTCAAAAGAAACTAATGTTGATTTTGTATGTGTTAGAATTAAGGAGTGGGTGGGCATCCTTTCCCATATCATTTAGGAGGTTTCTTCACTTTTTGGGTTGATTGGGGGCAATTGATAGTTTGATACACACCTTCTTGGTGTGGGCATTGTTATTTCCTAAAAAAATGTGAATAATTTGATGATTAAACATAACTATTATCATGAAATGTAATTAATTTTAATTTAGGACTTATTGGAGATAATAAATGATATTTCAAGTGTCGTACTTAGAGGTGCGCACTCCGATAGGGTGACACCAGAAAACTGTAACGAAAATAAATCCGAAAATACCATAATTCTTAAAAAAATATGGTGATATCAGAAATATAAATATTCAGAATTGTTGATGTACGAATATCGAGATTAAGCCGACGTAACTATTTTTTCAGGTGATTTTTTACCCAGTGAAAAATAAATTCTAAAAATTAAAATAAAATAACCATAATTTGTAAAACCATTGCATTAGCCTATGGTTGAAATTTTAACATGATTGAACATCATTAGGATACCTAAACATGGGGTTTATTGGGCCAGTTGAATTATTGCCCATTTACGGTAAGCATTTTTGTGGGTTTTTCTTGCTTACGCATGAGGGCTACGTAAGCCATACCCCATGGCCTAAACACCTTACACGTCTCACCATTAGGTGTAACCATGAGGTGAATTGCATGGACTAGGTGGCCTTGGTTGGTTAAAGGGTTTTATACCTCGACACCTTGATGGCCGACGTGCCATCATGCATGGGAAGCCGATTGGGCTATAAAAACAACCCTCACCCCTTCGTGCAAACCTTCCACTTCTTACTCCCGTCTCCTTCTACTTCTTGCTGTTGGAGCTGCTGGAGCTACTCCCTTGCTTAGAAGAAGCCACTCCTACTGATGTATGCTGCCGCTTCCATTGCTTGACCGGAAGTGTGAAGTTGTAGCTGTTGGAGGCAGCTGCGTTGTCCCTTGGTTTCGTATCTCCTCAGTTGTGAACCATCGAAGAGAAGGTTCCATCCATCTAACCAGGTAGGATTCATCTCCTTCTTCCTTAATCCTATACATGATAAAGAACTCTTGTAGAGTAGTTAAGTTGGTACACCTACAATCCTCCTGTTCTTCCTCTAGTTGTGATAAGCACTCTCACGTTGGGGAGGAGAAGATTCTTGTTTTACTTCACGATCAACTCTTTTTATTCTCCTTCCACCCTTGATCGTTGTACATGTTATAGAGTTTTGTTAGAAGTCATAACATCTTTAGAACCATGTGACTAACTTCTGTCTAGATGCTTGTACCTCAAGCTTTGATTTGGAACCTTAAATACTTTGAGATTTAATGTCCATCTTGTAGGAATCCTTCCATCTAACTATTGTTATAAAGCTATACTTCCAGTACTATGTCATGTTGCTTCTAGCTAGACAAGCACGGACTAACCTCATGTTTCATCTCGCTTATTAGCATATAAATCACTTTGAAAACTACAATAGGTTCTTCTATTTGATACAATTCATCCTTGATCCATAGGTTCCATAATTAGAGTTTTTAGATTGAATTCAAAGTCATTTTTTAAAGGAAAACTGGCGACTGTCGACATGCAGAAGATAGCTGTCGACAGCCCAGTGTAGCAACCTGAATTTTTGAGAAAAATAAAAATTTAAATAATAATTAAAAACTCAGCTAAAGGGATATTCAATAAAAAGATTATAAATAACCCATTAAATGGAAAAGAGTAATGGACTTTGCTTAATGGATCCTCTAGAACTTATTGGGTCAAAATATGAATTTACAAGGGAGAATAATAAGAAAATACCTTAAATTCAGAGTTTAATTATCTCCTAATTGCATTGGAAAGGGGTTATTAAGGCAATAAAGTGGCAATTAGAGTTGGAATTGGATTCCTAAACCTACTCCATATAGTCTAGCACGAATTTAGATACTATCCTAACCCAATTAGAGATTGGAAAGCAAGAGAGGAAATGTGGAGTTAGGAAATCTCGTAATTAAGAGGAATTGAGTAGTAGTAGGAATAGAACTTGTATTTATATAAATACATATCTTAAACCCTCTTGGCCGACCCTAGCTCGTTGCCAAAGGTTGTTGGACGTGGAGAAGAGGCCAAGGAGGAGAGGATCTCGTGGGGAGGAGAAGTTCTTGGAGCTTCTTCTTCGTTATTGGAGTTCTAAGTCCTAGAAGATAAATCAAGTCAAAGGTAGGCATTCTCACGAGCATAAACCATGAAACTTTTTCTGTAGGATGTCTCGTCTATCAGGAGCAAAAGTCCTTTAGTTTCGTAATTTTTCAATGAGCATATCTTTTGTTCTTGATTTTTCATGTTCCACAACTTACATGACCCCGAACCCTCTTCTTAACTATTGATCTCCTTGTATACTCAACCCCATGCTACGAAATTTTTACTGTAGGAACTGATGCATGTTAGGCATCGTTTGCCCTGAAAGCCCTAATTTTTGTTGAGCATGTTGCTCGAATTAAATCAATCTTGCTCTCTGTATCATGTTCTATGTTACTCGTTATTGTTCATGCTCAAACTATGTTCAAACCATCCTCTCTCTCAAATTCAAGTACTCTCGCATGTCTAGTTTCATTTGCCCCTGGTTTCATGATTTTTCATCGTGTATACAATTAGTTATGATTTTCTGAACGACCCTGTATCAAAATCTGATTTTTCTAGACCGCAATCCAAGATAGAGCAGAACTCTGTCAGACTCAGTCCACGGACCTGAGAACGCGACGGCCCGACAGGTCGCGTTCTCAAGCCCATCGCGACGCCTCATCTTGTCATGTTCTGAACGTGACAGTACCCTACGTTGCGTTCTGGTCTTCTGTCCTAGCAGTCCTGTCGTGACCCTTTTCAGGCCTTGTCGCGATCTGCCCTAACCCTGTCGCTACCTTTACTGGCCTACGTCGCCTTCACAGGATTTTGCATGAAAACCCATAAAATTTGTTACTCTCACTTTCAAAAATATTCTTACGCCTTTTTAACAGTCATACACGCAGTAAAAACACCTATTTTAAAAGGAGCTATATTGAATGCTTTAAAATACATATTCACGACTTCTTTTCTGTCTATGATTTCTCTTACACATGCACACACATGAACCATCCATATATGGCTAAAATCTGGCATAAAATATCTCATAATGTATCTGGTAATTTATTGCAATAAAGTATATTAATTACCCTATTTAAAGGACTTGTATTCGTTTCTTGCGTTGTTTATATACCGCTATCGACGCTCCACTGTTCTAGAACTCCTCTAGAACGTCGAGCACTTGTTTCTATATACACACTCTCTTGACTTGGACGAACTCTCCGTCTGATACTCCTTCTGCTGGACTAGTGAGTCTTTGTTCAAGGCCTCCGTAAGTCTCCTCTGATCATGGATTCCCACATGATCGACGAGCCGATTGTATCCTAACACCTATTACACCCTTTAGGGATCAATACGGTCCAAACAGCTATTAGAAGTTCGCTCTCATCTTGAATCACGCCGGATCTCTAGACCTGTGCCAGTGGTAGGGTCGTGAGTTCCACCTGACTGCCAACACCATGTGCGCGTGTTGTGCAACTGTTACTATCGCCTGTTTACTCAGAGAGTTACGTGCATTGTCCCTTAGCCCTCATCTATACTCTACTCGCTCATCTATTCACGTTCTCTCTACTATCTCGTCTATTCATCTAGCACTCTCATCTATTTCTTGGTACTCTATTTGGCCATTAAATTGATTGTCTACGATAAAAAACATGACTATGCTAGGCAACATTATAAGGGCCCGGTCTGGTCCTTGGGAGGAGCACCTGAAAGGCTATAACTCGCGGGGGTCTAATGATCAGGGTGATGGCATACACCTAACGCATGAACACGCAAGATTCGATCTATGGCAATCAAGTAATCAACAGTCAATTATTAGTTTACTTGAATCTCGTGGTTGAAAGAATATCGACCAACACTTGCTATCGTGACTTGTGCACTGAAGTGCAACTTTACTTGTTATCTTGTTATACGGCCAATCCGATATCAAAACTTGTCGTGCTATACTCTCGTGCATTGTGCTATTGTCCCTCGTTATCTTGTACCAGTACTTTCTATATGTTTCTCGTTATTCTCTCTAGTTATCCTGCTTTATAAGACATTAATCACTTAAAGCATGCTTGATCCTGAGATTTAAGTCCTATTGGGTGTTATCGCTCACCCTGCGTTATTTATTGTTGTGTTCTCAGGTGAGACCGAGGATGAACCATACACTCAAGAGGACGGGAACGACCTAGAGTGATGTCTTGAGTACCCTAGCATCCTATTACTAGGTTTAGCGTTGTTGTAGTTAGATTTGAAAGTTCAGTCTTTTACTTTATTCCAATGTAATCGGGCCCAATAGGCTGGCTCTGATATTAGTGGTTGTAACTAGACATTTGAAAGATTATTAATGAATGACATTGCTTTAGTATTATTCATTGTGCAATGGTTTGATGTCTAGTACTCGCTCTATACCCGTTCACTTGCAACTGCCTTCGCGCTCCGATATTCCGCGTCGGGGCGTGACACCCAGTCTCCCAGAACCTCAAATTGCTGAGACAACAGTAGCTGTCGACATGTACTGTCCCAGAACCAGCAAATCAGTTATGGATGCTTTTACCTGTCGACAGCCACCTCCTGGCTGTCGACACATACTGTTCTTGTTAGTATTCCAGCAACCTCCTGTGTATAAACTCTTGTTGAAACTTCATCCTATTAGCTTAATAAGCTACCATCTTTATTCCTGTGAGTATTTACTGTTATATCACTACAGAGATCATCCACATTGAGTCCTTCACCCTTCGTTGAATCATTCTTGAAGTTACCAATTACAAATGGTACCCAGTTGATTCTATTTCCTTGTATTCAGTAATTGAATTCACAAGACTTTGATGTCCTGAGAGTTTAAAGGTTTGAGTACCCCTGTTGGTTATGAATAAGTTATGATGACAACTATTGGGTCTATGGACCCCACTTGATTAATATGTCTGTGCAAGTAGGGCTGGTCCAGTCCTGGGAGGAGCACCCGAATTCATTTACGGGCCGTACGGAATGATAAAGGACAATGTACCTGTGCAAATAGGGTGGTCCAGTCCTGAGAGGAGCACTCGAATTCATTTACGGGCCGTACGAAATGATAAAGGACGCCGGGATGTTTGGCATTGCATCAATACCTGTTTGATTATGGTCATCATGTTACCTGTCCTGTGAGAATATATATACGAGCTAAACTATGAGATTCACTGTGAAGTCCTTAGCACGTTTTGTATTTCAGTACCACTGTTCCAATTTCACTATCATGTTAAGATACTTGTTCGTTCATCGTTGATATCAGTCAAGTCTTTCCCTTGATCATCATATAGTTTAATCCTTTTGATTTGAGAATTTGAATCCTACTAGACTAGTTAGCTCACCAAATCCTACTTTTTTAGGTATCTACAGTTCTAGAAGGCGAAAATTTCAGGATTTATGTGTGGAGAGACCAACCTTGGCAACGTCTTACTTTTGAGATTGTAAATCAGGAATCATGTAACACCTATTGAATGACAAATAATAATTTTTATTTAGTGAAGCCTCTGAACAAACTTTTGCTCAATTAATTCAAAGTTTACTCTTGACTCCTCATGCGTTCACGTTTTGGTATTTATAGTTATATTAAATGACGAAACGTGACAATATGTAGGTTCCATTTTATCCTTAACATATCTTAGTGGTGCCATGATACCATCCACCTTAAAAAAAAACTCCGAAGGGTGTATAAGCATTAAGCAGTAAGTTAAAAGCCTTATTCGGAGGGATATAAATCTTAATATGGAAGAATTGAGGGGATAGCGGCAAAAACTGTTTTTATATCTATCTAATCTAACAAAGATGCTCAGGCTGAGCCTCACAGATCAGAACGGCCAAAGTTTTCAGCGTGATTCTATATTTCTATCTCTGCCCCGTCGATCTCAATTCCGACCAGAAACCCTAAACGCTGCTTTTGCGCTCGGAGCCGGTGATGGGGAAGAGAACGCCGGCGCAGAAGGCCCGCCGGAACGCCGCCAAGAAGAAGAGGAAGCTCATCAAAGGCGTGAACCCTAGTCCTACAGGCCCCAACAAGGACGAGGAGAAGGGCGGTCTCCACGCACTCCGGAAGCGCCGCCAGGAGTCCAGGGACCGCATACTCTTTGGCCCCGACTCCTCTGACTCCGACGCCGACTCCGACGACTCCGCCGCTGAGGAGGAAGCGCTGGACGTTCAGGCGATTCTGGAGCCCTACAGCAAGGACCAGCTCATCGGCTTCCTCTGCGACGCCGCCCTCGGCGACCCCGCCCTCCACGCACTCATCCGTGAGGCCGCCGACCGCGATGTTTCCCATCGCAAAGTCTTCGTGCACGGCATGCCCTGGGACGCCACGGAGGAGTCCCTCCGCCAGGTGTTCTCTTTCTTCGGTGCCATCGATGCCTGCAATGTCGTCGTCGATAAGGCCACCGGCCGCGGCAAGGGCTACGGCTTCGTGCTGTTTCGGACGCGATCTGGGGCCGTGCAGGCGCTGAAGCAGCCTCACAAGCAGATCGGTAACCGGGTCGCCCACTGCCAGCTCGCGTCCACGGGGCCGACGAGCGGCGGGGGAGTGCCGGCAGTGCAGCAGGCGGACACCGTGGGAAGGAAAATCTATGTGAGCAACGTGCACGCCGAGGCGAACCCGGAGAAGCTGAAGGCGTTCTTCGCCAAGTTCGGGGAGATCGAGTCGGGGCCGACGGGATTCGACCTGGTAACGGGGAAATCAAGGGGCTATGCGACGTTTGTGTACAAGACACAGGAGGGGGCCAGGAAGGCGCTGCAGGAGCCATACAAGATGTTCGAGGGGCATCAGCTGCACTGCCAGTGGGCCACGGAGCCCTCCAAGGTGAAGGAGTTGGCCTCCGCTGCAGCGGCTGGACTCGTCGGGGCTGCGCCCCAGCCTGTTCTTGCTGCCGTGGCTGCTGCCCAGAACCTCTCGTTGTACGCCCAGAACCCGGCTTATGCCGCGCTGTTGGGTCAGAACCCGTTGTTGGCGGCTGCTGCTGGGTTTAACCCCGCAGCATTAAATCCTTCGGTACTGGGCCCAGCTGTGGATGGAGCGCTGGCTGGGTACGGCGGGAACTCTTCCGTGCTCGGGACATATGGGACTCAAGCGACGGCGGGGCTGCAGGGGCTGCAGTACGGATACTCGTCATTGGGTAGGCCAGGCGCCTCATATGAGGGCATGCCGTCTTATCTATGGTAGTATCTAACCTTTTTCTGTTATCAGTTTTTCAGTTTTTATTTCGATTTTTCCTGCTTCGTTGTTTTATATTATTTTTCTCTTCTAATTATCTTATCTTCCTTTCTTTTCTAGTTCTTTTATATTTCTCTTCTAATAGTTTTATGTTCTTTACTTACATTAGTCCATTTTGGATGGGATAGGGTGAAGGAATGGGCGGTCATTTTGTCTAATGTGAATCCCTCTCTCCTCTTTTGGGTGAGTTGGGAAGGTTAGAGTATTTTACACCTCCTTGGTGTATTGTTCATGTATAGGGGCTGTTGGGGTGCGATTTTTTGGGTTTTTTTGAGCCCACCTATTACTTGTACATTCTCCCTCTTTCTTAATATATACACGTGGTACTATCCACTTCCAAAAAAAATGTTCTTTAATTGTCTAGTTTGAATTAACTAATCTTTCTGTCAGGATTTACAATTCATTTTTTCTTTTATGACTATAAACGTAGCAAAGATCAGCATCTTGAGCTAGCCAGAATCTCTCTTATCATATTTTGCACATTTATCTCTTGCTACCCGGCGCTTCATATCTTTGTGATGTCCGGTCCAGGTAGCCAGTCTTGTTGGCCTAGTCTGCTTGCAAACCGGTAGTTTAGACTTAGAGAGCTATGTAGAGATCTAGGTGTCATCTGTGCTCCTCTAGAAGGAGATTCCTTGGGTTTTTGTATTTGAGAATTGCATCTTTGATGACCTGTTGACTAGTAATTGTTAGATAAAAAGTTAGAGATGAGATAGTGGTTTGTGATGATGAATTTCTAATGTGCACCATATACTATCAAAATCTTACCATTCTTTCGTTGCATTGTTTTCATAATTTTTCATATGTTTTGCCTACTAGATATGTTATCTGTGTTTCACATGGCATCCTTCTAACAGTTCTGACATAAATGGTCCACAATCCTAAAAGATCGGTTGTGGGCCAATTGGTATGTGTAGAAGACTTAGGAAGGAACCTACCCAAGTTCTGGATGGCTGGATTTTCTGAGTTTCCTCTCTGCCACAGTGCCAGATGTTCTCTGGAAAAAAATGGTGCACAATTTCAATGGCAAACATAAATTGCAAAGATCAAGTAAAATCTTCAATTACATTAGTGAATGAAAAAATATTGTGCCTGGACATTCTTGGGTGAAGTAGTTGATTTGCCTTGAGTTAGCCTATGCTGTAAAGTGTAAACTGACATTAGATGATGATCTACAATGATAAGGATGAGGATGGACTTGGGATACTGTTTTCATCTACATGACCTATGGGTCTGATTGGATATCGATTGATATAGGATAATTGAAGCCCAACCAGATCTTTTATATATATATATTATAGTTTTAGGGCTTAGCGTGTTTTTGGGTTGGGTTTTACTGAGAAAGGAATTTTCATGGAATCCTGTTCAACAAATCAACATGCAGGCTGTTCAAATTGAGGTTGGGGTATTGAAATTGATTAATACTGGCATGCGCATGTCTTGACATTTGCAGTACCATACATAGTTGTCAAGGCGTCAAGGCGACCAAGGCGTAGGTGGGGTCTCGGATCGCCTAAGCGCTTAGGCGCTCGCCTAAGCGGTGCCTAGGCGTTTAGGACGAAACCAAGTATGAGTTGTTTTCAAGTGTCCCTCTTACATGATATTTATGTATCTATAAATATATATAATGATGAAAATTCAATAAAAATATCATAATATGACAGACATAAAGACAATGAAGCAACAAAAATTAAACTCCAAGTAAACAAACTCACATTATATATCATAAAGTCATAAAAAATCTAAATTGACATCTTCAAATAAATAAGCACACTAAATAAGAACAAGAAGTGCAAATATCATTCTATCATTAGAAAACTAATTTTCAACTTTTAAAATAAGTAATACACATACATGTAAATATGTTAAATAAAATAAGAAGTGCAATATCTTAACACACTTAAAACAAGTAAAAACTAAATAAGACCATTACATAATCCCACAATATGCCTAAAAATTGAAAAGAAACTAGAAATGACAAGTCTCATTTGTTTGGGTGATGATAGTTTAAGTTTGACCAAATCCCGAGAGATCTCAAACAGACTAAGTGTTGTCAGTAGGAGAGCGACTCCCTTGGAGAAGTCATATGCACCTTTGACTTTTTTTACCGGACTTTGAATTTTTAGTGTTCCATATGGTTTATTTGAATCATCAAATTTTTAGATAGGTCAAATTATGAGAGATTAGAAAGTTAGCATTTCGCTAAAATCATCGAAATCGTGATTTTCTTGTTCGATGGGAGAGTTGACTTTTTTTTTTGTAAGAGATATGATTTTTTTGATATTTTTATTGGATTCAAATGGGGGTACTTCCTTATTTACATGTAATATCTTAAGTAAATGAAACAACAAATTATAACATTTACTTAAATGATATTCAAGTAAATAAGATGTTACCTGGAATCGGGCTGGACTCAGTCCTGAAAACCGACCTGAATCTACTGTCTAAGTGGGATATTGCGGACCTCTAAAGGGTCTAGGCGCGCCCAAGCGCCCTTGGCGTGCGCCTTGGCCGTCTTAGCGGCGCCTTGGGGCGCCTTTTCTCCTCTTAGAAAGGCGAGGTGTTTTAAGGCGGCTGAGGAAGCGCCTTGGCGCTTAAGCGGCACCTAGGCGCCGCCTAAGCGTCCGCCTTGACAACTATGGTACCATATATATAAGAACATCATGCCTCCCCATCTTGACCCAAGGGACATCATCAAATCTTGAGACTTGAGAGTTGAGACTACCTCAGAAAGCCAAGGAGATCTTGAAGAGATCTGCGATTAAGCTAAGTCCATGGGAATCTGTTTCTATCGGAACCCTATGCAGTGGGCTATTTAAGATGCTTAATAAAAATACTAATAAAAGAATAGTGCAGAAATTGTATCGATATCATACCAGTAATATAATGACCATTTGTTAGGGTCTATAGTGGGATAATTTCATCCTCACCTGACTTCAGAACTAGTGTGGCCTTATGATCTGATATCAGTATCCTTTACTTCTTTTGTCACTCTTTTTTAGTTCCGTTATTTATCTTCTTCTCTTTCAGACCCTACAACCTCAGTAAGACCTTGTGATGCGGGACGGATCTATGGGTGACACGAACAACACGACATAGTAGAGAGATCAGCGACAAACATGACTGATTGACGTAAACGCACACAAACGTACGAAGTAGAGTGAACGTGACACGTCCTAAACAGAAGCTACGTCCGAGGTCCGTCCCTTCGCTGCGGGAACGAAGGACCGTGGGTAGTTGGGGAACTACCGCCGTCTAGGGTGTAGGCTACCAACAAGCTCGCTTGAGCCATCGGAATTTGGGTTTTCGCACTCACACTGCCCGACAGTGACGAATGTCACGGGCTAGATGTCCTACCTCACACCGGCGGCAAATATAACCGTATACTAAAAGAGCAAACATGGGAGAGGGGTGAGCACGTACCACCACACGACTGCGTGGGAGAAGAACGCCCGACGATCGAGTCCAAAGGGCAAGAAAAGAGAAAGTACAACAGAATGGCCCATCCTTCGCAGAGGGGTAAAGGGCACTAGGGGACTCGGGGAGGCACTCGGTCGGGTGGCGGGCCCGCAGGTGCATGGCGGGTAGTCGCAGCCGGCTAGCTGCGGCGGCGTCCGTCAACGTCATCGCTGCAAACTCGGTGACCACGAACTTCTCGGGGTGACGACGCGGAGGTGAGACAACTGGTCGGCGCGGGGGCTGATGTGGTGGAGTCCGTGGGCGGCGTGGTTGCAGGAACTCGTGTGGGTAGAACGGCGGGTAGAGGTACACGCGCACTGCTTCGTCTTGGGCGTCTACCCCGGACACGTTCATCTACGCTGGTGTTGCAGCGGCTCGGCGGCAACGAGGTGCGGAGGGGGCGTGGACCTTGCTGAGGCGCCGCAGTCGGGTCGGACTGTCACTGCGAGATAGAGAGAGAGAGAGGGAGGTGATGGCGTGGAGGGGAGAGAGAGTGTGGGGCGCACTGCTGAGAGAGAGACAGTGGAGGAGAGGGGGCGACAGGGAGGGAAGGGAGGCGGCGGTGGTGGCGTGGGGCGCGCGGGGGAGTGAGAAACAGAGGAGAGAGAGAGCGGGTGCGGCAGTGGGGTGAGAGAGAGAGATGGCCGGGAGAGAGAGAGAGTAAGCGACGAGAGAGAGAGAGGAGAGGGGCGCGGGGTGGGTGGCAGCGCGAGGGAGGGAGAGAACCGGAAGGGAGAGAGAGGCGAGACAGAGAGAGAGGGAGACGTGCCGGGAGGAGGGGGGGAGAGCAGGGGGGGCGCGGCCGGGAGGTTGGGTGGCGGCTCGGCGGGGTGGGAGGCATGGCGGAGGGAGGGAGGTGGCGCCGGAAGAGAAAGAGAGAGCCGACGGGAGTGAGAGAGGGAGAGAGAGAGAGAGAAGGGAGGCGCGAGAGGGGGAAGAGGGAGAGACGGCGAGAGGGGGGGGAGAAGAGCGCCGGGAGAGAGAGAGAGACGGAGAGCGACGCAGCATGGGGGGCGTTCGCGCCGGGAGAGAAAGAGTAGAGAGAGAGAGAGCGAGTGACGGAGGAAGAGAGGGGGAAGGGAGAGAGAGAACGCAGAAGGGAGAGAGGTGCAGGGGAGGAAGAAGAAGCACAGTAGACGAGAGGAGGAAAATCCGGAGGAGAGGGTGCTAATCTTTCTTTCAAATTTTTTGCATTCCCTTCATTGGAGGGTGTCACCCCATACATATAGGGGATGGAAGTCCCAAGGCCTAGACAAGAGGGAGCTAGGCCTCTCCCCACAAGTTGGTCCAATGGACCACACAAAACATAAAATATACACCACCTAAATGGGCCTAAATAGTCTAAAAGAGTGGCCCACAAGTAAAAACTAACCAATATCAAAGGACTCCTCGCCCAGCCATAACGAAACGGGCGGGACTGACGTCATGCCCCGACGGCGATACACGTACGCGGGATCAAATCGGGCTCGGGCCCTCGTGTCCTCACCAATCCTCCCCGGGTGGGAGGAACTCGACCCCGTCGAGTGCAAGGGGTCGCGGCTTTGGTAGAGCTCCAAAAGGTCTGGGTCAAGCCGTTGTAGCTCCTCTCTCGACACCCAAGTGTCCTCGATAGCCGGGCGTCCTCTCCAACGAACCAAGTAACGTTGGTACGGCCCATCTCTGGAAGTGATAACCTGCTCTTCTAGTATATAGTCAATTTGCTCATGCCGGTTCACAATAGGGGCTGGAGGTGGACACTCGGCTGGGGAATCACTCTCAAAAGGGGGATTCGGCTCGAAAAGCTCGCTAGGTATCACTGCCGGCTCCCGATACGGCACCAAGTCTGAGACATTGAAGGTAGCACTAATGCCGTAGTCCAGCGGTAGGTCCACAACGTACGCATTTGGCCCAACTCGTTTGACCACTCGGAAGGGACCAGCTCCACGGGACTGTAACTTCTTAACGGCTCCCGAAGGAAACCGCTTAGGTCTAACCCTGATCATGACGTAGTCGCCCTAACTAAACTCCATTGTTCGTTTGTGTGCGTCTGCCAATTTCTTGTAATGTTCGTTGCTGATCTCTATGCGACGACGAATGCTCTCATGGAGGCTCCTAATATGCTCAGGTGTGTCTTGTCCTTAGAAAGGAAAGTTTGTATGGGAATCTCGAGAAGCGCACTTTCATGACCGATCAGGTTGTCTTCTTAGGATTTGTGGTTTCTAGTAGCGGCGTTTCAGCTGACCCGGAAAAGGTGCGAGCTATCCTAGAGTGGCCTGAGCCTAAGAGTATTCATGATGTTCGAAGTTTTCATGGCTTAGCTGCCTTCTATCGCCGATTTATCCGAGGGTTTAGTACTATCATGGCCCCGATTACGGACTGCATCCGTCAGGGGGCATTTGAGTGGACTAGAGCCGCTGTTGTAGCCTTTCAGGCGATTAAGGAAAAGATGACCCAAGCACCTGTTCTTCGCTTGCCCGACTTCTCTAAGGTGTTTGAGGTCTGTTGTGATGCCTCTGGAGTAGGCATTGGTGGGGTTTTGAGCCAAGAAGGTCATCCGGTCGCATTCTTTAGTGAGAAGCTCAATGACACTAAGCTCAGGTACTCCACGTATGATAAAGAATTCTACGCGGTAGTTCAGGCCTTACGTTATTGGCGACATTACCTCCTACCCCAGGAGTTTGTCTTTTTCTCTGACCATGAGGCCCTTCGATATCTCCATGCCCAGAAGAGGCTCAATGCTCGACACAGTCGTTGGGTCGAGTTTCTTCAGGCCTACACTTTTGTCCTTAAGCATAAGGCGGGTGTGGAGAACCGCGTAGCTGATGCCCTGAGCCGACGTGTGTCACTTTTGTCGACTGTGAGTGTTTCAGTTACCGGGCTTGAGCGTCTTCGTGAGGAGTATGAGAGTTGCCCGGACTTTGGCCCCGCCTATTCTGCCCTTAAGGCTGGCTCGTCCCGCGAGTTTAGTGAGTACATCCTTCAGGACGGATATTTATTTCGTGGTGACCGCCTCTGTGTTCCCCACACCTCCATTAGGGATTTCTTAGCTTGGGAGTTGCATGCTGGAGGTCTTGCCGGCCACTTTGGCCGTAACAAGACTATTGAGTTGGTTGAGCTCCGCTTCTTTTGGCCTAACTTAAAGCGTGATGTAGCCCGCATCGTCTCTCATTGTCGTACATGTGCTTTAGCTAAGCAGAGGAAGCAAAACACGGGTCTATATACCCCTCTCCCCGTGCCCGATTGTCCCTGGCAGGATATTAGTATGGATTTTGTCTTGGGCCTGCCGAGGACAGTTCATAGGTACGATTCCGTCATGGTTGTGGTGGATCGCTTCTCCAAGATGGCCCACTTTATCCCCTGTGCTAAGACATTCGATGCCTCCAAAGTGGCCCGTTTATTCTTTTCTGAGGTTGTTCGCTTACATGGTCTCCCCAAGACCATTGTCACTGATTGGGATGTGAGGTTTGTGAGCTATTTTTGGAAAACATTATGGTTTATGATGGGCACCCAGCTGAAATTTTCCACCGCCTATCACCCTCAAATTGACGGCCAAACCGAGGACACTTGGGTGTCGAGAGAGGAGCTACAACGGCTTGACCCAGACCTTTTAGAGCTCTACCAAAGCGGCGACCCCTTGCACTCGACGGGGTCGAGTTCCTCCCACTCGGGGAAGATTGGTGAGTACACGAGGGCCAGAGCCCGATTTGATCCCGCGTACGTGTATCGCCGTCGGGACATGACGTCAGTCCCGCCCGTTTCGTTATGGCTGGGCGAGGAGTCCTTTGATATTGGTTAGTTTTTACTTGTGGGCCACTCTTTTGGACTATTTAGGCCCATTTAGGTGATGTGTATATTTTATGTTTTGTGTGGTCCATTGGACCAACTTTTGGGGAGAGGCCTAGCTCCCTCTTGTCTAGGCCTTGGGACTTCCATCCCCTATATGTATGGGGTAACACCCCTCCAATGAAGGGAATGCAAAAAATTTGAAAGAAAGATTTGCACCCTCTCCTCCGGATTTTCCTCCTCTCATCTACTATGCTTCTTCTTCCTCCCCTGCACCTCTCTCCCTTCTGTGTTCTCTCTCCTTCCCCCTCTCTTCCTCCGTCACTCGCTCTCTCTCTCTCTACCTCTTTCTCTCCCGGCACGAACGCCCCCCCTGTTGCGTCTCTCTCGGTCTCTCTCTCTCTCCCGACGCTCTCCCCCCCCCTCTCGCCGTCACTCCCTCTTCCCCCTCTCGCGCCTCCCTTCTCTCTCTCTCTCTCCCTCTCTCACTCCCGTCGGCTCTCTCTTTCTCTTCCGGCGCCACCTCCCCTCCCCCCGCCACGCCTCCCACCCCGCCGAGCCGCCACCCCACCTCCCGGCCGCCCCCTGCTCTTCCCCCCCCCTCCCGACGCGTCTCCCTCTCTCTCCTGTCTCGCCCTCTCTCTCCCTTCCGGTTCTCTCCCTCCCTCGCGCTGCCACCCACCCCGCGCCCCTCTCCCTCTCTCTTTCCCGTTGCTTACTCTCTCTCTCCCGGCCATCTCTCTCTCTCACCCCACTGCCGCACTCGCTCTCTCTCTCCTCCGTTTCTCTCACTCCCCCGCGCGCCCCCCGCCACCACCGTTGCCTCCCTTCCCTCCCTGTCGCCCCCTCTCCTCCACTGTCTCTCTCTCAGCAGTGCGCCCCACACTCTCTCTCCACTCCACGCCATCACCTCCCTCTCTCTCTCTCTCTCTATCTCGCAGTGACAGTCCGGCCCGGCTGCGGCGCCTCAGCAAGGTCCACGCCCCCTCCGCACCTCGCTGCCGCCGAGCCGCTGCAACACCAGCGTAGATGAACGTGTCCGGGGTAGACGCCCAAGACGAAGCAGTGCGCGTATACCTCTACCCGCCGTTCTACCCACACGAGTTCCTGCAACCACGCCGCCCACGGACTCCACCACGCCAGCCCCCGCGCTGACCAGTTGTCTCACCTCCGCGCCGTCGCCCCGAGAAGTCCGTGGTCACCGAGTTTGCAGCGATGACGTTGACGTCGACGGACGCCGCCGCAGCTAGCCGGCTGCGACTACCCGCCATGCACCTGCAAGCCCACCACCTGACCGAGTGCCTCCCCGAGTCCCCCTAGTGCCCTTTACCCCTCTGCGAAGGGTGAGCCATTATGTTGTACTTCTCTCTTTTCTTGTCCTTTGGACTCGGTCGCTGGGCGTTCTTCTCCCACATAGCCGCGTGGTGGTACGTGCTCACCCCTCTCCCCTGTTTGCTCTTTTAGTATACGGTTATATTTGCCGCCGGTGTGAGGTAGGACATCTAGCCCGTGACATTCGTCACTGTTGGGCAGCGTGAGTGCGAGGACCCAAATTCCGACGGCTCAAGCGAGCTTGTTGGTAGCCTACACCCTAGACGGCGGTAGTTCCCCAACTACCCACGGTCCTTCGTTCCCGCAGCGAAGGGAGGGACCTCGGACGTAGCTTCTGTTTAGGACATGTCACGTTCACTCTACTTCGTACGTTTGTGTGCGTTTACGTCAATCAGTCATGCTCGTCGTTGATCTCTCTATTATGTCGTGTTGTTTGTGTCGGGTTTAGGGTTTAGGGTTTAGGACGACATAATAGAGAGATCAGCGACGAACATGACTGATTGACGTAAACGCACACAAACGTACGAAGTAGAGTGAACGTGACACGTCCTAAACAGAAGCTACGTCCGAGGTCCGTCCTTTCGCTGCGGGAACGAAGGACCGTGGGTAGTTGGGGAACTACCGCCGTCTAGGGTGTAGGCTACCAACAAGCTCGCTTGAGTCGTCGGAATTTGGGTCCTCGCACTCACACTGCTCGGCAGTGACGAATGTCACGAGCTAGATGTCCTACCTCACACCGGCGGCAAATATAACCGTATACTAAAAGAGCAAACAGGGGAGAGGGGTGAGCACGTACCACTACGCGGCTGCGTGGGAGAAGAACGCCCGGCGACCGAGTCCAAAGGGCAAGAAAAGAGAGAAGTACAACAGAATGGCCCACCCTTCGCAGAGGGGTAAAGGGCACTAGGGGGACTCGGGGAGGCACTCGGTCGGGTGGCGGGCCCGCAGGTGCATGGCGGGTAGTCGCAGCCGGCTAGCTGCGGCGGCGTCCGTCGACGTCAACGTCATCGCTGCAAACTCGGTGACCACGGACTTCTCGGGGCGACGGCGCGGAGGTGAGACAACTGGTCGGCGCGAGGGCTGACGTGGTGAAGTCCGTGGGCGGCGTGGTTGTAGGAACTCGTGTGGGTAGAACGGCGGGTAGAGGTACATGCGCACTGCTTCGTCTTGGGCGTCTACCCCGGACACGTTCATCTACGCTGGTGTTGCAGCGGCTCGGCGGCAGCGAGGTGCGGAGGGGGCGTGGACCTTGCTGAGGCGCCGCAGTCGGGCCGAACTGTCACTGCGAGATAGAGAGAGAGAGAGGGAGGTGTTGGCGTGGAGGGGAGAGAGAGTGTGGGGCGCACTGCTGAGAGAGAGACAGTGGAGGAGAGGGGCGACAGGGAGGGAAGGGAGGCGGCGGCGGTGGCGTGGGGCACGCGGGGGAGTGAGAGAAACGAAGGAGAGAGAGAGAGCGGGTGCGGCAGTGGGGTGAGAGAGAGAGATGGCCGGGAGAGAGAGAGTAAGCGACTGGAGAGGGAGAGGGGCGCGGGGTGGGTGGCAGCGCGAGGGAGGGAGAGAACCGGAAGGGAGAGAGAGGGCGAGACAGGAGAGAGAGGGAGACGCGCCGGGAGGAGGGGGGGGGGGAAGAGCAGGGGGGCGCGGCCGGGAGGTGGGGTGGAGGCTCGGCGGGGTGGGAGGCGTGGCGGAGGGAGGGGAGGTGGCGCTGGAAGAGAGAGAGAGCCGACGGGAGAGAGAGAGAAGGGAGGCGCGAGAGGGGGAAGAGGGAGTGACGACGAGAGGGGGAAGAGGGAGTGACGACGAGAGAGAGAGAGAGACGCAGCAGGGGGGGCGTTCGCGCCGGGAGAGAAAGAGGTAGAGAGAGCGAGTGACGGAGGAAGAGTGGGGGGAAGGGAGAGAGAGAACGCAGAAGGGAGAGAGGTGCAGGGGAGGAAGAAGAAGCACAATAGACGAGAGGAGGAAAATCCAAAGGAGGGTGCAAATCTTTCTTTCAAATTTTCTGCATTCCCTTCATTGGAGGGGTGTCACCCCATACATATAGGGGATGGAAGTCCCAAGGCCTAGACAAGAGGGAGCTAGGCCTCTCCCCAAAAGCAATATCAAAGGACTCCTCGCCCAGCCATAATGAAACGGGCGGGACTGACGTCATGTCTCGACGGCGATACACGTACGCGGGATCAAATCGGGCTCGGGCCCTCGTGTCCTCACCACCTTGTTCCTCTTTTAATTTTTCTTATTTGTAGTTACTTGGTCCTTTTCTTCTTCTGTCTTTTACCTAGTGCTTTGCCATAGGAGTTCTGGATCTCCTGTATTTGTTCTTTCCTTTGATCATAATGAATTGTGACCTCCTGGTTACCGTTAAATAAAAAGACAATAGAATGAATACCATTTTTTAGGGCCCAAAAAAGTAAACACAAAAACAAATGATGCTTAAAATTTTAAATGGAAATAAAATTAAAACACAAAGATCTTGTATGTTATTTGTTCTGTGGCAGCAAGTGCCACAGCTGCAGCTGCAGTTGAGATGTTGCCAGTGGCTGTAGGTAATGCAGAAATGGGTGATTCCTTCCTTCTTCTCTTCTTGGTTGGAATGGGGCAGAGTAGCTATGATCTAACATTTCAGATGGGAGATGAAATGGAAGGTCTGAAGGGAACTGGGTGTGCTTTTTGCACAGACAATGGGGAGTCTTTGCACCCCCAACACTTTACTAGGTTTAATGGGAAAGTGGGGATGGATGAGGATGGGCCAGGGCTCTCCCCTGTGCTCACGGACACTAAGATTGGCAACTTTGTGTAGTCATGTCTTATCATAATTTCGTCAGGGGAAAGATTCACTTGTATCTTAAAATGATAAGGAAGCTAGAAAAGGATGAAAATGTAGAATAAAAAGGCCTGGGCACCCGTATGTAGGTTTGATTAGATGATTGCAGAGCACTTGGTTGGTATTGAATAAATTAGGTGCTTGGTCCTTAGTTGTGTTCTTAAAATGTAAGTACAGTGTTTGTGGTGCTGGGGTGAGTCAGGGGGGCTTCCATCTTGTTGCCTCATCATGAACTGGCTACAGTGCACCAATTTGCTTGTCTGCACAAGAATAAACTTCTAGATTTTCCTGCTTCACAAATGGATACATGTTGAAGGACTGGCGAACTCCATGGAAGTTCATGAAATGGACCGACGGTATGGTGTTATTCCTTTCGATGACATCTGCATATCTGCCAAGGGCCGGAGGCAAGCTCGAGACCTTGGGAGACGACTTCTTGTGCAAAATGGCTGCCTGCCCACTCTTTTGAAAAATTGAAACATGACAATTGTAAGAAGTCTCAGTTGTCTTTCAAAGCTATCAAAATTTTGCGTTCTGGAGGATGAATGGAAAACACTTGTTTATTTGCTTTCCCTACGTACCTGTTTATTCTTCTGTCTCCAAGGACTTTCTCTTTTCCGCAATGATATGCCTATGTTCTCTTGCTCTAAAAATGATCTTTTTTATATTTAGATTGGTCCATTGTGATCCTCCTTTAATGAAGTAATTCAGTTAGGAAAAACTACCAAAACTTCATTTTTTAGATCAGCATTTTTCTGGTCATTTGCAATCAAATATTATATCCAATCTTTCTAAATTACCATGTCTATACATTGCCCTAAATGTTGATCTGGATTCTGGATAAAAATGGCAGGAATTAGTTCTAAGGAGCTAGGTGTCTGTTTAGGCATTATTTGTACCTAGAAAAGCAGATATCCATGGTTAGGCAAATGTTTGTACCATACAATTGGATGCAGCATGATAATCATGTACCTTGTTTAGCTGTACAACACTCGTAGATTTTGGTGAGTAATTACTTTCTGATTTAAAAACTGTTCTCCAATGCCTTAGAATCACATTCCTCTTGCTTATTGTTTGAGAATTTCAACTATTCTCTGATACCACGTGGTCACATTCTTCTAGCCCTTTTGAGGTATTATTCTGTCCAAAATAGTTCTCCTTCTTGTCTGACTGTTGGTCTTATATATTAACTTTTTTTAAATCTTTTTCTATTTTAATTGTACATTTATCCTTTTACGATTGTTTCCTATTGCTCGTACCTATCCTGGTCTTAATAAAGTTTTAATATGTAGATGTAGATGTTTATTCTTGGTGATTACCCTTGATCCTTTTCTGTTTACTATTTTGTGAAGTGGTCACCATCTTCTTTGACAGCTTTTGACATTCATTATGGCATCACGTTTGCAGATGTCATGAGGCAGATAGAAGACGTTGGTTCAATGTTGATGAATGTTTGTCAAAGGGGATTCATGTTTCTATATCTGCTGGTTGCTTATCAATTGGGGAGGCTGTGGACTTGTTTTCTATGGCCCTATATTTTTTTAAGCCAATGTCGACAAATAGTATTTGTGAGACTTGGTGGGATTTCTTTTCGGTTTATTATGTTTTACTTGGGTATCTGTCTATTGTCAGCCAAAAGCTTTGCATTTATGACTTTTTATATATTTGACATGATCTTTAAGTGTTTATCACATTTTGTGTCCTTTTTGCTCATTTTTTTTTGCATCAGAAGGTGTCAAAACTGGTTTATATATATTTTGACAATTAGTTTACTCCTATTCTAGTTTGGCAATATTATCTTAGTTGTGGCCAACTCGATTAAAGTTAAAAGAAGTATGGCGAAACATATCAACCAATGAAAACCAAATCTGGAACTGGAGTAATCCTGGTTATTTCCGGTTCCGGTTGTGGTTCAGGTTGGTTCAGTAACCAACCACTTTGTGCTATGGATGGCAGTTTCTGACCATTTCCTGTGGGAAAAGAGGACTTTATAATGAAGAATAAAGAAGAAGAGAAATGAATAAGATAGCTGGCAACCATTGACGGTTGTTGTGGGGCAGCATGTGGCCAACAGTTCTCCACAAGGAAGAGGAACTGAGGAAGTTGAGGTGGGAAAAAAGAAGAAATGCTGCAGCCATATTGGTAAATGGCAGGATGTCATTAATAGATGTGTCAAGGGTCTGTTTGTATGTGTGTCCCATCTTCCATATGCAATCCCCCCTTGTCTCACTTTTCCTTAAAATTTTAAATTAAACCTGAAGTCATAGCAAAAGACCTATGTTTATAACTCTTTAACCTGTTCTAGTTGGAATAGAACTGATCTTTGCTGGTACTAAACCAGTTTGCTTGATTCCTATTCAAACCATATGGCTTTTATTCCCTGCATCATGTTGCCTGGAGTCTAGATTTTCTTTGCATGTGCATTCAAAGACCTTGATCTTTTGCAATTGTTAGACTCTTCTTGATGTCATGAGACTGTTCAACCTTGATTCAATTTAACCTATAATGAACTGAATTGGCTACAAAAGTACCAAAGGCGACCGGAAAAATTGCTTCAGCAACTTATAGGGTTTTCAGGTGAAGATCATCTTTGAAAGTCTGCCTGAGTTTGCCTGTTGATGTTCTGTGCTCAAAAGACCAAAAGCGTTTGAAGTATAACATTCAATCTTCTGATGGCCAATATGAGGTCTAACTGCTGGCTTATTCATGTTCAAGCCTGTATGCGTATTGAGAGAATCCTCTACAATAGCAGGTTCCTCATTATACTGTTCAGAGAGAAAGAAGAGCATGTTAGCTTCAGCTTCTTGGCAGGTTTTTTCCCCATTTTTCCAACAAGAATCTTCCTTCAACTTCCATGCAAACTTCATTTGGATTGTTAATTACAAAACTACCTTAAACCATGTACCTAAGCACCATTAACAAAATCTGATCTAGGTCGTAGGAAAAGTGTGGCCACATCCTGGCAACATGACAGCAGCTGTGGGGTGATGCCAGCCACACACTTATTCTTGTAGTTGCAACTTGGTGTCCAGTGCGAATGTGTTGTCTATCTTTAGAAATTCAACAGCCTTTTAAAGCAAGGCTTGTGCAGAAGCCTGATGAAGAAAAATATTAATAGAAGAATCCTTTCCTTGATGTTCAGAGAGAACATGTTATCTATCGTTCAAAATTCGACAGCATCCTCTCCTTCTGAAAAAAACAGCCTTCTCTTCAAACCTTATTGTGAAGCCTGAGAAGAATAATATGAATAAGATTGCTTTCATCAATTATTTTCTCATTTCTTGCTTTCCACAGTCTGAATAAATGAGTCCCACGTTTTCACTTAAAGCTCTGATAACTCCAGATGAACATGTTTCAAAACTGCTACAAAAATTTGTAGCATTGCCTCCTATGCACCATGATGTTCCTTGCACTCGGAAAACATTGGACTTATCAAAGTTGTCTCAGATAGAAGATATCTCTGACATGGTTTTTTCTTTTCTTTGAGGAATTCTCTTTTATAGAGAGCATCTATTTCATCATATTCCAAATAAATAATTTGACTACAGTGCCAGTTTGGCATTTCTAAGATTTTCTTCATCTTACATCTCTTACTTCAGGGTTTTCTGAGCTACTGGTGATTAAGATCATTCATGTATTCTGATTTAGAGAGGCCTCATGGCTCATACTAGTGGAGGCCAGAGGAGAATTTGGTTAGGATCTTTGATAATCTCATGCTTAAATTGAATTGTAGCCAATTCATCCAAATTCTGCTTGTTGCATGTGAGAAACTGATGATTTGATATCAGTCAGAATTTTATGATGAATTTTAGACTGCTTCCAACTCCTGGAGCAGCTGATTCCCATAAAAGGAACCCTATGTTTAGCCTGTATTAATTGGCTCAAAATTTTCTGGTCATCGATCCATCATGCAAGTCAACATTCCAATAATTTGTTAAGCAGGAGCATCCACTGGTAAGATCAGCTTATGTGGATCTCTCCGTCAACTGGATAATATCCACTGTTTCAATCAGCCTGGAGAAGATTTCTGTTTGGCATAATGATATGTGCTAAAATGGTGTTGGTACCAGTACCTAGTACCCAATACTAAATCATAGTTCATCTGCCACTCCCTGGTAGGAGCAGGCATTGCTAATCAGTTTCTTGCAGAATTTCTCTGCAAGAAACATTCAAGTGCCAGTTTTCTGTCCATGTAAATGACTCCCCTAGATACATGACTAATGTAGATAATTTCTTTCTTTTGGTGGCTCTCCCAAGTTCCAAGGATTCAATAATCAAGAGCAGTAGGAAGAACATGAAGAATACACGTGTAATTTGAGTGTCTGGAAAATTTGAACATTTGATGTTTTCAGAATGTACACTAAAAGAAAAAGGTTTCCTGATGTACTTCCTCCAAGGTAGTTTTTTGTCCAGGAAGGTAGCAGTCATCTACAAAATACAATTGTTGAACCTACATATGGTGAAGATATCTCCTTTCATCTTCAATGCTGCTAGTTTTTGCGCCTGAGCACACTGGCTTCATAGGTGGAAGTTTCCATCTGGTAGAAGAATCCAGAAATAATTTTAATAAACGTTGCAGTCATGCATCAGAGATCCTGAAAATCCATTGAGTATTTTGAATGGAATCCCCATCTACCAATCAGGGTTTTTTTTTCCATGCCTAGCATCACCATAATAGAGTATTCTAACTTAATAATGTGTCACCAATGCATTTCCTATGCAGTCGCTTGTGTCCTGGAGTTAACTTGAGGGATATTGGCATTTTCTTCCTTGCTCATAGTCTTATGGAGTGTGTTGACCTATTATGAGAGGAGCTTGGTATAATCTTACTTATATTTATAAGAATGCTGTGATGCCACTTTTTTTTGCGACTAGTACCTTTGTCATTCTTCTCAAATTGGATGCCCTATGTGAATAACTTATCTTTATGTCTACTGAGCTTGGGAGCACCAATGTGAAGATATTATTTTCGTGCGTTGGCATGTTGTGTGGCAAAAAAGAGTTGTAGCATAATATTTCTCAATTGTTTCTTAGTCTAAAGTTTTTGCATACGATCGGACAAGTGATATTGTGCATATGTATCTAATTAATATTTGCACCATCTTTGGACCTGTGACTCTTGGACTAATTAGGAGAATGGTTATTTGGTTCCATTTATCGTGGTTATTGGCCATTGCTTGCCAGCTCTCGTATGATGTGGTATGTACCCTACCAAGGAACTAGAAAGAGCCAATTAACTTTGAAGAATCATTCTGAAGAGCAGTCTTGCCATTACGAAGAAATGTGTTTGTGGCCTTTGTGATAGCTCCAATTGATAGTAAAATGAGAGAAATAGATTCAGATGGTTTGGACATATGTCCTGTCATCTTAACTTGACTCCAGTTAAAAGATGTGATCAAATCTTAGTGCATGTTAGTAAAAAAAAAAAAAACGTGGTGAAGGCCTAAAATGAGATGGCGTAATGTTATTAGGAAGGACATTGGTTTCTTGGGTTTAAAATCGAATATAGTATTTGATAAAAATTTTTGGGGGAACATGATTCATGTACCCGTTCCCAAATGATGGGGTAAGGCCAAGATGATGATGATGATATGTTGTGGCGTTTGTTTGATTCATGTGTTGCCCTTGTTTCCGTTTCTTGCATATTATGTTAAATTCACCTATGCTTTTTCATCTTCCTCGTGATTTTGAACGTGCTTTATGTTTGCCATGGATTCCATGGTTTTGCACGTTGAGGGAGATTTGAGTTCTCAATGTTGAGTTGCCCGATGGTGTTGCATTTTTAGTGTTGGCAAAGTGGTCCTTGTTTTAGAGAGAAAGTTGCGTATAGTTTTGTCATTTTTATGGCGTATTGATCTTGGCTTTTGAAGAGTGTCCTATAACTAGGAACTTGGGGTGATGGTGTTCCTATACCTACCATTACGCATTCGTACCCCATGATCTGATGTTTTTTCCACCCGGTATATCGTCCCATAAAAAAATGGAACCATTTGTCGAAGATTAGGGAGAAAAGTTCAGTCAGTAAGGGGTCAGGATAAACAAGGAGAGAGCCCCTAGAGAGCTTTATCTTCGTGATAGAAGTTGAGAGTTGTATTCAGAACTAGATGTCATTTTAAATCCGTGGATGCTGTTATGGGAGTGCTTGCAGGAACCAGGATCCTCCCATTGTTGGAGGGGACTGTCACGTGATTTGCATAGTTGTAGTGTGTGTATATGTATGCACACTATTGCACTCGTTATAGATTTACGATTGTTCTTGTCATTTGCTTGTTCAATTGGGGAAAAAAAACACTGGAGTCTAGTTTGGGGTAATTTGTTCCAGTAGCCTTGGTGTGTGACACCAAGGTGGCTCTATCTAGTATCTGCCAGGTAGCCCCTGAACACCCTAGAGACACGGTAACTCAATTGAAGGGTTTAAGAGAGTCTGGCATGTTTGTAACTTGAATATGCCACTTGGTCATCTCCGTCGCATAACATTTTATTGCTTATGGGATTTTTCTTGGTAGGGGATGTAGTTTTCTGTTCTCCAATGGACTGCATCCAGTGGTCCCCCATGTGGTGAGGGGGAAGAGAAGGTGAAAAAAGAATGTCGCACAGGTATGTTGGCCATAGTTCCAACCAAAGGAAACGGGATGGTCTGCATCTGGGCGCCACCTGTTCTGAGAAAGAAGAAAAGATGAGAAATGTTGCATAGGTATGTAGGCTATGGTTCCATCCAAGGAAATGGGATGGTCAGGTTTGATCCCGTTTTCCTTGGAACAATGGGGGGTTGTCCCTTAAATGGACAGAAAGCTTGGGGTGTTGTACTTTTGACCTCTTCTTTATCATATATTGTTGTGCTATGTGATTTGAAAAGCATATGATGACTAGCGAGAACGATTGAGTCTAAGTTTGGTCAGAATCAAACTTAAATCTGGAATCTATCATATGTTCGACCGTCCAGGTGTTCGGGATCAAGTGATATAATAAGGCATCAGAAAGTGTTTGCGATATTACTTGATGGTGGGTAATTGCCATGATTCAGTGGCTTCCAGCTAATTTACCCCCCAAAAGAAAACTAAAATCCCATTTGTCATGGTCAGCATTTCGTCTGCACCAACTTCTTTAAGTATTAAGGGAAAGTATATATTCCCACAAAATGGTTAGCAGTGAGATTCGGAGGGTCATCTGCTGCTTTCTTTTTCGATGCGCAGTCATTTTTATAGATTAGTTGTCAAGTGTTAATTTATCTTCATAGTATTTTATAGGACTTTGCTTAGAAAGGCAGCTTGGTGATACCATTCTTGAAAACAAGTCTTGACAGCAAATAAAAGCATGTCACGTCGACATGAAATGTTGAACCGTCACTAAAAAAAAAAGAGCATTATAGGGTATGTTTATTGGTGTCTGTTAGAGAAATAATTGCTACCCGTGTGGGTGAATGGAAAATAGAATGATCAGCCAGATTAAAAATATATTTTTTAAAAATCAGAAAATGTCTTTTGTATATATATATAATGTAATCATATATATAAATTTACACATTCTTTTATATATATACACACAATACACATGTAATCATATAGATATATGTATATAATATTAATACATAAAATAATTAATATGAATATCCTTATAAATGTATACATCTTTACTATATGACTAAAATCATGGTTTGTCGGATTGGATCGAATCGGTTCCGGTTCGATTCGACCGAATCGGATCGAATCCGGAGAAATCCGATTCGCCTAATTCTCATCGAATCGGATCGATTCCTATATGATTCTCATGTGAATCGATTTGATTCTGGCGAATCGTGACAGATAAGAAAAAACTCGATTCGCCCCGATTCTCTGATGCGTCGAACCTTGACTAAAATTAGGGCTGTTAATGGGTCGGGTTGGCCCAACAGGTCTTTGGGCTTGGCTCAATTTTGAGCCGGTCGTAAGATTTTTTTCGGCCCATGGGTTTTTAGTAGGGCCTAAAAGTCCAGCCCGGCTAGGTCCATGAGTCGGACTCAGGTTTTGAGTTTGGCTCGATGGGTCGGCCCGACCCGTTGTCTTTTCTTTTTTTCTTTTCAAATCTTAAATTTTATTTAGTTAAAATTATGTTACTTTACTTATTTAAAAGTTAAAAATTTTCTTTTCAAACAAATTAAATAAGTAACATCAAAACTCTAATTGAGTAAGATTATATGTTTTATATTATTAAATATATTATTTTATTATTAATTTAATTTTTATTTAAGTATTCGGGTCGGATTGGGTCTTATGGATTTTACAATTTTGTAAAAATATTAGGTCTGATCTAATTCGGCACGACATTGTTCAAGTTTGGACCAGATTTGGACTTGTATATTGATGAGTCAAACTTGTGCCGGATTCATATAAGTCCAACCCAAGTTCGGCTCATTGACAGCCCTAACTAAAACAGAGTTCCTACATCAGACACGTGGCAGCATAGAATTTTTTCCCATCTAAATTCTCTCTCTCTCTGTCTCTCTCTCTCCCCACCATGCAAATTCAAGTGACATTCTTGTTTCCATGATTGACTTTAATGGAGAAGAAAAGAGAGTTATTGAAGCGGCCACATGGCAGCTCTAGAGGCTCTTTTTTCCGTGTAAACTCTCTTTTGTTCGCTCTCTCTTTTCTCCTCACTCTTTCTCTGCAAGACATCGCTGCTACGTGTTTTTGTTTTCTCTCTCTTCTACTTCTTGGGGCCACTTCCCCCTTTTTCATTTTTAGTCAACCCCCCTTTCTTCAAGTACCCTTAGTTTTCCAAACCAACCTTTTTTATTCATCTTCATTTTTTTTCTACGTTTTATAGTAACATAACTATTTATATAAAGAAAATTTTTATTCATCTTATTATTTTCCAAGCAGTGGCCGTGCATCACATGGATGCTCAACTAGTTATATATATATCACAATCATTGATTTGTGAATAGTGTTGGAATGTGAACTTTGAGACCTTGAATTGTCCAATGTGTGGGTACGCATATGCTGATTGACTTGCGTAGTCACGTACTTTGGATCGGCTTGAGTGGTTAGGTCTAGGGGTGAACATTATTTGGATTCAACCCGAAACCAATTAAATTGATAGCTTTGATTTGGGTTGAAGTTTTAAAAAAATTGATTTGGGTTCAAATCAAACTGTATTAAAATTTTCGGTGTGGTTCGATTTTGATTTTCCAAAAATTGAATCAAGCCAAATAATCCAATTTTAAAGATAATTTTGTCAAATATATGAAAATATACATAACCCTAATTCTCAAAACGTCTTTTAAAGTTGTTAGTTTTTCATGTCACACTTCTTTCTACATATGGGGATATATGGTGTCTCTGTACCACAAACATGTGGGAATATAAATTGTGGAGGGTTTTTTTTGTTTGGGCCGAAATCTGCTGGGCCTACACTTGAGAGGGAAGAAGACGGTCGCTGGTAGCGGACGAAGATCTGCAAAACCAGAACAGGATCAGGGGGGCTCGGTTGAAGAATCGGGGAGAACCCTCCGATGCCAAAGTCAGTAAGGAACGTGAGAGGAAGGGCGTTCTCGTGTGTGAAGCGCAGGGCTTGTGTGAGCAAGGGTGCCTTGGATCACGTACCGCTGCATGGAGGCTTACCAGTGCCTTTTATAGGCTGGAGGGCTGAGGGAGAGGGACAGAACGTCCCTGATCAACGCCGCAAAGGGCGCACCTGTTAGCATCCTCCACGGGGGGGTTACGCGTTGAGGCGCCCGTTGAGGAGCTGGGCAGTTAACGCACCACTTGATCATGGGGCGCGCGTGGCGTAGCCGTTGTAACTGCCGTAAGGTGATGAAGGGCCGCTCGGATTCATCTTGGGAGGAAGGTACCGAGCAGGTAGCCTGCTAGGTGAGGCAGACCTACTGCTCGGTAGTCAAGCCTGCTGCTCGGCACCTGGTGCCCGGAGGCGTGGCTTGCCGCCGGATGCCTGATGCAAGGAAGTGCCGTCCATTCCGAAGGGGTTTTTGGCGCAAGCCGAGCAGACCCTGCTCGGAAGGAAGGGCCTTTGTCCGATCAGGCTGTGAGGCGCCCGGAGGCGGCTTTTGGGTCCCGATGGTGTCCGAATGCAGGAACCGAACTCAGATCCTTGAAGCTACTCTTAAAACGTCATGGCGCCTTGCGATAGGGCCACGTCCGCCTGCCGAACTGGGCCGGGCCATGATGAGCCCAGTGCACGATGGTGGCTATAAATAGCCACCACACTTGCCCCCCACACTCTCAAGCGGTTCGGGAACCGAAGCGGTTGGGAGCGGCGGCTTGCCTGGACGTCATCTCTGTTTTAAATGCGGTATCATCCTCGGAGATCCGAATGGCTGCATGGCGGCATGGTTTGGGGGTTTCCCTCGAACATAGAGCTTTTATGATGAGTGCGGGAGTCGTGTCGAGCCACGGACGCCGCGCGCTCCAGACGAACGGTCACCAGCGATGCACCCGAGAAGTGACTTGGAGCGGGGGGAAGCACTGCTTCTGGCCCGCTTCGAATTTCGTGCACCTATTTCCTTATAAGGGAGGAGAGGGGCGAAGGCGGGAGCCACGCCTTCGAAATCTCTCAGAGTCTCCACATTTCAGAGCCTTCGTGCCCCCTTCAAGCTCTCAGTCGTCTTCTTCCTCACGCCTTCTTCTGTTCGCTGTTCCCTTCCGCAACTTACGGCGATGGCAAGCAAGGGGAAGGTGGTTACAGTCACCGGGGGCGAGTGGAGTCATCGTCTCTGCGGCTCGCGGGCCGCGATGCTGCCACTACAGCGGGCTCCAGGAGCGCTTTCGCATCGGCGACGAATATGAGATCATCGACGTGAAGGAAGGAGAATCGTACCTGGTGAACAAACCAGGTTGCCTTCCCCTCTCCGTGGATCATATGGAAGCGAGACTCCGGCTACCGTTGCTGGAGGTGGCGAAGGCGCTGTTGAACCGGTGGGGAGTTTCCCCGATCCAACTGACGCCAAACACGTGGAGATATATCTACATCTTCGGCGTCATTTGAAGAATCAAGCAGATCCGAGGCTCGGTGGATGTGTTCCGAGCACATTTTAAGCTTTCTGCTTCGCGGTCGTCGGGGGCGGATGTCTACTACGCCAAGCACCGAACGGACAGGATGCACATACAACTGTCCGGCAAATATTCCAACAACAAAGGTTGGATGGATAGGTTGTTCTTTGTCCGGCGTCGGGACGGTGCAGAGTGGGGGTTCCCCACCGTTATCTGATCAGCACAGAAGGACAGCTTCCCCAGGCTGATCCAAGATGAGGCGAGGGCCTCAGATAGCCTGCTCCGGGCCGGCGTGAGGAATGGAGAGGGCTACTTGACAGAGTTCTCGCTTGTTCGGCATGGTCTGAGCAAACCATGGAGTAAGTGCTCGAACTTGTTTTGTTGCGCGTCGGTTCAGTAACTATGTTCTAACAACTTCCACCTTTTTGCAGCCGCTGCGGAGTTGGAAACCGGGAGGGATCAGGAGGCGAACGAGGATTTCACCGAACAGATTTATGTTATGGCCCACATGGTATACGAGGACGACGACGTCGTTGCTGTTGTCCGGGTCCCCTCGGCTGTGAGGGTTGGTACTGCGGTAACGACCGCATTGGTGGCGCCTTCACCTGCCAAGGGACGCCCGGAAAGCACACGGGTCCCTAAGAAGGGGCCCGAAAAAATTCGTTTGAAGAAGAAGGCCACCATCAAGGTGGTTTCAGCAGGAGCTTGGCCTTCGTTAGAGGAGGGTGAAGGGGCGACTCAACCTTCCGCCATTGTGAAGAAGAGGCCGACGCTGCTCGACGAGGGCGCAGAGGACGTAGACCAGCTCCTTGCTCGGAAGAAGAAGAGGCTGGTCCGTGCTGCCCCTCAAAAGAGTGAGGAGGGGACCGAAGAGGAGGCTGATGAGGCGCAGTTGCTGCTACGCAAGAAGCGCAAGGCCGCTGGGTCGGCCGAACAGGAAGCACCGCGGATGCCCCCCGTGGTCCGTCCTGAGGTTGCACAGAGGATGGCAAACGAGCTCGGGCTCGTCGTGGTAAGCGACGGGTTAGAGAGCTCTGCTGAAGAGCAGAAGGAAGTGTCCGCGCCGTCGGGCCCCAACGAGGGCCGCGAAGAGGAAGTTGCTCGAACAGCGGCATCGAGCACCGGAGGCGCCGAACAGGATGCTGCTGGCGACGCTGCAGAGACCTTTGCTCGAAGGGGCGAAGGTAATGAAGAGACCTCCGTTGCGAGGGAGGGGACCTCTCCGTGCCTCGAGGTGCCAGAGAAGGATGTTCCTGAGGAGGCGGCTGCTTCGGCTACGGGGGCCACTCCTACAGGGAAGATGCCGGCCCCACAGAAGGAAGTCGTTGAAGTTGCCGTGGCCCCCCTGCCCCCCACAAAAATGGTTGCAGTAATGGAGACACCGTCAACCACTTTGGTCTCCACGAAAGTTGGAGAAGCCGTGCAAGGGGCCAAGGAGATGGCCTTGGTGACAGAGGGCCGCGGGGAGGTTGCTGATGCTGCTGCTGAGCCCGCTAGGAGGGCGGAAATCTCCAACGAGCGACCAAACGCCGCTGAGGAGGTCGTCAGTTCTGGGGAGGACCGGAGACCTCTCTCCGCAGTACTGAAGGGGAAGTCGTCTGAGCTCCCCTCGCAGGCGATGCTGGAAGCCACGCTGGGAAGGCTTGGGAGCGATGCTTCAAGGGTTCTGCCCCCGTGCCCGTCCGCATCCTACCTGGATAGGATGGCGCGGTGTCAAGACCTGAGCCCAGAGAAGACCCCCTAGCACTCCAGTGCGGCCTACCGCCTAGGGCACCTCTCCGAACACGACAAAGATGACAACGTCGACATGGGAGCGTTGGTGAACGGCATCATGAGCTCGATGGTCCTTTTGAAGAAGCTCGCCTTGCGTGCCCAGAATCAAAAGCAGATGTGGGAGGCGGAAACGGCCTTCTGCAACGATCTGGTCACCAAGCACCGGGCTCGCGAGGCCGAACTGCTAAAGGAGGTGAAAAGCCTCCAAGATGCCCTTCAAGCGTCCGAGCTCAACCTGACCGTCGCCCGAGCCGAAAAGGAGGCAATCACAAAGGTGTTAGCCGAAGCCAGGGCTCAAGGAGTGGCGGAGTACAAAGAAGGTCCTGACTTCAAAAAGGACCTAGAGCAGTTCGGGGCCGTTGTTACAAGGTGGGCCTCGAAGCCGGAAAGGAGTTCGGGGAGAAGCTTGCTTGGACAGAGCGTGCCCGAGAAGCTTTCGAGGCTGCTGTAGGGGAGTGCCGGCGTCGTACCCAGGACGCGCGTTTAGACGGAGTGCACTTTGCCCAGTTCCAGTCAGGGCGAATACCTCCTGCAGACGATGGCGCCGGTACCTCCAGGCAGGCCCCTTGAATATCCTTTCCTTTTTGTTTGGCAGCTCGGCCAAAGCGAGCTTTTGTATAAAATCTGAATAGATCTCTCTTTTTTCAAAAAAAAAATGGCTTCGCTTTTTCTATCTCCTTACCTTGTAAGTGTTCTGTCTGAACCTGAATTCGTTGGTCGTTTAGGAATGTTTGCAATTATCGCACAGGTTGTTATGAACTGCGGGTGTTTGCGGAACATCTTCATACTAGGAGATGTCTTTACATCCTTGTAAACTAAAGGTATACGGATGTTTCGGACTTCGTCACTAGCCGACCAGAAGAACTGGTAGGAGAGAAGTAGGATGCCGAACAGAAGGCTTTTATAAATTGTAAGCCTTCAAATTAGATACATGCCAGGTTCTGGGTATGGCCCCGCCACTAGGAGTAGTTAGCTTGTAAGAGCCTTTTCCAAGGACCTGGATGACCTGATAAGGTCCTTCCCACTTGGGGGCGAGTTTGCCGGCTGCTCTTCGGGGATCAGATGCCGAGCAGCGGCGAAGAACAAGGTCACCTTCGAAGAAGCACCTTTCTCGTACTCGGGAGTTATAATACTGCGCAAGGCGCTGTTGATAGGAAACTAGTCTGATGCTGGCGTCGTTTTGGTGTTCGCCAAGCATGTCTAGGTTTTCTCTAAGCGCGCGATTATTGGCGGCCTCGTGGAAGTGAGTTGTCCGGAGAGTGGGGAGAGCCACTTCCAGAGGTACAACGGCCTCTGTACCATAGGCCAAATGGAAAGGGTGTCCCCTGTGGCTACCCGAGCAGTTGTTCGGTGACACCACAACACATTAGGGAGCTCGTCAATCCACGAACTACCAGCAGCTTTGACTCTCGTGCGGATCCCGTGCAGCAACGTACGGTTGGCGTTTTCGACCAGACCATTGGCCCGAGGATGCGCCACAGAGGTAAAGTGGTTGTAGATGCCAAGTTCGGCGCACTTTTGCTTGAAGAAGGTGCTATTGAACTGCTTCCCATTGTCGGAGGTAATCACTCTTGGGATGTCAAACCTGCAGAGGAGGTTCTTCCAAACGAACTTCCACACGGCTTGTTCGGTGATTGTGGTAACGGGTTTTGCTTCGACCCACTTGGTAAAGTAGTCGATGTCCACGCCGACCCTGGGCCTCCGGGAAGGGACCCAGTATATCAATGCCCCACCTAGCGAAAGGGCGAGGCTCAAACAACGTATGAAGTTGCTCGGCCGGTTGCATAATGAGCTGTCCGAACTTCTGGCATTCTGGGCACCTTCTGACAAAAGACATACAGTCCTTTTGCAGAGAGGGCCACCATAATCCTGCTCGGATGATGCTGCGTGCCAGCGTTTTGCCCCCCAAGTGGCTTCCGCACAACCCCTCATGAACCTCTTCGGTAGCTGCAAGGGCCTCTTCAGGGCTGAGACACCGTAAGAGGGGTCTTGAAAGGGACCGTCGGTAGAGCTTGCCTTCTATGAGGGTGAATCACTGAGAACGTAGTCTGATCTTCCGAGCTTCGCCCTGCTAAGGGGGAAGCTCGCCTTGAAGCAGATAGGCCAAGAGGGGGTCCATCCAGTTCGGAGCTGGAGGGTCGGACCCAATGGCTGCTACATCCACTTCAGTGCTCGGTGCAGCGAGCTCTTCAATGAACACGGAGCGAGAAGGGGTGATGTCACATGAAGACGCCAGCTTGGCAAGTGCATCGGCTCGCGCATTTTGCTCCCATGGAATGTGTATGACTTCGAAGTAGAGGAGGCCTTCTGCTCGGCTCTTGACCTGTTGAAGGTACTGGGCCATTTGCGGCTCCCTTGCTTCGAACTGTCCGTTCACCTGGTCGGCAACCAATTGGGAGTCACTGAAGGCCCTGAGTCGAAGGGCTCCGAGGTGCCTCGCCATTCGGATTCCGGACAGTAGCGCTTTGTATTCGGCCACATTGTTGGAGGCTGCAAAGCGAAACCGAAGGGCATATTGGAACTCTAAACCCTCCGGAGAGTTGAGGACCAGGCCAGCTCCGCTCCCTGTGACACACGAGGATCCGTCGACGTAGAGCTCCCATGGGGGCTCGTCGGCCAACGGAGGATCCTGCTCGGTAGGGAGGGTACATTCCGCGACGAAATCCGCCAATGCTTGCGCTTTAATGGTCGTCCTTGGATGGTAGCTGATATCGAATTCTCCTAGCTCGATGGCCCATTTAATGAGCCGGCCGGAAGCTTCCGGTCACTGCAGAATAGACTTCAGCGGCTGATCGGTGAGAACCATTATTGAGTGGGCCTGAAAGTAGGGCCTGAGCTTCCGGGCAGCCGTGACCAGGGCAAGGGTGAGTTTTTCTGCTCGGGGGTACCTCCTTTCAGCTTCTTGAAGGACCCTGCTGATGTAGTAAATGGGACACTGTGCCGCTCCCTCCTCTCTGATCAACACTGTGCTGATGGAGTGCTCGGTAACCGAAAGCTATACGAACAAGGGCTCCCCTAGCACAGGTTTTGAGAAAACTGGTGGGGCTACGAGATAGGCCTTCAACTCCGTGAGGGCGGCCTCACAGTCCTCAGTCCACCGTACATGCCCCCTTGCTGTGAAGAGCCTCTGGGTCCTCGCAGCAATTTGAAGAAGTTGAAGCTCCTCTCTGCTGCTCGGGACATGAACCGGTTGAGTGCGGCTAGGCGTCCAGTCAGACGTTGGACGTCGCGTACCGTTTTTGGGCTACTCATTTCAAGTATTGCTTGGATCTTCTCAGGGTTGGCCTCTATTCCTCTATTTGAAACGAGGAAGCCGAGGAACTTCCCTGAGCGTACTCCAAACGCACACTTAGCTGGGTTGAGCTTCATATTGTACCTTCGCAAAGTTGCGAAGGTCTCTTCGAGGTCAGAGATGTGGTCGGTGCTCGGAAGCATTTTGACCAACATGTCGTCGACGTAGACCTCCATATTGCGCCCAATTTGCTGCTCGAACATCTTATTGACCAATCGTTGGTACGTTGCGCCCGCATTTTTCAGACCAAAGGGCATCCTGGTGAAACAGTATAACCCCAAGTCTGTGACAAACGTGGTGGCGTCCTGATCCGGAGGATGCATACTGATCTGGTGATACCCAGAGTAGGCATCCAAGAAGCTGAGGAGCTCGTGCCCGGATGTAGCGTCTACCAGCTGATCGATGCGAGGCAGTGGGAAATTATCCTTGGGCGTCGCTTTGTTAAGGTCCTTGTAATCCACACATACGCGCCATTTACCAGTGGCTTTGCGTACGAGGACCACGTTGGAGATCCATCTTGGGTATTGGGCTTCCCGGAGGAGCCCAACTGCTCAGCTTTTGACAACGTGATCACGGATCACGGTCTGTCGCTCTTGGTTGACGGGTCGCCTCCTTTGTTGAACCGGTGGGACCCGTGGATCCAGGCGGAGGCGATGCACCATTACCTCCGGAGGGATGCCTGGCAACTCGTCGTCGGACCACGCGAACACGTCCAGATTGGCTAGCAAGAAACTTCTATACCGCTGCTGCTCTGCTTCCGCTAGTAACACGCCAATGTATAGGACGTGTTCGGGGTCGCTATCAACTTGGACTGGAAGTAGGTCTTCGGCAGGAGCTCCACAACTTGTGGAAGGCTGGTCGGCTGGCGGGGGAACATGTGTTGGAGCCGCGAGTGGCTGCTTGTCCCTTAGAGAAAGGACATAACACCGTCGAGACTCGCGCTGGCATCCGAGCACCTCGCCGACTCCACACGGGGTAGGGAACTTCATTTTTTGATGGAGGGACGAAGGCACCGCCTTGATCCGCCCGATCAGACCTCTACCAAGGATCGCATTGTAGCCAGGCATGTTCCTGATGACCAAGAAATCCACCACCTTGGTCACACACTTCGGAGCCGTCCTGAGGGTGATCGGGAGGCGAACTCTACCCATAGGCTGAACCGACACCCCCGAGAAGCCGAACAGGGGCGATTCTATAGGGGTGAGCTGGTCGGTTTTTAGGCCCATAAGGAGATAACAATCGTAAGCCAATACGTATGGGGCACTTCCATTATCTACCAGAATCCTACGCACATTACAATGATTGATGGTTGCCGAAACGACCAACGCATCAGTGTGCGGGGTGGTAACCCCTACAAGATCTTCGTCTGAGAAGGTTATGGCCCCCTCAGACTGTGCGTGCGCGGGACTAGGGGGATAAGGAGCCGGCCGAGGTATCGACGGTCTGTCCACGACATGCACTCGCCTTGCGTAATCGCGTCGGCTCTGAGTGCTCTCTCCGCCTGCGTCGAACCCTCCTGCGATCACATTGATTTCCTGCCCGTTGGGCTCGTTGTTGATCGGCTGCTCAGGAGTCCGCTCTCGGCGTCTGGGGCGGTCTTCATTCCGGCGCACAAACCGTCCGAGGTAGCCGCGCTTAATGAGGGATTCGATTTCGTCTTTAAGCTGGCGGCATTCGGAGGTGTCGTGGCCGTGGTCGCGGTGGAAGCGACAGTACTTCTCCTGGTTGCGTCGTCGGGGATCGGAGCGCATCCTTGGTGGCCACCGAACATATGGTTCGTCCCTGATCTCTGCCAGGATCTGCTCGGATGCCACCGTTAGCGGTGTGTAGTCGGTGAAGGGGCGTGGTCGGCGCGGTGAGTCGCCGTTGCGCCGCCCTTTCTTCCGATCGAGGTCGGAACCGTTGTCGGAAGGCCTCTTCTTATCCGTCGACTCTCCGTGCTCCGCCCGGCCAGCAGCCAGACTTTCTTCACACGCCGCATGGCGTTAGAGAAGCTCAACAAGAGTGGAAGGCTGCTGCACTCCCAACGTCCTCTGCAGGAAACCATCGCGAGTGCCCTAAATCAGGGCACTGGTGGCTAACGGGACATCGAGGCGTGGGATGCGGAGCGCCTCGGTCTGGAACCTCTTGACGTAGTCCCAGAGCGCTTCTCCCTTCTTTTTCCGAACAACAAGAAGGGAGGCCGCGGTGCGCGGCTGTGATCTTCCACCCAGGAAGTTGTCCCGAAAGGACTTCTTCAGCTGGTGGAAGGATGAGATGGAACCTGTGGGGAGGGCTTCGAACCAAGCCTGAGCAGTTTCCTTCAAGGTGGCCGGAAAGGCCCGGCATTTGGCCGCATTAGATGCTCCGTGGAACACCATATGCGACTCAAACCCGTGGATGTGATCCGCGGGATCAGAAGTACCGTCGTACGGCGCGATGGCAGGTAGAGGGAGTTTGGGAGAGACCCGAGCCTCCAGGATCTCTGCAATGAATGGGGAGCGGAAGTTCAGGTCCTCTTCGGCCGGAGCCTTTCCCTCAGCACGCTGAACCATCGCGTCCACACGACGTTCCAGGTCGACGACGCGGCGAAAGCGCTTGGCCAACTCCTGTTCAGAGTGGGTCGAGTCCGCACGGCCAGACTTGTGGGAGTTGGGTCCCATGACCGAGAGCGGTAGGCGCGAGATCGCCGCAGAACGACGGGGCGAATGGCCGCGGCGCTCCGGGGATCGCTCACCAGACGGAGCGCGGCGCGACCTCCGCGGCGAATCAGCGTGCTGCTTCTGAATCGACCCGGCCGGGGCAGGAGGCGCACGTGATCGTCGATGAGATGATTCTGCCTGGCGCTCCTGCGGAACGGAGGCTGCCGAGGCCAGCTGCCCGGCAAGGACGGCCTGAAGGCCCAAGCAGATGTCCGTCAGCTGCTGCATCTGTCCCCGGAGTTCGGCCATCTTCAAGGCGGTTGCAGGCACGATGGCTGCGGCACTGGGACGCCCCTGGTTGCAGTAGCAGGGGCTACAGCGATGTCGACGGGGGGAGCACGTTGACGGGAGTCCGCCTGCGACTGGCGGGACCTCGTCATACGGCTCCCTATGTTCTGGTACGAGGATCGTCCGCGAGCCATGACTGTTGTTCCTTCCTACAGACGGCACCAAAAGTGTGGAGGCTTTTTCTTGTTTGGGCCGGAACCCGTTGGGCCTACACTTGAGAGGGAAGAAGACGGTCGTTGGTAGCGGACGAAGATCTGCAAAATCAGAACAGGATCAGGGGGGCCCGGTTGAAGAACCGGGGAGAACCCTCCGATGCCAAAGTCAGTAAGGAACGTGAGAGGAAGGGGGTTCTCGTGTGTGAAGCGTAGGGCTTGCGTGAGCAAGGGTGCCTTGGATCATGTACCGCTGCATGGAGGCTTACCAGTGCCTTTTATAGGCTGAAGGGTTGAGGGAGAGGGACAGAACGTCCCTGATCAACACCGCAAAGGGCGTGCCTGTTAGCGTCCTCTACGGGGGGGTTACGCGTTGAGGCGCCCGTTGAGGAGCTGGGCAGTTAACACACCACTTGATCGTGGGGTGCGCGTGGCGTAGCCGTTGTAACTGCCGTAAGGTGATGAAGGGCCGCTCGGATTTGTCCTGGGAGAAAGGTACCGAGCAGGTAGCCTGCTAGGTGAGGCAGACCTGCTGCTCGGCACCTGGTGCCCGGAGGCGTGGCTTGCCGCCGGATGCCTGATGCAAGGAAGTGTCGTCCGTTCCGAAGGGGTTTTTGGCGCAAGCCGAGCAGACCCTGCTCGGAAGGAAGGGCCTTTGTCCGATCAGGCTGTGAGGCGCCCGGAGGCGGCTTTTGGGCCCCGCTGGTGTCCGAATGCAGGAACCGGACTCGGATCCTTGAAGCTACTCTTGAAACGTCATGGCGCCTTGCGATAGGGCCACATCCGCCTGCCGAACTGGGCCGGGCCATGATGAGCTCAGTGCACGATGGTGGCTAGAAATAGCCACCACATAGATATCCTTTTCTAACACGTATTTTATACAAATTTAATGCACATGTTCAACAATTCACATGTCATTTTCGACATATATTTTACATGAGTTTTTTCTCCCATAATATTTATATAATTTGATGCAAAATAGGTTAAATAAAGGTTGACAATTTCATGATATGACAAATGCATGTTTAGTGGTGTAGAGGCTATTTCTAGCCTCCTAGGCCCATAGGCCCATCAAGGCCCAGCAAGGCAAAATAGCTATGGCCCTTGCGTCACGTGTCCTCGGCTCCAGCCAACCGGCTGCCGAACACGCTTCAGCTACTAAACCCCCAAGGGTCCCAGCGGCATGTCTCCGAACAACTCCACTGATTCGGAACGGGCCTCCGCCCGCCGAGCAAAAGTCCAGGCGTCTACGACCTATCCGGAACAGGTCTTTGCCTGCCGAACAGGCTGCCGGTTCCAGCGCACCGAACAGCCGTGGTGGTTACCGAACAGCGGGTTCAACCTCTCTTACGGGTTACCTGCTCGGTGACTTCCGCCAAAGGCTTCCGAGTAGCCCTTCACATCCTCACGGCGGTTGTAACTGCCGCAGGCCACGCGCCCCACGATCCAAGAGTGCATTAATTGCCAAGCACTCCAGCGGGCGTACGCGTGTGTAACCCCCCGTTGTGCGCACCAACCGACGCGCCCTTCCGGGCATGATCCAGAGGCGTTACGACCGTCCACCTCAGCGTCCATGCCTATAAAAGACACATGTATAATGCCATGCGGAGGTACGTGCTCTCTCTCACGCGAATACACCCTCACGCACGAGAATCCCCATCCTCTTGAGTCATCTACTGACTTAGGCATCGGAGGGTTCCCTCCGGTTCTTCAATCGGGCCCCCCCTGATCCAGGTCTGGTCTTGCAGGCTTCCGTCCGCACCGGCGTTCGTCTTCCCTATCTTCTCCAGTGGAGGCCTGTTTGGCTCAGGCCCAAACAGGAAAACACTACCACAAGTGGTTTTGACCAAACCAAATTGACTAAGTAGTGAGATTTATCTATTGTGGTTTAAATCGAATTAATGCGAAGTAAAGCGAATCAAACTAAATTAATTTGTTTTGGTTTGGTTTCAAAATCATTTGATTTGGGTTGAACACTTAATTTGATTTGAGAAAATTCTCTAATCGAACTAAATCAAACTATGCTCACCTCTAATCAGATCACATGGGTCAAGGGAGTAGCGTCCCTTGCAGGAGTTTTAGGGGGCAACACTTTTGAAAACAAAATTTTAATTTGTAAAATAAAGAGACAAATCTCATTTGTGTTTATGATATATGTCATAATATATATAAATTTACCCATTCATATATGTACACAATATATATATATGTTATGTACATATCTATTTACAATCATAACTAATATTATATCTTTATAATATATGTTATATTCATGAACACTTTATATATATATAGGTAAATGTTGGAGTGTGGCCGGCTCCTTTATTACGACATGGTTGCACCCTAACAGAAGCCATCGACGGGGCTCTCTCTCTAGAGTTTTCTAGAGAGAAAAGCTCCGAGTTTTGTTGAGAGATTCACCTTCGCGTGCATCGTTCAGTGATCGTCGCCGACTTTGGCAGATTCGTCGCCGGTCCTCCGAAGGGCTCGTCGCCGATTATCCGGCGTTCTGTTGCCTCCTTCGGGTGGCGTTATCTGGGTGGGGGGGGGGAGGAGCGCCGCCGGTCGAATCTTCCCCCCACCCACCCTTTCTTCATATCTGTGTTTTATTCTTCTCCTTCCGTTCTTGGTTTTTATTTCTCAGATCTCGCCTTTCAGGTTCTGTCCCGTTGGCTCCCTTCTCGTTTCCCTCCTGTGTTTGGCTCCTTATCCCCACTGCCCTTCTACTTCCCGACCCTATTTCTTACATGTTCCCTCGTTAATCTCCTGTCCTCATCACCCCTCCTCAGTTCTCATCTTAGTTTCAAAGCCTTTCGTTGCATCCCCCGTTTCCAAGTATCCTTTCCCTTACTCTCTTGCCCTCATCGCCCTCCTCCGACTCTTCTCTGTTTCTTAACCCATTTGGTTGCTTCTCCCTTTTTTTTTTTCTTTTTTTTTTCTGTCAGTTGCCATCCTCCTCTAAGCCCCGCATGTTCCCCACCTCTTTGTTGTCTCACCCCCTTTGCCCATTTGGTAGCTGCGTCCCCCACTCACCTTCCCCTAGCTTCCCCATTTTGAACTTCCTTTTGGTTGTGCTGGAATCCAGTGGTTCCCCAGCTAGGGTTGCTAACATCTGCTACCTCCCACGGTTTTATATTTTGTAGGTTCTATTTGTTTGTTTTGTTGTTTGCTCCTTTTGCTGCTCAGGTCCATTTGAGCTGTGAATCTTGAAGGTCTAAAGCTCTAGCCGGTGGTGGTTTATCACTCTCTTGTTCCCTTGAGTTGGGACCTTGGGGTATAGCTATGCTCGCGATTGTGGATCATCCGTGCACAATCTTATTGTGTACGTCTTCTGAGCTCCTATTTAGCTGCACATCGAAGTTGCAGCAGCTCCATTTGAGAGATCATCCTCGCCTGTATGGAGTCCTCTTCCTTCAAGCTTCATCCAGTCATGTCTATTTCCTGCTCTTACCTTTGACCTGGAGTAACCGCGATAGTGCTAAAGTGTTTCTCCCGATCTCCTTTAAGCAATGTTATCTAAATGCTTTTGTACGTTTGATGTAAGTGGGCAGCTACCTTACATGTGTCAGCAGGTTATGGACAGCCATGATCTCCTTTGGTACTATGTACTGCTCTTTTATGGTTAATATAATATCTTATTTCTTTGTCAAAAAAGAAAAAAATAGAAGCCGTCGGATTGAAATTTGACTCCTCCCGCCTTGCCGTGCTTTAGGCGCGCGCGATGGGTGGGCGTTCAATTTTTTTTTTTTTTTTTGAATTTGGGCCGTCAAATCAAGATCTGACGGTGTGGGACTATAGTATGGTGGAACCGCACCACCGTAATGTAATCTTTCTCATATACATAAATAAAATTTATGTACATATTCATAATTTAGATTCAATACCTCTTTTATGTTTCCTACCAAAGAACGATCGGTATTTTTAATCGGTTTATACGGTTATATCTTTTATGTCACAATCCAATACAGCTTAAAAAATATGTTGTAAGAACAATAGTATTTTAAATCGATATGTACGGTTATTGGGGTTACTTTTGTTTTACCAGAAGGGTTTAACTTTTCTTGAACGATACATTTTGTTGGTGGAATAATTTGCAGAACATTCGCATCTTACATTTTACTTTGAGTTTGAAGTAAGATTCAGAATTCAATCTTCACTCTTAATAACAAAATGGGAATCTGCGCCCTAGAAAATGTAAAAATACATGCGGGGGTCTATGAAAATAACAGGGCATTTAATCGTATTATTAAAATATAAACATTAGCTAAATCACGTTTGTACGCGCCTATTCTTCATCACCAAACTTAGGTTCAGATATTCTGGTCAACATGCGTTGGAAATAGAAAAAGGGTTTGATCGTTTCGGTGAAGGGGCAGCTCGGTTACATGTAGCTGGTTTCCTCGTTTTGGCACTCTAAAGATCCCTCTATAGGTTGTACAAGTTCCTTCGCGTGCTCACGATGCACGACCAACGACAACCAAACTTACTGAGTTGTTTTGCTGATCTTATTGCCTGACTTGGAATCTACTAGTGATTCTGTGGTGGCCAAATCTGGTCACCTAAGCCCATGATGGCCCATTACGGCCCTCTCATGTCTTGTCAACAAACGTGGCATCATTTCAAGAGGCCACGTCCTCATCAGGGCGGTTCGAAGACCTCCAAGATATGACCCCCGTGATCGGACGTCGTCAAGCTCCGCAGCAGCGTATCCCCGAGCAGGTCATCTGTCTTTTCATACCGAACAACCACGGACGCTACCGATCAGCGCGTTCCATCACCAAGCGGGTCACCTGCTCGGTGATCTTGTCCAGAGGTTGCCGAACAGCTCTCCGTATCCTCACGACGGTTATAACCGCCCCAGGCCACACATCCCATCATCAAGAGGCGTGTTAACTACCTGGCATCTCAACGGACATCCGTGCGCATAACTCCTCCCATTATGCGCACCCATTTAGGTGCCTTTTCAGGCACGATCTACCAACATTACGCACGATTGCCTCCGCACCTACGCCTATAAAGGTACAGGTACAGGACCATGCACTGGTACATTCTCTTCCACGCGAACACCCTCTTGCACTCAAAAACCCCCTTGCCTTGCAAGCCTCCTACTGACTTAGGCATCAGAGGGTTTTCCCCGGTCTTCACCGGGCCCCCTGATCATTTTCTGGTGACTGCAGGAACCTTCGTCCGCCGCCGGCGACCGTCATCTCCCCTATATAAGTGTCAGGCCTGATCCGCTCCGGCCCAACAAGGAAAAGTCCTCCACACTTTTGGCGCCGTCTGTGGGAACGACACAGCCATGGCTCGCGGACGATCCTCTTACCAGAACATGGAGAGTAGGGTGACGAGATCCCGACAGTCGCGAGCGGACTGTCGCCGGCGATCCCCCCCCCCCCCCCCCCCGTTGACGTCAACATCGCCCCTGCTGGCGTTAACAATGACGTCCCTGCACCGGTGGCCGCCGCGCCGGCAACAACCCTCAAAGTAGCCGAACTTCGGGGGCAGATGCAGCAGCTAACGGGTGTCTGCCTTGCCCTGCAGGCTCAGCTGGTTGGACCCCCAGCTCCGGCGGTTCCCCTGCCACGAGAGCGGTAGGCGGAGTCGTCGCATCGGCGTTCTCGCGTCCTCCCGGCGCCTCAGGAGCAGCAGGCAGACTCTCCGCGCCGGTCGCACCGAGCCCCGTCCGAGGAGCGGGCGCCAGAGCGCCGCGGGCGTTCGCCTCGTCGCTCTGTTGTTTCCCCTCGTCCGCCGCGATCGGTCGTGGGAGCCAACTCCCACGAGTCCGGACGAGGGGGCCCCGCCAATTCCGAACAGGAGCTCGCCAGGCGCCTGCGACGAGTGGTTGACCTCGAACGCTGTATGGACGCGATGGTTCAGCGCGCGGAAGGAAAAGCTCCGGCGGATGATGACCTGGACTTCCGCTCCCCTTTCAGTAGGGAGATCCTGGAAGCTCGGGTCTCTCCCAAGCTCCCTCTGCCCACCATTGCGCCCTATGACGGCACCACCGACCCAACCGACCACATTCACGGCTTTGAGTCGCACATGGTGTTCCACAGAGCATCAGATGTGGCCAAGTGTAGAGCCTTTCCTGCAACCCTCAAGGAGACTGCCAGGGCCTGGTTCGAGACCCTTCCGGTGGGCTCCATCACCTCCTTCCGCCAACTGAAGAAGTCCTTTCGGGACAACTTCCTTGGTGGAAGGTCGCAGCCGCGAACGGCGGCTTCCCTCCTGGCCGTACGCCAGAAGAAGGGCGAGGCGCTCTGGGACTTTGTCAAAAGGTTCCGAACAGAGGCGCTTCGCATCTCGCGTCTGGACGTTCCTCTGGCAACCAGTGCCCTCATCCAGAGCACTCGCGACGGTTTCTTACAGAGGACCCTTGGCGTCCAGCAGCCCGCCACCCTTGCCGAGCTACTCTCCATCGCACAACACCATGCGGCTTGTGAGGAGAGCCTAGCAGCAGGTAGAGCGGAGCAGGGGGAGCAGTCTGATAAGAAGAGGCCTTCCGATAACGGCTCTGACCGTGATCGGAAGAAAGGACGACGCAACGGTGACTCTCCGCACCGTCCGCGCCCCTTCACCAACTACACCCCCCCTTACTGTGGCACCCGAACAGATCCTGGCGGAGATCAGGAACGAAGCATTTGTTCGGTGGCCACAGAGGATGCGCTCTGACCCCCAGAGGCGTGACCAGAACAAGTATTGTCGCTTTCATCGCGACCACGGCCACGACACCTCCGAGTGCCGCCAGCTTAAGGACGAAATTGAAGACCTTATCAAGCGCGGCTACCTTGGACGGTTCGTGCGCCGGAATGAAGAACGCCCCAGACGCCGAGAGCGGACCCCCGAGCAGCCGATCAACAATGAGCCCAATGGGCAGGAGATCAACGTGATCGTGGGAGGCTTCGGCGTAGGCAGAGAAAGCACTCGAAGCCGACGCGACTACGCAAGGCGAGTGCATGTGGTAGATAGGCCTTCGGCACCTCGGCCGGCTCCATATCCCACCAGTCCTGCACGCGCACAGCCCGAGGAGGCTATAACCTTCTCGAACGAAGACCTTGTAAGGGTTACGACCCCACACTCTGATGTGTTGGTCATTTCGGCCACCATAAATCACTGTAATGTGCGCCGGATTCTGGTGGATAATGGAAGCTCCCCCGATGTCTTGGCTTACGATTGTTTCGTCCTCATGGGCCTGAAAACCGATCAACTCGCCCCTGTAAACTCGCCTTTGTTCGGCTTTTCAGGAGTTTCGGTCCAGCCCATGGGAAGAGTTCGCCTCCCGATCACTTTAGGGACGGCTCCAAGGGTCGTGACCAAGATTGTTGACTTCTTGGTCATCAACAACATGCCTGGATACAACGCCATCCTCGGTAGAGGTCTGATCGGGCGCATCAAAGCGGTACCTTCGTCGCTCCATCAGAAGATGAAGTTCCCGACCCCGAGCGGAGTCGGTGAAGTGCTCGGGTGTTAGCGCGAGTCTCGCCGTTGCTATGTCATCTCTCTAAGGGACAAGCAACCACTCGCGGATCTGGCCCCGCCAACGTCCGATCAGCCTTCTACCAGCCGAGGAACGCCCGCTGAAGACTTAATCCCCGTCCAGGTAGACGATGACCCCGAGCACGTCTTATACATTGGCGCCTTGTTAACAGAGGCCGAGCAGCAACGCTACACAGCCTTCCTGCTGGCCAATTTGGACGTGTTCGCCTGGTCTGATGATGAGCTTCCGGGCATTCCCCCGAAAGTAATGGTGCATCGCCTCTGCCTGGATCTCCGGATTCCACCAGTTCAACAAAGGAGGCGACCTGTGAACCGAGAACGGCAGACCGTGATCCAGGATCACGTTGTCAAAAGCCGAACTGTTGGGCTCCTCCGAGAAGCCCAATACCCAAGGTGGATCTCCAATGTGGTCCTCGTACGCAAGGCCAATGGTAAATGACGTGTGTGCGTTGACTACAAGGATCTCAATAAAGCGACGCCCAAGGATAACTTCCCTCTGCCGCGCATTGATCAGCTGGTGGATGCTACTTCCGGTCACGAGCTTCTAAGCTTTTTGGACGCCTACTCTGGTTACCACCAGATCAGTATGCATCCTCCGGATCAAGACGCCACGACTTTCGTCACAGACCTAGGCTTATACTGTTTTACCAGAATGCCTTTCGGCCTAAAGAATGCGGGCGCAACTTACCAGCGGCTGGTCAACAAGATGTTCGAGCAACAGATCGGGCGCAACATGGAAGTTTATGTTGATGACATGCTGGTCAAGACGCTTCCGAGCACTGACCACATTTCCGACCTCCAAGAAACTTTCGCAACTCTGCGAAAGTACAATATGAAACTCAACCCTGCCAAGTGCGCATTTGGTGTTCGTTCGGGCAAGTTCCTCGGTTTCCTCGTGTCAAACAGAGGAATAGAGGCAAACCCGGAGAAAATCCAAGCCGTGCTTGAGATGAGCAGTCCGAAGACAGTGCGCGACGTCCAACGGTTGACGGGGCGTCTCGCGGCACTAAACCGGTTCATGTCCCGAGCAGCAGAAAGAAGTTTTAACTTCTTCAGGTTGCTCCGAGGCCCTAAAAGCGCCTTGAAGCAAGGGGGGCAAGTACGGTGGATTGAAGAGTGCGAGGCTGCCTTCACCGAGCTGAAGGCGTATTTGGCAGCCCCTCCTGTTCTCTCAAAGCCTGTGCTCGGGGAACCTTTGTTCGTATATCTTTCGGTTACCGAATACTCCATCAGCGCAGTCTTGATCAGAGAAGAAGGAGCGGCACAGCATCCGGTGTATTACATCAGTAGGGTCCTCCAAGAAGCTGAAAGGAGGTACCCTCGGGCGGAAAAACTCGCCCTCGCTCTTGTCACGGCTACTCGGAAGCTTAGGCCCTATTTTCAGGCCCACTCCGTTACGGTTCTAACTGATCAGCCGCTGAAATCCATCCTTCAGCGGCCGGAGGCTTCTGGCAGGCTTATCAAATGGGCAATAGAGCTTGGTGAGTTCGACATCAGCTTTCGCCCTAGGACAACAATTAAAGCGCAAGCACTGGTAGATTTCATTGCAGAATGTACTCTCCCTACCGAGCAGGATCCACCGTTGGCGGATGACCCCCATGGGAACTCTACGTCGATGGATCTTCTTGCGTTACAGGGAGCGGAGCTGGCCTGGTCCTTACCTCCCCGGAAGGATTAGAGTTCCAATACGCCCTCCGATTCTATTTTCCGGCCTCCAACAACGTAGCTGAGTACGAAGCTTTGCTGTCCGGTATCCGCATGGCTAGGCACCTCGGAGCCCTTCGGCTCAGGGTCTTCAGTGACTCCCAATTGGTTGCCAGCCAGGTGAGCGGGCAGTTCGGAGCGAGGGAACCCCGCATGGCTCAATACCTTCAACAGGTCAAGAGCCAAGCAGAGGGCCTCCTATACTTCGAAGTCATACATGTCCCACGGGAGTAGAATGCGCGAGCAGATGCACTGGCCAAGCTGGCATCTTCAGGTGACATCGCCCCTTCCCGCTCCGTGTTTATCGAAGAGCTCGCCTCGCCGAGCATTGAAGTAGACATAGCGGTCATAGAGACGGGCCCACCAACTCCGAGCTGGATGGACCCTCTCTTGGCGTACTTACTCCGGGGTGAGCTTCCACCCGAATAGAGCGAAGCTCGAAAAATTAGGATGCGTTCTCAGCATTTCGCCCTCGTAGAAGGTAAGCTATACCGACGGTCCCTTTCAAGACCTCTTCTACGGTGCCTCAACCCTGAGGAAGCCCTAGCCGCCACTGAAGAAGTCCACGAGGGGCTGTGCGGAAGCCACCTGGGGGGCAGAACGCTAGCACGCAGCATTATCCGAGCAGGGTTCTGGTGGCCTTCTCTTCAGAAGGATTGCATGACCTTCGCCAGGAAATGCCCGGAATGCCAGAAGTTCGGGCAGCTTATCAAGCAACATGCTGAACAGCTTCATAACCTGTTCGAACCGCGCCCTTTCGCCAGATGGGGCATTGACATCTTGGGTCCCTTTTCAGAGGCCCAAGGTCGGAAGAAGTTTCTGTTCGTGGCCATCGATTACTTCACCAAGTGGATCGAGGCCGAACCTGTTGCCACGATCACCGAACAAGCCGCGTGGAAGTTCGTCTGGAAGAACCTCCTCTGCAAGTTTGGCGTTCCAAGAGTGATCACCTCCGACAACGGGAAACAATTCGACAACACTTTCTTCAAACAGAAATGTGCTGAGCTCGGAATCTACAACCACTTCACCTCCGTGGCGCATCCCCAGGCCAACGGCTTGGTAGAAAACGCCAACCGAACACTGTTGCACGGGATCCGCACAAGAGTGGAAGCTGCAGAAGGATCATGGATTGACGAGCTCCCTAACGTTCTTTGGTGCCACCGAACAACGGCTCGGGTAGCCACGGGAGAAACACCCTTCTATTTGGCTTACGGCTCAGAAGCTGTTGTGCCTCTGGAAGTATCTCTGCCCACTATTCGGAAAACCCACTTCGATGAAGCCGCCAATAACCGTGCTCTTCGGGAAAACTTGGATATGCTTGGCGAACGACAGAACGACGCCAGCATTCGCCTTGTTTCTTACCAGCAACGGCTTGCACAATACTATAATGCGCGAGTTCGAGAAAGGCGGTTCAACGTGGGAGATTTGGTTCTGCGCCGCTGTTCGGCTTCGGATCCCCGAAGAGCAGTTGGCAAACTTGCCATCAAATGGGAAGGACCTTATCAGGTCACCCATGTCCTCGGGAAAGGCTCATATAAGCTAACTACCCCTAGTGGCGAAGCCATACCCAGGACTTGGCATGTATCTAACCTCAAGGCTAACCATTTATAAAAGCCTTTGTTCAGCATCCTACTTCTCTTCTCCCTGTTTCTATGGTTACACAAGCGCTTAGCATACACCCCTGATCGGAACCTCCTTTTCGGTTCCCAACGATCTGTGCTGTACATGCAACGCTTATAAAACCGGCATATTTCCATCCGAATAGGAACAATGACGAAAGGGAGGAGATAGAAAAAGAGACGCCGTAGTCAAATGATAGAAAGGGAAACCTTCATTTACTGATCTTTTTTTTTACAAGCAGGACCCTTGGACCGCGGTTACCAAAAGGAAATACAAGAATAACATGGAGCATGGAAATTAAGGAGCCTGCTCGGAAGGACCAACGTCTTCACCCGAAGAAGGCATCCGCCCAGACTGGAATTGCGTGAAACGCACACCATCTAAACGAGCGTCATGGGTGCGACGCCGGCATTCCCGAACAGCAGCCTCAAAGGCTTCTCGGGCGCGTTCAACCCAGGATAGCCGCTCTCCGAGGTCCTTCCCAGCGTTGAGACCCACCCTGTAGCAGCGGGCTCCATACTGCTCCAGGTCTTCCTTGTATTCTCGTCCGGCCTTGTACTCAGCAACGGCACGGACCCCCGCATCTGCTACCACCTTGGCTAGGGCGTCCTTCTTGGCCCGCGCCAAGGCAGCTTCCAGCTTCGAAGCCTGAAGGGCAGCTTTGAGGTTCTTCACCTCCTCCTCCAACGCCGCCTCGCGAGCCTTATATCTCGCTGAGAGGTCCTCACAAAAAGCCGTCTGCGCCTCAAAGAAATATTTCTGCTTCTGACCCCGAGCAGCGAGGGCCTTGAGGATGCCCAGCAACTTGGACATTCCGTCCGCAAGCGCCTCCAGATCAACATCGCTCATGCCTTCATCCTCTAGGCCCTCCGGGTGGTAACCTTCCACTGGTCTCTCCGGAGTCTGCTCGGAAGGGAGGTCCAGGCATCTCGCCAGCTGGTCGAGATGGGAAGCAGTAGGGCTCGCAGGCAACTCCCTTGGCGCGTTCTCCATATGGCGAAGGGTTGCCTCCAACACCGCCACCGAAGGGTCTTCAGGAAGCTTCTTAAGCAGCGCTTCCCTTAGGGGTCTTCGGTCGTCATCGGACTCTTCAGCCCGAACACCGTCCCCAACACCCGCTGCCTCCCCCCCAGCACCTTCAACTACCTTGGTGGTTGCATTTACATTAGCAACCACCTCGGTGGGGGGCATGGGGGGCAGGGTGCCCCCAGTGGTAGCAGCAATCTCCTCGGACGCCCCCGTCATCGCGGCTGCCTTTTCAGTGGCCCTTGTAGCAGGAACCACTTCATGTCCCTCAGATAGAGTTGCGCTTGGCTCTGGAGCCACCACGCTGCTCGCTAGCACCCCAGCAGAGGCGGAAACCTCCGTCGCATCAGCGTCCTCCTCCCTCCGAACAGGAGACGCCGCAACTTCTCCACTCCTCCGGGAAGAAGCTCCTGCAGTGTTGCTGGTGGCACCGTGCTCGACACCACCAGTATTGGAAGCATCTGACGGCTCCCTATCCTTCGAGCAGGTGGAACCCCTGGCCTCTTCTCTGGCGGGGCTCTCTGACCCGTCGCTCACGACGACGAGCCCCAGTTCGGTAGCCATCTTTTGCGCAACCTCTGGGCGCGCCACGGAGGATATCCTCAGTGCTCCCTGATCGGTCGACTTCACGACCTACGTTTCTTGCGCAGCAGCAACTGCGCCTCTTCCATTTCCTCTTCAGTCCCCTCCTCGTCATGTTGAGGAGCAGCTTGGACCATCTTCTTCTTCTTCCGAGCACGGAGTTGTTCTGCGTCCTCCGCGCTCTCATCAAACAAAACTGGCCTCCTCTTTATGGAGGCGGAAGGACGAGTCGCCCCGTCGCCCTTCTCCGGTGGAGTCCGAGCTCCAGCCGAAACCACCTCCCTAGTGGCCTTCTTCTTTAGGCGAATCTTTCCGGGCCCCTTCTCAAGGACCCGTGCCTTGGCTGGGCGCTCCTCGGTAGGCGAAGGCGCAACAAGCGCCGTTGTCACTGCGGCACCGACCCTTACGGCGGAGGGAACCCGAACAACGGCCGCAACGTCGTCGCCCTCATACACCATGTGCGCCAGAATAGGGATCTGCTCAGCGAAATCTTCGTTCACCTCCAGATCCCTTCCAGCCTCCAGCTCCGCGACAGCTGCACACAAATAGAAGAAGAGGAAGAAGAGTTAGAGCAAGGTCACCAAACCAGCAAGCAAATGACCAGAGTTCGTATACTTACTCCACGGTTTGCTCAGGCCATGCTTGACAAGTGAAAACTCAGTCACATAGCCTTCTCTGTTCCGGACACCTGCTCGGAGAAGACTGTCCGAGGCCCTCGCCTCGTCTTGGATCAGCTTCGGAAAGCTGTCCTTCCGTGCCGACCGGATAACGGTGGGGAATCCCCACTCGGCACCACCCCGGTGGCGCACGAAGAACAATCTATCCATCCAACCCTTGTTGTTGGAGTATTTGTTGGACAGCCCTATGTGCATCCTGTCTGTTCGGTGCTTCGCATAGTAGATATCTGCTCCTGATGGCCGAGAAGCAGACAGCTTGAAGTGAGCCCGGAATACATCCGCCGAGCCCCGGATCTCCTTGATCTTGCAGATGATGCCAAAGATACATATGTACCTCCATGTGTTGGGCGTCAATTGTATTGGCGAGACGCCTCAGAAGCTGAGAAGCGCCTTCGCCACTTCCGGCAACGGTAGCCGGAAGCCCGCCTCCAAGTGATCCATGGAGAGGAGGAGGCAACCTGGTTTGTTCACCAGGAACGACTCCCCTTCCTTCGCGTCGATGATCTCGTACTCGTCACAGATTCTGAAGCGCTCACGGAGCCCGCTGTAATGGCGGTACCGTGGCCTACTGGACGCCGCGACGGTCACTCCACTTGCTCCGGCAATGGCCTTCCCTCTGTTCGCCATCACTGGAAGAGACGCAGGAAGCGGTAGAAGCAAGAGGAGAGGAAGGAGAAGGTGGAAAGCTGGGAAGGTAAGAAAACTCGAAGGCTGGAATGCTGGAAGGTTTTTCGAAGGCGTGGCTCCCGCCTTCACATCCTCCCCTCCTTATAAGGAAAGGGGAGGGAGCGAAATTCGAGGCGGGCCCTAAAACGCCGCTCCTTCCAGTTTTAAAAATTCCCCCTCGGGTACAACGCTGGCGGCCGTTCGAACGTGACGGCGACGCTCCTGGCTCGACACGGCCTCGCACCCATCATGATGAGTTAGCCGTTTGACAGGACTCCAAGCGGCGGCACCACGCAACGGGCCATCGCATTAAATGCGGAAGCGACGCCCTCGAAGTGCTCGTCTCACCGAGCCACTTGAGAGCGTGGGGGGCAAGTGTGGTGGCCAAATCTGGTCACCTAAGCCCATGATGGCCCATTACGGCCCTCTCATGTCCTGTCAACAAATGTGGCATCATTTCAAGGGGCCACGTCCTCATCAGGGCGATTCGAAGACCTCCAAGGTATGACCCCCGTGATCAGACGTCGTCAAGCTCCGCAGCAGCGTATCCCCGAGCAGGTCATCTGTCTTTTCATACCGAACAACCACGGATGCTACCGATCAGCGCGTTCCATCACCACGAGGGTCACCTGCTCGGTGATCTTGTCCAGAGGTTGCCGAACAGCTCTCCGTATCCTCACGACAGTTATAACCGCCCCAGGCCATGCGCCCCATCATCAAGAGGCGCGTTAACTGCCTGACATCTCAACGGACATCCGTGTGCATAACTCCTCCTGTTATGCGCACCCATTTAGGCGCCTTTTCAGGCACGATCTACCAACATTACGCACGATTGCCTCCGCACCTACGCCTATAAAAGTACTGGTACAGGACTATGCACTGGTACGTTCCCTTCCACGCGAACACCCTCTTGCACTCAAAAACCCCCTTGCCTTGCAAGCCTCCTACTGACTTAGGCATCGGAGGGTTTTTCCCCGGTCTTCACTGGGCCCCCTGATCATTTTCTGGTGACTGCAGGAACCTCCGTCCGCCGCCGGCGACCGTCATCTCCCCTATATAAGTGTCAGGCCTGATCCGCTCTGGCCCAACAAGGAAAAGGCCTCCACAGATTCTATTTTGATTGGCACACAGAAATAGTTGAACACTACATCGAGGTTAATCACGTAGCGACACATAATAGTGATTACTCATCCAACCAGAGTAATTCCATATCGAATACCATATAAGCTCCCTTCTCTCACACGCCTATAACTAGAACCCTAGATTTGGTAATGAAGTCGGGGGTGTTACATATGACAAAAATGTCTTGTAACCAGAAAGAATGTATATCAAGAGTGGTTCGATGGGTCGAGTGTTTTGCCCTATATTAGGTGAGAGTTCAACACCTAGATTTGTCGGATTTAAAAGAAGATTTTCTTAGGCGTGCATCTTAAGTCTCAAACTCAAGATGTATCTGTACAGTTTTAAAAAATGAAGTTAATTGACCTAACACATCAAAAAATAAAAAATAAAAAGAGAGTCTAATTGTTGCTTTAATTTGAATCTACCGACCACCACTTTGTAGACGAGAGTGTCCCCACAACTCCGGTTAGAATCCAGCCTCTTTAAAAATCTGGAAAACCTAAAAATCGACCTGGAGCCCGACCCCTTTGTAGACAGCGACATCGAATCGGATCAGAAGAAATTCGATTCGTCCGATTTCCATCGAATCGGATCGATGTCTATCCGTTTCCCATGCGAATCGGTCCAATTCAGGCGAATCGTGACGGATCAGAAAAAACTCTATTCGTCCCGATTCCCCGATGCGTCGAACCTTGATCTCTACAACTCCGGCCTCTCTGAAAACCTGGAAAACCCAAGAATCGACCTGGAGCCTGGCCCGTCCTTCGTCCCTGGTCGTCCACCTCCAAAAACTCGGATCAGACCGGGTCAAATTATATCCTGATAAAACCCAAAGTCCTTACTCGCCCTATCTGACATGGGATCATTCAACTCATGAGATTCAAATTTACTCAAGAAAACGGCAGACATAAGAATGGAGTTGAACAACAGCTCTAACGTTAGATCTATAAGGGATTCAGGGGGAACTGTTATTACACTTGGGAGTTTTGAACTTGTTAACGCAAAGCCTGCACTGATATTTAGCCTGCGCTGAGGTTACAGTCCAACAGAGATGCCGTGTTCCAAAGTTACAAATGGCTTGCCGGAGGTAATAGAGAGTCACCGCATAACACAAGTCCATCCTACATCTGCAGTAACAAATTTAACCTAAGACACAACATAAAACAGAGTAGAGGAAAGATTCTCCCAGGGCTGTCAAGAGGGGAAATATCTCTTTCTCCTCTACTTCTTCCTCTTCTTTGGTGGGTGGAGATCCTCCTCATCGTCCTCTTCTTCCGGATCTTCTTCTTCCTCCTCTTCCTCGTCCGCTACCTCTTCCTCGTCGTCGCTGCCGTCATCATCGTCGTCATCACCAGGCTCGTCGTCTTCGTCGTCATCGTCTCCCTCTTCCTGGTCTTCAGCTTCATCCCCATTTCCATTCTCTTCCCCAGCACCACCACTTCCGCCCTTGCCGCCATTCTTGTTGGGTTCTTCATAGCCCTTCCCATCCTCCTCTGAGAGCTCCTCCTCGCCCTCGTCGAAATCCCCATCCTCTTCATTGTCGTCGTCATCCTCGTCGCCATCCTCCCCCGCCTCTGATGGCTCTACCGGGGTATTCGCATGTGATGTTCCTCCGCGTTCATTTTTGCTGCCAAATCGTTCCTGAAAGTACTGTAAAATACTGGAGTGAGGTGCAATAAGTGAGTTTCATGTAATTCACCAACTTCCCATTACATCTTCAGGACTAGTTTGTTTTACCAGAAAAACACTGTAAAATTCTCTAATTATTTTAGTCTTTTTGGTTGTTCATTAGACTGTAAGACAGTACACGAGATTACAGTCAGAAGATGTTTAACACACGGGGCTAAGATTTTCTAATTTCTGATTACCGGGTATATACCCATCCAAAACCAAAGTTGGGGGTAAAAAGACCTGAAATTACAAGAAACTAACCAAATGCTTTGTTTCGTTCCACACTCATCTCAACGAGATACTTTCAGAATTTAAAATTTAAAAAAATACAGGTGATTTACATCGTTTGACAGCAAAACCAACTAACACGCTCTGTTATGATGACATGGAGTTATTAAAAAAAAAAAAGTACAAACTTCTCAAGACGCAGAAAACGATAGGAAAATCATGATACATGGAGCATTAACCTCTCAGATCGTCACATAAGTGAAAAGGCAACGTGCTTGAGCCGTGTGTGAGATCAGACAAGATTAAACGTGTCGTGGTAGATGAAAGGAGCTACTACATTAATAACAAGGTTACAACATCTGATTCACCCATGTCTCACGAGATGTTTAGTTGGCCCGCCAAATGCTCATGTTAGTGACATTTTTCGACAGTATTTAACAAGTAATAGAAATGAAACATTACATTGCAAAAAAATTTCAAAAAAGTTCCTTTCCTCATCCTCCACTCTCATCTCTCTCTCCCCCTCGCTTAATTAGTTGTGCATGCTCTAGCTAGTGCCCTATGCATTCCTCTTCATCAAGGATACGGCCAGTTAATATCGACATAAATTACATATCTATACCAATATTCTGCAACAGGGCATTGTCACGCTAACTAAAGCATCCCCACCCCCTCTTTATCATGAAAGGACCTTCTCTGTCAGACACCCGACCAAACGTATCGACAAAATCGTAGTAATCTAGAAGAATCCCATCTCTATCCTCGGATCTAAATGCGTTCAGACACCATATGGTGGATTTCGGTCTTTCTACCATGTGGAAGTGCCAAGCCCTCAGCGCCGAACGCAGGCCAGTTCTCGGGTTTATCTTCTCAGCCCACCTAGCAAAATCTTTATGGCCATTGAGTCGCTTAAAGCGATGGCCTTCCGGATAACGAGGACGTGGTGGCGCGCTTCTCCACCCACCCCGTGGCACGGATCAGATTGGAAAGATGGACGGATGCACAAAGCTAAAAGAGGGCACCAACTGTGACAGGCTAATCGGTTTCCCGAGGCCAAAAGAGGATACCCCATTTTAACACACACAGTACCTAAACGAGCAACAAATCTGTTTTTCTCGTACCCTTAAACCTGCTGAAGATATTAGAAAGAGGCTCTAGGGGGAGGAGAAAAAAACAGAGGATATGTTATTGGTTTGGAAACTTTTATTACTTTCCTTTTACCGGCATTTAAAGGATAAACTCCGAGTCCGATCCGAAGAGAATCCTTTTGCGCCTCTCCCCCGGAGCTTTCAGCTTTTTCTTCACCTTTTCCTTTTTCCCGTTTCGTCACGGTTATCCCGCAGAAAAGAGGAGGAAATGGTGTGTTGGGCCCGCCAGCGGCAGGGGGACCGACACAGAATCGAAGTATCAAAATCTTTAACGCTGCTTCCGGTTCGGTAAAAACATGCCAAGTGGCGAGGTAGACCAATCAGAAAAAGGAAACGCGCGGTGGGAAAAGGAAGAGAGCCCGGAGATCGGACGGACCAGATGGTGCCACCTCGGCGGAGTAGGTTAGCCGGGGGGAGGGAGCACGATCTCCGGGCAGGGGGATGGGGTTTACCTCGGCGACGACCGCGACGGTGGCAGTGGCGGCGGCGAGGAGGAGCCCGGCGGCTAGGGTTAGGGTTTGCGCAGCGCGGGCGGTCGCAAGGGTGGGCGCCACCGGAGGAGCCGTCTCCATCCTCGTGAGTGAGGTCGCGATCTCCCGGTCCGACCTTGCCTGGTGACGAGAAAGGAAAGGAAGACCGCTGGATTTCGTCAGTAGAAAACCGTTAAACAAAAGAACCAGCAGCTCTTCTGCTACAACCTCCTCCTCCTCCTGTTCTTCTTCTTCTCGCGTTCGGGAAGGAGTCCCAACGGCAGGGGTTGAGAAGAAGCAAATCCCCGCCGGATCCGCCGGATTGCAAAAGCAAAGCAAATATAAAGCAGAAAGGGCAATAGTTGGGCCGGACAGCAACCCCGGCGGGGCTGATTCGAGGTGAAGGGAGGCGAGTCCGCGACGGAAGAAAGCGCCAGGGGCCTCGGCGGGGAGGAAGCAAGTCTGGGAGGTGAGATGGGGGAAAGGACTGGGGAACTCACCTAGGAACGGCTGCCGGAACGGAGGGAGAGAGCAGATCTGGACGGCGCCGGCGAGCCTAGAACGAGGAGGGGTGAGGGAGGAGGGCCGCTTCCATCCTGCTCCGCCCGTCCACAGAGAGAGAGAGAGAGAGAGAGAGAGAGAGAGATGACTCGCTCAAAGCTTCTGGGTTCTGCTGGGGGACTGGTGAGTGGTGAGTTCGCGTTGTGTGTGTGTGTGTGCAGCGCGCGTGTGAGCACGGGTGGTGGCGGGGCCGGATGTGGGGAGCGTGCGGCGGAATGAGTGAGCCAACGGTTTCACTCCCGGGCAGGCCGGGCAGCGCTTGGGTTCGCGAAGCGTTGGTATCGGCCGATGACTGTTTAGGGGCCGCGTGACCAAATGGGTTGAAGAGTAATTTTATTGGCTGGGCGCCCGGACCCACGCGCGCCGTGATGACGTGGGGTGGGTGGCGCAGGCGCCCCGCCAATGCCGGGGAGCCCGGCCGCTGCAGCACTAGGTTGATTATCTTCGTAAACGAGTGCCGCGATTGGGCAGCGCTTGACACGTCATCTCCCAGCGTCAGATGCGCGTAAGAAATCACCGTGGCCGTCAAAACTGGACAAACGATCACCGTACGCGGACGCACAGCACCTCTGGAGCTATTTGTGTGGGGCCCGCCGCCATAAAGAAATACTACTACAACCACCGCCACACCACACAGCATCTCTCTCTCTCTCTCTCTCTCTCTCTCTCTTTAAAGGGGGAGAATTGGATTCGCTGAGATATTTGTGAGCCTTTTAAAGAGATGCGGAAGGACGATTTTTTAGGATGGATTGGTATTTAATTCGTTGCACTTTTTGGGTACTATTTTTTGATATTTTTACATATATATATAACCCATTAAAAAATCTAATTGTGTGCCCTCTTATATATTAAAATTGTCTTGAGAGACTCTACTATCACTTCTCTTAAGAGAGTAGAAGAAAAACGTCAATAGATATCCACAGGAAGCCATATTTTATTTGAAATATCTCAAATAACAAAAGTTATGTATGAAAATATATCCCTCACCCATCTCTCTCTTTCTCTCTCTACTATATAACCTCCTACTTTGTCAAATTGTTCTGCAAAAAAATAGCAGCCGATGGGGATCAAGCTTGCCTAGCTCAACTATGACCTGACCTTGGCCATCGTGATTGAGCACAACTCGGTGCTGTGGGAGCTCCTACAATTGATTATAGCGACAGTGGAGGAGGCCTAAAGGCTTACCCTTTGCTGCTCCGATGATACATGAGGGTAAGAAGTTGCTCATGCAAAGCAACCTGTCGACATCAAGTTGGAGCTTCACAAAAGGTCCCTCATTAAAATTTATGCTTTAGGGATGCTCACTCTGTTGGATTGTTGGGGCTATCATCGTCACCAAGTATGGAGATAGCGTGAGTAGGGAGGATGAGAGATTCTATGTGAGGCATCTATTCTCTAGGATGAAGAGGGTGGTGGGGGGGGGGGGGGGGGGGGGGGGCATTAGATTCTATCAAGGTTGGCTGTATCGTCAGAATCAACTCTATCGCATTCTCCGTGATACGGTACTATACTGTACCGTATTGTTGAGATACGATGAAAAAATGACTTGTTTATTTTTTTTTTAGTTTTGTGATTTGATGAATATTTAAAATAAGAAAATTTCAAAAAAGACTCTCCATCCAAACTCAAGATAGACTCTCCATCTCTTCTCATGTATTAACTCTCTCTCTAACTCGAGATGTACTCTCTCTCTCTCTCTCTCTCTCTCTCTCCTCTCTCTCTCTCTCGTCTTAAACACATCTTACGACTCTATAGGATAGAAAAAGACTATCATCGTGTGCAGAGACCCTTGGAGACTCTACTCACTAAGTCTCATCATCCCAAAGCCAGAGGAGAAATCATTCTCAACATTGCACCCTTTCTCTCTCATATCCTCCAGAACCATCAGGGATATCACGCCTTCTATAGCCTGAAAAGGGGCTGATATGTTCACGAGGTCTTCATCAAAATTGTTCTACTCTTCTTTAGCTTCGTCTACGAAGTAGAATCACCTCAATTGGTGGTATATGCCCAAAGTTATAGCAGATTATTCTTCACATTCTCTCTCATATCATGATCTACATATACAAGATTATCATAACTTCCAGATCACAAACGAGGGCATAACTCTTCGAGGCTTCTTCATGAAAGTTGTTCCCCACAACTTTCTCTACGAGCTCCAACTAGAATCACATCAAATGAAGGTTTGTGCTTAAAGATACAATAGATTATTCTTGACTTTCTCTCTCATATCGTGATCCAAACTAGCAGTGAGTGCGGCCCTCTCTACAGTCTGAACGAGGGTGATCCAATTTTTGGGATCTTCATAAAAGTTATTCATGATATGACCAATGTATTCTATTAGATCAACACCAAAAATCCGAAAACAGAAACAAAACTGTAACGTCTTAAAATTTATAATAAATATTAATATGACACTAATAATTAAAATAGATAGTAAATTATACGTAAGACATGATCACTTATATACAACATAATTATCTTTAATTTTAGAATATTTTTATATTATTAATATAATTCTGGTATTATATTTGATTGTGTGTATTTCAACGGGACGACATTCGGTTCCCAAAATGAAGTCAAACTTAAAGTCATCATAATTACTAGAAAAATATATTGATTCTAAAAATATAAAATATCAGAAATTATTGATTCATAGATGTTGAGATTAAGTCTATCTAATAATTTTTGAGATAATTTTTACTTGACAAAAAATTAATTTAAAAAATTAAACTACAATTACTATAATTTGTATCATCTCTTAATTAGCTTATGTTTGAAATTTCATCTCAATTAGACACCATTTAGACCCCTTAAGTGCTCACAGGATTTGCCGCGATACGACGAACCCTCTATGCATTTCAACGGGATGACATTTGGTTTTGAAAATAAAGTCAAATATATAATCATCATAATTATTAGAAATATATAATGATTTTAAAATATAAATATCAAGAATTATTGATGCATAGATGTTGAGATTAAGTAGACCTAATGATTTTTTAAATAATTTTTACTTGACGAAAAAATAATTAAAAAAATCAAACTAAAATTACTAGAATTTGTATCATCTCTTAATTAACTTGTGTTAGAAATTTCATCTCAATTAGACATCATTTAGACTCCTTAGATGCGCCAAATATGAGAGGGGAAGCAAAAAAATAGGTTCAACGGACCGAATTGTACCGGTCTGACGCGGCACGCCCGGTTCTCCCCATTCTGGTGACCCGATCGTGCCTAGGCTTCTGAGAGCCCAAGCACGGCCCGGTCCGCACGTACCGCGGCGGTTTGTCGTGGTACGACAAACCATAAATTCTTGTACTATCTTTGATTGTGGTATTTTGATGGGACGACATTCGGTCTGAAAATAAAGTCAAATATGAAGTCATCATAATTGCCAAAAAATATAATGATTCTAAAAATATAAATATCAAGAATTATTGATGTATAGATGTTGAGATTAAGTCGACTTAATGATTTTTGGAACAATTTTTACTTAATAAAAAATTAATTTAAAAAATTAAACTAAATTACTATAATTTGTATCATCTCTTGATTAGCTTATGTTTGACATTTCATATCAATTAGACAATATTTAGACCCCTTAAATATATCTGATGTGAGAGTGGAAGGAAAAAAAAATAGATACACCGGTCTGTCGGGGACCAGTCTGGATTGGACCGAACCGGACTGCGGCGTGCCGCAGCGGCACACCCGGGTCACCCATGTGGGCGACTCGACCGCGCCTGGGCTCGTTGGAGCCCAGGCACGGGCCGGTTCGCCCGTACTGTGGAGGTTTGCCTCAATACGGCGAGCCCTAGAATATTCTATGTGAGGGATATCTTGTCTTATTTTGTCTTTTGTCAAGGGCTGCCATGGCGGGTGTAGATGCGAGGAGAGTGAGGTGGCTGGCGATGGCGGTGATGGTGCTTTTGGTGGCCCTGGAAAATTGATTTTACATGTCCATCTGGCCGAGGGTGCCCAAGCGGTGGAGATCGCTTGACGAGCCTCCAGTGACAACATCGAGGGTGCAATTTAGAGACTAACAATTCTTGACCTACGCAGAGATAGAGAGTCTAGAGGTCAAGATGTGGTGGCAGTGGGTGAAGTGAGCTTTGTACCTAAACTCATGGCCTTCTAGAGGCCGCCAAGTCACTAGAGGTGAGGAGAGATGACCGTGGCTCCACTAGCCTGATTAGTGGCAGAATAAAGGAATCGATAGAGGTTTGTCAAGGAAGAAGAGAACATGGTGAACTAGATTTAGAGATAGAGAGAGAGAGAGAGAGAGAGAGAGAGAGAGAGAGAGAGAGAGAGAGAGAGAAGAGAGAGAGATAGAGAGAGAGAGAGAGAGAGAGAGAGCTCATGGCCACATGGTTCCTTGATTGGGTCCTCTTCTTTCTTAGGAAGGTGAGACCCCCCTCCAGAGGGTGGTGCTTAACGTAACATCCCCGGAGGTGAGGGAGACGATTGCGACAATGTTGACCTAGCTAGCGATCGAGCAAAAGGATCAATGGTGGTTTATCTAAGAAGAGAACTAGGTGGCCGGATTCTCTCTCTCTCTCTCTCTCACATAGAGGTATATATGAAAAAAATTTTTTTTTTTATATTCTTTGCAAGTAGTGAGAGTTATTTTAGATATTTTATGCTAAAAATGTATCATTATAGATGTTTGACAACCGAATGTCTTCCATCATGGGACCTGACGTTAGAGTCTTCCACGATAATTTCAACGCGCAAGAGAAACATGAAAATGCAAATGTAAGATGTTTATAATTAGATTTCTAACAAGAGTATATATGTAAAAAAAAATCATAAAAGAGATTTTCATTTCATTCAACCGATCAAAAGAGAGGTGACTATAGGTAAAGATCGATAATGATAGTGGTGACGGGACATTGTCAACAATGTCAACAGAAAGATCATGTCACATCATATTTATATAGACGTGATATGATCTAATTAAATTAAATTAAATTAAATTAAATTAAATACATTAGCTTTTCTACTTGACCTCTCAGAACAGTCAGTATTTTTCAACAAAGAAACATTGATTCCTTCAAAGGGTGCTCAGATGACATGCTTCCAAAGCAAAGCAAGGGCATGTGCACATTCCATGGGCCCTTGATGGGAGATACAACATGGCCGCAAGCATTCTCTTCTAACGCATTCATGTAGGCAATACTAAGTGAAACTGGGTGAGCAATTTTATGGAATAGAAAGCGAGCTCCACCGTCCAAGTTAATAGACTGAGCAAATGGATGGCATTCAACCGCCTCATTTGAAACTCAGACTCAAACATCTATTGTTCACTCTAAAAATATTTATTATATGAGAAGAGTCTTGCGATAAAGTTGAGTTAGATTGCAAAAAAAAATAAAAAAAAATCGATTAGCTCAAGAGATAAAGATGCCTATCAGCTTATTAGTGAGGAGAGGACCAGGTGGAAGAGATAATGATTGCTTTCTAAGGCAAAATTAGTTGAGATGAGATATTAAGAGATGAGAAATAAAGAAAAGGGAAATATGAGGCCAGAGTTCAATACTTTCTAAGTTCTTATAATTTTTAGTTTAAAAACCTTATCTCCCAAGCTTAATATTCTCTTTACCTTGATGAAAACATTTGTGAGAAAGCATTCCCTTCACTCCAATGCAAGGACTGTGACACCCCCCTCCCCCCCCCCCCCCCCCCCCCCCTCTTCCTTTGCAACAACAGTGATAGCACCCAAAGGGATAAGACAACACTGCCTAAACATTTGGACTTGTTTGGAAAAGAATTGGGATTAACTCAACTCCACTCCAAACATAATTTTAGATTGAGTTAAAGTACAATTTACTTTGGTAATGCAAGAGTTAATCTTATGGGTTAAAATATGTTAATCTACTTTTTGTTTTAGTAGTTTGAAAGGCCAAAGTGACTAACTCATCTATTTTTTATTATTTTTCCTAAAATACCCTTATCATATACCCTCTATTACTTTTATTATTATTATTTTTATTATACTATGTGCTACTATATTCCTTATGCTATCTAGATGCATATTAAGAGCATATAAAATACATTATAAATAAATTGTAGTAATATATTGAGATTATCATATATAATATAATTAATACCCTTATCATATACCCTCTATTACTTTTTTTATTACTTTTGTATTGTACTATGTGCTACTATTTTCTTTATGCTATCTAGATACATATTAAGATTATATAAAATACATTATAAATAAATTGTAGCAATATATTGAGATTATCATATATAATATAATACCCTTATCCTATACCCTCTATTACTTTTTTTATTGTACTATGTGCTACTATCTTCCTTATGCTATCTAGATGCATATTAAGATTATATAAAATATATTATAAATAAATTGTAGCAATATATTGAGATTATCATATATAATATTCAACATTATTATTTTTATATCTTGTGCTATCATCATATAAAGGTGTAAAGAGAAAGAAAAGGTGGGTGGGCGGTACAGTGAAGGAGGAAGAAAAGGTGTAAATAGGGTATAAAAAGTGGGGGCAAAAGAGTAATAAAAAGAGTTAAAATGGGTTAACTCTACTCCTCCTCTAGAGGTGGGTTAGGGTAACTCGCGAGTTAACCCAGTTTAGATCCAATCTAATCTATTTTGACCCGGGTTAAATTTATAACTTTTCAAATCACTTTTTGGCCTAACTCAGGATTAACCCAGGTTAACTCTATCCTAACTCTTTTCCAAAAGGGCCCTTAATATTTAGTAATTAATTTAGAATAAATTAATTAAAATTTTCTATCAAATATTTGACTTATTTTTTAATCCATGATAGAACTGTAACTTATTACAGTAAATATTATCTTCTGTTACAATATATGTTAAGTCTTGTTACAATAAAGACCTCCTATGTTATAGTAAAAAACTATTAATTAATTTATCCATTAATTTATTCAGAACTGAAAATTTAACTTACACAGTACTTTTTAATAACTTGGTAAATGGATATACATGTCAGAACTTTTAACAGCCTCCAGTCAGATGGTGTTGATGGTTTCTACTAATATTGGACCAAGAATTAGTTTCTTCCCCACTTTTGATCCTCTTATGGCAAATGGATTCTCCTCGGAATTGACGATTAAGTGCACTTAAGTTACTATACTGTTCACAACATTTGGAGTCATACTCATATAATCCTTATTGTTGTAGTTAATATTAGTTAATCTAGGACATTACAAGATCAGCCTTGATTTTATTTAATCCATGAATTCTCTAAAAAATTACTTCATTTGAGCGTGGACTTGTAGGTGAAGATCATATTTCCTAGAAAGTCTGCCAACGATAGCATGTTGATGATCTGTGCTCAAAGGATTGCAGTCATCTGATAACTTGTGTCACCACCCAACTTTTTGTCCAGTTGAAAAAAAGCCTAATACGTACCAAGATGGAGGCAGATCGAATAAAATGGTTCAAAAAACCGAGGGAAGTAGAACACCATATTATATTTTATTAAAGAGAAAATTACTTATATATCTCTAGAATCTTTAATTTTTAGTGATACTTTTTAAATTTTAATTATTAAATTGTATACCCTTCAAATTGATATAAAACATCTGTAATATCTCTGTAGTTAATTGATCATTAGAGTCGGAAAAATATTTCTGAAGAGACGTGATTTAAGTGTGCCTCCCAAGAGGTATTGTCCCCATGCTTGAGGTTTTGTCATTTAAAAGGGCCCTCTTGGGAGAAGAGGTGAGGCTCTTGCTGATAAGCGCACACTTGTTCTCACTATCTTTCAATGTGGGACTAAAGAATACCTCTACACAGCCCCCCAATGATGATAAGGGTGTGCGGGTCTCATGAAGATGAGACGCTCGGGTAGGGCGCATGGCCTCTCGTTCGTTCCCATAGACGGCGCCAATGAAGAGACGTGATTTAAGTGTGCCTCCCAAGAGGTATTGTCCCCATGCTTGGGGTTTTGTCCTTTAAAATGGTCCTCTTGGGAGAAGAGGTGAGGCTCTTGCTGATAAGCACACACTTATTCTCACTATCTTTCAATGTGGGACTAAAGAATACCTCTACACAGCCCCCCAATGAGGATAAGGGTGTGCAGGTCTCATGAAGATGAGACGCTCGGGTAGGGCGCATGGCCTCTCGTTCGTTCCCACAAACGGCGTCAATGAAGAGACGTGATTTAAGTGTGCCTCCCAAGAGGTATTGTCCCCATGCTTGGGGTTTTGTCCTTTAAAATGGCCCTATTGGGAGAAGAGGTGAGGCTCTTGCTGATAAGCACACACTTGTTCTCACTATCTTTCAATGTGGGACTAAAGAATACCTCTACACAGCCCCCCAGTGAGGATAAGGGTGTGCGGGTCTCATGAAGATGAGACGCTCGGGTAGGGCGCATGGCCTCTCGTTCGTTCCCACAGATGGCGCCAATGAAGAGACGTGATTTAAGTGTGCCTCCCAAGAGGTATTGTCCCCATGCTTGGGATTTTGTCCTTTAAAAGGGCCCTCTTGGAAGAAGAGGTGAGACTCTTGCTGATAATCACACACTTGTTCTCACTATCTTTCAATGCGGGACTAAAGAATACCTCTACACACTTGATGACTGATCGCTGGAAGGGTTTTCGAAGGCGTGGCTCCCGCCTTCGCCCCCTCCTTTCTTTATAAAGAAGGAGGGGTGCGGAATTCGAAGCAGGTCCCGAAAACGCCTCTCCTTCCAGTTTTCGAAAACTCCTCCTCGATCGCACCGCTGGCGGCCGTTCGAACGCAAGATGTGACGCCCCTGGCTCGACACGACCTCGCACCCATCATGGTGGATTAGCCGTTCGACAGGGCTCCAGGCGACGGCACCACATGGCTCTCTGCAACGGGCCATCGCATTAAATGTGGAAGCGACGCCCTCGAAGTGCTCATGTCACCGAGCCACTCGAGAGCGTGGGGGGCAAGTGTGGTGGCCAAATCTGGCCACCTAGGCCCATGATGGCCCGTTACGGCCCTCTCATGTCCTGTCAACGGACGTGGCCCCATTTCAAGGTGCCACGCCCTCATCAGGGCAATTCAGAGGCCACCAAGGCGTAACCCCTATGATCGGGCTTCGCCAAAGCTCCTCAGCAGCATACTTCCGAACAGGTCACCGGTCCTTTTGCATCGAGCAATTACAGATGCTACCGAACAGCACGTTCGATCTCCCACGTGGGTCACCTGCTTGGTAACCATGTCCAGAGGTCGCCAAACAGGCCTTTGTGTCCGCACGACGGTTATAACCGTCGCGGGCCACGCACCCCACCATCAAGAGGCGCGTTAACTGCCTGGAATCCCAATGGACATCTGAGCGCATAACTCCTCCCGTTCTGCGCTCCCGTCAAGGCGCCTTTCCAGAAACGATCTATCAACGTTACGCACGCCTGCCTTAGCACCTATGCCTATAAAAGTACAGGTACAGGACCATGCACTGGTACGTTCTCTCTCACACGAACACATCCTTATACTCAAAAATCCCATGCCTTGCAAGCCTCATACTGACTTAGGCATCGGAGGATTTTCCCCAGTTTTCACCGGGCCCCCCTGATCTTTTCTGGTAATTACAGGATCCTTCGTCCGCTTCCGGCGACCGTCATCTCCCTTACACAAGTGTTAGGCCTAATCCGCTCCGGCCCAATAAGGAAAAGGTCTTCACAATTTCATCCTCAACTAAATAAAATCATCAAAATAAAGGTAAAAAAATAGAAATATCCCTGAGAGTGAAGAGAGAGAAAGGTTCAGGTAGGGGAGAGAGAAGGGGTGCCGAATTCATTTTTTCTTCTTAACTCAACTGTGATTGAGTTTAATGGATAGAATGAAAAGGGAGGGGCACATATGATATATATATATTTTATTTTAAGAGCATATAATTTAATAAAGAAAAAATTAATTAGAAATTATTGACTGTAATAGAGAGGTCCTTACTGTAATATGATCTAACATACACTGAACTAGAGATAACATTTACTGTAATGAGTTACAGCTCTGTTAGAGACTAGAAAATAAATCAAATATCTGTTAGAGATTCTTAATTAATTTACCCTTTAATAAATAGATTTTAAGAATATATCACTAAATATGAAATATTTAAAGAAATATAAGTAATTTCTTCTTTATTAAAAGAGTACATTCGCTAAGATCTATAAGCGCATATTAAAAAAAGAAATTTATATTTATTATACTCATATTTTAATCTCTTATCCTTCTCTATTTTGCTGAACAGATTTTAAAGATATATCACTAAATATGAAATATTTAAAGATATATAAGTAATTTCTTCTTTATTAAAAAAATACATTCGCTAAGATCTATAAGCACATATTAAAAAAATAAGAAATTTGTATTTATTATACTCATCTTTTAATCTCTTATCCTTCTTTATTTGCTGAACAGATTACAAAATAACACACTCTCTCTCTCTCTCTCTCTCTCTCTCTCTCTCTCTCTCTCTCTCTCCTCTCTCTCTCTCTCTCTCTCTCTCTCTCTCTCTCTCTCTCTCTCTCTCTCTCTCTCTCTCTCTCTCTCTCTCTCTCTCTCTCTCTCTCTCTCTCTCTCTCTCTCTCTCTCTCTCTCTCTCTCTCTCTCTCTCTCTCTCTCTCTCTCTCTCTCTCTCTCTCTCTCTCTCTCTCTCTCTCTCTCTCTCTCTCTGAGGGGGTGTATGGAGTTGGATGCCATCAAAACTAACTCCCTCCACTTCTTCTCAATTATGTATAGAGAGTTAGAGGCACTAGCTAGCTAGTTAGATACATGACATCTCTATCTTCTTCTTTTTGTGTGTTAAGATAGTTGGTCTAGTTTTTGAACTCGCACAAGAGGTCCTGAATTCAATACTCATAATCGACACTTAAATCTTAAATATATATAAATCTTAATAAAATCTCCTTAAATCATGTCAAACTTAGGTTATTGAACCACCTATCTTCTAATGTACGATGGAGCGTCTAACCAACTGAACCACTCTTGATCTATCTTCTTTTGCTACTGCCACCATATTCCTTCTCTTTCCTCTTTCTTCTTATTCTTCTTCTTCTCTTGCTCCTCTTCTTCCCTATTCTCGTCGTCGGATGGAAGCTTGAGTATACGTTGAGGGCTGCCAATTGATATTTCATATATATATATATATATATATTAATCCAAGTAATTGCATTTATATACTTGACTTTATCTCATCTTCTTTAATCCCATAATTATATCATTTCTCTTATGCCTTGTCACTACTAATAAATATTATTTACTATAATGCATAAATGTTTCGACAATGGTTAGATCATTTTTCTAATTTCATTTTCAAAGATAAAGTGTTTAAACACCTAGTCAATCACAAGGTGACACATACTCCATGCACTATTTGCATACATATTTTTATTTTAAAATATTTATATTAACATTTCTATCATGATCCACCCTAAAAATAATGATGAATAATCTGAAAGTGAACATTAATGGAGATCATTAAGGGCTAACAATGATTATTTTAATATTATCTCTATCGCACAGGGTACCAAAGTGGGGTTTAAAGGAAAAGTATTTCTTTAATTTATTTGCACATGTATCCATGGCCTAAACCGCCTAAGACAATCGGCAAATTCGGCAACCCAAGTGAATTTCATTATTTAGTCTCTTTACATCTATTGAATAACATAATCTTAAAAGGTGATCAACATCAAAGTTGTCGAGAATTGTAATCTCTTCTTAATGAGAAAATTTTCACCTAATTTGAACTTCTTTTTCAACACAATTACACTAATTCTAAGTGTATTGTTTTTATTCTTTAATTACTTAAAAATTAATGAGTTTACATAGGCCAATTTATTGGGCCCAAATAATGTAATCCACTAGACTTCCAATGGTTGATGCTACAGCTTATAAGAAGTCTAATAACTGGCTTATTCATGTTCGATCTTGTATTTACATTGAGAATATCCTCTACGGTAATAGGACTCACATTATATTGTTGAGCAACACTTTTCTCCCGGGTAAAAAAGTTGCTCGATTAAAATGCTAATTAATAAGATATTCGGACCCCACACGTCAATAAGAAGTGGGGCTAGAGGCTCAACTAATCAGGTGCGGTGCCGGACAACTTTTTTACCTGGATAAAAAAATATTGTTCTATATTGTTTAGAGAGAAACATCATCTCCATTAGAAATTGGGATCCTCTACAGCCCCCTCCAAGAGGGGGCTCAGTCAGAACATGGGTGGGTTTTTTTTTTTTTACACTTTAACCTCTGTGTAAAGCACAAAAGATATTTTAAAATGAGGGGTTAAAATGTAAAAAATTTATCTCACCCATGTACTGACCGAGCCCCCCCCCCCCCCCCCTCCTGCGGGGGGCCGAGGGCCCGAGAGGATCCCAACTCCCCCATTAGAGTCTACTTCTAGGCTGATTTTTTTTTGAGAAAGGCTTGTACTTAAAGTGCAATATGACTAGACACTCATCCCATGTGACACCCAATCATTGGGTTGCCACTTTATCACCTCCCATGTGAGTGGTGCCACATGGGATGAGTGCCTAGTCATATTGCACTTCAGTGCAATAAAAAAGTACACTAAGCCTTTCTCTTTTTTTTTGGGCTCCCATCTTTTTGGCCTTTTTGTCAACCAATCATTCAGATACGATGGACCCGGCAATGCAGCAAGTATTAGGTACCTGTTGATGCGATGGACGCGGGCACTAGAGCACACTACATTACTGCTGGCTTGGCAAGGTAACCTTAAGGTTCCTCCAATTAGTTAGAATAACTTGATTCCCCAAACTTTTGACTAGATCTCTTGTCTAGTCCGGAGTGTGCATTACGAAGATTAAGCCAAGGGTACAGTTCCTGAGTGAAATGAAGATTTAGGGTGCCTGACACTCCCACCACCACCACCCCAGGAGTCTCACAGACATGCAGGAAGTTAATACTATCCCTATTGGGACCTGGATAGTTTTTGTTCAGACAATTATTAGGTCATATCAGGAGCCAAGTTGACTTGTAAGAAGGGTGTGGGTATATGTACAGAGCAAAGTTACTTGCTAAGATAATACACTTGTTCCAAAAATAATAGCGAAAGAATACCCCTCATTCCCCATACCTGTTTCTGGTCCGTTCTTGATTTGAACATTGGTTGGTCCTTTTCTTTACCCTCTTTCTACATGCTCTCTTTCAATAGCATCAATGTGTGTGCGTCCATGTGTAGTCAAAAGTCTCATTGCTCAAGTACTTGCTCTTTGTATGACACAAAATAAATCTTGGAAAGAATTGGGATCTTTGGTCTCAGAAATGATGATAAAAATTCTATTTATTCCTGTGTTTTTCTGTTCTTTCCCCCACCCCCCCACCCCCTTTCTAGTGCTGATCTTCAGGATCAGAACTATATACTCAAATATGAAGCTCAGATATGTATGTACAAAATGGAAAAGGCCTCGCAGGAATATGAGGATGAGGGAGCTAGAAAGCTTTATGAGTGGAAAATGAAAAACAAAACTGAAGGCTGCCAAGCTTAACTAAACTTAAAAAAGGAAGCCGAAGTCCAGATAAAAAATGGCTAGGTGATCAAAGGGGAAAAAAAAAAATCTCATGTTGAACCAAGAGAGATTCCTGCATATTAAAAGGAGCGTGTTCTTCGAAGCTGGCATGTCCTTTTAGGAGAATTAGTGGGAATGCGCATCAGAGAATCGACCGCCTAAAAGTGATAAAGCACCAAGTGAGTCATTTCTTTTGTAACAAATGAGAAAATATAAGTATAGGCACTCTGACCAATAAAGGGCATGAAACTTCAGTAATTCTCGTTAAGATTTTCTGTATTGATGTAATTTCTACTAAAACGAAGATGCATGCAACTATGGAAGATGATTAAACCATCAACAAACAGAAGAGATGTAAAAATGATTTGGATTACCATAAAATGGCAAATGACTGCTAAATTTCTCTCCTGGAGGCTAAATTTGTTATTTTCTGGACTGTGTTTTCTCATGCTAGAACATAGATTCCAGTTGTATAGCATAGAATAAGGAATGTACACCCAGCCTACAGAAAAACCTCCGGCATTCCTAATTAGGAATGTCGTGGCGAAGATACTAGTAAGTCCAAGAACATGCCATTTTCTTTGTCCCTCTTGACACAATACCATGCCATACTCTGAAATAAATGCAGGATCTGAACCTTGGATCCTTCAATCCCTGGCACATGGCATGCATTTTCTGTTGATCTGTGGGGCATAGGATTCATTTGAAGGAAGGTAAGTAGTTTCTGCAGGCCTATCTGATGAGGCTTGATGTTCCAACTTAGTGCCATGCAGGCATGCAGCATCATGATAAAAAATACTGATATTCAAAGTTTTAACACTGACCGGGAAAGGAACTTGCATAAATCCTCCTAGTAGCAGCATTGAACATGAGGAAAATCAACTAGATATTCAAACTAACATTCGGTGCAAACAGAAATAGTTATCGTTTTACCCCAGAAAACTTGATATACAACCCCTATATCCCCACTTTTATCTATTCTACCACAATACCCCCAAATCTACTGAGAAGAATTGTTAAACCCTTGAATGTTAAATTTCAGCTTACATGTATTAATGTTTAACGATAGAGAGCAGGGTTTGGCTTTCTGAGGTTTATTCTTGAGGATTTTCAGGGTTATACATGTAGATTTGGTAAAAGTAAGGGTATAGCAGTATTTCTAAAGAAAGTAGGAGTTACTTTCCAACATGTAAAGGGCTGATGACTATCGTGTGAAGCAACTAGTATCTTCCTACTTATGAGGTCAAGCAGTTGGGGAATGTACACTAAACAAATTTTTGTTTTTGTTTTTTTTTTTAGGGTGGGGGAGGGGGTGGGATGGGGTGGGGGGCATCATTAAATATCAATAGCCCCCATTGCCGACTAAAGGCATATTTCATCAGAAATTGTTGAGTATAATGTCTTCATTAATTTCTTAATTCTTTCTCCAGAGCCTTCCATGTAACAACTTCATAACGGCACTGGGTATATTCCTTCTCTGGAACATCTGAGCTGTGTATAATTGGACATGGCCAAACCTTCTGTAACAGAATACCTGTATAAATGAAGGGCAGGATGCGGGCTCTTTCCTTGCGTCATTTCTTCTCTCATTCTTCTTGCTCTGTTTCGACTTGATATCAGAGTGGTGTCGTTCCATGGCTTTTTTCTTTCCATGGCGGCACCAGCAGGTTCCCACTCCACCTCTGCTACCACCGACTCCATAGCCACTTCTTCCACCGACCATACCCACCCTTCCGACGACATGGCTAATCTGTTTTTTCTTCACTCATCTGACAACCCGGGCACTGTTCTCGTTTCTTCCCTGCTCACCGGCGACAACTACATTCAATGGCAACGCGCCATGACCGTGGCTTTAGCAGCAAAGAACAAGCTTGGGTTGGTCAATGATGTGGTGCCGGAACCATCTCTCACTGAACCTCTTCGCAGTCAATGGGAAAGAGTTAACAACATGGTCCTATCATGGATCCTCAACTCTGTTCATCGTGATCCGCTCTCCTCAATTCTTTATGCGGAAACTGCTGCGAAGGTCTGGTCTTATCTCAAAGACCGCTTTTCTCCATCAAATGGGCCACACATTTATTCCTTAGAGCGTTCCATTGCCACGCTCCAGAAAAATCATGAGTCCATGCTCTTTATTTTAACATACTAAAGGGTACTGGGATGAACTTGCCCACTATGATCCGCCCTCATCTTCAAAGGCTACTTCTTTGCAGCAGCGACGGCAACTCATGCAATTTCTCATGGGTCTCAATGACTCTTATTCCCATGTTCGGAGTCAGATCCTTCTTATGGATCCACTCCCCTCTGTTACAAAGGCATATGCACTTCTTTTGCAGGATGAATCTCAACGTCTTCTCCAACCGACCTCTGTCACTGAGGTCTCTGCTACGTATTCTACAGCACCCGCTCGCAGTTCATTCTCTCCATCGTCTGCTGCTGTTAAGAAAATGCGACCACGGTGTTCTTATTGTCACATAACTGGGCATCTCCGTGAGCCTTGTTACAAGCTTATGGATACCCTACCAGTTATCGAGAAGCTCGCCAGCAACTATCTAAATCCTTCTCTGGTAACACCTCTACCAATGCTGCTGCACCAGCTTTTACGGCGGATCAATATGCTCAACTCCTCAAGTTACTCACTACGGTAAATCCAGCTCCTTCTCCCCACGCCAACGCCACAGGTATAAATTCCATCACTCCTTGGATTATTGATTCTGGGGCATCTGCACATCTTACGCCTCATTCTCACCTCCTTCATCCCAGTTCCCCACACTCACTTCCTTCAGGTATTACCTTACCTACCGGTGATAAAACACCTGTTCATGGTGTTGGTAGCATCTCTTTATCCAAGGATATCCATCTCCCAATTGTCTATCATACACCTTCCGTAATTACAATCTCATTTCTGTAAGCCGTTTAACCCATGATACTAATTGTTGTATCACTTTTTATCCTACACATTGTGTTTTACAGGATCTTGCGACGATGAAGGAGCTTGGGCGGGGCCTTGAACGTGACGGCCTCTATTATCTGGAGATACCACAGAGCTTGCCTTCTGCTGTTGTGTGGCGCTGTTGCCTTGGTCACCACTCCCTCAAGAAACTCCAGCAACTATCCAATCTACCACTTTCCAATGTTCTACATGTCCACTTGCCAAACAAGCACGCCTTTCCTTTCCCCGAAGCATTTCTTTTGCTTCCTCTTGTTTTGAACTAATACACTGTGATATTTGGGGCCCTTACTCCACTAAATCGCATGATGGTAGTCAACATTTCCTTACTATTGTCGATGATTATTCTCGCTTTACTTGGAAGTATTTAATGTGCTTCAAGTCCTAAACATCGCATATTTTCTCTACAATGCCTCCATAAAACGAGTTCGCACAGACAATGGCAGTGAATTTCTCTCCCGTGCTTTCCAGAACTTGTTATCCACGCATGGCATCGTCCACGAACGCACTTGCGTCGCCACTTCCCAGCAGAATGGTGTTGTCGAGCATAAACATCGACATATCTTGGACATTGCTCGCGCCTTACGCTTCCAATCTCATTTACCCAAAAAATTCTGGGGTGATTGCGTCTTAACTACCACTTACCTAATCAATCGCCACCCATCCACTGTTCTTCAATGACACACTCCATATGAACGCTTGTTCAATACACATGCCGATTACCATCGCTTGCGGTCCTTTGGATGTCCGTGCTATGCTACAACCCGGCATTTGAATAATGATAAATTCAATCCCTATGCCAAGAAATGCATCTTCCTTGGTTACCCAGCACATCACAAAGCTTATCGACTGCTGGATCTTGATTCCAATCAGCTCTTTACCAGTCGAGATGTTATTTTTTGGGAAGCTGTTTTCCTTTACCAGCCCACATCCTCTCTGCCTGCCCCCCCAGTTCTCCCACTTCCCTGCCCTGACCTCTATCACTTCACCACTTCGTCTCCACCACACCACCACATATCTGTTCCTGACCCACCATCTACCACACCTACTCTACCTGCTCCTCCACCCACTCACCAACGGTGACAGGTCAGACGCCCAGAGTATCTCTCACATTATATAACCAGCTTCTTGGCTCCTATCCGCTCTTCATCGCGCAATGATTCGACAAGATATCCCATCTTTTCTCACCTCCATTTTCCTTCTTCACCTTCACATATTAGCCTTCTCTCCAGCCTCACGACCAATACAGAACCCACATCCTATAGTGACGCTTCCAAACACCCGCAATGGCGCAAAGCTATGCAAGATGAGCTTCATGCCCTGGAACTCAATAACACTCGGAGTGTCACTTCTATACCTCCTGGCAAACATGATGGGTTTACCGCATCAAGTATCACCCTGATGGCACAATTTCTTGTTACAAGGCGAGGCTCGTCGCCAAGGGATATCATCAAACACCTGGGATCGATTATACAGAAACCTTCATCCCTGTCGCCAAATTGATCACTGTCCGTTGTTTACTAGCTGTTGCAGCTGTTAAAGCTTGGCCATTACATCAACTTGATGTTAACAATGCCTTTCTTCATGAGGATTTAACTGAAGAAGTCTACATGTCTCTGCCATCGGGCCTTAAACGACAGGGGGAGCACCTTGTTTGCAAGCTACACAAATCTATATATGGTCTCAAGCAGGCTTCAAGGCAATGTTTTCAGAAATTCACTGATGCTCTTCGACAGGCTGGTTTCCATCAGTCACACACCGATTACTCTCTGTTCACACACCGGCGGGGGAACTTTCTCACAGTGGTCCTCGTTTATGTAGATGATATACTTATCACAGGAGATGATCCATGGACGATTGCTATTCTCAAGAAGTATTTAGCATCTTGCTTTCATTTCAAAGAGCTTGGCTCCCCAACTTATTTTCTGGGACTTGAGATCTCTCGTTCCTCTAATGGCATTTTCTTGAACCAGCACAAATACGCCTTAGAGATTTTACAGGATACAGGCTTACTTGCCGCCAAGCCATCCCCCACTCCACTTGAGACCACTCATCAGCATCACACTGAAGGCTCTCCAATGGAGAACCCATCTTCTTATCGGCAACTCATCGGGCGTTTTCTCATCTCACCGTTACTAGGCCGGATATCTCCTTTTCAGTCAGCTATCTTAGTCAATTTATGGCCAACCCACAACATAATCACTGGCAGGCTGCCCTTCGCATTGTCCGCTACATCAAAACTTCCCTAGATGCTGGTATACTTCTTCATTCCAAAGGCCCCTTACATCTGCGTGTCTACTGCGACGCCGATTGGGCCACCTGCTCTGTCACTTGCCGGTCCACAACAGGCTACATTGTCTTCCTCGGCCATAGTCCAGTTTCCTGGAAGAGCAAGAAAAAACCAACCATTTCTCGGTCAACGGCCAAATCTGAGTATCGAGCTATGGCATCTGCAGTCAGTGAGATACAATGGTTACATTCTCTTCTTCAAGATCTTGACATTGATTCCAGCCTTGCTTTACTCTTCTGTGACAATCAGGCCGCACTTCATATTGCATCCAATCCGGTGTTTCATGAGCGCACTAAACACATTGAATTGGATTACCACTTTGTTTGCAAACATCTCCAATCCGGCTTGCATCGCACTGATCACATGCCTGGCTCCCAGCAGCTCGCCGGCATCTTTACCAAAGCTCTTCCACAGCGGGTCTTCTCTGACATCAATTCCAAGCTGGTGTGTTATTCCCCACTACCAGTTTGAGGGGGAGTGTTGAGTATAATGTCTTCATTAATTTCTTAATTCTTTCTCCAGAGCCTTCCATGTAACAACTTCATAATGGCGTTGGGTATATTCCTTCTCTAGAACATTCCGAGTTGTGTATGATTGGCCATGGCCAAACCTTCTGTAACAGAATACCTGTATAAATGAAGGGCTGATGACTATCGTGTGATGCAACTAGTACCTTCCTACTTATGAGGTCAAGCTGTTGAGGAATTGGGGGGGCGGGGGGGATCATTAAATATCAATAGCCCCCATTGCCGACTAAAGGCATATTTCATCAGAAAAAAGCTGTAACTGGTAGTTTATATTTTTTTCATCTGACAATCCAAATTGCTTGGGAGGGATGAGATTACTCTTTTCACAGAAAGTACATGAAACATCACTGTTTGCCCATCATCTGATTATACTCACATTCACATTAGAGCTGTGCCCTTCGATTGCCTGTTATTTCCATAATAACCTGAAGACTGCTCTCCTTCTGCCCTTTCTATGGGGGTGAACATCACTCTTTATCAAGATCAGTACATAATTCTCTCAGATTTGCTCCTATTACAGTTCTATCTTGCTGACCTTGTTTCTTTGTCGAAGGTCAAGATAGAAGCATGGTTGTAGGTTTCGCCCGAAACCGAAACCGACACGGTGAAACGTGTCGGTTTCGGCCTTGGGCGACACGAAACCGGCCGAAACTACTGTAGCATTTCCGAAACCGAAACCGTCCGAAACCAGCCGAAACTGACCGAAACCGACTGACACTCTTCTCTTGAGGCCACCCGAGACTGGCCGAAACCGGCCGAAACGAAACCGAAACGGTTTCGGTTTCGGGCCTGGGCGATCCCGAAACCGAAACCGAAACTCCCATCCTTGGATAGAAGAACTTGTTTAGAGGTTTCTAAACTCAGTGCTGAAAAATTAATACCCTTCTCCCATAACTTAGGTCCAAATTACATCTGACTTGCTTTACTCTAACACTATCCTTTGGGTTTGCGCAAGTGAGAAAAGAACTTTGCCGTGGAAGACTGTGTCTATCTCCATGAACTGGGCCAAACGTGATTCAGATTACCATTTGGATCATGAACAGCATGACCTTGGGCAACAATTGTCAATTTGTAGGTAAAGAAAAGTGCAAAAAGGGAGTTGTATATTAAAAAAGGTAAAAGAGAAAAGGGAAGGAAGGATAAGAAAATAAAGGGCAAAGAGAAGGAAGGATAAGAAAAATAAAGGGCAAAGACTGGCGTAGCCGCAACAGCATGAGGCAGAGAACTTTGAGACGTAGCTCTTAGGAAGGTAAATGAACAGCCTTTACAGGAAATTTAGGTCGATCCTTTAGAAAATGAATGCTATCTTTTTCTCACCCATCTCACACTTTCCTAGAAAAAACAAATTGAAAATAAAATTGCACTCACAATCAAATTTCTATAAAATGTTCATTAAAGGACCCATGAACATGAAATTGCGAGCCTTATATCATGAATCTGGGGTTTGCTAATTCCGGTGAAGGATCCAAGGATTTGTGGAGGTTTCCTTAACTGTTGAAGCTTCTTCATTCTTCCGTTATTTTCTTAAAGCTGTTACAACAAGCGACCTGCTTGACATCAGCCTTCTACAAGATATTGCCAAGGATCTCTAAACTATATAACTTTATCAGGAAATGGTCCATCGATGATTCGATGGAGTCAGTCTGGCGGATAGAAACTACTTTCATTTCTCATTTGAGAAACAATTCCCCTCGTTACTTCTATATTGCAGAAACTTGACCATTGTATGTTCACAATGAGCTTTTAGTCTCTGTAACTTGACTATTTTATCCTCAACTCAAGAATTAAATTTCCTTAGAAGTATGTCTTTTTGGTAACTTTTACTTTGAGTTCAAGTCCATGTTTCATCATCATAAGAGCCTTATCCCATTGATCAGCTACATGAATCCGGTTCTGCTAAATATTTCTATCAAATGCTATATTCATATTTAAATCCAAGAAGCTAATGTCCTTCCTAATAACATTGCACTATCTCATTTTAGGCCTATCCTAAGCTCTTTTACTAGCATCCACTAAGATTTGGTCACATCTTTTAACTGGCGCCAAGTTAGGGCGACGGTGCATGTGTCCAAAACACCCGAGTTTATTCTATCTCATTTTACTATCAATTGGAGTTATTCTCAAGTTCTCACAAAAGTGCTCATTCATAATCTTATGTTTTTTAGTTTTACCACACATCTATCTCAACATCCTCATCTCTGCTACACATAGTTTGTTAATGTGTTCTCTTCGTACTGTCCAACACTTGGTACCATATACCAAAACAGACCTCACAGCTGTCCTATAAAGCTTCCCTTTAAGATTCACGGGTATACGATGATCACGGAGGAATCCTGATGCACTACTCCATTTTAACTAGTCTGCTTTAACTCTGCCATGGCCGGTCCCATATCCGGATGAGAAAGGAGGTGGATTTGCATTAAGTTGGCAACCAACAATATTACATGAATTCTGATCTAAGTTCATGTTTCTAACACTAAAAGTAGAAAGCACAGAAAATTGATGTCCTTAACCAGAAAACAAAGCTTTAGAAAAAGATATACAAATAAGCAATCATGAGGTTTTGCACCTCCTAGGCCCCTGTAAACATAGGCTGAACCATGTTTTTCCTTTAAAAAAAAAATATTTTCTGTATGGTCTTTCAGCTAATCAGGTCATGTTGAAGTCTCTAACATTACTATGAGTCTAAGCAGACAAACACGCAACTAAATGCAACGTAGAAGATCCATGTTGGGTTGGATTGGTTGAGTCTATCTGAATCAGTTGATTCACATAAAGTCAAGCTAAATTAATATCAGGTCTGCCTCTTTCCAAGAACATCAGTTGACAAAGGCATTATCCTAGAGGGTCGGATCATCAAATGGTGATTGCAATTCGAATTACCTGACTCCATGTCAAGAAAAGGTGATCTTGGATTGTCGAGCCAATCAATGATACATTATCTAATTCTTAATCAAGGTGCAACCACAAACACACACATCTGCGTGGAGGATGCATCTGTAAAATATTCAAAAAGCTCTTAAAAAGGTGGAAAGCCATTGAGGCACAGATGCAACTAACTTACATATGCCCCAGTCTGCCATTTTTACCCCTTTTTCTAACAAGGCTCATGTGTGGAGGAGGTTTGAGGCACTAGTGATACCAGGAGTATTTGTGTTTCATGGATAAATGTATGCGAAAATCAGGGAAATTTATGCCAATACACAATCAGATATTATTTGCAGACACTGTTTTGGTAATTCATGTGTTTGTGAGGAGGGCACATTGGTTGAAGAAAAGGTAAAATAATAATTTAACAAGAAGTTATATGCCAGATCGGTTGTTAACCCATGTTAGTTATTGTTTATTTGGCCATTGACCACCATCCTAAGTCTACAGATTCCACAAACACATAATTCAAACAACTAAAGGAGGTGAATATTCTTTTGATACTCAAAGATGCAACATCAAATTCGGGATAAATGCATGAGAACCGATGTAGAAAATAAAAGGAATAAATGTAGGAATAAATGTACCAAATGCATTGTACATACATTCTTCCTCTTGAGGCACTCGTTAGTTCTTTTAAGTTCGTCAACTTCCTTCTCCAGCTGGTTGATGTAAGCCTAAAAATAATAATATAAGCACAAGACATAAAAGTGAACATGATTAGATGAGAAAAAAAATGTTTGAAAGATCTCATATGTGAAATCAAAGAAGTCAATGAAGCCACCTGCTTCTTAGCCCTTGAACGAGCTGCTGACTCCCTGTTCTTTATCATCCGTTTCTGCTTCCTTTCATAATTCTTATCCAACAGCCCATCTGATTGCTTCACCTCCAGCATTCCTGTTGCTTGGGTGTCAGCCAAAGTGGACTTCATTGCCATTGGCACCACGGGCAATATTGATGTCCCCCTCTGCTTGCTCTCAATGTAGTCACCAAGAACTGCATCATTAAACATGGGGATGCTTGTCTCAAACACTGACATTTTCTTCTGTTGTTGTGTTTGATGAGTAGCTGCCAACTGGTAGTGCAACAACTCTGCTCTCTGCTGGACCATTGGGTCCAGAACTTCTGCCATAAATGGCTGTGGATCCATGACCACCACATCACCCTGGCCCTCGTAATTGACTGCTGTAGCGCGGGCCAAGAAGTCCTCAAGAGTAGTGTCAAATGCCCCAAGGGAATCACCTTGCTCACTTCTCTGAGAAACCTCATGCCACATCTCCTGCATAGCTTTTCTGCAGAGACCGCCATTTACACTGGGACTTCCGTTCAACATTGGGGTGTCTTTGCTGGAAGATGTTGCGTACGAGGATTGAACATGGTTCTGCTGTTGCTCCACAGATGGTTCAATGCTCAATAACTTCTCTGATTTCATAGCATATAAGGACTTCCCCATATCAGAGAGGGGATGGTTTTGCATCTCATCAAGGGTAAGACGGTATACAGATGCTTGACGTGGGTGGGCCAGGTGATGAGGTGTCTGATCTTGGTTTGAAGAAACCATGGTCCTTCACCCCATTCACTAGACTCTAAATCAATAAAATTTGGCACAAAAGATATAATCAGACATCACAAATAAAGAAAGTTAATTCATGAATGAAAAGAAAAGGAGAAAATACTACTATCAGACAAACAGAATTTTCAGCAATATGTTCCGCAGTGGAAACATGAAAATCCTCCATTTGACTGTCATGCATGATCACTGCCTGGCACTGAGGGGAATGTGCAAATTGGAAACCAACAACATCGAGGAGGTGGACACCTTTTTAATAACACATTGACTATTAAAGAGTTCTATCCTATAACCAATCCACTACACTACAGAAAACAGAGTTTTCTTGCTTCAAACAAGTCCCCTGATACATTCTTCCAATTAAGGGGAATATGTTGTTCCAAATTATAGCTTCATCATCCAGCCTCTCATCTCAGTTCGTGGGAACAACAGTGACAGACATAATCACACCGATGGCACCAAAAAATCTGAGAAAAAGAAAAGGAAAAAAAATGGATCTCTCCACAATGGGAGTCTAAATTTGAGAGAATTCAAAATCACCACCATCAGGTTTGCATGTACACTAGATAATTTATTGAATTAAACACATAATGTAAAAAGATAAAAACTTTCCAAGCCATCCCTGCTTACACTTTGTGAACCCAACAAATCATGACAATCACAATTGAACCAAACAGTCAGCTCCCGCTCCCCTCCAACAAAGATCCCAGGGAGTAACAGAAACAGAAACCAGCGGGAGAGAAAGAGAGAGAGAGAGAGGAGGAGAGAGAGAGAGAGAGAGAGTGCCCTCTCCACAGTCCATGCCTGATATGGATTCGCCGGCACGCCTAAGCGCGGCGGAGGCGTCACTGGCCAATGGTGGTGTGGTAACCGTGGGAATCGTCCCGCCCGGGTGTGAACCGTCGTCGGCAGCTGCTTCTCCGACAGACTGTGCTGTGAAGGAGCCAGAGGCCACCACGGCGGCGCCGTTGTCCGCCGGGGTAGTCCAGCCGGTGGCTGGGGTGCCTCAAACTGCCTCTGCGGGATCACCTCCGGACACTACGGGATTTTTCCACCATAGACGTACCAGGTGCACTCTTTTGAAGACTCCGACGTTGGTTGGGCCGGGTGTAAGGGAATCTACCACAGACCCTCTGGCCAAGGCGTTGTCGCTCTAACCAAGAAGCTCCAGGGCCCATCTGCGAGGCCCATTTTGCCCACGCCAAGTCCCAGACCTGTTTGGCTAATAAAGAGGCAGCTCTATTGTCCACTGATCACAGACGGCACAACAAAGCCCACCCCGCCTCTTCTGGCTTCTGCTCAACCTTATGTACCTCTATTATATATGGAGTCCCATATCGGGGTTGGTACCTCTAGCACCTCTCAAGAGGTTAGAGATGTCAATGGGCCAAGTTTGGACCGGGCCTTACTAGGCCCGGCTCAGGTCCAGTTTTCTAAAAGTCCGCCGGGTCTAATTGACACCCCTACAAGAGGTTAATCTACAATCTGGTTGTGCTGCGCCGAGGTCGAATACTTCTCCACCCCAAGATGGTGATTTACAAAAATATTTCAGCCGCCAAATGAGCCTCTGAACGCTCCAAAGCAGAAATTTTTTTCATGATTGGTGACATGAATTGGGTGGGAGGTTATTCATAAGAGGAGTATAAACAAGAAGATGAAGATGACGGTGATCGCTGCCCAGATCGCTCGGATCTTCGTGCTCGATCCCTTCTTGGTCGTACCTTCTCTTGAATCCGTTCATCTTTTTAGAGTCTTCTCCACTACGTAGAATTTATAGTTTGTTGTGTCGTACAGTCTCTTAAATTAGTTCTCTTCTTTCTTTGGACTAGCCTTCACATTGTAAAAAAGAAATACCTTTTAATTTGGCCTTGCCCCCATGTCCTTGTATATGGCTTTTAACCCTCCATTCTTCTTAAATAAAGTTACACCATATTAAAGAGAGAGAGAGAGAGAGAGGCAATGCAAAATGGCAAATGTTGGAAATTAATCATAACAAGGGTAAATTCAAATAAAGAGAAACAAAAATTGGAGAGCCCGAGTTGGTGAAGAATAGATTGAACGACTTGAAATTTAACAATCCTCACAAACACATGAAGGGATAACAAAAAATGAGACACATACACGAACACCTTGCAATCACCACCACACCCTGCACCACAAGACCCCCCCCCCCCCCCCCCGTTGTGTGAACTCGCTCTTGGCATAGAGAAGAGAGAGGAACAATGTGGACTACCGCAAGGGGGAGAGAGATCACTCACAGGGTGACATGGTGATTTGGGAGAGGCTTCGATGCCAGCCATCTAGAGCGAGCTGATCGAAGATATCGCCAAAGAATGAGGGAAGCGGAGACTCCCCAAGATGAGCATTTCTCATCAACATATGGTGGTGGAGAAAAAGGAGGAGGATGATGAGGGGTGATGGGGGAAGAGGTGGTTTCAGCTACATAGAAAATCCGGAGCTTCGTTACTTCCAGATTCATGGTTTTTTTCTCTCCTCTATTTTGTTCTTTTTGGTTATCTATGTGTCGTCAGGGCGGCTGGTTTGAGGGGGCCTTGTCCAGAGAAAATCAATTAGGTTGTGACAAGTAATTCTAGTTAGACTAGAGTATAATGGGAGCTAAAGATAACTAGAGCCCATTATATATTAGAGTATGCATTCAAGGAAAGCGAATAAAAGGTTCATCAATCTTGTCCAGCCAAAAAATATGGCCTTTCTTCTAAGGCTTCTACCCTTCGACTACAAGTAAATCCATCTAGCTAGACTTTACTAAGAAACTTATGACCTACATCCCTTTAGTTCATCCACCAAGTCTCTATAAAGAAACTTATGTTAGGTATAACTGTTATTCGATGGACATTACAAAGTTCCAACGTTTTATGATGGTATGGATAGAAAGATAATGGAGAGAGAGAGAGAGAGAGAGGCAACACGAAATGACAAATGTTGGAAATTAATCACAACAAGGGAAAATTCAAATAAAGAGAAACAAAAACGAGAAATGCTTCATGCCCGTGCGCACGGACAAATGATTTGTCCGTGCGTAGGGCCAGGGCGCGCCGCATTGGGCGCCCTCGTGGTGCTGCGGCGCGCCCTGGCCCGGGCGCCCGGGCAAATGATTTGCCCGGGCGCCCGTGCACAAAGCATTTCTCAACAAAAACTGGAGAGCTCACGTCGGCGAAGAACAGATTGAACAACTTGAAATTTAACAATCCTCTCAAACACGAGGAGATAACAAAAAATGAGACACGTACTGACGTACACAAACACTTTGCAATCACCACCACACCCCCCAACACAAGACTGGAGCTCCTCCCACCCCACCCCCCAGTTGTGTGAACTCGTTCTTGGCATAGAGAAGAGAGAGGAACAATGTGGACTGCCGCAAGGGGGAGAGAGGCTAATGAGAGAGATCACTCACAAGGTGACATGGTGATCCGGGTGAGGCTTCGATGTCAGCCCCCAAGAGCGAGCTGATCAAAGATATCACCCCAGAACGGGGGAAGCGAAGACTTCCCAAGATGTGCATTTCTCGTCAACATATGGCGGTGGAGAAAAAGGAGAAGCGCAGTGAGAGGTAATGGGGAAGGAGGTGGTTTCGACTGCACAAACGATCTAGAACTTTGTTACTTCCAAATTTGTGGTTTTTTTATCTCCTTTGTTTTTTGTTCATTTTGGTTATCTATGTGTTGCTCAGGCGCCGGTTCGAGGGGCCCTTGTCTAGAGAAAATCGGTCCACCCATGACAGGTAATGGGAGTAAAGCTAAAGATAACTAGAGTCAATTATATGTTAGCGTATGCATTCAAGGAAAGTGAATAAAAGGCTCATCAGTGTTGTTCAGCAAAAAAAGTTGGTTTTTTTTATGAGGCTTCTACCCTTCGACTACAATTAAATCCATCTAGCAAGATTTCACTAAGAAACTTATGCCTTACATTCCTTTAGTCCATCCATCAAGTCTCCATAAAGAAACTTATGATAGGTACAACTATTATTTGATGGGCGTTACAAGGTTTCAATGCTTCATGATGATATCGATAGAAAGATAATGTATCGATGATGAGAGAGAGAGAGAGAGAGAGAGAGATCACAAGGGCAAATTTGAACAAAGAGAAACAAAAGCGGAAGAGCCCGAGTCGTGAAGAATAGATTGAACAACTTGAAATTTAACAATCCTCGCAAACACACAAGGAGATAACAAAAAATGAGACACATACAAGAACACCTTGCAACCACCACCACACTCCCCAACACAAGACTGGAGCTCCCCTCCTGGTTGTGTGAACTCGTTATTGGCACAAAGAAGAGAGAGGAACAATGCGGACTATCGTAAAGGGGAGAGAAACTGATGAGAGAGAGCATGTAACACCTCAATTTTATTAAATATTTGATCTTTTAATTTGAAATATTATATGATAGCGTTGTGTTAATTGAGTATACCTCACACTGACATTACTAAAATAGTCCTTGAAGATAAGCACACATAAGTTCACATAAAATGATAACTTAAATAAATAAGGTTTGTATTGATGGAAGGGATTAAAAGGAAATTGTATGATATTATAATGAATATATATATATATATATATATATACACACTTGATTACGTAATAGGGTTACTGTAGTACTCCGAAAAATTTATTAATTCAAAAATAAAGATAAATTGAAATTTTATCAATTAATAAATTTAAACTAGTTAAAAAGGGTACGCATCATTATCGCATACGTAAAAACCCATATAAAAATGTCATAAAAAAATAGTTAGGCTTTAAATAATATTCTCCATTGACCCATCAAGAATTTTGGGCATAGAAAAATCATTTGGACTAAGTTTAAGAATTTATGTGATTTAGTATCGTAATTAAGGAATAAGTTGGAGAACTCATTATTATATGAGCTAAAGTGAATTAAAAATCAAAATGAACACGTGGGTAGACTTTAAAATAATATGGGTTGATAGCCCATTATGATAAATAGACTAATAGGCAATCTTGGCCCATAAATAAATTCTTTAATAAGAAGTAATTAAAACCCATTAAGAACATGGGTTGTACAATTAAGCTTACATAAGCTACTGGGCGAGAGTAAGAGCCCAAATATTAAAGGTTAGAAATATTGGCATAAATAATGGTAAATTTAATTGAAATAAGAAATTTATTGAATAAGTGTGATAAATAGATTTAAATTAGAATAAAGGGTGAATAAATAGAATTAAACTAAAACCCATTAAGCTAAATTAGAAATGTGTTGTATTAATGGTCCAAGCATAAAAGAACGGACCCAAATGAGAAGAGCCCATCTTGGGATGGGAATTAATTTAGTTAAATTCACACTTAAATTAATAATAAATGGAAAAATGGGTTAAGATAATCATAAAATAACCCATAATTATCCTAAAAAGGAGTCATCATCCCATCCTAACTATTAGCCACGAAATTTGATCTCTCCCCAAGAAAATTAGAGGATAAATGCTAGAATAGGGGGAGATAAATATAGAAATTCGGAGTTAATTATTAAATAAATTACAAAGGGTAAGATAATGATTAAACTAGCTTTTAATATCTCTACAAGAGTCCTAGACCTACCCAAACCCTCTACCAACGAAATTAAACCTCTTCCCTATCCTATTAGATAGATAATGGCTAGAAAATAGGTGATAATTATGTAAATTCGGAGTTTGAAGGAGAAGGAAGAGTTTTAACTAATTAGGACTCTTAAACCCATTAAAACACCTCCAGTTCGTCCCTAGCAACCTTTAGAACGTTGTTGGAGCTCTGGAGGACGAAGGGAGAAGGCTGAGGAACAAGGAGGGATTTCTTCTACTTCGTCGTTTCAGGAGCAAGGAAAGCCCCATGATTTCCCTATTTTTCCGTGCCTCATGAAGGAGTATTAAATGTATTAATCCATGTCATCATCTTGCACCTGAACCTACACTTGCCTTCGATCCATGCATGTACATGATCCCATGCCATGCGAATATTCTCATAAATACTACATGTTGTTAGCTTTCAAATGCCCCTAGTTTCCCTAATTTTCATTATGTATCCGTTGCCAATTAATTCATTTTCTATGATCTGTGCATGTTTAGGTTAATGAAAAGTAACCTAGTCAAAGCATGCTCTATACATGACTATTTTCTAATTAATCATGACCAGGGATAGGCCTCCATGTCTAGTTTCATTTAAAATTGATTTCGTGATTTTTAGAGGTTTCTGTGTGATTTAATATGGATTTATAAAGTGACTGGATCGAAGGTGCCCTACCTGGAAAAGGGCAAATCCCTCTTTTCTGGGCTCGGGCCACCCTCTGAGATTGCGACAGCCCGATGTGTTGCGACCTCAGGAGGGGGTCACGACAAGGAGCACTACAAGAAAAAGTGCCATTTCCGACGGACACAATCCGTCGGAAATCCGACGGCAATCCATCGGAAACAGCGCCTTCCGACAGTTTTTCGTCGAACAGTCGTCGGAAATGATCCGTCGGAAATATCTGGTCAGAAATTATCGATGGGAATAAAATTCGTTGGAAATCCGTCGGAAATACCGACAAAATATTCCGTCGAAAATTGCGTCGGTAATTGCCGACAGAAAATGCCAAAAATATTGTCGAAAATTTGGTCAGTATTTGCCGACCGAAAACTGTCGGAATTTCCGTCGGTAAATTTCGACAGAAAAATCCGTCAGAAAATAATCCGTCAGCACTTTAGACAGAAATGCCGACGGTTTATTTCCATCGGTAAACTACATTTTTCGACGGTTCGACATCCGTCGGAATTTTTTTAAATACAGAAATAACAATGATTTTTCAAACATGCTACAATATTCATACATTTCACAACAAGTACTCACAATCAACATAAAATCATAAAACACAACTTTATAAAATCATACACAATAATAAATACTAAAATCAAGACAGGTCTGTTGGATCGTCTGCTTGTCCCCGCCTCATGATCGTTAGGTGCCGGAGGTGGATCCTATATAAAAAAATTATATGAGAAACATTAATAAAATTAATATACATACATTATTTTCAAAAATTAAATTTAAAATATGTGATTATTTCTCAAGTTTAATTAGAAACTATTTTTGATCATTTATACTTTAGTTTTCTTTAGATTAGTGATTTGAACGCCTAACCCAATCAGGGAATCCAATTAGGATTCCGTCAGTTCCTACACGTCACTTTCACCCACCCGGTCGTGTCAGAGTGAACGGCACGCCGATCGGATCCCTATTTGTGATTTTGGACCCCCGGGTTGCTTGTTCTGATCCTTACATTGAGTTTCTTTATATCAGTGATTTGAACGCCCAACCCAATCCGGGAATCCAATTAGGATTCCATCAGTTCTTACACGTCACTTTCACCCACCCGGTCGTATCGGAGTGAACGACACGTCGATCAGATTCATATTTGTGATTTTGGACCCCCGGTTGCTTGTTCTGATCTTTTACATTAGAGTTTTCTTTAGATTAGTGATTTGAACGCCTAACCCAATATGGGAATCCAATTAGGATTCCGTCAATCCTACACGTCACTTTCACCCACCCGGTTGTGTCGGAGCAAACGGCACGCCAATCGGATCCCTATTTGTGATTTTGGACCTCCGGGTTGCTTGTTCTGATCCTTTACATTTGAATTTTTTTTTAGATTAGTGATTTAAACGCCCAACCCAATCCGAGAATCCAATTAGGATTCTGTCGTTCCTACACGTCACTTTCACCCACCCGGTCGTGCCGGAGCGAACGGCACGCCGATCGGATCCCTATTTGTGATTTTGGACCCCCGGGTTGCTTATTCTGATCCTTTACATTTGAGTTTTCTTTATATTAGTGATTTGAATGTCCAACCCAATCTGGGATTCCAATTATCTTTATTTAGTAATTTGAGCGCTCAAGTGGCTTTTTTTATCCTACCATAAGTTGATTGTATAAAGGGACCTTCTTTATCGGTTTCTTAATTTAGATTTCTTTTTTTCCCTTTTGACCTTCTTTAGTTGTTTCATTTCATTCAAACTATATGAAATTAATAGTAATACTGACCTGAGGGGCTGGCTGTGAGGGGCGTACTCCCTGCATGGCTAAGATCAACTACTCGACCATAACGCCAAAGTGCATCCGTAGCTCTTCCCGGATGAGGGTTCTAATCTCCTCTACACCACTGCCGGGCGGCGCAGCAGATGAACTCGCGTATGCCGGAGGAGCGACCGAACTCGCATATGAGGACAACACTGGAGTAGTATCCAGGCTATCCCCAAAGCCGTACACTCGACCCTTCCGCGGCCCTCCCGCTATGTAACGTCGCGTGCTTTTCGGATCCTTACAGATCATGTGTGTAATGGTTGTGGTGGCCATTGTGAGGCCAGTGTGGTGTAGACGTGTGGTGTGTGTGCAGGTGTGGTGCAGGTTGGGTCCTGAAATGAAATAGGACATGCTGCAGTTGAATAGGAGTTGGCGGCCAGGGGTGGTCGTTGACTTGTTGGCATCCATGTAAGTTGACGTTTACTCTATGAACTTGGCGACAAGGGATATGGACGTTTATGGTGGCGGTTTCCCTAAACGGCAGAAGGGTTGACGCCAATCTGAGCAATCTGTAGGTTATAGGGTCACCCGAGGGCAGGTTTTTCACCTGGTTCTTCCTCTCCCTTGCCTTAGCTTCATGCCCCCGTATCCCTAAAGCTTCCAACAATTACAGGAGAGTGGTTGGAGGATCGTGGAACGTGTGGCGTTGTCAAATCGGACGAGGAAACGTCGGAGCGAGGTGTAATCTTCGTCGGAGCTCGCGGAGGGCTCGGCGTGAACCATGGATCTTTAGGTGTTTTTAAGCGTGTTCAGAGGTAGGGGACGATCCCATTAGAGTTTCTAAATCGTTAAAACATGCATAGGAAACATGCAAAAGCCTGTTAATTGGGTTTTTGGGTAAAGGTTCTTCATGCAGAATTTTAGGGGTGGTTTGATGGAATTTGATGGTTAATCATGTAGTTCTAATCTTAAAATGATGTATGCTTGACTTCGGAAAGAGTTTCCTTATGTTTCCCCGTTGTTTTGATGGTTGTAAATCCTGTAGAATCGATTTAGGGTTTCTGCAGGAGCAGAGGCTGAAGATCTTGGCGTCAACATTGATTGTCGCCAAGTTCATCAGTCGGGATACAGACGGCCTTATCCCTTGCCGTCTACTTCCATAAGCGGCAGTCGATGTTGCCGCCAACATGTGTATAAGTAGAAATGGCTGATTATGGTATTTATCGATAATGAGTGGTACATTGGCACCTGTAGTGCACTGAGTGCACATGGTTTCTATATATAGCATACGGGTTCGCAGTTAGTTACTCACTTTCGAGGCGTGTTGTTCACGCGAGTCCATTTGGATTCACGTGTAGTGGACCATTATTACCTGAGGTTTACGTGATGTTTCACGTGGTTTGTGTGTGGCGTGCACGTGGTTTTGTGTACGTGGCAAGTAGTACGACGCCTACCGTGGTTACCTCTCCAGTTGGGTGCCCCAGGTTCTTTGTGAGCCAGGCTGTTAGCTCGGGGCTTTGTCCTGGTACTTGTGTTGTACCGTCGAGGTCTGTGTCGTCTGACCTGGACACCCTCACTCCTGTGTTTGAGTTGTACATCCGGATGAGGGAAAGACGACAGTGGGACAGTGACACTTGTGTTTGTCTTTAGTCACTTGTAGCGAGCTCGTAGTTGGGGGTACGGACACCAGTAGTCGACACTGGTCCCCAGCTAGTCCTTTTCCAGTGCCTCACTCTAGAGGGCCCAGGCCAGGGTCTCCAGAGGTGTCAGGCATGGGCCTGCGACCGTGTGGTCCGCAGGTGGTGGTGTTTAGTTGGTCTCCACAGTTGCTTGACCTTTTCACGTGGAGCGGCAGCTGGACCTTTCGTTCTTCGCTGCGAGACTGAGAGGTAGACCTGTGTTAGCTTGTCTGAGTCAGTCTCTGGTGTCGCGAACCAGTTCACGTGACTCGTGTTTGGCTGTCTCTACTTTAGCTTGTACACTTGTACTGGTTTGTCGTTTAATTATTACAGTTGTTTTTCGTAGTCGGCAAACGGTGAGTACTTTTACAGCTTTCATATCCTGCTTAGCTGTTCTATAAATTGTTGGTACTGTTTACTGTTTTTGTACCTGTGGTTTTGGTTTGCTCGGTTTTGGGGGAGTTCCCTACTGAGCTAGTGACTAGCGAGGCTCACCCTACCCCACAGATGGGAGCGAGGAGGACGTTTCTCGACCGTCGTCCAGTTCAGAGCCGCGTCGTAGCGGTGCAGGGTCAGTACCTCCAGCTGTGTAGTAGCAGCTCCAGCAGTGTAGAGTGGCTAGTTTGTTTACTTGTTCCAGTTGTTCCTCGGGGTATGCCCCAGGCTCTTGTACTTTCTTTTAGCTTTGTGGAAATATGGCTATGTAAACTTGTGAAATATATATGTGAAATGGTGTGTTCCTTTATGTTTACACGGACTGTGGTTTGGTATCCCTAGCGAGACTTCGGCCCGTTCGCGGGAGGCGGACTCGGATCAAGTACGTTATCAGTTTAACGGGCTTGGACGAGGCGTTCCGTCACAGTTGGTATCAGAGCAAGGTCTGTGTTAATATAAGGGAACTAGAAAGATACATAGCCTTATTTTGGTCTTTGTACACTGCTGGTAGGGACCCTGGTTTCTAATAATTTGTTGTTTTGATTTTTGTTTGATGTTTTGTTTGTGTAGAAGTTTGAAATGGCTGATAGAAGAGATTGGGGTGGTGGAGGAGATGATCCAGAGAAAAGTACTCAGCGTATGATAGAGAGGATCTGGGAAAGCCTCACTGATATTCGGGCAAGGATGGATCAGCAGGCACTGGTACCACCGGTTGCAGTGCCATCTGGGGATGGAGAGACTGTACCTATTGCTCCAGTCCCGCCAGGAGTGGAGGTGCAATTTGTAGCACCCGTGCCACCACCACCACCACCAGTGTTATTAGCAGAGGAACCAGTGATGCAGGTTGAGAAGTTTCTGAGATTGCAGCCGCCTACTTACTTAGGAGGGCCGAATCCAGATACAGCGGAACACTGGGTTCATGAGATTGAGAGGGTCTTTGCGACCATGAGATGTCTGGAAACATATAAAGTTGTGCTAGCTGCTTATCAGTTGCGAGGTTTTGCATTAGAATGGTGGCGATTGAAGATGCAGACCACCTTTGCAGGCAGGACAGAAGAGGCTATCACTTGGTCGGAATTTCTTGATGTATTTAACGATACATTCTTTCCGATTCAAGTGCAGCAAGTAAAGAGAGAGCAGTTTCGGATACTCCAGCAAGATAACATTTCAGTTTTAGAGTACCAGATGAGGTTTATGGCGCTTAGTCGATATGCACCTTATGTAGTATCAGATAATAATATGATGGTTGAGTATTTCATTAGAGGTTTGAGAGTGGAGTTGCAGGATGCAATAGTACCTCTCATGTGTAAGACAGTAGAAGAAGCAGCTCAGAGGGCAGCTACGTTGGAGAGGTCTATTCGGACTCGTCAGGTGAGCGAGTCAGGCTCAGGTAGTTTTCGGCTACCGCAGCAGTCAGTAGGTGCAAGTAAGGGTAAAGCACCAGCAGGACCTTCTTCATCAGGCTTTGGTAAATGGGGTCAGAAATTGAAGCAAGCATTTAAAGGTAAAGGAAGAGGATGGGGAGGTCGTCAGCAATTTCAGCAAGGTCGTGGTAGACCAGAGGTGGAAGAGTCGCAACAGAGTACTGCCATGCAGCCCATTATTCCACCAGGGTATAGATGTTATAACTGCAATCATCCGGGACATTTGATTCGTAATTGCCCCTATCCAAGAGAGTATGGGTATGGAAGAGGTGTGCAGCAGCAGCAGCAGCCTCAGCAGTTTCAGCAGCCACAGGCAGGTCGTGGCAGAGGTGTACCGCAGCAGTGAGGAAGAGGCCGGTTTATGGCTATCACCCGAGCCCAGGCAGAGGCATCGAATATGATAGAAGGTACTTTACCTCTTTATGACTATTCAGCAAGAGTTTTATTTGATTCGGGTGCCTCTCATTCTTTCATTTCCGAAGAGTTTCTGGATTGCATGACTCACCTTTAGAGGAAAAGTCTTGTGAGTTAGTAGTGGAGGTTCCCTCGGGTGAGTTCCTGCTCACTTCGAGCTATATAGATGAAGCTCCTATTATGACTGAAGGGAACCAGATGCCGGGTCGGTTGTATGCCCTGCAGTTGATAGATTATGATATTATTTTGGGTATGGATTGGCTTGAGACTTATGGAGCAATGTTAGATTGCAGAAAGAAAAGGATCAGGTTTTGTCATCCTAATGGTGTAGTATTTGAATATCAAGGTATGCCTTTTTATACCTCTAATTTCTAATTTCTGCAATTAGAGCTAGAAAGTTGATAAATGCTGGGTGTGTGGCTTATTTAGCCTCAGTAAGTTTGGTAGAAGCTAGTCAGTCAGTGGAAGCAGTTCCCGTGGTTAGGGAATTTGCTGATGTTTTTCCTAAAGATTTGTCTGGTTTAGCTCCACATAGAGAGGTGGACTTTACCATTGAGTTGCTGCGCAGTACCATGCCGATTTCTAAAGCTCCATATCGGATGGCACCAGCAGAACTTAAAAGAATTGAAAAAGCAATTAGAAGAGCTGTTGCAGAAAGGGTTCATTAGACCGAGTCATTCCCCGTGGGGAGCGCCGGTGTTGTTTGTGAAAAAGAAAGATAGAAGTTTTCGGATGTGTATCGATTATAGAAAGTTGAATGATGTGACCATTAAGAATAAGTACCCGTTGCCGAGAATAGATGATCTGTTTGATCAGTTGCAATCAGCGAAAGTATTTTCTAAAATTGATTTAAGGTCTGGGTACCATCAGTTGAGAATTAAAGAGGAAGATATAGATAAAACAGCTTTCAGAACCAGATATGGTTACACTATGAGTTTGTGGTTATGCCATTTGGGCTGATCAATGCTCCTGCAGGTTTTATGGATCTGATGAATAGAATTTTTCATCCGTATTTAGACCAATTCATTGTGGTCTTTATCGATGATATTCTGATTTATTCAGCATCCGAAGAGGAGCATGCAGCTCATTTGAGGTTTACCCTGCAGTTGTTAAGGGATAACCAGTTGTTTGCTAAATTCATAAGTGTGAATTTTGGTTGAAGAAATTTAGTTCTGGGTCATGTTATCTCAGCTAAGCAGGTTATTATAGGCGCTTTATTCAAGATTTTTCTAAGATTGCGGCACCTATGACCAATTGACCAGAAAAGGTGTGCCATTTGTGTGGTCCGGTGAATGTCAGAAAAGTTTTATGGAATTAAAGAAGAGGCTTACAACAGCACCCATATTGACATTACCGGCAGGAAGTGGTGGTTTTGTGGTATATGCAGATGCTTCAAGGAGAGGACTTGGCGCAGGCTTATGCAGCATGGCAAAGTGATAGCTTATGCGTCCAGGCAATTGAAGCCGGCAGAGGAGAATTACCCCACTCATGATTTGGAATTGGCAGCAGTTGTGTTTGCCTTGAAAATGTGGAGGCATTATCTGTATGGCGAGAGATTTGAGATCTTTACAGATCATAAAAGTTTGAAGTATATCTTCTCGCAGAAAGATTTGAATCTCGTCAGCGCAGATGGGGGAATATTTAAAGATTATGATTTCAGTTTGGCTTACCATCCGGGTAAGGCCAATGTTGTAGCAGATGCCTTGAGCAGAAAGGCATATATGAATCTGATGATGATTAAAGAATGGAAGCTGTATGAAGAGATAGTGGAGAACTCCTTGTATGTGCCCAGTAGTCAGCGACGGGCAGTACTAGCTGCTAGTGCTGTAGAGCCGTCCTGTATTGGCAGATTGTTGAGGCTCAGAGAGCAGATGTAAATTTAGCTGAAATTGTAAAAATGGAAGGAGTTACCATTGATGATAATTGTGTGGTCAGGCTCAGAGGCAGGTTGTTTGTTCCAGCTGAAAGAGAAGTAAAGCAGCGAGTGTTGGAAGAGGCTCATAAATCCAGGTACACTATCCATCCGGGTAGTACTAAAATGTACCACGATTAGGAAGCATTTTGGTGGCCTCATATGAAGAAGGAAATAGCAGAGTTTGTTGCAAGGTGTGCTATCTGTTAACAGATTAAAGCAGAACATCAGAAGCCTGGAGGTTTATTGCAGCCGTTGCCCATTCCACTGTGGAAATGGGATGATATTGCCATGGACTTTGTGGCAGGTTTACCAAGATCGAGTTCCGGGCATAATGGAATATGGGTATTTGTTGATAGATTGACTAAGGTGTGCAGATTAGTGGCAGTAAGTATGTCTTGGACAGTGGACAGATTAGCAAAAGTTTATGTTGAAAGAATTGTTCCACTGCATGGTATTCCGAAGACTATTGTGTCTGACAGAGATCCAAGATTTATTTCTGGTTTTTGGAGAAGTTTGCATAAAGTAATTGGTACTGAGCTGAGATATAGCTCCGCTTATCATCCCCAGACAGATGGTCAAACAGAGAGGACTATCCAGACCATTGAAGATATGTTGCGGGCTTGTTGTTTGGTTTGGGGAGGTAGCTGGGAGCATCATTTGGGAATGGTTGAGTTTGCCTATAATAATAGTTATCATACCAGTCTTGGGATGGCACCGTATGAAGCTTTATATGGAAGGCCATGTAGAACCCCATTGAACTGGCATGAAGTGGGAGAAAGGCAATTAGTGGGTCCTGAATTGATTCAGCAAACCACAGAAGTAGTGAAGCTTATTAAGGAAAAATTGCAGGCAGCTCAAAGCAGGCAAAAGAGTTATGCAGATACGGAGGAGACCACTTCAGTTTGAAGTGGGAGATTTTGTTTTCTGAGAGTTTCCCGAGTAAAGGTATTATGAGGTTTGGTAAGACTGGAAAGTTGAGTCCAAGGTATGTGGGACCTTTCCAGGTGATTGAAAGAATTGGGGAAAAACTTATAGGCTGGATTTGCCAGCAGATTTTGCGGATGTTCATGATATATTTCATGTTTCTATGTTAAGAAAGTGTATTGAAGATCCAGCTCAAATAATCAGTATCAAGGTGGTGACCTGAGGCCGGATATGACTATGCCAGAGTATCCGGTGCAGATCACAGATCGAAAGATAAAGAAGCTGAGAAATAAAGAAATTGAGTAGTTAAAGTGAGATGGGAAAATAGGTTGGGTGGTGAGGATACCTGGGAGTTAGCCGAGGAGATGGCTAAAGGGTATCCCTATCTGTTTGAATAAGCTTTTGTATTCTTTTTAGATGATAGTACTTAAAAGGGTGTATGTTTAAGTTGTTAACTTTGAGTTGTGTTATGAATTTCGAGGTCGAATTTTCTTTTTAGATGATAGTAATGTAACGTCGCGTGCTTTCGGATCCTTACGGATCATGTGTGTAATGGTTGTGGTGGCCATTGTGAGGCCAGTGTGGTGTGGACGTGTGGTGTGTGTGTGCAGGTGTGGTGCAGGTTGGGTCCTGAAAGAAATAGGACCTGCTGCAGTTGAATAGGAGTTGGCGGCCAGGGGTGGTTGTTGACTTGTTGGCGTCCAGTAAGTGACGTTACCTATGAACTTGGCGGACAAGGGATATATATGGACGTTTATGGTGGCGGTTTCCCTAAACGGCAGAAGGGTTGACGCCAACCTGTGCAATCTGCAGGTTATAGGGTCACCCGAGGCAGGTTTTTCACCTGGTTCTTCTCTCCCTTGCCTTAGCTTCATGCCCCCGTATCCCTAAAGCTTCCAACAGTTATAGAGAGTGGTTGGAGGATCGTGGAACGTGTGGCGTTGTCGAATCGGCGAGGAAACGTCGGAGCGAGGTGTAATCTCCGTCGGAGCTCGCGGAGGGTTCGGTGTGAACCAGATTTAGGAGTTTTTAAGCGTGTTCAGAGGTAGGGACGATCCCATTAGAGTTCTAAATCGTTTAAAACATGCATAGGAAACATGTAAAAGCCTGTTAATGAGTTTTGGGGTAAAGGTTCTTCATGCGGAATTTTAAGGGTGGTTTTGGAATTTGAGGTTAATCATGTAGTTCTAATCTTAAAATGATGCATGCTGACTTGGAAAGAGTTTCCTTATGTTTCCCGTTGTTTTGATGGTTGTAAATCCTGTAGAATCGATTTAGGGTTTCTGCAGGAGCATAGGCTGAAGATCTTGGCGTCAACATCGATTGTCGCAAGGTTCATCAGCCGGGATACAGACGGCCATATCCCTTGCCTTCTACTTCCATAAGCGGCAGTCGATGTTGCCGCCAATATGTGTATAAGTAGAAATGGCTGATTATGGTATTTATCGATAATGAGTGGTGCGTTGGCACCTGTAGTGCACTGAGTGCACATGGTTTCTATATTTAGCATACGGGGTACGCAGTTAGTTACTCACTTTCGAGGCTGCGTGTTGTTCACGCGAGTCCAGTTGGGTTCACGTGTAGTGGACCGTTATTACCTGAGGTTTACGTGATGTTTCACGTGGTTTGTGTGTGACGTGCACGTGGTTTTGTGTACGTGGCAAGTAGTACGACGCCTACCGTGGTTACCTCTCCAGTTGGGTGCCCCAGGTTCTTTGTGAGCCAGGCTGTTAGCTCGGGGCTTTGTCCCGGTACTTGTGTTGTACCGTCGAGGTCTGTGTCGTCTGACCTGGACACCCTCACTCCTGTGTTTGAGTTGTACGTCCGGCTGAGGGAAAGACGACAGTGGGACAGTGACACTTGTGTTGTCTTAGTCACTTGTAGCGCGCTCGTAGTTGGGGGTACGGACACCAGTAGTCGACACGGTCCCAGCTAGTCCTTTTCAGTGCCTCACTCTAGAGGGCCCAGGCCAGGGTCTCCAGAGGTGTCAGGCATGGGCCTGCGACCGTGTGGTCCACAGGTGGTGGTGTTTAGTTGGTCTCCACAGTTGCTTGACCTTTTCACGTGGAGCGGCAGCTGGACCTTTCGTTCTTGGCTGCGAGACTGAGAGGTAGACCTGTGTTAGCTTGTCCGAGTCAGTCTCTGGTGTCGCGAACCAGTTCACGTGACTCGTGTTTGGCTGTCTCTACTTTAGCTTGTACACTTGTACTGGTTTGCCGTTTAATTATTACAGTTGTTTTTCGTAGTCAGTAAACGGTGAGTACTTTTACAGCTTTCATATTGCTTAGCTGTTCTATAAATTGTTGGTACTGTTTACTGTTTTTGTACCTGTGGTTTGGTTTGCTCATTTGGGGGAGTTCCCTACTGAGCCAGTGACTAGAGAGGCTCACCCCTACCCCCACAGGTGGGAGCGAGGAGGACATTTCTCGACTGTCGTCCAGTTCAGAGCCGCGTCGTAGCGGTGCAGGGTCAGTACCTCCAGCTGTGTAGTAGCAGCTCTAGCAGTGTAGAGTGGCTAGTTTGTTTACTTGTTCCAGTTGTTCCTCGGGGTATGCCCCAGGCTCTTGTACTTTCTTTCAGCTTTGTGGAAATATGGCTATGTAAACTTGTGAAATATATATGTGAAATGGTGTGTTCCTTTATGTTTACACGGACTGTGGTTTGGTATCCCTTGCGAGGCTTCGGCCCGTTCGCGGAGAGTTGGACTCAGATCAAGTACGTTATCAGTTTAACGGGCTTGGACGAGGCGTTCCGTCACACGCTGCGTCGACCCAAACCTCCGGATCCAAGTATGGCTGGGGAGTGCCCTCTGCATAACGATCCACCATCGTCCTGTCATAGGTCTCCTGCAGACCAAATTAAAACTAAATTATTGAAATTAAATTATTTTAATATCTTAATTGAATTCAAAATTTATATTTTGACTTACAACAATCGTGCGAGCACTCTCGCTGACATAGTCATCGGTGCCCTTGCTTATGAGTCCGAACAAATAACTCGCGAAAGGTAGGGCACGCACGAGCTCGTGATGCTTACAATTCAACAAAATTAGTTAGTTTCACAATAATAATAATGAATAAACAACTGAACTAATATGCTTACCAATTTTTGGTTGTGAGTCAAAAGATACGGACCCACTAGTATGCACATTCTTCTCCGGATGAGTTACTCGGTTGTGTTTTGCCGCCTGTGACCGCTCCTACCATGGTCCAGTAGCCCAACGATGACAAAGAGACTCCCAATAGTCCCTTCTCAGCCAAACAAGGCCGTAATCCAGCCAAGCCGTAGGATCCCGGCTGCCTGTGGTTTTTATTCCTTGTCCCGAGCCTCATACATCGACTTTCTTAAATTAGTCTGGGTAGTAGACTCCCAGACGGCTCGAGCTCGAGGGAGATCCTCGGGTCTCGTGAATACGTACCTCCGCTGTTTAGAAATAAAATTACTCAACTTTGAGGACTATTAGAGATAGTAATTAAAGAAGTGACTTCAAATCAGTAAAAATTAATAATACCGTGAACATGTCATATAATAAATCCCGGACGGGCACCGGGAACTCTCTCCATGCATCCACTGGTCCTGGAATGTGTGCGTGGACCAGCGTCGTAATATAGCGGGAAGCAGAACCAGGATCTATCTGTAACGGCCCTGGATATCTATACCCAATAAGGGTCCATATCCAGATCCGTCTCCCACGAACGGACTGAAGTCTCGCAAGGGATAGCTCGTACACGAGTCCAGGAAGAACATAAAAGAAAAACCACAATAGTAAGAGACACAAGAAAGGATATGTGCTCATACATGCATACAATTTACATCTGTCCCATTACATTATTACATGTCCAAATTAAAAAGAGTACAACTACCTGAGACATACCCCGAGGAAGCACAAGCTCAAACAACTCTACTAACACTACTGCGTGTACAAGTCTGTCACAACACCTCCTCAAGCTACACAACGGTAAACCTGGAAAGAACTGTAAGGGAGTGAGCCTCAACAAGTCATGGCTCAGTAGGGAACCACCCCAAAACCACACTCAACGCAGGAGAGAACCTCAACCCCAACGGGTCTCACTGGCAACACCAGAAGCCAAACCATTTCATGCTGAACACAAAGCATAAAATAACAATACTAAACATAATTAACTCAGTTGCTGCAAGACTCGGAAAGACAAAGAGACAACAGCACCATTAGTCCACTCAATAACTGTAAAGTCTAGGCCACAAGCCTCACAGGCACACCACGTAACACTGGTCGCCTAGCTGTAAGCCACACAGGCAAAGCATTGCCTAAGCTACTAGCTTCACTGGCAAGCCTCTACACACATGGGAATCAGGATTTCTAACCAATAGTAATCCTTTATACCTTAAAGCACGATATATCGAATATCACATCTAAATAACAGGACTGGCTACCACGGTGCCTCCATCACACATACTAAACCATATTCAGAAACTTACCCAAGGAAGGGTAAAAACACAACAAATGGAAGGTCTCACCACATGACCTCCACGGAGCACAACTCCACCTCAACACCTGAAAGACTGGTACACAAGGTACCACGAGAAACCAACACCCACAAAGGGTACAGGTACCCACCACCACGAGGTACCACCACTGAAACACAAACACAATTGTGCCACCACTAGGGCACACCACTACTAGTGAGTCACCGCTCACTAACCTCAACAACAACTGTGCCAACATCAGGGACGCTATAACCAATAGCAAAGCACGAGCCGGAAAGCACGACGCCACCACATGGGACAGACTACTAGTTCATGACACCAGTATCCAACCGGACAACACAACACAAGAACAACCTCTCAGTCTCGCAGTCACGGAAGAAAGGTCCAACTGCAGCTCCACAACACAAGTAAAGCCAAAGAACTGTGGAGTCCAACCAAACCACTACAACCTACAGGTCACACACCCTGCAGGCCCATGCCTAGCACCTTTAGAGACTCTGGCCCGAGCTCTCTAAAGTGAGGCACTGGTAAACAGGACTAGCTGGGGACCAATACGTCTACTGGTGTCCGTAACCTCCAGCTACGAGCGTGCTACAAGTGACTAAACACAAACTCTCACATGTCACTGTCCCACTGCCGTCTTTCCCTCAGCCGGACAACAACTCTCCCCGAGAATGAGGGTGTCCAGGAAGCCGACAAGACCTCGACGGTACCACTGCACGGGACAAACCCCGAGCACAACAAACACAACGTGCCTGGCTCACACAGAACCTGGGGTTACCCAACTGAAGAGGCATTCCGGAATAGGCGCCGGACCACCAAACTCAAGGCAATGCACAAACCATATCATTAACTCATATAATCTTTATACAATCCACGATATACAAACATAAGGACTAGCTTGACCTGGTCACTCCGTGACCCACAAGCTATCCTTCACAGTCATACATATAAATCCTGATAGTTAACTACACTTGGCTTATCATTGGTCACAATGTGACCTCCAAACCATCTCACACTAATACATACGTATATTACAATAATACACGGCACTTGCCTGTCATTGGTCACCCTGTGACCTCTACGGAAATAACAATTACTTACAAGTATAACATCATAATATTCTTTAAAAGAAAACCACAGACTAGGGCTAGGTTCATACCCGACCTTCATTGCCCTGTCATCTCACACCAACTACAGAAGTTACAAACAACAATCATTACGTCAAACCACTAGCCATGCATACTCATGCATGACACTCAGATCATAAAAAACACCACAAAGTCATGGCTATAATAATACACCTCTTACCAAAGCCATACACATAAACGACGATAATCGAATATCCAAAGCACCGAAAACAAGCCAAGCAGAAACACTCGGCTGCGATCGCGACAGAGGCAAGGGACCGCCTTCTGATCGCGATGCTACGATATAGCGCAACAAGAAATCCTGTCGCGACGAGCGGCCTACCGTGACCTAGTCGCGACAGCAGAAACCATCGCCTTCTCAGGTAAAAACCCAACCGAGAACCATCCTCAGATTTCCATGCAACCACATTAATTTCCGATTTTCATGCTTTAATGAATAACCTAGCATGCTCTCTATGTTCATAAAGCATTAAACTTATCGAATACACATACATACCATCCACGCAATCAAATCAAGGTAGAACTCCCTACCTTCACGAAGAACGCACAAACCGGCTACGGCACGACGTCTCCCCCCTCCATGCAACGACCTCGCAACGAGAGCACGACAAGAACACCACTGAAACGCCAAATAGCCCCAACAGAGCCGCAGCAGCTCCTTCCCTGGATCGAGCAGACCTCCCCTGCTCTGTTCGGCCAAACCTTTTAAAAACCACACAGCGGTTACTAACACGAACATACCTAACCACCGCGACAAGATGCGACAGCTTCAAGCGTCGCCTTAACACCCAGACGGTCAGCAACTCCACTCCATGCGCGACACGCGGCGCACATGTAGACGTCGGATCCAAACAACAGCAACCTGAATGCGACCCCGCTACCGACGCGTTCATAATGCGGCCTACACCACCGTCGCGTTCACACTCAGTGAACCAACGGGCAATACCACATAAACCTGCTGGCCCACAAGCTCCACACAACACGCGGAAACCACAACCAAGGCCCAATGACCCCATATGGCATGAGCACCACACCAAAACAATAAACACAGATCCGAACTACCACTAATCCACGATCTGAAAGATCCGAAAACGCGCCCGTTACACTATCTTACCCCTGCAATTGCACATTAATTTGTACATGGACTGTATAACATAAATAACGAATACAGTAAGTTGAAGTGATCAGTTTACCCCGAAATCTAACATGGCTTCCGTCCAGGTAGCTGAGGCCCTCATCATCCGCTGCTGGACGTTGGCTCTCCACCTCTATTGAAAACATTAAGTACACTATTTTGTATAAATTGGAAGACAAGAAACGTACTAATCTATGGGAAACATACATGTACCTGGTGGTGAGGAAGAAGGGAAAGGTGGCGCTATTGGCGTGGTCGGGGAGGCGGGGTCCCTGCAAAATTATATACACATATAGAAAATAAGAATTTAATGTGAACAATAATATATAGAGTTTTGTGTCATGACGTATACATTATACCTGTAGCCGGCGTAGACGGGGAGGCAGTCCCTGCACAAATTTTATGTACGTTAGAAAATATTTGATTATGTGAACAAAAATATATAGAGTTTTGTGTTTACATGTCCACTTACCTATCGCCGGTGTAGACGGGGAGGCAGTCCCTGCAATTTATGTACGTTAGAAATATTTGATTATGTGAACATACTCAATGTAGAGTTTTGTGTTTATATACATATACCTGGCGTGGATTAAGTGAGATGTAAGAAACTAAATCCATAGTAGAGAGGATGATGCAGGACACACTAATGTGGACAACCTAGTGATGGAGTCTACCGAAAATTTATAAATATGGCCCTAACCGACAAGAGAGAAAATTTCATTGTCATATGTACCAAAAGTAATGGTGGTGAGCACTGCGTTAGACACGACTAGAGGTTAAAAAATAATATGATTTTTGCAAGAGCAATGCTACCTACCCAGTTAGCTGGATAAATCATTTTCTGATCAAGTATAGGATATCTAGCCATTTTTTGTCGATATTATTGATTGTTTTATTGTGGAT